>OZ005743.1:52549905-53892044 GCA_963930735.1 Dioctria linearis | reverse complement strand
TTGGACAAATAAAGCTTGGAGGCCATCTACCTACACTACAAAACTCAGTACTTGGATGGATAGTAGGTGGAAAGATAAACGACATATCTCAACCAAATGCGACGTGTGGCATATGTAGTGAAGATGATGGATTTGACCAGCAAGTGGAAAATTTCTGGAAACTGGAAGAACTTCAGTCATCAGAAACCAGATTTACCACAGCAGAAAAATACTGTGAGAATCACTTCGATCAAACCACTACAAGAAATACTGATGGGCGTTTTATTGTCAAGCTTCCATTCAAGGGTGATCCGAGCAAATTAGGTGAGTCAAAAGATCTTGCCCTACAGCGCTTCTCAGCACTAGAGAGAAAGTTCGCTAAACACCAAGACATCAAACTACAATACATCGATTTCCTTAGCGAATACATTCGACTCGGCCACATGCAAGAAATTGATATTATGACAATTGATAAGCCCTACTATTTTCTGCCACATCATTGCGTCGTTAAACCGGAGAGTAGTACCACGAAATTGAGAGTCGTTTTCGACGCATCCGCCAAAACATCTTCAAATTTATTACTGAATGATATTTTGTGCACTGGACCAAAAATCCAATGTTATGATATATCTACATATCATAACCCGCGTTCAATTTTGCATTCATGCATTCCAGGTGCATACGTTTTTTACTTGCCCTATTTCAAGTGCATACACTAAAATTCGATTTCATTTCAGGTTTCTTGAAATGAAATCTCTAACTTCCACTTAGGTTTGTCAGCACAAATTTTCCTTTCTTAATCATTTAAATATGCACACGCTTCATTTTTCATAAACACAAAGTACCTAAATTGTAACTTTGTTGCAACATATTTCCTCTTGAACACTTGCATATGCACACGCCACAAGTGGCGTATCAAATAACATGCCTCGCTTATCAACAGAAAAATGCACCACGTGATCGATGCGATCGTGGGAAGTTCTTGCTGACGGCGCGAGCGTAATATCCAAAGGAGGAATAAAGAAATGATAGCGGGCAGTCTTGGAAAAAGTCGCGAGATTTAAACATCGAAGTTGGTTCTGGGGAAGTAAAAATAAATTGAATTAAAATTAAAATAAATTGAATTGAAGTAAAAATAAATTGAATTAAAATTAAAATAAATTGAATTAAAGTAAAAATAAATTGAATTAAAATAAAAATAAATTGAATTAAAATTAAAATAAATTGAATTAAAGTAAAAATAAATTGAATTAAAATTAAAATAAATTGAATTGAAGTAAAAATAAATTGAATTAAAGTAAAAATAAATTGAATTAAAATAAAAATAAATTGAATTAAAATTAAAATAAATTGAATTAAAGTAAAAATAAATTGAATTAAAATTAAAATAAATTGAATTAAAGTAAAAATTAATTGAATTAAATTAGAATAAATTGAATTAAAAGCGGATCAAAAATTGAATTTTGAGTTTTTTATAAAAGACCCTAAGAATCCAACTCCAAGACTCCGCCGTACTCTCTTCTCCCTGCAAGCGGGAAAGCACGGAGCACACGCGCGTAACAACTGGTGGCAGCGGTGAAAAATTTTTTTTTATAAAACAGAATAAAGCGGTAAAACTAAAGTGCAAAAAACGAATGGCATCCGAATAATTTGTGTTCTACCTTTTGAAAATATTACTATAAAAATTGACCGAACAGCAGCAAAAGTGGCGCCGAATAATAAAGCGGTAAAACTAAAGTGCAAAAAACGAATGGCAGCCGAATAATTTGTGTTTTACCTTTTGAAAATATTACTAATGTATAAAAATTGACCGAACAGCAGCAAAAGGTTTTTATTAAACATAGAGCTGCAGATTTTTAGTTATGTTCTGATCAAAGTGAACAGTTTATTATACTACTTCTACCAATGTATAGTGGCGCCGAATGTAATTGAAATATTCAGAAATAAGTATTCATAAAAAAGTGTTAATACGATACATATCATGCCGTTTTGATTAAATAACCAGATTTACAATCCACGAGTGTGTTAATACGATACATATCATGGCGTTTTGAATAAATAACTAGATTTACAATCATTTACAATCGTAATTAAACATAATAGAAATAATAAATAAATAAAAAAGGAAGAAAAAACATATATTTTAAAATTGGGTTCACTAGCTCCCCCAATAAAAGCTAAACAGTGAAAAATTTTTTAAGTCAGAGGTAACATTCCTGACCCGTTCTGGTGTGATCCAGTGGGGTGTCGTGCCCACACCGAAGGAAGGAAGCCCAAGGATTTCAACCCAAAAGCAAGGAAAAAATTTTTCTGATAGCCGCGCCGTGCAAACAAAGGAACAGTGATTTTTGAGCTGGAATAAGGACAACCAATTAGGGTAAATCCGCAAAAACTAGAATTGGTCCCAAGTAAGATTTTAAGATTTCAACAACCAATATCTTTAGATTACCATAGCATAAGCTAGCATTGTAGAATTTTTGCGTATATATAATGTATATAATTTCTTTTATTCCCTAAAAAAAAAAAAAAAAAAAAAAAAGGGAAGAAGAAAAATTTTTTTTTCAAAGCATTCGAATTTTTATTGCGATGCTCAAGTGACTTTCAATATTTTTAACTCTACATGTTTGCCTTAATTTTCTATAATTTACTCCCTTGTGAATAAATTTTAAAAGGAGTTCCAATAAGTGTGATATTAACCAAGATGGATTTAAATCTCATGTGAACTATATATATCCTGATTATTTTTTTTTTCTCTTGGCGGATAATACAAAAGATCTAAAATCCATACTAGTATCAGAATTAAGTGATATTAAATCATAATTATAAAAAACAAAAAAAGCAAGAATTCCTAAATTATATCTTTGTGTTTCGCGAAGACCCGCTGTTTCGACGGAAGAGCTGAAAAGGGGAATCAAGTGTAGGGAAGTGTTTGCGTGTGCAAGGAGGAATATATTTGAACTAGTGAGTTCCTCCCCATATGATGTATCTAAAAGGAAGAGAAAATTTTTTTGTGTACCGTGATCGCTGATGAGTCGAGGTGTGCTGTGTTTTATTCTTTTTTAATTCTATTCTTCTACTGTCCCTGTTAAGTTGTAAAATTCGTAGGTCCCTCTCGGGATCGCTGAAATTACTTGGTCACACAATTTATCCTGATTCCTTTTGTAAAGCTAAACTATCATAAAAATGTTATATATGTATATCAAGTAGAACTAATCAACTTCTTAAATCGTGTGCTGTACATATAAAGGAGACAAAGTTTCAGTTTAAAGGTATTGTTCGTATAGACCCGGCAGGATAACCCTTCATTATCATTTTAATAATATATATATATATATATATATATATATATATGGAAACTATTATGGTACTCTCCTCATACCCTGATGAAATCATACGGTATGAAGTAGGGTTTCAGAAGTAAGACAATCCTTATAGAGTTCACTAACAACATTATTCATGTAATCACTCCTTTTATAAAACAAAACAACTAGCAGCAGTAAATACATCTGGATATTATTTCAATTAGTGTAGAATGTGTATTGACTCCTAGTAACGTGCGGACAGTCAGAAAGATATTATCAAATATACTTGAAAGTGAACCAAACTCTTTTCACTACGTTATATTGACTATAAAATTATTGTCTGCTGAATCACAACATAAATAACTAAAATATTAAACGTAACTTTGACTAGTCACTTGAACACGCTCAACATTGATTGGCAGCGTATCATGGGAACTCCATATTATCCTTGTACAATTATAAAATTATAAAATCATTCTAATTGCCAATTAATAAAAAAAAAAAAAGAGAGGTACATATATGATTATAGCAACATTTTCGTTGAGCTGGTTGAAAATATCTTGTTGGCTCGTAAAGCTACAGTGCGTTTTTAAGCGTAGTAATAAAATTTAACCGAAAAATCAGTCTCGTAAACTCGTAAGAAAACTTCTACAAAATTCTAACTCGAAACCAAAAGATTGTTGTGGATTTGTACGAAGAATTGCCTTTCCACAACATGACAGAGGAATCTAACCCAAATTCCGCAGAAATGAAACTAAGCATATCAGACGTGCATAATCTAATCCCCACATTTAACGGCGACCCAGGGGAGCTAACCAAATTTATAGCTTGCGGAAACGTATTATTTTCCTCCTCGAAGTCGGATGCAGAGCAGAAGCTCTTTTTAGAAATTGTAAAAACTCGACTGCAAGGACCGGCCTTCGAGTTAGTCCAGTATAAGTCTTGCGCTAAGTGGAATGACTTAGCACAAGAATTGCAGTCTCAATTTCAAGAGAAACAATCTAGAACCTCATTCCAAAATGAAATTCGTTCTACTAAACAGAACTACAGAGAGACCGTTAAAGAGTTCGGCGAGAAGCTATGCCAACTCCTAACATCGCTAAATTCAGCTACGTACCAAGGCTCAGAGGAGCGAAACGTACGCGAATTTTTGATTGTTGAAAATACTCGGCTAACCATCCAGGCTTTCGAAGATGGGTTGAGAAACAGTAGCTTAAGGCTGCTAGTAAGGGCTCGCGGAGAAACAGACTTAAAGACGGCAATTTCATATGCTATAGAACAGGCCTCCCGACCCGAAAGGGAAGAGCCAACTTTCTCAAACCATGCGAAGAACTTCCCTAAACGCATGCTTAATTGTCAAATATGTCACAAGGAAGGACATACAAAAGAATTTTGTTTTAGAAACACAAACCTGCCGAATTTCGCTCCCAGGGAAGCTAAAAGAGAAGTCCAGTTCTTGACTTGTTCTTACTGCAGGAAGCCAAACCATTTGGCAAGGGATTGTCGATTACGATTATCGCAAAACTTCCCAAGGGCCCCAACGGGTAACGGCAACTGGCCCAACCGAGGTCGAAACGTACAGAACAATTTTCCTCAGTACAGCAATACACGCAATGCACCTACGAATTTACCGATAGAGTCTAAAAGGAGACAATGGCAGTTTAACTCAAACAACCCAAACGTTAATTATGTGCCGCGACAAAATCGCAAACACGTGAACCCAAATACGAGAAAAGAGTGGGCGCATTCAGAAAACTCGGGAAGAATGGTGGAAGATTCGGGAAACGACATTCCTCAGATGGAAGCAGTTGGCGTTCCATCTCGAGTGAGGTGCCTAGCCGACATTCACGAAGCCTAGATCGTGCGATGTCAAATGACATTAGCATCGAACCCATAAAATTTATGATATCCCTAGATATTTCCAAGGCTGAACCAACTATCTGTGTCCCCTTTGAACCAAATGCAAAGCTATACTCAACATTTCTTATCGATACCGGCGCAGACGTAAGTCTAGTAAAATCTGACATTAATTATAGAATAACAGGAAAACCTCCTGGTGACTGTACGCTATCAACGATTTCAGGCGAGTCAGTACCAACATACGGAATACTTACTGGCATAATTAAATTGGAAACTTCAAGCGGAAATTTTTCCTTTAAGCACTCCTTTCATTTGTTACACCAGCAAACTAACCTTAAATATGACGGAATTATAGGTAATGATTTCCTGCGTAAACATAATTGTACACTAGATTACGAAAGAAACGTTTTGGAAATTAAATATCCCCGACTTTCTACAGAAGTGCAAGATACCGGGAGCCTTGAGGGAACAAAAGCTCAGTTCCAAAACTCTAAGGAAAACTCCAAACTGCAAGAAATCGGAAACCTCAAGGGGACTGTCAGGGAAAATCTTCGGTTTTCAAATCCTCGGGCCCAAAACTGTGAACAAAACTCCAAAGCAAATTTGAAAGACACCTTTCGTCGACCACCTGATCTCCAGGGTGGCAGTACAGGTACCACACGGGTGCAGAGAGAAATGAACCCTCGAAATCTTATAAATAAATCTAGTATTGGAAATACTGTCGAGGTTACAGACCAAGTTGGGAAAACGAAATCGCAGGAAGTAGCCACAGATAGAACTAATATAATCATTCTACCGGCTAGAAGTAAGAAAGTCGTCGAAATCCCCTTTAAACATAATAAGGACATAGTTGTCAAGAAAAAGGAAATAAAACCAGGTGTTTATATAGGGAATGCTCTCGCGATGCCAAGAAGCAATCATGTCAAATTAGTAATGTTAAATTCTAACGAAAGCGAAGTGAAATTGCAGCTGAATCAAATAAACCTGGACTGGGATGACTTCGACCAATTCAACGTTATCAGAGCCAATTCAGATAAAGATCCAGTTGTGAATCGACTGAAGAAATTAGAAACCCTACTAAGCTTAGATCACTGCAATTCAGAGGAAAAAGCCACAATACTAGAGATCTGCAGAGCTTATAATGATTTGTTTTATCTGGAGGGAGACAGATTGACCAACACTGACGTGATCACGCATGGAATTGCGACACAGAGCGATAAACCACCTATCTACGTACGACCGTATAGGTTGGCGGAATCGCATCGAGAAGAAATTCATAAACAGGTCAATGAAATGCTACAAAACGATATTGTGAAGCCAAGCTCAAGTCCATGGAACTCACCTCTACTTCTCGTGCCAAAAAAAGCTGATAGCTCTGGCAACAAACGATGGAGAGTTGTGGTGGACTTTCGTAAGCTAAACGATATTACTATTGGAGATGCATATCCACTGCCCAATATAACCGATATATTGGACCAACTGGGCAAATCCAAGTATTTCAGTACACTAGACCTTGCCAGTGGATTTCACCAAATACTCGTCGATGAGAAGGACAGAGCAAAAACAGCTTTCAGCACTCCATTTGGACATTATGAATATAATAGAATGCCATTCGGACTGAGGAACGCACCAGCCACATTCCAGCGCCTTATGAATAACGTGCTGATGGGGTTGCAGGGAATTGAGTGCTTTGTCTATGTCGACGACATAGTTATCTACGGATATGATTTACGAGATCACAACTTGAAATTGGTAAATGTCCTAGATCGCCTTAGGGAACACAAGCTTAAGCTCCAGCCAGATAAGTGCAATTTTATAAAACGAGAACTCATCTATCTCGGCCATGAAATTTCCGAAAATGGTCTTAGACCAGATCCAATGAAGATCCAGGTAGTAAAAACTTATCCCAGACCAAAAAAGGCAAAAGACGTAAAATCCTTTTTGGGTTTTGCCGGATATTACCGTCGATTTATACCAAATTTTGCAAACATTTCCAAACCCCTAACAAAACTCTTAAAGAAGAACATTATTTTCAAATGGGACTCATTTTGTGACGAAGCTTTCTGCAATCTCAAGGAAAAATTAATTAACCCTCCTGTGCTCGCGTATCCAAATTTTGATAAAGAGTTCCTAGTAACAACCGACGCTAGCGACGTAGCGATAGGAGCAGTTCTATCCCAGGGTAATATCGGTGAGGATCGACCAATATCCTTCACAAGCCGAACACTTAATCCCGCAGAAACAAGATATACCACAACTGAAAAGGAATTATTGGCAATTGTATTTGCCGTCAAACAGTTCCGCCCGTATATCTACGGGAAACGTTTCACTATAGTAACCGATCATAAGCCACTTCAATGGTTGATGAACCTGAAAGAGCCAACTTCCAGATTGGCTAGGTGGAGAATATTGCTCGAGGAATATGAGTATATAATTCTCTATAAGCCGGGAAAATATAACGCCAATGCAGATTCTTTGAGTAGAATCACCAACCAAGAAAACAGTGGATTGAAAACGAACGATGTAAACAACGTGGGTATAGTGACTAGGAGCCAAGTAAAACAAGCGCACGAGAAAACTAATAATAGAACAAATAGTGCCGTTAAAGAAGGTGAATCGGATAAACTCTCGAATCAGTGTAACCTTAACAAAACTTACAACTCAATATATATAGACAAAATGACGCAAGTAAAATTTTTTTTTGTACCGCCAATAGAAACAATAGATGAAATCGAGCTCTCTAAGCATGTGAGAGACTACATAAGTCCTGGTTTGGGTGAACTTAAAGTTTTGAATCACGATTCAACTGTTACCGAATACATCGTTGCTAAAACCATATTACCCCTAAGAACAGAAAACGATAGAAAAATGTTGGTTAGCGTTATAAAAAAGGTCTATGATCATTGCGTAAAACACCAGTTGAAATGTATAGGCATATCTGTACCCTCCTTCAACGAATTTACACTAAAAGAGATAGAACTAAATCTTGTGAATGTCTTTAATGACATAAATATTGCCATAAACTTATTCGTAAATAAAAAGATACATTTGGTTGACGAGAAAGATATCTCTAAAATTTTAAAAGAATATCACAATACTCCTCTAGGTGGACACCAGGGAGTATCCCGTACACTAAAGCGACTGAAATTAAGCTATTTTTGGCCAACAATGCTTAAGGACGTAGTCGACTTCATCCGCAGATGTGAATCTTGTCAGAAGAACAAACTTCTAAAAAAATGTTCCGTTCCTATGAAAATAACAACAACTAGCACCAAGCCATTCGAAAGAATAGCTTTGGATATCGTTGGCCCTTTGCCTGTGAGCTATGAAGGCAACAAATACTTATTAACGTGTCAGGATGACTGAACCAAATTTTCCCAGGCGTTACCCATGGCTAATGCCGAGGCAATTACCGTTGCTAGGGCCTTAGTCGAGCGTATCGTCTGTCAACATGGCATCCCAGAGTCAATTTTAACAGACCAAGGAACAAACTTCCTAAGCAACCTGTTCAAAGAAATGTGCAAATTGTTAAAAATCAAGAAGATTAATACGACTCCATATCATCCACAAACCAATGGCGCATTGGAACGGAGCCACCGAACGCTAGCAGAGTACCTTCGACACTACGTCAACCAGGATCCACTCACTTGGGACACCTGGATACCCTATGCTATGTTCGTGTACAACACTACACCACATAGCAGCACGAATTATAGCCCATACGAGCTTTTATATGGCTATCCGGCTAATATTCCCAACAGTTTAGAACAAAAGCCGCAAGTTTCATACAATTATGAAAATTATGTGAATGAGCTAAAATCTCGCTTGCAGCATGGCCATCAAATTGCAAGGGAAACCTTGTATCAAAGGAAAACACAGGCTAAAAAATACTACGATAGAAATACCCAAGAAAAGAACTTCAACATAGGTGACAAGGTGCTTATTAAAAACCATACTCGGAAAAATAAATTGTCCTCGCTTTGGGAGGGACCTTTCGTGGTTATGAAGGTCATATCAAAAGAAAACTCAGTAATAAAAATACGCAATAAACTCAAAACAATGCACAACAATGATCTTAAGCTCTTCATAGAATAATGCACCGAAGCAATTACCATATTAATATAAAATTAATAAGTTATGCTGTTGAACTTGGGTGATGTCAACTTGAACTTTCACGCGAAAACTAGGTTATGATATAATAATAAAGTTTCGATTCTCAAACATTTAACTATGAATACCTTTATCAAATTTGAGACGCAAGTAGGACATGCAACTGAATTTCCATCTGAACACGAAACCGGAGAACCTCCGATCTTACGAAATAACAAGAAAAGGGAGCCTGAATTAAGCGCTACTACACTCTCTAATTATAGCAACTCTCAATGCTCTCCGATGAGCATCATTTGCTAAATTATCTTCAGTTAAACGTCTTCCGACAAATTATTTGACCATTATACGAAGCCCTTTACTTTTCTCCAAGGGCATTTCATATTGGTCTCCACCCTCCACAATCGGGTTGTATTGACATCATTTCACCTTCGAAATCACGGATTAACATCTCCTTGGCTAGTCACGTGAACAACCAATTACAGAGATGAATAATGAACTGCAGGCATAACCCTGTCTCGAGACAGGAATGGCACTTCCAACGGAAGACCTGCTCAAAATAAGACACCGGGGAATCGCCGACACGAACTACACGCGCAAGGGAGGGGGGGGCCTCCAGTAGGCACCACTATAACACAAATAACTAATAGATTTGACCCTCCGCCACACACTACAAAACATACAATACACACCAATGACACACATAAACTAAACTAAAACTAATCTTTCAATAAGATCGACGAACTAATCGAAATTCCTTTCAGGCCATGGCATACCCCACATACTTCATATTAATCTTGGGCCTCATAAGCGGCATCTACGGAAGTAATATTAATATCACGACTATCAATCAAAGCCCTGGAATCTATTTTGAAGAGTTGGGTAGAGTAGAACTGTTTTCAAACGAATGGAAAGTGGCAATCTTCTACGATCTTAGAACTTTGGAGACCTCCATAAGGCATATCACGAGGTATACAGCAGAAATAAATACACTGTGCGAAGCACTAAGGGGTGATATTGGATTTGGGACTATCTGCAACAGTACTGTAACTGAATTAAATCACCTACTGGCGGATATGGGACATAAATATAGCCTATTACAGAATACTAACAGAAAAAAAAGAGCTCCTTTTGATGTCATAGGAATGGTAAGTAAGGCGCTGTTCGGAACCCTCAACCAGGAAGATGCGAAGTATTATGACAGCCAAATAGAAAAAATACGTTATAACGAAAACCATTTGTTATCCCTAATAAAAAAACAAACGATTATAGTAGAAACAACCGCTAACGTCTTTAACAAGTCTCAAAAAGCAATCAATAATCAAATGATGGCACTAAACGCCAGGATCCTTAAAATCAAAGATATTGTTGACGAAGCTGCTAATGCCAGTCACAATCAACGAGCAATTTTTGAAATGGAATCACTCACTTCCTTAACTATTCTGGTCACGATGCGTTACCAAAATATCCTTAACGATGTCATTGACATGGTTACTGACGTGCGCCATGGCAAACCTCACCCGGCAATTATAACACCAGCGCAGCTGGAAACTATTCTAAGCACTATACGTAGAGAAATCTCAAGCGACATCAAACTTCCTACTGGTGTCAAAGACGAAAACTTTTTTAACACTTTACCATGTGAGCCAAATGAGTGCCTCAATCCAAAGGGAAAGGATAATCTTCGAGCTTAAAATACCATTACCCTACATAGAAAATTACCAGTTATATAAGGTGATACCTCTGCCCACAGCATTCCAGCATAAATTTGTTTTCATACAACCGACAATAAATTTCCTAATCATCGACTATAACAGGGAGCATTATTATGATCTTACTTCAGAGGAATTAGCAAGTTGCATCACCGAGAATCACGATCAGTACTTGTGCCAAATGATGCATCCCATCTTTAATATTGACCCGAAACACAGCGTGTGTGAGTTACAACTCATAAAAAGGGATAAACACTTGCCCGCGTCTTGCAACATTAGAGAATCTAACCACACCACCGTATGGATTCAATTGTCGCAAGCCAATAAGTGGCTGTATTCCACCCAAGAGCGTTTAACCACAGACGAAATTTGTCAAGATACAATAAAACCCCATACCATCTTTGGCGTTGGAATAATCGAACTTTCAGGCAACTGCTATCTGCGAACTCCTGACCTAACCATAAGGAGTTATACCACTAGAATAACGCAAATGAAAAATGCATTTATACCTGTCGTAAATTTAACAGAAGCATTAGCAAAATTTGAGAAATCGAAAAAGGACTCTACGAGCCCCACACAAAACATGGTGCACATAAAATATGCTGCAAACGGCGATCTTGCATTACTGTCCAAGCAAATAAGCTCCTTAAAGGAAGAGGAACAAAAGAACCTGGAACCCGTGGACGCCCACGACATACACCATTATACACTTGGATATGCAATATTCTCAATTATACTCCTGGTCGGCATCTACAAAATGTACAAGCATTGTACTACAAAAACCGGCAAAATCAATCGAACGGCTACAACTAATAAAATAAAAGAAGATGAGGATCAAAATGACCCAACCATAGTGTTCACATGTTAGCAATTAACTTAACTAGATTTCGCATTGTTTCCGCCACCGTGCACGTTCTCTGAATACTTCTTCCTATTTCCATGCTCTTCCGTCAGAAATTGCACACAATAGATTCCAATAGTTATATAAACTTACACACATTTAAAAAAAAAAAAAAAACAAATTTTTTTTTTGAAATTTTTTCTAAATAGATACGTAGTGGGTAATTAATTACGTTTAATGGAACTAAATAAAATTATAGAAATAATAAAAATATATTTTTTTTTTAGCGAAAAATAAATAAAACAGTTATTTCATTTACTATTATTATTATATATATATCACATAATTATTCTAATTAGATATAAAAATCTTTTCAATAAGATATGTAGATAACAATAACGTATGAATCATACTAATTCTGGATAAAAATTAAATAAGTATGTAGACAATAGTTAAATATGTATCAGAAATTAAGCATTCAAAAAAAAATAAAAAAAAAAAAAACAAGGAATTTCTTAAATAATTTTACAAAAAGATAACATAATGAAATGTAATTTTTGTTTAGCATAACTAAAAAAGAGTAATAATTAGATGAAAAAAAAAATAACTAAGCTTGTAAGTAATCATTTATACTTACCATAAAAACTTTTAAACTTTTTGTAATCCCAGAACCAACGACGACGCATTCTAAAAGAAAATTCATCACCTCTTCAAGGAATGAATTTCCTTTTTCATAGGGGGAAGGTGTTATGATATATCTACATATCATAACACGCGTTCAATTTTGCATTCATGCATTCCAGGTGCATACGTTTTTTACTTGCCCTATTTCAAGTGCATACACTAAAATTCGATTTCATTTCAGGTTTCTTGAAATGAAATCTCTAACTTCCACTTAGGTTTGTCAGCACAAATTTTCCTTTCTTAATCATTTAAATATGCACACGCTTCATTTTTCATAAACACAAAGTACCTAAATTGTAACTTTGTTGCAACATATTTCCTCTTGAACACTTGCATATGCACACGCCACAAGTGGCGTATCAAATAACATGCCTCGCTTATCAACAGAAAAATGCACCACGTGATCGATGCGATCGTGGGAAGTTCTTGCTGACGGCGCGAGCGTAATATCCAAAGGAGGAATAAAGAAATGATAGCGGGCAGTCTTGGAAAAAGTCGCGAGATTTAAACATCGAAGTTGGTTCTGGGGAAGTAAAAATAAATTGAATTAAAATTAAAATAAATTGAATTGAAGTAAAAATAAATTGAATTAAAATTAAAATAAATTGAATTAAAGTAAAAATAAATTGAATTAAAATAAAAATAAATTGAATTAAAATTAAAATAAATTGAATTAAAGTAAAAATAAATTGAATTAAAATTAAAATAAATTGAATTGAAGTAAAAATAAATTGAATTAAAGTAAAAATAAATTGAATTAAAATAAAAATAAATTGAATTAAAATTAAAATAAATTGAATTAAAGTAAAAATAAATTGAATTAAAATTAAAATAAATTGAATTAAAGTAAAAATAAATTGAATTAAATTAGAATAAATTGAATTAAAAGCGGATCAAAAATTGAATTTTGAGTTTTTTATAAAAGACCCTAAGAATCCAACTCCAAGACTCCGCCGTACTCTCTTCTCCCTGCAAGCGGGAAAGCACGGAGCACACGCGCGTAACACCAAGATGATTTGTTCTCTGTGCTTCTTCGCTTTCGATTTCCCAGATATGTATTTACTGCTGATATCGAAAAAATGTATCGGCAGATATTGGTGTACAATAACGACCAGAAGTATCAGTTGGTTTTATGGAGGAGTGACCCTGCTCAGAAGCTCAAATGTTACAAGCTCAACACCGTAACATATGGAACTACCTCTGCTCCGTATTTGGCAATCAAGTGCTTGCAAAGGCTCGCGAAAAGTAATCAGAGAAGAACCCACTTGCCACCGAAATGTTAAAATCTAACTTTTACGTGGATGATGTCATGGCTGGATCAAATAGCTTAACTATAGCGGTTGAAGCACAGACGCAGCTAAACTCAGTACTTCAAATGGCGGGATTCAAACTAAGGAAATGGAGTGCAAACCATCCCGTCTAATCCAGGATCTTCCCAAAGAGGACATAGAGCTAGAGCTAGATTTTAATGATGGAAGTGAGGATCACATAAAAACCTTAGGGCTCACTTGGCTGCCTAAAACAGATTCATTTTCAATAAAAACATGGTGGAAGAATACATTCAAGGTTACAAAGAGGAGGGCATATTCAGACATAGCACACTTGTTTGATCCCCTTGGCTTCATGGCACCAGTAGTAGTTGTTGCCAAAATGTTCCTTCAAAGACTGTGGGCTCTTAAAATCGATTGGGATGCGGCCTTGCTGCAAGAGCTCCACACAGAGTGGATTAGATTCTGTGAAGATTTGAAATCGTTAGAGAATATAAAATATCCAAGACTTGTATTCTCCCATACATCATCCAGTACAATGCAAATACATGCTTTCGCAGACGCATCTGAGAAGGCATATGGTGCCGCGGTATATATCAGATCTGTGAGTAAGGACAATATCATAAGTGTAAGATTGCTTTGTGCCAAGTCAAGAGTCGCACCGCTTAAACAGACAACACTACCACGTTTGGAATTATGTGCAGCCAAGCTTACGGCAGAGTTGACAGATTGCATGAAGACAGACTTGGACTTAAGAAATA
The DNA here is from genome assembly GCA_963930735.1 of Dioctria linearis. NCBI lineage: Eukaryota > Metazoa > Arthropoda > Insecta > Diptera > Asilidae > Dioctria > Dioctria linearis. Next base: position 53,877,530 of record OZ005743.1, on the reverse strand, counting down.
AACCTACGTTCTTATGGACAGATTCAGAAATCGTACTTAATTGGCTCAGTTGATGCTTCAGCATCATTTCATACATTTGTGGCTAATAACGTATCAGCCATCCAAGAACTAACTACAATACAACAGTGCGGACATGTCAGTTCACGGGAAAATCCGGCTGACGTGGTATCGCGGGGCATATCACCAAAAAGATTGGAAACTTGCAATATTTGGTTCTATGGACCCCTCTTTCTACATAGTGCTGAGTCCACCTGGCCAATGTCACACACAATTGACACAAACAACATTGATCAGAGGCTGGAAATAAGGGGGATAAAATTATCCTTAGTTGCTACGGAGGAAGCAGTTAATTTCATCGATACGATGATCATAAGAACTCATTTAAGAAATTGCAACGGATAGTCGCATATATGCTGCGCTTCATAACCAAGATGAAAATCCGTTATCTACAAAGCTCTCGTTTCAACCATACAGTGCTTACAACATTCGAACTACAGGAGGCCCTCAACATCATAGCTAAACAAATGCAGCAATATGAATTCAAGGAAGATTCTACACAACTACTACGGTACGGAGAAGTTAGCAAGAATAGTTCATTAAACAGTTTCGCTCCCTTCATCGATGAAAGAGGAATCATTAGAGTCGGAGGACGTTTGCAAGCATTGACACTATCTTACGATGCGAAGCACCCAATCCAACTTCCATACTCCCATCCGTTCACGAAGCTTATAATGACGGATCTGCACATGAACAATTTGCATTGCGGCCCACAGACACTCCTTGCAGCAACCAGACAAAGATTCTGGCTCATGAAGGGTAAAACCATTGCCCGGTCTATGGTTCAACGATGTGTACGCTGTGCACGAGCTAAACCAAGGTTGATGACACAACTAATGGGGAACCTACCAGCAACTAGAGTGCAGCCAGCACGACCTTTTATGAATGCCGGAGTTGATTTTTGTGGCTCCATTTGGACTCACCTTAAAATAAGAGGAAAGCGGCCGCTAAAATCATACATAGCGGTTTTCTGTTGTTTTGCGACCACGGCCACTCATCTTGAATTAGTGACAGACTTATCGACCTATGCCTTCATCGGAGCAATTAAGCGTTTTATAGCAAGACGAGGACACTGCAAGAATCTTTATTGCGATAATGCAACCAATTTCATCGGGGCTAAAAACATGAACACTTGTAGTGCAAAGGGTATTGATTTCCACTTTATACCGCCACGAGCCCCTCACTTTGGCGTCTTCTGGGAAGCCGCAGTGAAGTCAGCTAAACATTTATTACACCGATCAATGGGTTCTGTATCATTAACATATGAAGAATTGGAAGCCGTAATAATTGAGATAAAAGCCATTCTAAATTCAAGGCCCTTAACACAGATTGTACTGTCCGCTAATAGAACGTACACGCAAATTTGATTAAGTGACTGAAATGAATGCACTGGTAAATTTATATCAAGATCAGTGGTCTATTTCCCAACATCAAATCAACACTGTTCACTTTCCTTGACTCGCAAGAAACTGCTGCACTTAGTTTTTAGAATCTCCCACTATTTAGATCAGATTATGTATAAAAAGGTTTCAGGTCAACGATTCAAAAGTATGGGAAAAACACACTCACAGGATTGTTAATAATAGATATATAAATAGATATTCAATATATATAATTAATATAGAGCAAAAGTTAGAATAATTTAACTTCAAAACATTGGCACACGTGCTTAACTTAAATATCTCGAGTAATTGTATTAAGACAGAATTATATAAATTGTTGGATCAGAGATCAACATACACTAGAAAACACACTTATTGACAACGATTAATAATGTAGGACTTTCAGAAATAGATATGTCGAGACAAAACTCTGTATATCAGTTTGGGTCTGAGATTTTTGTATTACACTAACACTTATTAGCACCAAGTTATAATATAAGATCGTCAAAAAATGTAATAAAAATATATGTATAAAATAGATATGCACATGAAATGTATAATATATATATGTGTATATAAGTCAAAATATAGTCAAATAGATATATGAATAAGTATTAAAATGTTACAAGTGACTGGTACTCACCGATCTAAAACTTGACACTTGAGGAATTGGCTGTAAGCTAATGTTAAGCCCTTTGTTCTTGGTTTGAAAAATTCTTTATTTCCGTCGAGACCAGAAATAAAGTGTTAATGTTAGTAAGGTACTATCTCAGTCGAGACCCGAGATAATATTCTTTAAGTCAAGCGAGACCCGGCTTAAAGTGTTATCTTATCTTCAGTCGAGACCCGAAATAAGATGCGTTTATTTCCGTCGAGACCAGAAATGATTGTTAGTAAAAGATTATCTCAGTCGAGACCCGAGATTATATTCTTTAAGTCAGTCGAGACCCGGCTTAAAGTGTTATCTTATCTACAGTCGAGACCCGAAATAAGATGCGTTTATTTCCGTCGAGACCAGAAATGATTATTAGTAAATATCTTATCTTCAATCGAGACCCGAAATAAGATGCGTTTATTTCCGTCGAGACCAGAAATGATTGTTAATTGTTAGAAGTGAAATATCAGTCGATACCCGATATGAATGTTACCCCAACTTACCCCAAGCGATGCCAAGTACAAAAAGAGATCGAGATCAGTCAGCTTGTCGTTTATATAGCCTTTGATTGCACACGACACCACTGATAGTGTAGCAGCGGCGCATGATTGCAAGAATTGGCAGTGCAGCTGTGATCTTACGGTACTAGCGATAAAATTTGCCTAGCAACGAACAAAAATGCATAGCAACAAGAATTTTTAGAGCTTCACATGCTGTTGTGTTAAATTAATTATATTTGCAAAAAATATTTTCTCTATTACGTTGGATAGTTCTTGAAATGATGATAATGATAGAGTTGCAAATTGATCGGCTTGATCTGATTATATTTGTGCCATGCATTTTATGCTACATGACAATGCTTTTGTTAAAAGTTGTCCCTATTTTTAGGGAACATTGTAATTAGATTGAATTTATTTGTTTTTCAGAACTCAATTTCAGCATGGTATTTTTTAATATGTTCCCTTTACAGGAATTGTTTTTTGATAGTAATTTTAATTTAATTTGCTCAATGAGGCTATACTTTTATGTTGTATTTGTGCAATATCCTATGAAGATGACAAATACATGGCTATGTTGGGTTGTGTACATGTTTTTCGCTTAAGAGAAATAAAATAAGATTTAATTTTACTAAAAATTTAATGCTTTGTTTTCAGCATGCTTTCTTTCAGAAGTTTTCTGTTTATGAAATTATATTCGAATCAATTTGGTTCGAACATACTGCCCCCGGTTGAAAGACCGGAAATGTCTTTCAAGTGATTAATTTCAAAACTGACTCGTAAAGCAATGAGAGAATATTTTGAGCCAAATTATTGAGGGAGAAACTTGTAGCCGTATTTCTAAGATTCACAAATTTAATGCTTTGTTTTCAGCATGCTTTCTTTCAGAAGTTTTCTGTTTATGAAATTATATTCGAATCAATTTGGTTCGAACATACTGCCCCCGGTTGAAAGACCGGAAATGTCTTTCAAGTGATTAATTTCAAAACTGACTCGTAAAGCAATGAGAGAATATTTTGAGCCAAATTATTGAGGAAGAAACTTGTAGCCGTATTTCTAAGATTCACAATTTTAACTTTCTTGTATCGGTAGGATACATATTTTGGATATTGGCCGTTTTACAAGACCATTTTTCGTTTTTATGCTTACTACACGGATATATTTGTCAGCACCTGGATGAACTTCAATTATTCGTCCTAATAACCAACGGCAAGCTACCAAATTCGGTTCTTTGATAATAACTAAATCTCCTACTTTAGGATTTGATATTGGAGTCTGCCATTTAGGGCTATATTGTAGGGAATTTAGATAATCGTGAGACCATTTATGCCAAAACTGTTGTTGCAACAGTTGGAGATGTTTCCATCTGGTGAGTGATGAAACCTTATTTTCCAAAACAGATTCTGGTGGAAGTAATAGGGAAGTGCCAATTAAAAAATGTCCTGGAGTTAGAACATTGAGATCGTCTGGATCTTCTGTGATAGGACATAGAGGCCTGGAATTTAGACAGGCTTCAATTTGTGACAAAACAGTCGCGAATTCTTCAAATGTTAATGAAGAATTCCCTAAAATTCGCTTCAAATAGAATTTTATGGATTTAACTCCGGCTTCCCACAATCCTCCAAAATGAGGTGGGGAAGGCGGGTTAAAGTGCCAACATATCCCATCTTGGGTTAGTGTTTCCGCCATCTGCTTGTTAGCTTGCAGTATGGCTGTTCTGAATTGCTTTTGTAAGACTTTATCAGTTCCAACGAAATTAGAGCCACAATCTGAAGAGATGTCTGTGCTGAGTCCCCTTCGGCTGGAGAAACGGTGAAAAGCTGCTATAAAGGCTGCTGTGGACAAATCTGACACAGCTTCTATATGAATGGCTTTGGTTGCCATGCAAATGAAGATGCATATATACCCTTTATATACCCGATTATTTCGAAATTTAGAAACCTTTAAATTGAAAGGACCAGCATAGTCTAGGCCAGTTTGTTGAAACGGTCTAGTCATATTGACCAGTGGTGAAGGTAGATTTCCCATAATTTAATTTTTGATAGTTGCGGATTGCTTAAAGCAAGTTATACACTTATGTAACACTTGTTTTGTGGTTTTACGTCCTTGTGGAATCCAAAATTCGTTTCGAATGATGGATAATACCAGTTGCGGGCCTCCATGCAGCGTTTTTGTATGGAAGTGTTCAATGATTAAGATGGTTAGTTTGCTGTCCTTTGGCAGGAGTATTGGGTGTTTTTGATTATAAGAAATGGTAGCATTTCTCAATCGACCACCTACCCGAATTAATCCATTGTTATCTAAGAAGGGGTTGAGTGATAAGATCTTGCTTCTAACTGGAAGCGGATTTTGTTCTTGTAGACATTTAATTTCAGTACCGAAAGCGGCATTCTGTGCTGCTTTAATGAGCCGAATTTTCGCTTGAACGATTTCTGTTGGATGAAGTAATTTTGGGTCCATTGGTTGTTCTTGGATGGATTTCACCGATGGACTTTTGCATTTATTTATGAACCTAATGCAATAGGCAATTATGCGTTGTAATTTTGAAAAGCTGGAAAATTTTCCAAACAAATCGTCGATACTTGAATGAGCTATTGTGAAATGGGTTACGCGTCTTTGTTCAGTTTCAGGCTCATTAGCTGGAATTGTTTTAGATTTCGGCCAATCACTTTCACTGTCCTGCAACCAATGAGGTCCATGCCACCATAACTCATGATCAATCAATAATGAAGACTGAATTCCTCTGGAATTGCAGTCGGCTGGATTGTCAGCAGATTTTACATGATGCCATGCTTTGATGTCGATCAAACCCTGAATTTCCGACACCCTATTAGCCACATATGTCTTATACTTATTAGGGTGACTACGAATCCAGGCTAACACAATAGAAAAATCTGTCAACGCGAACGTGGGAACTAGATCGAATTGTAGATCTGTTTTAACCCGATTGATGGTTCGTGCCAAGAGTACCGCACCGCACAATTCAAGACGTGGGAGAGATACAGATTTAACCGGCGCTACCTTTGACTTTGCCATAAGTAAATTAACATGAACAACTCCTTCGTCATCAACAACTCTAATGTAAACGGCAGCAGAATACGCTTGATTAGAAGCATCTGAAAATCCGTGTATTTGGCAGGTGGATAAGTTACTTGTAGTATGTAACCAACGCGGTATGTTGATGCTACTAATGTGATGTAAATCTGCTTTAAATTTGCGCCACTGTTTATCAGTGGGTGCGGGTATGGGTTCATCCCATGAACATCCTGCAAGCCATAAAGCTTGCATCAATATTTTGGCAATGATTATAATTGGTGATATCCAGCCAAGTGGATCGAAAAGCGTTGCAATTTCTGAAAGAATAGAAATCTTTGTAGAGAGGCAATCTGATTTCCTTTTGTATTGTAGCGTGAAAAAATAAGATCCTGGAAACCAATGAATGCCTAAAGTTTTTACGGACTCATCGCTTGCGAGTCGCAAAGGAAGTTCAACTTCTCTGTATGGTTCGGGAATCCTAGATAGTAAATCTGAAGAATTGCTCACCCATTTCCTCAAATTAAATCCGCCGGAAGATAACAGATTGATAAGTTGATCTTGTATTTGGTAGGCTTCCTCCTTTGTATCTGAGCCTGTAAGAAGGTCATCAACATAGAAGTCACGGGACACTATCTTCGCAGCTTCGGGGAATTTGTCAGCTTCATCAATGGCTAGTTGATTGAGCGTTTTTATTGCGAGATAGGGAGCTGGCGTGGTGCCAAAGGTTACAGTGGTTAATTTGTAATCCTTAATTGGTTCATTTTGATTATTCCTCCAAAGTATTCTTTGATAGGTTTGATCGGGGGGTTGTACCTTTATCATCCTGTACATTTTCTCTATGTCAGCAGACATAGCGAATTTGTACTTTCGCCATCTGAGGATGATTGAGAAGAGTTCAGACTGCAGTACTGGACCCGTATGCAGCTGTTCGATTAGACTTTTTCCATTAGTCGTTTTGCTGAAGCATCAAAGACGACGCGAACCTTTGTAGTGGTGCTATCTTTGATGACAGCATAATGAGGAAGATAGTAACTTTGTTCGTTGCTTACTATCTTGTTAGCTACTGTCATGTGACCTAATGTCTTGTATTCATTAATACAAGTTTTGTATTTCTGATAGAGTTCAGGATTTCGTTCTAATTGCCGTTCTAGGCTGTAGAACCTACGTAATGCCATACCTCGAGAGTCGCCTAGGTTAGGGCTTTCTGTGGTGAAAGGCAGACGAACTTCGTAGCGGCCATGTGCGTTACGAACATGAGATTTCTGATAAAACTCTTCACATTCTTGATCTGCTTTAGAAAAATTTCTTCCTGGATTAACTTCTTCAGTTTCCCAAAACTGGCGCAAAAGTTTATCCAGTGAAGTGTCGTCGTCGCAATGAGCCTTTGCTGTTAACGCAGATGCTGTTAAGAATGTCGATGTATTTTTTAACTTTCCGAAAAGTATCCATCCGAGGGTACTGTTTTGGTCAGTTAGTTTTCCTGGAGGACCTTTCCGTAAACCTTCCAAAAGAATTTCACTGTACACATCTGCTCCTAAAAGCAGGTCAATTTTTCCTGGTTTAAAGAAAAACGGATCGGCAAGTGGTAGCTCATGTATATGACTCCATTCTTTGTTTGGAATTGTTGAAGGAGGTAAAATGTCCGTAATTGTATCCACTATAAGGGCTGTAACTGTGGTTGCCTTAGTTGTGGTTGAATAAGTATAAATGTTCAAAGTAGTTTGTTTTTGAACATTTGTAGTTTCAGTTTTTCCCAGGCCCGTGATTTGAATTTCCACGTTTGTAGTGGATGATTGCAGCTTACGTGCGGCGGCTTGGGTTACAAATGAAACTTGAGAGCCTAAATCTATCAAAGCTCTCAATACCAACATGTTTCCCTTGTTTGTAGGAACGTTTAACAGTGCTGTTGCAAGCAGTGCTTGTTTGGTATGTTGGTTTTTTTGTGTGAAGCGTGTGAAGAGAGTTATTGGATGTGGGAGGTGAATTACAAGGTTGAGCTTTTGATTGCTGCTCTTTTGGCTTGACTTGGGTCGAGACCCTTGGAGTGGCATTATTCCTGTGAAGTAAAGAATGATGCCTCCTTCCACATCGCTGACATGAAAACTTACTCGTACAAGTTTTCGTGCTATGGCCTTTTGATAGGCAATTATTACACAATTGATTTGATGTGACAATTTTGAATTTATTGTCTACATCGAGTTTTATAAATTTCGGACATTTAAATAGACGGTGCTGCTCTTTGCACAAAGGACATGCTTGGGTGTATGAAGTAAAATGGGTAGATGCTCTCGGGACATGAGCATTTTTGTTGACTAGGGACGGTTTGGTATCGACTATGGCTTCTAAAATTCTAAATCTAGATTGTAAAAATAATTTTAAGGACTCGAAAGTGGGAAGTCCTTCTGCTGTATTGACCTCTTGTTCCCATGCACGGTGCGTTTCTGCTGGTAAACATTGTATCACCATATAGATGAGAATTGCATCCCATTGCTTAGTGGAAACTTGCAATGCCTCGAGTTCGAAGATACATTCGGGAGACTTATCTAGCAAGGTTTTGATAGCCTTGGCTGATTCGTGGGCTGCTTTAGGTAGATTAAAGATTGCTTTCAATTGGGCATTTACCAAGACTCGTTTATTATCATACCTTTCAAGCAATATCTTCCATGCGCTGTCATAACTCGAGTTGGTCATAGGAAATTGACGCAGTAAGTGCTCTGCTTCTCCAGATACACTTGACTTCAAATAATGCAATTTCTGCACCGGAGATAACGCAGAATTTGAATGCACCAGGGAATTGAATAGATCGTGAAAAGGCCTCCATGAATCGTAAGAACCTGAGAATTTTGGGATTGTGATGCTAGGTAATCTCAGAGACAATGAAGTTTCATGTTCTGATTTTGGACTTGATTCAACCTTTGTTTCGAATGCATCTAATGCATCCCTAAGAATACCTCCAAACATGAAGTATTTGTTTTCCACATTTGAAAATTGATCGTTTGCGAAGTAATCGAACTTTTGAAGTTCACTATCTTCCAAGGCTTGCGTGGCTTGGATAATTGTATAGTGATCTTTCTTATAATCTGACCAAATTTAACTTAGAGCGGTTAATCGCTCAGAAATAAAACCTTTCGTTCGTTTTTCTACATCAGTCTTGGTGTAGTTATTGAACGATTTTTCGAAGATTATTGCAGAGGTGGCTTGGTTGCCCAAAAGTTTTTGAAGTGCAGACATGTTTAAAAGATTGACAAAATAAAACACTACACCTTAGATCCGGCTCGAAGGACCATAAAATGTACTGTCCGCTAATAGAACGTACACGCAAATTTGATTAAGTGACTGAAATGAATGCACTGGTAAATTTGGATCAAGATCAGTTGTCTATTTCCCAACAACAAATCAACACTGTTCACTTTCAAAATATAGTCAAATAGATATATGAATAAGTATTAAAATGTTACAAGTGACTGGTACTCACCGATCTAAAACTTGACACTTGAGGAATTGGCTGTAAGCTAATGTTAAGCCCTTTGTTCTTGGTTAGAACAATTCTTTATTTCCGTCGAGACCAGAAATAAAGTGTTAATGTTAGTAAGATACTATCTCAGTCGAGACCCGAGATAATATTCTTTAAGTCAGTCGAGACCCGGCTTAAAGTGTTATCTTATCTTCAGTCGAGACCCGAAATAAGATGCGTTTATTTCCGTCGAGACCAAAAATGATTGTTAGTAATAGATTATCTCAGTCGAGACCCGAGATAATATTCTTTAAGTCAGTCGAGATCGGGCTTAAAGTGTTATCTTATCTTCAGTCGAGACCCGAAATAAGATGCGTTTATTTCCGTCGAGACCAGAAATGATTGTTAGTAAAAGATTATCTCAGTCGAGATCCGAGATAATATTCTTTAAGTCAGTCGAGACCCGGCTTAAAGTGTTATCTTATCTACAGTCGAGACCCGAAATAAGATGCGTTTATTTCCGTCGAGACCAGAAATGATTATTAGTAAATATCTTATCTTCAATCGAGACCCGAAATAAGATGCGTTTATTTTCGTCGAGACCAGAAATGATTGTTAATTGTTAGAAGTGAAATATCAGTCGATACCCGATATGAATGTTAGTCCCTAAGCCAACTTACCCCAAGCGATGCCAAGTACAAAAAGAGATCGAGATCAGTCAGCTTGTCGTTTATATAGCCCTTGATTGCACACGACACCACTGATAGTGTAGCAGCGGCGCATGATTGCAAGAATTGGCAGTGCAGCTGTGATCTTACGGTACTAGCGATAAAATTTGCCTAGCAACGAACAAAAATGCATAGCAACAAGAATTTTTAGAGCTTCACATGCTGCTGTGTTAAATTAATTATATTTGCAAAAAATATTTTCTCTATTACGTTGGATAGTACTTGAAATGATGATAATGATAGAGTTGCAAATTGATCGGCTTGATCTGATTATATTTGTGCCATGCATTTTATGCTACATGACAATGCTTTTGTTAAAAGTTGTCCCTATTTTTAGGGAACATTGTAATTAGATTGAATTTATTTGTTTTTCAGAACTCAATTTCAGCATGGTATTTTTTAATATGTTCCCTTTACAGGAATTGTTTTTTGATAGTAATTTTTATTTAATTTGCTCAATGAGGCTATACTTTTATGTTGTATTTGTGCAATATCCTATGAAGATGACAAATACATGGCTATGTTGGGTTGTGTACATGTTTTTCGCTTAAGAGAAATAACATAAGATTTAATTTTACTATAAATTTAATGCTTTGTTTTCAGCATGCTTGCTTTCAGAAGTTTTCTGTTTATGAAATTATATTCGAATCAATTTGGTTCGAACACAGATGTCCCCGAATCCAAATGATCTGACCGCACTAACACCTGGTCACTTCCTTGTCGGCGAGTCCCTTACTAATCCAGTTAATCCAGAGGCTCAGTTCATGAAGATAGACATGCCTACAAGATGGAAATTACTGGCACACATCAAAAATGAGTTCTGGTATCCCTGGTCAAAGGAATACCTGAATGAGCTACAACAACGGCAGAAATGGAAAAGGAAATCTGAGAATGTCAAGTCCGGAACAATGGTTATCATTAAAGAAGATAATGTCCCAGTTGTGAAGTGGCCACTGGGATGAATCATTAAAATTCATAGGGAGAAGATGGATTAGTGAGAGTGGCAGACGTTCGAATGGCAACAAATGTGTTCCGCAGACCTATTCACAAACTATCACCACTTCCCATCGAAGAGGAAATGCAGGAGAAGGGCAACTCTGCCAATCCTGAAGTTGAGCGCACAAATCTAAGATACAACGAAGTCGGCCAATCAACTTCGACTAATGCCGAAGAGGTTAGACAGGAAAAAGATGCACCCCCAAAAAATAAACGAAAATGCTCTCCAATCTCCACCATCACGACACTACTATTGACCTGCATGATCCTACCTATGATCAGGAGCTCACCGGATGAAATCGCGCCATTCAATTCCCAGCTGGGAATTTATTTAGAAAACCTGGGAGCAGCAAATGTAATTGCAAACGAATGGCATTTGGTGGTCTATTATGACTTACGACCATATTGGGCTGAATACGAAACTCTCCGACGGGAACTGCTATTTTGAAAAGCATGTGTAAACTGCTGATCGAAAAAGGTCCATGCTCGAGAATCATTAGCCAATTTCAACACGTCTTTGAAGAATTAACAGACAGCAATGAGCTACTGCAATCTGGAGCAAGTAGAAATAAGCGAGGTGCTCTCAATATCGTAGGAAATGTGGCAAATGCACTATTCGGAGTATTAGATTCAGAATACGCTGAGCAGTTGCCTCAGACTTTTGAAAACATTAACCAGAATGAAGGACATTTACTACAGCTTCTAAGAAACCAAACGTCTATCATAGATTCGACAGTGAATATCATAAGAAAAAATCAAGAGATGAATAATAAGCACTTTCAAGAGCTAGAACCCCACGTCTCTCAAACAGCAAATCGAATAAATAACATCACTGAAGAATTGTATCAAGAAAAGATAACACAACTCTTCGCATCATTATCCATACAGCTAATGCTGATCAACAACAATTTTCAAAGAGCTCAATCCTCAATACTAGACGTTATTACCAACACTCATCAGGGAAGGGTAAGCGCAGAACTACTGTCGCCACAACAACTATGGCATGAGGTAATTACTATCAAGACACATCTAGCTTCATCGCTAAGACTACCGATTTCAAAAGACAACATAGCCAACCTTTATAACCTCTTGACTATAGAAGGTCGTACGGTCGCACATCATGTCATCTTTAGGCTGAAGCTACCTTTATTGGCTGCAGAAGATTTTGAATTATTCAGATACCATTCCAATACCAGTATTAATCAACGAGACATTTGTGGCAATCAAACCATCTTCACATTTCTTGGTCATCAACTTACATCGGGATCAATATTATCTACTGACCGAACAAGAATTATACCCTTGTGTTATCACCGAAGAAGCAAACCACATGTGCAAACAGAGGCATCTAATTTATCGAAAGGGAGCCAACATTAGTACTTGTGAAATAGAATTTATCAACCATATGCCACAGTCACCAAGGTGTCAAATTATGACCATTGAACGCAAACAACAATGGATACAGCTATACAATCCCAATCAATGGATATATGCTGTTAAGGAGAAAACAATAATAAACATCGTCTGTGGAACAAATGTCACGCAAGCAACGCTAGTGGGCTCCGGAATTCTTACACTTCAAGGGCATTGCACAATTAAACAAGAGTTCATAACAATCCAAGGACACAATACATATACAAGAACATCCTTTACTCCAAGTGGAAACTTGATAGACTTCATTGATCTTGAAAAGATAACACCTCTATCCCAGCAGACGCAGATCCTTCAATCCAACCTTGAGGAACTTGAAGCATTGCAAAGGAAAATCACCTTACAACAACTTCATGAGCTGCCGCACCAAATTCAGCCCCATGACATACATCAGTACACCATTGGGTACATTTGCCTACTCTGCATACTCGTGATCGTATCGTACTTAATCTGGAGACATCGAGCGAATTTTTGGGAGAACAATAAGACCAAGCCGACGCCACTTCCCCGCAAAAATAGACGCGAAAGCTTCACCGTAGAGGTCCACTTGGATGAGTAGTTGAACAAACCGTTCAACGCGGGGAGGATGTTCAGACTTCAATATATTATAGATTCATCATATATCATTATATAGTAATTAGAATATCAATATAAGATAATAAATATACCTACCTACATACATATGAAAAAAGATAAATTCATATTTCATTTTTGCCATTCTCACCGAATGAGGATCTCACGCAAATTATGCTGAGTATGCACATGTGCCCGTCGCCACCAGACGAAATACGATATGACATTTGTGTCGTATTATGAAGGCATGCATGGGAATCCGAATTTGTGTGAAATTCTCATTCTTATTATTTGCAAAAAAGAAATTAGCTTAGTAAACATTTTTTGAGTGTTATAAATTAAGTTTTATGAAAATATAATTTTTAGTCTCGTATCAATTATCAAATGAGAAGTTTCATTTAAAATTCTACGTAGTGTCTATTTTGAATTGGCGTTGCGGTACAAGCACCGTTAGCACAAGCACCGTTAGTACAAGCACATAGCACATAGCATATTGTTAAAATCAATCAAGGTACAAACACCTTGATTAAGCAGCACAAGATTCAACGTAGAATTCGTTACATTCTTTTGGCGTTGCGGTACAAGCACCGTTAACGCAGCCATTACATCAAGCTAAAAGCACCTTGACCAAGTAGAAGTAGAATTCTATACAACATCCATAGGTTTATTTATGTTATTTATTTTTCCTTTATTTCCCTTAATTGTTTAAGATTTTAAGCTTTAAACATTAGTTTGTTATTATACATTTAGCATTTCAAAGATATGAATATTCTTCTAACATATGTTATATCTTTTTCAATGAATTTTCCTATACGTATGTACTGTTTTCGCATTTAACTTCGTTTTCTTTTAAATATTATATCCTTTATAACTTTTTTCTTCAATTCAATTCAATTTATTATCAGGTGTACACAAGAGTATTTTTTACTTCTTATAACTAGTACACAAAAATAGTGGTAGCCAACATGTAGAATAATATAATATAAAATAAAATATAAAATAAGACAAATTAATTAATAACTAAAAGTAATCTTATGAAACAAAGAAAATAATAAAGAATGAAAAGAAAATTAGGACCCGTTAACCCGATTTTTTTTACCCCAGGCTTTTCACATTTAATTTTTCCTTTATTCTTTTTATTTTTTGTTAGCTTTCAATTTTTTAACTTTACACATTTATTAATTGTCTTCATGCATTTCTTATTCTTCTAACTTTTTCTTTCTATTTCTTGTCAATTAATATTTCTTATTATTATCTTTTTGTAAACTTTCCTTCCTTCTCTATTTTACCCCCGTTTGTTTTTTACGTTTTACTTGGGCAGTATTTTTCTTTATTCTTATTCTTCCAAAAATTCAATTTTATCTTTTTTTATTCACTTATTCTTATAAAATCTTTATTTTTTCTTTTCGTTCTTCTATACATACATATATATATATTTCTTTTAAAACATATTTTATTAACTTTTTTTTTGTATATTTACCTTACAAGGGGCACTGGGTTATTTTTATCCCTCCTTTCATATCCTTCTGTCCATGGACTACCAAACTCCGTTCATCGAATTTCTTCTGAAATTAGAGGGAATTTGTCGGAAATCTTTTTGGTTACGTACCTCGATTCCTGGGTCATAACCTTTACCTACCTTGTACAGCCCGGTCAAATTTGTCGTAAGAGTTGCCCTATTAATTGTATTTCTCAGCGGTGAAGTTACCATACGTGTTTGACAGCTAGGCTTTTGTGTTTTTGACTTACCCGTTTGCTCAATCCCCTGGGCTTTCCCTAGTTGAGGATAGAAATTGTTCCTACAATTATAGCGCCATGCAGTTCGTCTGCCAAACTTGTGAGGTTTAGTTTGTCCATGAAAAGAATTAGAATTTTTTACGTAATATGCCCTGGTATTGGCAATTCTTACGAATGTCCGTTCCTCCTCTAGCCTATTTCCGCTGTACCCGTAATACCCATGTTGTGTCCTACTTCCATTATTGACTTCTTCATTTCTTACCTTATCAAGTCCCGCACTGTCCTCAGGTATGGTCGAGATCTTCTGCCATATTGGTGTGCTCTTCCCTCCGTGTCTTGAAGCTGGCTCTACATTGCATGTTATACCTTTTCTTTTGCTGTCTGGGTTATTGCTACTTGGTGTGATGTATTCTGCCACATTAATTTGGCCCTCCTCTACTCTGGCTTGTGAAGGATTTTCTAGACTATAACAATGGAGAAAGCAGTCATTACAACTTCTCCACTAGCGGCGACGTTCCCAAAAACGGCACTTTCTTCTTCTGCTTCAGCACCTTGTATCCACAATTTCCTCTTCATGCAGTCGATAACCGCTCTATCACTGAGGAAATCCATCCCCAGGATACAGTTTGCTGGAATTGAATCTGTGTCGCCTATGGCGTGAAATCGACAGGCCTGCTGACTGTTTTCCATAAGCAACTTCGCCTCACAAGTGCCTATGGAGTTCCTAACAAATCCAAACAGTCCTCCAATTTGTATTTTCTGATGTATTTGTATCGGGGTATTTCTTTTTATTCTATTAACTTTAATCAAACTACACGTAGACCCAGTGTCGATTAAAAGCGTAAACTTACCTTCTAAACTATATCTGATGGCACTGTGATGACAAATTTATTACTGGAAGTCAATTTTTCTTCTTCTCTATCTGCTAAATACTTCTTTACGCAGATATCCGTGTAATGGTCACGTGTTCGGCAGAATTTGCAATACAGCCCCTCCCTTCCTGAATGGCAGTTATCTTGAATACTAGCTGCACAGTTGGCTACTCTGACGTGATGAATTCGGCAATTGGATATCTCATGTCCATCTTCCTGACATTCAGTACAGAAGAGAACTTGTTGGCACTCTCTCGCAATCTGTCCAGTTCGACCGCATTTAAAGCATTTGACAACTCTGGGCTGTTGTGCTGCCCTAGCCGGAATTTCCCAGTTCCTTCCTGATTGTGTTGGCCTCCGTACCGATGAAAAAGTTATTCGGGACGGTCTCTGTCTTTCAACATTAAAATTACTGGTCATCCATCCTTCCTGTGATGTTTCTCTGTAATAATCTGGTGCTTTTTCCCATACACCTGGAGCCATAGCTTGAAGCCTTTCTTACCCTTTTTCGAAATAGAGAGCCTCCTCCCGAACCTCTTCCAATGCACGAAACCTTTTTCCGGTTAGGTAAACTCGAGTGGACTGACTGCTTACACTGGCTTTGAAAGTTGTTACTGCGTCGGTCTCCAGTTCCGCTATCAATCCCCCGTCTTTGCCTGGATACTTAGCCGAAACTGCCGCCTTGATTGGCCACAGTAGCTCGTTGAGCATAATCCGCATAATCTTTTATGTCGTCACCGGGCTTTTGTACACATGCTATCATTTCAGCTCGCAGTACGATTTTTTTGGCATATAGGCATTTTGAAATGTCTGCTGCAACGCCTCAAAATCCTTCGGCTCCTCTGAACTTACTACATAATATGCGTCATCTAACAGCCGATGTCTTACACATTTCATGAAGGTTAGCTGTTCCTCTTCCTTTAAACGATCGTAAAGATCTTTGCGGCAGCTCAAGAAACGATGAACTTCCTTTGCCAGTTTTGCCGTTCTTACTCCGGAAAACGTTGGTATATATTTAATTACCATGTCCATGATCTTCTCGTATGAAACTTCCATCTTGCACCCAGTTCTCGATTTCCTATCTATTTTTATTCTTTTTGTTTACTGGTTTTGGTAATAACACCTACTTCATAATTTCCCTTTTTAGACGAAATAACTCATAACGTCTATACTTTATAATATGTACCTGGAACCGAAATTTTTTTAGTACTCTGACCTAATTACTATGCTCAATTACTCTAAAAACCTGTTTTATGCGTACCTATATACAAATCACACATATGCTTTCTCAATATTTCTATTTTACTTATCGAGATGCACACAATAAATGAAAAAAAAATACAATAAACCATACATTATTTAAAATTTCTTCCTACTTAACCGCGTGCAACTCGAAAATATTTATCCGAGCAAGTACGCCTAAATAAAGTAATTTCGTGAGGAAAACACGACGTTATTACGTGACGTTAAAAAGTGGTGAAATTCATATTACTACCTCTCACAAATTATTTACAAATATTTCACCTTATAAATTACTCCGAAATTTATCACATCTTAATTTTAACCCATTTTATCTGAAGAATGGTGTCTGCATGGGATGCGGGAGTAGCTTGTAAAAGCACAACTCCTCGAGCTCATCAATGTATGCTGGAGTAGCTAATATAGCTTTGCTCCTAGTGTGTGTGAGCTGGAGTAGCTATAATATAGGTTTGCTCATAGTGTGTGTGTTGGAGTAGCTAATATAGCTTTGCTCCTAGTGTGGGCGTGTGCTGGAGTAGCTAATATTGCTTTACTCCTAATGTATGTGACACTGTGTAATTATTATTACTGATTCCTAAAATAAATCCCAAAACGAACAAAAGAACAACACCAAAAATCACTCTTACATAATTTTAAAATAAAACGACCAAAAATAAAAATCACAATACCTCACTTAACTTTTTCCGGCTGCGCCAATTTGTCGTGTCCCAAAGCAATCCAGTGAAAACAATTAAAAACCGATAAAAACTCTCGTAATTCAATTGTACAACAAACTTTATTTCTTTAATTAAATTAAGTTATATGACGATATAAATTAAAAGGCGTATCACCCGTGATTGATACTTCTCGTTATACTCTCTAATTACAACTAATTAAACTGATACCGAACCGCTATCTTTAATAATACCAAATTCCAACTACGCAAGAATACACAACTTATCACTGAGCCTAGCTGAGTATTTCACTATACGAAGTGAATTACTTAACCATGACTCAATGCGCAGTTACATACAGCAGTGGATGCGACAGTTTACTAGTATACAATTTGCAATCGCCAGGCATCGTTTAATTACTTGTGCATTTGCTGCTAGCTCAAGTCGTGATGTCACAATTTCACTAATTGAATATTGGGTCACGACACAGGGATGAGTCGGAGAAGGTTCTACAATCAATAAATTAAGCATCTAATTGCTAAGCTTCTTCCGCTTTTGACATCTCACTCCGGCCGCAGCTCAACACTCCATCGAAGGTGCATCTCCAAGTTCCGACACACAGATCGTGTCTCTGAGAATTTAAATATCACAACAAGGGTGCTATCACAGCAGTTGAGTACCCCCTTCGAAGGGCTGTGGGTGTCGTCGTTGGCTCTCTCACAAGTTCATCTGTCGCCAACCCTACCTACAGCTACAAGGTCCTGAACACCTTGCAGGCCTTCACTGGACCTCGTCCCGAATAACTCAGTATAGCTTCGGCGAAGGGTTCATGTTCCTTCAGATGGCTCTTACAATTTCCAGAACATACCGTGCGAGAATTCGCTTTCCCCTCTCATAGGGAAATAAAGGCTAATGCCTCGAAAAGTGGTTTCAACAATAATCACTCAAAAAGTGTGAGAGCTGAGGGTTCTATTCACCGGGATGTCCGCAACATGCTAATCGTAAGACGCTTCAAACGACATTTATATTGACCAAGAATGACCGTCGACGTTCGAAACTATATAAATTCAAGTGTAAAGAAATAAAGGCTCCAAACACCATTTAAGACCACTTCTTGGAAAACAGTCTCAGACAGAACGACCCTGGCAACGAATATATAGCGACGTATTAGGTCCTTACCCTAGATCTATGTACGGAAACCTTTACATGATCATTGCTTTTGACCACTTTTGAAAATATCCAGTGTTAAAACCGGTGAAGAAGACCTCTGCTCAACAAATTTGCCAGTTTGTGGAAACTGAGCTTTTACATATGTTTGGAGTTACAGAAACGGTAGTAATAGACAAAGGATCCCAATTTCGGGCTGCTCATTTTGCAAAATTATTAGAGAAATGGGGCATACACCATCTCCGGACCGCGGTATACTCTCCAGACGCGAATGCAGCTGAGCGAGTCAATATCCATACTATCGAGAATCCGAGCATGTCTCACCATTGAACACGATAAATGGGACGAGAAATTGAGTCACATTGCCAGTTCTTTACGAAGCTCAGTGTTTTACCACAGCTGATATGTCAATTCCACTAATTGACAAATACGAATAGACTGCGTTCGCAACGTACAGCTTAATGAAATCTGTCAACTCCTATAATTGACTTTGGAAAGAAAACTGCAATTACGAACGAGAATCCACGTATGCTGAAATAAAATATTCTGGTGGAGTGTAGCGGTTAAATAAAAAAGAAGAAATTTGTCACTCTATTGTTCACTCAAATATTTATTGCAAACGAATAATACTATTGCACTATACAAATATTAATCTTATGAGGAAATTAATGACTTGAACAAATTCTATCAATATGCAAAATTTACTTCCCTCAACTTACACGTAAAAGCTTAGAAACTTCACTTGCAATTCACTGATTCACTGTGTTGTTATGTATTTAATAACTAAAGGAAATTTAAATGTACAAAAAGGAACTATATTTTACTCGAATTTATCTTTTTCTTTTCAATAATAATAAATTAGAAAATTATGCTACGTTACAATTTCATATATATATATAAGGTAAAAACAATTTTTCCTTTCTGTTTCTTAACTAATATATTTACTAATGGCTGAAAGTTAATAATAATTAGAACTCAAGGTAGATCTAGTTTCCAATTATTATGTTGTGTAAAAATGACCTAATGGCATATTTTTTACACGATGAATAATTGTTAGAAATTTCGATTTACTTGAGTGAATTAGTTAAATGGCTGAAAGGAAGAAATTAAGAATAAAAAATTCAATCGTTCTTGTTAAATTCATACATGTGTGTATGACCAACACCTGGCATGCAAACACAATGAAATTTAACCCAAATTGAAGAAATGAATAATACACAAAATTACCATTAATTGATTTAAAAAACTTTCTCAGTAATAAAATTTTCACAAATAAGATGCTTGACAATTCCCTTGTTGTTTGCAAATTGCCTTGGAAAAATTGATGTTTTGCTGATGAAAAATGGCTTGAGTTTCGCTAAAATTCTATTTCCTTTATTGCTGATGACACTGGAGAAAATTTGCAAATTGTGGGAGGAATGCTATTGCATGTGCTCGCACTTTGACAACTTTGAAAATAAGAAGACAGAATGAAGAATGAACCCCCTTTTTATAGAGAATTTTGTTCCGATTTCATATCCATAAAAATGAATTATATAATTTTTAAGCTTAATTTGACTACAATATGTGAATTTATTGTAGTCATTTGATGCCAAATTACAAATTGCATTTTTTGACATCTTTCCCATAGAAATTGGTTTTAATTTCACGCAAAATTACAACTTTTCTCATACTGTGTATACCTGTCAAGGTGAGTTTGTTTTTTACAAAACTCTCATCTTAGGTATTCACAAATGTGTTGAAAGGTTATTTCTGTGTTTTTACTATATATATATTTCATGTTTTAAGTGTTTTCTGCTAAGAAAACATGAAATATATATCTCTTTAGAACTTGTTATAGTTTGTATGCCTTATGTGGTAGCTTAGCTACCACCATACAAATGGAATGTTGTTGTGGTTTTTGTATGTTGGAATTTATTAAATAACATAGTTTTTCTTATGCTTTTAATTCTTTATTTTGATTTAGTTCAATTTTTTAATTCATTTTTGTTTATTTCAGGTCGTCGTGGGACCGTTGCATCTGTGTAGTCTCCAGATGCTGGTAAGATTTTTTGTTTTACATTAAATGTAATTTTCTCCTTTTCTTTTTAGGTTGATCGAACACTCGGTACATCAGGCGACCAGTTTCTTTCCGTATAAAGTAATTTTTGGAGTTCAAATGGTGGAACACGTAAGTTCTTATAAACTACTGAAAAATCTACATACTTTAAGTGAACCGATGGCATTAGATGAGACCGACAAAGTGCAGTTAAATCGTGATAAGGTCCAAGAAAACTTGAGCCATACATTCGAGCAGGACAAAAAGAATTATAACCTGCGCTCAAAACCACTAGAGTTTAAGATAGGTCAAGAGGTGTATATGAGAAATTTCCAAAATCAAGTCAGTGCCAGGTTAGGTCGCAAATTTCTAAAGTGTCTCATCCCGGCAAGAAATGGAAACTCTCTATATGAACTTGAGGATCTACGAGGAATGTCCATAGGTGTCTATCACGCAAAGGACATTAGGCTCTGAGAACTAGTAGCGTAAATTAAAGAGTCTAGTAGATTCATGCACAGGTACCACTCTATCTCGGTAGCCCTAAAAGCGCATCCGGCAAGCTTCACGTGCAAACTAAAGGTTATCGCGAAACCCTCCCATTGCTTCTCAATGGTGGCTGAAATAAACGTTGCAGTTCAGCTAGTCAACATATCTTGCGATGTGAATTTGCACAACAATTTCCAAATTAATTAAGAGTGCAAGAATGCACATTCTGCATTCTTGCAATATTCAATTGACCCAAAATTAATCAATCACAATAAATGCTATCGGTTGCATTATTGCAATTAAGCTAAAACATACGCTAAACCAAATATGTGTCACAACCTAAAGGACTTTAATTGTTTAGACGCGATTGTTTACCTTTTTGTAACCAGCGTAACACGGGTCAAGTACATTGCGTCACATCTTTCTGCCGGAGTTAAGCACATAAGTGCAAGTAAGCGATTTAGCTTTAACATGTATTAATGTGCATTAGTAATAATTAACGGTTGATTAGCATATTGACACTTTGTATAAATAAGCTAGAAACAATTGAATAAAAAATGAATTAGTATTCTGACTATCAACGAAGCTGCATCTTTTATTTAACAGGGCATCTGCTAATTCTAGCTTGCCCAGAGTCAAACGGCGGATCTGCTTTCTATAAAGCTTCCTCTGAAAGAGATCTGCCTTTGAGCTTCTCACTACGTGACGATATCTCTCACCACAGATTCTATTAATCATACTACATAGTCCTCTCAGCCTGTAACCATTTACTCTATTACTTGGCGACCGTGACGTTAAAAGAACACAATTTTCAGAATAAAGTCTTCAGTCTTCGGATCGTGAAGTTAAACGGACATAGTATTCAGACCGGGATGGTAAAACTGCAATCTTTGGACCATTACAATAACCAGCAATACTCAAATCTTGACATTAAACCAACAAGACGTTAAAGACATTAAAAGAAGACAATCGTCGGATCGGGACAAATTTTAACCTGACTATGGAGCAAATTAGAGGTTATTTACTTTATCAGGCTTAATAATGATATCGAACTAAGTAATATCATGAGGAAAAATAGAAGAAGTTCTGAAGTTTTACGAGAATAATTATAACTACCTGCTTTGCTAACGCAAGAAATAAATCTAATAACAATGCTGACGACAATAAACAATGGAACCGTTTTTGATACAGCGCTTATAGTAGAATATAGTGGTTCTGATTCTACAGGTATAATTACGCGCGTTGTAATCTACATCAGATATATATCTCCAGGTAATCAACACTAATTTAACTTAATTAAAAAAAAAATTATAATAATAGGTACAGGTATATAGGCACTAGACATAATTAATATAAATATCGTCATAGTAGATTTTTTTGTAGATAGGTGTTACAATACACTAAGTAAAATTAATATTTGAATTCTAAAACTTTCTTGAATTTTGATTGTAAGCCTCTATTATATAGTAGGGGATATTAAAACCTAGTAAAATATCGACAACGTTTTAGCAATATGGGGAAAACATATTCCGAGGTTGCAGACAATAACGGTGAGATTGTGAGCAACCTAATAATAGAAGATACGGTCAATATTGAGAATAAGCAGATTGTTATTCTTTTGTCAATCATAGCTGTGAAGGTAAAAGAATTGGTGTACACTGTGTACCGAGAAATATGAAAAAAAAATATTTATAATATAATAAACTAAAAAGCTAATTATAATGTGTAATCGGATACTCTATCTTCGGTCAAACTCAATATAAGTATATACATATCCCAGCATATATCAGCAGTACTATAATACAAAAATGGCAAACAAATAGAAACTAACAGCCATACATTGGCCTGTAAAATATTTATACCACATGTCTATGACCGAAAATCTATAGTACGAACGGACCATAGAACTAGCGTGTCTGCTCGGAATAAAAATAAAAATACGATTAATCCAAATGTCATTAGATTTGGAAGAGTTTGATCTTTAAATTCAATATATCAATAGTGCTGAAAATCCTGGACTTAACGCGTCGTCCAGATTAAAGCTTGCGTATCCGAAAGAGATCAAACTATTACAAATAAAAACTCTGTCAGTAAAAAAAAAATATATAAGAAGAAGGAAGGAAGAAGACAATGTTACAGAAAAAGGCGCCAATGAAATAGGTGTACAGACCGATCATCTGTATATAACTGAAGCCTTGTCACCATCAGACGTCGCAAAACTACCTTGATAGCTTGCCCAGAGTCAAACAGGGCATCTGCTAATTCTAGCTTTCCCAGAGTCAAACGGGGGATCTGCTTTCTATAAAGCTTCCTCTGAAAGAGATCTGCCTTTTGAGCTTCTCAGTACGTGCGATATCTCTCACCACAGATTCTACTAATCATACTACAGAGTCTCTTAGCCTGTAACCATTTATACTATTACAACCTCTACCTATTATGAGTAGATAACTTCCTTCTAATCCCTTCTGGATTAGCCTCATTATGAGGATTTTTCTTTTTCTGTCTTCCTTCAATATTTCTTTAATCGGCGGTGGTTTGGCGAGCGTAAATTTGGAAAGGACAATGATCCTTGTTGCATATCTCTACCTATTATGAGTAGATAATTTCCTTCTAATCCCCTCTGGATTTGCCATTTCTGTCTTTTCTATAAAATTTCTTTAATCTGCGGTAGACGAGTAAAAATATAAAAGGGCAATAACACTGCTAGCCCTAATAATGCTTCCGGCCAACTT
This sequence comes from Dioctria linearis, assembly GCA_963930735.1. Taxonomy (NCBI): domain Eukaryota; kingdom Metazoa; phylum Arthropoda; class Insecta; order Diptera; family Asilidae; genus Dioctria; species Dioctria linearis. The sequence goes on along the minus strand of OZ005743.1, from coordinate 53,853,776 downwards.
AACTGGTAGCTACAGGGTACAAATGTGCCGTTTAGGATTTCCCAGGCTAGCGGCCGGTATACCTTTTGTTTGTAAACCCAATTCTTTACACTCCCTAACAATGCGTCAAAATCCGTCCCACATGGTACTCTACGGGGCCGCGCCGTCGTATGTAACGTTGGTTTCGAGGACTAAATCTGTGCGTGGAGATTTGGGGACATACCCTCGAACGAGAGATGGTCAGCGGGCGGAGGGAGATGACAAGTGAAGAAGGGGTCCTGCAATCAGATGGTTGGGTTACTGGTGGTGGAGCCTCCTCCGACTCGCCCCGGTGTGGGGATTTGGAGACGTTCTGGGGGATCAGATTTTCGGGTTGCTGGATTACGGGTGCGGCTCTGGCTTTCGATACCGGGATCGATGTCGACCTCTGGCCAAGGACCGGCGTGACTTCGGGGATGTGTGTCTGACTCGTCACCAGTGTACCAAGGTAATTATTTAATTTACTCCGGTCCACGGAGTGCCTGGATTTTCTTCACTTATATTACATACCAATCATTATATTCAAAGGTGGCAAATCATTTATAAAATATAACTAGCATATAGTACTAGAGATTTCGTGAGAGTTATTCTGTTCACGGAGCGCCTGAACTTTCAAGTAATGATAGTGGATATCAATCAGTTTATCGAAATGGCCGATCGTAAGCTTGTGTCGACGGAGAGGTAGAGTTGTATTTTGAAAAATAATTGAAAGTGATTGAAAGTGTACATGTGGATTATGTTATGTATAAAAAACCTAGGTACATATATGTACCATAGGTAGGTATATAAAACCTTAGGGCCTAACAGGTAAAAAGAAAAAAAACAAATAATTAATAAGCCCTATATACCTAGAAACCTAAAATTGGGCATATAAAAGAAAAACCATAAATATAAAAATTCAATAAACTAATCATGCACAAAACATGATTAGTTTATCGTCCAAAAAGGGTGAAGAAAATTGCATCAGCAATTTTCTTCACATTCCAAACGAAGTCATAAAATTTTTTTCCCATCAAACGACTTGGGAAAAACAAAAGTTTCATTTTACACCCCAAGTCGTTTTACTTAAAATTTCCACGACAAAATTTTGCCTTCAGCAAAATTTGTCATTTCAACAATTTAATTAAAAAAGAAATCAAAAAAGCAAATCTTACCTTCAGTACGATTTGTCGCGAAAAATACAATATGTATGTATGTACATACGTACATACATATTACGAAAAAAGCTTTCGCAATAAGAAACGCGCTCAGCATAAATGCATTGTATGTATATGCGCGTCGCGATTTCAAACGATGGCTGATGTTTTAAAAAGTGTAAGATTACATTTTTGAAGCCGTCCGTTCAACGCGAATAATTCTAGACAAGTCCAGAATTAAAAAAGTAAAATTTTCTCAGGATAAGAAATTGCAATTTAGCATTTTCTATCCTGAACAATGGCTCTTGATCACGATGAATTTGATCAAGAGTTGAGTTGTATTTTTGGTTTTGGTCGGAACGATAAGACAAGTTTTTTCCTCCTGGTCGTTGGTCGGTGTTGATAAAGAAAAAGAAAGAATAGAAAGTTAAATTGTGCTCCTGAAACAACAAAAAATATTAGAAGTTTAAGCTGTGTTTTTTTTATAAAAGAGTAGAAAAATAGAAAGTTAAAAAAAAGTTTTAAGGTTTAAGTTGTTATCGTTATTAATAAAGAAATAGAAAAAAAAATTAAGTTGTGTTGTGTACCTCTTGTGAAAAGTGTCCCCAATTGGATTAGCAGTACAACCAAGTTCAAAAGGTGAGCAATCGATATATAAATATATAACAAGTAATGGGATGAACCTTTAAAAATTGGCAAACTATAGTATTCTTGAAATATTACCCTATCGCTAACTCATCGGGAAAGAACGTGCCAAGAACATTTTCTAATAAATTGGCAAATTATATAGTTTTGTGATTATTACGTTGGAGTGAGCTCGTAGCAGAATTTTTTTTCAAAAGTTAGACAAAGTACATTTTTTTACTTTCAAATCATATCACGCAAATGATCTCAAATTGCAACCCCAGTAAAGAAACAAACAACTAAACCAAAATTAGAGTAGCATATCAAAAATATCAGTTCTTGCCTAATACTGCATACCACATTATTGCTAGACTAGGTGGCAGGCTCACACAAGGGGGGCTTCAAAATAAGATTAGTATATTAAAGAGAAAAGGTTCAGCCTGAGAGATTGCAGCCAAGACTGATTTTCGTTTTCTTAGGAGATTTTTCCAATGTTATTAATAGTCATAGCTGCCCCCCCCCCCCTTAAACTACACAGCTATGTAAGTAATTTTATCATCTTAACAGGTTTTGTCACAACCGAACATCCAATAATTAAAAAATAATAATTCAGGAATTCGTAGCAATTTGGAACAATGAGGACAATAATACCGTACCAGATCCATCCGCAAAACTTCTAAATCCTGAAACAGAACAGAGTAACGCTTTAGCGAGCTCTAGCTTGATAGATAAGGGGTTAGTGACCGATCTCGAAGCTACTCCTAGAACCAACGAGAAGCGAAACAAGATAACTGTGTGGAAGTGGAATTAATATTCACGGGGGATCCAAAGGATCATTCCGCATCTGATTTCACTAGAAAGGTATCATACCTTGCAAAATCGCGAAATATTCGATGGAATAGCTCTCACATGGTATCACTCAGAAGTTTCTCACGCAGCCATTAGAACATGATCTGATTTATGTAAAAAACTGATAGCAGATTTCAAAAGCCCATTCTATTTCGACGACTTGCTAGACTTTATTAAGGCTAGAAGACAAAATGCAGTCGAGAATATTGTTGTCTGCTTTGCCACGATGTAAGATCTAATTTTGAAATTGGAAACAAGCTCAGCAAATTAGAGGAAATAAAAATCTTGAATAAGAATGTCCTGGGATACTGTTCTCGCAAACTAGCACTGTCAGAATTTTAAATAGGTAGAAGAATTAAATAAAGCATGCAAGAAGCTAGAGCATGCTTTTAAAGAAACAAACAAAAATCGTAAACAAGATAATACGGGACAAATGGTATATTGTTACGTGCCACAAAGTGATACAAGCGACATCTATTGAAATGGAGACAACTATAAGTTAGTGACATCCTAGTAATAAAAGATAACTATAAAGAGTTGATTTGATAATTGTTTGTAAATGTTATAAAAGTAAATAGTGAAGTAAAAGAAAGAACTTGTTAATGATATCTGAAATGTTGTGTTTTAATAACGAACTAAGGGCCACGCTCGTAACAACTGGTGTCAGAAGTAAAATAAAATCGCGAAATAAAGTGGTGGCATTTGACTTTGAAATTCAAAGAGTGATTAATTTAGTGAAATCACGCAAGAATGGGACGCAAACTAGAGGAGCTTCGCATACAGGAATTGAAAGTGGAGTTGGGGAAGCGGTCATTGCAAACGACAGGTCTAAAGAATGTTCTAGTCGAGCGACTTAGACAAGCTTTGATAGAGGAAGAAAAGAATCCTGAGACATACATTTTCGACGAAGAACCAGAAACTGAAGAAGAGCCTGCGATGAACATAGAACAGCTTTTGGGTACATTAATGAAGAAAGCTCTCGAGGAACAAAAGAATTCTCTGGACTCCCGTTTAGATGAGTAGAAGAAATCTCTGGAGGAACAAAAGAATTCTCTGGAATCACGTTTAGATGAGCAGAAGAAATCTATGGAGAAACAAAAGAATGCTTTTGAAGAACAAAAGAATTCTCTCGAATCCACTTAGATGAGCAGAAGAAATTCTGGAGGAACAAAAGAATTCTCTGGAATCACGTTTAGATGAGCGGAAGAAATCTATGAAGGAACAAAAGAATGCTTTTGAGGAACAAAAGAATTCTCTGGAAACCCGTCTGGACGAAAAAAAGAATTTTCTGGAATCCCATTTGGATGAACAAAAGATTTCTTTACAGAATTGTCTAGAAACTTGTTTGGAGGAACAGAAGAATTTTATGCAAAATTCATTAGACACACAAAATGTGAAAATTGAAGCAGGAAGTGTTGGAAGTTCAGCAACAAGTGGCGGAAGTTAAACAAGAAGTGTCGGGAAGTACAACAAAATGTCACGGAGCAGCTTGATAACTTTAAAGCAGATTTGGAGAGGATAAAGCATCGACAACCTCGACGCGAAGGAAATAAAATTTCCGGTACAGGCAGAATGAAACCGTCGAATGGAATCACCAGAAGTGGAGGACAGAACAGAATGCCAAAGATGTCGAGCCAGGGAGCAAGCTATTCGGGGAGAGACTAGAAATCAAACAGCGCCTAGTCTCATCAGCTCCCCTATTCAGCAGTCGGAAAACATGTAAAAACCAACTTGGGGGGGGGGGGCAGAAGTTGGTTGGTAGGGTCGACAGCCCCGAAGTCATCATTCAGATAGCCCAGTTGCAGAGAAACAATAGCAGTCTTGTTATATATGGAAGTGTAGGAAAAAATGACTGCGCTGTTCACTATCGACACTGGGAGCTTCAAGATCAATTATTAGAGCGGATCTTGTCAAGAACAAATGGCTTCACAATACCACCAAATATTTACTATGAACAGCAACTGGAGCAGCAGCACAAGTTTTTGGAGAAATAAGTTTGGATATTCAACTAAGCGAACTACTATTTCCTCACACTTTCCTAGTTTCAGACATAACGGATGAAGGCATTCTTGGAGTAGACTTTATGACCATATATAAAATAAATTTAGATGTCGGAGAACGGATACTCAAATATGGCAACATAGAAATTCCAATGAGACTAGGAGGAGGAACAGATTATCCTGCAAAAATAAGGACGACGGTCTGTGAGAATATTACTCTCTCTGCATTCTCGGAGGACGCTAGTATGGACAACGGTTACTGATGACATCGGGAGCTGCCGATTCTATTTGGTGGAAACTAACCCTACAAAAGTTACATCGAACATCATTGTAGGTAAGACTTTAGCCAAAGCAGGAGGTGCAATATTAATTCCAGTCGGAGTGCTCAACACATCCGAAAATGAGGTACAACTAAAAAGAGGTGCTATAATTGGAAATCGTGAACCCGTTTATCAGATTGTTAATTTGAATAATGGTAGTAATATTAAGGAAGCAATACCTATACCAACTACTACTCAATAGGTTCAGAAACTTCTTTCATCTAGTGCCTTAAGTGAACATCAATACAACGACGCCAAAGAGGGATCGATGAATTTTCGGAATTATTTGCAATGAATGATGAAGACTTCGGTAAAACAAATCTTGTCCAGCATCGGATCAATACAGGAGATTCTAGGCCCATTCGGCAGATACCACGAAGACTACCATTACCGAAACAATCAGAAGTTGCAGATATGATAAACTCCAACAAGTCATAATAGAAGAATATAATAGCCCTTGGGACATCGCCAGTTGTTCTGGTCAGGACAAAGGATGGCAGCACCCGATTCTGTGTAGACTACCGGCAGCTAAATAACGTAACGAAAAAGGATAGCTATCCGTTACGCAAGGAGTCATGACACAATAGACACCCTTTCCGGAGCACAATGGTTTTCCACCCTGGACTTGAAGAGTGGTTACTGGCAAGTGGAAATACATCCTCGAGGACCGAGAGAAAACTGCTTTCTCAGTTGGGAGTGGCTTATGGGATTTCAGAGTTATGCCATTTGGATTATGTAATGCTCCAGCCACATTCGAACGACTCATGGAATGTGTTTTACGAGGATTAACCTGGAAAACATGTCTGGTCTACTTAGATGACATAATAGTAATCGGAAGGACATTCGAGGAACATAAACACAATTTACGGGACGTACTTCAAAGACAGAGAGATGCGCAACTGAAGCTCAGTACGATTAAATGCGCTCTATTTAAAAGTGAAATAAAATATTTGGGGCACATAGTTTCATCACAAGGTGTAAGAACTGATCCAGAAAAGATAACAGCTGTCAAAAATTGGCCAATTCCAAAGGAAAAACATCAACTAAGGAGTTTTCTTGGTCTAGCTACCTACTACAGGCGATTCGTATAAGGTTTTGCAGTTATAGTAAGGAGCCTACATCAACCTACAGAAAAAGGAAAGCCGTTCATATGGTCAGATAAATGTAAAGGGGAGTTTTGAGAATTCGAAGCAGCATCTCTGTGAAAGTCCAGTACTTCACTATCCAATGTTGGGAAAAACTTTTATATTGTACATGGATGCCAACAATGTAGGTATCGGGGCAGTGCTTTCACAGGAGAAGGATGGTCAAGAGGTGCCAGTAGTGTATTATAGCAAAGCACTTTCAAAATCAGAGAGAACTTATTGTGCTACAAGAAAAGAGCTACTTCCTATTGTAAATTCAACAAAACATTTCCATAAATATTTCTACGGGCAAGGAAATTTATCCTCCGCACAGACCATGCCGCGCTTTAATGGCTTTTGCAGTTTAAGAACCTGAAGGGCAAATGGCGAGATGGATAGAGCGACTCCAAGCTTATGACTTTTACATCCAACACCGAAGAGGACGTATCTATGGAAATGCAGACGCCCTTTCACGACGTCCATGCAAACTAGAATGCAAACATCGCGTTCGGGTGGAAGAAAAAGAAACAAAGACAATTATACAGCTGATAACGGTGGAACCATCGGACGGGTTGGGACAACGAGAGCTTGCGAATAGCACAACGGGAAGACCCAGACATATCACCAATTCTTGCTTGGAAAGAAGACATGGAAAGACCACAATGGAAAGATATCTCGGAGAGGAGTGAGAAACTGAAGAGCTACTGGGCTCAATGGAATTCGCTTCACGTTAAGTGTGGTATATTAAAACGCAAGTGGGAAGCAACTAACGGCTAGTCATTCCAGCATCCAAGGTCAAAGATGTTTTAGAAGAAATGCACAGTGGATCATCTGGAGGACATTTGGGGGTGAATAAAACAATTTCGAAAATTACGAGAACGGTTTATTGGTTACATATGCGAGAGGATGTGGAGGAGTGGTGCCGCAGATGCACTATCTGTGCTTCTTGCAAAGGGACCGCCACACAGAAGCAGAGGAGAAGGCATAAGTATTAATGTAGGAGCCCCGTTTGAAAGGATAGCCATAGACATCGTTGGACTTTTTCCAGAAACAGATAACGGTAACCGTTACATATTAGTTGCTATTGACTATTTCAGTAAATGGCCTGAAGCTTTTGCAATTCCTAATCAAGAGGCAACCACAGTGGCTGAACAAATTATAATGATTTGGAACAGTAAATTTGGTGTGTCTTATGAACTTCATTCGGACCAAGGACGGAACTTCGAATCACGGACTTTCCAAGAGATGTGTAAAATGCTGGGAATAGAAAAACCAGAACAAACTCCTCTGCATCCACAATCTGATGGCTTGGTAGAGCGCTTCAACAGAACATTGGTCGAGCATCTAAAGAAAGTAGTCGAATATCTCCAACGTGATTGGGATCGACATATTCCCATGTTCCTAACGGCCTATCGATCAGCTATTCACAACACAACCGGACAAACTCCAACAAAAGTCTATATTCGGGAAGGAGATGCGTTTACCTAGCGACCTCAAGTTTGGTACACCCAGAGGTGAACAAAAGTTACAGACGATTATGTATCGGGATTTAGACAACGAGTAGCTGATGTACACGAGGTCACGAGAGCAAAACTAGCAATAAATTCCGATTGGATGAAGACCCGCTATGACTTACGTGCTAATTCAGCCGGATTTAATGAAGGTGACCTTGTTTGGCTGTACAACCCGAAACGACGTAAGGGACGTTCCCCAAAATTACAACAACATTGGGAAGGACCGTATTCAGCAGTGACTAGAATAATGACGTAGTATACAGGATTCAGCGGCGGCACAAGGGGCAATACTGCGAGCATCAAGATCGTGGATCACCTGTTGTTCCGGTACGAACATTTTTAAGAAGAGGGCAGTGTTATGCGCCACAAATTGATACAAGCGATATCTATTGGAAATGGAGACAACTTTAGGTTAGTGACATCCTAGTAAACTGGGTTGAACGGAATATTCAGGAAGGTTCTAGGATAATTTGTTGGGTATAAATACGGCGCTACTCACATCCAGGAGGCAGTCTAATTTCAGACAGTGAAATGAACGAAGTAATCTATTGCGATAATTAGAAGTACAGTACTAGCGATAACTATAAAGAGTTGATTTGATAATTGTTTGTAAATGTTATAAAAGTAAATAGTGAAGTTAAATAATAGAAAGGACTTGTTAATGATATCTGAAATATTGTGTTTTAAATAACGAACTGAGACCACGCTCGTAACAATGTATACAATCGAAGGCACCATCTGCAATGAAGATGATTATGGAACAGTGCCTCAACACAAGACTCGCAACAAAGATGCAACAATAATAGGCAATGGCCTAGAGAAAATTATCAACATAACCAAAATCGCAATCGTTAACAGCTTAACAATGGCTCAAACTATTACCGTGGGGACAACCAGAGACAATTCCAGCAGGGATATGACAATAGACCTTGACGAAGTCAAAATATACCTATGGGAAGCAATCGAGATAGAAACTCTCCATCAACTTCTCCGTCGGAAAGCATCACTGGGACCAATGTGATTGGGTCGGCAGATATCCTCTCAGAAGATATAAGAGATCCAATTCAAAACGATATCCGCGACCATAGCAACAATTAGACATCTTTTCTTTACCTCGCGATAATAGATAAAAGTAAACATTTTCGCTGTACCTATTCTCTCCCTATTAGATACCGATTCGGGGCATTCTTTTGCAGGTTCCGATGGCATGACTTTTCTGAAAGAGTTGGGTTTGAAATTAGATAGAAAAAAAACTAATATATTTTCTACAGCAGACAATTCTTTTCATATTTCCGTAGGAAGTGGAATGGGAAAGATCGTTTGTGTTTGGATAGCAGTTGCTTAAACAATGTCACAAAGAATTGTGGATATCCGCTGCCGTACGTTTCTTCAATATTACATAGACTAGGAAAAACTCGATTTATGACCTCCATAGATGTAGAAAGTGCCTTTTGGCAGATCCCCTTAACGGAAGATTCAAAAGAAAAAACAGCTTTTATCATACCAGGCTGCGGGCTCTAACAATTTAAAGTATGTACTGCCGTTTGGTTTGAACAATGCTGCACAAACTATGCAAAAACTTATGGATGGCTTGTTCCCCCATTGCGAATATAACGGGAATTTCATCTATCTTGACTATATAATTAGTGCTTCAGAAACTTTTGACTAACATTTGAATGCTTTGAATTTTGTCTGTAAAAAACTTAGGAACGCGATTCTGAGCATAAATGTTGAGAAGAGTAAATTCTGACGCTCATCTCTTTAATATCCTGGCTACCTATTAGAGCGAAAGGACTTGTGAACAGACCAAAAAAAAGTAGATACTATCCTAAACTTTCCCCGCCCCAAAACCTATAAAAAACTTAAGCGTTTCTTAGGACTTTGTTCTTGGTATAGGCACTTTGTGAAGACCTACGCGATAATTGCTGCACCGCTTCACGATCTCACTAAAGGAACTAAGAATAAAGCTCTGAAATGGACTGAAGCGGCGAGTAACAGCTTCGTTAAATTGAAGAACTCATTAGTAACTGCTCGTGTTTTGTCAACAACAGATTTTTCAAAAAGCTTTAGTGTTCATTGTGATGCATCTAATATTGGCCTGGGAGCTGTAATCACACAGCGTGAGAGTGATGATGACCATCCCGTCGGATATGCCAGTAGAAAACTAAGATGTGCTGAAATTAATTATTCTTCAACAGAAAAAGAATGTTTAGCTGTTCTCTTCGATATAGAAAATTTAAGACCCTACGTAGAGGGTAGCAAATTTAAAATCATTACTGGCTCTTTAGACAGCAAAGCTACACAACGTAGTTGCAGACTGTATGTCAGGAATTCCAAATATAAATGTGGTAAATTTCGTTGTGACCCCCGAAGATCGATGGTATTTAAAAATGTTGGCGAAAGTCTCCCTCAGCCCAAAACGATTTTGTAATTGGAAGATTGATGGTCACCTCTTATATATCAAATTAAAAGATAGTGATGTTAGGTACGGGCAAAATCTTTGGAAAAGTAGTACCCGAATCAACCAGACGGAAAATACTAGAAGAATGCCACGACAGCCCCATGGCAAGCCACTGTGGAATTTCAAAAACAAAGGCCAAAATATTGTCCAGGTATTACTGGCCTGGGGTTCCTTAGGATGTCAAAAACGTTGTCTCAAACTGCGAAGCCTATAACAAAAACCGCAGAAAAGCTGGGGAGATGGGAAGATCTAAAGGTGCCAGTCACCCATAGCAACTAACTTCTATGGACCTGTTAGGACCTCTTCCACGATGTACAAAGGGAAACATAGCATTATTAGTAGTCCTAGATTTCTTCGGGAAAATCACCTGCTTATTCCCTTTACGCTCCACTAAACCCATGAACATTCTAAAGTGCGTAAAAGAACACGTAGTCTTGAAGTATGGTATCCCCGAAACCATTATAACAAATAATGGGCCACAATATAAATGTAAAGATTTTACGAAGTTACTCAAACAGTATAACGTGCCAAATTGCTACTACCACCCGCAAAATGATTTCATTGAAAGGTATAATAGGACCACGGGCAACATGCTGAGAGATGTTGGGGAAAATCATAAGTTGTGGGATAAGGAGCTACCACAAATTAACATATCAATAAACACGTCTGTCAATGATACGGCAGGACAAACAGCCTTTTTTCTTAATCATGGGAGGGAATTTAAATACAGTGGTAATGAGTACAAACTTCTGAAATCTGGTACAGACCCCCTTACTCACCGTTCTAAATTTTTAGAAAAGTTTGCCCTAGACAGAATAAGAGTACCTACTAAATAGAATTCATGACAAACATAAAAGAAATAATTATTACTATGATAAAACTAGAGAGACAAATACACGTTTTAAAATAGGAGACGTTGTTTTCAAAAAGAATTACCCAATGCCGGACAAGTCGAAGAACATCTCTGCAAAACTTGCACCAAAATTCGTTGTGTTTTGTGTTTGAAAAGGTATCTAATTTGTGTTAAGTTAAGCGATGAACGGGGAACTGCTATTGGCCTCTGGCACATCAAGGATTTAAAGAAATAAAAATTATATCAGAGAAATGTATATGTAGTGGAAATATATATTATTTATGTACACATATTGGTACAAAAAATATATAGAAATGGGAAACAGCAACCGTATGCCTCCTGTTGAGCTTCATTGACTTAAATATTTTCATATTAAAGTAAAGTACTATTCTGCTTATACATGAAGTAGAGACTTCCAAAATGCAAATGAATTTAAAGGAAAATTGAATTTTTACAATCTAGTGAAATTTTCCATTTTATTCGGGTGAGGAGGTAATGTAACATGTCAATTTTGACATTCTGAGATAATATAATTATATGCATATAATTCAAAATCAAATTTAAATTTATAAATGAAATGACCTCCTTATCGACTCTAACAATCAACAATTAAAATGATGGCGGAAGATTTCCGTTCCAATTGTTTCGCACCTGCCAGGGAGTTATGAGACTCTGAGGTTTTTCGATTTGAGACACACTATTGAAGGAAAAGTCATGTGCGATAAAGTGAAAAAATTTCAGAAAAATTAAAGAGCCAAGTTTGCTTTAAGTTATGTAGTATACAAATTTATATAGTGTGAAATGTATTATAAATTATCGTAATTTAAAACGTGTTAAAAAAGAAATATAAAACATAACCCCACGGGTAAGAAATCTTTTGTAAATAATTCTAAACTACTTATAATAATAATAATTATAAAAAAAAATTGGAGGCCTAATCATACATTGATCATGGCACAAAAAAAAAGATAGTTCGAAACGTGGAATTTAAGCACGTGGACGATCTCATGAATGGACATACTAAGTTACCTACATTATTCAAGAAGAATCGAAAATCCAATGGGCCAAAGGTAAGCCTTTCATAATGCACATTTCAAGATTATAAATATGTGATTTCGCTACATACATATTTTCATGTCATATATATTCATGTATATAGTCAGTCACCTAGTGAAAATATTAATTATTCTGTAAAAAATTGCACGCATAGGTTAAGTGTTATGTTCTTATGTAGGACTCCGGACATATTTAAGCCAGTTCTTTTAGAATATTTATTTAAGCACATCATAATAATAGCAAATTATATGGGCTAAAAAAAAACATTGTAATGCGTTTGAAAGATCTTTAAACCCTTTGGTGCCGGCGGTCGTTCAAAAAATTATTTAATAATTGAAATAGCTATAGTGCTAAGCTATCCTATGGTGCATGAACCGAAAAAACAAAAAATAATGAATACATAAAACAGTTGCACAAAACCTTAGCAATTGACGACAGAACTAAATTCAAAATGACAACTTACAAGTCGATCCCTCAAAGATTATATGGACTCCCAAAGATCCATAAACAAAACTGTCCCATTAGACCAATTGTGTCTTCAATTAATAGCCCAGCATACCAGTTATCGAAGTATCTTGCAGACATTTTAAAGAATTTAACATCACAGTCAGAGTACAATGTTGTAAATTCCATAGTTTTCAAAGAAATTATTTCTAAGACTCAAATTGAGCTTAAAGAATCTATGGTATCGTTCGAAGTTGTATCTTTGTTTACCAACATTCCAACGAGACTATGTTTGGAAATAATAAAGAAAAATGGAATACCGTTGAGCCATTTACTAATTTAACAAAGAAAACGTTCCGTGAAATGTTGGAATTTTGCATTATAGAAGCCAATTATTTCGTGTTTAATAAAGATGTTTATAAACAAGTCTCTGGTTTACCCATGGGAAGTTCACTTTCACCGATATTAGCAGATGTTGTTATGGAGGAACTACTCAATAACACTGTAAGCAAAGTTGAAAGAAAACCCAGATTATTAAAGAAATATGTGGATGATCTATTTTCAATTGTACCACACGACTACATTAACAATTTTCTCAATGAATTAAACAATTTTCACCCCAAACTACAGTTTACAGTAAAAATGGAAGTGAATGGTTGCTTACCTTTCCTGGACGTCAAAATCATAAGAAAAAACAAAGAGCTCATCACTGATTGGTATCAAAAACCCACATCATCGGGTAGGTTATAACATTTTAAATCCAATCATCCACATTACCAAAACATAAACACTGCTAGAAAGGTAGAGTATTAAACATAAGTCATCCAGAGTTTCACCACAAAAATATCCCTAGTATACATACAATTCTTTCGCAAAATGGATTCCCAAAAAAGATAATTAATTCCCTGGTGTTCCAGCACATACATAAACTACGGCAATCAAACTCTAATTGCCAAACCAATTCCTCAAATAATATCCATCCCAAAACTTACTGATCAGAAACCTACATCCCGGTCCTTTCAGACAAACTTAATAGAATAGTTCAATCCAGTAATCCACATACAAGAATAGCGCTAAAATCCTTAAAAGCAGTAAGAAACGGCTTTAGCAAGATAAAAGATAAAATTCCAAAGGAATTGGTTTCTAATGCGGTATATGAAATTCCCTGTGGGGACAGTACATGCAACATGTCCTATGTTGGAACAACAGGGCAGTATCTTAAAAATAGAATAATGAACCACAAATCGGATATAAAGTCAAAAACAAAGATAAAACGGCTTTGTCAAACCACTGTTTATCCAATGATCATCAGCCGGATTAGACTAATGTAAAAGTTTTATGCACTGAGCATAGCTATAGTAAATGCCTTACTCTTGAGGCCTTGCACATTCAAAGCACAAAAAATACAATGAACAGACGAACAGACACAGACAGCATACACACCATTTACTGCAGTCGCTTAGAGAATCCCATAAACTGTTAAATACATAGAAAAATGAAAAGGAAACTGGCCGTTATGAATCTCTTTCGATCAGATATTTACCTACTAGTTGACTTTTAAAACTTGACTAGGGTAATTCACTAAGCCTAATATTTCTTGTTAATTTATTAGTAGTGTTATGTTTTGTGAATCATATTTATCTTTGTGTTAAAAACATTAATGTTTCAACAGATGTAAGCTAAAACAGATCCTAAGTAAACAATAGACGCAGCATTTTTATTGTAATAGCAAAGCTAACATACTTGTATTGATTTATGACGGTACTCCTAAGGACGGCAACGATATTTGCCGAAACGTTAGGCCAATAAAAGGGACTACACATGATTAATTAGTTTTTTATTAATCGTTGACTGCTACACCCGAGAAATTAAAGCACATCAGTTTATGAAATATAGCAACATATAGAGTGTTGGAGAAATTGGGAAGCTCAATTTGACTGCAATTAATGTGGTGTTTACAAGCGAGAAGTACGCGACCGCCACTAGCCTTAGAATCGGTATGTCTATCTCTTCTAAAAATTTGATAAGAATTGTCAAGGATTTCAGCATCACGAAAGCCATAATGCAGCCAACTTTCAGTGAAAGCAACTATATCAAACCAATTTTCAACAGAATATACTGTGAAAAGGATTACTCCTAGACATTTTTATTATACTAAAAACTTCTTCAGAATATGAAATCTTATATAATTATTTATAATCATTTTTTCTCTCCAACGAACCGTTCTATAAATATATGGGAAAAACCACTTCTAAGATCAAAATTGCACAGGTGGGTGAACCTACTAAATTTCATACGTGCATTCATCTTAGGGTATATTAAGAATTAGTCTTACTTAGACCGTTTCTAGCTTTTTACCTGCTAAGATTTGGTTTCTGGTGCTATTTTTATACCCTAGATGAAATCTATAGTGTATACTAAGTTTGTCATTCCGTTTGTAACGCACAGAAATAATGATGGTAGAGCAAAATGGATTGGACACCCCCGCATAAAATTAAAAGTTATTTTGATTTTTGCATGTCCGTCTGTGCATCCGTCCGTCCGTCCATCCATGCGCACGATAACTCGAGAACGCGTTCACTTAGAAAGCTGAAATTTTGTACACGGACATTTAAAAATAAAGGTAAAATTAAGTTCGAAAATGAGACAAATCGGGCAACTCCTTCGTGGGGTTGCCATACAAAAATTTCGTTTTCCACGATATACGGTACGTGGTGTTTTCATAGTAGTAGCAAATAAAATATCAAAAATGGACTAAATCGTGCAACCCCTTCTTGCTGTTGCCATATAAAAATTTAGGTTTTTTACATATACTTTAAAAACGATCAGTCCTAAACATTTTTATTGTACTAAAAACTTCTTCAGAATACGAAATCCTATAAAATTGGTTATAATCATTTTTTCTGTCCGACGAGCAGTTCTAAAAATATATGCGCGAAACCAATGCAAAAATTAAAATTGCTCAAATTTGCGAAATTTCATACGGGCATTCATCTAGGGTATCATAAGAATTGGTCTTAGACCAATTCTAGCTTTTTCACTTGTTATAAAATAAATTAAAATGGAAAATTTTTTTGTTTTCTTCAAAGGTCATTCACTCCGACTCCACATGCAAAACATTTCGTAAACTTCACGTAATTATCATTCCGAAAACAAATCGAAGTTTGTGAAATATAATATCAACTACCACTGCACTGACAGTGAACGTTTTTCAGTTTCACTTCTCTTTGCCCTAACGATTCGTTTCTATTTCGCATTCACAACACCAAAACGTTTCTTTTGCGTACGCTTCTATGCAAGCATGTTTACATTTCCATTGCGTTTGAGTTTCGCCTTGCTTAAAGGATTTCCTCACCCATCTTTCACTTTGAACCAATACACGCGCTTAACTATGTAGTTATTTGGTTATTAGAGTTTCCTACATCGAAGATAATTTGTTAGTAACTATATGGATTTTATCAGCTTCAGTAATTACGACCAACTTACAAATTGAACTTTGTCGATCACGTTATACCTTGAAATGCCAGGCTGGCCCAAAATAGGGGCTACGTAAGTAAAGTTACTTACGTATGGTTAAAACGCGCTTTAAATTAAACAGGGCTACCCAAAATAACATTAATTGTCCGTAAGGAAATTTTCGTTAAACTGAAATGTTAAATTACCGTAAGTAATATGCGATAATTGTCGCTGTTTACGTACATACGCGTCTCTTTAGGGGCATCTTAGGCAAGCGCTCTTACGTACACGTTGAGTGCTAAAATTTTAATGGAAGAAGAATATTTGTATATAAAGTCCATAAAATTAACAAATTTTCAATTAAATCAACTTGCATTTTATTAAATCCCTTACATTTTGCCTTTTTTAAATAAGATAACCAGAAATGTCAAAACGAAACTCTGACATAAAGTGACATTTATTTAAGGAAACATCGTCAATCATCCGTATGGGACAAACCAGACGAGAAGTTTTTAGGGAAGGAAGGAATTTTCTTCCCTTGGCTTAGACGTGCCATAACAGTAATGTTGCCTCGCGTAGTTCTTTATATGATTACCGAAATTAATTGTGTGCGTGTTCAAGTAAGTCACAGTTTTACAAACAATAACTGTATCACAAATTCACAACACGTAATGATTGTTAAATTATTATATTATCATCTCAAATCGCAAATAAACATCTGTACAGCCGTCTGATAAGTAATTTCAGAAATTTCGCAATTTGAAAATGGCCGGCTTGCTGTAGTATTGGTATGCCGCCCGAACTCCCGATCGAAACTTAGTAGCACGCAGTTTTTCCTACCCCCGAATACTTCTCGCCAGTATAAAGTGCCAATAATCTCCCCTGTGTGTGGCAATGTAAACCTCAATTTCGTACAGCTTCATAATGTTCTATACGTTCATTGTGGGCCAGCCTTCAGACAGGGAGGGGGAGGGGGGGGGGGGGGCTATCACTCCCATGGAACATTATCAAAATGAGGCCCCTTCAAATCACGCAATTCAGATGATAAAAAATTAAGCATAAATATGCTTAATCCCTGATTTTCATATGATGTAGCTTATTTCTAATAGTTATATCAGTAGAAATATTTTTGAAGATGGGTTTGACGAAAATATTTAAAATAAAACAAAATTGTGAACTACCACTGAAACATTTCAGAACAAAACAAAAGTTGAGAACACAAAAATGTAAACAACATTTGATATTTTTGTTTTCCTATCACTTTTTTCACTTCTTTTGCAGGTCTTTTCAGAAAATAAACTTTCCAGCTTGTTTTCACGACTGCATCATTCCATAAAAACGCCAAATCGGGACTATTTCGGCGATTATTGCAACAGTATCGCACAGCACAATTCACTATTAAATGTATTATATGTATACGTAATTGGCTATTAAACATACAGTATGTTTACGCAATAGATGAAGGGGGGAGGTCATATATAGTGTATACGCAATTGGTGAGGGGGGAGGGGGTTGATGTCCACGTAGTTGGTAATTTATATGTACCGTATGTATAAATAGCCAATTACGTATACATATACTGTATGTATAAATTGCCAATTACGTAAATTAGAGTATAAGATAGTATTGTGTGCAATTAAAATATTTTAATATTAATAAATTAGAGTATAAGATAGTATTGTGTGCAATTAAAATATTTTAATATTAATATTTTAATTGTACACAATACTATCTGATACTCTAATTTAGCTAACTCCTGAAGAAGGTTACTAAACAAGACCCGAAACGTTGAGTGAACAATAAAAAAGTTTAATCCAAAGATCGGAGTTTCCTTAAAAAAAAAATATCCCAAACCTTACATCATAGAACCGATCAAAAGCATAACCAGCTGGAAACTCCAATCAGCTGTAAACCATCACAATAAATATTAACCAAAACTTGAGATTATGTACACTGTAATGTACTGCCCGTAGTCAGAGCGTACATGCAATAAATGAAAAATGTGGTGAGAATTGATGCCGCTGGTATAAAGTTAATGGTTTTAATTGTATGTCTACAAATTATACACTTCACTTATAAACTAGAGCTTTAATACTCGATAAATGTAAAATACTAATAGCTTACTTTATCAAATTTCAATAAACGGAAAATATAAGATATGTAATAAATATAGTAATGTTGTTGCAATAAACTTTATACTCACCTGATCTATGTTTGGCAGTTGATTGACTTAATTTCAATAACTTTAATAGAGGTTGGGATTGGGATATTCTTTATTCTGGTCGATACCCAGAATAAAGTGAGGTGAGTAGTTCTTACTGCAGTCGAAAAACACAGAATTTTTATTGCAGTCGTTACCCACAACAAAGTGTTTTATTAGTAATTTTCTTATTACAGTCGTTACCCGTAATAAGAATCTTTATTGTAGTCGTTACCCACAATAAAGTGTTTTGTTAGTAATTTTCTTATTACAGTCGTTACCCGTAATAAGAATCTTTATTGTAGTCGCTACCCACAATAAAGTGTTTTGTTAGTAATTGTCTTATTACATTCGTTACCCGTAATAAGAATCTTTATTGTAGTCGCTACCCACAATAAAGTGTATGGTATTAGTAAAATTTCTTATTACAGTCGCTACCCGTAATAAGAATCTTTATTCTAGTCGCTACCCACAATAAAGTGTATAGTATTAGTAAAATTTCTTATTACAGTCGCTACCCGTAATAAGAATCTTTATTGTAGTCGCTACCCACAATAAAGTGTATAGTATTAGTAAAAGTTCCTATTACAGTCGCTACCCGTAATAAGAATCTTTTTTGTAGTCGCTACCCACAATAAAGTGTTTAGTGTTAGTAAAATGTCTTATTACAGTCGTTACCCGTAATAAGAATCTTTATTTAGTCGTTATCCAAATAAATCTCCTAATCTAGTCGCAACCCAGAATAAGAAAATTTTATTTTAATTGTCAACCAAACAAAGTGTTAGACTGTTAATAGAAATTCACAACACTAGGAAATACCACTAAGAAAAATATTATCAAGTCACTCACTCCACTGCCAAACTGAAAAAGAGATCGAGTCAAGTTAAATTGCTGTTTATATAGCCCTTGCTTGCACACGACACCAATAATGGAGTAGCAGAGGCGCATGATCACAAGAATTGGCCGTTCATCTGTAATTTTACGGTACTAGAGATAAAATATGCATAGCAGCGAACAAAAATGCATAGCAACAAGAAATTTAAAGCAACCCATGCTGCTGTGTTAAATTGAATTCTGTATATTTGCAAAAAATGTTATCTCTATCACGTAGAGAAGAAGTTCCCGTTCGATAGTACTTATAATGATAATAGAGTTGCAAATTGATCTGCTTGATCTGATTGTATTTGTGCCATGCATTATTATATGCTACATGACAACACATGCTTTGGTTAGATGTTGTACCTATTTTTGGGAAAATTTGTAATTAGATTGAATTTGTTTTGCTTTTTTCAGCAATTGTTTTTAGCACGAATCTAATTGCTTCAATCATATGATAAGAACTTTAATTTGATCTGCTCAATGAGGCTATATTGTTATATTGTATTTGTGCAATGTGCTATGTAGATGACAAATACATGGCTTTGTTTTCAGGATGTTTTCCCCTTTAAAAGTAATCGGTAAAAACAAAAATATATTCGAACCGATTTGGTTCGAACATACACACTTCTAACCACTCTGAACATCACATGGAAAATGAGAGATGAGTTACTTCGTATAATAGTGGAAAAATCCACAGTTTAGATTCGTAGAAAAATAGATGAGATCACCTCTTGTTGCACTTCAATCTGCTAGAACTCATCAGATAATCTTCTATAGAGCTTCCAAGCGATGGCTTTAGATGCACTTGAGTTACTTATTGCTCATTTTTCATGATAGATCCATGAATATGCTTGTAAAACGCTGCTAAATGATAGCTAGAGAAGCGCTTAAACTGCGCTCTTTTCAGAAGCGTTGGTTTTTCGTTCCATCCCAATGGGTATAAATAGCCGATTACGTATACATACTGTATGTGTAAATAGCCACATCCATAAAAAATGGAACTTTTCAATCCGGCGATCAGGGAGATCTCATCAGTACGATTATCGCTGATCGCTGCCATGGAATTTAAACGACGAATTAGGTGATCTCCATACCCTATTACATTAAATTTCTCTTCCGAACTTTTGTACGCTATAATTAGTGGCCAACAGCTGACCAAAAAATTTGGATTGATTCGGTCATTCAGTTCTCTGGGTCACTACCATTTTTATGAGCATAGGTAGATCATTATTCATTACTTCTTAAGGCACTTTCAGATCAAAAACAAGAACCGAAAATCTCAATGTATTCCACTTTAAAACAAGATTTTTGTTACAATGATTAATAAAACATAAAAGTTGTATTTTTCTTAAAAATCTGAGATAAATATACTATTTTACTAGTAAAATTATTAGTTTATCCTATTTCTTATGATTTTATTAATCATTGGCGCAAAAATCTTGTTTTAAAGTGGAATATAAATTGAGTTTCGGTTCCTGTTTTTAATGTAAAAGTGCCTTTAGGAACTTTTCCGAAAAATTTTTCTTATAATTTGTATGCGATAATTGGATCATTTCATAACAAATCGACCAAAAATCACAGAAAGTGTGACATGCCCATCACCAATTTTTTTGTAATTTTACATATTTTGAGGGTTTGTGAAAAGTACAAATTAAAAACTGTCTTTATACAAGGTGTATTTCGCGAGTTGTTGAATTTTCATAAATTCCCAAAATTCTGTCCTGGTCTTCTTTAAAAATTCATAATATTTTTCTATTCATGCCAGGACAGTGAAATATATCTCATTTGAAAAATAGGACTTTAAGTTATCTAAGAAAAATTGAATCTTAAAAATATGTACATGCGGAAAAGGAAATCAAGAACAAGGATTTTATCTTTATCTTTGAAAATCCTGAAAGACGTACTTTTGATTTTATTAATTTTTTTTGCCTTATATTATCCACTACAACATATTGTTACTCGTCTCAAAGTGATACAAGCGACATCTATTGGAAATGGGGACAACTTTAGGTTAGTGACATCTTAGTAAAATGGGTTTGGAGAACGGAATATTCAGGAAGGTTCTAGGATAATTTGTTGAGTATAAATACGGCGCTACTCACATCCAGGAGGCAGTCTTATTTCAGACAATGAAATGAACGAAGTAAACTATTGCAATAATTAGAAGAACAGTACTAGCGATAACTATAAAGAGTTGATTTGATAATTGTTTGTAAATGTTATAACAGTAAATAGTGAAGTTAAATAAAAGAAAGAACTTGTAATGATATCTGAATTATTGTGCTATAAATAACGAACTAAGGCCACGCTCGTAACAACTGGTATCAGAAGTAAAATAAAATCGCGAAATAAAGTGGCGGCATTTGACTTTGAAATTCAAAGAGTGATTAATTTTGTGAAATCGTGAGGAAAAATTCCGAAAGATAATTTTATATTAAACTGTGAGTGAATTACAAAAGATGCAAGAATGGGACGCAAACTAGAGGAGCTTCGCATACAGGAATTGAAAGTGGAGTTGGGGAAGCGGTCATTGCAAACGACAGGTCTAAAGAATGTTCTAGTCGAGCGATGTTATACGCCACCTCTCGTGCTTTCCTTGGTGGAGAAGAAGAGGAAGCGGGAGCTGGAAAGAGTTTATTAATTTTATTATAATTGAAACACCTCACTTTTGGTTTCTTTTTATTTATTTGTTCGATCGTTAATTAAACTATATTTAACACCACTGATTCAATTTAACACCACTGATTCAATTAATTAAAGTCGCGAGCAATGCGACCGCGAACCGACCACTGTGAAATATTTAATCCAACTCACCTCTTCCTTGCCGACGTGACTTCGTGGTACTCTTGCGGCGCCAGCGTAATCAGCAGAAAAATGTATATACGAATTACATCTAGCGTAAACTGATATCGCGCCCATATGAAGAGCGGTCAGACAATTTGGGGAAATTTATGATGACGTTTGCAAGAACGTCGAAGTGGATTTTGCTGATTGCTCGTGTGGCTGGAGTTTTGTATACTTAAGAGCATGGAAATTTCGTTTGCTCGAATTTTTATAATTTACGATTTCGTTTACTTGAACGAAATATGAACTTTTTCAAGTGCACCATGTGCACTGAAATAATTTAATAATTTGGGTGCCACGAGGATGATGGTGCACTATGATGGTGGTATTCGTGACATCATAACATCCCATCCTCCTTGAAAAAGAAAATTCGTGATGCCAAAAGAAGAGCGAATATTCGATTCTATGTGAGTAGTAGAACTACGGGGATTCTGGCACACTTTTCCATACAAAAAGTGTCCGGAAAATTCCAACTAATTTAGTGGTTCTGGACGGTGGTTCTCGGCCACTGGGAGGGATTCCGTCTAGTGGTCTACGTCAAAGGACCTGCCTGGGGAAATTCCTTTCCTACCGTCTGGTCTGGCTGACCAGGGGATGACGTCATCTGGTTGGCTGATCCCCATCAGCTGTTCAAGTTCTTGTCTTAGCTGATTTTTTTAAATAAAATAATGTTGGATTTTTTTTGGCTGGAATCGAACCGAGAACGCTTGGTTTTGTGAAATCCGAGGTGCTCTACCATGAGACCATGAAGGTGTTGTGTGAATATTCTTTAAAGTTGTTATATATGGGTAGAGTTCTGGACCAGAGTTTTTTATGTAGAACTCTCGGCGCCACCATCGGTAGGTGGTTTGAGTACATACTAAATGTGGGCTTGTGTCTTGACTGTACTGTTTTATGTCTTGGCTGCACCATTGGGTCTTGGCTTACTGGTTAATGTCTTGGATGCACCATTGAATTTTGGCTGGCTTATGTCTTGGATACACCGTTGAGTCTTGACTTGCTTAGTCTTGGATGTGTCATTTGGTCTTGACTGCGCCGTAGCGGCATTAGCTTATACTACCAGCATGTTCCGGTACTACGGCTTTCTTGGATGTGTGGTACGGTTTTCTTGGATATGTGAAGTTTTTTGCTTCACTTTTGCCCACACGTGTCAGCCTTCTACGGTTTTGGGAAATTTTTTGCTTCACTTTTGCCCACACGTGGCAGCATGCTATGGTTTTGGGAAGTTTTTTGCTTCACTTTTGCCAACACGTGGCAGTATGCTACGGTTTTGGGAAGTTTTTTGCTTCACTTTTGTGGTGCGCCTAAATGTAGGCTTTTGTTGTTTTCAAGTGTTGCGCCTGGTTTTGAATTCATATTAGTAATAATTAAAGTTAATAGTAGGAAATTTTTGTTCATGCCAATGGATTCTAGATGGAGGGATAATAAAGATAGGGAGGGGGGGGGGGGGGGGGGTAATGAAATTTTCATCAGAAATCCTCTACGGGCTTTGGTTTTCGAGATATTAGCGTATTAACACGTTGATGCTCACTTTGAAATCGGTGATGGACGACAAAAACGACTTTGTTTTTTTTGTTAATTAGTTGGTTCTTCGGGAGTTCGATCAAGATATCATATTTTCAGAATAAAATTAATATATTTTCCACCAAATATTCCTAAAAAATTATGGACGTCTATAGCCGTCATTTATTTTTAATAGCTTCGATTTCACTGATACACAAAAGACGTCTATAGAGGTCTTGGTATCTGTAAAGACCAAAACGATAATTGTTGAGAATAATTTAGTAAAAATGCAATAAATACATTTTTATAAACATAAAACTACGCGGCACCTAAAACTGTTGGGCAGGCCCGACGCCTACTAAGTATGGCGGGATGGTATCGACGATTCATTCCGAACTATGCTGATCTAACTCCCTCCATTATAGACACTCTGAAAAATCCCAGTCAGTTCCAATGGACACCTGAAGCCCAGACGTCTCTGGAATTGTTAAAACAGAAACTTACCTCTGCCCCGTTGTTAGTGAGCCCAGCTTTCACCAAATCGTTCGTTACCCAGTGTGATGCGAGCCAACAAGGTATTGGTGGAGTGCTGTTACAACTAGATGACGATGGCCACGAGAAGCCGATAGCCCACGTCTCCAAAAAGTTGAATTCAGCACAGCGAAACTACACAGTCACAGTCGCTTAGCAGCGATTTTAAGTGTACCGAAGTTTCGGCCTTCCATAGAACTTATGCCGTTTAAGATAGTGACTGATCATGCGAAGTTGAAATGGCTGATATCTCAAAAGGACCTCAGCGGTAGACTTGCTCGGTGGAGTTTGAAGCTTCAAGGTTTCGACTTCACTATCGAACACAGAAGAGGAAGCTTGAGCGTCGTCCCGGATCCTCTGTCACGAATCCACTGTGACAGCTTCTCACCATCTGAAGATCCTCGTCCGGAAGTTGAACTTAGCTCCCCATATTTTAACTCGTTGGAATATGAGGAGTTGAGGCAAAATGTTAAATCAACTTCTGATAAACTGCCAGATATTTGTTGGCTTCGTCTATATTCCGACTGTTCCGAGAACAGTCGATCCGATTCAGGAAGAAGAAGCTTAAAAGCTTTGGATTCCACAAGGAATGATGTCGAGGTCTGATCAAAGACTGACGGCACTTCAGGGATGTGTCTCCGATTCGTCACACGTCAAGTAGATCAAATCGGCCTAGACAATCCTGCTCATTCGCCTGGCATTATTGATAGGAAATGCTTTCATAGGTCGTGGGTTTAGTCACACATTGGGCGCCCGCAGCAATGAGGCCTATGTTTTAAGACCGGCTAGTTAGAGTCCAGTGGCATAGTGGAACCTCTCAGAGGCGCCTCGGTAGGGATCCTCATCAACAAAATTCTTTCAAGTTGCTGCCAAATGTTTGTTTGATTATTTTATAAACCCTTTTTGCAATTTCTTTCTAATTCTGAGAATAACTGAAAAAGACTACTATTAAGAAATTTTTCGGTATCCATTTTGCTTCTGTTGACAACGCTACCAACTTAATTATTCTAGTAAAATCAGTTTCACACTTGAAAAGAGACTGAGATAAAATGTATGAAATGTTTGCGGCTATGGACGTCGCCAAATTCTACGAGCACCTTTTTCGCAATATTTTTCTAATTCTGAGAATAACTGAAAAAGACGACTATAATAATTATATTAAGAAATATTTCATGATTCATTCTTAGAACAAGATTGAAGAAATATGAAACAAATGAATTTAATAGTGATATACAGTTTAATCATTTATTTAGAATGCTAAGAATATAGGACGGCTATAGCAGTCATTTGCATCTGTAAGCACTGGCGTTGAACGGCTATAGACGAAATTTACGTCAACGTTAATAATTCAAGTTATTTTTGTTCATGCCAATGGATTCTAGGTGGTGTGGGGTGGGAGGAGTTACGATTTTTTCATCAGAAATCCTCTACGGGCTTTGGTTTTCGAGATATTAGCTATCTTACCTTTTCAGGTGTAATCAATATTACTAATAATTCAAGTTACTCTGGGGAGTTGTAGATATCAGCATCACGTCATCTTGGATTTGCTGTTTTCTTGCTTGAATATTTCTTTGCGAGGAATTTGTAGATATCAGAAGTTCTGGATCAGTTTCTATGGAGGTTCTGGGGAAGTGGGGTACTTGGTATCAAATGGTAAATGTTTACCAAACTTTAGGCATGCTTCCCTTGTTTATGATGTAATTTGATATCATCGCTGTAAACAAGTTCGCATTTAAGCTGGATGGTTCATACACACCTGTGTAAACTTCCTGTTTACAAATTCGCATTTTAGTTGAATGAGTCATGCACACCTGTGTAAAAAAATTTAAGCTATATCAGCACATTTACTCTTTTCATCTAATTTGATACCACACTTCCTGTAGGCAGCCAAAAATTTTATTGTTCCAAGAATTTGACCGATCGAAACGTTTCATTGGAATTCGCATAAAGTAAACAAATTTTCACATTTTCTTGTATGCAATGCATTCATGTAAACAATTTCATTTGCAAATTGGACTAGCAGAATAAGGTAATCAAACTAATTTGAATGATTTTTTTGTTTATCGTGTAATTCGATATCATCTCAGCCTGTAACCAAATTCGTTGGAATTCATCCTGTGCAATGATTATTGTTGCAGCAGGATCATTCATGTTTACGAACCGTTCCTATAAAAGCCCAAGCAAACTCTTGGGGAGCATCAGTCAGTTTTAGTGAGTCTCAGTGATAGTACATAAAAAAATAAAAATGACAACCGCGCTAGTAAATAAAAGTTTTTCAGTAATTAAAAACTTGCGGAAGGATGTGTTGAAGTGTGTAACAAATGCAGAGAATAAAGACTATATTGTTAAAAAGTGCAACAGAAACATACATAAATTTCAAGTTGCATTTCGGAAGTGCAAGAAGAGTGCTATGAAACGACATTTCGAGAGCTGCCTCGCGCAAATTAAAGCATTGAGGGCACTATTGAGAACTCCCCGTCGAGGTGGCGGAATCACACAGCTTGTAAGAAGAAGTGATTTTGGTAAAGTGGGAGGAAAGGAAGACAGCG
Organism: Dioctria linearis; assembly: GCA_963930735.1. Taxonomy (NCBI): domain Eukaryota; kingdom Metazoa; phylum Arthropoda; class Insecta; order Diptera; family Asilidae; genus Dioctria; species Dioctria linearis. The sequence continues at coordinate 53,827,415 of OZ005743.1, read as the reverse complement.
TTCGCAGACAAAATTCGACAAGGTGTTATTGCAAATTTAAAACATATCGATCCGAAGCTATTTATGCAAGACGCTGCCAAGTTATTTACGCGTCGTGTAAACAATACCTTAAAACATTATTTTAATATTAAAGTTTCTACAACGTTTTGCGGTGAATTTATTAAAGAAACTGGTGACGAGGAAATTATAAAAGACATTAAATATTTTCAAGCAATAACTGCCCCGATTAGTGCAGATGATAATTTAGAGGAGTTGTTTAAATCAAACATTTTGGATCCAATAAACACTCAGCTGGAAGGATTCCAGGAAAAAGACAGTGGCTGGGTACTGCACTCAATAATACACCTAGCAGTACATATTAACCAGTTTGAACAGCTGCGAGGTTCTTCGTATATACCTCTACTAAAAGAGGTTGCATCAGAGAAAGCTTGCATAAATGTACAAAATAATGATAACGCTTGCTTCGCGTGGGCCGTAACATCAGCGCTATATCCTGCAAATGTTCATTCTGAAAGGACCTCATCATATCCTCATTACTCTACAGTACTACATTTAACTGGAATAACATTTCCCATGACACTTCAGCAGATAAAACAATTTGAAGGCAAGAACGATTTATCAATAAACGTATTCATCCTAGAGAAAGAGCGGTTCTTCAACACAGTTCCAGTTAGACTTACGAAACACAGGACGGAGCGACATGTAAACCTCGTAATGCTACAAGATGTCTATGACCAGGCTGATGATCATATGGATGATGATGATGATGATGATGATGCTGGCAGATATCATTTCTGTTGGATTAAAGATCTTTCGCGCTTTGTATTGAGACAAACTTCGAAACATAAGTGCAGAAAATATATTTGTGATAGATGTTTGCTCTACTTTTACTCTGAAGAAAAATTAGCATCACACACTCCCGAATGCGAGAAGCAAAATGATTGCAGAATTATGTTTCCATCAGAGGAAAAGAAATGGTTAGAATATAAGAATTATAACCATAAGAATCCAGTCCCGTTTTGTGTGTATGCAGATCTTGAGTCAATATTGAAGCCGATTCAGGGAAACACTCAAAATACACAGCGAATCCAGGAGCAAAAAGTTCATGGCATAGGATTCTATTTCCACTGCAAACATGATGCTAACCTCTCATATTACAGAGCATATCGAGGAAAGAATTGCCAACAATGGTTTGCATTAGAATTGCAAAGAATTGCATCCATAGCTGTACAGAAAAAGCTGCACATCAGGCCAATGCAGCCCCTGACTAAAGAGGAACGACGTTCACATATGCAAAATACTTGCTGCCATATATGTGCAAAAACGTTTGAAGCGGATGAGGAACGAGTTCGGAATCATTGCCACTTAACAGGAAAATATCGAGGACCAGCGCATAATGCATGCAATCTCATGTATCAAGATTGCTCCATAGTTCCAGTAATATTTCATAATTTATCCGGATATGCTGCCCACTTCATTATTACGGATATAGGTACATCTTTCCCAGAAAAAGTTGTTCTCTTACCAATAAACCAGGAAAGATATATCTCGTTCACCAAGCACATGGAAGGCAGCCACATAAAATTCCGATTCATCGATTCCTTCCGTTTTATGGCTGAATCTTTAGATAAGCTTTCATCATTGCTGCCAATGTATAAATTGAATACTACAAGATCAGTATGGCAGGGATTGAATGATGACACTATCAAACTTCTTACACGCAAAGGTGTCTTTCCATATGATTTTATTGATGACTGGGATAAACTGGATTTCCGGAACTTGCCAACACAAGAAGCGTTCTACAATAAACTGACTGACAGTGCTATATCCTCTTATGACTACAATTATGCTGAAAAGGTCTGGCAGACATTTGAAATACAAACACTTGGTGAATATTCAGATCTATACAAGCGATCATGAGAAGGACAGCTATAAGAAGATGAATAATGCAGCTTTTGGTAAGACCATGGAAAATGCTCGCAAGTATAGCGATATAAAGCTTTGCGTAAAGTGGGAAGGTCGCTATGGTGCAAAAGCTCGGATTGCGGCACCCAACTTCCACAGTGCAACGGTATTTGATGAGAATTTAGTTGCTGTCGAATTAAGGCGACTCAAAATCTTATTCAATAAGCCTCTCTATATTGGAATGGCAGTTTTGGAAATTTCAAAGATATGCCTTTATGATTTCCACTACTGTTTTATGCAGCGTGAATTTGGAGACTAATGTAAAGTCATGTATACCGATACAGATTCTCTAATATATGAACTTGAAGAGAAAATGCATATGAGTTTATGGCCGAAAATATAAACAAATTTGATACAAGTGATTACCCAGAAGTTAATCAATTCAACTTACCGCTCGTGACTAAAAACATTCCTGGTCTAATGAAGGATGAGCTGCATGGGAAAATCATGAGCGAATTTGTAGGCTTGCGCTCGAGAATATACAGTCTGCGTATAAACGATGGTAAAACTGTAAAGAAAGCAAAAGGAGTAAAGAATAATGTAGTCCAGAGGCATATCAAGTTCGAAGACTACGTTGAATGTTTGAATAACAAGCGAGTATTAACTGCTAATCAGAGCTCCATACAATCGCATAACCATAATGTCTACACGATCAGCCAAAAGAAGACTGCATTGACTCCATATGATAACAAGCGGTATATTATGAGTGGGACAACAGATACTCTACCGTGGGGGGATTACTCTATTCAATCAAAACAGCAAGGAGCGGACGCAGAAAACATATAATCTAAGGCTAGTCTAAGATATGTATTGTAAATAAAAATTGTATTATAGCTAAAATACCATTTAATCAAATATTTTGTTTTAATTGTAGGTATTATAGTTTAAGATATACATTATTGTAAAATAAAGAAAGGATTATTACAGTTATAGGGAAACCAATTAAAGGAAGCCCAACCATTGAATGATACACTACGAATTAAATATTAATATTTTTGAATTTATAATAAATCAATAATGATATTTTATATATGGTATTCTTTTTATTCAATTTCCCTACTAAGTCCAGAGCTCCCGAATAAAATTTGCCCACTACAGCGAGCTCTTAATCGGGCGGTTGAGCGTTTTACCCAGAACGTTAGGACGGCTTGAGAAAAAACATTTACACGTGGGCTCTACCTTGACCCCTGGTATTACCTTTGAAACCGGAAAGACGTCTGACCCTTGACCTTCATCCGGAAGTGTATTATATATATTAGTGTATAATCCAGCACGTCACAGGGAACTCCGATTTGGCTGATGCTGAGGATTCCATCTGTCGATCGGACCAGTTTGAAAAGCTGTTTATCTGTTATCTGGTCTATTTGAAAGCTGTTAAGTTGTTATCAGAGCTGTTTGAAAAGCTGTTAATCTGTCGTCTGTCCTATTGAAAAGCTATTGAGCTGTTATCAGACCTGTTCGAAAAGCTGTTAAGCTGTTATCAAACCTGTTCGAAAAGCTGTTTAGCTGTTATCAGACCTGTTTAAATGCTGTTAAGCTGTTATCAGAGCTGTTTGAAAAGCTGTTTAGCTGTTATCTGACCTGTTTAAAAGCTCTTAAGCTGTTATCAGAGCTGTTTGAAAAGCTGTTAAGCTGTTATCTGACCTGTTTAAAAGCTGTTAAGCTGTTATCAGACCTGTTCGAAAGCTGTTTAGCTGTTATCTGCCCTGTTTAAAAACTGTTAAACTGTTATCGGACCTGTTTGAAAAGCTGTTAAGCTGTTATCTAACCTGTTTAAAAGCTGTTAAGCTGTTATCAGACCTGTTCTAAAAGCTGTTTAGCTGTTATCTGACCTGTTTAAAAGCTGTTAACCTGTTATCAGACCTGTTTAAAAAGCTGTTAAGCTGTTATCTGGCCTGTTTGAGAGCTGTGTAGGTGTTATCAGACCTGTTTAAAAAGCTGGTAAGCTGTTATCAGCCCTGTTTGAAAAGCTGTTAAGCTGTTATCTGACCTGTTTGAAAGCTGTAAAGCTGTTATCAGACCTGTTCGAAAAGCTGTTTAGCTGTTAAATGACCTGTTTAAAAGCTGTTAAGCAGTTATCAGAGCTGTTTTGAAAAGCAATATGGAATCCCCTGTGATGTGCTTGATTATACACTTATATATAATACACTTCCGGATGAAGGTCAAGGGTCAGACGTCTTTCCGGTTTCGAAGGTAATACCAGGGGTCAAGGTAGAGCCCACGTGTAAATGTTTTTTCTCAAGCCGTCCTAACATTCTAGGTAAAACGCTCAATCGCCCGATTAAGAGCTCGCTGTAGTGGGCAAATATTAATCGGGAGCTCTGGACTTAGTAGGGAAATTGAATAAAATGAATACCATATATAAAATATCATTATTGATTTATTATAAATTGAAACATATTAATATTTAATTCTTAGTGTATCATTCAATGGTTGCGCTTCCTTTAATTGGTTTCCCTATAACTGTAATAATACTTTCTTTATTTTACAATAATGTATATCTTAAAATATAATACCTACAATTAAAACAAACTATTTGATTAAATGGTATTTTAGCTATAATACAATTTTTTTCAATACATATCTTAGACTAGCCTTAGATTATATGTTTTCTGCGTCCGCTCCTTGCGGTTCAGACTGAACAGAGTAATGTCCCCATGGTAGAGTATCCGTTGTCCCACTCATAATATACCGCTTGTTATCATATGGACTCAATGCAATTTTCTTTTGGCTGATCGTGTAGACATTATGGTTATGCGATCGTATGGAGCTCTGATTAGCAATTAATACTCGCTTGTTATTCAAACATTCAACGTAGTCTTCGTTGCACTGTGGAAGTTGGGTGCCGCAATCCGAGCTTTTGCACCATAGCGACCTTCCCACTTTACGCAAAGCTTTATATCGCTATACTTGCGAACATTTTTCATGGGCTTACCAAAAGCTGCATTATTCATCTTCTTATAGCTGTCCCTCTCATGATCGCTTATAGCCTGCTTCCGTTTGGTAGTATTTAAGTCAATATACGGTTTAAGCCAAGCTGATTGGTCGGATTGAAAAACCCGGTGCTCATTTTTCAGGATGAGTCCATGTGATAAGCATTGCTTCAAATTTCGGTAGTGTATGACATATTTAGTTTTAGGATGTAATGTTGTCAAAAGCTTTTCTAACTTTGCTCCAGGTGGTCCTGAATGCTCAGAGCAAAGCGGTAAGTCCTTATGCTTATCATGTAGATGTTGAGGATAATCCAAGTCGACTTCGAATATGTATCCCGTTGGAGAATCATCTGGAATTTCAAAAACGTCAATATTAGGAACATCAACCCATTTGAATCCTCCGGTTGGTAAATGCTGTGACATGGCCCATCCATAAAGGTTATTCACATCATAATACATCAAGTATTTCTCTTTCTCCTCAGGCTTAAAATCATCCATATATTTATTATTTGCTTTACTATATCTGTTCGAACATTGACTTATACCACCTCGAATGCTTCTCTCTATGAATAGCAGTATATCTACGTCGGTTATCAGCTCTAGTTTCACTTTGGTGAATTTTAGCGTAGCATCCCATGTTAAGCCTGGCATGGTGTAATAATGTGCTGGATCTAAATTATAAGTCTTCATGTACACTTCTCGAAAGTTCTCAAACACATCGGCCAATAGGAGAACATCAGTCTTAAGGTATAGATCTGAATATTCACCAAGTGTTTCTATTTCAAATGTCTGCCAGACCTTTTCAGCATAATTGTAGTCATAAGAGGATATAGCACTGTCAGTCAGTTTATTGTAGAACGCTTCTTGTGTTGGCAAGTTCCGGAAATCCAGTTTATCCCAGTCATCAATAAAATCATATGGGAAGACACCTTTGCGTGTAAGAAGTTTGATAGTGTCATCATTCAATCCCTGCCATACTGATGTTGTAGTATTCAATTTATACATTGGCAGCAATGATGAAAGCTTATCTAAAGATTCAGCCATAAAACGGAAGGAATCGATGAATCGGAATTTTATGTGGCTGCCTTCCATGTGCTTGGTGAACGAGATATATCTTTCCTGGTTTATTGGTAAGAGAACAACTTTTTCTGGGAAAGATGTACCTATATCCCTAATAATGAAGTGGGCAGCATATCCGGATAAATTATGAAATATTACTGGAACTATGGAGCAATCTTGATACATGAGATTGCATGCATTATGCGCTGGTCCTCGATATTTTCCTGTTAAGTGGCAATGATTCCGAACTCGTTCCTCATCAGCTTCAAACGTTTTTGCACATATATGGCAGCAAGTATTTTCCATATGTGAACGTCGTTCCTCTTTAGTCAGGGGCTGCATTGGCCTGATGTTCAGCTTTTTCTGTACAGCTATGGATGCAATTCTTTGCAATTCTAATGCAAACCATTGTTGGCAATTCTTTCCTCGATATGATCTGTAATATGAGAGGTTAGCATCATGTTTGCAGTGGAAATAAAATCCTATGCTATGAACTTTTTGCTCCTGGATTCGCTGTGTATTTTGAGTGTTTCCCTGAATCAGCTTCAATATTGACTCAAGATCTGCATATACACAAAACGGGACTGGATTCTTATGGTTATAATTCTTATATTCTAACCATTTCTTTTCCTCTGATGGAAACATAATTCTGCAATCATTTTGCTTCTCGCATTCGGAAGTGTGTGATGCTAATTTTTCGTCAGAGTAAAAGTAGAGCAAACATCTATCACAAATATATTTTCTGCACTTATATTTCGAAGTTTGTCTCAATACAAGGCGCGAAAGATCTTTAATCCAACAGAAATGATATCTGCCAGCATCGTCATCATCATCATCATCATTCATATGATCATCAGCCTGGTCATAGTAATCATGTAGCATTAAGAGGTTTACATGTCGCTCCGTCCTGTGTTTCGTAAGTCTAACTGGAACTGTGGTGAAGAAACGCTCTTTCTCTGGGATGAATACGTTTATTGATAAATCGTTCTGGCCTTCAAATTGTTTTATCTGCTGAAGTGTCATGGGAAATGTTATTCCAGTTAAATTTAGTACTGTAGAGTAATGAGGATATGATGAGCTCCTTTCAGAATGAACATTTGCAGGATATAGCGCTGATGTTACGGCCCACGCGAAGCAAGCGTTATCATTATTTTGTACATTGATGCAAGCTTTCTTTGATGCAACCTCTTTTGGTAGAGGTATATACGAAGAACCTCGCAGCTGTTCAAACTGGTTAATATGTACTGCTAGGTGTATTATTGAGTGCAGTGCCCAGCCACTGTCTTTTTCCTGTAATTCTTCCAGCTGAGTGTTTATTGGATCCAAAATGTTTGATTTAAACCACTCCTCTAGATTATTATCTGCACTAATCGGAGCAGTTCTTGCTTGAAAATATTTAATGTCTTTTATAATTTCCTTGTCACCAGTTTCTTTAATAAATTCACCGCAAAACGTTGTAGAAACTTTAATATTAAAATAATGTTTTAAGGTATTGTTTACACGACGCGTAAATAATTTGGCAGCGTCTTGCATAAACAGCTTCGGATCGATATGTTTTAAATTTGCAATAACACCTTGTCGAATTCTGTCTGCGAACGCTGTCTTTCTTTCCTCCCACTTTACAAAATCGCTTCTTCTTACGCGCTGTGTGATTCCTCCACCTCGACGGGGAGTTCTCAATGGTGCCCTCAATGCTTTAATTTGCTCGAGACAGCTCTCGAAATGTCGTTTCATAGCACTCTTCTTGCACTTCCGAGATGTAACTTGAAATTTATGTATGTTTCTGTTGCACTTTTTAACAATATAGTCTTTATTCTCCGCATTTGTTACACACTTCAACACATCCTTCCGCAAGTTTTTAATTACTGAAAAACTTTTATTTACTAGCGCGGTTGTCATTTTTATTTTTTTATGTACTATCACTGAGACTCACTAAAACTGACTGATGCTCCCCAAGAGTTTGCTTGGGCTTTTATAGGAACGGTTTGTAGACATGAATGATCCTGCTGCTACAATAATCATTGCACAGGATGAATTCCGACGAATTTGGTTACAGGCTGAGATGATATCGAATTACACGATAAACAAAAAAATCATTCAAATTAATTTGATTACTTTATTCTGCTAGTCCAATTTGCAAATGAGATTGTTTACATGAATGCATACAAGAAAATGTGAAAATTTGTTTTCTTTATGCGAATTCCAATGAAACGTTTCGATCGGTCAAATTCTTGGAACAATAAAATTTTTGGCTGCCTACAGGAAGTGTGGTATCAAATTAGATGAAAAGAGTAAATGTGCTGATATAGCTTAAATTTTTTTACACAGGTGTGCATGACTCATTCAACTAAAATGCGAATTTGTAAACAGGAAGTTTACACAGGTGTGTATGAACCATGCAGCTTAAATGCGAATTTGTTTACAGCGATGATATCAAATTACATCATAAACAAGGGAAGCATGCCTAAAGTTTGGTAAACATTTACCATTTGATACCAAGAACCCCACTGCCCCAGAACCTCCATAGAAACTGATCCAGAACTTCTGACATCTACAAATTTCTCGGTAAGAAATATTCTAGGAAGAAAACAACAAATCCAAGATGACGTGATGCTGATATCTACAACTCCCCAGGGTAACTTGAATTATTAGTAATATTGATTACACCTGAAAAGGTAAGATAGCTAATATCACGAAAACCAAAGCCCGTAGAGGATTTCTGATGAAAATATCGTTCCTCCTCCCAACCCACACCACCTAGAATCCATTGGCATGAACAAAAATAACTTGAATTATTAATACGCTAATATCTCGAAAACCAAAGACCGTGGAGGATTTCTGATGAAAATTAAAATACCCCCCTCCCTATCTTTATTACCCCCCCCCCCCCCTATACCCACCATCTAGAATGAACAAAAATTTCCTGCTATTAACTTTAATTATTACTAATATTAATTCAAAACCAGGCGCAACACTTGAAAACAACAAAAGCCTACATTTAGGCGCACCACACAAGTGAAGCAAAAAACTTCCCAAAACCGTAGTATACTGCCACGTGTGGGCAAAAGTGAAGCAACAACTTCCCAAAACCGTAGCATGCTGCCGCGTGTGGGCAAAAGTGAAGCAAAAACTTCCCAAAAGCAAGCAAGAAATGGGTACCACACATCCAAGAAAGCCGTAGTACCGGAACATGCTGGTAGTATAAGCTAATGCCGCTACGGCGTAGTCAAGACCAAATGACACATCCAAGACTAAGCACGTCAAGATTCAATGGTGTATCCAAGACATAAGCCAGACAAAACTCAATGGTGCATCCAAGACATTAGCCAGTAGCCAAGACCCAATGGTGCAGCCAAGACATAAAACAGTACAGCCAAGACACAAGCCCACATTTAGTATGTACTCAAACCACCTACCGATGGTGGCGCCAAGAGTTTTACATAAAAAACTCTGGTCCAGAACTCTACCCATATATAGCAACTTTAAAGAATATTCACACAACACATCCATGGTCTCATGGTAGAGCACCTCGGATTTCACAAAACCAAGCGTTCTCGGTTCGATTCCAGCCAAAAAAAATTCAACATTATTTTATTAAAAAAATCAGCTAAGACAAGAGCTTGAACAGCTGATGGGGATCCGCCAACCAGATGACGTCATCCCCTGGTCAGCCAGACGGTAGGAAAGGAATTCCCCCAGGCAGGCCCTTGACGTAGTCCACTAGACGGAATCCCCAGTGGCCCAGAACCACCCCATTCAGAACCACCAAAATAGTTGGAATTTTCCGGAGACTTTTTGTATGGAAAAAGTGTGCCAGAATCCCCATAGCTCTACTACTTATGTGTCGGTTCACGTTTGCAAGAAATGTTCACATTTTTTCATAATTATGATTACAGATTACATGGGGTGTGTATCTCTTAAATAAAAAAAAATCTCCTTTTTTTTTAGTGACAATTTATGACTAAAGAAGTGTATTTCTCATTAAATTTTTTTTTCGTGTTTTTTTGTCTTTTATTTAAGAATACAAAATATTTAAAAGTATTTAATATGAAAGTAGTAATTTAGTAGTATAAATCTCTTATTCAAATATATCTTCTCCTTTATTTTTTTTTGAGTAACATTCTAAACTTATGGATAGATGATGTTTAACATTAGGAGTCTTAAGACTTTTTTAGAAATTATTCAGAATTGTAACATCATTTATATTTTATGCATGTTTTTTTTTATTTGATTTTTTTTGTGTTTTGATAAAAGTAATATAAAAGTAATAAAAATAATGATATTGGCATGTCTTTTATTTTATTGCTAGTGCGATTGATTTAGGTTCCACCTTTTCACTTTTGTTGGTATTTAAATCATTTTCAGTTTGACTTTCGATATTCATAGTTCCCTTTTTTTGTATGCGAATTGTTCTACGATTTTTGTAAAATTTAAGCGCAATGACTAATAATATTACGAAAATAACTATGTACGTCGCAGAATAATGATGAACATTGTGCGTGTCTATTTGTGCCATTTCTATATTTTCTTGTTCTTCCTGAAGTTTTATCTTCCTTGATAAGCTCGTCAAATCGGACTGAGCAGAGTACTTTATAAATCATACCTTATTATAGTTAGTACTATTGTTATTAGTTTTTGGAAGTGCGGTTTTACTTGTGAAATCGTTAATAATTGTCGTTAGGTTTAATGAGGGTATGTAGTAGTTTTTTATTTCAGTAACCTTGGTATCGTAACCTAATATTGTTAGATCGGCTGTGCGTAAATAGCAATTACCTGATATTTCAATTATACCTACGCCTGATATAGTCTGCGGATATATATTGTCGTGACATATGTAATCAGCCGTGAGAGGTTGAAGCGTCGAAAAGAGCCATTTATTGGTCTGGGACAATTGTATCCAAATAGTATTATGGTTAAACTGCTTTAGGTTGCACGAAGGCAGAATTGTATTTTCTCTTCGTAACAGATTTATTTCTCAGAGTTCTGTATTCGTATTTATTACGAATATCGGGTGATTTATGCGGCACATAAACAACACAGTTAGCGAATTCCCTGTGCGACATGTCGTAATAGTGTTGCTTATCATAATCTATTACAAGATATTCCATACTAGGTTGTACAAAGGCCAGGTATTTTTTATGTGGGGTTGGTAAGGGGATGACTTTAAACAGTTGATAACATTCCCTCTTGGGTAAGGGTATACGGAGTTCGTATATTACCTTAGAGTTAAGAACGGATGTACTTACATGGCTTATTTGATATAGTGAAAGCAAGTTATTATTCTTCATGTTTGAGGGAAGTTTAATATCGCTTGGGAGCTTTTTGCGGATCGTAACCAATACTTCGTCCAGTTGGTCTGGAGTAATGATCGCGGGGTGAAATTTTCCGTGGCGGACATTTGTCAATAACTCCACAATGGCATTGGCGACATTTTGATAACGCATTATCATGAGTGTTATCAGAGCAAATTTAATAAGTGGTCTTGGTTATATCGAACTCCCTCGATCTGATCGTCGTAGTACTTAGCGTCTTCCGCGTTCAAAGTTTCAAAAAGGGTTTTGCTAATCGTTCCCACAGCGTCGAATAACGAACGCTTGGATCGTGAACCATGTGTTAAAAATTCTAATTTTTCCCTCACATCATGCATGATGTAGTTGATTTCCATAATTGTACTGTTACATATTATAGAGAAGTTTGGGCTGTTGTTCAGGAGCTCGCACAAGTGGTTTGTGGCTTTCACATAATCAGATACCTTTTCAGCTGTGTCCTCCAGGTTTTTTAAATCGTAGAATACTATTACCTTCCATTCACCGGAATACAATTCCACTTTTCCGAGCCCTTCAAAATATATGCCTGGGTTGTTCTTTATGGTTGTGACGTTGAATCCTATTCCGCAAGTGGTCGTGATAAGGATCATGCATTTCAGGAGGATTCCGAGTATATTCATAGTCTGGAAAGGTAGGATGTTAGTTTAAGGATACTAGGGGAAGATACACTTGTTACAACAAAGAATTTATGATTAATGAAGGAAGAAAGAGAAAAAAGAAAAAAATATAGGTCAAGCTTGGAGACCGAGTTGTGAATTCGTAGATGAAGAGACGTCAGTGCTACTGATAGTGATTTAATACTTCACAAAACATAGAAAAATCCGGATAGCTTAGTTGGTCCACATATAGAAGTATGGATTCCTAAACTTTCCCGAGGAGGTGGAGAGAAATATGCAATGCCGCTGACGCGAGAAACATGAAATGCCGCTGGAAAAAAAACAAAGAGTTTCATAGAGCTTCCATTCCATGCATATTCAATCAGTGAAGCTTTTCAAGTCGTTATTATTAATAGTCTTGCTCTTCGCCCTTATTTTCACTACAGACCTGTCATTTGATAGCACTTTCAAGATTTCATAAGTACCTTCCCATAGGGGTGCGAATTTGTCTTTTCGCGTATGGTTCCTAATGAGCACTTTCTCTCCAATATTGAAGCATTTTGGACAAGTGTTTTTGTTGTAATAAGTTTTGGAACGCTGCTTACTCTGATTTATAGTTTGTCGGGCCATTTCATATCCATGTTGCATTCGCCCTTTAAGTTCCTTCGCATAATCATCGTAATTATATGATAATTGAGGTTTATGTGCAAAAGAGGTAGGAATGTTGGGCGGAAACCCGTATAACAGTTCGTAGGGTGAATAGTTGGTACTCGAATGCGGTGTCGTATTATACACGAAGATCGCATAGGGTGTCCAACTATCCCAAGAGAGAGAGTCTTTATTAACATAATGTCGAAGGTACTCTGCAAGCGTTCGATGGCTTCTTTCTAGCGCACCGTTCGTTTGTGGATGATATGGTGAAGTGTTCACTTTCTTTGCTTTCATCAATTTGCCTATGTCTTTAAATAAATTGCTTAAAAAGTTTGTACCTCGATCTGTAAGGACGGACAAACGATGTTCTCCACAAAAGCTTTTGCAACCGTAGAACCTTCCGCATTTGGTAAGGGTAATACTTCAGAAAATTTCGTCAGATCGTCCTGAAATGTGAGTAGGTACTTGCTTCCCTCATAACTGACTGGTAGGGGACCGACTATGTCCAGGGCTATTCGTTCAAAAGGCCTTAAACTAGTTCCTGTAATATTCATTGGAGTTGGGGGATTACTTTGAAGCTTGTTCTTTTGGCAAGATTCGCACTTACTTATGAAGGGCTTTACGTCCTTCAGTATGGTAGGCCAATAATATTTGAGTTTTAGTCTTTTAACTGTTCGCGAGATCCCTTGGTGTCCTCCGAAAGGAGACACGTGGTATTCTGTGATTATTTTTTCTATATCTTTGGCTTCTTTTGGATATAACCTCGAGTCTGTGAATAGTTTGACTTCGCCAGATATTTTTAATTTTTTATTGAGATGAGTTTATTTCATTTAGCGTAGGAATGTCGATTGTTGGGACCGATAGGCCAAAGAAGTTTATGCGGGTTTCATCGCAATATCTTGACATTTTTTCTATGGCATTATGAAGCTCTGTTCGGTCAGCTTCTGTCCTCAATGGCAGCAAGGTCTTGATCACAACCAAATTTGTGTTTGTATCTTTATGGTAAAAGTAGTTAAGTTCGCCAATATTTATTGACGCAATCGATTCAACAAGTTTCCTTAGCTTGCGCTCCACGTGAGTGTCTACCAGGGGTAAAATGAAAATCTTATGCTTCAAGGAATTATCTTGGAATATTGAATCATTGCTCTCGGATATTTTAAGGTTTGCGATTTCCACGGGATTTTCCTTAGGTTTTGCCGCGCTAATTTCTTTGTGCTTCTTTTGGAGGGCCTCCGCTCTCTTTTGATTTCGCGTTAAAACTCTGACAGTTTCGTTAACTATTTCCTTACCAGGATTTTTAATACGGCTTAAGGCATCTGCGTTCACGTTGTATTTCCCGGGTTTATAAACAATTTCATAGTTATATTCCTCCAACAAGATTTTCCATCTCATAAGACGTGAAGATGGCTTTTTAAGATTCATCAACCACTTTAAAGGCTTGTGATCGGTTATGATGATGAATTACCTTCCGTAAATGTAGGGTCTGAATTGATTAACAGCAAAGATGATTGCAAGTAACTCCTTTTTCGGTTGTAGTGTACTTCGTTTCTGCTGCGTTTAGCATACGACTGGAATAGCATATAGGGCGATCCTCACCTATTATGCCTTGCGAAAGTACGACTCCGAGTGCTATGTCGCTGGCATCGGTAGTTACGAGAAATTCTTTCTGGAAGTCTGGATATGCAAGAATTGGGGAATTGATTAATTTTGCCTTCAGAGTCCTGAAGGATTCATCGCAGAGTCCATCCCACTTGAAGTGCACATTTTTCTTCAAAGGGTTTGTGAGGGGTTTTGCTATATCTACGAAATTGGCAATAAAACGGCGGTAATACCCTGCAAATCCTAAAAAGGATTTGACGTCTCTAGGCTTCTTTGGAGTAGGAAAAGTTTTAACAGCACTTACTTTACTGGGATCTGGGCTTAAACCATTTTCAGAGATTATGTGTCCAAGATAAATCAGTTCTTTTCTGACAAACTTGCACTTCTCAGGTTGAAGTTTGAGATTGTGTTTCCTTAGACGCTTTAGGACGCTTATTAGTTTGGAATTATGGTCATCTAAGTTGTGGCCATAAATTACAATGTCGTCCACGTATACGAAACACTTTGTGCTCTGCAACCCCAATAGTACGTTGTTCATCAGACGTTGAAAGATTGCGGGTGCATTTCTCAATCCGAAGGGCATTCTGTTATACTCGTAATGCCCGAATGACGTACTGAACGCTGTCTTTTCTCTATCACCTTCGTTCACCAGGATCTGATGAAATCCGTTCGCAAGGTTGAGGGTGCTGAATTATTTGGATTTGCCCAGCTGGTCCAATATATCTGATATATTGGGTAGCGGATATGCATCTCCAATTGTTAGTTCGTTAAGTTTCCGAAAGTCCACCACCACTCTCCATCGCTTATTACCGGTCGAATCTTCCTTCTTCGGCACGAGGAGCAGAGGTGAGTTCCATGGACTCATGCTCGGTCTAATAACGTTACTATTCAACATCCCGTTTACTTGTCTATATATTTCATCCCTATGTGCCTCAGGCTATCTATACGGTCTCGTATAAACAGGGGGTTTATTGCTCTCAGTTGAGATTTTGTGCTCAACTGCATCGGTGTGAGAAAGATAATCTCCTTCTAGATAAAATAGGTCACTGAAGGTTCTATATATGTCTGTAATGGTGTGTTTTTCCTCCGCATTACAGTGGTCTAGCTTGATGAGTGCTTCCAATTTTCGTAGTCTATTTTTCACTGGATCTTTGTCCGTATTGGGTTCAATTACATCATAATTCTCTAAATAATCCCATCCCGTTTACTTGTCTATATATTTCATCCCTATGTGCTTCAGGCAATCTATACGATCTCGTATAAACAGGGGGTTTATTGCTATCAGTTGAGATTTTGTGCTCAACTGCATCAGTATGAGAAAGATAATTGCCTTCTAAATAAAATAGGGCACTGAAGGTGCTATATATGTCTGTAATGGTGTGTTTTTCCTCCGCATTACAGTGATCTAGTTTGATAAGTGCTTCCAATTTTCGCACCCTATTCTTTACTGGATCTTTGTCCGTATTGGGTTCGATTACATCATAATTCTCTACATAAACCCATTCTAGGTCGAATTCTTCAGGATTCAAGACTACTTCGGTATCGTTTGAATTGAGAAACATAAGTTTTATATTTTGCTCATTGGGTTGAGCTAGGGTTTCGGCTACAAATGTCCCAGGCGATATCTCCTTTTTGTGTATAACAACCTGGTTCAGATATGCAAATGGAATTGCTATTATTTTTTCGCATCTTGGAGGTAGGCGAATCAGATTCGGATTAGAGAATTTTGGGCAATTCTCGATTTTATCAGGGGAAAGTTTGGAGTGTTACGATTCCTAAAGCAATTGTCCCGAGAATGCCCTTCTCGATTACAAATATTGCAATAAACATTTCTCCTTAAGGGAGGTCTAGGAACATATGATGGGGCAGGAATATTCCGTTCCAGACGTGATGAATGTCCACAGGCGTAACTTATAGCCTTTTTCAAATCTTCTTCGCCATGGGCTTTTACCAGAATTTTTAAACCAATGTCTCTTAATCCATCTTCAAAGGTCTGTATCGCTAATTTTTTATTTTCTTTTATCAAATATTCGCGTATGTTGAATGTTTGGCGGAATTTAAGGAGGATAATGCTAAAAGCAATTTATCTCCGAACTATCTAATATTTTCTCTACCGTTTTGTTTGATTGAGATCAGATAATTTTGAGCGCTTGTACGAGATTTTTCTTCCTTAAAATGAGATCTGAGATCTTGAGCCAAACTATTCCAAGTACTGTAGGACTCGTATTGTACAACTTCAAATGCTGGCCCTCTGAGTTTAGTCTTGACTATATCCAAGAACAGCTGTTGTTGGGGCGCAGTTTGTGTAGAAGAAAAGAGCAATTTACCGCAGGCTATGAACTTGTCTAGATCCTGAGGGGATCCATCAAATTCCGGCACCAATCTATATACATCGATCAGACTAACTTCAGCCTGGACTACTCCATTATTTTGTAGAGACTGAGATTATTGTCGTTAGTCATTTCTATTGAGGTGTTAAAGGGTAACTCTTGGAAATTTCTGAGTATACCCGCTTGTTGTCGCGTAAGAATTTTGCACACCAAAGGCAGGCACGTAAAATTAAATTAACCAAAGAACAAAGATGTAATGCAATACACTGAAGTGAGTTACCCCTTTCGCAGGATTTGCAGGTACTCCTCAATTCAAAGATTTCGCTCTTAGGGAGTCACTTCTGTTTAATTAGAAAAAGGTTGGTTAGGAAACTTGAGCTTGATATATATTTTTTGTTTTTTATGTTCGATATGTGCATATATTTCCTTGAACTGTACGCGGACAAAGGAAGAAAATCCTCGAAGAACAAAAAGTCTTTTCGAATAGAAGCGCACGTAATTATTTTTCCCTTCTCATTTTTTTCACCAATGGAAAAATCAATAAAATAATTCAAATTTTTTTTTTTGACTTTTCGCAAAAAAAAAAATTTCTCTTTTTTTTTTTTTATATTATTAAGCCAAGCTCAGGGGATACCCTATGATGCAATTAATCATTTAAAAAGAATAATCACTTTGCGGAATTATTCGGACAAAATTTTCAAGCTCAATTGGATTTTTATGGAGATGCAATAAAAGAAAAATAATTAATTTTGTTGAACTCTTCACGCAAAATTGTCACTTACAATAAAATTTTAATAAAGTGATATGATTAATCAATCAATGGAATAATTAGTCTTGTGGAACTTCTCACGTAGAATTTTCACTTTCCATTTGATTTTTATAAAATAATGTTATTACACAATCAATAGAATAATTTAATTTTATTGGTACTCTTCAGACAAAATATTCATTTTCACTTTAGTTTTATAGGATAATATGATCAATCGATAAAATAATTAACCTTGTGGAATTCTTGAGACAAAATATTCACTTTCGATTTGATTTTTATAAAATAATGAAACCAATCTATAAAATTTTCACTTTCAATTTGATTTTTATAAAATAATGTCATTTATCAATAATATAATTAACCATGTGGAATTTCTTCACGTAAAATTTTCACTTTCAATTTGATTTTTTTTTTAAATAATGTGATTAATCAATCAATAAAATAATTTAATTTTGAGGAACTCTAAAGGAATGTATTTAATATAATTTAGTTAAATTCATACGTCCTTGCGTCGGTTTATTCCACGAAAAATGCAGCAATATATTGCAATAAGTGATATACCGTACTTACATACGCCATGTAATGCATGTGTTGTTTAGCACAAAAAATGTACTTATTTTTTGTTTCGTTGATTCTGCTGTTAATTTGGTTATAGAAGAGAAATCTTAATGATTGCGTCGGTTCGCTTAAGTTGTATTTTCCGCCTTCACAAATCTTCGCCTGACTTGGAGCCTTTTTCCAAATTTTCACCTGAGTTGAAACCTCTTTTGCCAATCTTCAGTCGAGTTGGAGCCTTTTGAAAATCTTCACCGCTGCCACCAGTGTTATACGCCGCCTCTCGTGCTTTCCTTGGTGGAGAAGAAGAGGGTGCGGGAGCTGGAAAGAGTTGATTAATTTTATTATAATTGAAACACCTCACTTTTGGTTTCATTTTATTTATTTGTTCGATCGTTAATTAAACTATATTTAACACCACTGATTCAATTTAACACCACTGATTCAATTAATTAAAGTCGCGAGCAATGCGACCGCGAACCGACCACTGTGAAATATCTAATCCAACTCACCTCTTCCTTGGCGACGTGTTTCGTGGTACACTTGCGACGCCCGCGTAATCAGCAGAAAATCGCGCCCATGTGACGAGCGGTCAGACAATTTGGGGAAATTTATGATGACGTTTGCAAGAACGTCGAAGTGGATTTTGCTGATTGCTCGTGTCGCTGGAGTTTTGTATCCTTAAGAGCATGGATATTTATGATTTCGTTTGCTCGAAATTTTATAATTTACGATTTCGTTTGCTTGAACGAAATATGAACTTTTTCAAGTGCACCATGTGCACTGAAATAATTTAATAATTTGGGTGCCACAAGGGTGATGATGCACTATGATGGCACTGTGGTATTCGTGTCATCATAACAGCGACTTAGACAAGCTTTGATAGAGGAAGAAAAGAATCCTGAGACATACGTTTTCGAGGAAGAGCCAGAAACTGAAGAAGAGCCTGCGATGAACAAAGAACACCTTTTGGGTACATTAATGACCAAAATTGAGCTTTCAACCTTGCAGGTGAAGCATGCTCTTGAGGAACAAAAGAATTCTCTGGAATCCCGTTTAGATGAGCAGAAGAAATCTCTGGAGGAGCAAAAGAATTCTCTGGAATCACGTTTAGATGTGCAGAAGAAATCTATGGAGGAACAAAAGAATGCTTTTGAGGAACAAAAGAATGCTTTTGACGGACAAAAGAATTCTCTGGAAACCCGTTTGGACGAACAAAAGAATTCTCTGGAATCCCGTTTGGATGAACAAAAGATTTCTTTACAGAATTCTCTAGAAACTTGTATGGAGGAACAGAAGAATTTTCTGAAAAATTCATTAGACACACAAAATGTGAAAATTGAAGAAATCCAGCAGGAAGTGTGGGAAGTTCAGCAACAAGTGTCGGATGTTAAACAAGTAGTGTCGGAAATACAACAAAATGTCACGGAGCAGCTTGATAACTTTATAGCAGATTTGGAGAGGATAAAGCATCGACAATCTCGACGCGAAAGAATTGAAATATCCGGTACAGGCAGAATGAAACCTCCAATATTTGATGGACAAAGTTAGTGGCATATTTTCAAGAGACAGTTCGAGGCAGTTTCCGAAGTAAATGGATGGAGCGATGCAGACAAAGCTACAGCTCTGGTATTAGCACTTCGCAATCCTGCGTCAGAGTTATTACAATCTATACAGATTGAAAGGCAACGTGATTACATTTCACTAGTACAGGCGATTGAATTACTTTATGGAGGTAAGCACATGCAGCAAGTATATCGCCTACAGTTACACAACAGGACTCAAAAGCATGGAGAGTCACTACAACAAGTGCAGGCTAATGTGGAAAGATTAGCTTATCTTTCATACTCTACCGTAAATCCGGATTTCCTTAATGAAGTGGCAACAGAAGCATTTGTGAATATATTGCAGATCAAAATTTACAACAAGCGTTAAGACTAGCAGGAAAGAAATCAACAGCAGAAGCACTAGCCTATGCATTAGCGTATGAATCTGCCAGGCAAGCATCTCGAAGTGCAGTACAAGTGAGAGAAATTTCGGTGGAGGAATGTACTTGTAATAGAATGCAGCCATCACAGAGCAATTCTTCACGCGGAATTCTGCGATGCTGGAATTGTAATAGACCAGGACACCTCCAGGGACTGCAGAAAACGCCGTCGAATGAAATCACCAAAAGCGGAGGACAGAACAAAATGCCAAAGATGTCGAGCCAGGGAGCAAGCTATTCGGGGAGAGACTAGAAATCAAACAGCGACTAGTCGCATCAGCTCCCCTATTCAGCAGTCGGAAAACATGTAAAAACCAACTTCGGGGGGCAGAAGTTGGTTGGTTGGGTCGACAGCCCCGAAGTCATCATTGAGATAGCCCAGTTGCAGAGAAACCATAGCAGTCTTGTTATATATGGAAGTGTAGGAAAAAACGACTGCGCTGTCACTATCGACACTGGAGCTTCAAGATCAATTATTAGAGCGGATCTTGTCAAGAACAAATGGCTTCACAATACCACCAAATATTTACTATGAACAGCAACTGGAGCAGCAGCACAAGTTTTTGGAGAAATAAGTTTGGATATTCAACTAGGCGAACTACTATTTCCTCACACTTTCCTAGTTTCAGACATAACGGATGAATGCATTCTTGGAGTAGACTTTATGACCACATATAAAATAAATTTAGATGTCGGAGAACGGATACTCAAATATGGCAACGTAGAAATTCCTATGAGACTAAGAGGAGGAACAGATTATCCTGCAAAAATAAGTACGATGGTCTGTGAGAATATTACTCTCTCTGCATTCTCGGAGACGCTAGCATGGACAAAGCTTACTGATGACATCGGGACCTGCCGATTCTATTTGGTGGAACCTAACCCTACAAAAGTTACATCGAACATCATTGTAGGTAAGACTTTAGTTAAAGCAGGAGGTGCAACATTAATTCCAGTCAGAGTGCTCAACACATCCGAAAATGAGGTAGAACTAAAAGAAGGTGCTATAATTGGAAATTGTGAACCCGTTTATCAGATTGTTAATTTGAATAATGGTAGTAATATTAAGGAAGCAATACCTATACCAGCTACTACTCGACAGGTTCAGAAACTTCTTTCATCTAGTGCATTAAGTGAACAGCAATACAACGACGCCAAAGAGGTGATCGATGAATTTTCGGAATTATTTGCAATGAGTAATGAAGATTTCGGTAAAACAAATCTTGTCCAGTATCGGATCAATACAGGAGATTCTAGGACCATTCGGCAGATACCACGAAGACTACCATTAGCGAAACAATCAGAAGTTGCAGATATGATAAACTCCACGAAGGAAAAAAAGCATAATAGAAGAATCTAATAGCCCTTGGACATCGCCAGTTGTTCTGGTTAGGAAAACGTATGGCAGCACCCGATTCTGTGTGAACTACCGGCAGCTAAATAACGTAACGAAAAAGGATAGCTATCCGTTACCAAGGATTGATGACACACTAGACACCCTTTTCGGAACACAATGGTTTTCCATCCTGGACTTGGATTATGTAATGCTCCAGCCACATTCGAACGACTCATGGAATGTGTTTTACGAGGATTAACCTGAAAAACGTGTCTGGTCTACCTAGATGACATAATAGTAATCGGAAGGACATTCGAGGAACATAAAAACAATTTACGGGACGTACTTCAAAGATTGAGGGATGCGCAACTGAAGCTCAGTACGAATAAATGCGCTCTATTTAAAAGTGAAGTAAAATATTTGGGGCACATAGTTTCATCACAAGGCGTAAGAACTGATCCAGAAAAGATAACAGCTGTCAAAAATTGGCCAATTCCAAAAGACAAACATCAATTAAGGAGTTTTCTTGGTCTAGCTACCTACTACAGGCGATTCGTAAAAGGTTTTGCAGATATAGTAAGGAGCCTGCACCAACTTACAGAAAAAAGGAAGCCGTTCATATGGTCAGATAAATGTAACGGGAGTTTTGAGAATTTGAAGCAGCGACTCTGTCTAAGTGCAGTACTTCACTATCCAATGTGGGGAAAAACTTTTATATTGGACACGGATGCCACCAATGTAGGTATCGGGGCAGTGCTTTCACAGGAGAAGGATGGTCAAGAGGTGCCAGTAGCGTATTATAGTAAAGCACTTTCAAAATCAGAGAGAAATTATTGTGCTACAAGAAAAGAGCTACTTGCTATTGTAAATTCAACAAAACATTTCCATAAATATCTCTACGGGCAGAAATTTATCTTCCGCACAGACCATGCCGCGCTTAAATGGATAGAGCGACTCCAAGCTTATGACTTTGAAATCCAACACCGAAGGGGACGTATCCATGGAAATTCAGACGCCCTTTCACGACGTCCATGCAAAGTTGAATGCAAACATTGCGTTCGGGTGGAAGAAAAAGGAACAAGGCAGCTATACAGCTGATAACGGTGGAACCATCGACGGGTTGGGACAACGAGCATTGGTCGAGCATCTAAAGAAAGTAGTCGACTATCACCAGCGCCATTGGGATCGACATATTCCCATGTTCCTAATGGCCTATCGATCAGCTGTTCACAACACAACCGGACAAACTCCAGCAAAAGTCATATTCGGAAAGGAGATGCGTTTACCTAGCGACCTCAGGTTTGGTACACCCAGAGGTGAGCGAAAGTTACCAGACGATTATGTATCGGAACTTAGACAACGATTAGCTGATGTATACGAGGTCACGAGAGCAAAACTAGCAATAAATACCGATCGGATGAAGACCCGCTATGACTTACGTGCTAATTCAGCCGGATTTAATGAAGGTGACCCTGTTTGGCTGTACAACCCGAAACGACGTAAGGGACGTTCCCCAAAATTACAGCAACACTGCGAAGGACCGTATTCAGCAGTGACTAGAATTAATGACGTAGTATACAGGATTCAGCGGGGCACAAGAGGCAAACGGAAAATCGTTCATCTAGACCGTTTATGTCAATAGTGCGAGCATTAAGACCGTGGATCACCTGTTGTTCGGGACGAACAACTTTCAGAAGGGGGCAGTGTTAGGCGCCACAAAGTGATACAAGCGACATCTATTGGAAATGGAGACAACTTTAGGTTAGTGTCATCCTAGTAAACTGGGTTTGGAGAACGGAATATTCAGGAAGGTTCTAGGATAATTTGTTGAGTATAAATACGGCGCTACTCACATCCAGGAGGCACTCTTATTTCAGACAGTGAAATGAACGAAGTAAACTATTGCGATAATTAGAAGTACAGTACTAGCGATAACTATAAAGAGTTGATTTGATAATTGTTTGTAAATGTTATAAAAGTAAATAGTGAAGTTAAATAAAAGAAAGAACTTGTAATGATATCTGAAATGTTGTGTTTTAAATAACGAACTAAGGCCACGCTCGTAACAATATTATAATTTTAGCTTGGGATCTCAACGGGATCAAGGAGTAAAAAATTAAGAAAGCTTCTATAACTTCTTAGTCATAAATAAAAATAAAAAAATATCTTTTACAGGGTGTCCATATGTGGTCCTGCTCCTGATATGAGTGGTTGAGAGAAACCTTAAAGGTTTCCGAGATAACGGGACTTTAAGATATTTTGCATATACGTCTGTCCGTCTGTTCGTGCGCACGATATCTCGAGAACGCGTGTACTTAGAGAGCTGAAATTTTGTGTACACGGATATTTAAAAAAAGGTAAAACTGAGTTCAAAAATGAGACAAATCGGGCAACTCGTTCGTGGGGTTGCCACACAAAAATTTCGTTTTCCACTATATATTTGGAGAGTGTCACCCATTCATATAAAAATTTAGTTTTTTTGTGGATACTGTGAAAACGATCAGTCCCAAACATTTCTATTGTACTAAAAGCTACTTCTGATTATGAAGTCCTAGAAAATTGGTTATAATCATTTTTCTGTCCGACAAAGGGTTCTAGAAATATATGCGAAAAACAACTGCAAAAATCAAAATTGCTCAAATGTGTGACCATACGAAATTTCATACGGGCATTCATCTAGGGTATCATAAGAATTGGCCTTAGACCAATTTTAGCTTTCTTTCTTGTTTTCTTTTTCTTTTTCCACTATTCCAAAAGATTTGGCGGACTAATTTAAAACTATCAACATGTCGCAAAATTTTCTTCAAAAATAAAATGTTTTTCTTCCGCTTTTCTAGTCACCAACCACATCACACCACCAACCATCAAAATCAAAACCAAATTATGGGCTGACACGTCGCTCCTTCAACGAGGTGATAACTGAAGGAGATGCAATCATATGTACGACCCGTGTACATGAGCGTACCCAAAATTGTCCTGCATTTGTGTATGTTTCATTCCGCCATTTTTAGTCTTCGCTGTCAGATCCACACTTAGGTTTTGTTTGATTTGGGCTTGTTGCATTGACGCAGGAAAACTCATGAAATAACCATAGGGGCACGAAACAAATATTACTCAAAAACTTTTTGTCATTGAACTTTTCTTCTTAATTATTAACTTTTTTATGTTCAGTTTGCAAATTTGTTATGGTCGTAGCATATTGCACATAGCACAAAGTACCGAAGCAAGCGTGTAAGCCGGCCGCGACGAGCAGAAAATTAAAACGCACCCCGACCGAGAGAGGTGCGTTTACTCGAGCTCGGAGTGACATTCTGACGATGGTGACAAAGAAGAAGAAGACAATCGATCTGTCTTACTTCTTGAGTAAAGTGACGCGCATGGAAGGTAGTTCCAAAAGAAATTGTGCATCAATAATTCTCCCCGATATCGTGCCCGAGAGGAATTTCCGACAAGGAAGCAAGGTACTGGATAAATAAACCAAAAAAAAGGAAAAATTAAAAAAAAGTAACGAAGCGAGCGGCGCAGAAGGACACGTGGGTTAAATGCGTATTGGAAACTTTTTGGGGTGATACGCTTTTTAATTTGTGACAACTTTGGAATAGTTGCTTCAGCTCACGAGTATTGTAAAACAAAATGAAAATTCCTACTAACCAGCTGTTGGAGAAAAAGTGAAAATTAAATTTTATTCTGCTTTCCTGTAAGCAAATTTCTATTGAAAGGAAAACACAGCTATCCAACAGGCAACGGAGTCAGTAGCTAGCACAAAAATCTAGTCTCATGTTTTAAAAATGTCTGCGGCTATCATGCACACTGCATCCCTATATGATTTTGGTGAATCTTTCTTTAAGAATCAAATAACGTCCCGGACAATTGTCCACTCCAAGCAACATCCAGTCAACAAATTATAATAAAAATTGCAACATCCAGTCAACAAATTATAATAAAAATTTGCAACATCCAGTCAACAAATTATAATAAAAATTTGCAACATCCAGTCAACCAATTATAATACAAATTTGCAACATCCAGTCAACCAATTATTTTATTGGTACTCTTCAGACAAAATTTTCATTTTCACTTTAGTTTTATAGGATAATTTGATCAATCGATAAAATAATTAACCATGTGGAATTCTTGAGACAAAATATTCACTTTCCATTTGATTTTTATAAAATAATGAAACCAATCGATAAAATTTTCACTTTCAATTTGATTTTTATAAAATAATGTGATTAATCAATAATATAATTAACCATGTGGAATTTCTTCAAGTAAAATTTTCACTTTCAATTTGATTTTTTTTTAAATAATGTGATTAATCAATCAATAAAATAATTTAATTTTGAGGAACTCTAAAGTAATGTATATAATATAATTTAGTTAAATTCATACGTCCTTACGTCGGTTTATTCCACGAAAAATGCAGCAATATATTGCAATAAGTGATATACTGTACTTACATACGCCATGTACTGCATGTGTTGTTCAGCACAAAAAATTTACTTATTTTTTGTTTCGTTGATTCTGCTGTTAATTTGGTTATAGAAGAGAAATCTTAATGGTTGCGTCGGTTCGCTTAAGTTGTATTTTCCGCCTTCACAAATCTTCGCCTGACTTGGAGCCTTTTTCCAAATTTTCACCTGAGTTGAAACCTCTTTTGCCAATCTTCAGTCGAGTTGGAGCCTTTTGAAAATCTTCACCGCTGCCACCAGTGTTATACGCCGCCTCTCGTGCTTTCCTTGGTGGAGAAGAAGAGGGAGCGGGAGCTGGAAAGAGTTTATTAATTTTATTATAATTGAAACACCTCACTTTTGGTTTCTTTTTATTTATTTGTTCGATCGTTAATTAAAATATATTTAACACCACTGATTCAATTTAACACCACTGATTCAATTAATTAAAGTCGCAAGCAATGCGACCGCGAACCGACCACTGTGAAATATCTAATCCAACTCACCTCTTCCTTGGCGACGTGACTGCGTGGTACCCTTACGACGCCAGCGTAATCAGCAGAAAAATGTATTGTTACGAGCGTGGCTTTAATTCGTTATTTAAAACACAAATTTCAGATATAATTCAAAAGTTCTTTCTTTATTTAACTTTACTGTTTACTCTCAAAAATTCACAAATAATTATCAAATCAACTCTTTATTTATCGCTAGTACTTCTAATTATCGCAATCCAAATAGTTTACTTCGTTCACTTCGCTGTCTGAAATAATACTCCGCCTCCTAGCTGTCAGAGCGCCGTATTTATACTCTACGAATTATCATAGAACATTCACAAATATTCCGTTCTCCGAACCCAAAGTTTATTAAGATGACACTAACCTAAAGTTGCTTCCATTCCCAACAGATGTCGCTTGATTCACTTTGTGGCAGGTAACACTGCCCCCTTCTTAAAATTTGTTCGTCCCGAACAACAGTTGGTCCACGGGCTTGGTGCTCTCCGTATTGACCCAAGATGAACGATTTTTCTTTTGCATCTTGTACCGCGCAGATTCTTGTATGGCATGTTATTAATTTTAGTTTTAACTGCATACGGTTCCTTCCAGTGTTGTGATAACTTTGGAGAACGTCTCGTGGCTTCGTGCACATCAGATGATCGTTGGCTGAGCTTTTTTACGTAGTCTTCTGGTAACTTTTGTTCGCCTTTGGGTATACCAAACTTGAGGTCGCTAGGTAAGCGCATTTCCTCTCCGAAAATGATCTTAGATGGGCTTTGTCTGGTCATATTGTAAACAGCTGATATATAAGCCATTAGAAATATAGGAATATATCGAACCCAATCGCGCTGATTATAGTTGAAGACGTTCCTGAGATGTTTGGTAAATGTTCTGTGGAAACACTCTTCCATGCTTTGATTTTTCTTTCGTCTTTTATCTTTGATTCCTTTGTCCTCAAATTGTTTGCCCTTTTGATTGCCGTTGTCATCTTTTCATTGCCGCCCTTGCGCTTCTTATTATCATCATCTTCAGAACCTTTGTCTTTACTTTTTCCGACCTTCATTATACCCTTATCATCGTCATTATCAGCATCTTTAGACCCTTTACTTTTCGTCTTTTTCTTTCTTTCATTGTCCTTGCTCTTGGATTTCTTTCCTTTCTTCTTTTCACTTTTATCACCGTAATCATCATCATCTTTGGATTTCTTTCCTTTCTTCTTTCGTCTTTCGTTATCATCATTGTAGTCATCGTCATTTTTTCTTCCATCCGTCCGCAATGTTTCCATTCAGGATTGCATGGACGTTGTGAAAAAGCTTCTGCATTTCCGTGGATACGTCCTTTGCGGTATGGGATTTCAAAGTCATGAGGTTGGAGTCTAGTCTCTCCACGGAAAGCTTGCTCTCTAGCTCGCCATCTTCTCCCTTCTTCTTCTGTTGTTTGCATTCGTCCTCGTTTCTTACAGTCGTTTTGCAGGTGTCCCAGTCTACTACATTTCCAGCATCGAATGACACCACGCGAAGGAGTGGTCTCTGATGACGGTATTCTGCTGTGAGTCTGCTGCCCAGCTCGTTATCTTTGCCCAGCTCGATATTCTGCCCTTCTTCTAGCGCTTCCATTCGTCGGTCGTTTTGTGCAGTCCCTTTGGAGGTGTCCTAGTCTATTACAATTCCAGCAACGAAAAATACCGCGTGAAGAGTGCTCTGTGATGACTGCATTCTGTTACAAGTGCATTCCTCCACCGTAATTTCTCTCACTCGTACTGCACTTCGAGAAGCTTGCCTGGCAGATTCATACGCTAGTGCATAGGCTAGCGCTTCTGCTGTTGATTTCTTTCCAGCTAGCCTTAACGCTTATTGTAAATTTTTATCTGCAATAGCGTTCACAAATGCTTCTGTGGCCACTTCATTAAGGAAATCTGCATTTACGCTTGAGTACGAAAGATAAGCTAATCTTTCCACATCAGCCTGCAGTTGTTGTAGTGACTCGCCATGCTTCTGAGTCCTGTTGCCTAACTGCAGGCCATATACTTGCTGCATGTGTTCATCTCCATAACGTAATTCTATTTCCTGTACTAATGAAGTATAATCACGTTGCCTTTCTATCGATATAGTTTGTAAAAGCTCTGATGCAGAACCTCGAATTGCTAATACCAGAGCTGTAGTTTTGTCTGCATCATTCCATCCATTTACTTCGGAAGCAGCCTCGAATTGTCTCTTGAAAATACGCCACGAATTTTGTCCATCAAATATTGGAGGTTTCATTCTGCCTGCATTGGATATTTCAATTCCTTCGTGCCGTGGTTGTCTATGCTCATCTTCTCCAAATCTGATTTAAAGTTGTCAAGCTGTCCGGTGATTTTTTTGGACTTCCGCCACATCCTGCTCGATTCCTTCAATTTTTAAATTTTGTTCGTCTAACGAGTTTTTCAGGAAATTCTTTTGTTCCTCTAAGCGATTTTATAGACAATTCTCCAGAGAACTCTTTTGTTCATCCAAACGCGTTTCCAGTGATTTCTTCTGTTCATCTAAACGGGACTCCATAGAATACTTTTGTTCATCCAAAGCATTCTTCTGCTCATCTAAACGGGATTCCATAGAATTCTTTTTTTCCTGGAGAGAATTCTTTTGTTCGTCCAAACGGGTTTCTATAGATTTCTTGTGTTCCCGGAGAGAATTCTTTTATTCGTCCAAACGGGTTTTCATAGATTTCTTGTGTTCCTCGAGAGAATTCTTTTGTTCCTGGAGAAATTTTTTTTGTTCCTGGTGAAAATTCATTTGTTCCTGGAGAGAATTCTTTTGTTCATCAAAACGGGCTTCCATTTTGCTCATTAAAGTACTTAAAAGCTGTTCTATGTTCATTGCAGGATCTTCCTGAATTTCTGGTTCTTCTTCGAAAACGAATGTCTTAGGATTCTTTTCTTCCTCTATCAAAGCTTGTCTAAGTCGCTCGACTAGAACATTCTTTAGGCCAGTCGTTTGTAATGACCGCTTCCCCAACTCCACTTTCAATTCCTGTATGCGAAGCTCCTCTAGCTTGCGTCCCATTCTTGCGTCTTTTGTAATTCACTCACAGTTTAATATAAAATTATCTTTCGGAATTTTTACACACGATTTCACAAAATTAATCACTCTTTGAATTTCAAAGTCAAATGCCACCGCCTTCGCGATTTTATTTTACTTCTGACACCAGTTGTTACGAGCGTTTCCTTAATTCGTTATTTAAAACACAATATTTCAGATATATCAATATATATCAATATATATATATAATTCAAAAGTTCTTTCTTTATTTAACTTTACTGTTTACTCTCAAAAATTCACCAATAATTATAAAATCAACTCTTTATTTATCGCTAGTACTTCTAATTATCGCAATCCAAATAGTTTACTTCGTTCACTTCGCTGTCTGAAATAATACTCCGCCTCCTAGCTGTCAGAGCGCCGTATTTATACTCTACGAATTATCCTAAAACCTTCCTGAATATTCCGTTCTCCGAACCCAAAGTTTACTAAGATGACACTAACCTAAAGTTGCTTCCATTCCCAACAGATGTTGCTTGATTCACATTGTGGCACGTAACAGTATATACACATTACATCTCGCGTAAACTGATATCGCGTCCATGTGAAGAGCGGTCAGACAATTTGGGGAAATTTATGATGACGTTTGCAAGAACGTCGAAGTGGATTTTGCTGATTGGTCGCGTCGCTGGAGTTTTGTATACTTAAGAACATGGAAATTTATAATTTCGTTTGCTCGAATTTTTATAATTTACGTTTTCGTTTGCTTGAACGACATATGAACTTTTTCAAGCGCACCATGTGCACTGAAATAATTTAATAATTTGGGTGCCACGAGGATGATGATGCACTATAATGGCACTGTGGTATTCGTGTCATCATAACAGCGACTCACGCAAGATTAAATGTGGCCGGCTCAGGGAGATGGGCGGGTTCAATCACTAAACTCTACGAGCTCTGAATTCAAAACGAAGGAAACATCTTATTTGACGAAGAGAATATTCTAAGTTTGGGCGCCACGTGATTTAGGACAGTGGGGAGAAATCACGAAACCACTTATTAATGAGTACTAAGAGAACAACACGGGAGGAAAGGAAGGGATAAATATAGGGAGTATGTATATAAAAAAAACTTGAACGAAGTGACGTTAATAAAGTAATGTAATAAATAAACAGTACTGATAAGTATTAGAAATTACAAGAGATTATAACAGCGAACTAATTTAAAAGAATTTCCATCAAGTAATCGTTTACTAAATGATTTAATCATGTATTTATACAAAACTCGAACGTAAACACAGTGCAAATTCTTCCAATGTGAGGAGTAAGATAATAACTACTTATCTAGATCACTAGGCCAATTATGTGCTACTGTAAAGAATCATTATTTATCAACAGGCAAAACTAAAACCACATACATTTATACTACAACTAACAACAGACAAAATAATAAATACAATTATGTAACAACAGGCCGAATTATAAATGTACTAACAACAATAATATATTAAATAAATAATTACTCTTATTGCTAGACATGCAAAAAAAAATAATAAAAAAAATAATTAAGAATAACTAATAATGAGGTGATGTGCCAAGGTCAACATTTATAAATGATCGGCCAACAATCCTAGAGCCTATGTTTATATGTACCTAGCCGTCTCAGATAATCCCGAGCGAATCAACGTTTTCCATTTAATTCGTGAACATGACAAAAATAAAAATCATACGTGATCCACACCATCTACCTTCCTTGGTACGAAGCTAAGCGTGTGTCCGAATTCGATATTAGCAAAAGCGTCAACCATACCACCATGAAATTACTACAAAACTTCAAAACTTCGGAGGGGCTTAACGGCAGTTCGATGACGGACGGCCACTGTCACTGCATAGAGGCAAAACAAACACGATTCTTTTTTCTTCATTACACTTGTCACATCACCGACACGTAGTGGATAAGCATAATTAATTTCTTTTTCGTTCCTTGTGTATATATATATAGGTATAATAAAAACAAAAATAGTATTACTTAACTTTCTTCCTCGTTCATATCTTCTTAGACCGATATATCCCACGGACCTTAACAGGGACTATATATATAAAATCCAGGAAGTATCCAAATCTGAACGGAAGGTAAGCGTTTTCTTTCGTTTTCTTCTTAATTGAGTGCTCCTTTGATTTTCTTTTTTTCTTTTGGAGTATTTGTTAGTAGTGAGAGTGTACAACGATATCACGTCGCTCTAAGCTATACTTCAATTTCTTCCCTAAAACACCGAGCCAAGATCCCCGTAGGTGACGTAGTGTTTACCTCCCGTGTGCGCGAATCGTGAAGTATTATCGGTAGCGACAACTCACTTTAAACTTTTAATAAAATTGACATGGAGCTTCGCCCTAATTGAAACTTCGGCACAAACTGACTGACTAACTCATCTTCGGCGCTTTATTTATAGCCTGGAGTCCCGCTAGGTCCGCGAAGATGTGGCGGGCAAAGGCCCCCTTTTAAAAATACCCGGCGACTGAAGCAAGGAAGTCTCAATTTGTTCTTTTGAGCGGAAACTATGGAAAAAGTGCTTTCTTTTGAAATAATTTTCCGGTGATGTTATAAGTGCAGTGAAAGGAATTTCTGAAAATAAATTTAAAATCTTCATGGCGGATGGTAGGTAAGTTTACTCACGTGACCGGTGTTTTAAAAAGTGATTGGTCAAAAGGTTTTAATTCTCCGAAATTAATATTCTGGGCATTTTTCCAATTATAACTATCGTGAATTCGTGCAACACAAGATTGGAAAACCTACGGGCAATATAATTTCCTCGAGAAAATGTTAGTTTCCGCGATAAAAGTCGCCGAAAACAGCGAGTGACAGTTCACCTATTTTTGTTCATTTCCCTGATAATTCGCGATTTCGCGCATTAAAAATGCAATAAAATCCTTTTTCGAGAATAAACGTTTGTTTTTGAAGTGGCAACCGCATATCGATAATGCATATTTACCGAGATTTCGTGTCACGTGTGCGGTCTGCTATTAGTGATGGAATCTCGTTTTTCGTGGATTATTTCCACCAAAAGGTGTTATAAGTCCACTTAGTAATGTAATGTGAATCGCTCAAGACCATCGAGCTCCCACAAAATATGGAGTTCTTCACATAATCGTGTCTACTTACGTACTTAACCTTACTTATTGATTACGTTCTCCTATATGACTACCTTACTTAAGCCCTAAACTGGTACTTATATTGATTGTGGCGTGGAAGTACTATCTGTATCTCCTTAGTGAAATTGCAGTGTTGACTTCCTACTACTCCAATACGAGCTGTTATTGTTCCAGTGTACTAATTGGTTTCCACATCTTTTAGGTATTGCCACACGGGCCCCAAGGACATGCGCAACTGTCCTGCAAAAGAAATTCTTGGCAGGAATAAATCTCAAATAAAATGTGGACAGCACAGGACTACATAACAATGAAGATTCACATATAAACGCCAAATACACTGGACAACACTGGAATCGCATGCCCATTAGATAAGTATTCTTTGTATTTGAGCGTGATTCTTTGTTGACAAATTATGCTTTCTTATAATTTCAGTTGGTTATCAAGGTATACCGATCTCGAGTAACCCCACAGGTATAGGTAGTGAGAGGCATGGGTAGTCGAGGAACACCAGCCAGTGCAGATGGAGCAGCCTACTGCAGGCTCTATTAAGGTTTCATATATACATATATATAAGTTTAAGTATAATCATTCAAGCGTGTAGGCCCTATTAAGGTAACGTTAGCATAATGCAATTCGGTTTAAAAGTAAAATCCTAACAGACAAGCTTTGCTAGAGGAAGAAAAGAATTCTGAGACATACGTTTTCGAGGAAGAACCAGAAACTGAAGAAGAGCCTGCGATGAACATAGAACACCTTGTGGGTACATTAATGACCAAAATGGAGCTTTCAACCTTGCAGGTGAAGCATGCTCTTGAGGAACAAAAGAATTCTCTGGAATCCCGTTTAGATGAGCAGAAGAAATCTCTGGAGGAACAAAAGAATTCTCTGGAATCACGTTTAGATGAGCAGAAGAAATCTATGGAGAACAAAAGAATGCTTTTGAGGAAC
Source organism: Dioctria linearis (assembly GCA_963930735.1). NCBI lineage: Eukaryota > Metazoa > Arthropoda > Insecta > Diptera > Asilidae > Dioctria > Dioctria linearis. The sequence continues at coordinate 53,794,246 of OZ005743.1, read as the reverse complement.
AAAAGAATTCTCTCGAATCACGTTTAGATGAGCAGAAGAAATCTATGGAGGAACAAAAGGATGCTTTTGAGGAACAAAAGAATGCTTCTGAGGGACAAAAGAATTCTCTGGAAACCCGTTTGGACGAACAAAAGAATTCTCTGGAATCCCGTTTGGATGAACAAAAGATTTCTTTACAGAATTCTCTAGAAACTTGTATGGAGGAACAGAAGAATTTTCTGAAAAATTCATTAGACACACAAAATGTGAAAATTGAAGAAATCCAGCAGGAAGTGTTGGAAGTTCAGCAACAAGTGTCGGAAGTTAAACAAGTAGTAGTCGGAAATACAACAAAATGTCACGGAGCAGCTTGATAACTTTAAAGCAGATTTGGAGAGGATAAAGCATCGACAATCTCGACGCGAAAGAATTGAAATATCCGGTACAGGCAGAATGAAACCTCCAATATTTGATGGACAAAGTTAGTGGCATATTTTCAAGAGACAGTTCGAGGCAGTTTCCGAAGTAAATGGATGGAGCGATGCAAACAAAGCTACAGCTCTGGTATTAGCACTTCGCAGTCCTGCGTCAGGAGTTATTACAATCTATACAGATTGAAAGGCAACTTGATTACATTTCACTAGTACAGGCGATTGAATAACTTTATGGAGGTAAGCACATGCAGCAAGTATATCGCCTACAGTTACACAACAGGACTCAAAAGCATGGAGAGTCACTACAACAAGTGCAGGCTGATGTAGAAAGATTAGCTTATCTTTCATACTCTACCGTAAATCCGGATTTCCTTAATGAAGTGGCAACAGAAGCATTTGTGAATGCTATTGCAGATCAAAATTTACAACAAGCGTTAAGACTAGCAGGAAAGAAATCAACAGTAGAAGCCCTAGCCTATGCATTAGCGTATGAATCTGCCAGGCAAGCATCTCGAAGTGCAGTACGAGTGAGAGAAATTTCGGTGGAGGAATGTACTTGTAATAGAATGCAGCCATCACAGAGCAATTCTTCACGCGGAATTCTGCGATGCTGGAATTGTAATCGACCAGGACACCTCCAGGGACTGCAGAAAACGCCGTCGAATGAAATCACCAAAAGCGGAGGACAGAACAAAATGCCAAAGATGTCGAGCCAGGGAGCAAGCTATTCGGGGAGAGACTAGAAATCAAACAGCGACTAGTCGCATCAGCTCCCCTATTCAGCAGTCGGAAAAAATGTAAAAACCAACTTCGGGGGGCAGAAGTTGGTTGGTTGGGTCGACAGCCCCGAAGTCATCATTCAGATAGCCCAGTTGCAGAGAAACCATAGCAGTCTTGTTATATATGGAAGTGTAGGAAAAAACGACTGCGCTGTCACTATCGACACTGGAGCTTCAAGATCAATTATTAGAGCGGATCTTGTCAAGAACAAATGGCTTCACAATACCACCAAATATTTACTATGAACAGCAACTGGAGCAGCAGCACAAGTTTTTGGAGAAATAAGTTTGGATATTCAACTAGGCGAACTACTATTTCCTCACACTATCCTAGTTTCAGACATAACGGATGAATGCATTTTTGGAGTAGACTTTATGACCCCATATAAAATAAATTTAGAAGTCGGAGAACGGATACTCAAATATGGCAACGTAGAAATTCCTATGAGACTAAGAGGAGGAACAGATTATCCTGCAAAAATAAGTACGATGGTCTGTGAGAATATTACTCTCTCTGCATTCTCGGAGACGCTAGCATGGACAAAGCTTACTGATGACATCGGGACCTGCCGATTCTATTTGGTGGAACCTAACCCTACAAAAGTTACATCGAACATCATTGTAGGTAAGACTTTAGTTAAAGCAGGAGGTGCAACATTAATTCCAGTCAGAGTGCTCAACACATCCGAAAATGAGGTAGAACTAAAAGAAGGTGCTATAATTGGAAATTGTGAACCCGTTTATTCAGATTGTTAATTTGAATAATGGTAGTAATATTAAGGAAGCAATACCTATACCAGCTACTACTCAGCAGGTTCAGAAACTTCTTTCATCTAGTGCATTAAGTGAACAGCAATACAACGACGCCAAAGAGGTGATCGATGAATTTTCGGAATTATTTGCAATGAGTGATGAAGATTTCGGTAAAACAAATCTTGTCCAGTATCGGATCAATACAGGAGATTCTAGGACCATTCGGCAGATACCACGAAGACTACCATTAGCGAAACAATCAGAAGTTGCAGATATGATAAACTCCACGAAGGAAAAAAAGCATAATAGAAGAATCTAATAGCCCTTGGACATCGCCAGTTGTTCTGGTTAGGAAAACGTATGGCAGCACCCGATTCTGTGTGAACTACCGGCAGCTAAATAACGTAACGAAAAAGGATAGCTATCCGTTACCAAGGATTGATGACAGACTAGACACCCTTTTCGGAACACAATGGTTTTCCATCCTGGACTTGGATTATGTAATGCGCCAGCCACATTCGAACGACTCATGGAATGTGTTTTACGAGAATTAACCTGAAAAACGTGTCTGGTCTACCTAGATGACATAATAGTAATCGGAAGGACATTCGAGCAACATAAAAACAATTTACGGGACGTACTTCAAAGATTAAGAGATGCGCAACTGAAGCTCAGTACGAATAAATGCGCTCTATTTAAAAGTGAAGTAAAATATTTGGGGCACATAGTTTCATCACAAGGCGTAAGAACTGATCCAGAAAAGATAACAGCTGTCAAAAATTGGCCAATTCCAAAAGACAAACATCAATTAAGGAGTTTTCTTGGTCTAGCTACCTACTACAGGCGGTTCGTAAAAGGTTTTGCAGATATAGTAAGGAGCCTGCACCAACTTACAGAAAAAGGGAAGCCGTTCATATGGTCAGATAAATGTAACGGGAGTTTTGAGAATTTGAAGCAGCGACTCTGTCTAAGTCCAGTACTTCACTATCCAATGTGGGGAAAAACTTTTATATTGGACACGGATGCCACCAATGTAGGTATCGGGGGCAGTGCTTTCACAGGAGAAGGATGGTCAAGAGGTGCCAGTAGCGTATTATAGTAAAGCACTTTCAAAATCAGAGAGAAATTATTGTGCTACAAGAAAAGAGCTACTTGCTATTGTAAATTCAACAAAACATTTCCATAAATATCTCTACGGGCAGAAATTTATCCTCCGCACAGACCATGCCGCGCTTAAATGGATAGAGCGACTCCAAGCTTATGACTTTGAAATCCAACACCGAAGGGGACGTATCCATGGAAATTCAGACGCCCTTTCACGACGTCCATGCAAAGTTGAATGCAAACATTGCGTTCGGGTGGAAGAAAAAGGAACAAGGCAACTATACAGCTGATAACGGTGGAACCATCGACGGGTTGGGACAACGAGCATTGGTCGAGCATCTAAAGAAAGTAGTATCACCAGCGCCATTGGGATCGACATATTCCCATGTTCCTAATGGCCTATCGATCAGCTGTTCACAACACAACGGACAAACTCCAGCAAAAGTCATATTCGGAAAGGAGATGCGTTTACCTAGCGACCTCAGGTTTGGTACACCCAGAGGTGAGCGAAAGTTACCAGACGATTATGTATCGGAACTTAGACAACGATTAGCTGATGTACACGAGGGTCACGAGAGCAAAACTAGCAATAAATACCGATCGGATGAAGACCCGCTATGACTTACGTGCTAATTCAGCCGGATTTAATGAAGGTGACCCTGTTTGGCTGTACAACCCGAAACGACGTAAGGGACGTTCCCCAAAATTACAGCAACACTGCGAAGGACCGTATTCAGCAGTGACTAGAATTAATGACGTAGTATACAGGATTCAGCGGGGCACAAGAGGCAAACGGAAAATCGTTCATCTAGACCGTTTATGTCAATACTGCGAGCATCAAGACCGTGGATCACCTGTTGTTCGGGACGAACAATTTTCAGAAGGGGGCAGTGTTAGGCGCCACAAAGTGATACAAGGCGACATCTATTGGAAATGGAGACAACTTTAGGTTAGTGTCATCCTAGTAAACTGGGTTTGGAGAACGGAATATTCAGGAAGGTTCTAGGATAATTTGTTGAGTATAAATACGGCGCTACTCACATCCAGGAGGGCACTCTTATTTCAGACAGTGAAATGAACGAAGTAAACTATTGCGATAATTAGAAGTACAGTACTAGCGATAACTATAAAGAGTTGATTTGATAATTGTTTGTAAATGTTATAAAAGTAAATAGTGAAGTTAAATAAAAGAAAGAACTTTGTAATGATATCTGAAATGGTGTGTTTTTAAATAACGAACTAAGGCCACGCTCGGTAACAATATTATAATTTTAGCTTGGGATCTCAACGGGATCAAGGAGTAAAAAATTAAGAATGCTTCTATAACTTCTTAGTCATAAATAAAAATAAAAAAATATCTTTTACAGGGTGTCCATATGTGGTCCTGCTCCTGATATGAGTGGTTGAGAGAAACCTTAAAGGTTTCCGAGATAACGGGACTTTAAGATATTTTGCATATACGTCTGTCCGTCTATTCGTGCGCACGATATCTCGAGAACACGTGTACTTAGAGAGCTGAAATTTTGAGTACACGGATATTAAAAAAAAGGTAAAACTGAGTTCAAAAATGAGACAAATCGGGCAACTCGTTCGTGGGGTTGCCACACAAAAATTTCGTTTTCCATTATATATTTGGAGAGTGTCTGATAACGCGTTCACATAGAGAGCTGAAACTTGGTACATGGTGTTTTCATAGTAATAGTAAATAAAATTATAAAAATGAAATAAAACGGGCACCCATTCTTGGTGTGGCCATATAAAAATTTAGTTTTTTTGTGGATACTGTGAAAAACGATCAGTCCCAAACATTTCTATTGTACTAAAAGCTACTTCTGATTATGATAGTCCTAGAAAATTGGTTATAATCATTTTTCTGTCCGACAAAGGGTTATAGAAATATATGCGAAAAACAACTGCAAACATCAAATTGCTCAAATGTGTGACCATACGAAATTTCATACGGGCATTCATCTAGGGTATCATAAGAATTGGTCTTAGGACCAATTTTAGCTTTCTTTCTTGTTTTCTTTTTCTTTTTCCACTATTCCAAAACGATTTGGCGGACTAATTTAAAACTATCAACATGTCGCAAAATTTTCTTCAAAAATAAAATGTTTTTCTTCCGCTTTTCTAGTCACCAACCACATCACACCACAAACCATCAAAATCAAAACCAAATTATGGGCTGACACGTCGCTCCTTCAACGAGGTGATAACTGAAGGAGATGCAATCATATGTACGACCCGTGTACATGAGCGTACCCAAAATTGTCCTGCATTTGTGTATGTTTCATTCCGCCATTTTAGTCTTCCGCTGTCAGATCCACACTTAGGTTTTGTTTGATTTGGGCTCGTTGCATTGACGCAGGAAAACTCATGAAATAACCATAGGGGCACGAAACAAATATTACTCAAAAACTTTTTGTCATTGAACTTTTCTTCTTAATTATTAACTTTTTTATGTTCAGTTTGCAAATTTGTTATGGTCGTAGCATATTGCACATAGCACAAAGTACCGAAGCAAGCGTGTAAGCCGCCGCGACGAGCAGAAAATTAAAACGCACCCCGACCGAGAGAGGTGCGTTTACTCGAGCTCGGAGTGACATTCTGACGATGGTGACAAAGAAGAAGAAGACAATCGATCTGTCTTACTTCTTGAGTAAAGTGACGCGCATGGAAGGTAGTTCCAAAAGAAATTGTGCATCAATAATTCTCCCCGATATCGTGCCCGAGAGGAATTTCCGACAAGGAAGCAAGGTACTGGATAAAATAAACCAAAAAAAAAAGGAAAAATTAAAAAAAAGTAACAAAGCGAGCGGCGCAGAAGGACACGTGGGTTAAATGCGTATTGGAAAGTTTTTGGGGTGATACGCTTTTTAATTTGTGACAACTTTGGAATAGTTGCTTCAGTTCACGAGTATTGTAAAACAAAGGAAAATTCCTAACTAACCAGCTGTTGGAGAAAAAGTGAAAATTAAATTTTATTCTGCTTTCCTGTAAGCAAATTTCTATTGAAAGGAAAACACAGCTATCCAACAGGCAACGGAGTCAGTAGCTAGCACAAAATCTAGTCTCATGTTTTAAAAATGTCTGCGGCTATCATGCACACTGCATCCCTATATGATTTTGGTGAATCTTTCTTTAAGAATCAAATAACGTCCCGGACAATTGTCCACTCCAAGCAACATCCAGTCAACAAATTATAAAAAAAATTGCAACATCCAGTCAACAAATTATAATAAAAATTTGCAACATCCAGTCAACAAATTATAATAAAAATTTGCAACATCCAGTCAACCAATTATAATACAAATTTGCAACATCCAGTCAACCAATTATTTTATTGGTACTCTTCAGACAAAATTTTCATTTTCACTTTAGTTTTATAGGATAATTTGATCTATCGATAAAATAATTAACCATGTGGAATTCTTGAGACAAAATATTCACTTTCCATTTGATTTTTTATAAAATAATGAAACCAATCGATAAAATTTTCACTTTCAATTTGATTTTTATAAAATAATGTGATTAATCAATAATATAATTAACCATGTGGAATTTCTTCACGTAAAATTTTCACTTTCAATTTGATTTTTTTTTTAATAATGTGATTAATCAATCAATAAAATAATTTAATTTTGAGGAACTCTAAAAGTAATGTATATAATATAATTTAGTTAAATTCATACGTCCTTACGTCGGTTTATTCCACGAAAAATGCAGCAATATATTGCAATAAGTGATATACTGTACTTACATACGCCATGTACTGCATGTGTGTTGTTCAGCACAAAAAATTTACTTATTTTTTGTTTCGTTGATTCTGCTGTTAATTTGGTTATAGAAGAGAAATCTTAATGAGTGCGTCGGTTCGCTTAAGTTGTATTTTCCGCCTTCACAAATCTTCGTCTGACTTGGAGCCTTTTTCCAAATTTTCACCTGAGTTGAAAACTCTTTTGCCAATCTTCAGTCGAGTTGGAGCCTTTTGAAAATCTTCACCGCTGCCACCAGTGTTATACGCCGCCTCTCGTGCTTTCCTTGGTGGAGAAGAAGAGGGAGCGGGAGCTGGAAAGAGTTTATTAATTTTATTATAATTGAAACACCTCACTTTTGGTTTCTTTTTATTTATTTGTTCGATCGTTAATTAAACTATATTTAACACCACTGATTCAATTTAACACCACTGATTCAATTAATTAAAGTCGCGAGCAATGCGACCGCGAACCGACCACTGTGAAATATCTAATCCAACTCACCTCTTCCTTGGCGACGTGACTGCGTGGTACCCTTGCGACGCCAGCGTAATCAGCAGAAAAATGTATTGTTACGAGCGTGGCTTTATTCGTTATTTAAAACACAAATTTCAGATATAATTCAAAAGTTCTTTCTTTATTTAACTTTACTTACTCTCAAAAATTCACAAGTAATTATCAAATCAACTCTTTATTTATCGCTAGTACTTCTAATTATCGCAATCCAAATAGTTTACTTCGTTCACTTCGCTGTCTGAAATAATACTCCGCCTCCTAGCTGTCAGAGCGCCGTATTTATACTCTACGAATTATCATAGAACATTCCTAAATATTCCGTTCTCCGAACCCAAAGTTTATTAAGATGACACTAACCTAAAGTTGCTTCCATTCCCAACAGATGTCGCTTGTATTCACTTTGTGGCAGGTAACACTGCCCCCTTCTTAAAATTTGTTCGTCCCGAACAACAGTTGGTCCACGGGCTTGGTGCTCTCCCGTATTGACCCAAGATGAACGATTTTTCTTTTGCATCTTGTACCGCGCAGATTCTTGTATGGCATGTTATTAATTTTAGTTTTAACTGCATACGGTTTCTTCCAGTGTTGTGATAACTTTGGAGAACGTCTCGTGGCTTCGTGCACATCAGATGATCGTTGGCTGAGCTTTTTTACGTAGTCTTCTGGTAACTTTGTTCGCCTTTGGGTATACCAAACTTGAGGTCGCTAGGTAAGCGCATTTCCTCTCCGAAAATGATCTTAGATGGGCTTTGTCTGGTCATATTGTAAACAGCTGATATATAAGCCATTAGAAATATAGGAATATATCGAACCCAATCGCGCTGATTATAGTTGAAGACGTTCCTGAGATGTTTGGTAAATGTTCTGTGGAAACACTCTTCCATGCTTTGATTTTTCTTTCGTCTTTTATCTTTGATTCCTTTGTCCTCAAATTGTTTGCCCTTTTGATTGCCGTTGTCATCTTTTCATTGCCGCCCTTGCGCTTCTTATTATCATCATCTTCAGAACCTTTGTCTTTACTTTTCCGACCTTCATTATACCCTTATCATCGTCATTATCAGCATCTTTAGACCCTTTACTTTTCGTCTTTTCTTTTTTTCATTGTCCTTGCTCTTGGATTCTTTCCTTTCTTCTTTTCACTTTTATCACCGTAATCATCATCATCTTTGGATTTCTTTCCTTTCTTCTTTCGTCTTTCGTTATCATCATTGTAGTCATCGTCATTTTTTCTTCCATCCGTCCGCAATGTTTCCATTCAGGATTGCATGGACGTTGTGAAAAAGCTTCTGCATTTCCGTGGATACCTCCTTTGCGGTATGGGATTTCAAAGTCATGAGGTTGGAGTCTAGTCTCTCCACGGAAACCTTGCTCTCTAGCTCGCCATCTTCTCCCCTTCTTCTTCTGTTGTTTGCATTCGTCCTCGTTTCTTACAGTCGTTTTGCAGGTGTCCCAGTCTACTACATTTCCAGCATCGAATGACACCACGCGAAGGAGTGGTCTCTGATGACGGTATTCTGCTGTGAGTTCTGCTGCCCAGCTCGTTATCTTTGCCCAGCTCGATATTCTGCCCTTCTTCTAGCGCTTCCATTCTGTCGGCGTTTGTGCAGTCCCTTTGGAGGTGGTCCTAGTCTATTACAATTCCAGCAACGAAAAATACCGCGTGAAGAGTGCTCTGTGATGACTGCATTCTGTTACAAGTGCATTCCTCCACCGTAATTTCTCTCACTCGTACTGCACTTCGAGAAGCTTGCCTGGCAGATTCATACGCTAGTGCATAGGCTAGCGCTTCTGCTGTTGATTTCTTTCCAGCTAGCCTTAACGCTTATTGTAAATTTTTATCTGCAATAGCGTTCACAAATGCTTCTGTTGCCACTTCATTAAGGAAATCTGCATTTACGCTTGAGTACGAAAGATAAGCTAATCTTTCCACATCAGCCTGCAGTTGTTGTAGTGACTCGCCATGCTTCTGAGTCCTGTTGCCTAACTGCAGGCCATATATTTGCTGCGTGTGTTCATCTCCATAACGTAATTCTATTTCCTGTACTAATGAAGTATAATCACGTTGCCTTTCTATCGATATAGTTTGTAAAAGCTCTGATGCAGAACCTCGAATTGCTAATACCAGAGCTGTAGTTTTGTCTGCATCATTCCATCCATTTACTTCGGAAGCAGCCTCGAATTGTCTCTTGAAAATACGCCACGAATTTTGTCCATCAAATATTGGAGGTTTCATTCTGCCTGCATTGGATATTTCAATTCCTTCGTGCCGTGGTTGTCTATGCTCATCTTCTCCAAATCTGATTAAAGTTGTCAAGCTGTCCGGTGATTTTTTTGGACTTCCGCCACATCCTGCTCAATTCCTTCAATTTTTAAATTTTTGTTCGTCTAACGAGTTTTTCAGGAAATTCTTTTGTTCCTCTAAGCGATTTTATAGACAATTCTCCAGAGAACTCTTTTGTTCATCCAAACGCGTTTCCAGTGATTTCTTCTGTTCATCTAAACGGGACTCCATAGAATTCTTTTGTTCATCCAAAGCATTCTTCTGCTCATCTAAACGGGATTCCATAGAATTCTTTTGTTCCTGGAGAGAATTCTTTTGTTCGTCCAAACGGGTTTCTATAGATTTCTTGTGTTCCCGGAGAGAATTCTTTTATTCGTCCAAACGGGTTTTCATAGATTTCTTGTGTTCCTCGAGAGAATTTCTTTTGTTCCTGGAGAAAATTCTTTTGTTCCTGTGAAAATTCATTTGTTCCTGGAGAGAATTCTTTTGTTCATCAAAACGGGCTTCCATTTTGCTCATTAAAGTACTTAAAAGCTGTTCTATGTTCATTGCAGGCTCTTCCTCAATTTCTGGTTCTTCTTCGAAAACGAATGTCTTAGGATTCTTTTCTTCCTCTATCAAAGCTTGTCTAAGTCGCTCGACTAGAACATTCTTTAGGCCAGTCGTTTGTAATGACCGCTTCCCCAACTCCACTTTCAATTCCTGTATGCGAAGCTCCTCTAGCTTGCGTCCCATTCTTGCGTCTTTTGTAATTCACTCACAGTTTAAATAAAATTATCTTTCGGAATTTTTACACACGATTTCACAAAATGAATCACTCTTTGAATATCAAAGTCAAATGCCCACCGCCTTATTTCGCGATTTTATTTTACTTCTGACACCAGTTGTTACGAGCGTTTCCTTAATTCGTTATTTAAAACACAATATTTCAGATATATCAATATATATCAATATATATATAATTCAAAAGTTCTTTCTTTATTTAACTTTACTGTTTACTCTCAAAAATTCACCAATAATTATAAAATCAACTCTTTATTTATCGCTAGTACTTCTAATTATCGCAATCCAAATAGTTTACTTCGTTCACTTCGCTGTCTGAAATAATACTCCGCCTCCTAGCTGTCAGAGCGCCGTATTTATACTCTACGAATTATCCTAGAACCTTCCTGAATATTCCGTTCTCCGAACCCAAAGTTTACTAAGATGACACTAACCTAAAGTTGCTTCCATTCCCAACAGATGTTGCTTGATTCACATTGTGGCACGTAACAGTATATACACATTACATCTCGCGTAAACTGATATCGCGTCCATGTGAAGAGCGGTCAGACAATTTGGGGAAATTTATGATGACGTTTGCAAGAACGTCGAAGTGGATTTTGCTGATTGGTCGCGTCGCTGGAGTTTTGTATACTTAAGAACATGGAGATTTATAATTTCGTTTGCTCGAATTTTTATAATTTACGTTTTCGTTTGCTTGAACGACATATGAACTTTTTCAAGTGCACCATGTGCACTGAAATAATTTAATAATTTGGGTGCCACGAGGATGATGATGCACTATGATGGCACTGTGGTATTCGTGTCATCATAACAGCGACTCACGCAAGATTAAATGTGGCCGGCTCAGGGAGATGGGCGGGTTCAATCACTAAACTCTACGAGCTCTGAATTCAAAACGAAGGAAACATCTTATTTGACGAAGAGAATATTCTAAGTTTGGGCGCCACGTGATTTAGGACAGTGGGGAGAAATCACGAAACCACTTATTAATGAGTACTAAGTGAACAACACGGGAGGAAAGGAAGGAATAAATATAGGGAGTATGTATATAAAAAAAACTTGAACGAAGTGACTTTAATAAAGTAATGTAATAAATAAACAGTACTGATAAGTATTAGAAATTACAAGAGATTATAACAGCGAACTAATTTAAAAGAATTTCCATCAAGTAATCGTTTACTAAATGATTTAATCATGTATTTATACAAAAATCGAACGTAAACACAGTGCGAATACTTCCAATGTGAGGAGTAAGATAATAACTACTTATCTAGATCACTAGGCCAATTATGTGCTACTGTAAAGAATCATTATTTATCAACAGGCAAAACTAAAACCACATACATTTATACTACAACTAACAACAGACAAAATAATAAATACAATTATGTAACAACAGGCCGAATTATAAATGTACTAACAACAATAATATATTAAATAAATAATTACTCTTATTGCTAGACATGCAAAAAAAAATAATAAAAAAAATAATTAAGAATAACTAATAATGAGGTGATGTGCCAAGGTCAACATTTATAAATGATCGGCCAACAATCCTAGAGCCTATGTTTATATGTACCTAGTCGTCTCAGATAATCCCGAGCGAATCAACGTTTTCCATTTAATTCGTGAACATGACAAAAATAAAAATCATACGTGATCCACACCATCTACCTTCCTTGGTACGAAGCTAAGCGTGTGTCCGAATTCGATATTAGCAAAAGCGTCAACCATACCACCATGAAATTACTACAAAACTTCAAAACTTCGGAGGGGCTTAACGCCAGTTCGATGACGGACGGCCACTGTCACTGCATAGAGGCAAAACAAACACGATTCTTTTTTCTTCATTACACTTGTCACATCACCGACACGTAGTGGATAAGCATAATTAATTTCTTTTTCGTTCCTTGTGTATATATATATAGGTATAATAAAAACAAAAATAGTATTACTTAACTTTCTTCCTCGTTCATATCTTCTTAGACCGATATATCCCACGGACCTTAACAGGGACTATATATATAAAATCCAGGAAGTATCCAAATCTGAACGGAAGGTAAGCGTTTTCTTTCGTTTTCTTCTTAATTGAGTGCTCCTTTGATTTTCTTTTTTTCTTTTGGAGTATTTGTTAGTAGTGAGAGTGTACAACGATTTCACGTCGCTCTAAGCTATACTTCAATTTCTTCCCTAAAACACCGAGCCAAGATCCCCGTAGGTGACGTAGTGTTTACCTCCCGTGTGCGCGAATCGTGAAGTATTATCGGTAGCGACAACTCACTTTAAACTTTTAATAAAATTGGCATGGAGCTTCGCCCCTATTGAAACTTCGGCACAAACTGACTGACTAACTCATCTTCGGCGCTTTATTTATAGCCTGGAGTCCCGCTAGGTCCGCGAAGATGTGGCGGGCAAAGGCCCTCTTTTCAAAAATACCCGGCGACTGAAGCAAGGAAGTCTCAATTTGTTCTTTTGAGCGGAAACTATGGAAAAAGTGCTTTCTTTTGAAATAATTTGCCGGTAATGTTATAAGTGCAGTGAAAGGAATTTCTGAAAATAAATTTAAAATCTTCATGGCGGATGGTAGCCCTGTAAGTTTACTCACGTGACCGGTGTTTTAAAAAGTGATTGGTCAAAAGGTTTTAATTCTCCGAAATTAATATTCTGGGCATTTTTCCAATTATAACTATCGTGAATTCGTGCAACACAAGATTGGAAAACCTACGGGCAATATAATTTCCTCGAGAAAATGTTAGTTTCCGCGATAAAAGTCGCCGAAAACAGCGAGTGACAGTTCACCTATTTTTGTTCATTTCCCTGATTATTCGCGATTTCGCGCATTAAAAATGCAATAAAATCCTTTTTCGAGAATAAACGTTTGTTTTTGAAGTGGCAACCGCATATCGATAATGCATATTTACCGAGATTTCGTGTCACGTGTGCGGTCTGCTATTAGTGATGGAATCTCGTTTTTCGTGGATTATTTCCACCAAAAGGTGTTATAAGTCCACTTAGTAATATAATGTGAATCGCTCAAGACCATCGAGCTCCCACAAAATATGGAGTTCTTCACATAATCGTGTCTACTTACGTAGTTAACCTTACTTATTGATTACGTTCTCCTATATGACTACCTTACTTAAGCCCTAAACTGGTACTTATATTGATTGTGGCGTGGAAGTACTATCTGTATCTCCTTAGTGAAATTGCAATGCTTGACTTCCTACTACTCCAATACGAGCTGTTATTGTTCCAGTGTACTAATTGGTTTCCACATCTTTTAGGTATTGCCACACGGGCCCCAAGGACTTGCGCAACTGTCCTGCAAAAGAAATTCTTGGCAGGAGTAAATCTCAAATAAAATGTGGACAGCACAGGACTACATAACAATGAAGATTCACATATAAACGCCAAATACACTGGACAACACTGGAATCGCATGCCCATTAGATAAGTATTCTTTGTATTTGAGCGTGATTCTTTGTTGACAAATTTATGCTTTCTTATAATTTCAGTTGGCTATCAAGGTATACCGATCTCGAGTAACCCCACAGGTATAGGTAGTGAGAGGCATGGGTAGTCGAGGAACACCAGCCAGTGCAGATGGAGCAGCCTACTGCAGGCTCTATTAAGGTTTCATATATACATATATATAAGTTTAAGTATAATCATTCAAGCGTGTAGGCCCTATTAAGGTAACGTTAGCATAATGCAATTAGGTTTAAAAGTAAAATCCTAACAGACAAGCTTTGCTAGAGGAAGAAAAGAATCCTGAGACATACGTTTTCGAGGAAGAACCAGAAACTGAAGAAGAGCCTGCGATGAACATAGAACACCTTGTGGGTACATTAATGACCAAAATGGAGCTTTCAACCTTGCAGGTGAAGCATGCTCTTGAGGAACAAAAGAATTCTCTGGAATCCCGTTTAGATGAGCAGAAGAAATCTCTGGAGGAACAAAAGAATTCTCTGGAATCACGTTTAGATGAGCAGAAGAAATCTATGGAGGAACAAAAGAATGCTTTTGAGGAACAAAAGAATTCTCTCGAATCACGTTTAGATGAGCAGAAGAAATCTATGGAGGAACAAAAGATGCTTTTGAGGAACAAAAGAATGCTTCTGAGGGACAAAAGAATTCTCTGGAAACCCGTTTGGACGAACAAAAGAATTCTCTGGAATCCCGTTTGGATGAACAAAAGATTTATTTACAGAATTCTCTAGAAACTTGTATGGAGGAACAGAAGAATTTTCTGAAAAATTCATTAGACACACAAAATGTGAAAATTGAAGAAAACCAGCAGGAAGTGTTGGAAGTTCAGCATCAAGTGTTGGAAGTTAAACAAGAAGTGTCGGAAGTACAACAAAATGTCACGGAGCAGCTTGATAACTTTAAAGAAGATTTGGAGAGGATAAAGCATCGACAATCTCGACGCGAAGGAATTGAAATATCGGGCACAGGCAGAATGAAACCTCCAATATTTGATGGACAAAGTTCGTGGCATATTTTCGAGAGACAGTTCGAGGCACCTTCCGAAGTAAATAGATGGAGCGATGCAGACAAATCTACAGCTCTGGTATTAGCACTTCGCGGTCCTGCGTCAGTGTTATTACAAACTATACAGATTGAAAGGCAACGTTATTACATTTCACTAGTGCAGGCGATAGAATTACGTTATGGGGATGAGCACATGCAGCAAGTATATCGCCTGCAGTTACGCAGCAGGACTCAAAAGCATGGAGAATCACTACAACAACTGCAGGCTGATGTAGAAAGATTAGCTTATCTTTCATACTCTACCGTAAATCCGGATTTCCTTAATGAAGTGGCAACAGAAGCATTTGTGAACGCTATTGCAGATCAAAATTTACAACAAGCGTTAAGACTAGCAGGAAAGAAATCAACAGCAGAAGCACTAGCCTATGCATTAGCGTATGAATCTGCCAGGCAAGCTTCTCGAAGTGCAGTACGAGTGAGAGAAATTTCGGTGGAGGAATGTACTTGTAATAGAATGCAGCCATCACAGAGCAATTCTTCACGCGGTATTCTGCGATGCTGGAATTGTAATAGACCAGGACACCTCCAAAGGGACTGCAGAAAACGCCGTCGAATGAAATCACCAAAAGCGGAGGACAGAACAGAATGCCAAAGATGTCGAGCCAGGGAGCAAGCGATTCGGGGAAAGACTAGAAATCAAACAGCGACTAGTCGCATCAGCCCCCTGTCCAGCAGTCGGAAAACATGTAAAAACCAACTTCGGGGGCAGAGGTTGGTTGGTAGGGTCGACAGCCCCGAAGTCATCATTCAGATAGCTCAGTTTCAGAGAAACCATAGCAGTCTTGTTATATATGGAAGTTTAGGAAAAATTTCTGCGCTGTTACTATCGAAATTGGAGCTTCAAGTTCAATTATTATAGCGGATCTTGTCAAGAACAAATGGCTTCACAATACCACCAAATATTTACTATGAACAGCAACTGGAGCAGCAGCACAAGTTTTTGGAGAAATAAGTTTGGATATTCAACTAGGCGAACTACTATTTCCTCACACTATCCTAGTTTCAGACATAACGGATGAATGCATTTTTGGAGTAGACTTTATGACCACATATAAAATAAATTTAGAAGTCGGAGAACGGATACTCAAATATGGCAACGTAGAAATTCCTATGAGACTAAGAGGAGGAACAGATTATCCTGCAAAAATAAGTACGATGGTCTGTGAGAATATTACTCTCTCTGCATTCTCGGAGACGCTAGCATGGACAAAGCTTACTGATGACATCGGGACCTGCCGATTCTATTTGGTGGAACCTAACCCTACAAAAGTTACATCGAACATCATTGTAGGTAAGACTTTAGTTAAAGCAGGAGGTGCAACATTAATTCCAGTCAGAGTGCTCAACACATCCGAAAATGAGGTAGAACTAAAAGAAGGTGCTATAATTGGAAATTGTGAACCCGTTTATCAGATTGTTAATTTGAATAATGGTAGTAATATTAAGGAAGCAATACCTATACCAGCTACTACTCGACAGGTTCAGAAACTTCTTTCATCTAGTGCATTAAGTGAACAGCAATACAACGACGCGAAAGAGGTGATGGATGAATTTTCGGAATTATTTGCAATGAATGATGAAGATTTCGGTAAAACAAATCTTGTCCAGTATCGGATCAATACAGGAGATTCTAGGCCCATGCGGCAGATACCACGAAGACTACCATTAGCGAAACAATCAGAAGTTGCAGATATGATAAACTCCACGAAGGAAAAAAAGCATAATAGAAGAATCTAATAGCCCTTGGACATCGCCAGTTGTTCTGGTTAGGAAAACGTATGGCAGCACCCGATTCTGTGTGAACTACCGGCAGCTAAATAACGTAACGAAAAAGGATAGCTATCCGTTACCAAGGATTGATGACACACTAGACACCCTTTTCGGAACACAATGGTTTTCCATCCTGGACTTGGATTATGTAATGCTCCAGCCACATTCGAACGACTCATGGAATGTGTTTTACGAGGATTAACCTGAAAAACGTGTCTGGTCTACCTAGATGACATAATAGTAATCGGAAGGACATTCGAGGAACATAAAAACAATTTACGGGACGTACTTCAAAGATTGAGAGATGCGCAACTGAAGCTCAGTACGAATAAATGCGCTCTATTTAAAAGTGAAGTAAAATATTTGGGGCACATAGTTTCATCACAAGGCGTAAGAACTGATCCAGAAAAGATAACAGCTGTCAAAAATTGGCCAATTCCAAAGGACAAACATCAATTAAGGAGTTTTCTTGGTCTAGCTACGTACTACAGGCGATTCGTAAAAGGTTTTGCAGATATAGCAAGGAGCCTGCATCAACTTACAGAAAAATGAAAGCCGTTCATATTGTCAGATAAATGTAACGGGAGTTTTGAGAATTTGAAGCAGCATCTCTGTGAAAATCCAGTACTTCACTGTCCAATGTTGGGAAAAACTTTTATATTGGACACGGATGCCAGCAATGTAGGTATCGCGGCAGTACTTTCACAGGAGAAAGATGGTCAAGAGGTACCAGTAGCGTATTATAGCAAAGCATTTTCAAAATCAGAGAGAAATTATTGTGCTACAAGAAAAGAGCTACTTCCTATTGTAAATTCAACAAAACATTTCCATAAATATCTCTACGGGCAGAAATTTATCCTCCGCACAGACCATGCCGCGCTGAAATGGATTTTGCAGTTTAAGAACCCTGAAGGGCAAGTGGCGAGATGGATAGAGCGACTCCAAGCTTATGACTTTGAAATCCAATCCCGAAGAAGACGTATCCATGGAAATGCAGACGCCCTTTCACGACGTCCATGCAAAGTTGAATGCAAACACTGCGTTCGGGTGGAAGAAAAAGGAACAACGCAACTATACAGCTGATAACGGTGGAACCATCGACGGGTTGGGACAACGAGAGCTTGCGATCTGCACAACGGGAAGACCCAGACATATCACCAATTCTTGCTTGGAAAGAAGACATGGAAAGACCACAATGGAAAGATATCTCGGAGAGGAGTGAGAAACTGAAGAGCTACTGGGCTCAATGGAATTCGCTTCACGTTAAGTGTGGTATATTAAAACGCAAGTGGGAAGTAACTAACGGCTAGTCGTTCCGAATGCAGACAGTCGTGCCAGCATCCAAGGTCAAAGATGTTTTAGAAAAAATGCACAGTGGATCATCTGGAGGACATTTGGGGGTGAATAAAACAATTTCCAAAATACGAGAATAGTTTTATTGGTTACATATGCGATAGGATGTGGAGGAGTGGTGCCGCAGATGCACTATTGCAAGAACTTCATTCGGACCAAGGACGGAACTTCGAATCAAGGACTTTCCAAGAGATGTGCAAAATACTGGGAATAAGAAAAACCAGAACAACTCCTCTGCATCCACAATCTGATGGCATGGTAGAGCGCTTCAACAGAACATTGGTCGAGCATCTAAAGAAAGTAGTCTACTATCACCAGCGCCATTGGGATCGACATATTCCCATGTTCCTAATGGCCTATCGATCAGCTGTTCACAACACAACCGGACAAACTCCAGCAAAAGCCATATTCGAAAAGGAGATGCGTTTACCTAGCGACCTCAAGTTTGGTACATCCGGAGGTGAACAAAAGTTACCAGACGATTATGTATCGGAACTTAGACAACGATTAGCTGATGTACACGAGGTCACGAGAGCAAAACTAGCAATAAATACCGATCGGATGAAGACCCGCTACGACTTATGTGCTAATTCAGCCGGATTTAATGAAGGTGGCCTTGTTTGGCTGTACAACACGAAACGACGTAAGGGACGTTCCCCAAAATTACAGCAACACTGGGAAGGACCGTATTCAGTAGTGACTAGAATTAATGACGTAGTATACAGGATTCAGCGGGGCACAAGAGGCAACGGAAAATCGTTCATCTAGACCAGAGATTCCCAAAGTGGTCGATATCGACCCCTTGTAGTCGATATCGTTTTCCCAGGGGTCAAAATAAACGAAAACTGATTTTGGGGGTCGACGAGGTCTAAAAATCGACCCCTATTAATTAACACAAGTTCTTTTTTGAAACTTTCAAGATACTGTATAAGTTGTGTTACGTGTACGGAAGTATCATTGTTGTACTTTTAAGGAATTCAACAAGTCGATAAGTGTTTTACCACAGCTGTTGTGTTATTTTTATATGTTTTTCTCTTCTTCTCTATCTTGTTACACTTTGTTTTCATTTACATCATTCTGAATATAAATATTATTGTTGTTAAGTTCATCAAATTCCTGCTTTTGTTTCTATCTCTTATTTTTTTGTTATCATGCTATCTTTTGTGACTGTGTTGTGCTTTGATCCAATAATTTTGATGATGTTCTTGATTGCAGTCTGCTGGCGCTTGTGGTATCTTTGGGATGGCTGACATTATATCTCCTTTGGACAGAGTAAGAACTATGCTTAATATATTCTCGAGACAATCGGGTGGGTTGCGGATTTGTTATTTCAATTCCCGTAGCTTGAAAAATACAGTGGATTTCTTGCAAGACATGTTCGAATGCTCTAATATTCACGCACTTCTAGTTAGCAAAACCTGGCTGAAACCTCATTTGCATTGCAACTTCGTCTCCATTCCGAGTTATACGGTTTTCAGGAACGATCGCTTAGAACGTATTGGTGGAGGTGTTGCGATATATATTCACAAATCTCTTAAAGCGACTGTTGTTGACGGGTCTTCTCCGGGTCAAGTTTTCGAATTCTTGTGTGTGGAAGGGGACTCCGGTGTTGATAGGTGTCTTCTAGTCGCTGTGTATTGTCCTCCCAGTAGTTTTAATGATACTGTCGCAGAAGAGTTTCTGGATAGAATGTCCTGTCTTTCTCAAAGATATACTGACATTATTGTGGGAGGTGATTTTAATGTGGATGGTCTGAGTGGACAGAGCAATGCACGTACCCTGAACTACCAGTTACTTACAGTTGACTTAAAGGTTGTGAATAGTTTACCAACGTTCTTTAATACAAACAACCCTTCCCAGTTGGACTATTTTGCCACAACTAATAGAGAAAAGGTTTTATTTCATAACCAACTATCCCCTCCGAGCCACTTTGATCACGACTTTCTCTTTTTGTCGCATGACTTAAGACTAGGCCCCATTACGAATTCCGAATCCTTCCTACATCGTGATTACAACAACATTGATTATGAGCTTCTTTATGACGATTGTATGCATTGGCCATGGACGGAAGTATTCTCACTGAACTCTGTTGATGACAAGGTTGATGTGTTTCGTAATTTACTTTTACATCTCTATCAACTGCACGTCCCTCTACGCCGTAAGAAAATAACTCCACAACGTGGTCCCTGGATCCCGCGCGAGATACACACTCTTCTTGCTGAAAGAGATCACCTTTTCAGTCTTTATAAAAGAACGGGTGATTCTGTCATTCATACTCGTTATAAAAGAATTCGTAATCTGACAATTTTGAAACTTCGTAAGTCAAAAAAAGCATTTTTCGAAGTTAAGTTAAATCCAGATCTACCAACTAAAAAGTTATGGTACAACATCCGGAAAATAGGTGTTGCTGACATGGCCTCACATAACTGTGATATTGATCCTGAAAGTTTAAACCAACATTTCCTTTCAACTAATACAACCGGGTGTTTTCCGAGTGGGCCAACTGAAATCACACCTAACAGTCATCAGTATGAGGGTTTCGTATTTCGTCACGTCGATAGTTCCGAGGTTTTGGCGGCATTATTCAAGGTCAAATCTACAGCTGCTGGTAACGATATGTTGCCCCCTAGATTTATCAAAATAATTGCACCCTTCATAGCTCATATTCTTGCTCATATATTTAGTTATTGTATTATGGTTTCCCAGTTTCCTACTTCATGGAAGAAAGCCCTCAGTGTCCCCATTCCTAAACAACGTAATCCTAACGGTGTTAACGACTACCGACCAATCAGTCTTCTGTGCTTCTTTAGTAAAGTCTTTGAGAGGGTTATATATAACCAAGCAAACGGATTTATCGAACAAAACGATCTCTTATCTCCATGGCAGTCGGGTTTTCGGCGACGGCACAGCTGTGAGACCGCTCTGTTAAAGGTTTGCTCAGATATCAACGAGTCTCTGGACTCTGATGAGTTATCTGTCATGGTTTTGCTTGATTTCAGCAAAGCCTTTGATTCAGTCAACCATAGCCGTCTATTATTAAAGCTCCAAGCATATTTCAATTTTTCCTCTACAGCTATTAATCATTTCAAGAGTTTTCTGTCTGTGAGACAGCAGGCAGTTAGGGCTCAAGACTTATTATCCACATTCTTAGACATAAATTGTGGTGTACCCCAATGCACAATTCTTTGACCTTTTTTATTCAGTCTGTACATCAATGATCTTCCCTCTATTGTTGTGAACTCCTCCATTCATCTCTATGCAGACGATGTACAGATTCACCTAAGTAGACCTATAGGATTACAGGAAGATTGTATATTTCGGATCAATGAAGATCTACAACGAATACATGAGTGGTCTCTTGAAAATAAGCTCCTACTTAATCCTAAGAAGTCAATCTGTATGCCCATTTATAGAACAAGTATTGACTCAACTGAATTGCCTGCTGTATCACTTAACAACGCTACCTTACCCTACCTCAGCTCCGTGAAAAACCTAGGTGTTGTAATGAACTCCAAGTTTTCCTGCTGCAGTCATATAACTAATATAATATGCAAAGTATACAGCTGCCTTCGACAACTACGAAGCAGTGCATATCTGTTATCGGTTGAGATGCGCCTTAAATTGGAACCATACTTATCCCGAAGATGGATTCAAGTTGCAGTCGAAAACTCAGTGTCGCTTTTAATGATTCTGTTCGTCTTATATACCAACTGCCCCGTAATGCACATGTGGCTATGAATCGAAACTCAATTCTGGGACACCCCTTAGATACTCATCTTGCTCATCGTGACCTATTTTTTCTTCACAAGTTAATCTGCAACAAATGCCCTGAATATCTTAATACCAAACTGCAATTTTTACGATCGCATAGAGACCTAAACTTGCTTCTTCCTCGCTGCAGGTCACAATATGGTGAACGTTCTTACTTTGTCCAAATTCCCCGCAAGTGGAATTCGCTACCAACTGGATATCAAAACACAGGCTCCAGCAGTGCTTTTCTTAATTTGTTGAATTCTCAAAATTTGGGTTAAAAGTACATACACAGCAGTATTTAATTTTTGTTTGCCTATCTGTTAGGTTTCTTTCTCTACTCTCCTAATTAGTAGTACTTACTTACAAATCTGCAATATTTATTTTATTTTATTTTATTTTATTTTATTCTTATTGGTTATTCCTATTTGTTTACCTATATATATTTTCTGTACGTCAACAAGATATTGTAATCTTTGTGCAGTTGAACCTCTTAATAAATAATTTATGAATTTATGAATGTATGAATTCCAATAATTGACAGTACGAAAGAACTGCGCTCGCAAAGTAGAAATTAAATGAAATCTGTCAATTCCTATAATTGACTTTCGAATAAAATGCATTTACGAACGAGAATCCACGTATGCTGAAATAAAATATTCTGGTGGAGTGTAGCGGTTAAATAAAAGCGGAAATTTATCACTCAATTGTTCACTCAATTATTTTTTGCAAAAAAATATTAATTGACTAAACAAATATTAATCTTATGAGAAAATTAATTACTTGAATAAATTCACTTGCAGTTCAATGATTCAAAATGTTTTTATATGTATTTAATAACTAAAACAAACTTAAATGTGCAAAAGAACTATATTTTTACTCGAATTTATCTTTTCCTTTCAATACTGCCAAATTAGAAAATTATGCTACGTTAAAATTTCATATATACAAGGTAAAGAAAATTTTTCCTTTCTGGTTCTTAACTAATATATTTACTAATGGCTGAAAGTAAATAATAATTAGAACTCCAGGTAGATCTAGTTTCCAATTATTATGTTGTGTAAAACTGACCTAATGGCATATTTTTTACACGAAAAATAATTGTTAGAAATTTCGATTTACTTGAGTGAAATAGTTAAATGGCTGAAAGGAAGAAATTAATAACAAAAAATTCAATCGTTCTTGTTAAATTCATACATGTGTATATGACCAACACCTGGCATGCAAACATAATGAAATTTAACCCAAATTGAAGAAATGATTAATACGCGAAATTACGTTTAATTGATTTAAAAAACTTTGTCACTAATAAAATTTCACAAATAAAGTGATCGAAAATTCCTTGTTATTTGTGAATTGCCTTGAAGAAATTGATATTTCTGCCGCTGAAATTCTGTCTCTTTTGTTGCTGATGACACTGTATTAAAATTTGCAAATTGTGGGAGCAATGCTATAATATATGCTCGCACTTTGACAACTTTGAAAATAGGAAGACAGAATGAAGAATGAACCCCCTTTTTATAGAGAATTTTGTTCCGATTTCATATCCATAGAAATGAATTTCTCGATTTTCTGACGAAATTTAAATAAAATGTTGACTATAAGTGTTTTTCCTTGATGTCAAATGACACGCTGCATTTTTGACATATCTACCATAGGAATCCTTTTTAATTTCACGTAATTATGATAACTTTTCTGAATCTGTGCCACAACTTATCGATACGCCATCTTTTAGTTCAATTTATCAAATTCCTCTCAGAATTCATTTTCGTTCATCTTTATTCGTGTCCCTTTCACACCTTTGTGTCTCTTTCGCACTTATTGGTGCAAAGGGAAATTTATAAAATCGCGAATTACGCGTAACACGTGAAAAATATCGCGACACGAACGCGCCCATCGGATTCTGCGTCTCTTTTTACCCCGGGGTGACATGTCAAACATGAATATGAAGTTTGACGTGTTGTTTATATTCGTAAAGTCAGCCGCGCGCGAGTGATAATATTGTTGATTTTTGTGGTAAATTGTGTGTTTGTGTGGTTAATTATTATTTAGCGAGGGAATTATGCATTTAACTACAGGTGAGTGTATAAATTTCTTAGTTTTCTGTGTCTGTTAAATATAATTTCTGCCTTTTTTAGAACTAGCATAAATACCTGTCAAGGTGAGTTTATTTTCAGAAGTCTCACCTAAGGTATCTGTGCATTCCTTGTAAAAGGTAATTTAATTAGGTATACGTCCTGTATACATTGTTATTTGTTTAATTTTATGTTGTCTAACATAAAGTTCGTTGAGTTTGTATAGTGTCTACATGGTGCTATATAAACAATTGTGTTGGTGTTGTTATTGTTTATTTCTATATTTAATTCTGTAAATTCACTAGTTAATTCATTTTATTTATATCAGGTCGTCGTGGGACTTTTGCATCCGTGTTTTCCCAGATGCTGGTAAGATTTTTTACTTTACTTTTAATTTAACTTTTCTTTTTGTAGGTTGGTCGAAAAATAAGCGTGCACAAGTTCGTACAAGATGAAAAACTGGGCAAGTCAATAAGCGTAGACAAGTTCGTGCAAGATAATGTGTTCGAGCGTACAAGATTTTGAGGCATGTTTTGACTTGCTCTGTATTTGACGCATATACGCGACTTAGCACGAACGAAATTATGTTCAAATTCAAGTCCAAACATGCTCCTGATATTTTACTAAATAACAAGCTTGCACTTAGGTTGAAAGTTAATTTGCGTTTGGAAATTCGTTGGAGCTTGAATGATAATACACTCATCTACTACTGCATGATTCACAGACAGCATTTAGTAGCCAAAAATCTGAGTCCTAGATTGCATCAGTCTTTACAATATGTTATAAATGCTGTCAACAAGATTCGAGGCGATTCTTGCTTAGCAAAATTTTCAGCTATTTTTGAATTTTGTTGGAGTTATTATAAGAAAAAGTTTCGAATTTGAAAGAAAATCTGAACAATTGTAAAACAGATATTTATTACTTGACTGATATCGTTGGTCTGTTAAACAAAGTTAATTTACAGCAGGGTGACGAACTCAACTTGATTAAAACAAAATCAATAATATCGGCCTTTGTGGGTAAACTCCTTATTTATGCACAAAATTTAAGCAGAAAAGATTATTCACAGTTTCCGCATTTGTCAAAATTACCAGAAATTCTTCAAGACGATGTTATTTTACCATATGTCACTCACTTGGACCCTTAACACAAGGATTTTACTAAGAGGTTTGAGGATCTCTTAAATTTACAAATTCCTCAATTGAAAATAAATCCGTACAATATCACAGCCATGGAAGAAGCCAATGTGATAACGCAAGAAGAGTTGATTACCATCAGCGCAGACGAGAAGCTTAATCAGAAGTTCAACCAGGCTATCAGAAGTTCTGGTTGCAACACAACATTAAAGCATAGTATCCTGCATTGTGGAATATTGCTGAAAAATACCTTACCACTTTTCCATCATCATAGCTACTCGAAAAAGGCTTCAGTGAGGTTACAAAAATTTTGGCAAAACAAAGAAGCCGTTTGAAAATCAACGAACGCGGAGATTTAAGGCTGCAACTCACCAATATTGAACCGGATTTAGCTAGATTGGTAGAAAGTCACCAGGTTCATCCATCACACTGAATTTTTAATTTATTTTATCTTTACTTTGCGATTTTAATATTTTTTTCAAAAAATAATTACCTGCTTAAGTATTTTTACGTAATTTATATTAATAATTATTAATTGCACTTGATATTTACTGAATTTTATGTCTATTTATTTTGTTAAATTTTGATGAGAAAATGATGTCAAGTTTACTCACTTAACCAACCACAAAGTTTTCAATTTGATAAGTATTTTGTATCAAGACAAAAAAAAATAGAGAGGAATTTTAAAGTAATTTGGCTATGGGGGTCTGAGGTATCAGTTCATTTTGGAAAAGGGGTCTCTTGCCCATAATAGTTTGGGAATCCCTGATCTAGACCGTTTATGTCAATACTGCGAGCATCAAGACCGTGGATCACCTGTTGTTCGGGACGAACAATTTTCAAAAGGAGGCAGTGTTAGGCGCCACAAAGTGATACAAGCGACATCTATAGGAAATGGACACAACTTTAGGTTAGTGTCATCCTAGTAAACTGGGTTTGGAGAACGGAATATTCAGGAAGGTTCTAGGATAATTTGTTCAGTCTTATTTCAGACAGTGAAATGAACGAAGTAAACTATTGCGATAATTAGAAGTGCAGTACTAGCGATAACTATAAAGAGTTGATTTGATAATTGTTTGTAAATGTTATAAAAGTAAATAGTAAAGTTAAATAAAAGAAAGAACTTGTAATGATATCTGAAATATTGTTTTTTAAATAACGAACTAAGGCCACGCTCGTAACAATATTATAATTTTAGCTTGGGATCTTAACGGGATCAAGGAGTAAAAAATTAAGAATGCTTCTATAACTTCTTACTCATAAATAAAAATAAAAAATTATCTTTTACAGGGTGTCCATATGTGGTCCTGCACCTGATATGAGTGGTTGAGAGAAACCTTAAAGGTTTCCGAGATAACGGGACTTTAAGATATTTGAGTATGATTTTATAGATAACTTCATATTATATCTTACAAATGAGCCATATTTCATTGTCTTAAAATGAATAAAAAAATATTTATGATAGAATTTTTGCGAAATTTTGAAAATGCCATTACTTGCGAAATACGCATTGTATAGGGAAAAGTTTTAATTTGTATTTTTGTTTTAACAATCCCTCCAAATATGTAAAATTTCAACAAAATTGATGATGGTCATGTCACACATGTTGCCTATTTGATATGGAATGACCCAATTATGGCCTTTAGACGAAATTTTGTCCATGCCCTTTTTAAAAAAAATTAGATTTATGCTCAAAAATAAGACAAATCAGGTATCATTCGTATGTTGGGTCCAGCCTTTTGATCGATGGTTGCATGAACCGCCTGTATCGTAGGAAATTCAATGCTTCCTGTTTGCCATTTTCTCTGGCTTCTCCTATGGCTGTAAGATGTTTGGAAGTTACAGTTACATTAGATAAATAGGTTAAGTGGATGTCGTTTTTCATCCACAGAAAGTATGTAGGATAAGAGTATTGTTGCGTTTGTAATGATTCTTGTATTTCAGAATCACCAAAAAATGAACCTTGTGCAGATTTCAACAGTGTGTTGAAATCTATACAAGACTGCTGTTGAGAACGACTATGTTCCTCAGAAAAAGAAAACTTAAGTTCAGACTAAACAGTGTGTCTAATCTGACTTTGATACTGGAGAGTGCTCACGAAGTAATATCCACTTAACTCTTGGTTATATTGTAATTTTATTATCCAAATGCATGTACTTTTGTACAAAAATTATCACAGTAAAAAATATTTTAAGACAAAGATTACAAAATATAAAAAATAAACAAAGATTTTACGGAAATAAAAATTTGTTTACACAAACTGTAAACAAAATCCAAAAGAAATTACGGAAATAAGTTTGTTTACAAGAATTGTAAACAGAAGCAAAAGAAGCTATAAAAAGCAATTGCGAAAGAACTGGTAAAAAACAAAACAAGATATAATTCTATCCAAACTTAAGCAATTACAAAAGAATGTATGTACATTATTCTATATTCTATAAGTATGTCACTGAGTCGCACAATTAATCGAGCGTTTTACTACCTGTAGTGGCAGCAAAACATGCAGCGTGCGCAATTTGTTTATGAAGTAAGCTTCTGCTGCACTCAATTAACTGTGGCATATTGACCTTCGCTAATTTGGATGACTTTCGATCTGTTCGGGACCTGAACATGTTGGGGGCCGGCACTTGCTAAAACAGCGTCGAAGCGTTTTTGAATCGATGACCCTGACATTGATTGTCGTGTTGGTTTACTTGGCGGATATTTGCAGGTGGTGCAGAGTTTTTTGAGCGGAATGCCGTAATTGTATGCAAGTAGCACAATAACAAGTACTACTATAACAACCGTGGCTGTTGAAATTGAATACACCATGAATTTTCCATGGACGTCCTTCATCTGCAGCAGGTCGGGATGTAAGCTGTAGTCCAGGAATTGCTCACTTGGACGAATCAAGAGCCCCGGCTGAATCATTCGATGGGCCTTGCTGAAATTCAGTGATGCTGCTACTGGTGGCGTTTCCATGATGTGACTTGTTATGACATCAAACCTTTCATCTATGGCAGTTTTAAGTTTGAGATGTATCATGCCAGTGGTGTTTATTGGAATCTCTTCTCTTACTCCTTTACATACCGTTGCTATAATTCTGGCCTTCGTAGTAACATACAACCAGGTGTTTTCCATCATCAGTGTTTTCCAGACAATTCCATTCAGACGTAGGTGCTGCATTTCACACATGTTTTTGTGTGACGACCGTAGATCTCATCTATGACACAGGATGGACTATTATCAATATTATGAACACTTGTCGGAGCGCAACGGTAGACGTGGGATCCGGACATCTTGCATACCTTTAGTTCTTCTTCCTCTAAGTTGAAATAGGTTTCATGGTTGAAATTAACGGCGAAGGCAGAAGAGTTTAAGTTGGCTACTGCGAAAGAGTCATTTTTTATTATCTGAGGTATTGATGTGATGTGCCTAGAATCGTACAAGTTATTTTCTATTATGCTTAAGTAGCCATATAATTTCAGCGTGCCGTTGGTTGCGTTGACTTCTAGACGGTGCTGAA
This sequence comes from Dioctria linearis, assembly GCA_963930735.1. Lineage (NCBI taxonomy): Eukaryota > Metazoa > Arthropoda > Insecta > Diptera > Asilidae > Dioctria > Dioctria linearis. The sequence goes on along the minus strand of OZ005743.1, from coordinate 53,765,716 downwards.
GTGTTCTGTCGATAAGAAGATCAGCGCCAAGCTTTATCGAGACATTTTTAATTAACTCGTCGATGTCTTGTGATGTTATAAAGCCTAGGATGTGCGCGTGCTCATGTAGTGCATTTACCCAGTAATTGTATTTGCTCTGGAGTTCATTATAATAATTTTCAGCACTGATGTAGGTCGACAAAACTTCAATGCTGACTCTATTGTGATCTGCAGTAGAGTTCCAGGTGGCCATCTCATTTATGGAGCCAATTGCCTTTTCCAATCGTGCATCGAAGTGTTTAAGCGTCTCTTCTATGACCGTATTCGAACGGTTTATTCTTTGATTGAGAAAGAGAACCTGTTGGTTGGTTGATTGCAAGATGTTTTCTTGGTTGTGTTGAAGATGTTCTATCTCTGAATAGACTTCATCATTTACTCCAAATATACCTGTGAGTAGCCTACCAAAAATGCCTCTCCGGCTTCGGTGCTTTTGCTGGATGAAGTTGATGATTTGACTGGTGGACTTGAGCAAACCTTTTCGTTTTGTTGATAAATGCTGAAATAGCACTTCACAGTGAGTTATATCCGTGAGGATCTTGTTCTTTTCGCACATTTCTATTACACGTTCCCAAGTGCTGTAAATTTTTTTCTGATCTTGAATGGCCTCATCTGTAGGAAGGGTAATCTGTAGCCTCAGATTCCCCCTTTTAACTTGTGTATTTCCCAAGTTTTCTATGTAAAGACCTGGTTTAGGTTGGAAAATCGTGTAATCTTGAGCAACGGCTACTGTGATCCAGTACAGAATTAACAACGTGGTGTGCAGGAATTTTGCTGCCCAAGTGCAAGGTGCTACTTTTCTCCTTTTAATTGGTGAGCCGATATTGTTCAGTGCTTCTTGAGTATTGCTATCCTTCAGTAGATCTGGATTGTCTGCTCTTGTTGAGATTATATGTTGCTCGCTTTTTTGCGGCTTTTTATGAGGTCTAGATTAAGAATCTGAAATGGTGGTCACTGTTGTGCTTACCTTCAGTGACGGTGTTTGTGCCTCGGAGTGATGGATATTTAACGGGAGTTGGCATAATTTATTCAACGGTCTTTTCTTGATGCCGTTTCTGTATTGTACGGATACAATGCGGACGACGTTATCTTCGCCAGTATGGAGCTCGACAATTCGGCCCAATGCCCATTTTTGTGGTGAAAGGTTATCCTCCTTGACCAATACGAGTTCCCCAATGTTGGGATTTTCCCTCTTGGTCTTCCATTTGCTTCTCTGCTGTAGCGTTGTTAGACATTCCGCAGACCATCTTCGCGTAATTTCTTGGTGGTATTTTGTAAGCTGTTTCCATTTGTCATGCACCTTTGTATCCGTAATATCAGGTTCTGGTGGTGCTAGTAAGGGTCGGAATATTAAAAAGTGTCCTGGAGTTAATGCCTCAAGATCCTGGGGATCACTTGATTGTTGTCCAATCGGTCTAGAGTTCAGGCAGGCCTCCACTCGCTAGATGACGGTTGTGAACTCCTCATAGGTTAGGAGCGTTTCACTTAGTACCCTTTTAAGGTGAGTCTTCACAGATTTTACTCCAGCCTCCCACAGCCCACCAAGGTGTGGGCTTCCTGGCGGAAGGAAACTCCATTCCGTGCCATCATTGGCTGTGATTTCAGCAGCATATTGTGTTGACTGTGTGATTGCTTCCTTCAGATCCTTGTCCAATTTCTTGTGGGCACCGACAAAATTGGTGCCATTGTCAGAGAATATCTGCTTGGCATTTCCCCGGCGGGACACAAATCGTCTATACGCTGCTAGGAAGGTATCCGAGGTGAGGTCAGTTACCAGCTCGAGGTGAACTGCTTTGGTAACCATGCAAATGAATAGCGAGATATAACCTTTTAGTGTTTTGGTGCCTCTTCCTTTTGCCATTTTTGTGATGAAGGGTCCTGCGTAATCTATGCCACAGTGGGAAAACGGTGGAGCTGGTGTGATTCGGAATGCTGGCAGATTCCACATGAGTTGTTGGGGGGATGCTTGCCGGTGCCTTAGACGGGTAATACATTTGTGAATTCTCGACTGTACAGTGCGTTTTGCTTTAATAACCCAATACTGTGACCTCAGATAATTTAATGTGAGCTGGGTTCCTCCATGCAATGTTTGTTGATGCGTGTGATCAATTATCAAATTTGTTGCATGATGTTTTTGGGGAAGTAGCATTTGATGTTTGGTGTCTTCAGATAGCGTTGAATGTTTTATTCGACCTCCGACTCGTAAAATCCCTTACTTGTCTAAGAATGGATTGAGAGAAAGAAGCTTACTCGAGCTCATCAAGGTCTTGTTTCTTTCGAGGATGCTTAAGTCCTCAATGAATGCTTCTCTTTGGACAATCCTCACTATACAAAGTTAGTTTTGCTTGTTGTAGCTCTTTGTAAGTCAGGTATCCTGTGTTTCGCAGCGGCATTGATTGATGGCAATTGCCAATAAATCTTCTGCAGTATGCCATCACCCTCAATTGGCGAATAAAAGTAGAACATTTAAATATTTCTGAATTGGATACCTGGCTAGTTAGCACTTGAAAATGCCTATTGCTCTGTTCGTTAGTTGGTAACCTTAATTTTTTCTGTGGCCATGCTTCCGGAGTTTGTGATAGCCAAAGTGGTCCTCTCCACCAAATGTCGTGAGTGGCTAACTTCTTTGAACTGATTCCTCTTGTTGCTGCATCTGGGGGATTATCGCGAGACGGAACGTGTCTCCAGATATTCTTCGGAAGATGGCCTTGTATATCGGCTACCCTATTGGCAAAGTATGTATTCCATGTTGTTGGGTTCTTGGCTAACCAAGCTAATGTAATTTCAGAATCACACCATGCAAATATAGCGGCTGGTTGTAGGTCCAAAGTATTTATTACTGCTGTAAGCAGATTTGCTAATAGTGAGGCACCAGAGAGTTCTTATCGTGGGAGAGAGATCTTTTGCTTTAAGGGAACTACCTTAGTTTTAGCTGTGAGCATTGTGACGTGAGTTTTCCCATGACAATCTGTAGTGCGGGCATACACAACAGCAGCACTACCCTTTTCAGAAGCATCATAAAATCCGTGAAGCTGGATTTCATTGTTTCGACGGTAGTGTATCCATCGAGGAATCGGAATTTTCTCCAGTTCACCTAGCTCCTTTTGAAGCCCTTGCCAGGCCTTCGTTACTTCTAAGGGTGCTTCTCTGTCCCAGTCTGTTTGTTCTCTGCACAGCTTTGCTGTTATGGTTACGGGAGCGAGCCAACCCAGAAGATCAAAAATGGAAGCAAGTGTTATTTTTGTTATGCTGTTGCTTGCTCCATGTGTTTTTAATCTGAAGCGGAATTAATCACGAATTGGATTCCAATGAATTCCTAAGGTTTTTATTGTATCGTGCTCTTTAATCTCCATGATTCCTTGCTCTATTATATCCTCTGGTATATTTCTCAGAAGACCATTATCGTTAGCCGTCCATTTCCGCAGATTGAAGCCACCAGCTCGTAGCAATGCTATTGTCTGCTCCTGTAATTGTAGAGCCTCTAATTTGGTGTCAGCCCCTGTAAGCATATCATCCACGTAGAAGTCAGTAGAAAGTACTTCTCTTGCTATTGGATAGCTGCTGCCTTCATCTTTAGCTAATTGCTTCAAGGTTCTTACTGCAAGATACGTGGCAGGACTTGTGCCATAGGCAACTGTATTTAATTTGAACTCCTGGATGGGTTCTGTTGGATGTTGCCGCCACAATATACTTTGATAATTCCTGTCAGACTCTTTAATGTTGATCTGTCTGAACATCTTCTCGATGTCAGCAGTGTAAACATAGCGGTGCTTTCTCCATCTTAATATGATCTGTGTAAGATCTTGTTGCATTTTAGGGCCGCAATGAAGCAAATCATTGAGGCTTAGTCGAGATCTTGACTTGTACGATGCATCAAAGACAACTCGCAGCTTAGTTGTGTAGCTATCAGTTTTAAGTACGGCGTGATGCGGTAGATAATGGACGTCAGACTGTTTTCGTGCATGCGGTTTGGCAGGACTCATGTGCCCCATTGCAAGATATTCTTTTAAGAAGGCATTATACCCTTTGCCTTTCCCTTTCTAGTCTTTTTTCTATTTGCCGTAGTCAGGCTATTGCCATGCACTTGGAATCGCCTAGCTCCCCCAGTTCTTGTTTGATAGGCAGACTGACTTCGTAACGTCCTGCTGCATTTCTTCTATAAATATGTTTAAAATATTCTTCACAGTGGTTGTCTTGTTCCAAATTTACGTGGTTGTTATCAATGTCCCAGAATTTTTCTAAACTCTCTTCTATTTCTGCGAGAGATAAGAAACTCGTTAGCTTCAGCGTTTCGCTGTTGCTGGTTGGAACGCTTCCAAAAATTATCCACCCCAATTTGGTATTCTGTGCCAGAGGTTTTGTCTTCTTAAACCTTTTAATTGTAATAATGGCATAGACATCTGCGCCTAACAATATGTCTATTGGGCCTGGTTGGTAGAAGGTAGGATCAGCCAAATTCATGTTTTTGAATTATTTCATATTTATGCCTGGAGCAGGTGCTTCGGGTAACAGAGAGTTCAATTTATGCAAAACAAGGGCGTCCACAGAAAGATAAGAATTCGTTTGATCTGTAAGTTGTACACTTAATTTTACCTTGCTGCTGGCTCTGGCTGACTGGGCTTCTCCAACTCCAAAGATTGTGGCTCTGATGTGATCCTTACGGAGCTTTAGAAATTGAACCGCCTGTTCTGTTATTAGCCATACCTGTGATCCAGCGTCGATTAATGCTCTGAAACTTTCCAACTGTGCATACATATTTTTAATTCTGATGATTGCCGTAGGTAGCAACACGCTAGGCATTCTCACCTTATTGGTATGACAGCTGATAGTTTTTCCGTTTGGGTGTGGTGGTTGAGCCTTGCCCACGCTGCATATATTGGTAGTCACATTTGTGCTCATGGTCTGATTCTGGCGTACGTTTGATATGCCTGGGGTGGCGGGGCTATTTTGATTGCCCTTGTGCAGTAAATTATGGTGCCTTTTATTGCAAATGGCACAAAGCTTGTTGGATTTGCACTTCTCATTTTTGTTATGTGCGAGACAATTACCGCAGATGTCCTGCTGCTTGACGAGGGCTTGTCTATCATCCACGTTCCTTTTTCTGAACTCTCCACACTGGTAGAGCTTGTGCTCCTTGTTGCAAATCATACATGAGCTTCTTAATGTGGTGTGAAATGCCTTAAAACATGAAGTGCCGGGCCTTGGGCGTTTTGAGTTTTCTATGCATTCCAATACCTGATACCGCTTCTCTAGGAACCTCAGTAGATCGGTCACTAAGGGCATTTCCCTTGGATTTAACAGGCTTTCTTCAAACAGGCGAAGACTTTCTGCGTCTAGCTTCCTCATTGCGATACATACAATAATTGGACTCCATTCGTCTGTTTTGTAGCTTAAAAGCTTCAGAGCTTCTAAGCACTCTCCAATGGTATCATAAAGCCTTATTATGTCTTCTTGGGACCTGTATTCTACATTCTTGGCATCCATGATAGTATGCACATAAGTTATGATGATTTTTCTGTTATTGTTAAATCTGGCTTCTGTCAAATGCAGAGCAGTTTCATAGTTTTGACTACTCAATTGCAAATGACTGATAACCCTTCTTGCGTCTCCCTCTAAGTGATATAGGAGGTACTGCATCTTTTCAATGTTGCTTCTGTGTAAGTTGTTGTGAATGACGTTCTTAAAAATGTCTATGAATGACATCCAGTCTTTGTAATCTCCTCTGAACTTAGGAATTTGTATTGGTGGAAGTTTTGGATAGTTGTCTACTCTGATTTGATCTAGGTTCTGTTGCTGAAGATTCCAGGATGTTGATGCGCTAGGCAGCGTGTGGAATTGAGGATTATATCCAAGATTCTGTGGTGTTGCTGTGAGCGTATTGATACTTTCTAAGTTACTTACTACTGGTACTCCAGCCGTTGTTGTTACTGCTGGAGGAGATGGCGCAGTTGTAGTAACTGGTGACGTTGGTGTGGTCACTGTGGATTTTAAGGCACTTGTGCTGGTGGTTGGTAGCTGGTACTTCTTGGGAATCTGGTAGTTTACTATCAACTCAACAGCTTGCTTAAACAGCTCATGTGTCCTTTCGTATAACCTATCGCTGAAATACGGGTGTTCTGGTTTTGCACAATCTGTTAGCTGTAGATGGCGGTCGTTAAAATCTGCCCAGATTGTTTCCAACTCCTTGAGCATGTTTTTAAACAAAGATTTTACGAAACTAAAAATTTGTTTACACAAACTGTAAACAAAATCCAAAAGAAATTACGGAAATAAGTTTGTTTACAAGAATTGTAAACAGAAGCAAAAGAAGCTATAAAAAGCAATTGCGAAAGAAATGGTAAAAACAAAACAAGATATGATTCTATCAAAACTTAAGCAATTGCAAAAGAATGTATGTACATTATTCTATATTCTATAAGTATGTCACTGAGTCGCACAATTAATCGAGCGTTTTACTACCTGTAGTGGCAGCAAAACATGCAGCGTGCGCAATCTGTTTATGGAGTAAGCTTCTGCTGCACTCAATTAACTGTGGCATATTGACCCTCGCTAATTTGGATAATGTTCGATCTGTTCGGGAGCTGAACAGCGTTGTAGACTCGCCAGTGAGTATATATACTTTTTAGCCGTTTTTCCTTTAGTTGGCTTCCTGAAGATGTTTGAGTTTTACAGCCCGAGTCCGCTAAGTAGAGTAAGAAGGTCGATGGATGTCTTCGCCAACAATTACACCTGAGTTATAAGGTGGCCGTCAAAAACAATGTGGACGTTATTTCCGAAATGTCATCTAAAATAGTAATCAGTTTATTGAAAATATATTGAAAAATTTCGATACGTTCCCAAAGAACTATATGGAGTAAATATTCGCCATTAACTTCGTGTAAGGACAGAGAGTATCTTTTGAACACAATTTATGTTGAAAATGAGTTTAAAGAGTTGCTCGAATCCAGTTCCAACCATACACGATGGCGCCCATGAAATTGTAAGATGAGAACGGAGTGCCGTTTGACAATTATGGTTCTATGTTGAGTAAATGACCAGGATGACGTTTAGTCAGATCCTGTCAGCCGAAACTGACAGCTCACTCCGTGGTAGCTGTATGGCAGGGCGGCATGCTAGCACCTCGACCAGGGCGGCAGAGTTGTGGGCTGGGTAACTCAAGAACTTGCACTACCACGTACCAGAATCAAAAACAAATTTCATGCCTGAAGTACGGAGAAAAATTACCTGAAAACGTATGTAAACACACATCAGGTCCAGAAGGGTCCTCACCACTTACAATCGAGTCGAGGATCGGGTTATAATGATCCTCTGTGTCTTCCCCGGCCACCCATATGGCATCGCCGACACAATAGTTTGGATTACACATAAAAAAATCTAAATTTCTATGTTTATTTTTTCTCTTAAAATATCCCCGTAGCTTTAGGCTTAAGCAGAGTATAGAAAAATCATGTTGATTCGATAAAATACACCTGTACAGTTTGATACATCCTTACTGATGTTCCTCACTTGTGGCAAGGAAAATTCCTAAAATTCACAATTAGGATAGAAAATCCTAGATCGGGCGAGCCAATTTTCTTTATAAAAGTGCATATTCATTTTCCTCCATGAAGGCCTCCTGGAGAGTATTTGAATTCCTGCAAATAGATGACAAACAAAAAAGAACCCGCCACCTGGGATTTTCTTTACAAATAAGGCTTGGTCTGCCATCGATACACTCGGACATGCTGATTCTTTATCTTTAGTTATGAAGCTTGCTCCTTATCACGATATATAATCTTTTAGGTTATTGTATGAAATTTAAAATAGATATAAAATATTATTTTATGTTGCAAAAAGAAGCCCTCAGTAAGTATTTCACTAGTTTAAATAGATATAAAAATGTACATTTATAAAAAAGTTGTTCGAATATCTTTCGCTAATAAGAGTGCACTCAAGATCCTGTTATTTCCTCGTCTTCACTCATGTGAAGAATGCGCTTCTTATCGAATGGGTTATGCTTTGTCCCCCTATATATATGTATGTATATATATACTTTTTATACCCTAGATGAAATCTAAAGTGTATACTAAGTTTGTCATTCCGTTTGTAACGCACAGAAATAAAATAATGCTAGTAGACAAAAATGGATTGGACAACCACGCATAAAATTAAAAGATGTTTTAATTATTTTGCATATCCGTCTGTCCGTGCGCGCGATAACTCCAGAACGCGTGTACCTAGAGAGCTGAAATTTTGTGTACACGGATATTAAAAAAAAAGTAAAACTGAGTTCAAAAATGAGACAAATCGGGCAACTCCTTCGTGGAGTTGCCACACAAAAATTTCGTTTTCCACTATATATTTGGACAGTGTCTGAAAACGCGTTCACATAGAGAGCTGAAACTTGGTACATGGTGTTTTCATAGTAATAGTAAATAAAATTAAAAGAATGAAATAAAACGGGCAACCCATTCTTGGTGTGGCCATATAAAAATTTAGTTTTTTTTTGCGGATACTGTGAAAACGATCAGTCCCAAACATTTCTATTGTACTAAAAGCTACTTCAGATTATGAAGTCCTAGAAAATTGGTGAGAATCATTTTTCTATCCGATAAACGGTTCTAGAAATATATGCGAAAAACAAGTGTAAAAATCAAAATTGCTCATAGCATATAGCAATATGCTACACAAAGTACTGAGGCAAGCGTGTAAGCCATCCGCGACGAGCAGAAAATTAAAACGCACCCCGACCGAGAGAAGTGCGTTTCCTCGAGCTCGGAGTGACATTCTGACGGTGGTGACAAAGAAGAAGAAGACAATCAATCTGTCTTACTTTTTGAGAAAAGTGACGCGCATGGAACGTAGTTCCAAAAGAAATTGTGCATCAAGAATTCTTCCCGACATCGTGCCCGAGAGGAATTTCCGACAAGGAAGCAAGGTTCTGGATAAATAAAAAACAAAAAAACAGGAAAAATAAAAAAAGAGTAACGAAGCGAGCGGCGCAGAGAGACACGTGAGTTAAATGCGTATTGGAAAGTTTTTGGGGTGATACGCTTTTTAATTTGTGACAACTTTGGAATAGTTGCTTCAGTTCACGAGTATTGTAAAACAAAAGGAAAATTCCTACTAATCATTTTAAATTTTATTCTGTTTTCCTGTAAGCAAATTTCTATTGCAAGGAAAACACCGCTATCCGACAGGCAACGGAGTCAGTAGCTGGCAGAAAAATCTAGTCTCATGTTTTAAAAATGTCTGCGGCTATCATGCACACTGCATCCCTGTATGATTTGGTGAATCTTTCTGTAAGAATCAAACAACGTCCCGGACAATTGTCCACTCCAAGCAACATCCAGTCAACAAATTATAATAAAAATTTGCAACATCCAGTCAACAAATTTTAATAAAAATTTGCAACATCCAGTCAACAAATTATAATTAAAATTTGCAACATCCAGTCAACAAATTATAATAAAAATTTGCAACATCCAGTCAACCAATTATAATAAAAATTTGCAACATCCAGTCAACCAATTGTAATACAAATTTGCGACATCCAGAAAACAAATTATCATAAAATTTTTGCGACATCCAGTCGCCCATTCGGTGCGATTCACATCCAGTCGGATATTATTGAAGGAGCCGCGATGCTTAGGTATCTTAGTATAGCCCCAACTAATTAGAGTACAGTAATTAGTGCAGTGATATTAGTCAGGATAACGAGTGGCCAAGGGATTGAGATTGTAATGTTTCTTTTAAATCTAGCGGACCACCACGGAAGCCTCTGCGGGGATCACTATCCACAAAAAGCATGTAATTTGAATCACTCATTTATTTACTCGTTCAATTGAATTTGACTTTTTATTACTATATAATACAAATAATTTAATCAGATTTTATTATGATTAGTCTTGAAGTTGATATTTTATTTGTAAACAACCAAATTAATCCAATCAGATCCTAATAGTATCAAATCTTGAAGAATTGAATTGACTTTTTCTCAGAATATAATATATATATTTTTTTTCCTAGGCAATTATTATTACATATTCTTGGCATTCTATATTTTATTACGTACTCAGGCCCGTCAGTCTGATTGTCGTTAAACAATTTTTTTTCCGTTTTGTAATTCACGAAGCAGAGAGTATCATGTATAACTACTAAGTATATAGTGAAGTACTTTAGTATATACCTAGCTTGATAAATAGACTTTTATATTAGATATATATATAGCTAATTTAATGATATACTTACCTATATATACTTTGAAATAATAATATTTTTTTGAACTAATGATATGTATACATATATGTGCCTTGGCTGTAGATGAAGTACGACGTACCTGCAATTATAACGTAACTATGAAACGTTGAAAGTTTTAATTTCCCCTTCATTATCCAGGCGCCCTCTCACGTGAAGGTCATCTAGCTCGCTAGTCTTCTCTTTACAGGTCAAATAGGGTCTCTGAAAAATCTTGCCCTCAGAGTCAGATGGGAGGATGGGACAGGCAAGGAAGGCAGACCATCTGCGCCTTCAATTATATATATAGGTAAGTGACGTAAGGGTCCCTTAAGGACCGAATGTGTGCCGGCTTTTGTTGGATAAGCACGACGAATTTTTTTTGATTATGGCTGACGGCAGCGGCAGGTTTTCGTGGAACCTCCCCACACTCTCCGCCAATGAGCCGAGGCGAGCTATCGTGCCGCCCTGCAGTCAATGCTGTCCGTCGAGTGATCTGTCAGCTCATGCTGGCAGTCGGGGCTTTACGTCAAAAGCAATCACTCACTATAGTTCCATAACAAATTCAGTAAATACTTTTAAGTATGTGAAAATAAAAGCGATTAAAATTGCGAACAGGTTGTACAATTGTGTACAGGTGTACACATTTTACGGCGCTTATGTACAAACAATATCAGTGTCATTATGTTAGAAATGGGTACGAGATATTTTCTCATTTGCATCTCCTTTAGTTCTTACCTCGTTGCGCTCCCTTTAATTTTTCTCGTGGCAGTCCCGACCTGTACTTTGTTCATTTTTTAACCATAATTGAACGAAGTAGCGGTGTGTGTGCTATGATGCCTAAGGTTGGTGTCATTGGCGACCATAATATGACCTCCGATGAAAGATCATCGTTGACTATCATATCGAAAGTTTTCCAATATAACAGCTAGTCAAATGTCTCGACACACGTTTTTTTATTACTTTTTTTTTTACATTTCTGAACAGCTCAAAAAAGTGAAGTTCAAATATGTAGTATCGTTATTTGAAGATAATGCGGTGCATTGGTAAAAATAGCAGATATATGATCCTCGTTTTTTGGAAACTCTATAGTGGGCCGGTTCCTGGTCTCCTAAAGCCGTTCCATCCTGATAGTTTAAGAGTATAGGTCCATTTTCCGTACAATCGCAAAGGATCGGTGACAAAATCTTATGAGATATTTCTGGCGCCGTGTTGACATTCACCATTTTAGATCCCAAACAAACGTGGCATGACTTTCGTGCTTAAATACTAAAATTACTGAACTAATACGGCCCCAGGCACTTGAATACAATTTCAGACCTCTTGGTCTGGTTAATGGCTGTTGAATAATGCACCCTGTACTGATGAACGTATTTCCTTCTACGATATATGATTCCCGAATTTTCCTCTTCATTTCTCATTTCGTGACTATTCGCATCAAAGTACGAAATCATCTTGCATTAACATTTCAATACCCAAGATTAATTCAAAAGGAGTTCTATCGGGTACTACGATTGATTATAAAGTATATAGATAGGCCAGTTTGTTGATGGCTCACCTCGCTAGATGGGTATAGTTGTATCATTTTGAGCATATTGACTTATAGTTATACAACTATTATACGTAGAACAAATTTATTCCTTTTAAAGTTTTTTATTTCAAATTAATATTTTTATTCCATATACGTGTGTTGATATGAGTAGTTACATACTTCATCGGCAACAGGCATACTTGGCCGGGCAGACTCTTCACTTTATACTTTATAATCAATAGTGATGTATACTTTAGGAAGTTTGGAGTAGGAGACCCAAGGGTGAGGGAATTGCACTGTATTCATTTCATACTTATTTATAATCAATGGTACTATTCATGTTGCCTAAAAACATATTGCAAAATGATTTGTTTTTTTTTTGCGAATAATTCTTTGGTAAAGCCAGATGTTTCACAGAAAAATATTTAGCAAAGTGGTGTTTGGCAAAAGGACATTTCGCCACGCAGCGCTCCAAGAAACTATGGTCGCAAAACTATTTAATGTTCCATAATTCCATAGAAAGAAAACAGCACTACTATGGCTCTAAAATAAAAGGAAAACCTTAGCAATATTTAATTTTGTCGATTTAAATATTCCGCACATCTTTTCTCGTTGTGTTGCGACTTCAGCCGAATCGGAAATTGTATGTGAGAAACTATTAAAAAAATATTAATAAAATATTGTGCTAATCTGCTAAAAACCCTCTCACCAAAAAAACTTTCTTGTCCTCTTAATGAAGCGTAACAGGTCCAAGAGAGGTAAGTTTTTCATCTCATCCACAGATAGGAGGGCAGACCCAAGCGTATCCAGCATCCTTCAGAGAACGTGTTCAGTTCTTGTCTCAGACTCTCCTTATAAGCGTGAGCGAAATGTGGCCGGTGATGATGACAACTTGAGTATAATTTTTGTACATAATTCCATTTAGCGAAATTCACATATAATATGTGTTTTAAGATATCTCAGTGACAAAATTGAGTGATTTCAAGATAATGATCTACTTCAAGCTATGGGGAGGTATTTATAATTCAGTGCGAACATTTTAAATAACTATCTTCTGTTATTTGTTCAGTAGACAAAAGATTTGATTTTTGCGAAATTGCCATTTATGAAGGAATTTCGAAATGGCATTTTGTGAAAGAGTAGTTATGCTAATTATAAAATATGATTATTTTGCGAAATTGATCTGTAGTTTTTCGCGTTTTTGAGAAAGAAAGGTCTTTTTAGAAAAAATTTCGTTTGGTTAAGTTTCTTTTTGTTAAAGAGTTTTTGGCCGTAAACCATCGGAAGTTATAAATATAAAAACAACCTGTAAAAATAATGCCCTTTCCAGGGAAATAGAAATTTTCGGGAAGCAGTGGAGAATTGCTGGGAATTTCGGCCAGAACGACCAAAATTAGATCAGGGTAGCCGACAAACTAAAAGCCAGTGAATCGTAATGGCTAAAACACAATGTGAGCGACACGATAAAAACGCCGTAAAAAACCCCGTACAAAACGTCCGTGAAAATACAATGGGAGCGACAATAGCTGTCAATCCCCAATTAAATTTATTCTGTTATTTGTGTAGTAAAGTAAAAATAGAAAAAATTCAACGAATAAATTATAAAAGATTATTAAAATTGCATGTGTGGCCGTTTTGCTAATGAAGATAAAAAACAGAACCCACATAGAAGAAGAGGTGTGTCCAAGAATTATCTAAAAATCAGCCGGAATTGGGTTTTTATGCGGATGCGTTTTTTTTTGTATAATATGGTGATATTTTACCATCTCAATAAACTTTTCTTCAATTTTTTATACAACCAACTTTGATATTTACCATAGCATTGTTATTTACTGATATTTTTAATTTGTCAAGTCATAAATATGATTGCAATGAACGTATAACAATAAATATGAACGCAACCTACAATTATAATTTTGCTAAACGCACCCTAAACGTGCGACAAATTTCAATTTTCATTTAAAGGCTGAAACAGATTACACTTTAGTGCGCGGCGCGACATCGCGGCAAAATGAACGGTAAAATTGTTCCGCCGCGCTGTGTCACAGATTGCAATAAGACCGCAGCAGTGTAGATACAGCGCTCTTATATTGGTACTACAGATTTTCACCCCAAACATAATTTATTTGTTGGTACCACTGAAAGTGAGCAGCAAATTTAGGATTAGAAATTTTTAGGATTTTTTTTAGGATTAGAAAATTTTCGCCGCGCTGTCGCGCCGCGTTCAATGCGTGATGCACAATACGAAACACATGTTCTCTAAAATTTTGCCGCGTTGTCGCGCCGCGCACTAAAGTGTAATCTGTTTCAGCCTTTAGTTCGACGACAACGTCGAACGATGTCGTCAGCATTGTATTTTATACCATACACTGCCATCTTATTAGAACGCAAATGACAGCGTTTTTGTCGTGTGGCTCACATTGTGTTTTAGCCTTAAGGCACTGACGATGAAAACAAGAAAATTGTCCAAAGGGTTGGTGGCGATGTTTTGTCACACTCCAAGCTATTTGAATAGTATATCCCACAAAATTCGTGTGCAGTTATGTCGCGCCACAGGAGGGGGTGTAAACTTTCATTGTCAGAAAAGTCCCGAGTGATTTTTTTATATACGACGGTACTGGCAATAGGCTGTGGGAGAGCAATTTGCGTACCCGTCGGCCTTCGGGGCCGATGTCGCCGCACGCAATAACGGATTCACTACCAGCAAGGCGCGCAAACATCAATAGCTCAGTCTTAGAAAGGGGCCCAGTTAGAACTCACATACAGCACCAATATCTATATGGAATCAGAATCAGAACATCTGTAGAATAATTATAAAATCCAGTGAGCGCACTTATTCCACAAATAATTACGAGCATAGGGCAACAAGAACCAAATTCTTGTTTTTTTTTTTGCATTTTCTTCCCAACATTGGAATGCACGAGAAGGTGCCCTAGCGTTGGATGCCCCAGCCATGTGATGAACGGAAGTGTAATATTTTATTTCAATATTATATTTTTTTATATATATGCGCATTAGTATGGCAAAAGCAATCCGAGAATTTTTAAATAATTACGTGTGATGACATCCCGTCATAAGGGCCGAAGAAATGGAATTTGAAATTTGTTTTTACTATACTGTGACTAGTCGGTAAATAAAGAGAATTTGGATTCGGGGTGCCAAATAGGTTATAGTTTATAAGCAAGCAAACAGGCCTGACATAACTACAGGAACTGTTTTTCAATTACTTAGAGGAAATAAACTTCATATCAAGCAAAATTTTTCGTATGTGCCTGTCAGTTTTGTTTTCTTACTACATAGGTACTGTCGAATAGTTGAATTGTGGTCAAGACTATGAAGTCGGGCCACAATCTTATACAATAATGAGTCAGCAAGTGAGCTTGGGCCAGCAGCTCTTAGTTTGTAGGTTAAACTAGATGTGTTAGATATTTAATATAGTTTGAACTCTGCATAATTTTTAGTTATTCTTATCGCTATCTATTAGTGCCATAGTTTGGCCCGAATATTAAGAAATTGAAAGAAAACATGCTATTATTTGCTGCTCTCAGTGTCGTATAGGCGAATGGGGTGAGGCAACTGAAAGCATATCACCTGCGCCTTCACGTGGACGTTGGTTAGTGTTGTAAGGGTTCGTTCAGCACCGGATGTGTGCTTCGTTTGTTTTGTGAGGGGCACGACTTTTTTTTTTTATATGGCAGGCGGCGGCGGCAGTGGCAGATTTTCGTGGAACTCCCCCACACTCTCCGCCAATAGCCGATGCGAGCTAGCGTGCCACCCTGCACTACAAGGCAGTCCGCCGAGTGATCCCTCAGCTCATGCTGGCAGTTAGGACTTCACGTCCAATCTCATCATTCAATATAGTTCCATAAGATATGGCGCCCAACGTGGGGCCACCTTAGCTGGACTCCGGCAGTCTAAATGTAGATTTCGCTGGGGACTGAGATCTGTTGCGAGATGATCTTCTGGAATAAGCTGGTTGGTTGACCTCAGGTCTCATATCTACTGGAATCTGCATGCGGACCTAAAATCTGACTGGTTTTGTTATCTAAGCAATTTTTTTCGTAGAGTAAAATTAAAGTTCTTGCAAGTTTTGAAGTTTTGAGTAATGCTAAAGTTTTGATAGAGTTTTTGATTAAAGTTACGTTTTCATATTTTGATGTAATCAAAGTAAAGTTTTTATCGTCTTTTTATCTTCAGTTCGACTTTAGGTTTGACTTTGGTCATACCTTTAGTCTTGGAAGTTTGTAATGTTTTTGAGTTTTTGAACTTTTGTTATTTTGTTCAGATCGTTCCCACTGGCCTTCTGCTATGGAAATGGCAGGTGTCCTCAGGAGCATTTTTTTTATGTGTTCTCACGGAGCTACATATGTCTCGCTGGTCATCCGACTGAACAGCGTCATGAATCTGTGAGATAACTTTTTGGCTTTGAGCTAACTAGTTGACCAGATTCATGGTTCTGCCCGGCTGGAGAGCTAGTTGGATATTGCGATCAACCGGGGAGAAGGGAAGGAATTGTCGGAGGATGTAAGTGATGCCGGAGACCTTCAGTAATCAGAAGCTGGCATACTGCCAACTGCCTGGCTGAAGATTCTCTAGCAGCATTTTCAGTCTTTGACATCTACAACCCAACTTTTCCAAGATTTCGGTGAAAATTTAAATTTTTTTCATGCACGCTTTAGCTTTATATCATAATTTTTGAGAGAGTGGACCTGGGAGATTTTTGTCTTGAAGAGTGGCTCGTGGAGAGAGGGGGAAGAGAGCATTTATGATTCTTTTAATTTTTTTTTGTCGTTACGATAGATTGAGTTTAACTCATAGAGAATTTTTATGACTGGTAGATTACAGGTGCGTTTTGTTTTTTTGAAACTTGGACGTTATTCAACATCGAATATTTTAGGATTTTTTTTTGAATTCCTGTTATAGTTAAATTTGGCAAAGCTCTATGGACTAGAGTTTACATGAATTTCTTTTGCAGTTATTTGGTGTAAGAAGCAAGAACACTGAAGTTGCCCATTATCCTTTTAAATTTCAACGTCAACATCCGTTGGTGAAACTTTTGAATTTCGGAATCAGTAAGATTTGGTTATCTTGGTTCTGACCATACCTGAATTTCTTTTGTTTTTAAATTGTATACATTGGCTACAGCGCGAACACCTCCTCCTGGAGCTAATGTTCCCTTGCCAAAGTTCGAACAGTGCTCCATCTGGCCAGGATGGAAACTGGACCACCAAGAGGAGACCCGTAGTGAGTGAGAACATGTGCACACATGATCCACAAGGCATGTATTGTGAAATGGATAACTAGGAATTCAGTTGTCCTAATTGTCGTTACCCACTCACCCAACAAGACTTATCGCCTTACAATGCGAACATCCCTAAAAGGTAACCGACTTAGCACGGAACAGCGCAGCTTGCTCCACCGTTACTACTGTCTAACCTGCTACAACCGTCAGCACTACAACAACCTCGGAGCTTAACATTTCCTAGTCTACGTTCTGCAAACATCTCAGCAGTAAGTTCGCAGGCCAACAGTCCTTCACATATCACTCAATGACAGGGTTTAGTACCGATAGAGGCCCTGATGTCAGGTCTTCGCATGCAGCTGCAAGACTTAGTTCGTGAAGGTTTTGAACAAAGTTTGGAAACTCTGCGCAATGAAATATCTACCAGCATTCGACAGCAAATATTGGGGGCTTTACCTCCAGTGGATGCCTCACGTCCAATACTACAGCGATATTTTTCCGATTTAAATAGATCTTCGAATCAGAGGCCATCGACCTCTTCTGGCCAGCATGGGCCAAATTTCACACGTTTTCCACCAACTCATCCCGTCGATATCAATCCAGTTCAGGACAATGACGATCTGGTAGTCCTATCAGAAGATGGAATATTTCCTACAGATAGGATAGCTCTCAGCTTAGAGTAGATGAGTTTGTCTTCCGATTGGAGGCGCTCACATACTCAGCCCTGTACCAAGATTTCGATCTCCTGGTCAAACACATGACAACCTTGCTTTCTGGTCCAGTTATGGACTGGTACTGGTTAATCCTGAGACAGAACTCCATGCCTACGTGAAAATGTATAAAAACAGCCTTGTTAGCTGAACGTGGATTACCAAAAGATGACCTTAAAGTCAAAGTGAAATCAGGAGAATCTTTCGCCATGTACCACCAGAATTTTGCACACCTGCGCGATCAGTTACAAAACCTCTTGGCAGATGAACAGTTCCTTGAAATAGTGTAAAGGAAAACCTGCTGCCAGACATTCAACAGAAAATTTTTCTATATCTTACAAACACTATAGCTCAATTACGATCTCTCGTAACTCAAATACAGGCTTCACAGCAGCGAATCGCGATCGCGTGCAGCTAGAAGACCTTCCGAAGCTCAAGAGCTACCGAGATCGATGATTATCAGGCACCTTTTTTTATCACCTGAGAACAATGAGGGAGCAGCAATCGTATCTGCTACTTCAGCACTACCAAAAGTTGTATGTTGGAATTGTGACCAACACGGTCATTCTTATCAAGGTTGCGTGCAGGAGAGACAACAAGTCTTCTGCTATGGATGTAGATGCAAGAACATCTTTAAGTTGAACTGCAGGCTTTGTCTAACGAAAAACGAGAGGCGGATCGGGAATCTCAAAATCTTTTTTCGACCAGTTCCAACGTCTAGAACGGCATCAACTGTGACTAATCCAGTTCAAACTTTGAGCAGGGAGGAAGGTCCGCTCCATCAGCAGACCTCAACGACGAACCATTAAATTGTCCGCTGATATCACTCAGTGACTTTGGTCATTCCAACAATTCAGCTGAGGGTTCCAATGCTGAGAATAGAAACAGAGAACCCGATTGACTTCTCTGCAGATTTTCAAGCTCCCATTTCCACTTGTAGGGAGCCCTTGTCACTTTTGCTAGACACTTCCTTAGAAAAATCTTTAATTTTTGACGACGGGGCTCGGTCTCCAGCTATTTCAATTCTAATACGGCCACCAATCTGGTATATATCCACTCACGCCCTACCACACGCATGCACAAAATTACAACGCAGTGCGAGACCGTATTTTCTCATCAATAGCGGAGCTAGTAGGAATTATCTACCCGGATTTGGACACTAGCAAAGACAAGAAACAATTAACCATTCGTTGGCGTGAATATTGCCGACTAGTCAAGACTGAACGAAAGAAACTTGCCCACATTTTAATGCCAGAGGACATTCGGCCGTATGCCGAAGTTAAGCTGCTCATGCGAACTGAGTTATTTGATAGTGGTGCCACTGTCAGTGTCTTAGGCCAGGGACCTCTAGAGAGACTAGCGGAAGCAAACGTCGAATGGAGAAGGTATCACACTCAAGTACAGGTAGCTTCTGCTGCTGTGACGAATGTTCATGGTCATGTAGACTTGGGCATCACTTTCCGTGGTAAAACCCAAAACGTGCGTTTGTACGTAGTTGCTGGGCTCACACAACCACTATATCTAGGAATAGACTTCTGGCGACTATTTGTGTTGGCTCCAGATGTCCTGGGCATAGTTGCTGGATTGATGCCAAGCTGCCTCAGACAGTGACCCCATGTCCCTTCTCTTCCAGAAAATTCAACGTCTTGAAGCCACGAAACAGCTTTTTCCTTCCTTCGCCTCTTTGGGCTTAGGAAAAACATCTCTTGTCACTCACAACATTGAGACGAATGATTGAGCTCCGATAAAACAGAGGTTTTATCTGATTTTACCAGCCATGTAGAGTTTGATGGATGCGGAATTAAGACGCTTGCTATCACTAGGTGTGATAGAGGAGAGTCACAGTTCTTGCAGCCCTCCAGTTGTTTTAGTGAGGAAGCGTGGAGAGGCTCGGCTTTATTTCGACGCCAGTTTGCTTCGGCAAACTACATTACAAGCCTTGACTTGAACGACGCTTTTTGACAGATCTCACTAGGCGCTGATTCCAGAGAGAAGACCGCGTTTCCTGTACCTGGCCATCCTTTCTATCTATAAACCGTGATGCCATTCGGCTCATGCAACGCTCCACAAGCTATGTGCCGCATTATGGATATAGTCATCCCATTCGATCTTCTTGAAAATGTTCTGATCTATTTAGACGATTTAATAATACTGGCGTCAGACTCTGACTCTCACCTCATGCTACTATCTCGCGTAGCGGATTGTCTAAGGTAAGCTGGCCTCACTATCAACGATGAGAAGAGTAAGTTCTGTATGAAGGAGACAAAATACTTGGGTTTTATTATCGGAAAATGAGGAATTAGAACTGACCCCCAAAAGATTTCAGCTATAGTTGACCACCGGTCAGCTAGAACTGTTCGGCAGGCCCGACGCCTACTAGGCATGGCGGGATGGTATCAACGATTCATTTCAAACTATGCTGATCTCACTGCCTTTATTACAGACACCTTGAAAAATCTCAGTCAGTTCCAATGGACGCTTGAAGCCCAGACATCTATGGGGTCATTACATCTGCCCCGTTGTTAGTGAGTCCAGACTTCACCAAACCGTTCGTCATCCAGTGTGATGTGAGCCAACAAAGAATTGGGGTGTACTGTTACAATTAGATGACGATGGCCACGAGAAGCCAATAGCCTACGTCTAGAAAAGTTGAATTCAGCACAGCGAAGTTCTACCTTCACAGAATAGGAGTGCCTAGCAGCAATATTAAGTGTGCAGACGTTCCGCCCTTCGTAGATCGCATGATACGCCACTAGCGTCGCATGGAGGTATAGGGAAAACCCTGGAACGTTTAAGACGACATCTGTACTGGTTACAAATGCCAGTCGATGTCAGAAACTACGTAGCCGCCTGTGACGTGAGTAAAGATATTAAAGCCCCTAATACCATATTTAGACCACCTATGGGAGCTTAGTCTGTGAAAGAAAGACCCTGGCTAAAGTTGTATATTGATTTCTTAGGTCCATTTAGGTCCACTTAGAGCGAAACCTGTTAGTTTCATAGTTGGTTAAGAAGTGCACGGATTGAACTTCATACAGAGCAACTTGCAACAACAGCTCAGCGCTAAACTAGGACGTAAATTCGGAAAGTGTCGCATTAAAGCAAAGAAAGGAAACTCCCTCTACGCGCTTGAGGATCTGCAGGAAAATCTTTAGGTGCCTATCACGTCCCAGTCTAGGGGCCGGTATTGCCCTTGTTAACAGATTCACTTTTCCACACATTTTGCCTGACAGTGCGTCAGAACCCCTCCTACATGGTACCCTACGGAGGCTATGTCGCCGTTGGAATCCCATTTGCACAATTTCTTTGAAAATTTTAATATCTGTTATGTCCATACCCTTACGATGCCTTGGAAACATAGAGGGAGATGTCTGCGATCAGAGGGAGATGTTAGGAGCGGGGGGAGGGGCTTTGCGATCAGTTGGTTAGGTTAGTGACCTCGGGGCTTCCCCAGCTCATCTCTGTGAAGGAAGGTGGAGGGATACTGGCCGACTGGCTTTATGGATTGCTAGCTTGTTGGTGCACCTCTGCCTTTCAGTATGGAGACTGATGTCGAACTTTGGTCAAGGACGGGCGTGACTTGGGGGTTGTGCCTCCTGTCGTGCCCCTCGAGCAATCTGTTAATAAAACTCACAAACTTTTTCAAAAAAAACGCTAAGTTGATTTAATAATATTGTTGCGCGTGTGGCCTTTGGTTCGTTCATTTAAAACACAGTATTAAATAATTAATATATAAGTTCTTTATTTCACTCTAATCATATAAAACACACAATTCCTTACTTAATCAACTCAACTCTAATTATCGCTAACACTGTACTTCCAATAATCGGAATCTAATTACACACTATCGCTTCATTATTACTTTCGCTTCTTAACACTGCAACGTCTAAAACAAGACTCCTTTTCTGGCGATGACAACTGTTATATTTATACCCTAGAAACACTCCGGATTATTCTGGAGTGTTCTATTCCAAAAGCTTCTTGACTATTCTATTTGTTCTATTCCTGAACTTTCATAATCGATTCTCCGAACCTGAAGTCATGTACTCTCCGAACCTCAAGTTGTTTATTGCCAGTAGATGTCACCAGTTGTCTCTTTCTATTGCACGTAACACTGCCTTCTTAAACTTGTTCGTCCCGAACAACAGGTGGTCCACGGTCTTGATGCTCGTAGTTTTGACACAAGCGGTCCAAATGAACAATTTTGAGCTTGCCTCTTGTGCCACGCTGAATCCTGTATACCACGTCATTAATTCTAGTTACTACTGAATATGGTCCTTCCCAGTGTTGTTGCAATTTTGGAGAACGTCCCTTACGTCGTTTCGGGTTGTACATCCAAACAAGGTCACCTTCATTGAATCCTGCTGAATTCGCACGTAAGTCATAACGTGTCCTCATCCGATGGGTACTTACTGCTAATTTCGCCCCCGTGGCCCTTTGTACATCAGCTCTCAGTTTCAATGGGGCTCTGACATTACACTTGTACATTTCCTTTCTGCTGCTACGTGGCGGCCCTTTGTAAGAAGCACACACAGTGCATCTGCGACACCACTTCTCTACATCCTCCCGCATATGTAGCCAATAAAACTTTTCTCGTATTATAGAAATTGTTTTATTCACTCCCAAATGTTCTCCAGATGCTCCACGATGCACTTTACCTAGAACCTCGTTGACCTTTGATGCCGGCACGACTATTTGCATTCGGAACGATTTACCGTTAGGTGCTTCCCACTTGCGTTTTAATATGCCGCATTCAACATGAAGAGAATTCCATTGAGCCCAGTAGCTTTTCAGCTCTTCACTCATCCTCGAAATATCCTTCCATTCTGGTTTTTCTATGTCTACTTTCCAAGCAAGAATAGGTGAAATGTCCGGATCTTCTCGTTGTGCTGTTGCAGGTCCCCGTTGTTCCAACCTGTAGATGGTTCCACGGATACCAACTGTATAGTAGCTGTTTTCTCATTTCCTTACTCCCAGCCATAATGCTTACATTCAGGTTTCCATTGGTGTAGTACCAAGGCTTCTGCATTTCCATAGATACGTCCTTTTCTGTGTTGGCTCTCGAAGTCAAAAGGTTGGATTCTAGTCTCCCTAAGAATAGTTTGCTCTCTAGCTCGCCAACTTGTACGTTCTTCTGTCCCTTTCTTTTCTGTTGGTTCCTTTCGACGGCGTTTCCTGCAGTCGCTTTGAAGGTATCCCAATTTATTACAATCCCAACATCGAAGAACACTACGTGAAGGGGTACTCAGTGATAACTGCAATCTATTGCAAGTCTGCTGCTCAGCTCGATATCTTTGCAATTCCACTTTCCTCTCTTCATCTAGAGATTCCACTCGTCGGCGTTTTCTGCAGTCTCTTTGTAGGTGTCCTGGTCTATTACAATTCCAGCATCGAACGATACCACGCAAAGGTGAGCTCTGGGATGGCTGCATTATATTACAAGTACATTTGTCCACCGAAATGTCTCTCATTCGTACTGCACTCCGCGAAGCTTGTCTGGCGGATTCATACACTAATGCATAGGCTAGTGCTTCTGCTGTTGATTTCTTTCCTGCTAGCCTCAATGATTGTTGTAAATTTTGATCTGTAATAGCGTTCACAAATGCCTCCGTCGCCACTTCATTGAGAAAATCCGCATTCACGCTGGAGTATGACAGATGCGCTAATCTTTCTACATCTGCCTGCAGTTGTTGTAGTGATTCGCCATGTTTTTGAATCCTGTTGCGCAACTGTAGGCGATATACTTGCTGCATGTGCTCATCTCCGTAACGTAATTCTATCGCCTGTACTAATGAAGAGTAATTACGTTGATTTTCAATCGGTACAGTTTGTAAGAGTTCTGACGCAGGACCTCGAAGTGCTAACACCAGAGCTATAGCTTTGTCTTCATCATTCCATCCATTTACCTCTGAAGCTGCCTCGCATTGTCTCTTGAAGATATGCCACGAATTGTGTCCATCAAATATGGGAGGTTTCATTCTACCTGCACCGGATATTTCAGTTGCTCCGCTTAGAGGCTGACGATGCTTTATTCTTTCCAGATCTGATTTAAAACTGTCAAGCTGCTCGGTGACTTTTTGTTGAGCATCCGCCACTTCCTGCTCGATTCCTTCAATTTTCAAATTTTGTTCGTCTAATGAGTTTTTCAGGAAAGTCTTCTGTTCCTCCAAACGAGTTTCTAGACAATTCTCCAAAGAGATCTTTTGTTCGTCCAAACGGGTTTCCAGAGATTTCTTTTGTTCCTCAAAATCAATCTTTTGTTCATCAAAGCGGGCTTCCATAGATTTCTTTTGTTCGTCCATAGATTTTTTTTTGTTCGTCCATTGATTTCTTCTGTTCATCTAAACGTGATTCCAGAGAATTCTTTTGTTCCTCGAGAGAATTCTTTTGTTCGTCCATTGATTTCTTCTGTTCATCTAAACGTGATTCCAGAGAATTCTTTTGTTCCTCGAGAGAATTCTTTTGTTCCTCGAGAGAATTCTTTTGCTCATCAAAACGGGCTTCCATTTTACTCATTAAAGTACTCAAAAGCTGTTCCATTTTCATCTCAGGCTCTTCTTCAAATTCGGTTCCTTCCAAGTTCTCTTCGAAAACAAATGTCTCAGGATTCTTTCCTTCCGCTATCAAAGCTTGTCTAAGTCGCTCGACTAGAACTTTCTTTGCACCTGTCGTTTGTAATGAGCGGTTCCCTAGCTCCACTTTCAAATCCTGTATTCGAAGCTCCTCCACTTTGCGCCCAATTACTGTAGGAATTCACTCACAGTTGAATATAAATTATTTTCCAGAACTCTTAAGATTTAACACAATTCCACAAAATTAATCACACTTATAATTTTTCAGTCAATTGCCACCACTTTATTTCTCAAATATATTTCACTTCTGACACCAGTTGTTGCGCGTGTGGCCTTTGGTTCGTTCATTTAAAACACAGTATTAAATAATTAATATATAAGTTCTTTATTTCACTCTAATCATATAAAACACACAATTCCTTACTTAATCAACTCAACTCTAATTATCGCTCACACTGTACTTTCAATAATCGGAATCTAATTACACACTATCGCTTCTTTATTACTTTCGCTTCTTAACACTGCAAGGTCTAAAACAAGACTCCTTTTCTGGCGATGACAACTGTTATATTTATACCCTAGAAACACTCCGGATTATTCTGGAGTGTTCTATTCCAAAAGCTTCTTGACTATTCTATTTGTTCTATTCCTGAACTTTCATAATCGATTCTCCGAACCTGAAGTCATTTACTCTCCGAACCTCAAGTTGTTTATTACCAGTATATGTCACCAGTTGTCTCTTTCTATTGCACGTAACAATATACTTTTATTACGCGAACAAAACTGACCTAACTTACTACTTTAATATCAGCTACCTGGTCCTGAGTTAACCTGAACCGAATCGAATAAAGATAACACTGTACACTGAATTGCCCCCGTCAGACGTGTCACTGGTCTTTTATGTCCGATATTCAGAAGTAAACTTTACTTACAACGCGGATGTAAACAAACGACAACAACCTTGTCGTTTGTTTTACCGGTTACAGCGCCTGAGTCGCTTAATAGTAAGCAATCGCTTTACATAACAATTACCATGCGAGATTAATTGTTATCATAATCGTCGATTGCTCCACTAAGCGCTCATCGTAGCCAGCTATTGAGCTAATCAGCGAAATAATAGGCAGAACAGTACCATGCGAGGTTACTGTTTAGCAATTGCTAATTATTTCTCTAAAATGCGCCCTTGGCTGCTGGAAGAATCTTCGTTATATTGGGCCATAGTATCCCTCCCCCTTGGAAATACTAGTTTCCGCAAGGAACTAGATCTTGAGACTGCAATAAATTAATTAAACTGAAAATATCGTAATCCTCGTTCGGTTCAGATTCTCTTACATCTCTGAATCTTCTTATTTTCTATTCCATTTTCTTACTTTTTTTTGTACATAATTTCAAGTTTGATTCCTCTTTTTATAATTTTCTCTCATTCAATTTTTTCTATTTATTTCACATTTAATTTTTCTTTCAACATTTCTTTCTTTCTTAATATTATTTCCTATGTTTTTTTCACCTTACATTTTTTTCTTAATTTCTGTTAACATTAAACAATTTTTTCCTTATTTTCTTTTCACAACATATCTATATTGCCTTTCTTCTTTTTTTTAAATTTCTTTCTTACATTTGACTGTGTAACGACATATTGCTTTTTTATGCATTTATCGGTTATATCCCTTTATTCAATTTTTACATATTTTGAAATTTATCGTAATTCGCTACTTATTTTTATTATATTAACAATCTATGATTATCTTATTCCACCAAAATTATTAATTAACTTATCTCTAGGGATCTTAATGTTTATCTAATCCCAAAAATAACAAATAGTAACAAGAACAAAACAAAACAAAATTATTTTACAATCAATTTCGGTAACAACGATTCACGAATACTATCAATATACCTTTTATACTCATTTACAATATTAAAAGTATTGTCCAAATCATAACAAAAAACCTCAATAATTTCAATAATTTTTAACAATCTTATCCTTAACATTTTACTTTCTGTGGGTGCCCAAAATTTCCCTAATTAAATTTTTACTATACAATAACTACTCTACTATTCTAATTGTACCAGCTGCTTCCCGACGACGGTAGGTAAATTTGCTGTTGACAGGTTTGCTGTTGTTGGAATGTTGACTTCTATACAGAATTCTGCTGGCTTGGATAGCCTCGATTGAATTGGCCCCGTCTATGGTTTGCTGATGATCGTTCAAGTCTGTTCACTTTTTTGTCCCTTTAAATGGCACACTACTCCTGCTAGTACTGCTAAGGTGAAGATGCATAAACACCCGGTAGCTGATGTAGCTGCTAAGTGGACATGTTAAGAAATAATTTATCCGAACCCTCTGCTTGATGGTTTCCTGGACCCTTTTTATATCAGCATCGTTGTCTTTCCTTAAATACCTTAAATAGCCTTAAATAAGTTCCTCGACTCGAACTAGACTGTTCCACTCCGGAATTACTTGTTCTTTACATGCTTACGAATTGTATATGCAAGTTTACCAGAAATATTTTTCTTTTGCCATTTTAGCATGTTATGGTTTAAGAGGCCAGGATATTATGGAAATCTTTACATCAGGTTAGAGATTTTAAGATCTGATCATATTACTATTTCTTGTTACCGGCGGTTCTTTACTTTCAATGCAACAAACATGTCAAAGAAAATCGTTGCTCTTATTTTCGATGTTATAAGAGTATATTTTTTCCGGAATATAATAAGGATGTGAAAGTACTCTCAATTATCTCGTTATCATGACAATCAGTGGTTGGAAATAATGTTTGTAAGAATATTAGTTTTCTTGATTTTCTTATGGTACGATGGAGTTCTCTTAATTGTATTGAGAGTCCATGCGTACTTAAAGAAAAAAGATATTTTTGATTCCATATAACACCATGAAAGACTTCTCAACATTAAATTGTGCGCTAGTAATTCCATACTGCTTCATATTCGCGTCCATATCTATAAGCTTCAGTTGTTCAGGGCTCCGTAGAACTATTGCCTTTCATCTGATTTCCTTATTTCCGCTGATTACTTCATAATGTCGCTTTCGTCTGTATAACGCCTGCGCTCTGGAAGCGGTAGATACGTCGAGCGTGGATTTGAAGATCTTACGTATTCTTATTTGACCTCTCTTAAACTAGGTGAAATGAACTACTAAATTTTTCTAATTATTCTTTATTTATTTCAGCAATTATATTTAAAAACATCAATAAAAATTGTTCTCTATTAGCTTTCCTTTTTACTGCAACATCTTTTCTACTATATCATTATTTTATTGCGATATTATTCGATCTTTGTAAGCTTTGAACATTTAACTATCTTGATACATTTAACATTTTTCTTCTTTTTAATAACCCCCTTCCTTTTTTATTTTCTATTACATATATTTCGTATTTCTTATTCCTATAATACCTTTTTATTTCTTTTGTCAAACTTCTCTTTACTTTTAATTTCCTATCCTTTTTTTTATTTTTGTTATTTAAATAATTAAATAACTATTTTTTCTAATATTTGTACATATATATACAGGGTGTCCCGTAAGTCGACGTCAAGCCGGAATCGGGTGATAGACCAAATCACAACAGTTACCAGAAAAATATAAAAAAATCTAAGTCATGTATTCTTCAAATTATAGACATTTCTTTTGTTTTCGAGAAAATGTTCACCCTGTAATGGTTTTTTAGCTCCTGTTGCTGCAAATCTTTATTTTTTTTTCAATTTTATTTTTCTTATGTAATCCCGAAAAGGTGATCATGTAACCTGTTGCTTTAAGTTCAAAGCCAACTGTTCCAGCTTGGAAGAAAATGTCACATTTTGTTGAACCAAGAATAGAAAATTAATATTTCACCCAACTTTAACTGAATGTAATGAAAAAAAAATGTCCTACGCCAGTCTAGCAAGTAACTGAAAAAGTTGACTCATTTAATAAGGATTCTCAAATGGTATAACACTTGCTACTATATTTCTTATATTGGAAAAAAAAAATTTCTTCAAGAAACCCAGTTTGGATAAATTTATTTTCACCTACTAAAAATGATTCTAGTGTATCCAAAGCTTGGCGTAACATCGTAACTTTAAAATTTTAGTTTGAGTAACACGGACAGTCATTGCATGAAGTGTGAGTGAAACATATAGTGACGCTTTCAAATTAGAGATCCTAACTTTTTGTTGAACTTAGGACAAATTTTAAAATTAAACAACAATTATTTGCATGCTAAGATTTATTATTTACAAAAGATGTTCAAACTGCCTTCCTTCAGCTGCAATACAAGTTCGACATCTTCTCGAAAAGGATTGGATTATCATACGGGCAAGTCTTCCGTAACTTTAAGATTCTAGTTTGAGTAACACGGACAGTCATTGCATGAAGTGGAGCTCATGTTTTTGTAAAATTCGGTGAGCTATACTTTTAGGCACTCCTGAACTTTCAGGGATTGCACGTACCGAACTACTTGGGTCTTCTTCAACTGCTTGAAGTACTACGCCCTCGTAAGTTAAGGAACTCTTCCTTAACCATGTACTTGGTTTGGAGTCGGCCCTCTGTGGAGATTAGACGATGCCCATTTGTAAAAACTCAATGATTTGACGAGCTAGCATCACTATCTTGCTCACTCACATTTCATGCAATGACTCTCCGTCTAACTCAAACTAGAATCTTAAAGTTACAGTCTTACGGCAAGCTTTGGGTACACTAGAAGCATTTTTAGTAGGTGAAAAGAAATTTTTCGAAACTGGGTTTCTTGAAGAAAAAATTTTTTTTTCCGTAATCTAAGAAATATTGTAGCAAGTGTTATACCATTTTAGAATCCTAATTAAATGCGTCAACTTCAGAAGTTACTTGCCAAACTGGTGCAGTATATTTTTTTTTCAGTGCAGTCAGTTAAAGTTCAACGAATTATTAATTTTATATTGTTGGTTCGGTAAAATGTGACATTTTCTTCCAAGCTGGAACAGTTGGCTTAGAATTTAAAGCAACAAGTTACATAAGCACTATTCGGGATTACACAAGAAAAATAAAATTGAAAAAAAGTAAAGATTTTTAGCGACAGGAGCTAAAAAACGATCACAGGGTGTACATTTTCTCGAAAACAAAGAAATGTCTATAATTTGAAAAACACATGACTAAAATTTTTTTTATCTTTTTCTGGTAACTGTTATGATTTGGTCTATCACCCGATTCCGGCTTCACGTCGACTTACGGGACACCCTGTATATGTACATATTTTTTTAAAAACACATTTTCTTACCTATTATTCAAATCTCTTTACCTGAGTTGTCGTGTTGCTTCAGCTCCAATAAACTAAGCAATAAACTGTCCTTATATCTTCTTGCGCTTTTTTCTTGACCTATTAATCTATAAAGCTATGTCATATAATATAAATGTAAGAAAATACGCCCCTCAAATCGCTTACAAAATTTGAAGGCCCCTGTTGAAAACCGATTTATTCCCATTTTCTTGAAATTAATATTTCCTCTTCCCCAAAGCCCCTGAGCTCGCATTTGTGGTGGATAGAAACTTCTCCTACCTTCATAACTTCATGCAGGTCTTTCGGAATACTTAGCGGATCTTGTTTATAGGAGGAATTTGGCGCTTTTACCGGACAGGCTCTTGCATTAGCGATTATTACAAATGCAAGTCTATCCTTCGGACTATTTCCGCTGTATTCGCCGTGTCTGTGTTGACTGGTCAATCCTTCGCTATCTTTTCCCAGAAGGACAACAGAAATGGTTCCTGCCATGTAAGTACTATCTTTTCTGCCCTGTTGGATTTTTCCTTCCGTATCCCGGCCTGGAATTGATTTTCTTGAGTCCTACTCTGTCAAGCTGTAGCTCTCACTTGTGCGCAAGCTGCGATATTTTCACAAGAAGCATTTTCTATGCTTTTTCTGGCGTCTTGTATCAGTAGCTTCATATTTAGGCAGTAACTATAGCTCTGCCACTGAGGAAATCCATTCCAAATATACCGGTGGCTGGAATTGAGTCCGTATCACTAATGGCATTAAATCTGCAAGCATGCTGGCTGGTGTCTATCTGCAACTTTGCCTCACAAGTGCCGATGGAACTCCTAGCGGAGCCGAACAGTCCTCCAGTTCTAATTTTGTAATGTGTCTGTACGGGCGTATCTCCCTTTATCCTATTAACCTTAATTATAATACAGGTAGATCTGGTATCTATTAAAAGTCTCAACTTACCTTCAAATGCTTTGTTCGATTGGACTGTTATGACAAACTTACTCTGAGAATTTAATTTTTCGTTGGCCTTCTCTGCTAGATATTTCTTGAGACAATTCTTCGTATAGTGGTTCCGTGCTCGGCAGAAATGATAGTAACGCCCTTGCCCTACCATAAAGAATATTTCATTAACGCCTTCGGGACTTGGATGCCTCGCGCCTATATGGCCGGCATTCCCTAGAAATATGTCATAGTTATCCACATTTGAAGCATTTTATATTCCTTCCTCTGCGAAATTCCGGTGCTTCCTTCTGCGTCTCTGGTGCCATGGCTTGCAGCCTTTCTGAGTCCTTTTCGGAATAGGTAGCTTCCTTCTGTAGTCCTTCAAGCGATTCACATTTTCTTCCAGTTAAGTATACCCGTGTGGCCTGACTGCCGACACCAGCTTTAAAAATAGCTACCGCGTCGACCTCTAGCGCTGTTGTCAAACCTCCATACTTATTGGAGTATTTGGCTGATACCGCAGACTTGGGTATTGTCCAACAGCTCCATCATCCTATCCGCAAACTCTCTAATATCCGCACCAGGTCTCTGCCTACAGGCTAATATTTCAGTGCGTAATTCACTGAAATATGTCCGTAGCATGTAGGCTGTTTTAATCGCTTCCTAAAAAGATGCAAAGTCCTTTGGCTTATTAGATAGTAAGCGTCATCAGACAAACGGTATTTTATGCACTTAAGAAAAATGCTTTGGTCTCCTGCTTTCAGTCGATCGTGCAAGTCTTTGCTGCAACTGAGGAAACGAGAAACTTCTTTTGCCATCATTGGGGACCTTTCCTGGGCCTGATAGCATGCTAATTCTTTCCTAGTTAAGATATTACTCCTACCTGCGGACATTTATGACCGAGCTAACACCGTCGATACCCCGGCGAAGAATATCCCCTACAGCTCTTGTCTATGTTGAATATTAATGGGTAGACCAGACCTCACATCCTTACAAAGCTCATTCCCGATCTTTAAGAATAAAACCCAACTTAACAACACGACGATTAGATACACTTACTATGTATTTAATGAGCGCAAAAAAACACGAAAACAAACCCCACAAATCTATACTCGGTCAACTAAACTCTCACTCTCACCTAGTTAACACACATCTATTATAATTTACTTGCATCATATAAAATTATCATACTTTTCGTGAACTGAAACACTAAAAGTATAAAAGCAACTCTGAAAAAACTTTAACACATCTTAAAATTAATACTTTATCTGAAATAAAAATTCTAGCTGGCAATAACTCGCCGAAATTTGCTAGTTAAAGGCGTCTTACGACAGCCAAAGTTTTTCAATTAAACAATGAAAAAAAAATTATAAAAAAAAAAATATTTTTACCTTACTTTTACCGGCTGCGCCAATTGTGGTGCTCCTCGAGCAATCTATCAATAAAACTCACAAACTTTTCAATAAAAACGGTAAGTTGTTTTACTAATATTCTTTTATTACGCGAACAAAACTGACCTATCTTACTACTTTAATATAAGCGAGCGCTGAGTAACTTGAACCGACTCGAATAAAGATAAGACTGTACATTGAATTACCCCCGCCAGACCAGTCACTGGTCTTTCATGTCCGATATTCGGAAGAAAACTTTACTCACAACGCGGATGTAAGCAAACGACAAGAACCTAGTCGTTTGTTTTATCGGTTGCAGCACTTGAGTCGTTTAGTAGTAAGCAATCGCTTTACATAACAGTTACCATGCGAGATTAATTGTTATCATAATCGTCGATTGCTCCACTAAGCACTCATCGTAGCCATCTGTTGTGCTAATCAGCGAAATAATAGGCAGTTGCAGAACAGTACCACGCGAGGTTACTGTTTAGCAATTGCTAATTATTTCTGTTGAACTTCGTATGAAGGTGTTTATTTTTTTCTAAGAATAATTTTGTAAATTACTATAGTTTAGATACAAATTTTTCCTGTTTAGAATTTAATTTAATTTTCATATTTTCCCACAAAATATTTTCTCACAAAATTATGCTACTCTTCAAAAATTTAAACTTCGCAAAATTTGACAAGCATGTATACATATGAAGGACTCATGTTACACATTTGGTTTTCTAAAAATATGTGATAAGAAGAAATATTTTTCGTGGGAATGAAAATTTGTCTATACATGAATTTTATATTAGAGATGATGTGAGCTTGCGAATGAATTTTTGTATTTTTTGAGATACAATTTTCTTTTTTGCTGAGGGCCTTGACATCCTCCCAGGGTTGAGCATGTTGTTCAATAATGTTAAACATCTTGTTGACTTTCGAAGGAGAAATCTTGTTCCTTGGAAGTGGACATTGTCGTTGGTTTTATGGCATTTATCACGCCCTTTGAATTTGATCTGAGTCGACTCCAGATAAGATATGCTGCAATTAACACTATGACTGCTAATGATGAATATCCTATAGTGACTTGATGGACATCGTGAGGTTGTATTTTCACCGGCAAATGTTGATGTGCCTTTACGTATTGTTCTGAAGTTTGTAGGTCAATAATATCGTGTAGTTGTTGACGATGTAATTTTAATTGGTGTTCCTCAGGAGGGTGTGTGAACTTCTTTATGTCGACGGATAATGGATGTTCAGTTAAGTTTATTGATCGCAAAAAAGAAAATCTGACCTGTGTTGGATAGATGTTATGAGAGCTAATTGTCATCAACTCTTGTTTAATTAGAGAGTTATCGTTGAATTTAAGCAATCCTGAACTCTGGAGTGTTCTTTGAACTGTCCTTATTCCGCATACGATATTGATCCTCGTTTCCCTTTTGACGGCATATATCCAGTAGTTTGTATTATACAGTTGTATTCACTTCTGGGTGTAATTTATCTGTACAACCTCACAGGTCTTTTTGATTGTTAATTAGATTAGGTTCACATTCACAGAGATTTGCTTCTTTGTTGTAAATTGGTCGGACTTGGTTGAATAGATGGATGCTTTTTCCAACCGAATTGCACCTTGTTACCTCAATATCTGTTATTGGGTAATATTGTCACGATGAGGGCTTACCAATAGGAAATTGGTTGAGGGTTTCATTGCCAAGAAGGTGTTACTTCTCAGTACTGGCACTGGTAGTAACCTAAACATTTAAAAATGTTCTCGAGTGAATAGTGGAAGTTTAATGTTAAAAACTATATGTCGCGGTGTTACTTCTCCGTGAACAGTCATTAAGCTGTATAATTGATGCAAGTCTGGATGATCATTCGATCCTGGCAGTCTCAACGTTGAGGGTAGGTGATTTTTTATATTGCTTAAATCATTCCTTAAATTTCCTTGGTGTGAGGAGCATTGGATTGCTTCTCCCATTCCGGGTGTCGGTAATTATATCTATTAGTGCCTCTTGTATGTGTTGATAGTTGGACATAATCAGTGAAGGATACATGGATAAAGCTGCTGTTAGCTGAGCTCTTTTCTGTCACAGCGTTCGCTTCATGTACTTCATCAGCGAGTAGCTTTAGAGATCTTTCAAAACCTTCGAATTGGCTATTAATTTGTTCCTGACTCTTTTTCGTAATGTTGGTAGTTGCTTCTATT
Organism: Dioctria linearis; assembly: GCA_963930735.1. Classification (NCBI taxonomy): domain Eukaryota; kingdom Metazoa; phylum Arthropoda; class Insecta; order Diptera; family Asilidae; genus Dioctria; species Dioctria linearis. Next base: position 53,731,652 of record OZ005743.1, on the reverse strand, counting down.
TAGGAGGTTTGATTTTTCAGCAGTTGTAAAAGATAACCTTTGTTTGTTTTTATGTTATCTATTATGTCTGATGCTTGGTTGGCAGAATTTTGGTCTAAAATACCAAATAATTTATTTGCAATGTTGTCTATTATGTCTGTGGGTGATCTCCGTGTTCTGGTTGCGGTGTAGTCATTTTGATTCAACAGAAGCTCATTGTTGTCCTTTATTTCATTCGTATGATAGTAAAACTGCTCTAATATTGCCTTACAGTACTCTCCATCTTTTGTCAGGTTACAAAGGTGGCTAAATCGTCATATTCCCCTTTCAAAACTCTTGAATTCCTTCCAGTAGTTTTCCAAATCATAGAATACAAGTAGGTTCCATTCACTCGCCACCATATTGGTGATACCCAGATTCTCAAAATATTATCCTGGTTGATGATCAAAGCGGGTGATTTCTACTGGCTGAAGAGTTCTACTAAAAACTGGTAATATCAAGGATGTTAGTAAAACTAAGCTTAGTACAGATTTTGAGATACTTGGTTCCCTTTGTTTCTTTTTTACTGGTTGTTCTGTGCCTATGTCTTCTTCATTGTTCGTACTCTGCTTAAGCGTGGTATGATCACTTGAAGACCTTTTAAGCCAATTTGAATTTACGGGTAGAAACCGACATTTATATGGATGTTTTGTTGTTATTTTCATGATGGGCCGTTGCATGGCCACAAGATTTGTATTAGCTTGATTCTTGTCTTCTTCCCTTTCATCTTCTGTTAGACAAAGTGCGTGAATAGGTCTACGAAGAATTCCAGATGCTGTCCTTACGTCTGCTACACGAACTAAACCATCGGCACCTTTGATGGCTTCAGTAATTCGTCCTAATTGCCATTTAAGCGGAGGGAGGCTATCATCCTTTATAACTACCATGATACCTGGCTGTATGTTTTGTGATCGTTACTTCCACTTAAATCGTTGTTGCAATTCACCCAAGTATTCTTTTGACCGCCATTTCCAAAATGGTTTCCTTATATAGCTGACTAGTTTCCATCTTTCCAGTAAGTCCGTTTTCACTGGGTTAGCAGTTGGATCTATTAATGACGTAAGTGGTTCCCCAATTATAAAATGTCCCGGAGGTGGAGCAGTCAAATCATTAGGGTCTGACAACAACGGCGTAAGTGGTCTGGAATTTAATACCGCTTCGATTTCTACCATTACTGTTTCAAGTTCTTCGTATGTGAGTGATGCTGAGCTTACTGTTATCTCCAGCAGATGTATTGCAGATTTTACGGCTGCTTCCCATAACTGCTCCAAAGAGAGGAGCTCGTGCTAGAATGAAGTGAAAGTCAATTGCTTTAGTGGTACTAAAATTGACAATTTCCTCCCTTGAAATCGTAAGATACACATATCCAGTTTTTCTGCAGATTGGCTGACCTGATTCCCGGTGGCTATTAATTAATTAATTACTAGTCCACGGCTCTGTTTAAGTACTTCCAATGCATCATATTCTTCCCACTCATTCTACGCTTCCCAACTTCCTGCTCACCACTAACTGCAACATCTGCTTGCTGAATGCACGGTCTACTCTCAAGAACTTAGCGGTTATTAGGCAGGTCGCTTCCGTTCGAAACACCAGTGCCCTTTTAATCTGTGAAACATGGACAAAATCATTTCATTCCTCTAAGATGTTAGAAATTGCCGGTTATAGAGTGCATATATTAGATCGAACTGACAATAAATAGATGTGAGGGGGTCTAATGTTATTTTTCAACTTTCAGAGAATAGTTGGGAAGTGCTCGCAGTGAAAATGTGGATTAATATCTAGCATTTAGACACGATTGCTCTCATTGTGATCTATGTAAGGGAGTCGACGTTCTCTAACTATCAGCTCTCCGCTCTGAGCCGGGAACTAGACTGGGTCATTGAACAATTCTACCGAATTGTTATTGGGTGAGATATAAATATTGACTTAAGACAAATTTAGAAGGGCTACTGGTTGAGCGTGGGCTGCAACTAATTAATTGCGAACCCACTCGACACGGGTTCTCTTCTGCTACTACGCTGGATCTCCTTATCACCTCACCAAACTTCCCTCCTCAGTCCTCTGGCCAATGTCCGGGTGTTGCTGACCATTAGATAATCTTCCTTTGATCTTCCACGCCAACCTCCTAGTTCTTGGATCACCTTCCGCAATTTCTCTGCTCTACAACGTGAGGCTCTTTCAAGCGATATTCATAGTATGAACTAGTCGGCTTTGCATTCTCTATCTGACCCGGAGGATGCGGTTCTGCATTTTTCATATAAAGCCAGATTCCTTTTCCAGAGGCGTGTTTCTCTCAAAACCGTTCAGATTAAAGACATTAACTCTAGAGTTCTTAGCAGACCTGATGTTGCTCTCCTTTGTGAACTTTGTGACATTGCATATATACACTGGAAAAGATCCAAATCCCAAATTAGCCGTTGATCTGTTTATTAAAACGCCCGCTTATGTTTGCGATTTCTTTATTGAAGTTCACTGGTCTACAATATTAGAGTGACTGAATGTATCGACAAAAGCGGCTGTAACGGAACGTTATCAGTATGCTTGTGATTGCTCGTTCCCTACTAATACCAAACTAACAACCATTATACATACAACATCTTCCCCTTAAGAAAACCAGTCTAAAGTTTGTCGGACTGTTGTCTAAATTCAATTGATAATTTCATAAAATTTGTAAAATTTAAAATATTATTATTTTTTCTTCATTTATAATTAATCCTCGCCATCGCTGAAAATACGAGACGTACTTTTATTATACCTATACTATATATATATATATATATATTTTTTGTAACGTGTTAGCAATGGCAAATTTGTGTATTTTTAATTATAAGTAAACCTATCAGGTTGTTTCAACGATCTTCCATACCGAGTTACATACTGTTCATTATATAGTGCTACATTTTGCTTTTGTGGTTCGCGCTGATTTTCGATGTCTGTAAGACTTGTTTGAGGAATAGCAGTAGCTTCATCATAGACATCAGTAAATTTCGGTGCGTTAAGTGACCTTCGTGTATGTATTTGATTTCTGCGAAGCTCGCGGTTGTGTTTGTTACGGATAATATAAGATCTTGGGCTTTTGTGAGCATGTACTATTTGGCCAGGCTTCCAAGTATCTTTATTGTAATTTTGATATACTATATAGTCACCCTTTTTTAAACTTAGATCGCGTGAGACAGCTGTACGATCGTAACTTGATTGATTTTCTATTTGATTATCTTTGAGTTTATCCACAGCTTCTGAATAAATCACTCTTGGAATTAGTAAAGAGGACTTATTTGGAAGCTTTGTACGTAAAAGACGACTCATCAGCATTTGTGAAGGGGAATGTTGTGTACCCGCTACGGGTGTACTCCGGTATTCTAACATGGACACAAAAGTGTCCTTGCCCTCCTCTGAACATTTTCGTAGTATGTTTTTCGCGATATTAACTGCTTTTTCTGCCAAACCATTAGAGCGCGGATATTGTGGACTACTTGTTTCGAACGTAAAACCCCATACCCGACAAAATTCGAGACACTCATAAGAGTTGAAAGGCATATTATCACTAACTGCAACTTTCGGTATTCCGTGACATGAAAATATTTTCTTTATTTATTTTATTATTTATTTATTTATTTTTCTTTCTTTCACTTCGAAAGATGAAGTATTTTTAACAATTTTCAACTCAAGCCATTTTGAAAAGTAGTCCATTAGAACTAGAAAAGTGATTCCTTGAAACTGTAACAGGTCGCATTCTACAACATGAAAGGGTAAATCAGGGATTTCTCGGCAGATCATCTTTTCTTTTGTATTTGATGATCTATACTTTTCGCATGTCCTACAAGATGCAATCAGGTCATAAATGTCCTGGTTCATATGAGGCCAATATAAAATCGAGGCAGCGCGAGCTTTAGTTTTCGTTAGATCAAAATGAGATTCATACAGTAATTTTAGCATTTCCTTCTGAAGAGATTTAGGGACCATAATGCGATCATAAAAAAAACCAACACCATCTATGAAGTATATGTTATGTCTAATTCTCTAGAATTCTTTAATATGAGATGGGATTTTAGATATATCATTGGGCCATCCTAATGTAACAAACTTTTGCACCTGCTGCAAGATTGGATCACTTGCAGTAGCGACTTTAAATTGTTCCCTTTTTTCTTGACTTATGTCTATTGAACAAACAATATCAGTCAAGGAATCATCTAAACTCTCTATTGGAGGTTCAGCCTCAGTGCTGCGGGATAGCGTGTCTGCTATATGTAGTAGTTTGCATATTTCAGTAGTTTCAATTTAATTCTTTGTAACCTAGGAGAAGATATATTATGCAAGTCTTTGTAATACAGGGACACAAGTGGCTTGTGATCCGTATGAATCTGTATTTTTCTGCCATATATGTAATTATGAAACTTAATGCAAGCAAATAAAATCGCCAGGAATTCCTTTTCTATCTGGGCATATTTTACTTCAGAATCTGAAAAACTTTTTGATGCATAGGATATAGGATGTCCTTCTTGCAGAAGACAACAACCTCCGCCTTTGGTAGAGGCATCGGTTTGAGTTATAATATGCTTAGAAGCATCAAGTTGCCTTAGTACTGGGGCACTGGATAATTTTTTTTTAATTTTCTCTAAAGAGTGCGTATAAGTAGGTAGAGGTAGCCAGTTAAAGACTACATTATTTTTTAGCAAACCCCTCAAATCTGCTGTAAGGTCACTAAGGTTTGGAATGAAACTTCGCACATAATTTATTATTCCAAGTATACATTGGAGGTCTTTTTTATTTTCAGGTGTTTTTAAAGATTGGATCGCAGTGATGCGCTGGGGATCGGGTTTCATCCCATGTTTAGAAAAAAACATGCCCCAAATATTTTACCTCTTCCACTTTATATTGAAATTTAGCTTTATTAAATTTGACATCAATTTCTTTCGCTCTCTCCATTACAGCCTTTAGGTTTGCATCGTGCTCTTGAATAGTACGACCTCCCACTAATATATCGTCAATGTAAAGTACTACACATTTGAGGCCACCGAAATTTTTTTTAATTATGTTCTGAAGAATTTTTGTTGCAGGCTTAATCCCAAATGGGAGTCTTAAACATTGGTAACACCCAAAGGGCATTGAAACTACACAAATATCACTAGATTCTTCATCTAGTTTAACCTGCCAAAAACTATCTTTCAAATCTAATACGGAAAACACTGTCATGTCTTCGAGAGCGTATCGCAAGTCGTCTAAAGTTGGAATGTAACTAGCTTGCTTTCGGATGCAAAGGTTCAACTCGCGAGGATCCATGCAAAGCCGTAAAGATTTATCGGGTTTTTGAACTATTATTATGTTGCTAACCTAACTCTTGGGGTCGTCAACCTTTTTTATGATACCAGTTTTAACCATACTGTCTTATTTGTCTTTTACTTTTTCACGAATGCTGTAGGGAATTCTACGCGCGGGCTTAACAACAGGAGGAATTGGTGTACCATAATAAATATGTCCTTTTGATGGAAATTGGCCAATGCCATTAAAATTATTCTTGTATTCATCGATTAACTTGTGTTTTTCTTCATCAGTGCTTAACATATCAACCTTTTTTACAAGATTCAATAAAATACAAGTAGGAAGTCCTAAAATAGGTTTTGACTTAACATCCGCTACTATAAAGTTGATTTTTTGTGAATTTATTCCATCTTTAGTAATTATATCAACGCTTCCGCTCGGATCTATGATGAAGCCACCATATGCCTCTAGCTTTAATGACACGTTATTAATATTGCGTTTTCCATATAAGTCATTAAATATGTAAAGCGGTAAGATGTTTACTTCGGAACCTGTATCTATTTTAAATTTCACTGTCTTATTTTCTATCCCAAATTCTTTAGTCCAACATTAATTTGCCTTTTTGCTATCACTTACAGCCATACAAACTGTTTCTATAAACAATGATTCTTCTTCAGATTGATCCTCTGTCTCTGTATTTTCAGCGCATTGGAGTTCTCTGATGCTTCTGTATTTACACGCATTTGCGAAGTGATCTTTATATCCACACTTCAGACAGGTTTTTCCGTAGGCTGGGCATTTCCTAAAAGAATGAAAATTATTACATTTGTTGCATTTATTAAAATTTCGGCTTTCATTTGTGTTAAATCTACTGTTACCGTGACCTTCTTTGTTTAATTTCATTTCAGGCCTATATTTGTTGATACCATTCGGCTTACAAAATTGTTTGCTTAAATCTGCATTACTGTGGACTTCTCTTGAACAGCTCTCGTCTGCGATTTGGTCACCTCAGCTACACGACAATATTCGACAGCTTTCTTCAAGTCCAGATCGTTCGCCTTAAGTAGATTCCTCTGAACATCTGGATCATTGATTCCTAGAAGAATGCGATCACGTAGCAATCAGCTTGATTCTCGAATTCACAATTTTTTATCAGTGTGGTGATCTCAGTTAAAAAATGATCAAACGGTTCATTTTCAACTTGGCATCTTTTATAAAATAGATATCGTTCATAAACAATATTCTTTATGGGGCTACAATAATCATCAAATTGCCTAATTACATCGTCGATATCCGCTTTTTCTTTTTCAGTTAGTGAGAAGGTGTTAAATACTTCCATTGCATCTTCACCAATTAAATTTGAAAACATTGCTACCTGTATATCTTTTGCTTCTTTATCTTTTTTGGTAGCTTTCATGTAGATTTTAAATAATTGCTTAAATCGTCTCCATGATTCGTTTAAATTGCCATTCAGATTTAATGCAGGGGGAGGTTTAAAAACGGTATCCATTTTCTTTGTGTGTATGCGTTACAGTTTTATTAGAATAGCGGGATGGTTTTTGCACAAATTCAAATCAAATTTTATATCAGTGTTCCACTTTTATATTTATAAATTAGGTTTTTTTTTATTTTTCACTAAACAATTTGCTTTTTATCGTCAATTTTAATTGTTTTTATTTCGGATGCCATCTCAATCACATACTCTCAATGGAATTTTTATTATCCTCGTCTATGTTTTCCATTTTAATTTGGATTTTTTTTTTAAACACTTGTAGTTTCCGTCGCTTTTTTTTTTTATTATCCGACTGCGCCATGATCTGTTTATTAAAACGCCCGCTTATGTTTGCGATTTGTTTATTGAAGTTCACTGGTCTACAATATTAGAGTGACTGAATGGTATCGACAAAAGCGGCTGTACCGGTACGTTATCAGAATGCTTCTGATTGCTCGTTCCCTACTAATACCAAACTAACAACTATTATACATACAACAGCCGCTTTGAATTTCATCGAATGCATCGAAAAGCTGATTACCTGAAACGTTCCAAAACCAGGTAACTCATTCAAAGCAATTTTCGAGGGTGAGCTTAACTGGAATTCCAAACCTGGGAGTCACTTCTAGATCTAAGGTCCACGCTGATATAGATCCCAACGACTTTGCGAACTTGCTGTTCCTTCTCTTCTCCCCTTGCTTCACGGGATCCTACCTCCGGTAGCGACTCTCTACCTCCTAGGCCATCTCGGCTGATCCTCAACCCATTTCCTCCAGCTTCCTCTTTCAGAAACTGTTACGAGATAGAAGTCATAGATGCATTTTATCACGTCAAATCTAATGCGACTGGACTCGACGGGGTTCCAGTCAGATTTGTGAAAATTATTATTCCTTCCTTCTTTTGGGCCAAAGTCATTGTATGGTAGCTCTGATCTCTTGGGGCTGGTTCCTCTTCTCTAATCACTGGCTTCTTTCCTTCCTTCCTTCTTTGGGCCAAAACCGTTGTATGGTAGCTCTGATCCCGTGGGGCTGGTTCCTCGTCTGTAATCACTGGCTTCCTTCCTTCCTTCTTTGGCCAAAGATCCAATGATTACGTCGGGGTCACCAAATGTTAATTTAGAGTGGATTGGAGCTTTTTCCAAACCATTTTAGTCTGCCTGCTATTACAGCCTTACCACTTGTTTTAAGGGCTCATAGCTACTGAAAGAATTTTCCTTATATTGGGCCATAATATCGATTCATCACATCTAGAGTAAGTTGGAATAAGGCTTGGACGATCCTCCTCATCAGCATGGTTTTCCTGTTGGAAAAATGTTTTCACGGCTCATGGGTCGAGTCACACTTTGGGTGCCCGCAGGGATGACGCCTATGTCTTAAAATCGGCTATCTCAGTCGACCATTTTTCAGTGTCGTCTGGACCACAGGGGAACCAGACAACCCTGCGCTGTTATGGTCCGAGCATTCTGCACGCAGCAGTATGCTACAATGAACCTAGCTGCAGTATGCTATGCAAAACAATATGGCGATTGTGCTGCCATTCGCAGGCTGCGCGTTTGACATCTGACGGTGGGCGACTCGGAAGAAGTTGTGAAAAAATAAGAAGAAGAAGTTTTCTAACAAGTTAAGACAAGACGTGAATGAAGTAAATCAGAAAAAGATTTAGCAGCCGTATATATATATTATAAATATAAAAACGACGTGTATAAATAATTCCCTTTCCAGGGAGAATAGACATTTGCGGGAAGCAGTGGGAACTTCGGACTGAACGAGTGAAATTAGATCAGGACAGACGACAAACCAAAATCCAGTGAATCGTAAGACACTTAGGGTGAAAACAGGAAAATTTTGCAAAGGGTTGGTGCCGATTTTTTCTTTAAACTCGAAGCTATTGGAATAGTACATCCCACAGATATTTTTCAAGCACGGGAATTCGTGCGCAGTTACGTACCGCCACAGGAGAGCATGTAAAATCCCATTGTCGAAAACGTCCCGAGTGATTTTTTTATATACGACGGTACTATCAATAGGCTGTGAGAGAGCGATTTGCATACCCGTTGGACTTCCTGGCCGATGTCGCCCCACGCAATAATGGATTCGCTACCAGAAAGGCGTTTAAACATCAATAGCCCAGTCTCTTTGATTCAGAAAAGGGTCCATTTAGAGCTTACATACAGCACCAATATCTAGGGTGGAGTTGGGCACATTCGTCATTAAAATCATTTATCTCCTCTGGAGCAGAATCTTTCGATTGTATCGCTTGAATTTATATTAACTTAACCAGATATATCTGTTAAGAGATAGCTTCGCTATAGAAATTATTTAGGAGTACACTTTTTCTAATATTTTTTTCATATCTTTTGAAACAAGTCAAGAATGTTGAAGGTGCCCCACATTGGGGTACTTTCGACAAGCGTATGGGGGAGTTTCAACAACCCATTTTTGTAAAATTAGATTTCATTACATAAACGTATTTTTATTGATTTATATAAGAATAAAGAAAATACATAATATAACATAAACAATATACTTATTCAATCTAATAATTTTCAATATTATCTCCTAGGAACCCACCTATATGTATGTACTTTTGTATATATGTAGGTATTAGGTATTAAAAAACTAGTACATATTATACTTATTAAGATTAATATTAAAAATATGTTTTTCTTTTGCACGTGAAGTTCCAGGTGGATGAGTAGGAATTGGTTACTTGCAAACTATATCTACAATACAATACAGTACAATACATTTATTCGGCCTTGTACAAAAGATTACAAAATCTTATCATGTATAATTAGGTGGGAAAAAACAACATAAGTAACATTAAAATTAAAGCAAAAATAAAATAATAATAAAAATAAATATAATAATAAATAAATAAATAAATGAATAAATAGAGAGAGAAAAAAAACAAAAAAAAGGATATCCAAAGATGAAAAAGAAAAAGAGAACTTAAAGATAAAGGGCAAAGAAAAGAACAAAGATAAAAAATAAGTAAATAAATAAAAATACATCCAATTAAAAACAAAAGACAAAAAAAAAATAAATAAAATTAAGAATTAATTAAAACAATTCAGCAAGAATTTAAATATCTGAGAATAAATACCAATCCACTATCTAATAACTAGTTAATGTCATCTTTGACTAGCTTAGCAAAGGTCAGGCCGGAACCTGTGCGCTGAATTACATTTGGAAGAGAGTTCCATTTTCGGGCAGCTTGGACGAAGTAAGAGCGCTCACCGTACCCAGATGTACATCTCGGGACAAGGAGTTGAAGACCTCTATTCGAGTGCAAGAACTGTAGGATTTCGGATAGATATGCAGGGGATTTAGAGTAAATTAGCCTATGAAAGAAGATAAGCCTCCGACGAATCAAATAGGCCTATACAGAGCTACCGAGTAGGGACGTAGCAAGAGTAGATACACGAGCGCTCCTAGGATGTTTATAAATATAACGGATGACATCGTTAAAGGCTACAGTAACTCCTCTTTGACAAATTGAGTCTAGTCTGCTAAAAATAAGGCTCGCATAGTTAAAATGGGGTAGAATAAGAGTCAACGCCAATTTCCTGCGAAAATCCACAGACAGGCAACTGGAGGAAATAGAAAGTTGACGAAGACTGTCGCAAACAACTAAATTTCGAATTGAGTTGAATGCCCAAATTCTTAACTGACTCAACATACTCAAGCGTGGAATTATTCAACCGAACTGAAGGCAAATCAGATATAGGGAAAACGGTTCTATATACCGGCAGACAGTAAGACTTATTTGGGTTAATGGCAAGCTCATTACCCATTACCCATTCGTGAACGTGCTGTAGGTCATCATTGATTCGAGCAATACAGTCCTATCTATTCGGTTAATTATTGATATATCGCTTATATCAGGTTTTACGAAGGCCCAGTTGTTGCTACACTTTCTGTAAAACCCAACAGACATCTTGGCATTTACGGTGGATATGATGACGCCAACATAATATCGAGCTCTTTTTTCGGTGTCGAACTTCACCAGCACATAATCTCCTTCTGAGATTTTATCCTGATCAATTAATTTTGGCAGTGAACAGACAACTTCATCAGAAACAGAGTCTGAATCATTAACGCATGGGTCGATAGAATCGATACTGTCTGCAAAACTAATTTCATTACTATCAGACGACTCATATAAGATAGCTTCAAGATTCCTTTTAATGGTTTCTTTTTTGATTCTTAGGCTTGACATATCTCGCTTTTGCTTCACTTCTGCAATACGGTTTTTCCTCAGAGTTAGTGTAAAGTCGAGACTTGCCCTTAGTTTTCTCGTTGCCCCTCTTTAAATTTTCTTTTAAAAGTGGAATCGGTTGTACCATCTCAGGGGATTTTAGTACATTTATATTCTTAAAAGCAATATTAGGCCCATCGGCGGTATAATTTATAGCATTAGCCGTAGTCGAAGAACTAGCTTCGGTCAAGGTTTCTTCTACAACAAAGTTTCGAGATGCGCATTTTCCTGGATTGAACGGCCTTATACCTGTTGATTCAAATCCCTTAGATATGTTCTCCGAAGTAAAGGCTTTGTTGAAGGGTACGGTTGTCAAAGAAGCGATATCATATATAGTGATATGTTTTCCTGGATTATTTACTAAGAATTCGCTCCATGCAGTTGTACAATAACGCTTAAAGGGCCCGTATACACATACATCTAATGGTTGAAGCCTATAGGATGTATGAGGTGGAAGTGATAAAAGCTCTATTCCATTACTTCTACAATATTCAATTACGTTCAAGGTGCAGTGCGACGGATGATTTTCAAGAATTATTAAAATCGGATGATCAATAGAACAGTTTGTATATGCTTTTATATGCTTTAGCACGTCAGGAAAGATTTCTGCAGTCATCCAACCACTTTTAGAATTCTATCCTATACAACCAGCTGGGCCTCCATTTACAAAATGATTCTTGTAGCGCATCCTGGGGAAAACATAAAGTGGAGGAAGCCGGTTGCAATCGCTTTAATTATACCGACCACAGACACTAGAGAACCCCTTTCTCCTGATGACACTTGGAGAACAGTTCGCTTTCCTTTCGAAGCAATGACCTAAGAAGATACCAAAAGGAAATACCTATATACGTACCTACCTATATTTATATAGCATATTTACTTTACCTCTGGTGGAGGCAGCACTGTTGTAACACCGGTCTCGTCCAGGTTAAAAATACTGTTAGGCCCAAAATTGTGCTTTTTATATAATGCATCAAGATTGTTGTAGAATGTAGTGACTGCTTTCTGGTTGAATCCCCTTAATCTCAACAGACTTATATTTTCGGGTTTTCGTAAGGAAAGATCTTGATTCCGATGCATGAAATTGTAAAGCCAATCAAGGCCTGCAATTTTATTTCTATCCCAAGAAGCAGGTCGTCTAGTTTTGTTGGTATCAACGAAATCAAAAACAAATTTTCTAGCAGTGAAATAAGTTAAACCGAAACCCATTTCACTGCGTTTTTTAAAGTATGAGGCTATTTCTCTTTCTTGGTCCATAGTAAATACTTGGTGCACATTATATTTAGATTTTTCTTTGGCGCAATTATCGTCATCGCTCATTCCCGAATCAGAATCGATGGAATTTAAATTAACGTCATTTTTCTTCAACCGAGAAATAGGAGTTGTGCGTTTTATTCCATAAATACGTGCTGCTGAAGATGGCGTTTCACGCTTGCTCACAACATCTTTCATTGCTAGTTTAATACTTTTTTAGTTTAAGTCACAACGGTTTGTTCTTTTCTTATAATTACGAACCATTTCTGTAATTGTAAAATATATACCTATATCTATATATAATAGTTATATAGCTCTCAAAACTGAAAATTGTTACACATTTTTATAATAAGTATCAAATAAAATTGGCACAACTGAAATGTGGAGTACTTTCGCCAGGTATGGTGCAGTTTCGACAATACGTCGAAAGTACCCCAGCCGTACTTGTCGACACTACCCCACAGGGAAGAGTATTTCTAAAAATAATATATCTAATATATAATAAGATTTTGTACCACTTTATAAGCTTGGAATCAATAAAACACAACTGATACAGTCACTTGATGCTAAGAAATATTTACTAAATGCATAATACACAGAACTATGCTTAATGCAGTTAATAGTGAAACGTGAACCAAAAGACTAGAGAACTTAGAACACGTCTGAAATGGTTCGCTGGTTATCTACAAATGAATTCTTTTGGTAGAAAATTTCGTGCGTGACGAAGATCAAACTGTAATTTTCCCAGAATTCTTAAATGACTTCTAACGGAAAATATTGAAGGTGTCGAAAGTGCCCCATGTCGAAAGTGCCCCAGTCTACCCTACTATGGAATCAGCGTCAGAACATCTGTAGAATAATTATAAAATTCAGTCAGCGCTCTTATTCCTCAAATGATTAGGAGCATAGGGCAACAGGAACCAAATTCTTGTTTTTTTTTTTTGCAATTTCTTCCCAACAGTGGTCTTGCGGAATGCACGAGGATTTGCCTCAGCGTTGGACTCCCCAGCCATCTGATGAACGTAAGTGTCATATTTCATTTCAATATTATATATTTTTATGTATATGCGCATTAGTATGGCAAAAGCAATCCGAGAATTTTTAAATAATTACGTGTAATGACATTCCGTCATAACGGCCGAAGAAATGGAATTTGAAATTAGTCTTTACAGTAATGTGACTAGTCGGTAAATAAAAAGGATTTCGATTCGGGGTGCCAAACACGTTATAGCTTATAAGCAGGCCTGACATAAGTGCAGGAACAGTTTTTCTATTCCTTAGAGGAAGGAAACTTCCTATCAGGCAACATTTTTCGTATGTACATATCAGTTTCATTTTCTTACTATACATAGGTACTGTAAACAGGCCTGACATAACTACAGGAACAGTTTTTCTATTACTTATAGGAAGGAAACTTCATATCAGGCAAAATTTCTCGTATGCACCTGCCAGTTTCGTTTTCTTACTACATAGTTCTCTCGAATAGTTGAATTGAGGTCAAGACTTTGCAGTCAGGCCACAATCTTATACAATAATGAGTTATCAAGTGAGCTTGGGTCAGCAGCTCTTAGTTTGTAGGTTAAAGTAGATGTGTTAGACTTTTAATATAGTTTGAACTCTTTGCATAGTTTGTAGTTATTCTTATCGCCATCTATTAGTGCCATCGTTTGGGCCCAATATTAAGAAAATTAAGGAAAACTTGCTATTTGTTCTAGTGCGGGGACCAGCCCTTAGACATATACATTGTTGTACATGATAAGAAACAGATTTTTTTTAAATTAATAATCACACATCCTTCTAAACATCAATGGAATATTCATTCTATTTTTTCATTACACAATTTTCATAAGTTTATTATAAAATCGTAAGATCAAAACCATTTTTAGTAAGTTCCCAGTTCCGTATTCTTACTTAGATAATATTTTGCTGATGGATATAGATTTTCAATAAATTCTTTTTATAACGTTATGGAGAGTTAAGATTCCTATTTCTCCTCTCACTCTCCTGGAGCCTTCTCTTGCCCATGGTTGATTTGGTCCGGTACTCCTTCTCTTTCAGATCATAAAAGGCATTCTGTAAAAATATTGTAGGTTGAACGCAATGCAATGTGATGACACTCATCAGCTGTACAATTTCATGGTGACCTATTAAGCGCCGCTATGAATGAGCAAGAATGATTACTCAATGTCCCGATTAGTGCAAATTAATTATTACAACATAAAAAACAAATAGAAGAAAAGAAGCGACGAGTCAGAGGTAGGCGAGTAGTAAAATTGAGTTTTGTTCTGACCATTCGCGCGGTGACAAGTGTCACATTACTCGCCGTGATTTTATAATTAAAATATGTAAACATAGATTTAAAAAGCTTATTCAAACAGACCTTGTGTTTATTTCGCCTGTATCGATTTACTTATATCAAATTGAGTGTTATCAGGATAATAAATGATTAAATCAAGTGATGTTGTATCAATAAATTGATCAGAGTATAAATGAAGTAGTGTATATTAACGAGTCGATCACCGGGGGGATTGGTACTGACAAGTACAGAACATCTCATGTGTTGAGCAGGTAAAGCACAACATAAATTGGCGCAGCCGGTAGGATCAAGGAAGCTTGGTTAAATAAACAACCGTAGATTTAAAAGCCTTGATCTTACACAAACAAAAACGGGTACCTGTGACAAAGAGCCATATAAAACGGCCAAAGTCACCCCCAACGCTCGGGGTAGATAGCATATGTAGGCGCCTCTGCTCCAGGCGGGCGTTCACCCCTGTTAGATGAGAAGGCCACAAGGAATTCTGGCCAACAACACATCATAGCCAGAGGAAATCAAAGCCACCTCCAATTCAATCTCATCAGCAGCAGACAAACTCATCAGTAGCAGAAAAACTCAGTTCCTGTGTTCAAAGGTAAAACGAAGACGTCTTTAAGCCCCCCCTCCCCCCTTTCAACAGATCCAGGGAAATTTAGGAAGGCCTAGGGCCCCCCGGCAGCGATATAACAGCAGACGAAAATATTACAGTAATTTGGACAATAAGGAAACAGGAAAGTCATCACTACTAGGAGATGGGCAACAATAAATGCTCTAAGTTAATTAAGGTAAAAATTGACTTCATTCTTTAGTCAAATCTCTTTGAAATAAATATACTTAGATTTAAGCTTTATTAGGCGTATATAGAAGTATATGCTATTAAATTATAATGTTTTTTTCTCCTCAAGAAAAGTATTAGAAAATTATTATTAAAAAAAAATAATAAATAAAAAAAAATCAATTGGTATAGATTTAAGATTTTTTATGAGTGAAAATTCCATCAATTTGATCGGTTTTAAACGTGATATTTAATTAAGGACGGCAATAATTGATATTAGGCGTGATAATTTGTAAAAAAAACTTTGTGATATTCACCTTAATGACTATTGATCAAGTTATTCACTTTAAATATGACACTAGTCAGTTGTCAGCTTCCTGTTGATTTTTTTTAATTCAAATACGGATTCTAGACACCGGTCCGATATTTCATTAGTTAGTGGTTGGCCGCACTTCCAATAATTGCGAAAAAAATCAAATAAAAAAAGACATGCTTAAAATACAAATGATGATATAATTCTGAATCCTTTCTAAAAGTCCATTTTCAAACGAAGTAACAGTGGGGTTCACAGATAATTGTTTCATTGAAATTTCTTTAATCCGGAAAATTGGTAGATATTTAACGCGGTAACCTTACCTAACCACTTTAAGCGCGATATTTGTATTATCCATTCGCAAAGTACGTGTTGAAATCATTTTGTTTGATTTCCGTCTCGGTTGTTTGTCTCGTTTGAGTATTTTTTCGGTTAATGTCAAACTTCAATATAGAGAAGTAGTGTTTCGTGTATATTGTGCTAAGTTGTATTAGTGATAGAAAAAAAAAGTGCAGTGTGAGACCAAAATCGATTCCAAATAAGACGTTTAATGTCGCAAGAAACATCAGATGACCCAAGATCACCCAACGCCAATTTTAGCAGTTCACCATTCAGCCATTTCACGGCAGTGACGAGAGATCAGAGCAGGTATCCGTTCTATGTATTGAGTTCCGCTCAAAAGAAATTCTGGAAGGATATTAATTATTTTTCCTTTGAGAACACCAGCCCGTCTGTTAGTACAGAGAACACTAGCTGAAGAACTGATTGTGGAACTTCGGAAACAGCAGAGAATAAGTTAATTTTGCTAGAACAGGACGAGAATAAACCAGTTATCCCCAAACCAATAGAGGAGAAGTGAATCGCTATGGAAACTACAGAGGATAGAAGGCCCATTATTGAGAAAGTGGATGTGGAAACTTTGACCAGGGATACAATAACGGAATTGATGTCCTTAAGATCTGGAGGGAGGTATCGACAATCCTTGGGCGCACTTCAATCAGAAAGAAACATATTTATAAATTGTTGCAAGAATGTTATTAATTGTCTAGCCGAAACTGAAATTCCAGTATTCCTTAAACTCCAACGCGCTTCAGAGGCAGGGCGGCAAGTGATATGGAAGGTACAGGTTTCAATGACTGCCAGCAATTGCGGACCCAGATACAAAATAAATTAATAAATACAAAAAGCTACGTGGCCCTTATAAATGAACTTAGGGTGTTGTTCCAATTACCAGCAGAAACTTTAACAAGTTATGCTCAAAGGATAAAAACATTATTTAAAAGCTACGTTTTTAAAATCCCTGATCGACACTCTGGCGCAGCAGCAGAGGCAGTAAAAAGCGGTTTACAGGAAACAGCCATATATGTATTTAAGACAGGTATAATCAACCCAAACCACAGAATGTTTCTCCTACAGGACTCTGGTGACAGTTTAGCATCAGTACTCGAAAAACGGAGAAACTAGAAGAAGCCGAATGACAAACACTGTCGATTTTACAAAATCCTTTAGGTATATCATTGGCCCACCCAGTAATTGATAGTTATCCAGTCAATACCACTTGGATACCTAGGGAAAGGTTAGGTAATATCAGAGATCCACCAATGCACAATCCACCACAAAATAGGCATTATAATAATTTCGCCCCCAGTGGAAGGAATCAGTATGATAATACCAAAAGCTTTCATCATGTACTTATTGTTATAAAAGCAATCATACGTTTTCGGAGTGCTACCAAAGGAAGAACGCGACTTCTGGTAATAGTTATCAGAATTCGGCGTATGCTTCCCGAAACAATAATAGGGATAGTAATGCTCAAAATCGGCAGATAAACCTAGTACAAAATATCAGGTCTTCTGAAGGTGGCCAAAAAAAACACAGTTGCCGCAATAAAATGTGATTTTTGACCAAGAAGAGGTCACACTACAAACCAGTGCCGAGCAAAGCAAGACTGGGAAAGTAGGTCGACTCAAAATAACCACCAGTTTTCGGAAAACTAAATAAGGACTTGCGAGGGCACCTCGGAAGTCCAAACGTTAGTAAATAAAAACAGTGTCATCCCTCCCAAGTTCTTAAATGTTCAGTTAAATTACCATTGGATATCGCAGCTGAGTCTTCGGTAGAACTATTAGTCGACACGGGAGCTGACGTGAGCCTAATAAAAAAATCCATGTTACAAGGTGAGAAAATAATAAATATACAGGAAAAACGTCACTGAGCAGTATTTTTAGAAAGGGACAGACAATTGGAACATGTACGGGAAAATTTCAGCTAGAAGCTCCTCAAACATGTAAAGTTCACGTAATTAAAGATTGTGAAAATGTCCCATATGATTGAATACTTGGAAATAATTTTCTATTAAATAAATGTAACATAAAGGGTCCAGATGCAATATTAGAACTTCCAGCGACACCTACAAATTTAGCAATATTTTCAGTGCGACTTGATATGATAAAACGACACTAAATTCACATATTAGTAGGTCTACGGTCCAAGTCCAAAAACAAAATCTTGACAGGCCGCAACCTATGGAAATGGAAAACGCCACTCAGATCTCCGAGAGAAAGTGGTCCAGTCCGCATGAAGGTGAATAATCTGAACGGAAGCAAGCAAAGGGACTTAAGTTTAGAACGAATATTCTAGTTCCAGCACGCTCAGAAAAATTAGTGCGAATTCCTATTAGAGACAACTGCAAATTTGTTTGTTTATCAAAAGAAGTGAGTGAAGGTGTATTTTCGGGAAATTTTTTAACAATACCATGGAATGGTAGAGTTGTATTGCCTATTATTAATTGTGCGTGTACCTAGTGAAGCCTAGCGCGTATATGACCTAGTGTGCAGCTTGGTATTTGTTCCTTGGTATGCTATAAGACTACTGGCGTTAGTCTCAAGCCTCTCCTAGCCTAAAGGGCGGATCCTAACCGTGGACCACTACTGTCACTTTTTAAGTGCTAATATGATTAAGCCCGAACGGAGGTACCAGTAACGTTTAAGAGTCTGCATGAAGATTCACTGAGAGTACTCATAATCGTACGATTATGTTATATGAAGCCATACCATTTGGGTAGCCGCCATTGCTAACTTGGTACTACGGGGTTGAGGAACCCCAAATTGATCTACATAGTGGTGATATTCGCCTCAACATTGAGAAGGCTCCCTTGTGGGAGCAGCGTAGTGGTTGTGGTAGCCCATATGTGGGCAGAGTGAGATTTTCTGAGTCTGAGGAATGATCGCTTGTTAATGTATGCTTAGAGGATTGGCTCTCGACGTGGAGTTGCGCTAAATCAACCGGGAGCCGTGACCCACAGATCTGAAAAGATTTTAGGTAGGTCTGGATTCGACCAGTAAGACCAATGTCAAGCATGCAATGACATAAACTGGTACTTGTTGAGACAGAATATAAATTATATTTTGCCTCTCAAAGGTGCTGATTTTCGCTTGTATTTAATCTGTGCATTAAGAGTGCCGTGAGATTAAGCCATAATGGCAGGTGCTCACGTAAAACCATGAAAGCTTTCTGCCTACTATTAACGTCAATAATACTGATTGGGAATTAGATAACATGGAAATTGATCTTACCCAATAGAAAATTATCATATTCTAACATTAAACGAAATGAATTGGAAACAACCCAAAATAAAAAGCGAAGAGAATAAGACCTTTGGACGCAGAAAACATCCGTTTAGTAACAATCGAAACAGGAAACGAATCGAAATTCTGAAAGATTTAATCAATATGGATACAGATGCCAATCCGGAAGAAAAAAATGCTGTCCTCGAAATATGTTATAAATATATCAATATCTTCCCTTTACCTGGAGATAAATTGAGTTATACGGGCCCAGCATGAGATTTCATTTAGGCAAGATTGTCCCCCCTCTCAAGCAGCAAATGTATAGACTACCAGAGAAGCAAAGAAATATCATCCATGAACAAGTTGAAGAAATGCTTGAAAATGATATAGTAATACCTAGCACTAGTCCAGTAATACCTAGCAATAGTCCATGGAATTCGCCACTCTTAGTTGTTCCCAAAAAGGACGGAATAAATGGAAAAAGCAATGGCGTGTTGTGGTAGATTTCAGAAGGCTAAATGAAATCACTATCGGAGATGCTTTCCCTTTACCCAGAATTGAAGATATCTTCGATAAATTGGGGCATTCAAGGTACTTTACCGCGCTTGACCTGGCCAGGGGTTATCATCAAGTGCTAGTAGAGGAGAAAAACCTCTTTCAGTACTCCACATGGGAATTTTGAATTTAAAACGATGGCTTTTGGGTCGAAAAGTGCACCTGCTGCATTTCAACTCTTAATAAACGACGTCCTAACTGGTTTGTAGGGTTTCTAAAGTTTTGTGTATTTGGACGACATCATAATTTATTGGAAAAACTTGCCGAATCACAACGCAAAACTTAGGGAGGTACTCAAAAGACTTCAGTTAAATAACTTAAAATTAAAAATAGGAAAATGCCAGTTCTTGAGAAAGGAAGTAATCCATTCCAGAGAAGGAGCCTTGCCAGACCCCTCAAGAGTAATCTGCGTTCAATGCTTCCCCCAGCCCAAGACAATAAGGCAGATACAATCCTTCCTTGGGTTGTCTAATTATTATAGGAGATTTATTCCAGAGTTCTTAAAATAGCAGAACCCTTCAATAAACTCCTACAATCGTGCTGGGATATGAGTTATCTTACCTACATGACTGGAACAGGCAATATTCGGGCACTCCTTGTAGTTCTATGCAAACAGAGATCTGGACGTAAAATTTGTCATTTTAATGCTAGAAGTGTGGTTCCTAAAATTGATGAAGTGCGTGACATTTTCTCTAACTTAACTTTTGATGTGTCGGAAACCTGGCTAAACCTTGATATTCATGACAATGTCGCCGTCATCCCTGGCTATAAAGTCTTTCGTAACGACCGCCATAATCGCAGAGGAGGTGGTGTCGTTATCTACTTCAAACAAAATCTTCGATGCAGGTTTCTACTAGCCAGCACTAGTCAAGGTGGGGAGGAATATATATTTTGTGAAATCTTTTCAAATAGCGATAGGTGTTTGGTCGGCTGTGTTTACAAGCCACCTAATTGCCGGACAGTTCAATTACTGCAAAACGATTTTATTAATCTTGTGCCAAAGTATCAGCATATAGTTATCGGTAGAGACTTCAATCTCAATTTCCTTAACCCGTGCTACCTGACCAATTCCTTTCAGCACATGATCGATGCTTTAGATATCCACCGAGTGAATCATGAACCTACACATTTCTCTAACCATTCTTCGGCTCTATTAGATATTTTCTTAACAGCTGATACTTCTAACTCCTTATTTTTTAATCAAATATCTTTATCGGGCGTCTTTGATCATGATTTAATTATGATTATTTACAATTTTAGCGTGCTTTCGGAACATCAACCCAGTCAACAGTCTCCTACTAGAACTATAATCTCATAAATACTAATGTTCTTTTCAATGAAGTGGAGTCCATAGATTAGAGCTCGGTACAGCTTATGCCTGATGTTGATGATCAAGTTGAGTTCTTATATAATGTTTTGAACTACTTACATGAGAAATACGTTCCTCTTAATCAGAGTTGCCCGTGGTTTAATATTCACCTCCAAGGTCTGATATCTGCTCGCAATATGGCATACGAAAGGTGGAAGCGATATAAAACCACTAGTTTCAAAGAGGAATACAGAATGCTTAGAAACCGTACTACTCATGCAATTCGGAAAGCAAAAAGACAACATTTTTCAAGGTATCTTAACACTGGGCTGCCTCCTAAAGTTCTTTGGAGTAATCTCAGAAAAGCGAGCGTAGTTGCCGCTGGTAATTCCGGATGCTCTGTGGATCCTGATGTGCTGAATATTAAATTTTTGTCTCATAGTTCTAACCCTGCTCATGGCAGTGATTTTATTAATTCATTACAATCTACAGGTACCTTATCTCCTTACCATTTCATCAGAGTTTCTACGGATGAAGTTTATATGGCTTTGTGTAGTATCAAGTCTAATTCTTTAGGTATGGATGAGATTTCCCCAAGGTTTGCTAAGGTTATTGCGCCATATATAGTGTTGCCACTTGCTCACATTTCTAACACCTGTTTTACCATCTCAACCTTCTCGCTTAGCTGGAAGTTTTCTAAACTCATACCTGTACCTAAAGAATCTGGGCGTAATTGCTTCGACTTCCGCCCTATCAGCAGCTTACCGTTCTTGTCTAAGGTTTTTGAAAAATTAATGTTCTTGCAAATTTCTCATTATTTGCGCATCAATAGTCTCCTTCATGACTCCCAATCTGGTTTTCGTTCTCGGCATAGTTGTACCACTGCCCTTTTGAAGGTAGTCAATGTAATTACAGAAGCAATAGATTTGGATAAATTAATTCTACTGGTGCTGCTCGACTTCTCCAAAGCATTCGATACTGTAGATCACGTAATCCTGTGTAGAAAACTTATTACTAAATTTAATTTTTCCTTAAGCTCAACGAAACTTATTTTTAGTTATCTAAGAGGTCGTTATCAAACAGTGTTTTCAAATGGTAATTACTCTACCTTTCTTAGAATTAACTCTGGTGTTCCGCAAGGCTCGGTTCTTGGCCCGCTGCTTTTTTGCATGCTTATTAATGATTTGTTTGACTGTCTTACTTTTCTTATCTCGACCCTTAGGACTTGTCGAAGATGGAATTACTGGTATCAATGAAGACCTAAATTTAATATGTCTATTGACGATTGACAATGGCTTGATGCTGGATCCCAGAAAATCATGTTCTTTAGCTATGCATCGTAATAAACTT
This sequence comes from Dioctria linearis, assembly GCA_963930735.1. Classification (NCBI taxonomy): domain Eukaryota; kingdom Metazoa; phylum Arthropoda; class Insecta; order Diptera; family Asilidae; genus Dioctria; species Dioctria linearis. Next base: position 53,709,184 of record OZ005743.1, on the reverse strand, counting down.
GATACGTCTACTTATTCTACCGTTGTACTTAACGATACCTTCATACCCTGGGTAGAGTCCGTCCGTAATTTAGGCGTAGTAATCAACAAAAGTCTCACTTGGGGTGATCACATCAAATCAATAATACGTAAAATATACGGTTATCTTTGCTCCCTGTGGACTTCGAGCTTTTTTACCTCACTTTCTACGCGCATGTTTCTTGCTCGTTCTCTGCTTATTCCTGTCTTAATGTACGGTTGTGAAGTATTTGGAAAATTTTATTACCTTAATTTTACCAAATTGCAGATCGCGTTTAACTCCATTATTAGATATATATATCACCTCAGAAGATACGATCACGTGTCAGCTTATGCTTCATCCTTTTTGGGTTATGATCTTCTAACATTTTTGAATTTTCGATCGGTAATCCTTCTAGTTAAAATCATCAAATACCGCAGTCCAACCTACCTATACAACATTCTTCAATTCGCGAGATCTTCTAGAACAGTTAATTGCATTCTACCCAGATCTGAATACTTAATTACTAAACGCCTGTTTTCCAGTCATGCCATCAAAGTTTATAATTCCTTACCGCCCAGTATTAAGTTATCGGTTGTGTCGAGATCTTTCGCCAGCACCATGGAAAGAATTTTTGAAATCATCCGCTCAAGCAGTAGTACTTGAATAATTAGGAGCTAAATATTTTGAGGTTGCTTTATAGTACAGTAGATGTAGCAAGTTAAGTTAAGTAGTGATTAATTTTGTTTTTTTTTTTGTTTTTTTTTCTTCCTTGTGCTTTTGATTTAGTTTTTAGCAGTAAATTTAGGGTCTTATTTCTTGTATCTTACTTATTTTATTTGATTTTATTTTATTATTATTTTTTTTTTCTCATGTCCCTTTTTTTCCTTTTATATATATAGGTACCTATATACATATATATTTTTATTTTATTTTTTCTGATGATAGATTTAACTTGTGCAAGTAAAAAAGATTATATCTTAATTGTACAATGCCTTAGAACGAATAAATTAAATTGAATTGAAAATTGAATTTAAAAAATGTAAAGTTCAAATGGACGGTTCAATGTGAAAATTCTTTTAAAAACCTTAAGAACAAGATCATCTCGGCACCTATTTTAGTTTACCCTGATTTCGATTAACCATTTTCTTTAACTACGGATGCTAGCGGAGAAGCCTTGGGTACAGTGTTATCCCAAGGAGATGTGCGGAGCGATCAGCCAATTGCTTACGCAAGCAGGAGTATGAACAAAGCCGAGAGAAATTATTCCGCTACAGAAAAAAAAAATGCTGGCAATAGTCTGGGCTACAAGAAACTTTCGGTGTTATTTGTATGGTAGAAAATTGACTATTTACACTGATCACAAGCCACTTAAGGGAATCTACAGTACCAAAGATCCTGGCTCACGATTACTAAGATTTCGCCATAAACTCCCTGGGTATGATTACATCATAGAGTATAAACCAGATAGGCTCAATCGTAACACTGACGCATTAAACAGAATCCCGAGTTCTAGTTAGAATGAGTGCAATAAGAACGAAGTTCCGCAGACAATGACAACAAACGAACAAGTCCACCAGCAAAGTGTTACAGGTGATAAGGAAGATAAACCCAATGCCACATGCATGGCCATCACCAGAGCGCAAAGCAGAGTTAAAGGAGACCACACAAGTTTTCTGAAAGACAAGATGACCCGGATGACTCGCCCAAAAATAAGTCTGGTTATATAGGAGAGCACTCAGAAACTAACTCAGTTAGTTCCCAAGAGTCCAAGATGGACGAAAGTGTACAAATACTTGGTAACCGGAATGAGATGGAGACCATTCTTCGGGATTACCATAAGACACCTTTCGGAGGTCAGCTGGGAGTCTATAAAACATATAAACGTATCAGAAGAAACTTTAAATGGAAAGACATTCACAAGCACATCAAAAATTGCATTAAGTGTAGAAAAAATAAACATAGTAGAATCACCAAGATGCCGAAAGAAATAAGTTCCATTGCAGCGAGCGTTGACTAATGGAGAAGCCACCACGGTAGCCAAGAGATCTTACAAATTAATGGCGAAGTATAAGATACCAAAAGCTGTTGTCACTGATCAGGGAGAAAATTTCGCCAGCAATTTGTTTAAACGACTTTGCAAACTATTCAAAGTGAGGAATTTGCAGACCACAGCCTACCATCCACAGGCAAATGGCGCTCTTGAAAGAGCACACCGACCCCTGATTGACTATTTGAGGAGTTTAGTGGACGAAAATGTAACCGAATGGGACCAGTAGCACGAGGGGCAGTCCATGTTCGGAACCATTCAACTCATGTTGGTGGAAAACATACACCGATGGAGGCTCTATAGGGACCTTACGATCCGCCACCCAACAATCTAAAACGACAGCCTCAGCCTATCTATAACTATGACGATTTTGTAAGCATTCGTAGAAGATGAATGCAAATACTGCAAATCGGTCCACATTAAAACCGACACAAAAGGAATTCTTATATATATTCTATACCGACTCCAGCAGATACATTAACATCCAACATGCGAATATATGGTAATAAATGCTCTACACAAACACTCATTATATCCTTTAATTTTATCCGCAAACGATTAAGTCCAAATTTATAAAGAAATCAGTGCACAGGGTATTGGAAATATTCTTCTAGATTTTAAATTGGTAAGTCATATAGTTCAAGTAGATTCCATCCAGGAGGGAAAGGAATACTTTACCAGAATTACACTACCCCTACAAGAAGACACTATTTTCAGAATAAACAAAGTCTACTTGCTACCGACACCCATCGAAATCAGCTATCTTAGATATCGAAGCCAATTATTTTTAAGCGCAGATATATGTAGAGGTATCCAGTGCAGATTACTGGGAACACTGCAGGAAGACGACGTCTGCTAGTAGCAAGATACACATTTGTTTCCAAATCGTACCTAAGGGAATAAGTTTCATCCCTTAATAACCTCCATACAGACGTTGTAAAAATACCGGTGCTAAGAGCAATCCGGCTGATACTTGTTTCAGGATTTTCTGTTACAAGTTCCATTACCCGGTCTCTCATATCTTGAAAAAACGTGGTTCAGGACCGATCTCTTCGATGTTATCTTGCTCTTCGATATGCTGCAGCGAAAACTCTGCGATCAGGTAATCTTCTCAAGGGAAATCATTCCTGATAAACACGCTGCGCTGCTACGGCATTTCCATCAGACAAACCATAACAGTATAAAATAGCTTTGAATAAAAGTACCTGTAGATATTAAAATATTAGTTAATTTTTCGCTTAAATAGAACTAGGAGTTCGAGATCCAACTCCTAAAGTAATAATAGCAAAAACATACCTGTTCGTTCTAGTAAATAAATAATTTCAGTTGTAATGTAAACTCGCTATTTTAAAACACCAAAACGTTTGGAATAGTTTATTTTACCGGTAATGTATACTAAACAATGACAGACGAAATTTTAACGGGAGTATTTAAATAAGATTTCATCAATAGATCTGTACAAAATGTGGTACCTGCATCGGAAATTGTTTGTTATTTATACAAAAAAGGATACTTATAACATAAACAATTGCCGATACAGGTACTCAGGTTCAATGAACTATCTAATTGTTAAGTTATTGTATCTAATTGTTAAGTGATTGGTAAATTCAGAATATTAATATACTTTGAGGTTCCAGCAGTCTTCCTACCTAGCTTTAAATAATACGTATATGATATCTTTCAAACCATTTTCATCAACAGTCATAAAATTTAGGTAAAGATGCAGAGTAAGAGTAGCGCAATGTCTTGCAATTCAACTCTCTACCTGATTGTTCAGTAGTTAGCTCTAAGATAGTTAATAAGGATTATTAATGCAATGCATTTTAAAATTGTGGCAACCTACCTACTAAATAACACGTGCAACATATACATTAATTCATTTTCGTGAAAACATAAAATTTTAGATAAACATGGAACGTAAGGGTCGCGCGTTAGGTTTGGTAACTTTTGAGTAGGCAAAGATAAAGGGATGAAAAAAAGCAGCTAAAAGGAGATAAAATTAGGCTTTATATAAGGTAGTAAAGTAAAAAAAAAAATTAAGAGAAATTTCCGAGTTATTGGACTTTTAGTACAAAAAAAAGTGACATTTGGTGCAAAAATTCTGCAGTTAAGTTTTGATATCTCGACAAATATCTTATGTAAAGTCTTCAAAACTACATCAATTTAAGAATTATTTATCTGCTTTACAACGCGTGTTAGATCTCTATGCAAGGTTCGTAGTTTCAAAGTTATAAGCAAAAATGCAAAACCCTGCACTTTGATTTTGTAATATCATTTTAAATCGATATCCTCGAAAACCGTTAGGAGAATTGAAAATTTTACATACAATGTTTTTCGTTTCTTGAGCTCCCCTATCACCTCCTGCAAGGATGACATCCTTATCTGAAACACCCTATTCTACACCAGCTCCAGCAGATACATCAACGTCCAACAGACGAATATATGGTAATAATTGCTCTACACCAATACTCATTACCTTGTAGTATGATTATCAAATATTGTAGATTAAAAACACGGTGAGAAGGTTAACAGGCAGATCTCACGGAGGGGAAGCTTTATAAAAGCAGATTCCCTTTTTTATTGGGCAAGTTAGAACTAGCAGATGCACTGTTGAATTAAAAGACGCAGCTTCATTATAGTCAGAATACTAATTAATTTCTATTGGAGTATCGCTAGCTTATTAATACAAACGTGAATTTGCTAGCCTAAGCTTAATTATGGCTAGTGCATAATGATTTGTGTACATGCCCGTGATTTGGGGCATGCTAACCCAAAATGCGTATTTGCACTTGTGTGCTTAACTTCGGAAAAGATGTGACGCGAGTAGCTTGACCCGTATTACGCTGGTTATAAAACATGTAAACAAACGCGTGTAAACAATTGCAGTCACTTCTTATGATTGTGACATACGTTTGGTTGAACTCATGTTTTGCTTACTTGCATTAATAACATCGATCGCATTTATTGTGATCGATTAATAGAGCAATGGGTTTCGGGTCAATTGAATAATGCAGAATGTATACATTCTTGCATTTTCAATTGTTTTCTAATTTGTGGGTTTTTGTTTTATGTGTGCCAATTCATATCACACCTTTTCTTTACGGAGAAAAAATAATAATAATATTTATTAATTTTTACATGCTTATTAATTTGCTATTGGATTTTATTACATTTCCATATTTTTGTTTACATGCTATATACAAAAATTTATTTTCTTATATTTATGTTTGTGCTAAAATATTGATTTTAAGTTTAATTATCTATTTTCCTTAGTCTATTTTTGTGTATATTTATAGTTCTATTTTCATTCTTATCTTCTACTGTACAGTTTACATTATCTAGTTTTTTCTATTTCTTGAATCTATTAGTACTTTGTCGCCAATTTTTAATAATATTGGGTAACTATTTATTTCCCTAGTTTGTTTTTGGTTTTCTTTTGATGTATTAAGGGTACTCTTTTACTTTATTTATCGTTTGTTGCAATCTATATTTTATTTCTTTAGTATACAACTCGTGACTACAGACGGGGTCTGGACGGTCGATATTCAGTTCAGAAGGTAGACTCACTCTTTTAGCAAATACAAGTTCGAATTTTCATTAACGAATGATCTTAAGTATTCGTTGAGACATTTGTGATTTCTCTCGAGCGCTTCTATTGTTTCTATGTGCGCTGCGGTTGCAAATAGTTGTTTTATTTTTAAGATTTCTGTGAAAACCTGATTCTTATATTCTGTTCCTAGATCGGTTTTAAACTTGCTCATTGGACCATATGTTAATATGAATCCGTTGACCACTGCTTTTGCCATTATGTTTGCCTCTTTATCTTTTGTCGGGATAATCACGATGCAGGTATTTACTTAAATCGCACTGGATAGTTACGGCATACCTATTGTCATTTTGTGGCTTTGTGAACAGGCCACTGTGTCTATTGACACTATGTCAAAAACTTTTATTGGTGTGGTTGTTACAACCATTGCTTCCTTGTTGTGTTTTCGATGTAGATTTTTTGAGTAAAGTTCACATTTGTTGACATACCTAGCTACGGATTTTCTCATGTTACTCCACGTGTATATATCTTTTAGTTTGCTAAGTTACCTTGACTGTCCCAAGTGTCCTCCCGTTGGGGTAGCGTGGAAGTCGTGTAGTATTTGATTTATTTTCCCTATATCAGTCACTTGGATCTGCGCTTTATATATTTTTATGTGTATTTTATTTAGAATTTTATTACATAGGCCTTTTGTTACATACAGGGCATCCATTTGCTGCATACATCATCTAAACATATGCATTGTTCCGTCTCGGAACAAAAAACTAAAAAGATAAATTTACTTAATAAACTAACACTTACAATAAATAATTCCCGCGATGTATAAAATAATCCCACGAAGTGACCAGCAGAATCTAAAAAGAAATCCAAATACTGGCATTTATAAAAAAATCAACAAATGGTAAAATCTCAGATCATCTAAAAATTTAAACAATCTGAGACTTTACCACAAGACAATACTTACACATCAAATAGATCCGAATCCCGCGCCACAGTCATTTCGCCAACACCTAAAATTAAAGAAAAAAACAAATCACTAACAAAATTCAAAACAAATCAAAAATCAAAATAAACACTTACATCAGCTGCCACCAACAAGTTGACATAATCAAATGGCAGCTCATAGCACAGCGACAATTATTCCGATTAAAATTATGATAACGCCATTTTGGGACCAAACACATAAAAATTCACACGATGACGCCATTTTTGGACCAAATACATGAAATCTCACAAACGACGCTGGCGTCATGGAAACGCTACCGGCAGACACAATTCCCATTGTGTTTCTGCCTATAAATAGTGAGCGATTGGGAATAGAAAATCACTTGCGATTTGACCAAGCGACAAAGCAGATCGGCAGTATTGAAGCCACATTAAGCTTTGATTAAACCAAACTAAGGGAAGTATTGCACCCTCATTACTAACCAGATTTATTAGTATTGAAAATATCTTATTTTTTCAGCATTCTTACTGGGAGATTCGTTTGACCCCAGCCCTGACCTACATGAGCAGTTCGTTGACGCTCATTCTAACAGCCAAACCTCGGTTAATCAAAAATTAATAATTATTTCTTTTATTGCAGATTAAGAAATAATATCCAGTGGAGGTTACAAAACATACACACGATTGGACATTTGCATTGTACGTGTTAGCCAATTTTTTGTTATATAATCTAAAGACACAAGTGAATTAATGGAACTGAATTTTTTAGGTTAAGAATATTTTGTGATAAAATAAACAGTGAATATTTTGTTATTTGAAAAAAAACATCCTGTCTTATCATTTAAAACCCGGCACCTGCCCCTTTTTATGCTAAGCCCATATTGGGACTTAACATTGGTCCTTCAAGCCGGATAAGACAGGAGGATTTTCAAAATGGCGGATATCGCTAGTTTAACATTATCACTGATAGCTCTTAACGATCAAATAAAAAAAGCTGCCATAAATCACACCAAAGCAAATAGTGATACAAAGGCAGGCAAGAAATACTATGCAGCACGCATAGACTCATTAGAAAAACTCTGGAAATCGTTCACAGATCTGCATGTAGCAATCTGGTCGACCAAAGATGGCGCTCAAAGCGAGTATGCCAAAGGACAACTTATGAGGAAACCGAACTCATATATATAAATCTCCTATCCACTCTACTAGAGGAATTAGAGGAGTCATTCCCAGCACTACCTCCTAACACAAATACAAATGAACCCAGAATTCAGTCAGTACGACTTTCAAAGCCGGAAACGCGGCTTCCACCAATACATATACCGACATTTGACGGTAATTACAAATCATGGCGGACATTCCATGATTTGTTCAATTCATTAATTCACACAGACCTAAATATATCCAAGGTCCAAAAGCTACACTACCTCAAACTCAGCGTCACTGGCGAAGCTGAACGCTTATTACGTCAGTTTGAAGTGACAGAAGCAAATTATGTAAAGGCATGGGAGCTACTACAAAAACGATATAACAACAAGCGGGCTCAAGTTAACACACACTTAAAAACGTTACTAAATCAGACACCAATAAGAACAGAGTCTACCAATGCCATTCGCTCTCTCTTAGACCAGACAGAAGAGAGCTTACACGAGCTCAAATATTTAGAACTACCCATTGAGCAATGGGATGCAATACTAATTTACAACTTGGTTCAACGCCTTCCATCAGAAACGCATCAGTTATGGGAGCAAGACCAAGGCAGCAAAACTGACATACCGACATATGCCGATCTGTCAACTTTCCTAGAGTCACGTTTCAAGTGTGTCAGAACTTGAAACCATTAGATTGTGGACGACAAGCAAGGTCTCCTAATCAGCTAGAAAATCGTCGTGGTTACAAAACCACAACTACAAATGACCACCCGTCATCAACAAAACATACGCACAAAGGCGCATATGCATTTATGAACAAATCTTATACATGCGTCAAGTGTAAACAGAATCACACGCTGTTCCACTGCCCAGCGTTCAAAAAATTAACTCCAACATCAAGGCTGCAATTTTTGCAACAGTTTAAACTTTGCAAAAATTGTCTCGCCTCAGGACACAGCATCAATAATTGTCCCAGCCACAAAACCTGCTTCCTGTGTCACAAGCGACACAACACATTACTACACGTAAACCAATCTCTTGAAACAAAAAACGAGATAACAAACATTGACCAAAGGCAAGCAGAAATGAAGCTTAACCAACCTAGTGGCAGTAATGAGCCAACATCACTTTTCACAACGAATGTCAACCGTGCATTGTTGTCAACAGCTCTCGTTCACATTGAGGGGCCGAACGGACAAAAACACGAAATGAGAGCACTGATAGATTCAGGCTCTCAAATTTCATTCATAACAGAAGCGGCAAGTAAACGAATGAGGCTCCCGACAAACCTTATCAAAATCAAGGTAACAGGGTTAGGCAAAACACAAACAGCTTCCATAAAGGCACAAACGTCATTCAAATTAAGGTCACTCCACACAATCTTCGAAACAAATATAGAAGCATTCATACTAAAACAGATAACAGATTTCATACCAGCTGACACAATAAATAGCAGCAAATTGCCTTATCTGCAGCATCTACTACTTGCAGATCCTAAATTTTACGCTCCCGGCCCAATTGACATCTTACTAGGAGCAGACATCTACGGGGAAATAATTGAAAACGGAATTATTAAAGGTGCACCAGGAGAACCCATAGCACAGCACACTCAGCTAGGTTGGATTCTAATGGGTAAAACTAGAAAAAGTGACAGCACCGATAGTATTAACGCGCTCACGGTACAAGTGACAGACAATGACAAGTTGAGTCAACAACTAAGGAAATTCTGGGAATTAGAGGAAATTCCACAAAGAGTGATCCATCCCGATGATCAATCATGTGAGGAAAAATACAAAAACTCACATCGACGTTTAAGCCATGGAGCTTACCTAGTTAAACTACCCTTCAAAAACGAAAACGGACCAGAACTAGGGCAGACGAGACCCATGGCAATAAAACAGTTTCTTCAGCTAGAACAACGTTTGAAAAAACATCCAGAAATGTGTGCCGAATACAAGGCATGCATAAAGGAATATCAACGATTGGGACACATGAAAGAAATCCCGCCAAGTCAAATAAAAACTGAACAGAGCATGGCCAGAGCAAACCAAATCCAGCACTATTATTTACCTCACCATGCAGTCACCAAAGAAAGCTCCACCACAAAGATGTGAGTAGTGTTCAACGCATCAGCCAGGTCATCCAACGGTCAGTCATTAAACCAGCAAATGTTAATAGGCCCAACAATACAACCCACATTGTGGGCCATCATTCTACAATGGCGGCTATATAAGTATGTACTGACAGCCGACATTGAGAAAATGTACAGGATGATACACATGCATCCAAACCATCAAGAATACCAAAGGATTATATGGAGGGATAGCCCAGACGAGCCATTAAAGGATTTTTGTTTGACAACTGTCACATTTGGAACAGCAGCAGCTCCATATCTGGCTATTCGAACACTCCATCAGCTGGCCAACGATGAAGAGCACAGTTTTCCACTCGCTGCCAAAAGTATAAAAACAGAATTCTACGTGCATGACCTACTAACTTGAGCACACGAGATCAATACAGGCTTATCACTGCAAAGGGAACTCATCAGTACTCTAAGCAAAGGAGGGTTTAACCTCAGGAAGTGGACAGCAAATAGTCCAGAATTATTAGCGAACATTCCGATAACAGATCAAGAAGTCAAACCCATCCTAAATCTATCAGAAAAAAATACGATAAAAACTCTCGGCCTACAATGGGATCCCATGACAGATGAATTTAGCTTCACTATTAAGCCAACAGTAGCACAAGACAGCTACACCAAACGAAGCATTCTGTCAGAGACAGCTGCTTTATTTGACCCACTAGGATGGCTAGCCCCATGCGTGATACTTGCGAAAATCTTCATTCAAAGGCTATGGCTAGGTGGATATGCTTGGGACGAACCATTACCACCCATATTAATTCAAGAGTGGACGAAATATCAAAGGGGACTCCAAGATGTCAAATTCATAAAAATACCTAGATGGATAAAATATACACCAAAAATAAAAAACATGCAGCTACATGGATTCTGTGACGCGTCAACAAAGGCCTACGCTAGCGTCGTCTTCATGCGAATCATCGATGAAAACGACTCGGTCACGACACAGCTGCTGACATCCAAAACGCGAGTCGCTCCCACAAAGACAACATCACTCCCCAAATTGGAATTGTGTGGAGCTCTCATTTTATCACGCCTTCTAAAACAGATCCAACACGACATGAAACTACAAGATATAGCAACCATCGCATGGTGTGATTCTGAGATCACGTTGGCGTGGATACAAAGCCATCCGACGCGATGGAAAACATTCGTCGCTAATAGAGTGGCAGAAATCCAAGAGAACATCCAGCCACAGCTATGGCGTTTTGTGCCATCAAAGGATAATCCCGCAGATGTCGCCACTCGAGGTTTATACCCCACCGAGCTCAGTAACTACGAGCTCTGGTGGAACGGCCCCTCTTGGCTTCAGCAACATGCTGACAGGTGGCCACAACAACACATAACGAACAAGTGTCTTGAACTTGAGTCGCGAAAAGTCAAGGCTCTGATTTGCACAGATAACCATATCGACTGGTTAAACAAGTATTCATCATTTCCCAAACTCATACGCATCATTGCATATTGTAGAAGATTCTACTTCAATTGTCAGACAACCTCAACAAATCACAAGAATGGATATCTAACATGTGATGAACTTCGACAGGCAGAAGCAAAAATTATCACACTAATCCAAAAGCAAACATTTGCTGACGAATATGAAAGTTTAGTCAAACAGAAGCCAATTCCAACCAAAAGTCGATTATTAAGCTTAGACCCATTTTTGGACACCAATCAAATCATTCGAGTAGGTGGCAGACTTGAAAATGCCATCCTAACTTACGATCAAAAACACCCCATGATTCTACCTAACAATCATCACGTGTCCAAAATAATCATCGATTACATCCATTTATACACGTTGCACGGAGGTACACAACTTGTGCTCAACACCTTAAGAAATAAGTATTGGCTAATAAATGCCAGAAACACTATGCGACAACGAATTTACCAGTGCATAACATGTTTTCGAACTAAGCCAAAAACATCAAATCAATTAATGGGGAATTTACCCTCCCCAAGAACAACGCCATCTATGGCATTCGAACACACGGGAGTAGACTATGCGGGTCCAATCGACATCAAAACATCAAAAATACGAAATGCCAAAATCGCAAAGGCATATCTCAGTATATTTGTATGTATGGCCACCAAAGCCATACACATTGAGATTGTGACAGAACTCACAACAACAGCATTTCTCGCAGCCCTCAAACGCTTTACCAGTAGAAGAGGACTATGCAGACACTTATACTCCGATTGTGGTACAAACTTCATCGGAGCTAGCAAAAAACTGTCATGCCAGTTGCAAAAACTGTCATGTCAGCTCCCACATGACATCTCCAATGACATCACATTGACAGGAATAACTTGGCACTTCAATCCACCAGCGGCTCCTCACTTCGGAGGGCTGTGGGAGATCGGCGTGAAATCAATAAAAACGCATCTAAAGAGAACACTACAGAATACGACACTCACATACGAAGAACTATCTACGGTCTTATGCCAGATAGAAGCATGTGTAAATTCTCGACCATTGACACCACTCTCAAATGACCCTAATGACTACAACGTGCTGACACCCGGTCATTTCTTGACAGGCCGGAATATCAAAGCTGTTCCAGAGCCATCTATATTAGAAAATTGCAATCTACTTAAACGATGGCAATACGCACAAATTTTGACAGAACAGTTTTGGAAGAAATGGTCTATCGAATACATCCACAATATGCAACAACGCACAAAATGGAGAATTGCGAAAACCAATTTAAAGATCAATGACTTGGTTTTAATTCAAAACCAACATTGCCCACCGACAAAATGGTTATTAGGAAGAATCACAAAGATCCATACAGGGGCGGACAACCACGTTAGAGTCGCCACAGTAAAAACTGCATCACAAGAATACTGTGGTCCGATCACAAAATTATTTAGATTACCAATAGCAGAAGAACAAACAAACAGCAAATAAAGCCACGAGTAATTTACTACCGTATTGCCCACACGGCGCAACAGAAGGAATTGCAGCGCCATCTATTCAAATCATGATAAAATAAAAATGCCGATAATACAGTACACCAGCAAGAAACAAGCCAAACTTCAACGCTAACCAAATGCGCCAAAAATTTGACAACCTCACAAGAAAACAGCAGCGACAAAAGAACTAACCATTTTTTATTTTTTCATTTCATTTGCAATTATCTATTTTTATTTTCTTTATTTTTTTTAACAAACTCGTAAGTTCTATCGCTTAATTTTCATTTTTTTTACTTTTTATTTGCCTTTTAATTTTTTTGCACAACTTACAAATTTTTTCTTTTGCTTTGTTATTATTTATTATTTTTATCCTTTTTTGTTGTTTTTATCATGATCACTAGGAGAATGAATTGTCTACCCGACCTAGACGACTGCCTAGACATCGACGACGTTCCGGAGCTTGAAAATTCTTTGAAGGACAAGCTCCGTACAACAGACATGCCCAGGCGCCCGAAGACGTACTTACCGCCCTTCGAAGCCATACAGGTACGCCCAAAAATCAGAAATCTGGCTGAGGAAATATCCACCAGAAAACCGACAAGGCCAGCTAGACCTCCTACAGGGGCACGCAAACAGAGTCTTCAAAGAGCAGAACGGCCTCTTGAACTTGTGGCTGGCACAACACCACATAACAATATAAATCGCAAAAGGTCAGCACTGACGGCCTTTACTACGCCAACAACGGCAGCAGCGACAACGCTTCACGACACAGCACATGACATTCCACACAAAAAGCCAGCATTGATGGCACCATAAACAGCACCAGTGGAGGCATCACCAAAGGCATTTATAATGCCTCAAAGGCAACACCCGACTCCAGCACCACCAAAGGCGTTTATAAAGCCGCCGGCCAATTTTGTTGTAGATCCTCGGCTATAGGAACAGATCCAACACCAAAACATTCCATGGCTAAAGATTATGGCTGCTAGAAAGTGCTACAGAATCCCAACAGAGGACGGAGATACACTTCGTTTTCTAAAGTTAGCAACAGGACAAATCAGGGTTCGCTTACAAATAAAAAACAGTAACGTAAGTTTGCACACAATTAATTTATTAATTTACTCAATCTAATATAACAAAACACAATACCTCATTTTTTGAGAGGCGGGAGGATGTTCCGTCTCGGAACAAAAAACTAAAAAGATAAATTTACTTAATAAACTAACACTTACAATAAATAATTCCCGCGATGTATAAAATAATCCCACGAAGTGACCAGCAGAATCTAAAAAGAAATCCAAATACTGGCATTTATAAACAAATCAACAAATGGTAAAATCTCAGATCATCTAAAAATTTAAACAATCTGAGACTTTACCACAAGACAATACTTACACATCAAATAGATCCGAATCCCGCGCCACAGTCATTTCGCCAACACCTAAAATTAAAGAAAAAAACAAATCACTAACAAAATTCAAAACAAATCAAAAATCAAAATAAACACTTACATCAGCTGCCACCAACAAGTTGACATAATCAAATGGCAGCTCATAGCACAGCGACAATTATTCCGATTAAAATTATGATAACGCCATTTTGGGACCAAACACATAAAAATTCACACGATGACGCCATTTTTGGACCAAATACATGAAATCTCACAAATGACGCTGGCGTCATGGCAACGCTACCGGCAGACACAATTCCCATTGTGTTTCTGCCTATACATAGTGAGCGATTGGGAATAGAAAATCACTTGCGATTTGACCAAGCGACAAAGCAGATCGGCAGTATTGAAGCCACATTAAGCTTTGATTAAACCAAACTAAGGGAAGTATTGCACCCTGATTACTAACCAGATTTATTAGTATTGAAAATATCTTATTTTTTCAGCATTCTTACTGGGAGATTCGTTTGACCCCAGCCCTGACCTACATGAGCAGTTCGTTGACGCTCATTCTAACAGCCAAACCTCGGTTAATCAAAAATTAATAATTATTTCTTTTATTGCAGATTAAGAAATAATATCCAGTGGAGGTTACAAAACATACACACGATTGGACATTTGAATTGTACGTGTTAGCCAATTTTTTGTTATATAATCTAAAGACACAAGTGAATTAATGGAATTGAATTTTTTAGGTTAAGAATATTTTGTGATAAAATAAACAGTGAATATTTTGTTATTTGAAAAAAAACATCCTGTCTTATCATTTAAAACCCGGCACCTGCCCCTTTTTATGCTAAGCCCATATTGGGACTTAACATGCATACATGTCTGTATCGATTTCGCTTCACGCAGAATTATAATTTCATGCATCAATGAAGAAACACAAACATGTGGATACATACGTACCTACAGCATTCTCATTGCATGCAGAATTACAATTCCTAGCTGCATGTATAAATATATTTACAAACGTATTCACAAACTTGATTAATTGCATAAAGTCACCCGCTACTGACCTACACCAATTTCTTAATCACATAAAGAAACAAGTGAAGGCAAATCGAGTGACACAATAACCCTGCGCGCAAGAATTCGCACGATGCAATATGATAACCTTGCGCCAGCTGCAGCTGTAGAACTTGAGTGAACGAAGCAATGGTTCACGATGATGTCATAATAGCAGCAAAGCGGCGAGCGGTCTACGGAAGTATTTATGTATGTACATATGAAAGCGATGAGTGCCGTGAGGTAACAACAACAAACCGGCAAAAGCTTTACGGAAATTAATGTGTAAATGCCATAAAGAACCGCTTTACGGAAGTTAATAATTATGTATATACGAATGCCGTGATGAAATTAAATTACAAGCACTTAGCGTAATTTATAAGAAAAAAGCAATAGTATTAAGTGAAGAATTATTGTATAAATATTCTGGTGTTTTGGGGAATAAAGAAGCAGTAGCAGTACATATACACTAGGAGTACATCTAGTAAGCTGCTCGCTCCACTCATATACATTAGGAGTAAAGCTTGTAAGCTGCTCCACTCATATACACTAGGAGTAAAGCTAGTAAGCCGCTCCGCTCATATACACTAGGAGTAAAACTAGTAAGCACTGCTCCATACACATCCCTGCTCTACTCATCTCGGGAGAAATACGTAAAAGCCCAATCGTCATGATGGCACGTAAACTCAGTTTACCTACAGTAACCGTGACGTGTTCGAGATAAACACATAAAGGTGCTCAGATGAGCGTACTTGGGAAAAGTTACGTCCCAAGTGCTTAATAAACTCAACAATTTTTGCGCAGCCGGTAGGATTAAGGAAGTTATATAAATTCAAACACTTGAAAAACCTTGATCCTCGAATTTACATAAACGAGTGCATAAGAGCACATTATTTTTGAATCTGGCACGCAAAAACGAGACGTGTTGGGCAGTTTTTGTCTTGAAAGATACCAATATCAACAACAATAAGAGGACAGAAGCCCCCAACTGAAATAATACAGCATCATATCTGCGTAGCGGAAAAATACGATAAAACTTTTTCTTCTTCCATCTCTTCAAATAAAGTGAAGTAAAAGTAAGTTAATAAAAATTGTTAAGAAGAAGTAGTAGTCACTGCGATATATATGCAAGTAAGCAACCAAAAAAAAAACAAAAAAACAAAGAACAATTTTCAATTAATCATAAAAATTGTTAAAAAGAAGTAGTACTCACTGCGATATATGTATATGCAAGTAAGCAACAAAAAAAAAACAAAAGAACAAATTTCAATTAATCATAAAAATTGTTAAAAAGAAGTGGTAGTCACTGCGATATATGTTGCATGTAAGCAACAAAAACAGTAGAACAATTTTCAAATTAATCATTATAATTTCTTCGGTTATTAAACAGAATTAGCTAAACTACCTATTTTCTCTTTTCCTCTCTCTCAATTATTGCGTAAAAACTCTGGGGGTGCTGCTTTCATGCCCAGACCAGATCAAAGCTCTCCTGGCTCAGATTTTGAGGCAGCAATAAGCTCATTGCCGTTTGACCACACAAGTCCTCCAGACAGCCCAAGAGTAGAGCGAAATTCACTCCAAAGCAGACCATCCATAAACTGGTATCGCGAGCATCGTTCAGGTAAACGCTTCAGAGGGCACAGTCTAATTAATTTCTTCGCAAGAAATCATAGTTTAGGCGCCCTAGTATCCCAGCAGGCGTTATGCACACCAAGTTCGAGTATAAACGCTCAAATCACTTCCCGCATAGAACAACCAAGTAGAACAGATGAAATGACTGTAAACTATGAAAAAGTAGTAAAACTGACGGCACAAATAGTGCCGTGTTCTCTGGGGAAATTAACGCGCAAATCCTCACAGAATTGCAGACCTTTATAGGGTGTTGTAAGCAAGTGCAACAGCGTCTAGGGGAAGAGGAAACGAAAGCCTTCATGCAAATTTTCCCCAGAAGATTGAGAGGAAACGCGTATCAATTAATCGCATCCAGCTCTCTCAAAAAATTTGAAGAAGTCGAACAACTGCTTTCCCGAACGTATTTACCTCGTGAAACATACCATGAACTAATAAGCAAGCTAATTACTTGCCGCCAGTATCCGCAAGAATCATTTCGTTCATTTACAAATAGACTAAAGAGTCTTTTGATACAATGCAACGAGGCAGCACAGATTAAATACGGATCTGATTTTAAAGTAGTAAAGCAACAAATAGAAGATTTTGCTATGGCTTCCATGAAGAGTGGTGCAACTAATCCCCATCTAAGCGCCTATTTACTCACATTGAATGAAAATTCTTTAGAAAATCTCATCCAAAAGGCATTAGATATGGAAAGGTTGCAACAAGGACTCTTTTTCATCCCAGAAGCAACAAACTATATCCCTAACCCAACAAACCCACCAAAAATTACAAATTTAAGTTTCATTTCAATCCATATTTTCTTCGTGCACAAAACAAAATCACACACCACGTCAAAAACGACAAATTAAAATTTAATTTCAATCCATATTCAATAAACGTAAACCATATTAAAAGCTATAACCCACAGACTTCTGGCTTTACGTAAAGAATTATTGTTGGATGAAAATTTAAATCACGAAGAAGAAAAAGCAATCCTATAAGTATAACGATCTTTTTCATCTAAAGAGCGATAAGCTAACGTGCAGTGATACCATAAAGCATACTATCCTCATATTGCACAATCAGCCACCAATAAATCAAAAAATGCATAGACTTCCAGAAACACACCGGGCTATAATGAATGAGCAAATCAAGGAAATGTTAGAGAGTGACATAATCCAAATAAGTAAAAGCCCGTGGAGCTCTCCGTACTTGGTAGTCCCCAAGAAAGCTGGACCTGATGGCAATAAACGTTGGCGAGTAGTAGTAGATTTCCGTAAAGTTAACGAGAAATCTATAGGGGTTGCCTTTCCATTACCCAGGATAGAGAATATACTGGATCAGCATGGGCATTCGCGGTATTTTACTACACTTGACCTTGCAAGCGGATATCACCAAGTACTGGTTGACCCAAGGGATAGACCAAAAACTGCGTTTAGTACCGCTTACGGGCATTATGAATTTAAGAGAATGCCATTTGGCCTGAAACCTGCGACTTTTCAACGCCTGATGAATTATGTTCTAACGGGTCTCCAAGGATTAGAATGCTTTGTCTATCTCGATGATATTGTAATATATAGAACAATTTACAGGATCATAACGAGATAGTGGCTAAAGTATTCGACAGACTTCGAGCCCATAATCTTAAATTACAACCCGAAAAGTGTCAGTTCCTTCGCCGAGAAGTAGTGTATAAGTTTATAATTAAGTTATCATTAATTTAAATCTGTTTTTCTCACATTTTTCATGTCTCCTAATTCATAATTCACATAATTTTGCTGAGTGTTAAAAATATTGAGTTACCTTACTTGTATCATCACGAAATTCATTTCACTTAGTATTCCCACGATAATTTCAGCCAGCGAAATATGATATCAACACCTGATAAGAACCGCTGGCTGAAGCACAGGAATGTGGGAATGCTGAGTGAAGTGAATTTCCTCAAATTATTATTTTCAAGTCAGACGAATGTAATTTGAATTCTTGTTGTTCTAGCAAGTAATTTTTGCTTTAAATAACGTAGATGTGAAATAAATTTTATTCAGTTATTATTCCAACCGCAGTAGAGTTCGCGTCTTTCATTTGATTTCCTAACCATTTACACTTTCAGGTACGATTTAGTAAGCAGATCTACACATATTGGTATATCGATACAAGCATCGAGTATACCCTCAACATAAAGTCAAGGTGCAACACTTTGACTATATCAGGGCAAAAAAAAAGCTTTTGTATAAACAAGTAGTATACCTCAGACATAAATGCTCAAATGAAGGAGCACGCCCAGATCCCAGTAAGACAAGCTGTGTCCAAAATTTTCCTCCACCCCGAACTATCAGACAAACTCAATCGTTTCTTGGATTGTCAAATTATCAAAGTATTATCGCAAGTTCCTCCCTAATTTCTCAAAGATAGTCAGGCCATTAACAAATCTATTACGGAAAGACGTCAAATTTAATTGGACACAAAAGTGCCAAGACTCTTTCAATGGGATTAAAAATTCCCTTATACATCCACCTCTACTTAAATATCCAGATTTTTCCCAACCTTTTAATCTAACAACCGATGCTAGCAATGAGGCATTGGGAGCGGTTTTATCACAAGGGGCAATAGGTAAAGACAGGCAAATAGCGTATGTAAGTAGAAGTTTAAATAAGGCGGAACAAAAATACTCCACAATAGAAAAAGAGTTGCTCGCTATTGTGTGGGCCGCCAGGAACTTCAGGTGTTACTCACAAGGTAGAGCTTTGACGGTTTACACCGACCACAAGCCCCTGAAAGGCGTATTCAATGTAAAAGTTCCAACTTCAAGACTATCCAGGTTTCACCATAAACTCTCAGAGTTTGATTATAAAATTGAATACAAGCCTGGGAAATTTAACACCAATGCAGACGCGCTTAGTAGAATACCTGCCCAACTAAACCAAACAAACCCCAATTCGATCATTGTCGAAGCTCAGGTACTTATAGAAGAATAAAGAAAAAATATAAGTAGAAAAGGCACTGGAAGTAAAGTCTGGAATCCTAAATGGACTGCTAGTAATAAGAATTAAAATTCCATTACTTAATATGCAGCCCTTCAAACTGCCACAAATCCATTTATTCCCCTTCAAAACTCCGGATAAGCATTCCTTGTTACTAGAATTATACATGCTTACATTGCAAACCATCTATCCACACAAGAGTTCGTGCTATTCAAGCATATGTAGGTATATAAAACCTTAGGGACTAACAGGTAAAAAGAAAAAAAACAAATAATTAATAAGCCCTATATACCTAGAAACCTAAAATTGGGCATATAAAAGAAAAACCATAAAATATAAAAATTCAATAAACTAATCATGCACAAAACATAATTAGTTTATCGTCCAAAAAGGGTGAAGAAAATTGCATCAGCAATTTTCTTCACATTCCAAACAAGTCATAAAATTTTTCCCATCAAACGACTTGGGAAAAACAAAAGTTTCATTTTACACCCCAAGTCGTTTTACTTTAAAATTTCCACGACAAAATTTTGCCTTCAGCAAAATTTGTCATTTCAACAATTTAATTAAAAAAGAAATCAAAAAGCAAATCGTACCTTCAGTACGATTTGTCGCGAAAAATACAACGTGTATGTACGTACGTACATACATATTACGAAAAAAGTTTTCGCGATAAGAAACGCGCGCAGCATAAATGCCTTGTATGTATAGGCGCGTCGCGATTTCAAACGGTGGCTGATGTTTTAAAAAGTGTAAGATTACATTTTTGAAGCCATCGTTCAACGCGAATAATTCTGGACATGTTTGAACAAGTCCAGAATTAAAAAGTAAAATTTTCTCAGGATAAGAAAATGCAACTTAGCATTTTCTATCCTGAGCAATGGCTCTTGATCACGATGAATTTGATCAAGAGTTGAGTCGTTTTTTAAAAGGAATTGAATCGGGTTGTCTTATGGATTTCGGCGGAAAAAGTTGAGTTGTATTTTTTTTGGTTTTGAAGAGTTGATTTTTGTTTTTAACTTCGAGAGTTGGAAAAAGATCGGTTGTTGAGTTGAGTTGATTTGAGTTCGAACAAGCGGTTGAAAATCAGTTTTTTAAAAAAAGGTTTCCGTTGGCTAAGAAAAAGCTTAGATAAGAAGCCCTAAAATCGTACGATTTTATAAGAAACGCACAAATGTGGAGTTTCAGTTCGGTTACCTAAAAGAAAGTAAAACCAGAATAGTGTAAATTAGTTTCTAAGAGAGTGTTTAAATAAAAATTTTGGTGAATAAAAGCAAACGAAATAACCACAGAGTTTTTAGTGAAAAACCCCACCTATCTACATATCATAGTGATAAACATAAAGCGAACCGGATACGGATACGTCGACTTGTTAACCTGGTGATATACGTGAGTACCCAAGTTTGAAGAGTAGAATAACTATATAACAAGGTAGATATACAACAATTGGCGCAGCCGGTAGGATCAAGGAAGCTTGGTCAAGTTAAACGATCGTAAACGCTTGAAAAGCCTTGGTCCTACAGGAATCTACGGGGAACCTGTGACACTAGCCAAGCTATAAGGCCATGTCACCCCAACGCTCGGGGTAGATCTCATCTATAGGCGCCTCTGCTCCAGGCGAGCAAGCGTTCACCCCAGTGAGTGGAAAAAGAAACACCAACAAAGGACTTTACCATAAGCTCGGTAGCAGCATCGTAAGGAAGAAAGACAACCGATATCTACGCATCCACACAAGGACCAACCGACCACGGAAATCCAACTCCAGAAGGAAGATATCATCGTTCCTGGGTTGAAGGGGATTTCGAAGAAGGCTTTAAGCCCCCCTTTCAACCATATCTAGGGGAAGTAAGTAGGCCTAGGGCCCCCCAGCAGCAAAAAGAAGCACCGGAAATTGTAACTTCGTTCCAGGATTGAAAGGGATCTCGAAGTCGGCAAAAGCCCCCCTTTCAATCTCAGCCAAGGGAATTAAGACGGCAGGAGCCCCCTAGCAGCAAAAAGCATTCCAGAAGGGAGTACTCTAAGAAGGCTGGAAGCCCCCCTTTTGGACAACGCGGGACGCATATGTCAGGAGAAAACTCGACACCGGCACCTGAGACAGGCACGAGATTAGACTGCGGAGAAATCCCCAGGTGAAAATCTCCAACACCTCCGGGAAGGTACAGAAAACGCCCAAGAAGACGACCCAGCACAGCAAGAAGCATCAGGAGTTAGCCTTCGAAGCGGCACCGTTTTAACAGGGCCCACAGTTGTATCTAAAGTAAGTCTAGATAAATTTTTAGATAAGTTATTAGAGAGAGCACGCGAATCCGATAAGCTCACGGTCACGCACTGCGACGCCCTTGACCACAGATTAAGTCAAGGCAGAGAGCAGAGGCTGACACAAATCGAAAAATTCAAAAAAGATACAGAGCGATTCAAACAGGAGCTTATCGAATTCGCCGGGCTTTCACGTTCATTAGGTATAGATAAGACCACAGCCAGTGTAGTTGTAAGTGCTGATAGTGATACTAGTGTCAGTGATATTAGTGGTGACCAAACAACCGCCGAAAATCTCCTTAGTGGCTGGCTAGAAGTATCCTTCACGGATTCTAGTCCAGAAACCAGCCCTGAAGCTCGTCAAAGCACCAGTAGACTACCCTACAAAAATTTAAATAAAAAGATAATCACAATGGTAGATTATGCAAAGGTGGCCAAGCTCACGGCACAACTAGTTCCTCTGTTTTCGGGTGAAAATACCCCACAGCTAGGTCGTGAGCTACAAACATTTATTGGCTGTGGCAAACAGGCCTTACACTGTTTAAGTGAGGAAGAAAAACCAGCCTTCCTACATATCTTGCCCACAAGACTTCGTGGCGATGCTTATCAGCTGTTTGCTTCGGACGTTCCAACTACTTTTAGTGAGGTGGAGGAACGTCTGAACAGAACCTATTTACCACGAGAATCGTACCAAGAGTTGGTCAACAAATTGATCACAATGAGGCAAAACCCGTTGGAAACTCTCACTGCCTTCACAACAAGAGTGAAGCAGTTGCTGATGCTTTGCAACGAGGCAGCGGTACTGAAGTACGGAGCAACGGCAGCCCCAGCTGTGAAGACACAGTTGGCGGACTTCGCCAAGAATGCCCTCAAAAGTGGAGTGAACAATCCCCACCTATGCCAGTACCTCCTCACTCTGGTAGAAAATGATCTAGAGCAGCTGATACAAAAGGCTTTAGACATGGAAAAGTTACAAGCAGGCACAGTTTTCGTCCAAACGCCGCTAACGCAGCAGCCATATTCAATGGCACCAATAGACCCGAGTCTTCGAGTTCGAGCTTTTAGCCGAACACCTTACAATCAAGCACCACAGCCACCCATGTATGCATCACCACGAGCACAAGAGCCCAGACAGTTTAATCCCCCATACGTTCATGCTCAACCACTACGCCCGCCATTTCCACGAAGGGAATCCAGACAACCGGATACACAGAATCTGGTACAAAGCATCACTTGCAATTTCTGCCAGAAGCGGGGACACACCTACACGGAGTGTCTAAAACGAAAAAACACTGCACTAACTGTAGAAGTTACGGGCATGACATTCGCGACTGTCGAAACAACCAAACACAGTCTGCAAATCGTTTCACACGAGGATCGCCTAGCAATCCCCCACAGTCTGACCCAAGCAATTTAAAAGGCCCCCGTGTATTTATCATAAGACAAAAATGTGATTTTTGTGGGCGCCGTGGACACAAGATCGACGAATGTCGACAAAAGCAAAAATGGGAGGATAAAAAACAGGGAAACGACAAAGAGTCGACCCAAAACTCCCCGGCTCGACTATAAACCCTACCAGCAATAAAAAAGGGTCTTCTCAGCCGCCCGACTTCAGTGTGCCCACCGCCAGACTTTCTCCAGACATAGGTCTAAATGGTCAGGCCCAGCTAATAGTGGACACCGGGGCTGAGATCAGTATAATTAAGAAAAAAGCTCTCAAATCTCGCGAGCTGATAAACCCCAACAAAAAACTAACGCTTCAAAGCCCCTTTGACACCGGAAAAACCTCAGGAAGTTGCCAAGGAAACTTCATGCTAAAAAGTAACTTACCTTGCAACTTTCAGGTGGCAAAAAACATCCCAGCTATTTCTGACGACGGCTTGTAGGAAATGATTTCCTAGCCAAAAACTGTAATGTTGAGGGACCCAACAAAGTTCTGCGATTTCCTCGCACGGAAACCAATCCAGAAGAGTTTGCTGTTCCATTAGAAACCGCAACAAGAGGTACTGGTAGAAGATATTAAACCCAACGGGGATACACCTCCTACCCCAAGTGTTCTCAAAGCTGGGTGACTTGATTACCAAAGATCCGGCCTGTCAGACTGGACAACATCAGGTGAATTTAAATAAACCTGTGTGCGTCCCAGCAAGGTCTCAGATCGTAGTCAAAGTTCCGTTGCAATTGCAGGAAGAAATGATCAGTCTGTCGAAGGAAATATACGACGGAGTCTTCTTAGCAAACAGCTTACTCTCAGCTGGGTTAAAGGCAGTCCCTATAGGAATCCTCAACACACGCAGTACACAAGTAGTTCTAAACAGCGTGAACCTAAATCTCGTTCCCATTAAAGACTACACTGTCGTCCCCATCAAACGAGAGCCAGACAAAAATATTACAACAGCCCATCCTTTGAATCCCATGAGTCGAAATGACGGCGATGGTGAGCATCAAAATATAATTAGATCTAAGATTAAGAAAATAGGGCATAAGAGCCCCAGTCAATTAAGCAGTCATAAGAAACTGCTCCAAGACGCTTGCGGGTCCCTCATGAAAACCCCAACGTCAGGCGCTGGCCAGCATACAAAAGGTCTGCCGTTAGCAACTCCCGCAGATCCACCTGGCCCAGCGCCTCTCATATATAAAACAAGTAGGTTAAGAGGTAAAATAAATAATATAAAATCATTAAGTAAGTCTAGAACTAAGAGTAATAAAAACAGGGCAATAAGCGCCGATCAGAAGGCCACCCTACAACATATACGATATCTGTTCCCAAACGATGTCGAACAAGAAGACACCAGTATTCATCTCCGCCTCACCAGACTAGAGCAAGAACTCAGTCTGGATGAAACTTTAAATTCGGAGGAAAAAGCCTCAATAACAAATCTCTGTTACGAATATGATGACATATTCTTTTGAAAAGGTGACAGGCTTACACATACCAATGCCATCACCCATGACATCCCTCTGGTGCAAGACCAAGCACCTATTAACCAAAAGATGTACCGGTTACCAGAGACACAGCGAAATGTAATAAATGAGCAACTCAGAGAAATGCTGGACAACGACATTGTCCAGCCCAGCAAAAGCCCATGGAACTCACCACTGCTAGTCGTCCCCAAAAAAGCGGGACCAGACGGTGAGAAAAGGTGGCGCGTCGTCGTTGATTTCCGCAATTTGAATGAAAAAACGATTGGCGACGCCTTCCCTCTACCTCGGATTGAGGATATCCTCGATCAACTGGGCCATTCAAGATACTTCACCACCCTAGACCTAGCCAATGGCTATCATCAGGTACTCGTCGATCCGAAAGATCGAGAAAAAACGGCTTTTAGTACCAACAACGGGCATTATGAATTCAAACGTATGCCGTTCGGACTCAAAGGAGCCCCGGCCACATTTCAGCGTTTAATGAATTTCATATTAACTGGCCTACAAGGCCTAGAATGTTTCGTCTACTTAGATGACATCGTCATCTATGGAAAAAGTCTGGCAGACCACAACGAAAAGCTTCGAAAAGTCTTTGACAGGTTAAGAGAAAATAACCTGAAACTTCAACCTGAGAAATGTCAATTTCTCAGGCGCGAGGTAGTGTATTTAGGACACAAATGTTTTAACCAAGGAGCACTACCTGACCCTAGCAAAACGGCATGCGTCCAAACTTTCCCCATCCCTAAGACAGTAAGGCAAGTACAATCATTTTTGGGCCTTGCCAATTACTACAGAAAATTCATACCCGATTTTTCGAAAACAGTACGTCCACTAACAAACTTACTCCGAAAGGATGTAAAGTTTAAGTGGACTGAGAAATGCCAAGAGGCATTTCAAAGCATTAAGAACGCTTTAATTTCCCCTCCACTCTTAATATATCCCGATTTTTCAAAACCCTTTAACCTTACCACCGACGCCAGCAGCGAGGCTCTTGGAGCAGTTCTCTCTCAAGGAGAGGTAGGAAGTGACCAACCCATTGCCTACGCCAGCCGTACCCTGAACAAAGCCGAACGTAACTATTCCACGATTGAGAAAGAGTTACTGGCTATAGTTTGGGCGACTAAAAATTTCAGGTGTTATCTGCAAGGCCGAGAGTTCACGGTCTATACAGATCACAAACCACTCAAGGGAGTCTTCAATGTTAAGGACCCCACATCCCGTCTGGTGAGATTTCACCATAAACTTTCCGAGTTCAATTATAAAATTGAATATAAGCCCGGAAAGTACAACACGAATGCCGACGCTTTAAGCCGCATTCCACGGGAAAATAACAAAGACAAGGAAACTACAACCTTCACGGTAGAAGCTATAGTCCACCACCAAATGGACTCGGACATAGAGGAGGAAAAACACTCATCGGACCTTAAGGAGTGTCTGCAATGCAATGCAGTATCAAGAGCCCAGACACGAAACATTCAGGAAAGTGGAACAAATCCAGACAGCCAGGCCAAACTAATAGAACAAGAAGAACAAACTCATCATCCAGAAGAGGCCGCAGACCGTGACAGTCCACCTAGTACCAATCCACCAATTATAGACGAAACTCGTCCCCCTGAAGTAATCACAAGCCCAGAGGAGATTCAATTAATCTTAAAAGATTATCATGATCCTCTCTTTGGCGGCCATCAGGGAGTGATAAAAACCTATAAACGGATGCGAAGAAAGTACTGGTGGAGGCACATGCTTAGTGACATCAAAAAGCACATTAAGCGGTGTGCCAAATGTCAAACCATGAAGGCCTCACCACAGTATAAAATGCCGATGGTGATTACAGACATAGCGGAACAACCATTCGACAAAATCTATCTAGATATAGTCGGCCCACTAGAGGAAACTGAATCTGGAAACAAATACATACTAACGTTTCAGGATAACCTCACGAAGTTCGTAGATTGGTATGCCATACCCAATGGGGAAGCTATAACAGTAGCGCAAATTTTCTTCGACGAAATCGTCACGCGCTACCGCATTCCCAAAAGAATAGCCACCGATCAGGGAAGTAATTTCCTGAGTGACCTATTCAAAAAGGTATGCAAACTCCTCAGGATAAATAAGCTGCAAACCTCAGCTTATCATCCCCAATCAAATGTAGCACTCGAACGTGCACATAGACCGTTGATTGAATATCTACGAACTATAGTGGACGAAAATCCCAGGTCATGGGATAGTTATCTGCGAACCGCTGCTTTCGTGTACAACAACAGTGTACACCAAGGGACAAAATTAACTCCCATGGACTGCCTCTACGGCTTTACAGCGGACATTCCGTCCAACTTAAGGCGAGACCCCGAACCCGTGTATAACCACGAGAGCTACTACCATATTCTCAGGTATAAGCTTCAAAAGTCTTACGCCATGGCACGGAAAAACCTTCTGATGAGTAAACAACGCTCGAAAAATTACTATGACAAAGCTGTACGTCCCCTGACATTTCACAGAGGAGACAAGGTTCTACTCAAGAGCGAGAGTCGTAAACATAAGCTCTCCCAGTTTTGGGTGGGACCCTACACGGTAACCGGTATCCCTAGTACTGTAAACACCACAATAAAAATTCGTAATCGAGAGGTCACGGTACATAACAACCATCTAAAACCTTTCTACGAATAACATGGTGTCAATATAATTTAAGTAATTCAAAGACACATATATAATAGCATGTAAGCTACAAAGTCAAATAAAAACCCATTTTAATACCCTATCCTATCCTCTCCTAGATAACAATGCAGTCCATCATTCTCCACGGACTATTCCTGCTCATAATAGGAGCCCTCGCGGAGCCTTACTCTATAGCGCCCCTAAATAATACGGGAGTACTATTTGAGGATCTTGGAAGCCTATCAGTTTACCACGACACTTGGAGCATCATCACTGAGTTATATCTGGCCGAGTTGGAAAATCAGACGCGACTAGCAAAACGAGCGGAACACTACATACACCAATTGTGTGGAAATGGGTCTTCTATACAGGACCTTTGTACGCTACAGACAAAACATATACACGCCCTAATGGAAAATATCAATAGGCGTACCAGTGTTATTAGGGAAGCGGTGCCCAAATCGCGCAAGCCCCGATCCATCTTCGATGGAATTGGAAATGCGATGCATTATCTTTTCGGTACCATGGATAGTAAAAACGAACAAGAGGTGTACAGCCGACTAAGCGAATTAGAGGTAAATACTCAAACCTTAGCTGATCTGGAAAAACAACAGATCAGCGTAATAAAAACCACGTTTGAACAAATTCAGAAACCCCTATCTTCCCTGTCTGAACGACAGCGTCAGATAACCAACCAGATTAACAATCTGCGGAACACAACAGACGAGTTGACAGCCCACCAAATAAGACAAGAAATTGCCTCTAGTCTGACACTACAAATGATAGAGTTGGAATTTAGACAACAAGCTCTACTGGACATAATAGTGTCCAGTAGAAATAATCAAATTCATCCACTTTTAATTTCCCCAAATCATTTGCTAGAGATTTATCACAAATCTCACTCCACTTGTCCCAATCTACAGGACTGTTTGTCAGTTCTGTATCAAACAGCAGACGTTAAGACACATTTTTTGCAGCACAAATTAGTTATCCGAATCAAACTTCCCATTTTCAATATACCCAAGATGAAAATCCAACAGATTAAATGTTTTCCCATACGGGTGGATTCAAACCACTCATTAATACCTGATATCGAATTTTCCCATGTGGCAAGTCAAATACAGACCCAGGAATTTCTGCTGCTGAAGCCAGAAAACCTGAGATCTTTCAAAAAAATTTCAAAGGGAATCGATGAGGATACGTGGGTTGGTAAGCTAAATACACCACTCACCAAGGCTACAAAAACAGATGAATGTGTTATTAAACTTTTATTCAATCCACTGGGCGAACACCCACAGTGTAGCATCAGAGCTCAAATTCCCCCAAGAGATACAATAATTAAGCTCAATAGACCAAATTCGTGGCTGTACTCCTTAACCGAAACTACTATAGTACATATAACTTGTACTCAACAGTTACTCACTCATCGTCTCGCAGGATAAGGAATCATGACAATCAACGAACCATGTTCCTTGCAAATAGGGTCTCACACTCTGTATTACGAAGCAGAAAATCTACATCCGCTAAAAGTTTTCCAACCAACCTACTTCCCAGGCACAAACGAAACGCAAGAGGAATTGGCAGAATATATGTCCAAGATATCCGCTCCTAAAAACCTTGATAAACAACCAACGTTACTCCTCGGAGATGATACAAACCAACGTATCCACCTAGATACAAAATCTCTAGACGAAATCCGTACCAAAGTGAACAGCATCCACTTTGGACCAAAGGCCAAGATTCCTCCTATACTCTCTATTACATCCCTATCAATGACAGGACTCTTGTTGCTACTTATATCAGTGGTGGCATTAGCAAAATATATCGTCCCGGCATTCATGGCATGGATTGCTAAACGCAGACAACAGCCTACAGCTGAAAACGTTCCCATGGAACCGGTTTACGCAACACCCCAAGAAAAATTAAAACGTACTCAAAGTCTCCACAGAGCGAGATCTATACAAGTAGTATAATCAAAAAGATATATACTCGTTGGTTGGCCCCGTCTCATTCTCCTGTTACAAGCACAGTCCCTCTCCTTTTACTACACTGGCTGATAGCAAATAAGTGAAATAAAAACTAGATATTAAGAGATTGAAAATATATTTCAAAAAATACAAACAAAACTCTAGGAATTAAGAAAATCAAAGAAAGAAAAACAAAATATAAGAGAACTAAAACAAAAATATAATCAGTTAAAACATAATCAAAATTTAATAATAAGTATATAAATAATTAGTAACATTGAGCGGCACAAAAGAATAATTAACTAGCCAATAAGATATTAAAATAAAATAACATACATAACTAAGTTATACTAATAGATATAAACTGAAAAGTTAAGGTACTAGAATTATAAATAGAAAAATAGAAAATAAAAGTAATAAAAAAAAAAATAATAACAAGACAACCAAGAAAAAATTAAAAGACATTAGATATACACATAAAATAAAAAGTAAAACGAAAATAGGCTTTAAAAGTAGTTATAAATAAATAAATAAATAAGTAAGTAGAGTTAGATAATAGGATGAAGGAAACCGTACACTAAATTACACAAAAAAAAATTTTTGTTTGTAAAAACACAAAAAAAAAATATTTATACATGCATATGTATATTTGTACACAGCAAGAGCAAAGACGCAACCAAAAACCGACCAAGTATTCAGCTCTCTCAAAACAATATACATATATAAAAATATAATAAAACCAACCACAGTCTCAATACCGAAACCGCTATACAACACAAGAAAAAAAAACTCTCAAATTCCCTGCGAAGAACCACAAGCCATATAAGTAGCAACCTGAAAACAATATATACAGGGGTAACAACAAAGAAACACAATAGACCTAGGCTTTACATTTTTTTATTATAAATCAAAACTAAGGCAAAACAAAATTTAGAAAAACGAACAAAAAAATTTTATTAACGAAACTTAATTAAAAAAGTTGTTGTCCTCTTTTGCCTCGGGGAGCCGTCAGGACAAACGATCCGGGCCGTCCGTGGTTGCTGCAAGAAAAAAGAAAAAAAAATTATAAAAAAAAAGATCAATTCAAATTAAAGGAGAAATTACCAAGTTCAGCCCTCATAGGGCGGGAGAGCGTCCCAGTCGTCCTCAGAACCACCTGGAGGACCACAATCCCCCTTAGCAGGCGACACGTCCCAGTCCTCTACAACCGAAACCGGGCTGGACACTGCACCTGGGACATCCCAGTGAAGCTCAGCCGGATTGTTGGCCCAAGCTACCACGTCATCGCCATGCAGCATGTAATTCGGGTGGGTCCTACACACCAGGCAGGTACACCAGCCGACCTCTCCCGACAACACTAGTGTAGCTCCTAAAAAGAAATAAGAAAGAAAACAGTAATTAGAACAAATGAAAAGTTATTGTTCACCACAAAATAAACTTACCTAAAGGCACCCAGGAACTCCCGTTATGAGGAGATAAACAAAGCTCCACCCGGTGAAAGCTATCAACCTCAGCAGGAGCGGACCAGATGCAAATATCTGGGCAGCAGCAGCCGGATTAATCCCCTCCACCGAGGAGCCACGCTCTGTACCGAAATTGCCAGGACCCTAACACACTGGGGCCTGGAGCAGACGTAGGGAGCACGTGGTCCAATTACTTCGCCGAATTCCATTTTTAGAAAGACTGTGAAGATAATCACAGAAGTCGCTCCATATAAAGGGCAAAACCCCTAACGTTAGCAAAAACCGATGGAGATACGATTAAAATGTGTGAAGCCCTTATCTCGGTGAAGCCCACGCCATCCATGTAGCAAAAGTAGTTGCATTTATTCTTTTTTTTCCATTCTTTCAAATCACACAATATGAGCTCCATACGACACAAATTGCAATTTATGCATTTTGTCTGTAGCTACAAGCACACAGATCAAAAAAAAATTTTTTCTCCCCATTTTCAAAGCCGGTGCAAGATGCATTTTAATGTATCAGACCCCGACGCTATGGACCCATGGCATTCTTCTTATTTTTTTTATATTTTTTTAATTACTTTTAAGGAGTACGATATCAAAGTCATTTCAATTTGATAAAACACCCCATACAAAATATACACCCACTCAATCCCCTTGAGAATTATTCCTCTTCAAAGAATAATTCTCTTTTTTGCGGGGGGAAGGAATGTTATGTATAAAAAACTTAGGTACATATATGTACCATATGTAGGTATATAAAACCTTAGGGACTAACAGGTAAAAAGAAAAAAAAATAATTAATAAGCCCTATATACCTAGAAACCTAAAATTGGGCATATAAAAGAAAAACCATTAAATATAAAAATTCAATAAACTAATCATGCACAAAACATAATTAGTTTATCGTCCAAAAAGGGTGAAGAAAATTGCATCAGCAATTTTCTTCACATTCCAAACAAGTCATAAAATTTTTCCCATCAAACGACTTGGGAAAAACAAAAGTTTCATTTAACACCCCAAGTCGTTTTACTTTAAAATTTCCACGACAAAATTTTGCCTTCAGCTAAATTTGTCATTTCAACAATTTAATTAAAAAAGAAATCAAAAAGCAAATCGTACCTTCAGTATGATTTGTCGCGAAAAATACAACGTGTATGTACATACGTACATACATATTACGAAAAAAGTTTTCGCGATAAGAAACGCGCGCAGCATAAATGCATTGTATGTATAGGCGCGTCGCGATTTCAAACGGTGGCTGATGTTTTAAAAAGTGTAAGATTACATTTTTGAAGCCATCGTTCAACGCGAATAATTCTGGACATGTTTGAACAAGTCCAGAATTAAAAAGTAAAATTTTCTCAGGATAAGAAAATGCAACTTAGCATTTTCTATCCTGAGCAATGGCTCTTGATCACGATGAATTTGATCAAGAGTTGAGTCGTTTTTTAAAAGGAATTGAATCGGGTTGTCTTATGGATTTCGGCGGAAAAAGTTGAGTTGTATTTTTTTTTGGTTTTGAAGAGTTGATTTTTGTTTTTAACTTCGAGAGTTGGAAAAAGATCGGTTGTTGAGTTGAGTTGATTTGAGTTCGAACAAGCGGTTGAAAATCAGTTTTTAAAAAAATGGTTTCCGTTGGCTAAGAAAAAGCTTAGATAAGAAGCCCTAAAATCGTACGATTTTATAAGAAACGCACAAATGTGGAGTTTCAGTTCGGTTACCTAAAAAAAAGTAAAACCAGAATAGTGTAAATTAGTTTCTAAGAGAGTGTTTAAATAAAAATTTTGGTGAATAAAAGCAAACGAAATAACCACAGAGTTTTTAGTGAAAAACCCCACCTATCTACATATCATAGTGATAAACATAAAGCGAACCGGATACGGATACGTCGACTTGTTAACCTGGTGATATACGTGAGTACCCAAGCTTGAAGAGTAGAATAACTATATAACAAGGTAGATATACAACATGGGTATACACCTAATTATCAAACAATCTGAATGAAAGTACCTAAATTGGCCCCTTACTCAACCCAATTCTGCAAGGGCATTATTTAAAAGAATGTCGCAGAAGCTTTTTATTCAACCCCTACAATGAAACAGGTAACTGCGAATATCTAGTCTAACCTCAAGTTCCGCAATTATTAATGAAGTTAACAACGAAAAGATCCTGGCTCTTTTCGTTTCCAATCACTCCGAAAATTACAATTTCATGCAGTAAAAATTCAAATAGTTCCAACCTATTTGGCAGCGGAGTTTTAATATTAAACGAACCCTGCCACTTCCAAATAGCTGATCAAATTATATACTTCGAAGATGAAGATCATCAGAGTACTAAAGTCTCACAACCGGAATATCCTCATCCGCCAAATTTTAGTATAAATGAAACCATTCAGAAATTTATTAAGAATATCAATCTCACTACCCAAAAACACATAGTTATGTTAAGAACAGAGGATGCCAATCAGATTTTAAATGAAAATTCACACTCCCTCGATCAGCTGGAAGAACAGATAAATATACTTGACAAGCAAAGAAAAGAACGAAATTATGCACAAATGGTGCAAATAAGCTCCCTATCCCTAAGTTCCGTAGTAACTTTCGTACTCAGCATAATCGGAATATTGAAACTATGTAAAGTTGTAAGTAAGAAGAAACAAAAAATAGTAGTCAAAACACCCAAAGTAATAACTGTCAGTAACCAAAAAGTACAGTTAGACACTGAGACATACCCTCAACTTTGTGAAGAAGCTAGGGATACCTTGAACCATGAGCCCAGAGTAGATAACAAGTTTCGAAACTTACCATCTCCACAACAAGAGACTTTTCCCACAAGCAAAGTCAAGCAGAACTCGCAAAATTTTCAGCCGGAGATCACTAAAACAAACAAATCCCAATTTAAAGCACTAACCTCTGTAGAGGTAACGACAGCAAGAAACAAAGAGCAAGCTGTCTCACAAACCTCTCATTCAGAATTAAAGGATGCCATTAAATAATGTGCCACCCACCAGCAACATGAAGGTAGCAGACAAAATTTACCAATTCCTCCACCACCACCATTTCCACAAATCCTAAGCCGTGTCGAACCTGAGTCAATTCCACGCACCCGCCATTTACGGGTAGTTTAAGTAAATATCTAAATAAAATCATAAATGGTAAACTCAACTACTACACAAACACAAAAAAAAAATTTTTTTTCTCATGATATGTACATGAATAAATCAAAATAAATAATTTATAAATGTATTAATAGGTTTAAGTTAAATTTTATAAAATAAAAAAAAATGTATTTACACATAGAACGAATAACAATAATAGTATCAAAAAATATGTATTTACATATATAGTACCAACAAATATGTATTCACACATATAGTACGTATAACAATAATAGTACAAAAAAATATGTATTTACACATATAGAACATAAGAGCGATTCTCAAAAAAGCTAATAATTAACTTCAGCGCAGGCGAGTCAAAAGCAAAGAAGCTCCTTAGTTTGCTAAGAAGCATGATATTATCAATACTATCGACAAGGACCAAGAGCACAATGCGACCATCGTCCAAAGCCTTTCTAATGTCCGTAGTGATTTTTAGACGAGCTATCTCACAACTATGCCCAGAGCGAAAGCCTGACTGCCAACGGGATAAGGAATTTATATGATCTAAGTGTTCAGATATTTGATTTGCCATTAGAGTCTAGAGTCTAGAGTCTTCGCAAGAAAACATAGTAGGCTTATTGGCCTAAAGTCCTTGACATCCTTTGGAGAAGTGTTTTTAGCAATTGTAACTACTAGCGCTTCCTTCCAAAGTGAGAGAAATTCACCATACCTTAAGCAGCTATTGAATATCTTGGTGATAGGGCCAATAATGAAGGGTAACATAAGCTTCACAAAACGCGGAGGGGTACCATCAGGTCCAATAGCTTCGGATTGAATAGATACGATAGCAGAGGCGTCCTCAGTCTCATCAATGCAGCGGAAACAGAATTCTGATCCAGAGTGAGCAATAGGCGTATCCGGGAAGGCCGATGAAGAGCCAGCACTGATTTCGTTTCCATTTCTGGAGGTAAAAAATTTGTTGAGCTCATCAGCGTCTAGGTCACATGCAGAGGTATCACCACCACTAACTCCCAAGCCACGCAAGACTCTCCAAAGCTTCCTAGGTGGGACATCCCAACCTAAGTTGGACGAATAATATAAGGACTTTGCATCTCTCACTTCTTTATTGCCAAGAGCTCTCAATTTTTAAATACAGACAGACTATTAGGAGATTTAATCCTTCTATATTGACGGTGTTGGAAGTCACGCTCAGAGATTAATTTCTTTATCTCCGGAGAGAACCAGGGACAACCTTTTATTTTTATGATTTTAAACTGAAAGGGGCACATTTATTAAGCAAGTATGAGAGCACTTCATTGAAAGCATGTACATTTAAATCAAGAGACTGCGATAGGGAAGCAGCGTTTTGTCCCAATACTAAATTCCAGTCTATATTTCTCCACTCCTCGAATAAACAAGTAGTATTAATAGATTCGAAGTTACGAAATTTTACTAGGCGAGGATGAGTAGATTCATCTAGAATAGGTACATTATGTTTAAGGAATAAGATGTCGTGGTCGAGGTTGGCAGGAGGGGAAAGTTGCGAATGGCGTATTATACGGGAGGGGTCAGTGGTGAGTAGGGGATCTAACTGAGAAGGGGATTCAGTATTGAAATATGTAGGTGAAGAATTAACAAGTCTGAGATGTAAAGATTGCACGAAAGATAGAAATGCATCTGACAGATTATCTTTACGAAGGATATTGACATTGAAGTCGCCAGCAACAATAATGTGAGAGTATCTATGCGATAAAGCAGATAGAGAATCATGGAAGATGCCTACACTGTCGGGATCAAATAATCTTGGCGGGCAGTAGACAGAGGAAAGAGCGCATTTATCGAGCCCACTATCAACCTCTACGCAGATTAATTCTAGTGCACTATCACGGGAGTGGCACAATATCTTAGATTTAAAACATTCCTGAATTGAATGTAAATTACAGCGCCGCCCCGACTCTTCCCTCCCTGTCACAACGTAAGAGTTTAAAACAAGAACTGAAGGGGTGCTTGGAGTAAGCCAAGACTCACTGATGGGAGTCGCATGCAGGTCCGTCCCCGAAAACATCTCTCTCACCTCGTCTATCTTCGACCTGATACTCCTAGCATTCAAGTAACAGACATTGTTTCCGTTCAGTATATTAACCAAAGGTCTTACCCTCTTCTCGCTTAAGGAATTATCAACCATAATCGAGAAGTATTACGCACAATAGTCGACCACCAGCTTCACAGTCGCGGCCATAATTGATGCAGCAAGAGTACAAAACATGAAAAATAAACATTAAAATCAAAAGATCAGCATCTGCAATGCCCCTGATGACTACCTCGCTTAGTCGGCTGATACGTCGTAATTCGTCATTATCAGTAACGAGTTTTTTATTATTTACCTCCAAATCAGATAATCTGTTCTCGCAGGCATTCAAACGGACACTATGTCATCAATTTTGCATAGCAGGTGATTTTCGCGGTCGGCAATTGACGCTTGCAATCGGGATTCAAATAGCTGCAGCAAACTATTGAATTTGCATATTAGATTGTCGCCTGCACTTAATCCAGTCGTATTGTCTAACACCAGGTGGGGGGGAGATTGCAACACTCAAAGATGCAGTAGCGACTGTCTCCAGCAGGCCAGAAGTATAGCGGTAGTTGTAGAGGTTTTTTTATTGACATTACTGCGTCTAGCCACTCCAGCCGTCGATGACGATGTACTTGACCTTTGACCTTTAGTACTCATTCTCGATAGATGCTAGTTTTGGCTTGCGTAATAAAATTGAAAGATAGAACAAGATTTAGTAAATAACTATGCACATAGATCGAGAGTTATAGCCAAAATCAAATGTAGTCACAGACAAGATAAGAACATAAGATTTCACGACACAGTAGGTTGCCGTATTTTAAATGAATCGTATATGTACATGTAATAAATATGCACTATAGGATAAGATTTATCACAAAAGCACCGAGAGAAATAAAGATCCGTGAGATTTCTTGACACTGTCGGCCGCAAGATACAGAATAAAAAACGGCCGTGAATAAAGAACACAAAACCTTGAACTAAGCGGGAGCGAATTCAGTACACGTCTACTCCATAGGAACCATCACACTCAAAATATAGAACATAAGAGTAAGAGTTCCGAAAAATATTTATTTACACATATAGTACGAATAAGAATAATGAAAAATAATTGTACCAAAAATATGTATAGTAGAAATAAATTGTTGTACCGAAAAAATGTAGACATAATTAGCAGAAATAACAAGTGAAAAAGCTAGAATTGGTCTAAAAGACCAATTCTTATGATACCCTAGATTAGTGCACGTATGAAAGTTCGTATGGTCACCCATTTGAGCAATTTTGATTTTTTGCATTGGTTTCTCGCATATATTTCTAGAACGGCTCGTCGGACAGAAAAAATGATTATAACCAATTTTATAGAAACTCTTATTCTGAAGAAGTTTTTAGTACAATAAAAATGTCTAGGAATGATCGTTTTCAAAGTATATGTAAAAAACCAAAAATTTTATAAGGCAACACCAAGAAGGGGTTGCCCGATTTAGTTCATTTTTTAAATTTTATTTGCTATTAGTATGAAAACCTAATGTACCAAATTTAGGTAGTGTCCAAATATATCGTGGAAAACGAAATTTTTGTATGGCAATCCCACGAAGGAGTTGCCCTTTTTTTCTCATTTTCGAACTTAATTTTACTTTTTTGTTTTAATGTCCGTGTACAAAATTTCAGCTTTCTAAGAGAACGCGTTCTCGAGTTATCGTGCGCACGGACGGACGGACGGACGGACGGACAGACGGACATGCAAAAATCAAAATAACTTTTAATTTTATGCGGGGGTGTCCAATCCATTTTGCTCTACCATCATTATTTCTGTGCGTTACAAATGGAATGGCAAACTTAGTATACCCTATCGGCATCTCATATTTTAATGGCAGTAAAATGTAATAATGGTCAATTGCAGGAATTACTAAACAACACTGACAACCTGACCAATAATATATATTCTCTAAAAGTGATGCAAACAGTACAATCCTCCGACTTTTCATCTATTTCTCAGGTTCTTGATGAGCTGTCTTGTAAAGTCGATAAACTAACTACGGCTTCAAACAATCGAACAATTCTGCCTCTCTACATCATAGGCTTGATGCACTTGAATCCAAATTGGATTGTTTACTCGACTGTTTAAAGGATGGCAAATCAAAGTCTTCAGATTCTGATCTGCGTAAGTTTGCAGAATCATTCGGCAGGAACTTCATGGATGTTTCCACACATTCGAGACACTACAGAGAGTTGTCGTTAAGTTTAAACAATCACTTGAACGACTTTAAGAAATATATTAATGATATTCCTAGCTCTATTGAGAGCTTGTTTGGTCAGGAATCCATTTCCTCCCCACTACAAACGAAACTTGCCACTATTTCCGACGATCTCGCTGCTACAAGGGTGATAATGGGTGATATTGCAGATGAAATCAGAACCAATCTGATCTTCGCACAAGTGTTCCAGCTAATAATTTTAATCTTCCTTCTTCCGCTTCAAGCTTAAGAAGTGAACTCATAGCGGCACAAAATGCAACCGCCATCTCGGACACTAATCTTAGTAGCCAAAAATCCCTTCCCACAACGACCTCTACAGGTGGTCAGACGGAGTTATCTGTAGGTAACAATTCTATCCGGGGTCGTACGTGCCGCTTCCGTTGGCCAAATCTTCCGAACTTGACTTGGATTTTAATAGGAATGCTCCTATTCCTGTGGAGCATTCCAAGCAAATTCGTAAACAAGGCATCCGTAAAAACCGATCCCGGAAACGTGCAATTGCAACTGAAAGGAGGGCGCCTTCCACAGTAGCGATTGGTACTTCATCTCAGTCCTCTTTAGGAAATGGTATTGGGGCCTCTTTGAGAACGGTACCCAAACCTTCGAATGTTTTCGTCACCCGTCTCTGTCCAGAAACGATGTGCGAGGACATATCGAAGTATTTAAAGTCCAAAAATATTGCGACTGATGGTACTTCTTGTCGAAAAATCAGTAAAAGCTCTAAACCGGTTGCATCCTTTCTCCTAACTGTTTCATCAGATATGCAGGACAAGTTGTTAGACCCCTTACTTTAGCCTCCTGGCACTTTTACTAAATTATTTGTACCTTCTGAGCGCCTACCTAGAAATAAAGCTAAAATAAATAACGTAGTTCCAAAAAACTGAAGTCGCTTTCCCTTTACTATCAAAATGTAAGGGGGATTCGGACAAAAACCGCACATATCTTCAAATCCTCTGTCGCGGCTTGCTTCGATATAGTTGCTTTTACTGAAACTTGGCTGCATCATGGTATTCGTGATGCTGAAATCCTTGATAATTCTTATGAAACTTTTAGAAGAGATAGACATACTGTTTCGGAAGCTTGTGGCGGTGGCGTACTTCTCGCGTGTAAAAAGAAGTTCAATTGCAGCAAAATTGAACTTCCTTGTTTCTCCAACGCCCTCGACATTGAGCTCATAGCTCTTAAGCTATCTCTCCTAAAATATGACTTATACATAATTTGTTGCTACATTCCTCCAGACTCCATAAATATTGTCGATGACAAAGGTCAAAATATTTACGACCTACTTACTTTAACATCTAATTTTATCCATGGTAAGATGGAACCTATTGACGAATTACTACTTATTGGTGATTTTAACTTACCCAATATACAATGGGTACTTAATGAAGATGACGATGACTATCTTCCACTTAATAACTTGACAACAAGGGAATCACGTTTCCTTGACACTATTTCATCTCTTGGTCTCAGCCAAATCAGTAATGTTAAGAATGACATGGGTAGGCAGCTAGACCTGGTATTTTCTACTGACACTGGGAACTTATTAGTTGAACCTAGCTCAGTTATAATGTCTACTCTTGACAAATATCACTCTCCTCTACTAATTATATATTGCCATGAAACCGAAAATCTCGCAAATTGTGACGAAACACAATACTTTTTCAATTTTAGAAAAGCTGACTTTTCGGAACTTTCTCGTAGACTTACCTCTATTGATTTCAACACATTGCTGTCTTGCAATAGTGTTGATGAAGATGTTTCTTAGTTTTACATAATTCTTTTCGATTTCGTCAGCGGATCTCTAAAATATCACCGCTATGGTTCAATAAAGAGCTGAAACGCCTTAAAAATAGAAAGAATAAACTGTGGAAAGGATATTTGCGGGACAAGGACATTATAAGTCACAGCAACTTCCTCACATCCTATAATGAGTTCAACGAACTTTCCTCTTCACTCTATCATGAGTATATTCAAAGTATGCATGTGAAATTATTTAGTGACCCACGTAACTTTTTTAGGTTTATTAATATGAAAAAAAAACCGACAACTACTCCAATACCATGATGTACAAAGATTCTGCTAGTGACGTTTAGTCTGAAATTTGCAATATGTTTGCTTCATTTTTTGAAAATGCATTTTCCTCTTCAAATTTCCAACCTCGTAATAGCAACTTTAATTCTATGAACGACTCTCATAAAGTTTCATTCACTATCCCTACAATTACACATGAGGATATACTTGATCATATTATTGGGATTCAAAATGACTTCACAACGGGTCCCGATGGGATTCCTCCAGCCTTTTTGAAGTCATGTTGCCTCTCCCTAGTAGCCCCGCTGAGAATTATTTTCCAAAAATCGCTCGAGAGTGGTTGTTTTCCGCAGCTATGGAAAAATTCTTTCGTCATACCTATCCACAAAACAGGTAGTAAAAATGATATTTCTAACTATAGGCCTATTGTGAAATTATCATGCATGCCCAAATTATTTTAATCAATCATTTACTCTCAGCTATCATTTTCCTGTAAGAATTTGCTTTCTTCAAACCAACATGGGTTTATTTCGGGCAGGTCTACAACCACCAACTTATTAGAATTCATCTCGGATACTAATGGCGGGTTTGCAAAAGGCTTCCAAACAGATTGTATCTATACTGGCTTTAGTAAAGCTTTCGACAAGTTATCTCACTCCGTGATATTGTTTAAAATGGAAAAGTATGGGTTTCGCCTAACATTCCTGAAATGGACGGAGTCATATTTAGATAACAGAACATACCAAATCAATTTCCGCCATTCCTTCTCTAGAGTCTTGATAGCTTCACCCGGCGTACCTCAAGGAAGTCACCTGGGCCCGTTGCTCTTTATTCTATCTATTGACGACATTGTATCTGTTGTGAAGTACTGCAAAGTCTTGATTTATGCTGACGATATTAAACTTTTCGCTCAGATTAAAGCTTTTAACGATTGTGAACTTGTACAAGGTGACCTCCACAAATTTTACGACTGGTGCAAAAGCAATAATTTGGTACTCAATATCGACAAATGTGAGGTTATGACTTTCCACAGGAATCTGAAACCAATCACTTATGATTATGAATTCTCGAATTCCTCGATTCGCCGTGTTAGTTCTGTTTGTGACTTGGGTGTCAAATGTGACCAAAGATTGAATTTCGTCTCCCATATAAACTTCATGGTATCAAAGAGTAGTTCTATGTTGGGCTTTATAGAACGTTGGTCTCGAGAGTTCTCGAATCCCACGATTACATTGCATTTGTACACTTGCTTTGTGAGACCCCTTCTTGAATACGATAGCCAGGTCTGGTCTCCATTTTATGGTATGTGACCGTATCGAGTCTGTTCAGCGGAACTTCCTACGATTTGCTGTCATGCACCTACCCTGGAATAATTCATTAATTCTTCCACCGTATAAGGATCGCTTGAAGCTTTTAAATATGCACTCGCTAGAGAAACGTCGTATGGTTGCCGATATAACGTTTGTGCATCAACTCTTAAACGGGAATATTGATTCTCCATTTTTACTTAACAAAATCTCTTTCCGTGATAGTAGGCACAATTTAAGAAGGCTACCTTTGTTGCATGTTAACTCCTCAAGGTCTAACTTTAGCAAGTATGAACCTGTTAATCGCATGTGTATTACTGTTAATAATATGGCTGAGCATTTTGTTCTCGACGTTTCTAAGCATGTTTTAAAAAAACGTCTATATAATATTTAATCTATTTTGTTTAATGTTTTGTGCATGTAATTTCATCTGGTGTTTGGTTTATGTTTAGTGTAACATACTAATACTAACACCGACTAAGTGATGAATCGCATGTATTGTTGAGACGTTTATTTATTAAACGTGTCCATGCAGCGAGCTTGTGTTAAGCTGGTTCTGATAGTCTATTTTTTTTTTTTTTTTTTTTTTTTTATAGATTTCATCTAGGGTATAAAAATAGTTGTGGCAAAAAAAAATGTACTAAATACAGGTAAGCTGACCCAAATTAATCAACGCTTAGATAAGCCTTGTTCTTTAATATAATTACACATCACATGTACTCATGTCAGCATTAGGTATATACATACAAAAGTTTCCCAAGCTATCAAACATGTAAGATAATATTTAATGCGTTATTCCTCTCCCAAGAACAACAATTTTTTTTGTAAAAGGGGGAGATTTGTTACATACAGAGTATCCATTTGCTGAATACTTCATATAAACATATGCATACATACATGTCTGTATCGATTTCGCTTCACGCAGAATTATAATTTCTTGCATCAATGAAGAAATGCAAACATGTAGATACATACATACCTACAGCATTCCCATTGCATGCAGAATTATAATTCCCAGCTGCATGTATAATCATATTTACAAACATATTTACAAACTTCATTAATTGAATAAATTCACTCGCTACTGACCTACATCAATTTCTTAATCACATAAAGAAACAAGCGAAGGCAGATCGAGTGACGCGCGCAAGAATTCGCACGATGCAATATGATAACCTTGCGCCAGCGGTAGAACTTAGG
The DNA here is from genome assembly GCA_963930735.1 of Dioctria linearis. Classification (NCBI taxonomy): domain Eukaryota; kingdom Metazoa; phylum Arthropoda; class Insecta; order Diptera; family Asilidae; genus Dioctria; species Dioctria linearis. The sequence goes on along the minus strand of OZ005743.1, from coordinate 53,666,150 downwards.
TGAACGAAGGAATGGTTCACGATGATGTCATAATAGCAGCAAACCGGCGAGCGGTCTACGGAAGTATTTATGTATGTACATATGAAAGCGATGAGTGCCGTGAGGTAACAACAACAAACCGGCAAAAGCTTTACGGAAATTAATGTGTCAATGCCATAAATAACCGCTTTACGGAAGTTAATAATGATGTATATACGAATGCCGTGATGAAATTAAAATTACAAGCACTTATCGCAATGTATAAGAAAAAGTAATAGTATTAAGACAAGAATTATGTATAAATATTCTGGTGTTTTGGGGAATAAAGAAGCAGTAGTATCAGCAGACAACACAAGGTGTTTCATTTCTAGGAGTAAAGCTGGTAAGCTGCTCCATTCATATACACTAGGAGTAAATCTAGTAAGCTGCTCCACTCATATACACTAGGAGTAAAGCTAGTAAGCTGCTGTACTCATCTCGGCAGAAATAAGTAAAAGCCCAATCGTCGTGAAGGCAAGTAAACTCAGTTTACCTATAGTAATCGTGCCGTGTTCCAGATAAACACATAAAGGTGCTCAGATGAGAGTACTTGGGAAAAGTTAAGTCCCAAGTGCTTAATAAACTTAAAACTTTAAATGTGGTTGTATTTATTATATTAAAAGCTTGACTCTCTGCAGATATCTTCAGAGGCTTGGTCTGTTTGTCAATATACTCTTCCAATGCTTCGAATGCCCTGCTCTAGTGCGGGTTCTACTAATTGGGTATTATTTATTCTTATTATCCGCTTACAAAATATTTTTTAATTGAACGCTAGCGTGAGTTCAATTCTTCTTTCATTATTAACGTTGATTTTTAATTCTGGTAATTTTGTTACTTCTGATGGTGCCAAGGCCTCAGTGATACGCAGTTGATCAGACTGCACATTTGTATCATTTGCTTCTTCTTCTGTAACATTAGTTTCTTTTTCTTTATTTTTCATTGCGCGAGTTTTTGTTTGTAATATTTTAATCTCTTTTAGATCTGATGTATCAAGCTTTATTCTGGACAATGCATCAGGTCCACAATTTTCAGTTCCTTTGATATATTGGATTTAGAAATTAAACTCTTCCAAATCTAACCGCATTCGTGTTAATTTCGATGTTGGATTCTTCATTTCGATCAAATATGCTAATGGTCTAGGTCCGTTCTTACTATAAATTTTCGGCCATAAGCATATGTTATAGCCCAATGTATGGCTGTTAGTTCTTTTTCAGTTGTTGACTTGTTGCTCTCTCCTTGCGTATGCGATAGGTATAGTTCTTGTCCATCAAAACTTTGGGATAAAATTGTACCACACGCAGTGTTTGATGTATCTGTCGATATAATGATTTCTTTATTAAAATCAGGGTGTTGTAATATTATGGGCAACACAAGCGCTGATTTGAAAATATCTAAGGCTTTTTGGTAAGTTTCAGACCACTCAAATATTGCCTTTTTCCGGAGCAGTATATTTAAGGGTATTGCGGTATCTGCGAAGCTAGGAACAAAACGACCGTAGTAGTTACAAAATGCTACGAAACGTCTGACTTCATCTGCGCTCTTGGGTATAGGATAATTTTTTATAACATCATATTTTGAGCTATCTTGGTTTCCTTGTACTGAAATTTTTTGATCAAGGTATGTAACTTCCGTTTGAAAAAATTTGCATTTTTCTGGATTTAATTTGAGGTTTCTCTCTCGTAATCTCTTTAATACGGATGACAAATTTTTCAGTGGGAATTTATCTGAAAGTACTTTCTTATTTAAATTCATGAAATCTACCACTAGTCGCAACTTTTTGTCTTCAGTACTTGATTTTTTTGGTACTAATAAAATTGGGGAGTTGAATTGGGAAACAGAGTTTTCTATTATTTTATTATCCAGCATTTTCTTCACTTGATTATCGGTTTCTGATTTATGTGCATCTGGAATTCTATAATTTTTTGTATATACCGGTACTTTATCTGATAGCTCTATTTGCTGTTCATAGAAATTATTGATTGTAAGGGGTTCATTTTCGACGGAGAATATGTCTTGATATTTCTGACATGATTTTTCAAATTGAGGTCTAGCATAATTTGGTATGGACTTTAGATTTAAAGCCGAAATTAGTCTACTTGCTCTGTTTTTGTTGGGGATATTTTTAATATTAATGTTAAAATTTGTTAAAGGTTCGGTTCGAAATTTGGGTTGTTGGATAGTTACTGTTTTAGTTGTCATATTCAATATTCAAACTAATGGAACTTTCGCTGAGGTAATTCTTCCTCCTACGAAACCTCCTGGTTCGAATTCTTCGCCCATTACGACAATATCGTTAGCTTCTGATTTTATACTTTTGATTTTTCTAACAATTTCGCATCGGGGTGCTATCACGATAACGTTTGGGGATGGACTACTCATTATGGGTATTTCGATTGACTCCTCGCCTATATTTAATGTATGTATCCACGTGTCGTAATCAATGCTTTGAATATAGTTAGGAAGTCAAGTCCTCAAATTGCATCTGCTTCGATGGCTAGATGGTTGTCTACGATTTGGAACAAGTCTTTCACCGAAAATTGAAGTAGCGTAGGTTGCTCCTATTGATTTTCTTGTATTATCTGTATTTTTAGGATAATATCGTTGGTCGGCGTTTATTTTGCCTCTTTTAAAAATTGATATGTCTGCTCCTGTGTCGACTATAAATGTGCATACTGAACTACACATATCTACATACGCTTTTACGAAATTGGTGAGAGAGAAATTTAACGTGTTGACTCTTAGTTTATTTGTGAGATTTCCCCCAACTGAACAGTTTCGTCTTCGGGTTGGGGGGATTGGCATTTCTCCGAATAATAGAATCGTCTTCTTCAATTACTTTGTTGATTTCCATTATTCCACTGATGGTTACGGTAATTATTTTGGTTCGGATTCCGGTAATTATTCTGATTGGAGTAGTTTCATTGGTTTGAATAATTATTTAGGTTCATTAGATGGCCGGTAATAGTGAATCTTTGGTTCTGTTGCCTTTGCCATCTGTTCCTACTAAATCCTCCATTGTAATGTCCCTGTGTTGGTTTGAGTTAAATCCAAATTTTTGCGGTTGCCTGCTTTGATAGTGCAACATGTTATTCTGTTGTGGTTTATCCACTGCAACAAGACTAGATTCTTCTTATCACGGTCGCCATGCAGTATAATTATCAAACATTGTAGATTATAAACACGGTGAGAAGCTTAACAAGCAGATCCCACAGAAGGGAAGCTTTATAAAAGCAGATCCCAGTTTTTATTTTGCAAGCTAGAACTAGCAGATGCCCTCTTGAATTAAAAGACGCAGCTTGATTATAGTCAGGATACTAATTAATTTTTATTGGAGTATCGCTAGCTTATTTATACAAACGAGAATTTGCTAGCCTTAACTTAATTATGGTTAATACAAGAAAACACATTTTTTATTAAAAAAATGAATCTGCTTTTTTTAATTTTTTTAAAAAATTTTAATAAAAAATTTGTTTTCTTCTATTGTTCTCAATTTTTTTCTTTTTTTCATTTCTTTTTTTTGTTCTAATTTTTCATTTGTTTTTCAAGTTACTCAATTTCGCTATTTGGGACCTGTTGATGAGTCAAACCAAGACTTGAATCTTGTCACCCAAAGTATAACGAGTTGTGTAATGAAATAACAAATTAGAACATTTTTTAGCTTTTCCTATATGTATACCGGAGAATCCAAAAAAAGTTCCGTCTTCAGCAAATATAAGTTTAACACGGTAAAAAATCCTATAGAGTAATCTCTATTTTTATTTCTTTCTCCTTGGTATAAATAGGAGTGTTTTTTGCCTCATATAATTCACACCCAGAATTTACTCAGAGTTTATATCAGAGGGGATCAATTTGATCTGTTTCAAGCGTCTGCAGCAAGCAGAAAACCAAGCTGCACCGATGAGTGTAAGGTTTTCTGCTAACACCAAACGCTTCTTCTTCCTTTTTATTTTTCTTCTTTTCAGCCCACTGCGGGCGAATACAGGTTCGATTCGTTCCCAATGAATCTGCTTTTTTTATTTTTTTTTTATTTTTTAAATAAAAAATTTGTTTTATTCTATTGTTCTCATTTTTTTCTTTTTTTCATTTCTTTTCTTTGTTCTAATTTTTCATTTGTTTTCTAAGTCACTCAATTTCGCTTCTTGGGACCTGTTGATGAGTCAAACCAAGCCTTAAAACTTGTCACCCAAAGTATAACGAGTTGTGTAATGAAATAACAAATTAAAAACATTTTTAGCTTTTGCTATATACCGGAGAATCCAAAAAAAAGTTCCTTCTTCAGCAAATATAAGTTTAACCCGGTAAAAAATCCTATAGAGTAATCTCTATCTTTACTACCCCTACCAGAAGATACTATTTTCACAATAAACAAAGTCTACTTGCTACCCACACCCACACTGGCGAAATCAGCTATCTTAGATATCGAAGCAAACTATTTTTAAGTGCAGAGATATGTAGAGCTATCCAGTGCAGATTACTGGGAACACTGCAAGAAGACGACGTCTGCTAATGGCAAGATACACATTTGTTTCCAAATCGTACCTAAGGGAATAAGTTTCAGTAAGTCTAACTATCTCATGGGTTTTTTCAACAACCCCTCGTCGGGACCCGCTCCTTGTACCCACAGAGTTATGGAAAATAATATGAATTTATTTACAACAAGTGAAAAAGCTAGAGTTGGTCTAAGACCAATTCTTATGATATGCTAGATGAATGCACGTATGAAATTTCGTATGGTCTCTCATTTGAGCAATTTTGATTTTTTGCATTGGTTTCTCGCATATATTTCTAGAACGGCTCGTCGGACAGAAAAAATGATTATAATCAATTTTATAGGATTTCTTATTCTGAAGAAGATTTTGGTACAATGATAATGTCTGGGACTGATTGTTTTCAAAGGATATGTAAAAAACCAAAAAATTTATATGGCAACACCAAGAAGGGGTTGCCTGATTTGGTCCATTTTTGAAATTTTATTTGCTATTACTATTAAATCACAACATACCAAATTTCAGGTGCTGTCCAAATATATAGTGGAAAACGAAATTTTTGTATCGCAACACCACGAAGGAGTTGCCCGATTTGTCTCATTTTCGAACTTAATTTTACTTTTTTTTTTTAATGTCCGTATACAAAATTTCAGCTGTTTAAGTGAACGCGTTCTCGCACGGACGGACGGACGGACGGACAGACGGACATGCAATAATCAAAATAACTTTTAATTTTATGCGGGGGTTGTCCAATCCATTTTGCTCTACCATCATTATTTCTGTGCGTTACAAACGGAATAGCAAACTTAGTATACCCTATAGATTTCATCTAGGGTATAAAAATGGTTAGACCGAACCCTTGAAGACAAGTAAAGATCTTGAAGAATTACAACAAGAATTGCGGAAAACTATAGAAAAAATGGAACGCAAAATACTTAGTATACAAACATGTACTGACACTGGAATTATGGTAACATTTTCTATTGCTCTAACTCTATTTCTAATTATAAGATTTATTAAATACAAAGGTCAGAATAAAGCATCTGTTCAAGCCCCCAGCATACAAATCCAATGCAGGTAAACCTTCACTATGAGTAGAGTTGACACACATAACCTGGACAAAAAGAAACCTCTGGTCAAAAGCCAAAATGGGAAATAGCCACCCATACATGAAATTCACACCGGTTCTAATCAAATCCCAGAAACGGACGAGCAAAACCCAAACATTAATCAAACAATAACACCCCATCCTAGTATTGAAAATTCGCGTTCATCAAATGGCCCAAGCTAATCGTACCTTTACAAGGGTTGAAAAAATTATCACTGCTTATAGAGAAATTTGTTCTATTACTTCATCTTTTTTTACCAACTTTAAATTGTTTTTATTTTTTTCACGACCATTAAAGTGAAGGAATTAAAAGCCTATAAGATTAGTCATCAACACTCAAAAGAAAAAAAAAGAAAAAAACAGAAAACAAAACAAACAAAAATTTATGTATATGTAACAATAACGCTCAGTATTTACAATTTATGTATAGTTAAACAACAAAAAGACGGAAATTTTTGATATAGGTAACATAGTTTGTTAGTAATAATGATTTCATATATGCGTATAGCATTTTAAAAGTTTTAATTTTATATAATAATGATTTTTTTTCTTTTATCAACTATATATACATATATACAGGGTGATTCTGATCAAGATACCTTCCGGTATACTACGCGATTCCTTGAGGTAGTCTGATCAAAAAATTGTCCCAGATACCCCCTCCTAGAAACCTTCCTTTAGGAGTTGTGGCCAGTTGAAGATTTCGCCAAACCCTGATGGGAATAAATGAGTATAACTTTTGAACCAAACTATAGATTTTGGTTATTGTTGGCTTATTAAATAGCTAAGAATAATACCTGTCAAAAAGTGTATTACTCTGTATTTTTTAATTAAGCATCTTTAAATTATTCTCAAATATTTCGAAAATTTTGATTTTTTTACACCCAAAAGTTTTTGAAATAAATAACGGTATTTATGAAATTTGCGTGTAAAATAAATCAATGTTTTGGAAATATTTGAGAATAATTTAAAGATGCTTAATTAAAAAATACAGAGTAATACACTTTTTGACAGCTACTAACCTTAGCTATTTAATAAGCCAACAATAACCAAAATCTATAGTGTGGTTCAAAAGTTATACTCATTTATTCCCATCAGGGTTTGGGGAAATCTTCAACTGGCCACTACTCCTAAAGGAAGGTTTCTAGAGGGGGGGGGGGGGTGGAACAATTTTTTGATCAGCTTACCTCAAGGAATCGCGGGGTATACCGGAAGGTATCTTGATCAGAATCACCCTGTATATATATACATAATTAAGAAGTAAATAATAGAGACTATGTCAAATTAGGGTTAGAAAATTAGGGTAGAAAAAAAAATGTAAAAACAAATAATAATATGTAATAATATGCATGTTAAACAAAACAGAATTATAATGGTCCAGAGCTTCTCGAACGCCTCTGTCACGACGACGGCGTCTTCGCAAGGGGGAGGAATGTTGTAAAAATATTGTAGGTCGAACACAATGCAATGTGATGACCCTCATCAACTGCACAATTCCATGGTGACCTATTAATATCAGCTATTAATTATGTGATTATGAGGTAATCGCAATGCATTTGCGGAACTAAATTAAATATACGTAATCAGAGTGACCACGAATTTAAGCGGCACTGTTTTGAAATTTTACACCTGTGTTCAGTGAGTAAGAATTATTACTCAATGGCCCGAGTAGTACAAATTAATTATTACAACATAAAAAACAAAAAGAAGAAAAGAAGCGACGAGGCAGAGGTAGGGGAGTAGTAAAATGAAGTTTTGCTCTGACCATTCGCGCGGTGACAAGTGTCACATTACTCGCCGTGATTTTATAATTAAAATATATAAACATAGATATAAAAAACTTACTCAAACAGATCTTGTGTTTATTTCGCCAGTATCGATTTGCTTATATCAAATTGAGTGTTAGCAAGATAATAAATGATTAAATCAAGTGGTGTTGTATCAATAAAGTGGTCAGAGTATAATTGAAGTAGTGTATATTAACGATTCGATCACCGTGCGGATTGGTGTGCAGAACATCTCCTGCGTTGAGTAGGTAAAGCACAACAGGGACACTGAGAATAATTTGCTGCCCTCAGTATCGTATGGGTGGATGGGGCAAGGCAGCTGAAGGCATACCACCTGCGACTTCACGTAGACGATGGTAAGTGATGTGTACTTCGTTTTTTTTTGTGTGAGATGCTCGATTTTTTTTGCATATTCCAGGCGGCAGTGGCAGGTTTTCCTGGAACCCCGGCAATAGCCGATTGCGAGCTAGAGTGCGCCCTGCACTTCAACGCTGTCCGCCGAGGCATTAGGACCTCACGTCCAATCTCATCACTCAATATAGTTCCATAACAATTTTTATGGTTTATCTACCAGAACCTTTAACAGTATTTATGTATTATTTTTTGTTTAATCTGCTTCACCCTGTTTGATACTCTTGGAACTCCGATAGTGACAGCAATATGAACTATCTTACTTTCTTGGCAGTACTCACGAAAAACATTTAAAGTGAATGCTATTCTATAATCGATCATCATTTAAAGATGATTATAAAAAAAATCAGTCTGTAGGCCCTACTTTTCTGTAATCTTGTCAGCTATTATCAACTTTGTAGGAGAGATCCATATACTGCAAGGAAATAATTGTCTGACTTCAGTCTATGCATTACTTCTCTTTTCGAGTTGCATGCTCCCAAATTTTAAATTCGGAGTTTGTCAGTGGTGTTACCCACACCCATAAAATGTTATCCCGGAGATAGACTTGCAATTTCAATATTGATATACTGATATTGCAATTATGTCAATTGCAATATAAAATTTCAGAGACACACTGGCGGTTTACGATACTGCGAAATTAATTAGAGAACTTACATTTGAATTATCACTTGGTTTTTCATTTAATTTGTCATTTGACACGCTGCTAGCATTCATATGAGTTCGTAGATGATAGAAGGGTATTACTTTAACTTTAGAATATTAGATAAGTAAACAGTGAACAAAAATTACCGTATGTATAAGATCAAATTTTTCACGTTGAAAAGCTGAAGCTCCCAGCACTGTTGTACGGGTGCGGTGATCAGTCGACTCATGCTCTTACTTTAAGTAATCGGATATTAGGCCGAACTACGAAACACATATACGTTAGTAAATTTAAATACGTAAAGCGAACGCGCTCTTTAATTTAACAGACGTACACAAATTAGCTTTAACTCGTGTGGGGGGAGTTTTCGTTAAGTTTAAAAGTCAAATTGTAGTCAGTAAAGGTGCGTTAAGTATCGCTCATTCCGTAAGAACGCGATGTGTCAAACAATTAAATTATTACTAAATGATTAAAAGTACAATCGGCAATATAAAAATTAAAATGGAATAAAAATGGTACTGCGAATTAATAAAAAGCACAAGTCTTCCATTAAATAAACTTCCATTTGTTAATTTTTTCAGATTGATCACTTTTTAAAATTGAAAACATTTAATATCAAGATAATAACCCTTACGGAATGTGATATATATTTATGCTAAAAATATAAATTTTTCGTAAGTAAACCTCAGTCTCGTTCAATTTCGTAAAGTTATTTACGTCTATTAGGCTGAACTACAGACTATTCTGAGTTTATATGAGAAGAGATCAGTTTGATCTATTTTCAAGCGTCTGCAGCAGGCAGAAAACCAAGCTGCACCGATGAGTGGAAGGTTTTCTGCTGACACGAAACGCTTCTTCTTCTTCTTCCTTTTCTTCTTTATTTTTCAGCCCACTACGTGGCGTATACAGGTTCGATTCGCTTCGAATGAATCTGCTTCTTTAAAAAATTTTTTACATTTTTTTAATAAATAAAAAATTGTTTTTTCTATTTTTCTCAAACTTTTCATTTCTTTCTTCTTTTTTTCATTTTTTTCATTTGTTTTTCAAATCACCCAATTTCGCCTATTTGGGACCTGTTGATGAGTCAAACCAAGACTTGAAACTTGTCACCAAAAATTAATGAGTTGTGTGATGAAATAACAAATTAGAACATTTTTTAGCTTTTGTTATATACCGGAGAATCCCAAAAAATTCTTTCTTGAACAAAATTAAGTTTAACCCGGTAAAAAATCCAAAAGAGAAATCTTTTTATTTATTTTTCCTCCTGGGCTTGTATAGGAGTGTTTTTTCCTCATATAATTCACACCCAGATTTTATTCTGAGTTTATATAAGAAGAGATCAGTTTGATCTATTTTCAAGCGTCTGCAGCAGGCAGAAAACCAAGCTGCACCGATGAGTGGAAGGTTTTGTGCTGACACGAAACGCTTCTTCTTCTTCTTTTTCTTCTTTATTTTTCAGCCCACTACGTGGCGTATACAGGTTCGATTCGCTTCGAATGAATCTGCTTCTTTAAAAAAATTTTACATTTTTTTAATAAATAAAAAAATTGTTTTTTCTATTTTTCTCAAACTTTTCATTTCTTTCTTCTTTTTTTCATTTTTTCATTTGTTTTTCAAATCACCCAATTTCGCTATTTGGGACCTGTTGATGAGTCAAACCAAGACTTGAAACTTGTCACCAAAAATTAATGAGTTGTATGATGAAATAACAAATTAGAACATTTTCTAGCTTTTGCTATATACCGGAGAATCCCAAAAAATTCTTTCTTGAACAAAATTAAGTTTAAAAGTCAGATTGCAGTCAGTAAAGGTCCGATAAGAATCGCCCATTCAGTAAGAATGCGATGTGTCAAACAATTAAATTATTACTAAATCTCTTCTGTTTTCCTTTTAATGTGCTTTCGTGAGCATATGCTGGGGCTGCCAGTGATTTTTTAACAGGTTTAGTGATGAATGTAGAGCACGAGGTAAATCTAAACAAATAAGTTTGGCAAACCAGATCTTGCAACATTGCTCATAGTACCCAGGAAACCTTTTAATTGTTTTGCTCAACACTGGGTTGGAGTGAGTGGAGTGGAGGCACTGTTGGGAGATGGTGGGAATTCCACCATATTGTGAGAATTACTGGCCTGAAAAAAATGTGAAAGGGAGAAGGGAATAATTTCGTCTTCTCGTACAAAATTATGGGAAACATCATACATCCAAAGTTCAGAAAATATTTCCTTATAATTGAAAAAATAAAATTTTCCTGCGCAAGTATGTCAACTTGCCCCGGCCCATACATCCATAGTTACGACACTACTTCTTACTCTTTATACCATGCCCTAGCTAGACGATGAAATCATAGGGAATACTAAGGGCGGATCCGAATCCAAGTCTTCGTCTTCGTCTTGTTAGTACAGCTAGTGACGTAACATCGAGTCAAGCTCTATCCGAATCCATGTCTATGCCACCGAGCTTTGCTACTTTGTATAACAGTTTAGACATTTGGTTAGCTTGATCATCGAGTCAAGGTTCGAGTTGAGTATTTTAAATAGACAACATATTTTGAGGTTATATTTATTCGCTGGCTATCGAGATCAAGCTAAGCAAACGAATTCGGGCAGGTTAGCTTCGTCTTGAGCTTGATTGCATTTATTTTGACATTATTATTATTATTAGGAAATCGAATCGAAAAGCCTTTGACATTTGTATTCTAGCAATTTGCATTATAGCCATCTCGGTCCTTAAGTCTCGTGCTCGCCTCATATTTACTGTTTTCCTTCAATTCTTCTGTGCAAAATAAGCAGTTATATATGTACCAATTAGAGATAATTGTAACACATTTTTATTTCATATTTAATTTAATCTTAAATCATTAATAATAATATTATAATTAATTATGACAAACAGTAGGTGTTCGAACCAAATTGCTTCGAATATATTTTTAACAGGCAACTTCTGAAAAGAAAATATCCTGAAAACAAAGCATGAAATTTTTTATAAAATTAAATCTAATTTAATCACTCTCAATCAAAACACAGATACACAACTAAACAAAGCCATGTATTTGTCATCTATTTAACATATTGCACAAATACAATACAAAAGTATACAGCCTTTTCGAGTAGATTAAATTAAAATTATTCTCATACGTTTGAACCTTTAGAATCGTGATAAACACAATTCCTGTAAAGGGAACATATTAAAATATACCATGCTAAAATTGAGTTCTGAAAAACAAATAAATTTAATCTAATTACAATGTTCCCTAAAAATAGGTACAACTTTTAACAAAAGCATTGTCATGTAGCATAAAATGCATGGCAGAAATATCATCAGATCAAGCCGATCAATTTGCAACTCTATCATTATCATCATTTCAAGTACTATCCAACGTGATAGAGAAAATATTTTTTGGAAATATAATTCAATTTAACACAGCAGCATGGGTTGCTATAATTTTCTTGGTTCTATGCATTTTTGTTTGTTGCTAGGCAAATTTTATCGCTAGTACCGTAAGAGCACACCTGCATTGCCAATTCTTGTAATCATGCGCCGCTGCTACTCTATCAGTGGTGTCGTGTGCAAGCAAGGGCTATATAAACGACAAGCTGACTGATCTCGATCTCTTTTTGTGCTTGGCATCGCTTGGGGTAAAATAAACGCATCTTATTTCGGGTCTCGACTGAAGATAAGATAACACTTTAAGCCGGGTCTCGACTGACTTAAAGAATATTATCTCGGGTCTCGACTGAGATAATCTTTTACTAACAATCATTTCTGGTCTCGACTGAAGATCAGATAACACTTTAAGCCGGGTCTCGACTGACTTAAAGAATATTATCTCGGGTCTCGACTGAGATAATCATTTACTAACAATCATTTCTGGTCTCGACGGAAATAAACGCATCTTATTTCGGGTCTCGACTGAAGATAAGATAACACTTTAAGCCGGGTCTCGACTGACTTAAAGAATATTATCTCGGGTCTCGACTGAGATAATCTTTTACTAACAATCATTTCTGGTCTCGACGGAAATAAACGCATCTTATTTCGGGTCTCGACTGAAGATAAGATATTTACTAATAATCATTTCTGGTCTCGACGGAAATAAACGCATCTTATTTCGGGTCTCGACTGAAGATAAGATAACACTTTAAGCCGGGTCTCGACTGACTTAAAGAATATTATCTCGGGTCTCGACTGAGATAATCTTTTACTAACAATTATTTCTGGTCTCGACGGAAATAAACGCATCTTATTTCTGGTCTCGACTGAAGATAAGATAACACTTTAAGCCGGGTCTCGACTGACTTGAAGAATATTATCTCGGGTCTCGACTGAGATAATCTTTTACTAACAATCATTTCTGGTCTCGACGGAAATAAACGCATCTTATTTCGGGTCTCCACTGAAGATAAGAAGCCGGGTCACGACTGACTTAAAGAATATTATCTCGGGTCTCGACTGAAATAATCTTTTACTAACAATCATTTCTGGTCTCGACGGAAATAAACGCATCTTATTTCGGGTCTCGACTGAAGATAAGATACCACTTTAAGCCGGGTCTCGACTGACTTAAAGAATATTATCTCGGGTCTCGACTGAGATAGTATCTTACTAATATTAACGCTTTATTTCTGGTCTCGACGGAAATAAAGAATTTTTCTAACCAAGAACAAAGGGCTTAACATTAGCTTACAGCCAATTCCTCAAGTGTCAAGTTTTAGATCGGTGAGTACCAGTCACTTGTAACATTCTAATACTTATTCATATATCTATTTGACTATATTTTGACTTATATACACATATATATTATACATTTCATGTGCATATCTATTTTACACATATATATTTATTACATTTTTTGACGATCTTATATTATAACTTGGTGCTAATAATTGTTAGTGTAATACAAAAATCTCAGACCCAAACTTATATACAGAGTTTTGTCTCAACATATTTATTCCTGAAAATCGTACATTATAAATCGGTGTCAAATAGTGTGTTTTCAAGTGTGTGTTGATCTCTGACCCAACAATTTATATAATTCTGTCTTAATACAATTACTCGAGATATTTAAGTTAAGCACGTGTGCCAGTATTTTGAAGTTAAAATATTCTAACTTTTGCTCTATATTAATTATATATATTGAATATCTATTTATACATATGTCTATTATTAACAATCCTGTGAGTGTGTTTTACCCATACTTTTGAATCGTTGACCTGAAACCTTTTTATACATAATCTGATCTAAATAGTGGGAGATTCTAAAAACTAAGTGCAGTAGTTTCTTGAGAGTCAAAGAAAGTGAACAGTGTTGATTTGTTGTTAGGAAATAGACCACTGATCTTGATCCAAATTTACCAGTGCATTCATTTCAGTCTCTTAATCAAATGTGCGTGTACGTTCTATTAACGGACAGTACATTTTATGGTCCTTCGAGCCGGATCTAAGGTCTAGTGTTTTATTTTGTCAATCTTTTAAACATGTCTGCACTTCAAAAACTTCTGGGCAACCAAGCCACCTCTGCAATAATCTTCGAAAAATCGTTCAAAAACTATACCAGAACTGATGTAGAAAAACGAACGAAAGGTCTTATTTCTGAGCGATTAACCGCTCTAAGTGAAATTTGGTCAGATTACAAGAAAGATCACTATACAATTATTCAAGCCACGCAGGCTTTGGAAGATAGTAAACTTCAAAAGTACGACTATTTCGCAAATGATCAATTTTCAAAGGTGGAAAATCAATACTTTACCTTTCGAGGTATTCTTAGGGATGCATTAGATGCATTCGAAACAAAGGTTGCATCAAGTCCAAAAACAGAGAATGAAACACCTTCTTCTCTGAGATTGCCTAGCATCACAATCCCAAAATTCTCACGTTCTTATGATTCCTGGAGACCTTTTCACGATCTATTCAATTCCCTGGTGCATTCAAATTCTGCGTTATCTCCGGTGCACAAATTGCATTATTTGCAGTCAAGTGTATCTGGAGAAGCAGAGCACTTAATGCGTCTATTTCCTGTGACCAACTCCAGTTATGACAGCGCATGGAGGATATTGCTTGAAAGGTATGCTAATAAACGAGTCTTGGTAAATGCCCAATTGAAAGCACTCTTTAATCTACCTAAAGAAGCCCACGAATCAGCCAAAGCTATCAAAATCTTGCTAGATAAGTCTTCCGAATGTATCTTCGAACTCGAGGCATTGCAAGTTTCCACTAAGCAATGGGATGCAATTCTTATCTATATGGTTGTACAATGTTTACCAGCAGAAACGCACCGTGCATGGGAACAAGAGGTCAATACAGCAGAAGGACTTCCCACTTTCGAATCCTTAAAAATATTTTTACAATCTAGATTTAGAATTTTAGAAGCCATAGTCGATACCAAACCGTCCCTAGCCAACAAAAATGCTCAAGTCCCGAGAGCATCTACCCATTTTACTTCATACACCAAAGCATGTCATTTGTGCGAAGAGCAGCACCGTCTATTTAAATGTCCGAAATTTATAAAACTCGATGTAGACAATAAATTCAAAATTGTCACATCAAATCAATTGTGTAATAATTGCCTATCAAAAGGCCATAGCACGAAAATTTGTACGAGTAAGTTTTCATGTCAGCGATGTGGAAGGAGGCATCATTCTTTACTTCACAGGAATAATGCCACTCCAAGGGTCTCGACCCAATTCAAACCAAGGGAGCAGCAATCAGAAGCTCAACCTTGTAATTCACCTTCCACATCCAATAACTCTCTTCACACGCTTCACACAAAAAACCAACGTACCAAACAAGCACTGCTTGCAACAGCACTATTAAACGTTCCTACAAAAAAGGGAAACATGTTGGTATTGAGAGCGTTGATAGATTCAGGCTCTCAAGTTTCATTTGTAACCCAAGCCGCCGCACGTAAGCTGCAATCATCCACTACAAACGTGGAAATTCAAATCACGGGCCTGGGAAAAACTGAAACTACAAATGTTCAAAAACAAACTACTTTGAACATTTATCCTTATTCAACCGCAACTAAGGCAACCAAAGTTACAGCCCTTATAGTGGACATAATTACGGACATTTTACCTCCTTCAACCATTCCAAATAGAGAATGGAGTCATATACATGAGCTACCACTTGCCGATCCGTTTTTCTTTAAACCAGGAAAAATTGCTCTGCTTTTAGGAGCAGATGTGTTCAGTGAAATTCTCTTGGAAGGTTTACGGAAAGGTCCTCCAGGAACACCAACTGCCCAAAACAGCACCCTCGGATGGATACTTTTCGGAAAGTTAAAAAATACATCCACATTCTTAACAGCATCTGCATTAACAGCAAAGGCTCATTACGAAGACGACACTTCACTGGACAAACTTTTGCGCCAGTTTTGGGAAACTGTAGAAGTTAATCCAGGAAGAAATTCTTCTAAAGCAGATCAAGAATGTGAAGAGTTTTATCAGAAATCTCATGTTCGTAACGCACATGGCCGCTACGAAGTTCGTCTGCCTTTCATCGCAGAAAGTCCTAGCCTAGGTGACTCTCGCGGTATGTCATTACGTAGGTTCTACAGCCTAGAACGGCAATTAGAGCGAAATCCTGAACTCTATCAGGAATACAAAACTTTTATTAATGAATACAAGACATTAGGTCACATGACAGTGGCTAACAAGATAGTAAGCAACGAACACAGTTACTATCTTCCTCATCATGCGGTCATCAATGATAGCACCACTACAAAGGTTCGCGTCGTCTTCGATGCTTCAGCAAAAACGACTAATGGAAAAAGTTTAAACGAACAGCTGCATACGGGTCCAGTACTGCAGTCTGAACTCTTTTCAATCATCCTCAGATGGCGAAAGTACAAATTCGCTATGTCTGCTGACATAGACATAATGTACAGGATGATAAAGGTACAACCCCCCGATCAAACCTATCAAAGAATACTTTGGAGGAATAATCCAAATGAATCTATTAAAGATTACAAATTAACCACTGTAACCTTTGGCACCACGCCAGCTCCCTATCTCGCAATAAAAACGCTCAATCAACTAGCCATTGATGAAGCTGACAAATTCCCCGAAGCTGCGAAGATAGTGTCTCGTGACTTCTATGTTGATGACCTTCTTACAGGCTCAGATACAAAGGAAGAAGCCTTCCAAATACAAGATCAACTTATCAATCTGTTATCTTCCGGCGGATTTAATTTGAGGAAATGGGTTAGCAATTCCTCAGATTTACTATCTAGGATCCCCGAACCATACAGAGAAGTTGAACTTCCGTAAAAACTTTAGGCATTCATTGATTTCCAGGATCTGATTGCTTCACGCTACAATACAAAAGGAAATCAGATTGCCTCTCTACAAAGCGTTCTATTCTTTCAGAAATTGCAACGCTTTTCGATCCACTTGGCTGGATATCACCAATTATAATCATTGCCAAAATATTGATGCAAGCTTTATGGCTTGCAGGATGCTCATGGGATGAACCCATACCGGCACCCATTGATAAACAGTGGCGCGAATTTAAAGCAGAATTACTTCACATTAGTAGCATCAACATACCGCGTTGGTTACATACTACAAGTAACTTATCCATCTGCCAAATACACGGATTCTCAGATGCTTCTAATCAAGCGTATTCTGCTGCCGTTTACATTAGAGTTGTTGATGACGAAGGAGTTGTTCATGTTAATTTACTCATGGCAAAGTCAAATGTAGCGCCGGTTAAATCTGTATCTCTCCCACGTCTTGAATTGTGCGATGCGGTACTCTTGGCACGAACCATCAATCGCGTTAAAACAGATCTACAATTCGATCAAGTTCCCACGTTTGCGTGGACAGATTCTTCTATTGTGTTAGCCTGGATTCGTAGTCACCCTAATAAGTATAAGACATATGTGGCTAATAGGGTGGCGGAAATTCAGGGTTTGATCGATATTAAGGCATGGCATCATGTAATGTCAATTCCAGAGGAATTAAGTCTTCATTATTGATTGATCATGAGTTATGGTGGCATGGACCTCATTGGCTGCAGGACAGTGAAAATGTTTGGCCGAAATCTAAAACAATTCCAGCTAATGAGCCTGAAACTGAACAAAGACGCGTAACTCATTTCACAATAGCGCATTCAAACATCGACGATTTGTTTGGAAAATTTTCCAGCTTTTCAAAATTACAACGCTTAATTGCCTATTGCATTAAATTCATAAATAAATGCAAAAGTCCATCGGTGAAGTCCATCCAAGAACAACCAAGGGACCCAAAATTACTTCATCCAACAGAAATCGCTCAAGCGAAAATTCGGCTCATTAGAGCAGCACAGAATGCCGCTTTCGGTACTGAATAACGATTATACGATTATACGATAATAGCGATTTCTGTTGGATGAAGTAATTTTGGGTCC
Source organism: Dioctria linearis (assembly GCA_963930735.1). Taxonomy (NCBI): domain Eukaryota; kingdom Metazoa; phylum Arthropoda; class Insecta; order Diptera; family Asilidae; genus Dioctria; species Dioctria linearis. The sequence goes on along the minus strand of OZ005743.1, from coordinate 53,648,310 downwards.
ATTGGTTGTTCTTGGATGGATTTCACCGATGGACTTTTGCATTTATTTATGAACCTAATGCAATAGGCAATTATGCGTTGTAATTTTGAAAAGCTGGAAAATTTTCCAAACAAATCGTCGATGTTTGAATGAGCTATTGTGAAATGAGTTACGCGTCTTTGTTCAGTTTCAGGCTCATTAGCTGGAATTGTTTTAGATTTCGGCCAATCATTTTCACTGTCCTGCAGCCAATGAGGTCCATGCCACCATAACTCATGATCAATCAATAATGAAGACTTAATTCCTGTGGAATTGCAGTCGGCTGGATTGTCAGCAGACCTTACATGATGCCATGCCTTAATATCGATCAAACCCTGAATTTCCGCCACCCTATTAGCCACATATGTCTTATACTTATTAGGGTGACTACGAATCCAGGATAACACCATAGAAGAATCTGTCCACGCAAACGTGGGAACTTGATCGAATTGTAGATCTGTTTTAAAGCGATTGATGGTTCGTGCCAAGAGTACCGCACCGCACAATTCAAGACGTGGGAGAGATACAGATTTAACCGGCGCTACATTTGACTTTGCCATGAGTAAATTAACATGAACAACTCCTTCGTCATCAACAACTCTAATGTAAACGGCAGCAGAATACGCTTGATTAGAAGCATCTGAGAATCCGTGTATTTGGCAGGTGGATAAGTTACTTGTAGTATGTAACCAACGCGGTATGTTGATGCTACTAATGTGATGTAATTCTGCTTTAAATTCGCGCCACTGTTTATCAATGGGTGCCGGTATGGGTTCATCCCATGAACATCCTGCAAGCCATAAAGCTTGCATCAATATATTGGCAATGATTATAATTGGTTATATCCAGCCAAGTGGATCGAAAAGCGTTGTAATTTCTGAAAGAATAGAACGCTTTGTAGAGAGGCAATCTGATTTCCTTTTGTATTGTAGCGTGAAGCAATCAGATCCTGGAAACCAATGAATGCCTAAAGCTTTTACGGACTCATCGATTGCGAATCGCAAAGGAAGTTCAACTTTTCTGTATGGTTCGGGGATCCTAGATAGTAAATCTGAGGAATTGCTAACCCATTTCCTCAAATTAAATCCGCCGGAAGAGGACAGATTGATAAGTTGATCTCGTATTTGGACGGCTTCTTCCTTTGTATCTGAGCCTGTAAGAAGGTCATCAACATAGAAGTCACGAGACACTATCTTCGCAGCTTCGGGGAATTTGTCAGCTTCATCAATGGCTAGTTGATTGAGCGTTTTTATTGCGAGATAGGAGCTGGCGTGGTGCCAAAGGTTATAGTGGTTAATTTGTAACCTTTAATAGGTTCATTTTGATTATTCCTCCAAAGTATTCTTTGATAAATTTGATCTGGGGGTTGTACCTTTATCATCCTGTACATTTTCTCTATGTCAGCAGACATAGCGAATTTGTACTTTCGCCATCTGAGGATGATTGAAAACAGTTCAGACTGCAGTACTGGACCCGTATGCAGCTGTTCGTTTAGACCTTTTCCATTAGTCGTTTTTGCTGAAGCATCGAAGACGACGCGAACCTTTGTAGTGGTGCTATCTTTGATGACCGCTTGATGAGGAAGATAGTAACTGTGTTCGTTGCTTACTATCTTGTTAGCCACTGTCATGTGATCTAATGTCTTGTATTCATTAATAAAAGTTTTGTATTCCTGATAGAGTTCAGGATTTCGCTCTAATTGCCGTTCTAGGCTGTAGAACCTACGTAATGCCATACCGCGAGAGTGACCTGCTAGGACTTTCTGCGATGAAAGGCAGACGAACTTCGTAGCGGCCATGTGCGTTACGAACATGAGATTTCTGATAAAACTCTTCACATTCTTGATCTGCTTTAGAAAGCTTTCTTCCTGGATTAACTTCTTCAGTTTCCCAAAACTGGCGCAAAAGTTTATCCAGTGAAGTGTCGTCGTCGTAATGAGCCTTTGCTGTTAATGCAGATGCTGTTAAGAATGTGGATGTATTTTTTAACTTTCCGAAAAGTATCCATCCGAGGGTGCTGTTTTGGGCAGTTGGTGTTCCTGGAGGACCTTTCCGTAAACCTTCCAAGAAAATTTCACTGAACACATCTGCTCCTAAAAGCAGATCAATTTTTCCTGGTTTAAAGAAAAACGGATCGGCAAGTGGTAGCTCATGTATATGACTTCATGCTCTATTTGGAATGGTTGAAGGAGGTAAAATGTCCGTAATTATGTCCACTATAAGGGCTGTAACTGTGGTTGCCTTAGTTGCGGTTGAATAAGGATAAATGTTCAAAGTAGTTTGTTTTTGAACATTTGTAGTTTCAGTTTTTCCCAGGCCCGCGATTTGAATTTCCACGTTTGTAGTGGATGATTGCAGCTTACGTGCGGCGGCTTGGGTTACAAATGAAACTTAAGATCCTGAATCTATCAACGCTCTCAATGCCAACATGTTTCCCTTTTTTGTAGGAACGTTTAACAGTGCTGTTGCAAGCAGTGCTTGTTTGGTACGTTGGTTTTTTGTGTGAAGCGTGTGAAGAGTGTTATTGGATGTGGAAGGTGAATTACAAGGTTGAGCTTCTGATTGCTGCTCCCTTAGTTTGAATTGGGTCGAGACCTTTGGAGTGGCATTATTCCTGTGAAATAAAGAATGATGCCTCCTTCCACATCGCTGATATGAAAACTTACTCGTACAAATTTTCATGCTATGGCCTTTTGATAGGCAATTATTACACAATTGATTTGATGTGACAATTTTGAATTTATTGTCTACATCGAGTTTTATAAATTTCGGACATTTAAATAGACGGTACTGAAACTAAATGTTTACAAGAACAAAATCCGTTTCCAGTTAGAAGCAAGATGTTATCACTCAACCCCTTCTTAGATAACAATGGATTAATTCGGGTAGGTGGTCGATTGAGAAATGCTAATATTTCTTATAATCAAAAACACCCAATACTCCTGCCAAAGGACAGCAAACTAACCATTTTAATCATTGAACACTTCCATACAAAAACGCTGCATGGAGGCCCGCAACTGGTATTATCCATCATTCGAAACGAATTTTGGATTCCACAAGGACGTAAAACCATAAAACAAGTGTTACATAAATGTATAACTTGCTTTAAGCAATCGGCAACTATCAAAAATCAAATTATGGGAAATCTACCTTCACCACGGGTCAATATGACTAGACCGTTTCAACAAACTGGCCTAGACTATGCTGGTCCTTTCAATTTAAAGGTTTCTAAATTTCGAAATAATCGGGTATATAAAGGGTATATATGCATCTTCATTTGCATGGCAACCAAAGCCATTCATATAGAAGCTGTGTCAGATTTGCAGCCTTTATAGGAGCTTTTCCCCGTTTGTCCAGCCGAAAGGTACTCTGCACAGATATCTTTTCAGACTGTGGCTCTAATTTCGTTGGAGCTGACATAGTCCTACAAAAGAATTCAAAACAGCCATATTGCAAGCTGACAAGCAGATGGCAGAAACACTAGCCCAAGACGGGATATGTTGGCACTTTAACCCGCCTGCCGCACCTCATTTTGGAGGATTGTGGGAAGCCGGAGTTAAATCCATAAAATTCCATTTAAAGCGAATTTTAGGGAACTCTTCATTGACATTTGAAGAATTCGCAACTGTTTTGACACAAATTGAGGCCTGTCTGAATTCCAGGCCTCTATGTCCTATCACAGAAGATCCAGACGATCTCAATGTTCTAACTCCGGGACATTTTTTAATTGGCACTTCCTTATTACTTCCACCAGAACCTGTGTTGGAAAATCAGGTTTCATCACTCACCAGATGGAAACATCTCCAACTGTTGCAACAACAGTTTTGGCATAAATGGTCTCACGATTATTTAAATTCCCTACAAAATAGACCTAAATGGCAGACTACAATATCAAATCCTAAAATAGGAGATTTAGTTATTATCAAAGAATCGAAATTGGTAGCTTGCCATTGGTTATTATGACGAATAATTGAAGTTCATCCAGGTGCTGACAAATATATCCGTGTAGTAAGCATCAAAACGAAAAATGGTCTTGTAAAACGGCCAATATCAAAAATATGTATCCTACCGATACACGAAAGTTAAAATTGTGAATCTTAGTAATACGGCTACAAGTTTCTCCCTCAATAATTTGGCTCAAAATATTCTCTCATTGCTTTACAGGTCAGTTTTAAAATTAACTGCTTGAAAGATATTTCTAGCCTTTCAACGGGGGGCAGTATGTTCGAACCAAATTGCTTCGAATATATATTTTTTAATAGGTAACTTCTGAAAAGAAAATATCCTGAAAACAAAGCATGAAAATTTTTATAAAATTAAATCTAATTTAATCACTCTCAATCAAAACACAGATACACAACCAAACAAAGCCATATATTTGTCATCTATTTAACATATTGCACAAATACAATACAAAAGTATACAGCCTTTTCGAGTAGATTAAATTAAAATTATTCTCATACGTTTGAACCTTTAGAGTCGTGATAAACACAATTCCTGTAAAGGGAACATATTAAAAAATACCATGCTAAAATTGAGTTCTGAAAAACAAATAAATTTAATCTAATTACAATGTTCCCTAAAAATAGGTACAACTTTTAACAAAAGCATTGTCATGTAGCATAAAATGCATGGCAGAAATATCATCAGATCAAGCCGATCAATTTGCAACTCTATCATTATCATCATTTCAAGTACTATCCAACGTGATAGAGAAAATATTTTTTGCAAATATAATTCAATTTAACACAGTAGCATGGGTTGCTATAATTTTCTTGTTTCTATGCATTTTTGTTCGTTGCTAGGCAAATTTTATCGCTAGTACCGTAAGAGCACAGCTGCATTGCCATTTTTGTGCTTGGCATCGCTTGGGGTAAGTTGGCTTAGGGACTAACATTCATATCGGGTATCGACTGATATTCCACTTCTAACAATTAACAATCATTTCTGGTCTCGACGGAAATAAACGCATCTTATTTCTGGTCTCGACTGAAGATAAGATAACACTTTAAGCCGGGTCTCGACTGACTTAAAGAATATTATCTCGGGTCTCGACTGAGATAATCTTTTACTAACAATCATTTCTGGTCTCGACGGAAATAAACGCATCTTATTTCGGGTCTCCACTGAAGATAAGATAACACTTTAAGCCGGGTCTCGACTGACTTAAAGAATATTATCTCGGGTCTCGACTGAGATAATCTTTTACTAACAATCATTTCTGGTCTCGACGGAAATAAACGCATCTTATTTCGGGTCGCGACTGAAGATAAGATACCACTTTAAGCCGGGTCTCGACTGACTTAAAGAATATTATCTCGGGTCTCGACTGAGATAGTATCTTACTAATATTAATGCTTTATTTCTGGTCTCGACGGAAATAAAGAATTGTGCTAACCAAGAACAAAGGGCTTACCATAAGCTTACAGCCAATTCCTCAAGTGTCAAGTTTTAGATCGGTGAGTACCAGTCACTTGTAACATTTTAATACTTATTCATATATCTATTTGACTATATTTTGACTTATATACACATATATATTATACATTTCATGTGCATATCTATTTTACACATATATTTTTATTACATTTTTTGACGATCTTATATTATAACTTGGTGCTAATAAGTGTTAGTGTAATACAAAAATCTCAGACCCAAACTTATATACAGAGTTTTGTCTCAACATATTTATTTCTGAAAATCGTACATTATAAATCGGTGTCAAATAGTGTGTTTTCTAGTGTGTTGATCTCTGACCCAACAATTTATATAATTCTGTCTTAATACAATTACTCGAGATATTTAAGTTAAGCACGTGTGCCAGTGTTTTGAAGTTAAATTATTCTAACTTTTGCTCTATATTAATTATATATATTGAATATCTATTTATACATATATCTATTATTAACAATACTGTGAGTGTGTTTTCCCCATACTTTTGAATCGTTGACCTGAAACCTTTTTATACATAATCTGATCTAAATAGTGGGAGATTCTAAAAACTAAGTGCAGTAGTTTCTTGAGAGTCAAAGAAAGTGAACAGTGTTGATTTTTTGTTAGGAAATAGACCACTGATCTTGATCCAAATTTACCAGTGCATTCATTTCAGTCACTTAATCAAATTTGCGTGTACGTTCTATTAACGGACAGTACAGTAGGAACTGGCTCTAAACGTCAAATATCAAGCTAAGCACATGAATTCGGACAGGTTAGCTTCGTCTTCGTCCAACTATTATAATAGCTGAGCTTTTTGTATAACGTCACTAGCTGTACTAACAAGACGAAGACGAAGACGAAGACTTGTATTCGGATCCGCCATAAGTTTGTCATTCCGTTTTTAACGCATAGAAATATTGATGGTATGATATTATACGTTATATTGATTTTTACATGTCCGCCCGTCCGTCCTCACGATAAATCGCGAACGCGTGTACTTAGAGAGCTGAAATTTTACACGTGGGTTTTTAAAAAAAGGAAAATTAAGCTTGAAAATAGGAATAATAAATCGGGTAAGGTCGCCATACTAAAATTTTGTTTTTATACCCTACATGAAATCTATAGTGTATACTAAGTTTGCTATTCCGTTTGTAACGCAGAGAAATAATGATGGTGGAGCAAAATGGATTGGACACCCTCGCATAAAATTCAAAGTTATTTTGATTTTTGCATGTCCGTCTGTCCGTCCGTCCGTCCGTCCGTCCGTGCGCACGATAACTCGAGAACGCGTTCACTTAGAAAGCTGAAATTTTGTACACGGACATTAAAAAAAAAAAGTAAAATTAAGTTCGAAAATGAGATAAATCGGGCAACTCATTCGTGGGATTGCCATACAAAAATTTCGTTTTCCACTATATATTTGGACACTACCTGAGAACACGTCGACATAGAAAGCTGAAATGCGGTACATTGTGTTTTCATAGTTAGTAATAGCAAATAAAATTTCAAAAATGGACTAAATCGGACAACCCCTTCTTGGTGTTGCCTTATAAATTTTTTTTGTTTTTTACATATACTTTGAAAACGATCAGTCCTAGACATTTTTATTGTAGGAAAGGCTTCTTCAGAATAAAAAATCCTATAAAATTGGTTATAATCATTTTTCTGTCCGACGAGCCGTTCTAGAAATATATGCTAGAAGCCAAAAAATCGAAATTGCTCAAATGGGTGACCATACGAAATTTCATACGGGCATTCATCTAGGGTATCATAAGAATTGGTCTTAGACCAATTCTAGCTTTTTCACTTGTTCAATATATATTTAGGCGCTGCCTGAGAACGCGTGGACGTAAAGAGCTGAAATGTTGTACACAGTGTTTTTATAAAAATTATAAATATAATTCAAAAATGGACTAAATCGGGCAACCACTTTTTTTTAACGTATACTGCGAAAACGATCAGTCCTAGACGTTGTTATCGTACTGCAAAGCTCTTCAGAATACGACATCCTATCAAATTAGTTCTATTAATGTTTTCTGTCCTACGAACCGTTCTGGATGTAAATGCGAAAAACCACATCAAAAATCAAACTTGCACAGATGGGTACCATACGAAATCTCATACAGGCGTTCATCTAGCTAGGGTCTCAAAAGAATTGGTCTTAGACAAGTTCTAGATTTTCTACTTGTTATTGGTAAAATTAATGGATGGATGGAATGTAAGTAATAAAGTCTTGACTTGATGGCTGAGCGTGCCATTGATTATGAGTGTAATAGATCTCCGCATTCCGGTGTACGAATTTTCTGTTATCCACTTCTCGTGAGTATTGTATATAAAATCTTAGATGCCTCAACATAACCAATGGATAAGCCAGTAATGCCTCACTCCGTATAAAATCAACAATGCCTGAAACCAGGGACCGAAAATAACTGTTATTATTTTTTTGTGAGCGAAAAAACTCTTTCATAAAATTTTCTAGGAAGTAGCGTAGTACAAAAGGGATCTATGTACAGCACTTAGACTAGCTGCCTACGTTGAAATCAAGAAAGTTTCGATTTTAATATATAAATCCAATCCTAACTGTTATTGTAAGACATATATTTTATATTTCAATTTTAACTGTTAAAAAAAATACTTATATTATTTTACAGCGATATAAAACTCTTTGCCAGAGGTTTACATATTTCGTCTATTATAAGAATTAAAAATGAGTTTTATTTTTTTCCTCAGAAAATAAAACTCATAATACGAGTTTCATATTTTCCTCGTCTTATAACAGTCAAAAATGAGTTTTATTTTTTTCCTCAGGAAATAAAACTCATAATCAGAGTTTTTTATGTTCCTCAGGAAATAAAACTTATCACTGAACGTTCTCTATTTTGGTTGTCAACGAAACAGTTGCCTGATTGGTCCTATTTTTGAACTTAAATTTACATTTTTTTTAAAACGGCCGTTTACAGTGAAAAACCAAAGCTATATATAGCAATACCAAGAAGGGGTTGCCGATTCCAATTTTTCTTTCCCTAAGAACCTTACTTCGACAGGTTTATTTCTTGAGGAAAAAAATAAAACTCATTTTTAACTATTAAATGCTGAGAAAAATGATAAACTCAATTAAGGAGTTTTATTTCTTGCGGAAAAAATAAAACTCATTTTTAACTGTTAAAAGCTCAGAAAAATGAAAAACTCGAATTTTGAGTTTTATTTTTTGAGAGAAAAAATAAAACTCATTTTTAAATGTTAAACCGAGAGAGAAATATAAAACTTAAGATAAGACTGTTATTTACTCAGAAGCAAATAAAATTCTCTTTTTAACTGTTTAATTAGGAGATAAAATATAAACTATCAGTAACAGAGTGTTAAAACCAGACTTTTAAAATATATCTTATAACTCTTTCGGTCCCTGCCTGAAACTGATGTAAGGAAACCCTAAATTTTTTCTTAGAGATTTACTGGAATTGGATTATTGGATGCCGACTGACAACGGTTGTTTTGGCCACTAGAAATTTTTATGAGCGTAGATAAGCCATTAGCATTCCTTTTTGTTTTTGGAACTTTAGAAAATGTTTCAGCAGAATTTTTATTCACTCTTTTTGGACACTACCAACACGACTAGAACTAATTACGCGAAATTGCTTGTTACTATTCTGCTATATATTCTTAGAATAATATAGATACAGTAGAGGAAATGCTTCTGTTGAAATTATATGTAGGTACTTTTAGTGTAGTGTACAGGTGTTCCACTTTACGACTATAGTCATAAATCTACCAGTATTTGAAGCCAATATATTAAATCTGCCTGTCTACCGCTCTGTTAGAAAATCTATTACTATTTATCATTACTGCCACTAAACTTTTATTCCCAATTAGTTAACTTCTTTGTCATACACACATCCTAGCATTAGTAAATTTGTCTGATAATGTAAAAGTCTATTTTAATGAATCTGCTCACGTATTAAAGTTGTCGGGTCCTCAGTAAAAACACTCGCGTTATTCAAAGATAATACTGTATATTGTAATATTGCTTAAATTAGTTTTATTACAAAACTGTTACTCGCTATCGAACTCCCGAATTTAAACTAAACTAATTGGATACCGAACCGCTATCTCTAATAAAATCCAACTTCTAACTGAGCAACCTGATCTACCGAATCGACCGTGCTCACCTCCATTCAACCAGGCGAAAGCGACTTTGACCCAGTGACCAGCGCAATACCTTGCAATAATAATTACAAAGTATTACGTCAATCACTGCGGACAGCTGGAGCCCCCAATAGACAAATAAACAAACAGTAAGCCCAGCTGAGTATTTCACTATGCGAAGTGAATTACTTAACCATAACTCACTGCCCAGTTACATGCAGCAGTGGATGCGACAGTTTTCAAGTAAACAATTCGCAATCGCCAGACATTTTACTGTGCGAAGTAAAATGTTTAGTTATTGCAAATCGTTTACTTACTTGTACACTTGCTGCTAGCTCGAGCCGTGATGTCACAATTCCACCAATTAAATATTGGGTCTGTTGTCTCTTGGCCGCTCGTGCTTCTCGAGTAATGGGGGAGAAGCGGTCAGATGGAAGAGTTTAAACGAAAGTACGATTAACAAAACGAAATACCTTCCCCTTTTTTTCTTTATTTCATCCCAGAAATTTAACAAACTTCGGTTTTGAGGGTTTTAACAATTTTCCCTTACTTTCTTTAACAATTATCGGTTTTTTTGAATCTTAATAATTTTCACTATTTTCCTTTTATAATTATCGGTTTTTTATAATCTTAATAATTTTCACTATTTTCCTTTTATAATTATTGGTTTTTTATAATCTTAATAATTTTGACTATTTTCCTTTTATAATTATCGCTTTTTTATAATCTTAATAATTTTCACTATATCCATCTAACAATTTTAATTTTTTAAGATATCCACAATATCGGCACTTTCACTTATCTCGACCGTTTTTAAAATCCAACTCCCCGAGGTTTTGCGATCTCGTACCCAGGTACCCATGATATTTTCAAAAGCTCTTTTTTTTATTGTTTTTTTACGACGTTGAAAAAACCTACGTGAGAAAATGTAAAAAGTTTTGATGCAAGCCATATGTATCAATTCAAAACTGTAATCTGATATGCACTTGTGCGCCCGTCTTGAAATATTAATTTTAAGAGGACGCGAATAATTGTGATAATTGTATGTATGAATACCATACAATTAGATTAGATTAAGTAAGTAATGTACAATGTACATATGTACAGTGTACATACGGAAAAAAAGTAAGAAGACACTGTATGTAGGTAAGTGTGCATACCGTGTGAGTGGAATGTATGTCTGATAACAAAATGCAATTTATGCTAAATTGCATTTTGTTATAATGTTGGAATGCATTTCTAAATGCATTTTGAATTTATATTGAAATTTTAAAATGAAATAGTTTTTTATTTTCAGGGTCTTTTATGTGGTACATCAATATATTGTATAGGACAATATATTGAGGTATTGTCCTTATTGTAGTGGGGCATTGGGTACCTGAGTCACAACATCCCTCCCCCCTGGGGAAAAGAAAGTTTTATTCTTCTGTGGAGAAAACTTTCTTTAAAAAAAAAAAAAAAAAAAAAAATTATTCAAAATTTTAGTACCTACTGGAAATGATTTCTAATTTAACTTAAGTTTATAGTAGGAATATGTTAAAGTATGGACATAATTAGAATAATAAGACTTACTTATAAAACAAAAATGTCTAGCATTTACAATTTTAGAGAGTAGGTAATTTACTATATGCATTTATAACTAATAACGACGATGAGATGGTGTAAATAATACTAAACACTAAGTATTTTTGATAAGTTTATAACTAACTACGTCAATTTTTTTTTTTTGCATTTATATATAATTACTGTTATTTATTTATTTCTTATCAAACATATTTTATTAATTTTCTCCCTTATTTTTTTTTATTACTTTATTAAATTTTTTGTCATGAAAATAATGGCTACTATAATAAGTATAATACTATCTACAAATACTTCTTTTCATACTTTATTTTTCTGATTCTTATAATGAATCCTCTTTTTTGTTATATTTAAAGCTTCCAAGATAATATAGAAGAAAGCGAATAGTATTTAGATCTAAATGTTTGGTAGTCTTACAGCTACTCATATTTATCCTATTTATTTATTTATTTTATTTACGCTTACAGATCCCTTTGTTTTTTTTCCATTAATAGTTAGTTATATTACTTAAAAAAAAACTACATATATACATATTTATAAAAAAAAAAACGTGAGATATTATTTTCCTTTTTAATTGTTTAGTAGTGTTTTGTTTAGATGGAGATGGATATAGGAGGATAAGAATTGGGAACCGAGAGGTTATCGTTTCCTTTTGTCATTGTCTGTAAGTTAAACGTTTTCTGTGGTTTTTCTTTGTGGTGCAGGAGTTAATTTGAATTTTGATTCTCTCGGTGCCGGAGTAGGCACATTCTCCTGTTTATGTTCAGGAAGTATTTCTTTCGATTCGCGTACTTTCGGCTTGTATTTAAATACAGATAAGCACAGACTATAAAAATGATAGAAGCTACTGTTAAATATGACAGTGCGTAATGGTGGATATGGTGGTTATTTATGGAATTTAGAGGAATTTCTTCTTGATATTTTTGGAAACGAATGAATTCGAGAAGTTTCTCTAGATCCGTGTTTGTTGTAATATTTAAGGGATTTGTTTCTATAAACGTTTCCATGGGAGAAGACGTCATATTCATTGGAAATGTTTATCGATGGGATAAAATGGGAATTGAATTTGGACATTTTTACGTTATGTCCGTGCAAGATGAATTCCTTGCTGCGAACATAACAACCGGGATTGATGTGCATTGTTCCTATTCCATGCAGGGTTTGTGAATTAATGGAATCTTCACAAATAATGTCTCTGTGGAGGGATCCTTTCAGGGAGAAAAGCCAGGCGTTCCTGTCGCAAGATCAGCATTTTACACTTTTGTGTAATAGGTTCCTTTTTTAGTAGATTCACTTCACATTGGTTTGTTCTTGTATTTCTGTTTAGGATGGGGGATCAAATTTTGCAGTAGAAATGCATATGATCCAACGTTGCACAATTATAAATATCCTGAAGCGTTAATTCAACAAAATGTTCGCGATTGTAGTCTATTAATATGTATTCCTTCGATGGTTCGATATATACGAACGATTCGTTAAGGAGTGTCGGTAACGCAATTGCTTGAATATTTGGTATGGTTCCTTGAACGGAAGTGGAATTCGGAGTTCAATAATTATCTTGCTTTTGAAAATATTTGCGGATATCGTGCTTAGTTTGTAGTGTTATGATGGTGCCATCATAACCATCACATATGTATCCCATATATTATTTTGCTTATTCAAGCACTTTCATTTTCCCATGCTCCATTTGTCACTTATCGCCGTCCTGAAATCTAAATTTTTGTAACGATTAAAGCAACATAAACAGAACTTTACTAAAAGATAAGTGCACACAAGTGGCATATTAAATTTCGGATATACAAAGTCGTGATGGCCTACGTGATAAAACGGGCACAAGTGGAAATATGCTGACGCTGCTCTAAAGGCGTCAGCGGTACCTAAACGGGCAATATAGAAAAGATGATTCTACATTCATAGTGTTAAATTAAAATTTTCAAAAGCAATTAAGTTAAATAAAAAGAATTTTATAGAAAGTTTTGAAAGAAATAAAATCGTGTATTAATTATTTTTTATTGATTCGCTTACATCCAATTCTCCGCCTGCCCGCTCTTCCCCTTTATATAGGAAAGCACGGCGGGAGGACGTAACGGTAGATTTGTGAAAATATATTGTCTCTGAAATTTATAGGAAGCATCAGTGAATTTGGTAATTCTTGCCTAATTTTTGATAAAAGATCTCCAATATTTTTCGGCGATATTAGTGTGGGATGGAATTTTCCATGCCTTGAATCCGTTAGAAGATCTATTAATTCTGCCTGGGTATTTTGGTATCTGAATGCCATTAGTGAGACCAGTAAAATGAGTGATTCCAGGTCAATTGATATCTTATTCTCAAGTGACCTATTTTCCATCAATGATGTGGCTATCTGCACTGATTTTAGTTTTTCATGCATGACCATGAATTCATTTTCAATTGCGGCTTTAGTTTTGTTGAAAAATTTGCGGTTGCTTCGACTATCGCAGTTTGGCTTTTCATAAGGGATAGGAGGGAGTTTTGGTTTAAAGTAAGGTTCTGAATCTGCTCATCATATAGCTTGGCATCAGCATCGTTTAATGTGCCGAAAAGGCTTTCGAAATTGAGCCTAGAGCATTGAAAAGTGCTCTTTGTTTTCTATTTTGAGTTACAAGTAACATATTCCTATACTCTATGTTTGCTATAATAAGATTTATTTGTAGCAACGTACCATTACAAGTGTGGGCCATCGCTGAATTGCTATTGAGTTTCTGGCAAGTTGCTGTAATTTGTTGGGCTATGAACTGGATGTTGTTGAATTCTGATTTAAAATTCGCTAGGTCATAATAGGTGACGATTTTCCATTCGTTGGTGTAGAGGTTGGCTCTACGAATCTCTTCGAAGTAGATGCCTGCAGGAGCATTTAGCTGCTTTACCTCATCATTGACCGATTCTAACAAGTGTAGGTTCGATTCCCGTCCGCGGAAAAAATAAATAAAATTGAATTTACAATTTATTTGTGCGCTTTCATCGTTACTGGTTAAAGCCAGCTGAAAGCAAAACGTGGCTTAGTAGGCTAGTTACAAATTTGATAAATGCAAGAAGGAAAATCATCTGTCTCGTTAGCTCAGTGGTAAGAGCAGTCGCCCGGCAAGCGGAAGGTCCCGGTTTCAAATCCCGGACGAGGCGGTTGTTTTTTCTTCTTGTATTTATAAATTTGATTTAGAATCATTAAAAATAAAAGTTCTTAAAATTCTTATTTCTCCATCATTGACCGATTCTAACAAGTGTAGGTTCGATTCCCGTCCGCGGGAAAAATAAATAAAATTGAATTTACAATTTATTTGTGCGCTTTCATCGTTACTGGTTAATGCCAGCTGAAAGCAAAACGTGGCTTGGTAGGCTAGTTACAAATTTGATAAATGCAAGAAGGAAAATCATCTGTCTCGTTAGCTCAGTGGTAAGAGCAGTCGCCCGGCAAGCGGAAGGTCCTGGTTTCAAATCCCGGACGAGGCGGTTGTTTTTTCTTCTTGTATTTATAAATTTGATTTAGAATCATTAAAAATAAAAGTTCTTAAAATTCTTATTTCTCCATCATTGACCGATTCTAACAAGTGTAGGTTCGATTCCCGTCCGCGGGAAAAATAAATAAAATTGAATTTACAATTTATTTGTGCGCTTTCATCGTTACTGGTTAATGCCAGCTGAAAGCAAAACGTGGCTTAGTAGGCTAGTTACAAATTTGATAAATGCAAGAAGGGAAATCATCTGTCTCGTTAGCTCAGTGGTAAGAGCAGTCGCCCGGCAAGCGGAAGGTCCCGGTTTCAAATCCCGGACGAGGCGGTTGTTTTTTCTTCTTGTATTTATAAATTTGATTTAGAATCATTAAAAATAAAAGTTCTTAAAATTCTTATTTCTCCATCATTGACCGATTCTAACAAGTGTAGGTTCGATTCCCGTCCGCGGGAAAAATAAACTTCAAAACTTGTTCGATGTCATTAATGTCGGATAAATATTTAATAGAATCTTGATTTAGCTTTATGTTTATTTGTTTAGTAGCGAAGATTTGGGTAAAAGCGTTCTTAATAATTATTAGATTCTGTGGATCTAATATAGGGAAGGAGATATTTATTTGTTTTAACTGATTTGCTTCTGTGTATGAGCAGATCTCAGTTAAAATCTTTTCGAGGTCTGATCTATCTCTTTGGGATCGACAAGGTGAAATCATTATTGTGGAGTCTTTTTTCTTGAAGAAGTTCAGTTCAGTTTCTAAAACTGGAGATTTATCTGAAAATTTTAGTTTCGAGTCCAACACTCTTTCAAGTTCTGTATCTTGCATTGGCAAGATGAAGAATTTAGGATTCGCATTTTTAGTCAGTAAAAGCGGAAAATTAGTCTCAATTATTATGACTGAGTAATTGTTCGCTTGTGATGGAGTTGAAATTTGATTAATGACACTCGTGTTGGGAGTATTCAAATTCGCCTGGGCTCTAGCTTGATTCCTTGTTACCACATTTACGCAGGTGGTAGGTTCTGTGAAATGTTCGCTACTATCTGGAATAGCTCTACTGAGAGCGTCTGCATCCTGATTTATGGACTATCTTGTAGTCATATTCCTCAAGACGTATTCTCCATCTGATCAGTCTTGAGGAGTGGTCTTTCAGATTCATGAGCCATACTAATGGTTTATGGTCAGTTATAATTTTAAACTGTCTGCCATAAACGTATGGTCTGAATTGCTCAACTGCAAAAACGATAGCTTAGAGAGAGTAACGAGACTCCGCACCATTGAGAACTCGACTCACATATGCGATTAAATGATATCCTTGATCATCAACTTGTGAAAGAACAGCTCCGAAGGCATAGTCAATGGCATCGGAGGTGACAAAACATTCTTTGTCGAAATTGGGATAAGATAAAATTGATGCTGAAATTAATTTATTTCGCAATTCGCAAAGTGCTTCATCACAAATTGCGTCGAACTTGAAAGGCGTATCTTTTTTCAAAAGATTTGTTAGGGGCTTCGTAATCTTTGAAAAATTGGGTATAAAGCGGCGATAGTAGCCGACGAAACCAAGGAAGGCTTTGATATCTTTCTCCTTCATCGGTCTGGGATAGGACTGAACTGACTTAGTCTTCGCTGGGTCTGGTTTGACTCCACTTTCTGTCATAATGTGCCCCATATACATAATTTCCTTTCTTAGGAAATGGCACTTGTCTGGTTGAAGTTTAAGATTGCAATCTCTGAGACGGCTAAATACTGCTGTCCATGGACTACGGGCACTTGTCCCAGTCAGACTTGAAACGTCTGGTCGAGTCTCGTCAACAGCAAATTCACCGTGTGGCCACGCTGTATGCTGCTGCTAGCCGTCGGGAAGCATACTGCTGCCTGCAGTGCGCTACGACCATAAGACCTAAAACTCTTTATTCTGTCTCACTGGGCCCATAACCTGTTGGAAATATGAACTTCAACTTTACCACGATTGCTGGAAACTGCACGAGATTATAAAAAGGATAAGATAAATCATTATGCTGAATACCTAATGATGTTTATTCATTGAGACTTTAACTTAGACTAAATTACACAGGTATACATACATCGAGTTGGGATTTGATCTGAGGTGTCTTAATATTGTGAACGCCACCACTACACTGTTCATTCACTACATATATTCAACACAATATTAAATGGTAAATTACATATTATTTCCCAAAGTGGTTAGGTGTTCCTCGCTGTCGATTACCTTGCCGGAAATTTTTACTATTAATGCCTTAATGCTTTTCAGGATGTCCTAAACAAAGCTATACCATCACGACTTGCAGTTGAACCTATTGGTTAGAATCTGGAACTTAATCTGTTTACTGCTCTATTGCTACTCTGGAATAAGGATACTGCTAAATTGACTCAATAATCTCCATTATGTGTTACTACGTTAAAAAATCAGGAAATACTGAACTAAATTTGTTTTATGTATAAATACTAGTAGTAAAAAGAAATTGATTAGTTTATAGTATACTAATTAAATTTTTCACATTTTTATGAGGATCTTTCCTTAAACTCGTTTCCTGACCTCTCAAAGCTATTGCGTGGCAATCACTATAGATTTAGACTCAAACTGCACACAAAATATCCAATTGCTGGGTTTCTTTTATCGCTAGTTACATCTTCCGTTATATAAATATTCCATATTTGGCGGTTCTTATTCAAGCACAGCATTAACCACACATTCGAACAATTAAAACATGGTAATGTGATGGCCCAATATACGGAAGATTCTTCCAACAGCCTAAGACATTACAGCAAAATAATCAGCAATTGCTAAACAATAACTTCGCATGGTATTGTTCTGCAACTGTCGGTTGTTTTGCTGATTAACCCAACAGCTGGCTGCAATGAGCGCTTAGTGGAGCAATCGACGATTACGATAATAATTTACTTCGCATGGTAATTATTATGTAGGCGATTGTTTACAACTAAGCAACTCAGGTGCTGAAACCTGTAGAACAAACGACAAGGTTGTTGTCGTTTGTTTACATCCGCGTTGCGAGTAAAAGTTTACTTCCGAATATTGGGGCATAAAAGACCAATGACTGGTCTGGCGAGTGCCGTTAAGTGATCAGTCTTGGGTTAGTTTAAGGCACAGTGGTGTCAAATGTCCGGTCGGTTCGGAATACTAAAAACGTGTTAAGATAGGTCAGGGAAAGTAATAAAGTATAAAGAGTTTTAAATTATATCGAGCGTTCTTATTTATTCGCAAGTCTTAATCGTTTTTCAGCTAATTAATTGAGAATTTGAATGATACGATTGCATTGGGACACGACAATTGGCGCAGCCGTAAACTTAGGTAAGAAATTTGAGAATTTCTTGCAGTTGTGTTGTTTTTTTTTCCCATGGTTCATTTTCTTTTTTTTATATTCTTTTAAGATTGTTGAAATTTCTTTTTGATAAATTTATTTTTCAGATATTACAATAAATTAATTCTTTTACTTTTCAGGATTAATTTAAGAAGTGCTAGATTAAGTGTTGAGTGTGATTTTAATTTTATAATAATACTGAGCTGAGTGTGAGTTTTAATATGAAAGGTTGATCATTATAGGCGTTAGAAAATTTTCAGTGAGCCCTAGGGGGAAAAAGTAAGGTATAAGAAGTTAATTAATCGGGGGCTTTCAGAGTTTTGTTGGGTTTTATTATTTTTATGTGATCAATTTTGATTTTTTTTTAGATGAGCTGTGGGTGCATTATTTTTACTTGGCGATGTGAATTAAGGAAAATTATCGAAATTTCAGTGGAGTGTAATTAAGTCTCGTTTTCGTAGGGGCGTTAATCGTAGCCGCGCATATACCGGGTAAGGTAATAATTCAGTTACACAAACACATACACTGGGAGCAAAGCTAAATTTAGCTACTCCAAATACACACACTGGGAGCAAAGCTAAATTTAGCTACTCCAAACACACGCACACCAGGAGCAAAGCTATATTAGCTACTCCAATCATCGGTTATACATACACGTACATACAACAAACGTGGCGTGCCCTGGAATATCTTCGAGTAAGGTGCTCATAGGAGAGTACTTGTTACCCAGTAAAGTTCAAAAAGTCAAATGTTTTGTGGTTCGGGAGTAAAGTGACAGTATATTAGGAAATCTGGTGAATCATTAGTGTAGAGTGTCAGCAGGGAGAAGCAACGTCCTGACGAGAGAGGAACTTTTGCGATTTCGAGAGCAGGAAGAAAAATTGGAAAATAAATCACAAGAGTTGAAAGAGTGCCAAGATAAATTAAAAGGGTATGGACAAGACTGGCAGTATATCGGAGAACGCCTAACAACCGAACTTAAGAAGCGATTGCCAAGTGAGGAATTCGAAGCTGTACTTGAAGAACTAAATACTTGCACCCGGGCAAGTACTAAGGGGGAGACACTTGATTTATTGGTTACAGCTACTTTCGACATTGTCCACAAAGGAGAGAATGCGTTGGAACAAGCAGTAGAAGAAGGCCAAAAAGAAAATCAGGCTCTAATAAAGAAACTAAAAGTTCTGAAACAGCAGTTGCTAGAGGCAGAGAACTTAACAGAGGAATTAGAGAAGGAAATAGGACTTGATCAAAATACACAGGAAAAGGAAAAGGCGCAGAGTCACAGAAAAGTGGTGGACGAAGAAGGTTGTTGTTCTGGGAGGCAAAACATAGTGGAAGTGTTAAAACAGCTAAAAGCCAGTGTTCAACACCCAATTCAGTTGCAGATCAAAGGCCGAATAAGGACATAGAGAGAATAGAGAAATCAACATCTCACGAACAACAAAGCAATATGGTTGATGCACATGACAAAATGATGGATATGGTGACCAAATATATCCCAATGTTTTCGGGGGAAAGGTCGCCAAAACTAGCAAAGGAAGTGCACCGCTTCCTAAACTGCTGCCAAGACCTTCACGATCGTCTTAAGGTCGAAGAACAAGATATCTTCATGAAATGTGTAAGATATCGGTTGATGGACGATGCATACTATCTGGTGAGTTCAGAGGAGCCAAAAGATTTTGCGGCATTGCAGCAGACCATTACAACTGCTTATATGCCTAAAAAGTCCTACAGCGAATTGAGAACTGAAATGATAGCGTGCAGACAAAAACCCGGAGACGACATTAGGGAATATGCGGACAGATTGAAGGATTTGTTGAATCAAATTAAAACGGCAGTTTCAGCTAAGTATCCCGGTAAGGACGGGGGTCTGATTTCAGAGTTGGAGGCTGATGCAGTAGCCACATTCAAAGCAGGCGTGATGAACCGGACTACGCAAGTATACCTAACAGGCCGAAAATTCCAATCTTTGGACGAGGCACGGGAGGAGGCAGATTACTTCGAGAGAGACGCCAGACGGCTACAGGTAAGAGAACCAGGAATGCTTAACTATACCGGGGAAGGCATTAGAAGAAGTCCACCGAACAGTTGGAATACGGGTAGAGTTTACAAAGACGAGAACAAACGGACAACAACCCCACCGAGACAAGGGCCAGCTTCGTCAGGGATGTTCAGGAGCCCCTCTGCCCAGCTAAAGCAACCCAGAAATATCAAGTGCTTCCAGTGCGGGAGGAAGGGGTATATTTCGAAGGAATGTACAGAGAGAAGGTTGTCCCCTTATTGTATGAGATGTCGGATATATGGACACGAAGCGACAGAGTGTGGGAAACAAGACGTAAGGTTTATGGATACACATGTTAACAGCCCGGGGGTAGGTCAGGCAGAGGCTGTAGTTCTCTATTGCCAATTTTGTAAAACCTCTGATCATTATACAGAGATTTGTTTGAAAAAATACATTGCCGATCAGGGAAACGGGGATCGGTGTTGTGTCTTACTCTGCTCCGATGGAGAGAGCAGTAGCCGATATTCATAAAAACAATTTATTTAAAAGAACCACTTTAAGTTTTTTTATTTTTTATTTGTTACGTTATTACCCCTTTTTTCTTCTTTTCTTTATATATATTTTTTCAATTCGAATTTCTGTTACATTAAATTTTCCTTTAGCACTTTAGCACTATAATAATAGTTGGATTACAACTCAAGCATTACAAGAAAATTATTATATTTCAAGAAAATTATTATATTTCCTTTAACAAAGAGATTTATTACTTTTCCTTTAGCACTTTGGCACTATGATAATAGTTGGATTACAACTCAAGTATTACAAGAAAATTATTATATTTCAAGAAAATTTTTATATTTCCTTTAACAAAGAGATTTATTCCTTTTCCTTTAGCACTTTGGCACTACGATAATAGTTGGATTACAACTCAAGTATTACAAGAAAATTATTATATTTCAAGAAAATTATTATATTTCCTTTAACAAAGAGATCTATTACTTTTCCCTTTAGCACTTTGGCACTATGATAATAGTTGGATTACACGACGGGGTTAAAAAGCGAACTCCTGGACTTTCCTCCTCAACGGTTTAAAAAAAACTCCCCGAGGTTCGGGCTAGCTGCCCCCAGGTGCCCATGAAAGCTTCTTTTCTTTTTTATTACTTTCCCACGACGTGAAAAATCCTACGTGGGAATATACAAAAAATTTAGACACAGTGCATATGCATGAAATCTGATATGCACCTGTGTCTTGAAATAGTAATATTTTTAGGTGATGAGAGTGATTAGGTGTATGTATGTACATACGATTAAATTTTATGAATTTAGAAAAAGAATATACATGCCGTGTGAACGGAATGTATGACTGATAACAAAATGCAATTTAGGCTAAATTGCATTTTGTTGCAGTACGTAAATGTATTTTTAAATGCAAATTGAAATTTAAATGAAATTTTAAATGAATTTTATTTTTCAGGGTCAAATTGTAGTACGCCAATATATTGCATAGGGTAAGATATTGGCCTATTGGTTTTATTGTTGTGATTCGGGGTATAGGCACCTGGGTCACAACATCCCTCCCCCCTGGGGAAAAGAAAGTTTTATTCTTTTTAAGAAGAAAACTTTCTTTCAAATAACTAAATTCATTATTCATATACTAAAATAGAATAGTATGTAGCTTACTATAAACAATTACAAAATTGTAGATTTACTATATATTAAAAAATAATTAAAATATTTAAAATTTAAATTAAATCTGTTTGCATCACTAATTATATGTAATTACAAGATATCCTTTTTTTTTATTTGTTGTTATATAGTACCTAATTAATAGTGGAGTTATGTTTAACAAACAATATATTTTTTTTTTTTTTATTAATTTCCTTATTTTATTTGCATAGTCTTTTTTTGTTTTACTATATTTATTTATTTTATTTCTTTTATTGTATTATATATAAAAGTTAATTTGTAAATAAAAACTAGGTTTATTTTTATTTCTCTTTAGTTTGCTTTTTGTTTTTTTATATATATATATATATATATATATATATGTATATATATCGATATTACTACATTATTAACTATTTTAACTTTTATTTATTTATTAATTTCTACCAGAAAAGAAAAAAAATAGTCTTATTGTAAGGACTATTTTCCACACAGGGAAAAAAAAAATTTCTATTTTTCTTTTGAATTTTTTTTTTCCTTAAGTCGAAAAAAGAATTTTGTCTATTCCTTCTAATTTTTATTTATTGGTTAGTTTCTGTCAGAAACGAAAAATATTAATCCTATTTAATGAAAAAAGGGTAAAAATTGATATTTGACAAAAGAAAATAATTTTGGCATCTTCAAAAATGATTATAATTTTTGGGAGGGGTAGGTGATAAATGGGAAAGGTTGCTTTGTCAGTTTTTTGTCCGTTAGAGTTTGTTTTGTCCCTGTTTGTATCAATGAGCAATTGCAATTTTGTTTTTGTTTTTCTTCTAATAAGGTGATCCTCTATTAATCACCATTCACTGGTCACTTGGCCTCACTTCTTTTCATTGTTGTTGTCTAGATAAGATTCTGCTGACTTAGTCTTTTTGGATTTAATTCTGTTGCGAGTTGCTTTAATCTGAAGATTTTAAAGTGAATATAATATCGTGTGGGATGCCGGTATGCGAAGGGAAAATTTTTTTTTCGTTATGTTTCTGTTTGGTATATTGTTTGTAATTGCCTGCTTTAACTTGATAGAATTGGAGTCAGTTCTCATTTTCAAAATGATTTTCGTTGAAGAGGTTGGCCACTCTATTTATCGTGTATCTGAGTACTTTTGTGTCCGGGTCACCGGGATATATGTCTTACATGTTTTCCCGGGCTGGATGGGGCCCCTTCGGGTGGTCTGGAACGCTTATGGGCGGCATAGTCTGCCTCTATGGGGTGGTTGCTGACGCGTACTATCAATGCGATTTCATACTGTATCCAGAGTATGAAATGGGCATTTCCTTTCTTGGTAAGTAGTTACTTTTGAGAATTGTTTTGCTTTGTGATTTTTAATTTTTGTTTTTTTTTCATCTTTAGGCGGATATGCTGTCATCGTCGGGGAGTCATACCCACTTCCCATAAACCCCTGGTTTTCCGGTCCTGCATCCAACGCGAGTGAGGACGATTGGGACTTTTAGTAATTTACTCATAATTTGTATTTTTTCATAATTTTTGTTATATTGTGGTGTGCTCAAGTTTTTTTTTCTCATTTTAATTCATTTATCCCTTTTTCTGTTTTCCACTTTTTTTCAATAAATCTTTCTAATTAAAAATGAGTTTTTCTTATTTATTACCGTTTTTTATTTTATGGTGGTTTCTTTTGTTTTTTTTTTGCTTGTGTTTTGCTTTTGATTTGGGTTCGGAATCAATAGATATTTTTGTATCTTATGTGTATTTTGTGTATCGGGAAAGAACGACACACTAGAAAAAAAAGGGGGGGAGGCAAAAAAAAATTTTCTATTTATTATTACTATTTATATATATGTATCTTTATTCTTTATCATTTTTGGGATATTTATATTTTCACTCACACTCGATCACACACATACGCAAGTGCATACGCAATGGAATGTGTGGGTATTATTTGTCTCTTGGACTGTTTTCTGTTGGGAATGAAAAAAAACTTGACAAAAGGAAATATTTTTCCTAAAGAGATAAAAAAAATCTTTTGTATTGTTTCTTTAAATTTCCTTTTTTTTCATTTGCTCGTTGGGCTGGGAAGGTGTTAAGTATTTAAAGCATGGAAGAGGTTACTGCGGTCAGTTTGTTAGTATCCGTAAGTTAGATGTTTTCTGTAGTTCTTCTATGTGGTGCAGGAGTTAATTCGAATTTTGACTTTCTTGGTGCCGCCGTGGGCACATCTACAAGTATTTACTCCGGTTCCAGAGGTATATTTTTACCTTTGCGAGGTTGTGATTTGTATTTCATGTACATATAGATAAATAGGATAGTCAACACTAATGCTAATGTCAAATATGATAGATCATAGTGGTGAATGTGGTGATTGTTTATAGGATTTAGAGGAGTTGATTCTTGTTCTTTTTGAAGACGAATGGATTTTACAATTTCATCGACGTCCATGTTGTTTGTGATATTTAAAGGATTTGTTCTTCTGTACGTTTCCAAAGAGGGAAGCGTCATATTTTCGATTATGTTGGAAATGTTTGTTGTTGGGATCAAATGGGAATTAAATTTTGATATTTTTACGTAATGTCCGTGCAAGATAAATTCTTTCCTGCGAACATAACAACCTGGGTAAATAAATATTGTTCCTGTTCCCTGCAGGGTTTCTGAACTAATTGAATCTTCACAAACGATATCTATATGGAAAGGTTTTTTGAGGGAGAAAAGCCATGCATTTTGCTGCGATAATTGTCTCATATAGTAGTTCTGTTTTAACGTCAAAATTTTACATTTTGATGTAATAGGTTCCTTTTTGATTAAGTTGATTTCACATTGATTTACTCTATTGTGTGTATTAAGGATGGGTGATGAAATTTTACAATAAAAGTGAGTATGGTCCAACGTTGCGCAATTGTGAATTTCCTGTAATGTTAATTCGATGTAGTGATCACGATTGTAATCAATTAATATATATTCCCCTAATGGTTCAATATATATGAATGAACCGTTTAGGATTGTCGGTAATGGCATTGCTTTGAAAATTTGGTAGGATTCTTTAAAACGGAAGTGGAATTCGAAGTTCTATAATTATTTTGTTGTTGAAAACATTTGCAGATATTGTGCTTAATTTGTAGATTTGTGAAAGTATATTGTCTCTGGAATTTATGGGAAGCATTATTGAACTCGGCAGCTCCTGCCTAATTTTTGATAAAATTTTTTCAATCTTATTAGGTGATGTTAGTGTAGGGTGAAATTTTCCATGTTTGGAATCAATTAAAAGATCTATTAATTCTGACTGTGTATTTTGATATCTGAATGTCATTAATGAAACAAGTGAGATTAATGATTCTATTTCGGTGGATATTTTATTATCCAGTGTCCTATTTTCCATTAATGAAATAGATATTTGTATTGAAACTAGCTTTTTATGCATAGTCAGGAATTCCTTTTCAATTGCGGCCTTGGTTTTATTAAAAATTTGAGCTGTTGCTTCTATTATCGCAGTTTGGCTTTTCATAAGGGAAAGCAGGGAGTCTTGGTTTAAAGTGAGGTTGTGAATTTGTTCATCATACAACTTGGCATCATCTTCATCTAATGTGCCGAAAAGAGCTTTGGAAATTGATCCTATTACATTTAAAAGTGCTCTTTGTTTTCTGCTTTGAGTTATTAGGAGCATATTTTTATATTCTATATTTGCTATGATAAGGTTTATCTGTAGCAACGAACCGTTACAAGTGTGTGCCATTGCTGAATTTCCATCCAATTTCTTGTAGATAGCCGTAATTTGCTGAGTGATGAATTTGATGTTCCTAAATTCTGACTTGAAGTTTTCTAGATCGTAGTAGGTAACGATCTTCCACTCGTTGGTGTTGAAATTGGCTCTGCCAATTTCTTCGAAATAAATGCCTGCGCTGGCATTTATTTGATTTATTTTTATCCCCGAGCCTGAGATGAATGGGATGCAGATTAGAAAAAATGCCGTTTGCATCATTGTGAGGACCTGGAAGATGATATTGTTTATTCATTTGCGGTGAATTTGTAGTAGAAGAAATTTTGTATTAATCCGCGAAAAGTTTTAAGTCATTGTTATGGACTCTTTTATGTTTATTATTTATTTTCACCGTGGAGTTCTCAGGAGAATTGATTTCTATAATCACATATGGACCTGTCCAGAGTGGTGAGAATTTGTTATCTCTTACTCTGCTTTTTATTAAGACTTTGTCTCCAATATTGAAGGATTTTTGAACTGTGTTTTTGTCATATTGGATTTTCGACTTTTCTTTATGGGCCATGGCTATATCTTTCGCAATTTTATAGCTCTGTTGTAGACGTGCTTTTAACTCGTTTGCATAATTATCGTAATTATAGCAAACGGTCGGAGATGATTTTAAGTTATTTGGGATTTCGGCTGGGAATCCGTACAGGAGTTCGCGGGGAGTATAATTTGTACTCGAGTGAGGTGTGGTATTATAGACAAACATGGCATATGGAATCCATGTATCCCAGTCTTGAGGATCTTTCGCTACATAAGATCTGAGGTATTCTGCTAAAGTTCTATGATTTCTCTCCAATGCACCATTTGTTTGAGGGTGATATGGAGCAGTTTTGAGCTTTTTGATTTTTAGCAGTTTAGATACCTCGGCGAACATGCCACCTATGAGGCTAGATCCCTGATCTGTTAGGATACTTTCTGGAATGCCATGTCGACAAACTATTGTTGTCGTGAAGGCTTCCGCTAATGTCTTAGATTCAGTGTTGACTATGGGAATAGCTTCAGAGAATTTGGAAAGGTCGTCTTGATATGTAAGGATGTATTTATTTCCAGAATGGGAAATTGGGAGAGGTCCTACAACATCTAGGTACACTCTCTCAAAAGGTTTTGAGCTTATGCTTGAGATTTTCATAGGAATCTTGGGATTTCTGGATACTTTGTTTACTTGACAAAGTTTACATTTCCTTACATATCTTACAACATCGTCTGACATGCCAGGCCAATAGAATTGTTTTTTAATTCTTTTAATTGTTTGGGAGACACCTTGATGGCCTCCCGTTCGTAAAGAGTGGAAATCTTTTAGAACTTGTTCAATATCACTGCTGTTAGATAAATACTTTATGGAATCTTGATGAAGTTTTATATTTATCTTTTGGTTAACTAAGATCTTGGTAAAAATGTTTTTAATAGTTGATAGATTTTGTTGGTCTAATACCGGGAAGGAGATATTTACCTGATTTAACTGATTTGCTTCTGTGTATGAGCAGATCTCAGTTAAAATCTTTTCAATGTATAATCTATCTCTTTGAGATCGGCAAGGTAGATTGACTTTTGAAATGATTACTGTGGAGTCTTTCTTCTTAAAGAAGTTCAGTTTGTTTTCTAGTAGAGGAGGTTTGTCTAAAAGTTTTAGTTTAGATTTTAACACTCTTTCAAATTCTGTATCCTGCATTGGCAACATAAAAATTTTGAGATTTGTGTTTTTAGTTAAAAGTGATGGGAAATTGGTCTCAGTTATTATCACTGAGGAACTGTTTACTACTGATAAATCTGGATTTGGAGTAGTAATATTTGGATTTGGTGTATCTAGATTCGCCTGAGCTTTGGCATGATTCCTGGTTACCACATTTACATAGGTGTTAGGTTCCGTTGATTTTACGGAATTTTCTGGGATAGCCCTACTGAGAGCATCTGCATTTCTGTTGAGTTTTCCAGGTTTATGAACTATTTTATAGTCATATTCCTCAAGACGTATTCTCCATCTCATTAGCCTTGAGGAATGATCCTTTAGATTCATTAGCCATACTAATGGTTTATGGTCAGTTATGATGGTAAACTGTCTACCATAAACGTATGGCCTGAATTGCTCAACTGCGAAAACAATTGCCAAAAGCTCTTTTTCGATTGTTGAGTAACAAGTCTCTGCACCACTGAGAACACGACTCACATAGGCGATTGGATGATCTCCTTGATCATCTACTTGGGAAAGGACTGATCCGATGGCGTAGTCACTGGCATCGGAGGTGACAAAAAATTCTTTGTCGAAATCCGGATAGGATAAAATTGGTGCTGACATTAATTTTTTTCTTAATTCGCAAAATGCTTCATCGCAAATTGCATCGAACTTGAAAGGTGTGTCTTTTTTCAGAAGGTTAGTAAGAGGTTTCGCCATTTTAGAAAAATTGGGAATAAAGCGGCGATAATAGCCGACGAAACCAAGGAAGGCTTTGATGTCTTTTTCCTTCTTGGGTCTGGGATAAGATTGAACTGATTTTGACTCCATTTTCAGTAATGATGTGCCCTAGATACATTATTTCCTTTCTTAGGTAATGGCACTTATCGGGTTGTAGTTTTAAATTGAAATCCCGAAGGCGGCTAAATACGTTTGCTAGCCTGATATTATGGTCTTTCAGATTGTATCCATGGACTACGATATCGTCCATGTATACGAAACAGTAGATGCCCTGGAGTCCGGAAAGGACATTATTCATGGCACGTTGGAAGGTTGCGGGTGCACCTTTTAATCCAAATGGCATACGGTTAAACTCGTAATGACCATAAGGAGTGCTAAACGCAGTTTTTGCTCTATCCTTCCCGTCCATGCGAATTTGGTGGAATCCTCTGGCGACGTCTAGCGTTGTAAAATATTTAGACTTACCCAATTGATCTAATATGTGTGTAATATTAGGTAATGGGTAAGCGTCGCCAATAGTAATGTCATTTACTCGGCTGAAATCTACAACGACTCGCCATTTTTTGTTCCCATGCTCATCCGGCTTTTTGGGAACTAGAAGTAGGGGAGAATTCCACGGACTATTTGGAGGGCTTATTATCTCCGAATCCAACATTTCGTTTATATTCCGAGTAATTTCTTTCCGGCTTGTTTCTGGAAGTCTGTACGGTTTAGTGTATATGTGAGGTTTATTTGGGACTGTTTCGATTTTGTGCTCGGTTGCATTTGTAAACGTTAGGAAATCCCCTTCTAAGTAGAAGAGATTGTTGAAATCCTTACAAATTTTCCGAATACTCTCGGCTTCTTCCAAATTGCAGTGATGTAATTTAATCAGGGTGTGCAGTTTTTTTATTCTGCCCCTAATTGGATCTCTGTTGGAATCCGTAGAGGTGCAATCGAAGTCATTAAGGTCATGGCATTCTGGATTCATGTCATGAATTGCCAGTTCGACGTCCTGCTCATTCGTGTTGAGAACTAGTACTTTCGCCATTCCTTGTGATGGGTTGACTATGGTATTACCTATGAACAACCCTGGCTTTACCTCTTTTTTAAAATATACCGATTCCGTAGTTGACAAAGTTGGAATTTGAATAATGGATTCAGAGCGAGCGGGAATTGAAATAATTTTATTATGTAAGTTATTCAATGTACCTTTGTTTTTATTGGTTTCTAGGGTGTATTCCGTTTTTTGTGGAATTTTTTGTGTTTCTGTTTTGTGTTTCTTGCCTGTTTTGTAACGTCCGATTTATTCTTGTTAATATTTTCATTGCTCTTATTAGTTAACAAGTTCTATTTTGCATACAGAAGGTTGTTTAGAGACTTCTCGTCCGGAATATCATATCTGAGATATGTATTTGGGTAATCTGAGAGATATTGCTCTATGGGATAGGATGAATGACATTGCTTCACCTCTAAGGGAATGTACTTGTTTCTATAATTTATACAAGCGTTGTATCGGGACAAAAGTCGTGGCCAATTAGGCCGTCATATGCCAAGGTCGAGTTTTCTCCTACTATTTGGAAGGGATGTTCTATTACAGATTCTACGCTTGATATAGTTGCCAATTTTGCTAATATTAATCCTTCTGTAGTTTTAGATTCCGAAAATAAAGTATTTGTTTTGCAGATTGCATCTTTATAGTAAGTGCTACCTGCTTTCAGTGTATTGAACTTTATTAGGCTTATTTCCGCTCCTGTGTCTACAAGGAACTTTGTTTCTTTATTTGAGCATACATTGGTAGATATGGAAATGGTAATGGAATTGGGGCTGATAGTAATTGGAATTTTCAGCGTTAAGTGATCAATTAATAAATGTGCATTATCTAATTTGGGTTGGTGTGTATGTCGGCTTTTGTTTGAATTTGCGAGGGGCTGCCGACTAATTCCTCTCGCCTTGATTTCTTTTCCGAGTGTGTTAAAAATATTCTCGGATTTTGTACGTGATCTTTGTTTGATCTTGGTTCATTTTGGGGTTGTATTGTCGAGGAATGGGAATTTTTTCTAAAATTAGGATTTGGAACCTGGTTGAAGCTGACCTCTTTTTGGGGGATTGTAGTTCTATTGGGATCTTCCGTTCGCTTTCTGAAGTTTTGATCAGCAGGATTTATATTTCCTCTGTAGAAATTCCCGTGGTTTGCTATCCTTGCCCTGCATACTTCTATGGTATGTCCTAATTTGTGACAATACCTGCATGTAGGAGTAGTGCTGTTGAACGTGCTAGCCTGCTTAGGAGGATTGCCTTTGTTTAAATTATTTGAAAAATATTTATTTGGGGTTGGGTTTGTATGAATGTTCTGGGGACACTTTGGGGCTAAATGTCCCTGTACTCTGCATTTATAGCAAAAGGGGTTCTGCACTTGTGTTGATTGGGCGGTGCGAGGAAAGTTCGCTGCTAATTTTGTTGCCTTTGATTCTAGGCGTAATGCTTGCTCCCCAATATATGACGTTATGGGCTTTAATGCTCTATTTTCATGGAGTTTGGCTAATGTTTGTAGTTGTTCGCTAATTAGTCCATCCTCTATTGCTCTAATAGCTTGTTTTTCGTTGTCCTTTACGAGAGAGTTTAACAGTAGTTTATCTGTTGTATATGAATGCGTGGCGTCGTTCAATTGAGCATGTATTAACGATTTAATTTCTGATAAAGAGATATGTGAAATTTTGACTTCTGTGCTTTCATTGTGAAAGTGTGATGAGTTATTTCGTGTGTCATGTTGGTAATTAGGGAAGCGCGTATCTAGCTGTTCTTGAATAGCAATTACAGTTTCTTCATATTCTGCTTCTGTTTTACCGAAAACATCTTCAGTAAAGTATTTATTTTCTAGGTCTTGTGGCGTAGATTGCATTTCGATTGTATTGTTGAGTTCTTGGAATTCAGCCCGATGTTTATCTAGGATACCCAGTTTCTGTTCTAGGTATGTTTTACTCACTGTAGGTAATGTATCAGGATTTAATGATTGTATAACTCTTGTAATTGTTAATTTTTGTATTTAGGCTTCTGAAAATACTTTCATTTTGTGGACTATTTGTTTCCTTATTAGCTTCTGTAACTTGTGATTTGGTTGGAATTCTCCACGAAGCTCTGGGTGATGGGATATAAAAGGGGTTTTGCTTGTTCATAGTACTTTCTGAGATTGATTTCAATCTTTCGGAAAGTGTTGCTTTCGTCAACGTGTACCAATCCTCAGTTTTGTCTGAGCACGATTCTTTGAAATAATCGTGGTCGGTCGTGAAGTCCTTATGCTGAACTATTTGTTCTTCTGTTTTTTCGAAGTCGCTCCATATTTCTTCGAGTTGTTGTAATTTACCTGTCACAAAGGTATTGGTACGCTTCACTTTACCGGCTTGGTGATAAGCCCCTAGTATTAGCCTAATTGCACTGTTTTTTTCTATTTGAGATGAGCATAACTCATCGAAAGAAATGGTTTCTTTGGTCATTGTGGCTTTGTTAAGTAACAGACGGAAAATTTAGTAGAGATATGGTATGAGATTTTATAATATTAAGGGAGTTAGTGTCGAGCTTTGATTTGGTTGATTTGTGGGGGACTATACAAGATGTGAGAATATTTTATGTAAAAAAAAACACAGCCGAGTAGGAAACTAATCGTCAAATTTCTAAACAGGAATAAGTTGCGAAAGTAAAAAAAACGAGTTTGTTATGTGTAATTATTTTGTTTTGAGAGAAAAAGTTTGTAAATTGTAGGAAGTGAGTAAAGTACTACAGTAACGGGGGTTATGATAATTTTTGGGATTTTTTGGATATTACGAAATTCTCGATTTCTAATAAAAGGAATGCTAAGAATTTATGTTTCTATAATAAAGAAAACTGATTTTTATTTATTTATTTTTAAATATCTCTGTTAATTAATTAATTTTTTTTTGCGGGAGAACTGGACTTGTAGGAGGAGAAAAAGAGAAAAAAAATGATCTATCACAACACAAAAAGGAATTATTATTATTATTATTAACGATTTTTTTTTATGAAGTGCGTATTTTCAATAGAATATAAAAAAAATTTAGATTTATACACATATGTATGCAATAAAGAGGAAAAGTACTTTATTATCTAATCTGTAAATTTTTTAATTGTTATCTAATGGCTCTTCCAATCAATATCTTTCTCCTGACCGATAGGCTAACGAAGTCCTTCCGCAGGGGATTGATACTTGATTTTTGTCGAAGTCCTCTGACCAGCAAGCTCACGAAGTCTTGCCGCAGAGGTCGCTTCTAGGAAGAGCAGATTTCAATTTTTATGTGTTGAATTATTTGTGTGTTTTAATTAGCTGAGAATTGTAAGAAATGGAAGAAATTGTTTTCCATTTTTTGTATACACATATATATGTGAAAATATGTAAATAATCGGGAAAATGTAGAGAGAGGAGAACAAAAAAGGTCAGAAATTGTATAAATAATTGTGTTAAGAAAAGAATTTGGAACTAAATTTTGTAAATACGCACGTTTGAAGAAAAATTGAGGATTAGAAATGGGAGATATATTTGTGGGATCACTTTTTGTTTAATCAAAAATCTTTTTACTGATGTAAAGTAATTGATAATAAAATTAATTTGACGTAAGGGCAAAAATATAAAAAGAAAGTAAGAAAGAAAAAATAGTTTTTCACGCTACCTTTAACTTAATCCACAAATTTTGCTACAGTTATTAATATATGTAGTTGTATATCTGGTTTAAACGCTGGGCATTCAGGCCGGCAATTTTTGTAGTTGAATTCGTTGGTGGTGAGGATGACTAAAAGTTGCATATATTGTTGATGCTTGGGGCGCTTTCGTTCCCGTATTGTTGTGGTCTTCCTTCCTTCCTTCCTTCCTTCTTAAACGAACGTCTTTATTGAGGCAGGGATGAAGCCTCGCAACTTTCCAACACTGGAGCACTATGGCGCTCTAAACAATTATAGAAATTTTATTCCTCTAAGTACCCTGTATTAAGGGTACCCGGGTTATTTTTTTTTTTTATTTATTCAAGTAATCAATTATTATTTCTGACAGAATTTTTTTTGTAAATACCGCCAGCTGCGGTGTCTGTATCTGATTTTTTTTTTTTACTTTTAACAAAGTTTTTTTTTTTTGTTATTTATAGATTTATTTATTATTTTTGTGGCACTGATTTTAGTTTGAGTTCCAAAATGTTGTCACGTTTTTTTTTTGTAATATAAATTTTTTTTTTTATTAATTTTAATTAAATTGAAATTATATATTGGTACTGATTTTTGAAAAAAAATTGCACTGATTTGATTTTAAAAGTTCCGCTGCCACCAGTTGTTGTGTCTTACTCTGCTCCGTGCTCCGATGGAGAGAGCAGTAGCCGATATTCATAAAAACAATTTATTTAAAAGAACCACTTTAAGTTTTTTTATTTTTTATTTGTTACGTTATTACCCCTTTTTTCTTCTTTTCTTTATATATATTTTTTCAATTCGAATTTCTGTTACATTAAATTTTCCTTTAGCACTTTAGCACTATAATAATAGTTGGATTACAACTCAAGTATTACAAGAAAATTATTATATTTTCTTTAACAAAGAGATTTATTATTATTCCTTTAGCACTTTGGCACTATGATAATAGTTGGATTACAACTCAAGTATTACAAGAAAATTATTATATTTCCTTTAACAAAGAGATTTGTTACTTTTCCTTTAGCACTTTGGCACTACGATAATAGTTGGATTACAACTCAAGTATTACAAGAAAATTATTATATTTCAAGAAAATTATTATATTTCCTTTAACAAAGAGATCTATTACTTTTCCTTTAGCACTTTGGCACTATGATAATAGTTGGATTACACGACGGGGTTAAAAAGCGAACTCCCGGACTTTCCTCCTCAACGGTTTAAAAAAACTCCCCGAGGTTCGGGCTAGCTACCCCTAGGTGCCCATGAAAGCTTCTTTTCTTTTTTATTACTTTCCCACGACGTGAAAAATCGTACGTGGGAATGTACAAAAAGTTTAGATACAGTGCATATGCATGAAATCTGATATGCACCTGTGTCTTGAAATAGTAATATTTTTAGGTGATGAGAGTGATTAGGTGTATGTATGTACATACGATTAAATTTTATGAATTTAGAAAAAGAATATACATGCCGTGTGAACGGAATGTATGACTGATAACAAAATGCAATTTAGGCTAAATTGCATTTTGTTGCAGTACGTAAATGCATTTTTAAATGCAAATTGAAATTTAAATGAAATTTTAAATGAATTTTATTTTTCAGGGTCAAATTGTAGTACGCCAATATATTGCATAGGGCAAGATATTGGCGTATTGGTTTTATTGTTGTGATTCGGGGTATAGGCACCTGGGTCACAACATCGGCAGCTGGGGACTTTTACCGCAGCTGCCTTCAACTAACAAAAGAAGAGACAATGAAAGTCCCACAGGAAGTTGCCAGTGAAATAGAACTAAGTTTATTTAATAATTGTATAATTACTGTAGAATCGGATATCGGCATAAAGGGTAAATTGGTGTTATTGGTTGACACAGGGGCAACGTGCAATGTGATTAAGGTAAATCGTATCAAGGGAACTACGCCTATACAAACGTTACAAAAAATCAAAATAGGAGGGTTGTTTGGGGCACAAAGAAGCTCAATCGGAACATGTACAGCCAAGCTACGAGTGGGTGAAGTTGAACAGACTTGCGAATTTAACGCCATATATGACACGGACTCATTCGGAGCTGATGGAATACTGGGTATTGAATTTCTCAGAGATAGAGCTGTCATGGACTGTATAAATAAGAGATTGTCAATACGGGCTGTAGAAAAGAGCAAGGACCGAGAACCGCTCTTTGGTTCCATCACAGGGAAAGAAGAAGTGGAAGTCATAGGGCTAAAATGGTGTACACAAGGAAGCCCAGGTAAACCTAATTGGGAAGAAGTGCCTAACCCAAGTGATATTAAGATTCGGCTTAAAGATAGAATAACTGCATTAAAAGATGTTGCCGCTAATACAAGTGAAGTGTCAAATAGCATACAAAGGTACTTGACTGAAGTAAGTAATAATAAAGGAAGAGAAATACCCGAACTAGAGAACCCGCAAACGAAATCACAGAAGAAAGATGTGATGGATACAAATCAGACACTAGCAGAGTCAGTGGAAGAGGGACAAGGGGAGGAAAATACCTTGACCGCAGCTTTTAGCACAAGGGCGGCTCAAGCTGGGAGCCTGAAGGCAAATGTAGAAAAAGAGAAGGAGCCAAATAATCCTCGCAAGGAAGTTAGGTTCGATATTCTCAAGATATCCTCGTTGCTGTCTGATAAACGGCGCAAAGTTATAGCCAGGGAGAGCACGCAACAGTATATAAGAGAGACATCCCGCAGAAAGAAAAAGAGTAGAGAGGTTTTGAAAGCATCCTTTCGCACAGGAGAAGCTCAGGAAAACAATTCCCCTCCTTTAGAAACCTTGGTGAGGTTTCCAGATGATATGTGGGGCAAGAAGCTAGAACGTGATAAAGAGAAAGAGTCAATATGTCCTCGCACGGATATCGGGCTCGAAACTTTCCAAACCACGGCCTATGCAGAAGTCTTAAGCATCAAAGATAGCCAGCATCTAAAACGGGATACGATAGCTTCACCTCCAAGAGCCGCAGAGCTCAAGGGATCCATAATACGAATGGAGCCGAGGACGGAGCAGCTGATAAGCATCCAAGTTACAAGCAAGGACGAGATGGTGTGTATGGCAGAAGAAATATGTCCCGGCGTGTACTGTAGTAATACCCTAATCAGGCCTAAGATTGGACAGGCATTTGTTGGAATCATCAACGCTAGAACTGAGACAGTTGAAATAAAGAAATTCAGACCTAAGCTGGAGAGTCTAAGTAATTACTCTGTGCAGCCTATAGGAGAAGGTCGACTGAAGTACAATCTCAGTCAGCAACGGCTCAAACTAATGAAACAATCAGTAATACTCGGAGAAGACCTAAATTCAGAGGGAAAAAAGTCTGTGACTCAAATTTGTTTCGAATATAGTGATATTTTTCATTTTCCAGGAGACAAATTGACCTACACTCCGACGAAAACCTTCAAACTACCTTTAATCTCTAATACAGGGCCCATTCATAGGAAGCAGTACCGCATGCCGGAAGCCCACAGAGAAGAATGTAAGAAGCAACTTGAAAAACTGTTAGAGGAGGATATCATAGAGCCTAGTGATAGTCCGTTTAACTTTCCAGTACTGCTGATTCCCAATAAGGGAACTGATGAATCTGGTAACCGCAAGTATAGGTTGTGCGTGGATTTTCGGGAACTAAACAAGGTTTGCATCCCATTTTCGTATCCACTTCCGCGAAAAGAAGACATTTTGGATCGGCTGGGTCTTTCTAGGTACTTTTCCACGTTAGATTTAGCTAACGGGTATCATCAAGTATTAATTGATCCAGAAGATAGAGAAAAAATAGCTTTTAGCACTAATTTCAATCATTTTCAGTATAAACGATTGCCGTTTGGGTTAAAACTGCGCCACCGATTTTTCAGTCGCTCCTAAACGGAATATTAACAGGGTTACAGGGAATAAAATGTTTCGTGTATCTCGACGATGTCGTTATATTTGCAAAAAACTTAGATGAACACAACAATAAGTTAAGACAAATATTTCAACGTTTTCGAGGTCATAATTTAAGGCTGCAACCCTCTATATGCCAGTTTCTGAAAAAAGAAGTGGTGTATCTGGGCCATGTATGCTCGGAGCAAGGAGTAAAGCCAGATCAACGTTTGGTGGAAGATGTACAGAGCTTTCCATGACCAAAGACGGTGAGACTGGTTCAATCTCTCCTAGGGTTAGCTAATTATTATCGGAAATTCGTTCCTAGCTTCTCGGAAATCATGGCTCCAATTAATAGTTTATTGAGAAAAAAAATAAAGTTTAATTGGGGACCCAAGTGTGATGAGTAATTCGCCCTGATTAAAACAGCTCTCACTACACCTCCATTGCTAGTTTATCCGGACTTTACGAAGGAATGTACATTAATTATGGATGCCAGTGGGGAATCTCTAGGAGCTGTATTAGAACAGGAAGGTAAACCTGTTAGCTACGCCAGTCGCACGCTAAATCAAGCGGAAAGAAATTACTCGACCACAGAACGCGAAATGTTGGCTATAGTGTGGGCTGTACGCAATTACAACTGCTATCTCTTGGGTATACATTTTAAAATTAAAACGGACCACCAGCCACTCAGAGGTGTATTCAAGGTAAGGGATACAACATCACGCATGGTAAGGTTCCATCATAAACTGTCGGAATACGATTTTGAAATTGTTTACCAAAAAGGAAAGGAGAATGGTAAGGCGGGCGCCCTGAGCAGAATACCCCGAGATCAAGCGGAAATAGAAACGGATGGTGGTACAGAATACCCTTGTTTAACAGTCACTCGCTTACAAGCTCAGAAGAAAAAACTCGATGCAAGGGGTGATCTGCCAGAGTCTGAGGAGGACTGGGAGGACGTTGATGAAACTCCAATTACGTTGCGAAGACTGCATGGCACTCAGACACCACAATACGTTACTGATCCCGAAGAGATAAAGGTAATATTAAAAGATTATCATGACTCTCGATTCGGGGGGGCATTTCGGAAGGAATAAGACCTTGGAAAGGATAAAACGCTTCTACCGGTGGAAGGGGATGAAGGCTGATATTGCTACCTATATCAGGCGATGCACGAAATGTCAGAAGAGTAAACAAAGTAAGGCTATTAAAATGCCACTAGTCGTAACGGAAGTCTCCGAAAAGCCGTTTGATAAGATTTATGTCGACTTGGTAGGACCATTGCCCGTAAGCCACTCTGGTAACAAATACATTTTGTCAATGATGGATGACTTAACTAGGTTTGTTGATTTCGTAGCGATACCAGATCTGGAATCGAATACGGTAGCAGGGGCGTTATTTGAGCAAATACTTAGCCAATATACGTTGCCGAAGCAATTAGTGACTGATCAAGGAGCCAACTTTACTGGGGAAGTCATAAAATCTCTGTGCAAAATGCTAAAGATTAAAAAGTTGCAGACTACTGCCTATCACCCACAATCAAATGCAGTGGAGCGACAGCATGCCACCTTAGCCAATTATTTAAGCAGCTTCGTTGATGAGGACCAGAGAAATTGGGATGGATTTCTACGCACAGCAGCACATGCGTACAATAACACTGTACATTCGGGGACCAAACTTACGCCAATGGAAACCCTGTTTGGGTTCATATCAGAAGTTCCGAGCAGCCTACAACGCAAACCTGAACCAATATACAACGCTGATAGATATCACGCCGTATTACGGTTCAAATTGCAAAAAGCGTTCAAGTTGGCGAGAGAAAATTTGCTCAGAGGTAAGTCTGTAGCCAAGAAACATTATGATAAATCGGCAAGGGCTGTGGTAATTCATGTCGGCGAAAAGGTATTGCTTAGAGATGCAGCTCGTGCGGGAAAATTGTCGTCTATTTTTAAGGGGCCCTATGAAGTAATATATGATCACAGTCCTGAAAACGTGACAATACTTCAAGGGAACAGACTCAAGCGGGTACATACAAACCGTTTGAGGAAGATCGAAGAATATTGCGTCCATACCAATATTGTAATAATAACTCACCTCTTTTAATATTGCAAAGAGTCTAAAATCTAAAATACCATTCAGCAAAGGAAAGTTCAGGGCTTGAGGACCGATAGTAAGGAGCCTGTTCTACAAGGTTGAGGAATCTAAGAGACGGAAAGAGAGAAGAGGAGTAACACATATAAAACATATATTATTGCTTTTCCTTTTCAGCCATAGTTAAGACCAAAGGGGAATTAGATTATAGAAATATAAGAATTATTGTACGAAAGAATATTACGAAAGAATAAATTAAAGATATTTGTCCAAGTAAGTAGTTTAAGGCAATAAGGAAGTTGAGAAGAAAATAATTCTTTAAAAAATAAAAAAAAAATAAATAAACTTGAAGTATGTTAACTAAAAAAATAGGATTAATTGTAGCAGCCCCACTAACATCAATATTAATTATATACGCGGAGAATTCAGGCTACAGCATTCGGCCAGTCGCATTATCTGGAGTGCTGTTTGAAAACCTGGGGAAAGCCAACTTCTACACAAAGCACTGGACCATACTATCACAGCTGCAGGTACCGGACTTTTCGGAGGAATTGAGTTTTGCAGATAATTGTAGCAGCCTGGTTGCACAGCTCTGCGGAAACATCCATAC
Source organism: Dioctria linearis (assembly GCA_963930735.1). Classification (NCBI taxonomy): domain Eukaryota; kingdom Metazoa; phylum Arthropoda; class Insecta; order Diptera; family Asilidae; genus Dioctria; species Dioctria linearis. The sequence goes on along the minus strand of OZ005743.1, from coordinate 53,609,258 downwards.
GGACATCAAAACTAGATGCACAATAGCTGTCAAAGAGATTAAAAGCTGGACATCAAAGATCGAGCGTCGAAATGAAGAATTGTCGCATCGCACCCATTCAGAACCATCGCAACGAGTAAGGCGATCATGTTTCGACGGAATAGGCTCACTATCGAAAAATCTTTTTGGAACGATGGACCATACAGACTCCGAGAAGATCTACGCGGAACTGGATGAGCTCAACAGAAAGGAGAATCGTACCTTCACGTTACTCCAAGAACAGGCTACGGTTATTAAGTCCACCTTCGAACTTAGCAACGCATCACGGGTCAGAGCCGCAGCAGAACGCGAAGAACTGAGACAAAAGATGACAGCCATTATTACTGCACAAAATAATCAAGTGGGGGAAATAGCATTGCGGCAGCAAAGGGTGGAGTTAAATGAGATGCTGACACTATTGACTCTACATTTACGGGAGATAAGCGAGGTACAAGCAACGTATGCAAGCATTCTGGTCTCATTGAGCGTAGGAAAGCTACACCCATTAATAATCCACGCTCGAGAGATGACAGATATTATAAGAAACGCTACACGACAATTTGATTTGGCTAAAGAATTCCTGAATTTTCAATTACTCGCTCAGATAGCCAAGGTGACATCAATTCAGAGGCGACAGAATATTCTAGTTCGAATAGATATTCCCCAGCCACAAAGAATAGCCTTTGATATTCATAAGGTATATACAATTCCTACAGCAGTAAATGATGAAGATTATCGTATATATGATCTGGGTTCTGAGTTTGTGGCAGCTAATAACCACGAACGTCAGTACATCCTGTTAGACGAGAAACAATTTGGAAACTGCAAGCGGTTGACAACCCTCGAGGATAATTCACGCCTTCTATGTCCACAATTAGGACCAACTGTTACAGCCATTGGCGACAAATGTGTGCTGAATCTTTTCCGCAGCTTCAACGTCAATGCCAAAGCTTGCAAAGAAAGAACTATTCCGAAATGGAACAGCCTAGTCCGGATGATGACCAGAAATCATTGGTTGTTCATGATGTCTGAAACCACCAAATTGGAAGTAAATTGTCGTGATTCTCCTACATCCATCGGCGAGTTGTCATCTACAGGGGTATTAACGCTAGAGGAGCACTGTCATCTACAAATGGGGGATCTTCTAATTACATCTGATGACGACGCCCGACGTAACATAACTCTGTGGCAGCCAACCCATTCAGAACTACCATCTTGGGACAGCTTCAAGGCGGAACCAATATCTCGGAGGGCAGAAGTAACAATCGGGAACCAACAACAGGTACAGCTTTTAGCTGCAGATGACTTCAACCAGGCCTGGAGAGACCATGAGAGAGAAATTCAAAAGATGCAGGGCGCTGTCAAAGAAGAGGAGATCTACATGCAGCAACATCATCCTCACGTAATGTACATGGCCGCTACATCGGTGACTGGTTTAATAAGTATTGCCAGCCTAGCACTAGCAGTAGGAGTACTGATCTATCTTAAACGCTGGAAGAATATGCAAGTAGCGGCACGACCCAAGCAATTGTCGATAATACCTCTCACCCGGAGACAAATCCAAGCAGTCCAGACCCCGAAGCAAACAGTCCAGACCCCGAAGAAAACCGTCCAGACTCCGAAGGAAAAACAACCCAGCGAAGATTCGGAGGATATACAGGTGATAGTGCCAACAACAGCCTCCATGCCGACTGTAAACTTACCCACGATCGTAGGGAAACAGCTGGTGCAGCTGGAATAACTGTAGGATTAGTTTTTGTATTATGTATGTATAGGTAATGTTTATTTCTTTTTGATAATAAGTTAAGGTAGAGCTTACTATTTAGTTCTTTTTTCTTCTCAACGTAGTATTATGCAGTTAGCGTTTTCTTAAATAAATGGTATTTATGTACATGAATAAAATAAAATTTGTAAATTAAAACTGTAAATAAGTAGGTAAAGCATGTTAGTGAATAGGAGCAAAAATGTATAAGAAAATTGATGTAAGCGAGGCATTAAAAGAAAAAAATGTTTATAAAATTCAATGAGAGCCTAAGAAAGAATGTAAATTCGGAAAAATAAAAAAAAAATATAAGTAAATAAAAATAGAATCCAGAAAGCAATAAAAAAAAGAGAAGAGAAATTAAATGTATGAATAAGTCTAAGAAATGTAATATAGGAAATTTTTTGTTTGTTTTATATATGAATAGGTCTAAGAAATGTAATATAGGAATTTTTTTTTTGTTTTATATATCTAACAATGGAAAAAGATACAATAATGTTTAAAGAATATTAGAAAGAAATGAAATGTAAAAGATAAAAAAATGTGAAATGAATAGAAAAATTAAATGGAAGAAAAGAAAAAGATAAGAAAAATGATGTAAATGTGAATGAAAAGATGTGAAATGACGTAAAATGAAAAACATAAGAAAAGGAAAATAAAAAGATTTAGATAATAAGTATGTAATGAAAAATGTACAGGAATCTGAACTGAACCACGGCTTAAGATATTTTCACTTTTTAATTAAAACTGTTGCACTCTCCCGACCTAGTTCCCTGCGGAAACTAGTTTTTCCAAGGGGGGAGTGATGTGATGGCCCAATATACGGAAGATTCTTCCAACAGCCTAAGGCATTACAGCAAAATAATCAGCAATTGCTAAACAATAACTTCCATGGTATTGTTCTGCAACTGTCGGTTGTTTTGTTGATTAACCCAACAGCTGGCTGCAATTAGCGCTTAGTGGAGCAATCGACGATTACGATAATAATTTACTTCGCATGGTAATTATTATGTAAGGCGATTGTTTACAACTAAGCAACTCAGGAGCTACAACCGGTAGAACAAACGACAAGGTTGTTGTCGTTTGTTTAAATCCGCGTTGCGAGTAAAAGTTTACTTCCGAATATTGGGGCATAAAAGACCAATGACTGGTCTGGCGAGTGCCGTTAAGTGATCAGTCTTGGGTTAGTTTCAGGCACAGTGGTGTCAAATGTCCGGTCGGTTCGGAATACTAAAAACGTGTTAAGATAGGTCGGGGAAAGTAATAAAGTGTAAAGAGTTTTAAATTATATCGAGCGTTCTTATTTATTCGCAAGTCTTAATCGTTTTTCAGCTAATTAATTGAGAATTTGAATGATACGATTGCATTGGGACACGACAGTAACGTGACGACAATAACCTGGAGTGTAACCTCCGCGGTGATCACTATACCTCTGTCCTAAGCCAGGCCCATTTACCAAAACCTTGCGCTTTTACGATTCTCACACATGATGGAATTTCCTTCAACTTTTATCTCGGCTGATTATGCCGCCTTTCGGGTGGAACGTCAGGGAACTTGCGGAGAATTTCTGGATTTCGTTATTAAAATTTCTTTGTCTGTTTTATTCGTTACCATTTGACATGGTACAAATTCTGCGGTGATAAAAACAATACTGCAAGTGACTTATACCAAAACGTATTTTTTAAATTTTTATCTTTTGTAAATTTGCATATACGGCTTCCTTTGCTAGCCAATTACCTTTGCGGTATCCTTTTTTTCTTTTTTTCTTTCAGAAATTATACTTTAACACCAGGGTTGTCTAGCCACCCGTGGTCCAGACAACACTGAAAAATGGTCGACTGAGCTAGCCGGTCTTAAAACATAGGCTTCATCACTGCGGGAGCCCAATGTGTGACTCGACCCACGACCCATACAAGGAAGGTCGAGCTGATGACGAGGAACGTCCTAGACTTGTTCAGACTTGTGCTGGGTGTGATGAATCGGAGGCGCATCCCTGAAGTCACGTCAGTCCTTAACCAGATTTCGACACCAGTTTCCGTATCGAAAGCCAGAGGTGCACCAACAAGCTAGCAACCCAAAAAATACAGTCGGCTAGTACCCCTCTGGCTTCCTTCACCGAAATGAGCGGAGGAAGCCCCAAATATCACCCTCTGCTCGCAGACTAACACTCGTTCAAGGGTGTGTTTCCAAGGCTACCAGGCTACCAGGCTACCAGGATCCTTCTTGGTTCTATTTTGTTCGATTGTTTCAGGTTAAAGAAATGTTGAAAAAGACAGGAAAGAAAAATCCTCATAATGACGATAATCCAGAAGGGATTAGAAAGAACTTGTCTACTCCTAAGGGATAGAGATAGGTTGACGAGTCTGAACTCCAACAGGTATATCACCCACTATTGCCGAGGCAATAGGAGGGCTGCACGATATCCTTTAATTTGCAAGTGAAGCTTGCCCGATGCCTTCTTAGGGCTACCGGGATGAAAAATGTACATCACGTGAGTATAACCGATATTTTAGTTAAATCAGTCGCGATCAGGGTTTAATGTCTTTATCGTGATAAAAACGTATTAACTTCCCTTTGCTCTAATCCGACAGTTTAAAAATTGTCGTCCTAATTTCGCACTAATCTGTTGCTGGAAGTTGCTCGATGTAAAATTCCGTCTATATACTTCTTGACCAATTCTAAAACTGACAGACTTCGCTCTAAGATTATAAGCTTTTGAACCTTTTCGAATGCATAGTTCAAGTTTTCCTCTGCTCGGGCACGGATCAATCTTAGTTTGACTTCAGCACGCACTCTTAAAGGTTCACACAATATTCTTAAGCTTTTAATAATGGGGTACGAGCTGGCTTGGTCAATCATCTGTTGACCGAACAATATTCTGTAGGGTGTGAAACCAGCCGGTTAGTGGACGGAGCTCCTGAGGGAGCTAGCGATATGACTCAGCTTCTCATCCCACTTAGGGCCGGTTTCACAGTTCGAATTTAAACTCAGGAATAGTTAAACTCCGTTCGTAGTTTAAACTGAGTTTAAACGAAAATGAGTTTCACAGTGTTCGACCTTTTTTAATATGGCAGCACTATGGAATTGTGAACAAACAAGCTATTTTCTATACAAATGTGAACTAGCAAACTATTGTTGTGAGTCTTTTACTGTCAAAATATTGCCGGCCAAATCGTTGTGACAAAAAAATTAATTAATTAAGCCTACGAAAGTGAAAAAAATAAAATTAAAATTAAATAAATTAATTAAACCTACGAAAATGAGTAAAGACACTTTGAAACGCACGAAATGTCACTTCATTCACATTTAAAGATAAACTGAGTTTAAGCGCTCAATTTTGGTGGTTTAAACTAAGCTTAAACGAGGTTTAACTTACCACAGTGTTGAAGAGATAAACTGAGTTTAAACCACATCTTACAGTCCCTGGCCAAAAAATTACAAACACTTGAAAATTGGCCAAAAAATTACAAACACTTGTAAATTTTATCATTACCTGAAATTGTCTTCATCCTTTCTTCTCGGAAACCTGTTTAGGTTATTAATGGTTATTGATCGGGTGTTCCTAATTGGTTTACGGTAATAAAACGATGGTTTGATCCTTTTTCCAGGTTGTTTCTGTTAGAGGTGCCAATTGTTCAAGTGCTTCTGGTTGATTAACTGTGTTTTTAGTGGCTTAATTGAAAAATTTGTATTACTTCGGTTTTGATTGTAAAGCTTTTTGGAATTAAACATTGAGCTGCTGTGTAAGTAGTAAAATTGCTTTATTTTTAGACATTATTACAGTACAAAAAAGCAAGTTTAATAAACTCTATCTTTGTGTACAGATTTTATAATGGGACGAAATGCAGATATCCCCAATGAAAAAAGAGTGCAATTTCTGCACTTCTTAGAACAGGGAACCATTCAATGAGAAAAATTTCTCGTCTCCAGGGAGTTTCACCCTATGTAGTGGTCCAAATTTCTAAAAAAATGAAGGAAAACTTTATAAAATTTTCAAAGTGTTTGTAATTTTTTCAAAGTGTTTGTAATTTTTTGGACAGGGACTGTAAGTTTAAACTTGAACTGTGAAACCGGCCCTTAGTGTGTTCGTTCTGGATGTAGGCTCTAATCCCCGACAATAGAAATCGGTTCACTTCTGTTTCAATGAATTTACATACATGCCTTCCTCATTGGTTTTAGAATGGGGAATTTGGAGAAGTGGTCAACGACAATTAATATACAGACATTCCCATTCGTTGTTCTAGGATATGGACCTAAAAAATCTATGTACAACTTTTGCCACGGTCTTTCTGCAACAGACTGAGCTCCCATAGGTGGTCTAAGTATGGTATTGGGGGCTTTAATTTCTTTACACACGTCACAGGCACCTACGTAATTTCTGACATCGACTGTCATTCGAGGCCAGTACACTGCAGTCTTAAACGTTCCAGGGTTTTCCCTATTCCTCCAAGCGAAGCTTATGGTGGATCATGTGCTTTTGAAATGATGTCGGAAATAAGCCCACGTGGAATCCAAAGCTTCCATGCTTCTTCTTCCTGAATCGGATCGTCTGTCCTAGTAGCAGTGCGAATATATATGTAGCCATCCCTGACGTAGAGATCTGATGGTTTATTAGAAGTTGATTTAACCTTTTGCCTCAGCACTTCATATTCCACTGAGTTGAAATATGGAGAACTTAGGTCAACTTCTGGGCCAGGATCTTCAGCAGGTGTCAGGCTGGCACAGTGTATCCATGACAACCCATCAGGAACAACATTCAGGCTTCCTTTCCGGTGTTCGATAGTGAAGTCGAAACCTTGAAGCTTTAGACTCCACCAAGCAAGTCGACCGCTGAGGTCGTTTTGAGACATTAGCCATTTCAAGCTCACATGATCGGTGACTATCATGAACGGCATAAGTTCAATGAAGGGCCGATACTTCTGCACACTTAAGAGAGCTGCTAAGCATTCCTGCTCCGTGACGGTGTAACTCCACTGTGCCGATTTCAACTTTTTCGAGACGTAGGCTAGTGGCTTCTCGTGGCCATCGTCATCTAGTTGTAACAGCACTCCAATACCTCGTTGGCTTGCATCACACCGGATAACGAATGGTTTGGTGAAATCTGGACTCATTAACAAAGGAGCAGAAGTAAGTTTCTGCTTCAATAACTCCAGAGACGTCTGGGCTTCAGGTGTCCATTGGAACTGACTGGGATTTTTCAAGGTATGAATAAACCGACGATACCATTCCGCCATACCAGTAAGCGTCGGACTTGCCGAGCATTTTTAGGTGACGGGTAGTCAACTATAGCTGAAATCTTATCCGGGTCTGGTTTTATTCATCCTTTCTCAATAATGAAACTAAAATATTTTGTCTCTGTAATGCAGAACTTACTCTTCTCTACATTGATAGTGAGGTGAGCTGTCCTCAAACAACCCGCTACACGGGATAGTATAATGAGATAAGAGTCAAAGTCTGTTGACAGTATTAATAAACCGTCTAAGCAGACGAGAACTTTCTCCCGAAGATAGAATGGAATGACCTTATCCATGAGACGGCACGTAGTTTGTGGAGCATTGCAGAGGCCGAATGGCATCACGGTGTGCTGATAGAGAGGATGATCAGGTACCATGAACGCGGTCTTCTCTCTGAAATCAGCGTCTACTGGGATCTGCAAAAAAGCGACCCTCGGGTTCAGTCTTGTAATGTTATTTGCCGGAGGAAGTCGACTCAGAAGTGCGTCTACCTGCCGCAGCGGATAGGCGGCCTTCTTAGTAACGGAGTTGACCTTCCTAGCGTCAAAACAAAGCCGATCTTTTCCAGACTTGGAGAACTCCAAGAACTCTGGTTCTCCTCTATCACACCTAGATACCCAGAACATCTGGAGCCAACCCAAATAGACGCCAGAAGTCTATTCCCAGATGTAGCGCTCGCGTGAGCCCAGGAACTTTGTAAAAATGCACGTTTTGGGTCTTACCACGAAAAATGATGTCCAAGTCCACATGACCATGGATATTCGTCCAGTGGGGTGATTCTGATGTCTTTGTCGTAGCTTAGGCGTATATTTTAGTCACATATTTTGACATTTCACCTCAAATTTGTCGTACTTTTAAATTCACCATGTTCATTTTGATTTATCCTTTTCATCAACCACAAAATAAACTAAAATGAATTAAAGTCAGAATACACCCCTAAAAGTACGACAAATTAGTCAACTGCTCCCGAGGTTGTGACAAAAATTGTATACTATGGTATATTGATTTTCTACATCAACTTAAAATAATAGAAGTGCTTAAAATCGAAAAATATTTTTGAATTTGTTATGTGAAGTGTCAGTTTCAGTTCATTCTATGCAATTCAAAGCTTGCTGAACTGAATAAAAACACAAAAAAATCAGTAGAAAAGTTCATTTGATTTAGGCGTATATTGTGACATTAAAGTACGACAAAATCAGAATCACCCTCCTGGCACCAGTAGCTACCTGCATTGAGTGTGATACCTCCCTCATTCCACGTTTGCTTCTGCCAGTCTCTCTAGAGCTCCCTGGCCTAGAATATTGACAGTGGCATAGTTCGCCCGAGCAGCTTAACTTCGGCATACGGTCGAATGTCCTCTAGCATCGACACTGAAATGTGGGCCAGTTTCTTTCCTTCCATCTTGATTCGTCGACAATACTCACGCCAACGAACTGTAGATAGTTTCTTTCTCTTATTAAGGTCCACACCCGGGTGCATAATTCCTACGAGCTCGGCCACTGATGAGAAGATACGGTCCCGTACTGCGTTGTACTTTCGTAGACGCGTGTGGTAGGGCGTCAGTGGATATAAAACAGGCTCACGCCCAATCGTCATACCAGAGCTTGGTGGCCGTCTTTCAATCGAGAATGCAGGAGACCGGACCTCTTGTTCAGCAACATCACTAGAAGAAAGTACTGTTGGTTCTATCGGGGTGTCAAAAATTAAGGACTCTTCTAGAGAAGTGTCTATCAGAAGTGTCTATCAGAAGTGTCCTGGGCTCCCTACTGATGGAAGTGGGAGCTTAAAAATCTGAAGAGAAGTCAATCAAGTTCTCTGCTTCTATTACTGAGCGATTCTCAGTGTAGAGACTGTCAGGTGGGCTGTCCATATCACCAAAATGACTGACTGATATTAACGGACAGTTTATTGTTTCGCCGTGGTCTTCTGATTGAGCAGACTGTCTTCCCTGTTCAATGATTGAGCTTGCGTTGTCGAGGCTGTTTCCATTCAAGACGTCGCAATTGGTCGAGAAAAGCTGTTGGGATTCCCGACCTGTCTCTTGTTTTTCTGTAGGCATTTCTGCAGTTTGGCTTGAAGATGCTCTTGCGTCCGCATCCATACCAGAACACTTGCTGCCTTTATTGCAAACAATCCTGATAATAGTGGCCTTGCTGATCGCAATTCCAACATTCCAACAAATTGCTGCTAGGTCTATCATCATACTCACGTCCGGGTAATATAGGTACATCAGGAGAGTGATTCTGATCTTTTGTCGTACTTTAATATCAAAATATACGCCTAAACGAAATGAACTTTTCTACTGCTTTTTTGTGTTTTTATTCAATTTAGCAAGCGCTGCGTAGTCGGCATTGGACTATTCATGCGTGAACTAATATGAGACATGTTTACTGACTATAAGCCAGGAGATAAGGATCTCCGAATTGAAGGTGGAGCTGTCAGTGGTGGCAAATTGAGCTGCGGAGGCTGATGAGAAGTAGTAATCTGGCTATCCTGTGGGGTATGGTTTCTTTTCGGAATTGTTCCTGTGTGTGTGGTGAAATATTTTTGTGTGAGGGGACACCTGCAGTTTGGGCTTCATGGAATAGGTGTCCACAGATGCTCAGGGCTGGTTTCCTGTGAGCAGACCAGTCTCCGTCTTGACAGATGGTACACTGGTCTGGTCTAGATACGTGGTGGTGTTCGCAGAGTAGCATTGATAAATTTCAAAAGTTATATCTAAGTTGATTAAAGGAGAAGCACACTCTAGATAGATCAAAATTTCACCTCTGTTCCAGAGTGCCATATCTCAATATTACGGAAAATATACACGGAGCCAAACTCCAACTAACAAAAGAACAGCGATGAGCTAAACTCACAATTTCTCCAAGAGCAAATAATAAAAAAATCAATAGAATATCTCCTTCTCTCTCCAAGAGCTTACTCTCAAGACAAGGGTCTCCCAGGCCCACTCTCCAAAACTTTGAGATCAAAAATTTTAACAGGTAATTAGTGTGGATGTGTGCATGAAAAGAATGTAATTCTCACAGAGGTCTTGGAAAAGTGGGGTTGGAGATGTCAAAGACTGAAAATGTTGCCAGAGATTCTTCAGCCAGGCAGTTAGTAGTATGCCAGCTCCTGATTACTGAAGGTTTCCAGCATCACTTCCATCCTCCAACAACTCCTTCCTGCATCTTTGTTCGATGCGATATCTAACTAACCTTCCAGTTGGGCAAAGCAATGAGTCTGGTCAACTAGTTAGCTAAAAGCCAAAAAGTCATCTCACAGATTCATGACTCTGTTCAGCCAGTTGGCCAACAAAGATATGCCTCCGTGAGAATACCAGCGAAAATTCGTTCGTGAGGCCACTTACTATTTCCATAGCAGAAAGATCAAAATTTCAAAAAAATTTAAAAATTTAAAAATTTTCCAAGACTTGAGGCTTGACCAAAGTCAAACCTAAAGTCGAACTTTTGGTAATACAGCAATATCAAAATTTTAAACTTTCAAAAACAAAACTTTACTTTAATGACAAAAAAATCGAAAACTGTAAACTTTCTCAAACTTTAAAAACTTTAACTTTACTCTACAAAATATTGATTTAGATACAACAACAGTTAAACTCAGGTCTGCATGTAACTTCTAATGTATATGAGACTACCGAGTCAGACAATTAGCTAACAGCCAAATGTCCATATCTCCAAGCAATGTCAGTCCACAACATAAGTCACACTTAGACGCCGAAGTCTAGCTGAGGTGGCCCCACGTTGGGCGCCATTTTGTTATGGTTGTATGTAAAGTAATTGATAGCGGACGTGTAGTCCAGACTGCCAACATGAGCTGTCAGATCACTTGGTGGACAGCGTTGACTACATAGCGGCACGCTAGCTCGCCTCGGCTATTGGCGGAGAGTGTGGGGATGTTCCACGAAAACCTGACGCTGCCACCAGCCATATAAAAAACAAATCGTGCCTGACAAACCAAATACCGTCACACACATCCAGTCCTGAAGGAACCTTTACACTACTTACCATTAACCATGTGAAGGCGCAGATGTTCGCCTTCTGCTGCCGTCGCCCCATCCACCCAATCGACACTGAGGGCAGAGTATTTCCAGTGTCCCTGTGTTGACCTGAAAAGAGCGGACCTAGTCAACCTTCATACTAAGAGGGCTCCGGGATAATGAAAGGAGAAAAATATAAGATAGTTCAGCTCGTCATTACGTCAGTTGAGTGAATGAACTGATGGCGAACTTAACCCAGTTAATTGTACTAGCACTAGTGATATTAATTCAAGAATTAAATAACAATATGACAAGTAGATCATATACTAACAACTTAGTTCATGTTTAAGTGTTTGAATACAAAAAAAATGAAAAATCTATATCGAATACGTACTAGCGAAATTTCAAATTCATTTGTCCAATCAAGGTAATAATAAGAATCGATTAAATTAGTTAGACTATGTAATAGTAAACTTAATTCTTGCTTGTTCGTTTAGATATTATGAGAGAAAAATAATCTAATAAATCTATATTGAGTACATACTAGTAAAATTTCAAATCTAATCATTCAAGCAATGTAATAACACGAACTGATTAAGAAAATAATTACGTGACAGCAACTTACATACATTTTGTTGATGACGATCCCTCGCCGAGGCGCCTCCGAGAGGTTCCACTATGCCACTGGATTCTAGCTTAAAAGTTTTAAGATTATAAAGTATTATTAAGTTGACAGAACAAGCTCCTTTAACTTCGGATGGCCGTACGTAGTTAATCCGAGAGTCCTAAAGAAATGTTTTTTTATGTGGTGTGGTTAGTCTAGTCTAAATAATTCCAAAAGCCAAAATTTCTAGTTATTTGTGTGAGCCCTAGGTATACTAATAAAAATTTAACTTGACTCTATTGGCTGTACATATCACCACTTTGGTAAAATTAAATCGTATACATCATCACTCTTGCATAGATTTGAAAGAAAATACTCTTCCTTCTTGTCGACATTCGTAGGCGACTGTCATAATTATCTGGTTCTCGATAAATTAAACACCAATCGCTATATTCTTGTTCACACCGCATTTCTGGGGTGCAAGAAAAACTTCTGTGACAAAGCAATAGTACCAGCATCAGGTAATTTAGTTCCAATGACACTTCTGACGAATGAATGAATTTGATTTTTACCATCAGTTAGTCTAGGGAAATCGTCAAAGTCTCTCTGTGTTACTTTCTTTAACACAATTAACTCGTCGCCGACACAAAGGATTTTACGACGAACCGAAAACTTGTTTTTTAATAACTTCAGTCTTGCTGTAATACTCCCACTGTTTCAGAAAATCACATCTGCCTTATGCTCCTCTTGTTCAACAAAGTCTTCACAAAGAAGTAATGCAATACTTCGAACTTTCCCGTTTGTATATTACTGGAATGTTTTTATTTTTCCAATATTCTCCGGTGTGCAAATCAAATCTTTAGTGCTGTTGTTTGCCTGTTGTTTATAATGCCTTGGAATTAGCGATGTAAGCATCACTGTCTTATAACAATGGACTGAGCGTATTGTGATTTTCCTATAGGAAAGCATGGCACAAGTTTTATAGTTCTCTCTTTCATCCTATGGCAGAGTTGGAGCTACCAACACAAAATATTGCATTCTGGAACGTTTGCTTGTGCCATTTGATGTTTTTATGTTGGCTACAGATGCAAACACTGCAGAAGGAATAAGGTAAATATAGTGTTTACCATGCAGGATTCAGTTAAGAATAACTTTTGAAAATTAAAGTAGGAATGAGTTTAATTCCTTATAAGCGATTAAAATATCACTTGAGCACAAGAAAATATATTTTTTTAATTAAATTCGATTTACAGGTGTAAAATTTCATCTGATTGGTTGAGTTTTACATGTTTTTTATGTAATCGTTTTAAATGGTGCTCTAACGGTGGTATACAGAAACACAATATTTTTTGTGCCACGTGATATAGCAAATCGCTCAGTCCATTGTTATAAGTCAGCGCATAGGTTACAGACTCCTGCGATGTCATGAAGAATTACCATGTTGTTGCCGATTTTACATATTCAAAAACATTCAATACGGCACTATTTCTCACGAAAATATAATTTATCGGATTATAAGAAAAATGTGTTAAATTTGCAGATACTTGTTCCTGCGCTTCCACATTAGCTGTCGTGTGAAATTTTTCCACTCAATGTATGATGTATTCCTCGCGACGTATTCCCCAAAAGGTGGTTTGCTTTATAGATGTTCTACTGTATTCCCCTTAATGTATCACTGTGAGGATTTTTGTTCTTTTTTCTCGGTATTTTTAGATTTGATTTTGATCTTTTCCGACTACCCTCTGTGCTGTTTATTTTATCAGGCTCTTCTTTTTTCCATCAAACTCGTTCTATCTGGGGTCTGTTCTCGTCGGTGACTGCAGTTGACTTTAGTCAATTTGACTCAGAAAATGTCGTTCTGGTCGTACTCAGAGCGTACATGGACACGGCTCTTTTAATTGTATGTGTAGGCAGATGGGATACCTTAGGGAGTGCTCATATATACCAAATTGCGTTCACGTCGTCAAGTCATTTTGACTGCAGTCGACTTGAGTCACTTAACTTCGTACTCCTGAGGTGGAAGTAAGCTAACTCGCTCGGGAAAGAGGAAAGTTTTTAAAAATGGAAATGAATGATAAAAATTTTATGGTGATTTATGAAGCAGATAAGACCTAAATATGTAACAAATCTCATGAAAGATTTTAATTTCAGAGTTTTTTTTTAGGGTGCGAGGAAGCTTAAACGAATAATTAATAATTGAAACACAAGTTTCTCGTCTGGCGTCCATGGTCGTCTTGAAATGTAAGGAAATATTTATTTTCAGAATGTGAAATTGGGAGAGGTCCTACAACATCTAGGTACACTCTTTCGAAAGGTTTGAGGCTAATACTTGAGTTTTTCATAGAAATTTTTGGGTTCCTGGATACTTTGTTCACCTGACAAAGTTTAGATTTTCTTACATGCTTTACGATATCGTCTCACATGCCAGGCCAGTAGAATTGCTTTTTGATTCTTTTAATTGTACGGGAAACGCCTTGATGGCCCCCCGTCGGTAATGAATGAAAATCCTTCAAAACTTGTTCGATGTCATTAATGTCGGATATATATTTAATAGAATCTTGATGGAGCTTTATGTTTATTTGTTTAGTAGCGAAGATTTGGGTAAAAGCGTTTTTAATAATTATTAGATTCTGTGGATCTAATATAGGGAAGGAGATATTTATTTGTTTTAACTGATTTGCTTCTGTGTATGAGCAGATCTCAGTTAAAATCTTTTCGAGGTCTGATCTATCTCTTTGGGATCGACAAGGTGAAATCATTATTGTGGAGTCTTTTTTCTTGAAGAAGTTCAGTTCAGTTTCTAAAACTGGAGATTTATCTGAAAATTTTAGTTTCGAGTCCAACACTCTTTCAAGTTCTGTATCTTGCATTGGCAAGATGAAGAATTTAGGATTCGCATTTTTAGTCAGTAAAAGCGGAAAATTAGTCTCAATTATTATGACTGAGTAATTGTTCGCTTGTGATGAATTTTGATTAATGAGACTCGTGTTGGGAGTATTCAAATGCGCCTGGGCTCTAGCTTGATTCCTTCTTACCACATTTACGCAGGTGGTACGTTCTGTGAAATGTTCGCTACTATCTGGAATAGCTCTACTGAGAGCGTCTGCATCCTGATTTATGGACTATCTTGTAGTCATATTCCTCAAGACGTATTCTCCATCTGATCAGTCTTGAGGAGTGGTCTTTCAGATTCATGAGCCATACCAATGGTTTATGGTCAGTTATAATTGGAAACTGTCTGCCATATACGTATGGTCTGAATTGTTCAACTGCGAAAACGATAGCTTAGAGAGAGTAACGAATCTCCGCACCATTGAGAACTCGACTCATATAGGCGGTTGAATGATATCCTTGATCATCAACTTGTGAAAGAACAGCTCCGAAGGCGTAGTCATTGGCATCGGAGGTGACAAAATATTCTTTGTCGAAATTGAGATAAGATAGAATTGGTGCTGAAATTAATTTATTTCGCAATTCGCAAAGTGCTTCATCACAAATTGCGTCGAACTTGAAAGTCGTATCTTTTTTCAAAAGATTTGTAAGGGGCTTCGTAATCTTTGAAAAATTGGGTATAAAGCGGCGATAGTAGCCGACGAAACCAAGGAAGGCTTTGATATCTTTCTCCTTCATCGGTCTGGGATAGGACTGAACTGACTTTGTCTTCGCTGGGTCTGGTTTGACTCCACTTTCTGTCATAATGTGCCCCATATACATAATTTCCTTTCTTAGGAAATGGCACTTGTCTGGTTGAAGTTTAAGGTTGAAATCTCTGAGACGGCTAAATACTGCTGTCCATGGACTACGGAAACTTGTCCCAGACAGACTTGAAACGTCTGGTCGAGTCTCGTCAACAGCAAATTCGCCGTGTGGCCACGCTGTGTGCTGCTGCTAGCCGTCGGGAAGCATACTGCTGCCTGCAGTACGCTACGACCATAAGACCTAAAACTCTTTATTCTGTCTCACTGAGCCCATAACCTGTTGGAAATATGAACTTGAACTTTACCACGATTGCTGGAAACTGCACGAGATTATAAAAAGGATAAGTTAAATCTTTATGCTGAATACCTAATGATGTTTATTCATTGAGACTTTAACTTAGACTAAATTACACAGGTATACATACATCGAGTTGGGATTTGATCTGAGCTGTCTTAATATTGTGAACGCCACCACTACACTGTTCATTCACTACATATATTCAACACAATATTAAATGGTAAATTACATATTATTTCCCTAAGTGGTTAGGTGTTCCTCGCTGTCGATTACCTTCTCGGAAATTTTTACTATTAATGCCTTAATGCTTTTCAGGATGTCCTAAACAAAGCTATACCATCACGACTTGCAGTTGAACCTATTGGTTAGAATCTGGAACTTAATCTGTTTACTGCTCTATTGCTACTCTGGAATAAGGATACTGCTAAATTGACTCAATAATCTCCATTATGTGTTACTACGTTAAAAAATCAGGAAATACCGAACTAAATTTGTTTTATGTATAAATACTAGTAGAAAAAAGAAATTGATTAGTTTATAGTATACTAATTAAATTTTTCACATTTTTATGAGGATCTTTCCTTAAACTCGTTTCCTGACCTCTCAAAGCTTTGCGTGGCAATCACTATAGATTTAGGCTCAAACTGCACACAAAATATCCAATTGCTGGGTTTCTTTTATCGCTAGTTACATCTTCCGTTATATAAATATTCCATATTTGGCGGTTCTTATTCAAGCACAGCATTAACCACACATTCGAACAATTAAAACATGGTAATGTGATGGCCCAATATACGGAAGATTCTTCCAACAGCCTAAGGCATTACAGCAAAATAATCAGCAATTGCTAAACAATAACTTCGCATGGTATTGTTCTGCAACTGTCGGTTGTTTTGCTGATTAACCCAACAGCTGGCTGCAATGAGCGCTTAGTGGAGCAATCGACGATTACGATAATAATTTACTTCGCATGGTAATTATTATGTAAGGCGATTGTTTACAACTAAGCAACTCAGGTGCTGAAACCTGTAGAACAAACGACAAGGTTGTTGTCGTTTGATTAAATCCGCATTGCGAATAAAAGTTTACTTCCGAATATTGGGGCATAAAAGACCAATGACTGGTCTGGCGAGTGCCGTTAAGTGATCAGTCTTGGGTTAGTTTAAGGCACAGTGGTGTCAAATGTCCGGTCGGTTCGGAATACTAAAAACGTGTTAAGATAGGTCAGGGAAAGTAATAAAGTATAAAGAGTTTTAAATTATATCGAGCGTTCTTATTTATTCGCAAGTCTTAATCGTTTTTCAGCTAATTAATTGAGAATTTGAATGATACGATTGCATTGGGACACGACAATTGGCGCAGCCGGTAAACTTAGGTAAGAAATTTGAGAATTTCTTGCAGTTGTGTTGTTTTTTTTCCATGGTTCATTTTCTTTTTTTTTATATTCTTTTAAGATTGTTGAAATTTCTTTTTGATAAATTTATTTTTCAGATATTACAATAAATTAATTCTTTTACTTTTCAGGATTAATTTAAGAAGTGCTAGATTAAGTGTTGAGTGTGATTTTAATTTTATAATAATACTGAGCTCAGTGTGAGTCTTAATATGAAAGGTTGATCATTATAGGCGTTAGAAAATTTTCAGTGAGCCCTAGGGGGAAAAAGTAAGGTATAAGAAGTTAATTAATCGGGGGCTTTCAGAGTTTTGTTGGGTTTTATTATTTTTATGTGATCAATTTTGAATTTTTTTTAGATGAGCTGTGGGTGCATTATTTTTACTTGGCGATGTGAATTAAGGAAAATTATCGAAATTTCAGTGGAGTGTAATTAAGTCTCGTTTTCGTAGGGGCGTTAATCGTAGCCGCGCATATACCGGGTAAGGTAATAATTCAGTTACACAAACACACACACTGGGAGCAAAGCTAAATTTAGCTACTCCAAATACACACACTGGGAGCAAAGCTAAATTTAGCTACTCCAAACACACGCACACCAGGAGCAAAGCTGTATTAGCTACTCCAATCATCGGTTATACATACACGTACATACAGCAAACGTGGCGTGCCCTGGAATATCTTCGAGTAAGGTGCTCATAGGAGAGTACTTGTTACCCAGTAAAGTTCAAAAAGTTAAATGTTTTGTGGTTCGGGAGTAAATTGACAGTATATTAGGAAATCTGGTGAATCATTAGTGTAGAGTGTCAGTAGGGAGAAGCAACGTCCTGACGAGAGAGGAACTTTTGCGATTTCGAGAGCAGGAAGAAAAATTGGAAAATAAATCACAAGAGTTGAAAGAGTGCCAAGATAAATTAAAAGGGTATGGACAAGACTGGCAGTATATCGGAGAACGCCTAACAACCGAACTTAAGAAGCGATTGCCAAGTGAGGAATTCGAAGCTGTACTTGAAGAACTAAATACTTGCACCCGGGCAAGTACTAAGGGGGAGACACTTGATTTATTGGTTACAGCTACTTTCGACATTGTCCACAAAGGAGAGAATGCGTTGGAACAAGCAGTAGAAGAAGGCCAAAAAGAAAATCAGGCTCTAATAAAGAAACTAAAAGTTCTGAAACAGCAGTTGCTAGAGGCAGAGAACTTAACAGAGGAATTAGAGAAGGAAATAGGACTTGATCAAAATACACAGGAAAAGGAAAAAGGCGCAGAGTCACAGAAAAGTGGTGGACGAAGAAGGTTGTTGTTCTGGGAGGCAAAACATAGTGGAAGTGTTAAAACAGCTAAAAGCCAGTGTTCAACACCCAATTCAGTTGCAGATCAAAGGCCGAATAAGGACATAGAGAGTCGAATAGAGAAATCAACATCTCACGAACAACAAAGCAATATGGTTGATGCACATGACAAAATGATGGATATGGTGACCAAATATATCCCAATGCTTTCGGGGGAAAGGTCGCCAAAACTAGCAAAGGAAGTGCACCGCTTCCTAAACTGCTGCCAAGACCTTCACGATCGTCTTAAGGTCGAAGAACAAGATATCTTCATGAAATGTGTAAGATATCGGTTGATGGACGATGCATACTATCTGGTGAGTTCAGAGGAGCCAAAAGATTTTGCGGCATTGCAGCAGACCATTAAAACTGCTTATATGCCTAAAAGGTCCTGCAGCGAATTGAGAACTGAAATGATAGCGTGCAGACAAAGACCCGGAGACGACATTAGGGAATATGCGGACAGATTGAAGGATTTGTTGAATCAAATTAAAACGGCAGTTTCAGCTAAGTATCCCGGTAAGGACGGGGGTCTGATTTCAAAGTTGGAGGCTGATGCAGTAGCCACATTCAAAGCAGGCGTGATGAACCGGTCTACGCAAGTATACCTAACAGGCCGAAAATTCCAATCTTTGGACGAGGCACGGGAGGAGGCAGATTACTTCGAGAGAGACGCCAGACGGCTACAGGTAAGAGAACCAGGAATGCTTAACTATACCGGGGAAGGCATTAGAAGAAGTCCACCGAACAGTTGGAATACGGGTAGAGTTTACAAAGACGAGAACAAACGGACAACAACCCCACCAAGACAAGGGCCAGCTTCGTCAGGGATGTTCAGGAACCCCTCTGCCCAGCTAAAGCAACCCAGAAATATCAAGTGCTTCCAGTGCGGGAGGCAGGTGTATATTGCGAAGGAATGTACAGAGAGAAGGCCGTCCCCTTATTGTATGAGATGTCGGATATATGGACACGAAGCGACAGAGTGTGGGAAACAAGAGGTAAGGTTTATGGATACGCATGTTAACTGCCCGGGGGTAGGTCAGGCAGAGGCTGTAGTTCTCTATTGCCAATTTTGTAAAACCTCTGATCATTATACAGAGATTTGTGTGAAAAAATACATTGCCGATCAGGGAAACGGGGATCTGCAGCTGGGGACTTTTACCGCAGCTGCCTTCAACTAACAAAAGAGACAATGAAAGTCCCACAGGAAGTTGCCAGTGAAATAGAACTAAGTTTATTTAATAATTGTATAATTACTGTATAATCGGATATAGGCATAAAGGGTAAATTGGTGTTATTGGTTGACACAGGGGCAACATGCAATGTGATTAAGGTAAATCGTATCAAGGGAACTACGCCTATACAAACGTTACAAAAAATCAAAATAGAAGGGTTGTTTGGGGCACAAAGAAGCTCAATCGGAACATGTACAGCCAAACTACGAGTGGGTGAAGTTGAACAGACTTGCGAATTTAACGCCATATATGACACGGACTCAATCGGAGCTGATGGAATACTGGGTATTGAATTTCTCAGAGATAGAGCTGTCATTGACTGTATAAATAAGAGATTGTCAATACGGGCTGTAGAAAAGAGCAAGGACCGAGAACCGCTCTTTGGTTCCATCACAGGGAAAGAAGAAGTGGAAGTCATAGGGCTAAAATGGTGTACACAAGGAAGCCCAGGTAAACCTAATTGGGAAGAAGTGCCTAACCCAAATGATATTAAGATTCAGCTTAAAGATAGAATAACTGCATTAAAAGATGTTGTCGCTAAAACAAGTGAAGTGTCAAATAGCATACAAAGGTACTTCACTGAAGTAAGTAATAATAAAGGAAGAGAAATACCCGAACTAGAGAACCCGCAAACGAAATCACAGAAGGAAGATGTGATGGATACAAATCAGACACTAGCAGAGTCAGTGGAAGAGGGACAAGGGGAGGAAAATACCTTGACCGCAGCTTTTAGCACAAGGGCGGCTCAAGCTGGGAGCCTGAAGGCAAATGTAGAAAAAGAGAAGGAGCCAAATAATCCTCGCCAGGAAGTTAGGTTCGATATTCTCAAGATATCCTCGTTGCTGTCTGATAAACGGCGCAAAGTTATAGCCAGGGAGAGCACGCAACAGTATATAAGAGAGACATCCCGCAGAAAGAAAAAGAGTAGAGAGGTTTTGAAAGCATCCCTTCGCACAGGAGAAGCTCAGGAATACAATTCCCCTCCTTTAGAAACCTTGGTGAGGTTTCCAGATGATATGTGGGGCAAGAAGCTAGAACGTGATAAAGAGAAAGAGTCAATATGTCCTCGCACGGATATCGGGCTCGAAACTTTCCAAACCACGGCCTATGCAGAAGTCTTAAGCATCAAAGATAGCCAGCATCTAAAACGGGATACGATAGCTTCACCTCCAAGAGCCGCAGAGCTCAAGGGATCCATAATACGAATGGAGCCGAGGACGGAGCAGCTGATAAGCATCCAAGTTACAAGCAAGGACGAGATGGTGTGTATGGCAGAAGAAATATGTCCCGGCGTGTACTGTAGTAATACCCTAATCAGGCCAGAATGGGCAGGCATTTGTTGGAATCATCAACGCTAGAACTGAGGCAGTTGAAATAAAGAAATTCAGACCTAAGCTGGAGAGTCTAAGTAATTACTCTGTGCAGCCTATAGGAGAAGGTCGACTGAAATACAATCTCAGTCAGCAACGGCTCAAACTAATGAAACAATCACTAATACTCGGAGAAGACCTGAATTCAGAGGAAAAAGAGTCCGTGACTCAAATTTGTTTCGAATATAGTGATTTTTTTCATTTGCCAGGAGACAAATTGACCTACACTCCGACGAAAACCTTCAAACTACCTTTAATCTCTAATACAGGGCCCATTCATAGGAAGCAGTACCGCATGCCGGAAGCCCACAGAGAAGAATGTAAGAAGGAACTTGAAAAACTGTTAGAGGAGGATATCATAGAGCCTAGTGATAGTCCGTTTAACTTTCCAGTATTGCTGATTCACAATAAGGGAACTGATGAATCTGGTAACCGCAAGTATAGGTTGTGCGTGGATTTTCGGGAACTAAACAAGGTTTGCATCCCATTTTCGTATCCACTTCCGCGAATAGAAGACATTTTGGATCGGCTGGGTCATTCTAGGTACTTGTCCACGTTAGATTTAGCTAACGGGTATCATCAAGTATTAATTGATCCAGAAGATAGATTAAAAACAGCTTTTAGCACTAATTTCAATCATATTCAGTATAAACGATTGCCGTTTGGGCTAAAAACTGCGCCACCGTTTTTTCAGTCGCTCCTAAACGGAATATTAACAGGGTTACAGGGAATAAAATGTTTCGTGTATCTCGACGATGTCGTTATATTTGCAAAAAACTTAGATGAACACAACAATAAGTTGAGGCAAGTATATCAACGTTTTCGGGATCATAATTTAAAGCTACAACCCTCTAAATTCCAGTTTCTGAAAAAAGAAGTGGTGTATCTGGGTCATGTATGCTCGGAGCAAGGAGTAAAGCCAGATCAACGTTTGGTGGAAGCTGCACAGAGCTTTCCACGACCAAAGACGGTGAGACTGGTTCAATCTCTCCTAGGGTTAGCTAATTATTATCGGAAATTCGTTCCTAGCTTCTCGGAAATCATGGCTCCAATTAATAGTTTATTGAGAAAAAAAATAAAGTTTAATTGGGGACCCAAGTGTGATGAGTAATTCGCCCTGATTAAAACAGCTCTCACTACACCTCCATTGCTAGTTTATCCGGACTTTACGAAGGAATTTACATTAATTATGGATGCCAGTGGGGAATCTCTAGGAGCTGTATTAGAACAGGAAGGTAAACCTGTTAGCTACGCCAGTCGCACGCTAAATCAAGCGGAAAGAAATTACTCGACCACAGAACGCGAAATGTTGGCTATAGTGTGGGCTGTACGCAATTACAACTGCTATCTCTTGGGTAGACATTTTAAAATTAAAACGGTAAGGGATACAACATCACGCATGGTAAGGTTCCATCATAAACTGTCGGAATACGATTTTGAAATTGTTTACCAAAAAGGAAAGGAGAATGGTAATGCGGACGCCCTGAGCAGAGTACCCCGAGATCAAGCGGAAATAGAAACGGATGGTGGTACAGAATACCCTTGTTTAGCAGTCACTCGCTTACAAGCTCAGAAGAAAAAACTCAATGCAAGGGGTGATCTGCCAGAGTCTGAGGAGGACTGGGAGGACGTTGATGAAACTCCAATTACGTCGAGAAGACTGCATGGCACTCAGACACCACAATACGTTACTGATCTCGAAGAGATAAAGGTAATATTAAAAGATTATCATGACTCTCGATTCGGGGGGCATTTCGGAAGGAATAAGACCTTGGAAAGGATAAAACGCTTCTACCTGTGGAAGGGGATGAAGGCTGATATTGCCACCTATATCAGGCGATGCACGAAATGTCAATAAACAAAGTAAGGCTATTAAAATGCCACTAGTCGTAACGGAAGTCTCCGAAAAGCCATTTGATAAGATTTATGTCGACTTGGTAGGACCATTGCCCGTAAGCCACTCTGGTAACAAATACATTTTGTCAATGATGGATGGCTTAACTAGGTTTGTTGATTTCGTAGCGGTACCTGATCAGGAATCGAATACGGTAGCAGGGGCGTTATTTGAGCAAATACTTAGCCGATATACGTTGCCGAAGCAATTAGTGACTGATCAAGGAGCCAACTTTACTGGGGAAGTCATAAAATCTCTGTGCAAAATGCTAAAGATTAAAAAGTTGCAGCCTACTGTCTATCACCCACAATCAAATGAAGTGGAGCGACAGCATGCCACCTTAGCCAATTATTTAAGGAGCTTCGTTGATGAGGACCCGAGAAATTGGGATGGGATGGAGCAGCACATGCGTACAATAACACTGTACATTCGGGGACCAAACTTACGCCAATGGAAACCCTGTTTGGGTTCATATCAGAAGTTCCGAGCAGCCTACAACGCAAACCTGAACCAATATACAACGCTGATAGATATCACGCCGTATTACGGTTCAAATTGCAAAAAGCGTTCAAGTTGGCGAGAGAAAATTTGCTCAGAGGTAAGTCTGTAGCCAAGAAACATTATGATAAATCGGCAAGGGCTGTGGTAATTCATGTCGGCGAAAAGGTATTGCTTAGAGATGCAGCTCGTGCGGGAAAGTTGTCGTCTATTTTTAAGGGGCCCTATGAAGTAATATATGTTCATAGTCCTGAAAACGTGACAATACTTCAAGGGAACAAACTCAAGCGGGTACATACACACCGTTTGAGGAAGTTCGAAGAATAATGCGTCCTGTCCTGCAGACAGTCTAAAATCCAAAATACCATTCAGCAAGGGAAGGTCAGGGCTTGAGGACCGATAGTAAGGAGCCTGTTCTACAAGGTTGAGGAATCTAAGAGACGGGACGAGAGAAGAGGAGTAACAGGTATAAAACATATATTATTGCTTTTCCTTTTCAGCCATAGTTAAGACCATAGGGGAATTAGAATATAGAAATATAGGAATTATTGTACGAAAGAATATTACGAAAGAATAAATTAAAGATATTTGTCCAAGTAAGTAGTTTAAGGCAATAAGGAAGTTGAGAAGAAAATACGTCTTTAAAAAATAAAAAAAATAAAAACTTGAAGAATGTTAACTAACAAAATAGGATTAATTGTAGCAGCCCTACTAACATCAATATTAATATTATATACGCGGAGAATTCAGGCTACAGCATTCGGCCAGTCGCATTATCTGGAGTGCTGTTTGAAAACCTGGGGAAAGCCAACTTCTACACAAAGCACTGGACCATACTACCGGACTTTTCGGAGGAATTGAGTTTTGCAGATAATTGTAGCAGCCTGGTTGCACAGCTCTACGAGAACATCCATACGGACATCAAAACTAGATGCACAATAGCTGTCAAAGAGATTAAAAGCTGGACATCAAACATCGAGCGTCGAAATGAAGAATTGTCGCGTCACATCCATTCAGAACCATCGCAACGAGTAAGGCGATCATTTTTCGACGGAATAGACTCACTATCGAAAACTTTTTTTGGAACGATGGACTATACAGACTCCGAGAACATCTACGCGGAACTGGATGAGCTCAACAGAGAGGAGAATCGTACCTTCACGTTACTGCAAGAACAGGCTACGGTTATTAAGTCCACCTTCGAACTTAGCAACGCATCACGGGTCAGAGCCGCAGCAGAACGCGAAGAACTGAGACAAAAGATGACAGCCATTATTACTGCACAAAATAATCAAGTGTGGGAAATAGCATTGCTGCAGCAAAGGGTGGAGTTAAATGAGATGCTGACACTATTGACTCTACAGTTACGGGAGATAAGCGAGGTACAAGAAACGTATGCAAGCATTCTGGTCTCATTGAGCGTGGCAAAGATACACCCATTAATAATCCACGCTCGAGAGATGACAGATATTATAAGAAACGCTACACGACAATTTGATTTGGCTGAAGAATTCCTGAATTTTCAATTACTCGCTCAGATAGCCAAGGTGACATCAATTCAGAGGCGACAGAATATTCTAGTTCGAATAGATATTCCCCAGCCACAAAGAATAGCCTTTGATATTTATAAGGTATATACAATTTCTACAGCAGAAAATGATGGGTTCTGAGTTTGTGGCAGCTAATAACCACTAACGTCAGTACATCCTGTTAGACGAGAAACAATTTGGAAACTGCAAGCGGTTGACAACCCTCGAGGATAATTCACGCCTTCTATGTCCACAATTAAGACCAAATGTTACAGCCATTGGCGACAACTGTGTGCTGAATCTTTTCCGCAGCTTCAACGTCAATGCCAAAGCTTGCAGAGAAAGAACTATTCCGAAATGGAACAGCCTAGTCCGGATGATGACCAGAAATCATTGGTTGTTCATGATGTCTGAAACCACCAAATTGGTAGAAAATTGTCGTGATTCTCCTACATCCATCGGCGAGTTGTCATCTACAGGGGTATTAACGCTAGAGGAGCACTGTCATCTACAAATGGGGGATCTTCTAATTACATCTGATGACGACGCCCGACGTAACATAACTCTGTGGCAGCCAACACATTCAGAACCACCATCTTGGGACAGCTTCAAGGCGGAACCAATATCTCGGAGGGCAGAAGTAACAATCGGGAACCAACAACAGGTACAGCTTTTAGCTGCAGATGACTTCCACCAGGCCTGGAGAGACAATGAGAGAGAAATTCAAAAGATGCAGGGCGCTGTCAAAGAAGAGGAGATCTACAGGCAGCAACATCATCCTCACGTAATGTACATGGCCGCTACATCGGTGACTGGTTTAGTAAGTATTGCCAGCCTAGCACTAGCAGTAGGAGTACTGATCTACCTTAAACGCTGGAAGAATATGCAAGTAGCGGCACGACCCAAGCAATTGTCGATAATACCTCTCACCCGGAGACAAATCCAAGCAGGCCAGACCCCGAAGCAAACAGTCCAGACCCCGAAGAAAACAGTCCAGACCCCGAAGGAAAAACAACCCAGCGAAGATTCGGAGGATATACAGGTGGTAGTGCCATCAACAGCCTCCATGCCGACTGTAAACTTACCCACGATCGTAGGGAAACAGCTGGTGCAGCTGGAATAACTGTATGATTAGTTTTCGTATTATGTATGTATAAGTAATGTTTATTTCTTTTTGATAATAAGTTAAGGTAGAGCTTACTATTTAGTTCTTTTTTCTTCTCAACGGAGTATTATGCAGTTAGCGTTTTCTTAAATTAATGGTATTTATGTACATGAATAAAATAAAATTTGTAAATTAAAACTATAAATAAGTAGGTAAAGCATGTTAGTGAATAGGAGCGAAAATGTATAAGAAAATTGATGTAAGAGAGGCATTAAAAGAAAAAGATATTTATAAAATTCAATGAGAGCCTAAGGAAGAATGTAAATTCGGAAAAATAAAAAAAAAATATAAGTAAATAAAAATAGAATACACAAAGCAATAAAAAAAAAGAGAAGAGAAATTAAAAGTATGAATAAGTCTAAGAAATGTAATATATGAAATTTTTTGTTTGTTTTATATATAAATAAGTCTAAGAAATGTAATATAAGAATTTTTTTTTGTTTTATATATCTAACAATGGAAAAAGATACAATAATGTTTAAAGAATATTAGAAAGAAATGAAATGTAAAAGAAAAAGAAAATGTGAAATGAATAGAAAAATTAAATGGAAGAAAAGAAAAAGATAAGAAAAATGATGTAAATGTGAATGAAAAGATGTGAAATGACGTAAAATGAAAAACATAAGAAAAGGAAAATAAAAAGATTTAGATAATAAGTATGTAATGAAAAATGTACAGGAATCTGAACTGAACCACGGCTTAAGATATTTTCACTTTTTAATTAAAACTGTTGCACTCTCCCGACCTAGTTCCATGCGGAAACTAGTTTTTCCAAGGGGGGAGGGATGTGAAGGCCCAATATACGGAAGACTCTTCCAACAGCCAAAGGCATTACAGCAAAATTGCAAAACAATAACTTCGCATGGTATTGTTCTGCAACTGTCGGTTGGTTTGTTGATTAACCCAACAGCTGGCTGCAATGAGCGCTTAGTGGAGCAATCGACGAATACGATAATAATTTACTTCGCCTGGTAATTATTATGTAAGGCGATTGTTTACAACTAAGCAACTCAGGTGCTGCAACCGGTAGAACAAACGACAAGGTTGTTGTCGTTTGTTTACATCCGCGTTGCGAGTAATAGTTTATTTCCGAATATTGGGGCATAAAAGATCAATGACTGGTCTGGCGAGTGCCGTTAAGTGATCAGTCTTGGGTTAGTTTCAGGCACAGTGTTGTCAAATGTTCGGTCGGTTCGGAATACTAAAAACGTGTTAAGATAGGTCAGGGAAAGTAATAAAGTGTAAAGAGTTTTAAATTATATCGAGCGTTCTTATTTATTCGCAAGTCTTAATCGTTTTTCAGCTAATTAATTGAGAATTGGAATGATACGATTGCATTGGGACACGACAGTTACACTTGACTGCACCCTAGTAGGTATAGGGTCAGTTTGGCCAGACAGACGTGACGTGACCGACCCTGAGGTTATTGACCTTTGACCCTTGACCTTTGACCCTTGACCTTTGATCCTTCACCTTTGATCTTTGAACCTTAACCCCTTACCCTGATGTCATTGACCTTGACACACACACATACACATACACACACACACACACACACACACATGCACACGATACAATTTGGGGGATTACGTCACAACTCACAAGTCCTTGCTCATGACATTGGCGTCTCAAGCTCTATCTTAGCTGAAATAAAAAATTGGCTTTGTGTTGGAATCGAACCGAGAACGCCTGGTGTGAAAATCAACAAAAAAAAACCCCCAAGACTTATATCATTGAAAAATTGTGCCAATGGATTCTAGATGGTGGGTATGTGGAGGGGGATAATAAAGATAGGGAGGGGGGTAATGTAATTTTCATCAGAAATCCTCTACGAGCTCTGGTTTTCGAGATATTAGCGTATTAATATTTCAACTTATTTTTGCTCATGGAAATGGATTCTTGCCGGTGTGTGGTGGGAGGGGGAACGAAATTTTCATCAGAAATCCTCTACGGGCTTTGGATTTCGAGATATTAGCGACATTTGTTCGGGCGCAAACGCCATTTCTTGAGTAAGGTACCCTAGCGGCCTTAGCCGGAACTACCAGCATGCCTTGGTTTTGCTGTTTTCTTTTATTAGCGGGAGAGTTCTAGATATTGGCATGACGTCATCATGGTTTTGCTGCACCTACATAAGTTTTCTTAGCAGGGAAGTTGTAGATATCAGCATCATTTGAATTTCACAACATGATATCACCATAAACAGATTCTAGAAGATGTCAGTGAGGGTTCTGGGTGTCAAACGTTAAATGTTGCGCCTAGGCTTTTACAAAATTCGAGTGCAAACGCCATTTCTTGAGTAAGGTTACCTAGCGGCATTAGTGAGCACTACAGGCATTTAATGGTTAGTGATATGTTTCCCATCCAATGCCCTGATACAATTTAGCATATTCCATAATTTTGATTCGCGTGCAAACGCCATTTCTGGAGTAAAGTTTCCTAGTGGCATTAGTCGGTACTACCAGCATGCCTTGGTTTTGCTGTTTTCTTTTATTAGCGAGGAAGTTGTAGATATCACGTATGACGTCATCTTGGTTCTTGCTGTTTACAGGTGCTGCACCTAAATAAGTTTTATTAGCGCGGAAGTTGTAGATATCAGCATCATTCGAATTTCACAACATGACATCACCTTGGTTTGTGTTATCTTAGAAAATTATTATTGTTATTATTGGGTTTAGCGGGTGCGTGTATTGATCTTTCGAGTGCAAACACCATTTCTTGAGTAAGGTTCCCTAACGGCATTAGCCGGTACTACATAATTCCATTTCTTGAGTAAGGTCCCCAGTGGCATTAGTGGGTACTACAGACATTTAATGGTAAGTAATATGTTTCCCATCCAATGCTCGCTACCGTAAAGGATTTGATACCTTCATTCTACTATAAAAGGATGAAACATGCGAAATCTTCATAAGTCGAAGCTGTAACTCAGCCGAAAGCACACCGAATCCTGTGGACCTGCTGAGTAGATTAAAGCTGTTCACCCGTTATCAGACCTGTTTGAAAAGCTAGTCACCTGTTATCAGACTTGTTTGAAAAGCTGTTAAGCTGTTATCAGAGCTGTTTTAAAAGCTGTTAAGCTGTTATCAGAGCTGTTTAAAAGCTGTTAAGCTGTTATGAGACCTGTTTGAAAAGCTGTTAAGCTGGTATCAGCGCTGTTTGAAAAGCTGTTAAGCTGTTATCAGAGCTGTTTGAAAAGCTGTTAAGCTGTTATCAGAGCTGTTTGAAAAGCTGTTAAGCTGTTATCAGAGCTGTTTGGAAAGCTGTTAAGCTGTTATCAGAGCTGTTTGAAAAGCTGTTAAGCTGTTATCAGAGCTGTTTGAAAAGCTGTTAAGCTGTTATCAGAGCTGTTTGAAAAGCTGTTAAGCTGTTATCAGAGCTGTTTGAAAAGCTGTTAAGCTGTTATCAGAGCTGTTTGAAAAGCTGTTAAGCTGTTATCAGAGCTGTTTGGAAAGCTGTTATCAGAGCTGTTTGGAAAGCTGTTTACCTGTGTTCAGAGCAGTTTGAAAAGCCGTTATTCAGTTAATATCGAAGATGAATGAAAAGCTATTAAAAGAAATCATCAAGACAAGGAATGCAGTGCGAAGGAAATTTAAAGCTCTAAGGATGGGAAGGATTGAAGCAGAAGCTCAACTTGAAGAAACTTTTAAGCCAATCACTAAACCCTTAAAAGAGTTTGTTAGAAGAGTCAAATACGAGCCGCCAGATATAGCCAAGTTTGAAACAAAAGATACAAAAAAAGGAGAAGAAGAAAAAGAAGAAGAAGAAGAAGAAGCCAATGAGATTGTGGAACCTTTTACTCCTCCAAAACGAAAATGTGTGAAAATGGAGGCTAGTAGCACACCTACAAATTATGGAGATTATTCCTTAACATCCTGAAGAAGAATTCGCAACACCCAAACATTCAAGAACATTGACAGGAACGTCTCCTGTCACCTCCCCCGATACGTCTGGATACATAGTTTCAAAAATAGCCCTAAAATTGATCCAACCTATGGAGTTTACTATGATGACAACGCGTGGAGATGTTGATGTTGATGATGTAGGAAATATTGTTATCAAGGGGAAGAGCTATAAAACAACTTTGGGGTTATGTGAGCTGCTATTTATAAAAGATCCTGTAAAAAGTCTATATACTAAAGAGGATTTAACTAATTATGGATCTATTTTGAGAGAGACCAATGCATATAAACGTGACTATGCTAAAGATGGACAAATAAAAGTTACTAGAGCGGCTAAGTATAAAGCTATAATCAGTAAACTTATACAGCATAAAGGCATGGGACTAATGCATCTGCCTAAAGAAAACATTGATCACATTTACTGGGATGATCCAAATGAATTAGATGATCAAAGCAGGCTGGAAACACCAGTCACAACAATGAAATTGTATCTATCCTGGAGGAGTTGCGAGAAGCAGATATTATAGTTTAAATACTACTCCATTACCATACTTCATCACAATCTACAGATGAGCGTTGACAAGTTTGGACGTTTCTCTAAGCGAGGATATCTTGGGAAAGCAGGTGAACGTGGGCCAACAGGAGCTCAGGGGCCGGCCGGTAAACAAGGAACTCAAGGACCACCTGGTAAACAAGGAGCTCAGGGTCCAGCTGGTGAACAAGGAGAGCGGGGTATTGGATTTAATTTAACGATAAACGGCGACTACGATCTAAACTCAAAGTGTATAAAACGACTGGTGAACCCCTTGAAAATGATGATGCTACTACCAAAGACTATGTTGACAAGAAAATTAAAATAAGTGTTGGAGAAATAAAAAAACTATTAATATAGAGATGACAAATTTAACGCTATATATCAATGACGAAATTGCGAAGATTGAAAACTATCTGTTTACTTCAGTAATAAATAAGATAGACTTGACACCAAAAGATGGTGTATATGAGTAAAAACTCTTGAGAAATCTGTTTCATTTATAATTACGATGAGTAAGAGGCAAGTGGTAAATGAGCTGCATAAACCAGCGAGAAAAAATTTTAAACGACGTCGTGTGATTATCAAAGAACTAGATGACTTGTAGCAGGCAGACTTGGTTGAAATGGATCCCTACAAGTATGTGAACAAGGGTTACCGCTATCTGCTGACAGTAATTGATACCTTCTCCAAATATGCATGGGCAATTCCAATTAAAAGAAAAACTGGTGTAGAAGTAAAAGATGCCATGCAATCTATATTAAGCGAGGGACGAATACCTAAAAACCTGCAGACTGATGATGGAAAGGAATTCTACAATAACCTCTTTAAAAATCTAATGCTGAAGCATGCAATTAATCATTACTCTACGTATAGTTTCCTCAATGCATCAATAGTGGAACGATTTAACCGAACTCTGAAGGATATGATGTGGAAGGAATTCAGCTTTAATTGAACTTATCAGTGGATTTGTATGGTGAAGAAACTGCTCACTGAATACAACTCATGAATACATCGAACTGCGAAAATGAGACCACGTGATATCAACACCTCCAATGAGAAACAACTGCTTTCAACTGTATACAATCATATAAAAATTGTTGTTCCTGCAAAGTATAAAGTTGGGGATTTTGTACTAATCAGCAAATACAAGCATATATTTGAGAAAGGCTATACACCAAACTGGACAGCTGAGATTTTTAAAATTATTAAAGTTCAAAACACAAACCCCATCACATATTTACTGGAAGATTATCAAGGAAATCCAATCACAGGAGGCTTTTATGAATTGGAGCTGCTGAAAGTTAAACACCCAAACCTATATCTCGTAGAGAAAATCTTAAAGAAGAGTGGAGATAAAGCTTACGTTAAAGGGCTCGGATTTTCATCAAAACACAATTCTTGGATTAATAACAAAGATGTTTTACAATTTCTTGAAAAAAACATTTAACAATTTAAAATAATTATAATACTTTATACATGCAGCTATAATGCAAATTACTTTAATAAATAAAACTAAAGCTATAATAGATTTTATTATTTACACCAGACTTAGATTATTTCTGCGGTTGCCACTTGTTGATCTGATGAAATGGAGTAATGCCCCCATGGTAGAGTATCCGTCGTTCCGCTCATAATATGTCGCTTATTATCATAAGGACTCAATGCGATCTTCTTTTGACTGACAGTGTACACGTTATGGTTATGGGATCGTATGGAGCTCTGATTAGCAGTTAATATTCGCTTTTTATTTAAGCATTCGACGTAGTCTTCGAAATTGATATGTCTCTGTACTACATTAGCCTTTACTCCTTTTGCTTTCTTTACAGTTTTACCTTCGTTTATACGTAGACTGTACATTTTCGAGCGCAAGCCTGCAAATTCGCTCATGATTTTCCAATTTAACTCATTCTTCATTAGACCAGGAATCTTTTTATTCATGAGCGGTAAATCGAACTGGTTATCTTCTGGGTAATCACTGGTATCAAATTTATTTACATTTTCAACCATGAACTCATATGCATTTTTCTCTTCAAGTTCATATATTAGAGAATCTGTATCTGTATACATGACTTTACATTTATCTCCAAATTGACGCTGCATAAAACTGTAATGGAAATCGTAGAGGCATATCTTTGAAATTTCCATAACTGCCATTCCAATATAGAGAGGCTTATTGAATAAGATTTTGAGTCGCCTTAATTCCACAGCAACTAAATTCTCATCAAATATCGTTGCACTGTGGAAGTTGGGTGCCGCAATCCGAGCTTTTGCACCATAGCTATATTTGCGTACATTTTCCATGGTCTTACCAAAAGCTGCATTATTCATCTTTTTATAGCTGTCCTTCTCATGATCGCTTGAAGCCTGCATCCATTTGGTAGTATTTAAGTCAATATATGGTTTAAGCCAAGCTGATTGGTCGAATTGAAGAACCCGGTGCACTTTTTTCAGGATTAGTCCATGTGATAAGCATTGCTTCAAGTTTCGATAGTGTATGACATATTTAATTTTTGGATGTAATGTTGTCAGAAGCTTTTCTAATTTCGCTCCAGGTGGTGCTGCATGCTCAGAGCAAAACGGTAAGTCCTTATGTTTATCATGTAGATGTTGAGGATAATCCAAGTCGACTTCGAATATGTATCCAGTTGGAGAATCATCAGGAATTTCCGAAACGTCAATATTGGGAACATCAACCCATATGAATCCTCCGGTTGGTAAATGCTGTGACATGGCCCATCCATAAAGGTTATTCACATCATAATACATCAAGTATTTCTCTTTCTCCTCAGGCTTAAAATCATCCATATATTTGTTATTTGCTTTACTATATCTGTACGAACAATGACTTATACCACCTCGAATGCCTCTCTCTATGAATAGCAGTATATCTACGTCGGTTAACAGCTCTAATTTCACATTAGTGTAATTTAGCATAGCATCCCATGTTAGGCCCGGCATGGTGTAATAATGTGCTGGATCTAAATTGTATGTCTTCATGCACACTTCTCGAAAGTTCTCAAACACATCGGCCAATAGGAGAACATCAGTCTTAAGGTATAGATCTGAATATTCACCAAGTGTTTGTATTTCAAATTTTTGCCAGACCTTTTCAGCATGATTGTAGTCATCAGGGGATATAGCACTGTCAGTCAGTTTATTGTAGAACGCTTCCTGTGTTGGCAAGTTCCGGAAATCCAATTTATCCCAGTCATCAATAAAATCATATGGGAAGACACCTTTGCGCGTAAGAAGTTTGATAGTGTCATCATCCAATCCCTGCCATACTGATCTTGTAGTGTTTAATTTATCCATTGGCAGCAATGATGATAGCTTATCTAAAGATTCAGCCATAAAACGGAAGGAATCGATGAATTCTGAATTTTATGTAGCTGCCGTCCATGTGCTTGGTGAACGAGATATATCTTTCCTTGTTTATTGGTAAGAGATCAACATTTCCTGGGAAAGATGTAGCTATATCCTTAATAATGAAGTGGGCATCATATCCAGATAAATTGTGAAAAATGACTGGAACTATGGAGCAATCTTGATACATCAGATTGCATGCATTGTGCGCTGGCCCTCGGTATTTTCCTGTTAAAAGAATTTATGAAAAAAATGAATCGAATTATGATTCTCAGTATTTACCTGTTAAGTGGCAATGGTCCCGGACTCGTTCCTCATCGGCTGCAAAGGTTTTTTCACATATATGGCAGCAAGTATTTTCCATATGTGAACGCCGTTCCTCTTTAGTCAGGGGCTGCATTGGCCTGATGTTCAGCTTCTCCTGTACAGCTATGGATGCAATCTTTTGCAATTCTAATGCAAACCATTTTTGACAGTCCTTGCCTCGATATGCTCTGTAATATGAGAGCTTAGCATCATGTTTGCAGTGGAAATAGAACCCTATGCTGTGAACTTCATGTTCCTGGATTCGCTGTGTATTTTGATCGTTTCCCTGAATCGGCTTCAATATTGATTCAAGATCAGCATACACACAAAACGGGACTGGATTCTTATGGTTATAATTCTTATATTCCAACCATTTCTTTTCCTCTGATGGAAACATAATACTGCAATCGTTCTGCTTCTCGCATTCGGGAGTGTGTGATGTTAATTTTTCTTCAGAGTAAAAGTAGAGCAAACATCTGTCACATATATACCGTCTACCATCATGGTTTGAAGTTTGCTTCGATATGAGTCGGGAAAGATCTTTAATCCAACAGAAATGATATCTGCTGCCATCATCATCATCATCATCCATATGATCATCATCCTGGTCATAGTTATCTTGTAACATTAAGAGATTTACATGTCGCTCCATCCTGTGTTTCGTAAGTCTAACTGGAACTGTGGTGAAGAAACGCTCTTTCTCTAGGATGAATACGTTTACTGATATCTCGTTCTGGTCTTCAAATTACGTTATTTGCTTAAGTGTCATGGGAAATGTTATCCCATTTAAATTAAATACAGTTGAATAATGTGGGTATGATGAGGTCTTATCGGAGCTGACAGTTGTAGGATATAGCGCTGATGTTACGGCCCATGCGAAGCATGCTTCATCATTATTTTTCAAATTAATGCAAGCTTTCTTTGATGCAATATCCTTTCGTAGAGGTATATACGAAGATCCTCGGAGCTGTTCAAACTTGTTGATGTGTACTGATAGATGTATTATTGAGTGCAGTGACCAGCCACTGTCTTTTTCCTGGAATTCTTCCAGCTGAGTGTGTATTGGATCCAAAATTTTTGCTTTAAACCACTCCTCTAAATTATCATCTGCACTAATTGGAGCAGTTCTCGCTTGGAAATATTTAATGTCTTCTATAGTTTCATTATCACCAGTTTCTTTAACAAATTCACCGCAAAACGTTGTACAGACTTTAATATTAAAATAATGTTTTAAGGTATTTTTAACACGACGCGTAAATAATTTGGCAGCGTCTTGTATAAATAGCGGCTCGATATGTTTTAAATTTGCAATAACACCTTGTCGAATTCTGTCTGCGAACGCTGTCTTTATTTCCTCCCACTTTACAAAATCACTTCTTCTTATGCG
Organism: Dioctria linearis; assembly: GCA_963930735.1. Classification (NCBI taxonomy): domain Eukaryota; kingdom Metazoa; phylum Arthropoda; class Insecta; order Diptera; family Asilidae; genus Dioctria; species Dioctria linearis. The sequence goes on along the minus strand of OZ005743.1, from coordinate 53,573,759 downwards.
AGTAATTCCTCCACCTCGACGGGGAGTTCTCAATAGTGCTCTCAATGCTTTAATTTGCTCGAGACAGCTCTCGAAATTTCGTTTCCTAGCACTCTTATTGCACTTCCGAAATGCAACTTGAAATTTATGTATATTTCTGTTGCACTTTTTAACAATATAGTCTGTTAAAGATGATGAGCAGAGGTGGACTGTATTAACAATTTCCTGGTGATTTCCGCACGTGATCTCACAGCAAGCTTAATGAATCCAAAATCGAGGGAATTCTCCCTAATTTCCAAATGAGGGACTCTAGTCGGGTGGCACATTAAATTTCACGGCACAAATGAAATGGCAACTTTAAACTTATCTTAAGCATTTATTCGGTCTTCAAAATTTAACAAAGTGATCACTGTGCGTGCTTGAACTAGAGTGAAAAAATTAATGAGCAAAACTGAAGTTACTTGACAAGAAAACTGTGCGGTGCTTTAGACAATAAGCAATATACATTTGCAATGGTTTACAAGTATAATTTGTACATTTACAGAATAACTACTGTGTAAGTGTGCTAATACATGTAACGAAGTCAATAAATGAAAGATAATTATACAATAAATTTCATATATTTTGACACTAAATTCAAATAAATTGTTTGACTAACTGAAGGGTGAACATAGTCTTTATTATCTGAATTTGTTAAACACTTCAACACATCTTTTCGCAAATTTTCAATTACTGAAAAACTTTTATTTACTAGCGCGGTTGTCATTTTTATTTTATTTTTATGTTTTTAAACTATCACTGAGACTCACTAAAACTGACTGGTTCTCCTCAAGAGTTTGCTTGCACTTTTATAGCAACGGTTTGTAAACATGAATGATCCTGCTGCTAAAATAATCATTGCACAGGATGAATTCCAACGAATTTGCTTACAGGCTGAGATGATATCGAATTACACGATAAAAAAATCATTCAAATTAATTTGATTACTTTATTCTGCTGGTCGAATTTGCAAATGAGATTGTTTACATACAAGAAAATTTAAAAATTTGTTTACATTCCAATGAAACGCTTCGATTGGTAAAATTCTTGGAACAATAAAATTTGTTGGCTGAGTACAGGAAGTGTGGTATCAAATTACATGAAAAGAATAAATGTGCTGATATTGCTAAAATTTGTTTACAGCAGGATGTGAAAATTTGTTTACGAATTCCAATGAAACGTGTCGATCAGTAAAATTCTTGGAATTGGGCGGCTTACAGGAAGTGTGGTATCAAATTACATGATAAGAATAAATGTGCTGATATTGCTTAAATTTGTTTACAACAGGATGTGAAAATTTGTTTACGAATCTCGTGATGATCGGTATCTGCAACTTCCGTTCAGCAAAACCAAGGTGAAACAACAAAAACCGAGGTGATGATGCCATGTTGCGAAATTCGTTATCTGCTCAGCTTAGAAAACTTCAAGCATGACAAATCCCTTAGCTAACTTCCAATCAAGGTGCTAATTGCCAATTAGCTAATTACCAACCAAGCTGATAATTGCCAATTAGTAATTATATAATTGCCAATTAGCTAATTGTTTGAACAAATGTCGCTAATATCTCGAAAACCAAAGTCCGTAGAGGATTTCTGATAAAAATTTCGTTCCCCCTCCCACCCCACACCGGCAAGAATCCATTTCCATGAGCAAAAATAACTTGAATTATTAATACGCTAATATCTCGAAAACCAGAGCCCGTAGAGGATTTCTGATGAAAATTTCATTACCTCCCCTCCCTATCTTTATTATCCCCCTCCACATACCCACCATCTAGAATCCATTGGCACAATTTTTCAATGATATAACTCTTGGGGTTTTTTTTTTGTTGATTTTCACACCAGGCGTTCTCGGTTCGATTCCAACACAAAGCCAATTTTTTATTTCAGCTAAGATAGAGCTTGAGACGCCAATGTCATGAGCAAGGACTTGTGAGTTGTGACGTAATCCCCCAAATTGTATCGTGTGCATGTGTGGGTGTGTGTGTGTGTGTGTGTGTGTGAGAGAGAGAGTGTGTGTGTGTGAAGGTCAATGACATCAGGGTCAGGGTTCAAGGGTCAATGGTCAAAGGTCAAGGGTCGAAGGTCAATGACCTCAGGGTCGGTGACGTCACGTCTGTCTGGCCAAACTGACCCTATACCTACTAGGGTGCAGTCAAGACCAAATGACACATCCAGGAGCATGCTGGTAGTACCGGTTAATCTCACTAGGGCGCAGTCAAGGCTCAATGGTGCATCCAAGACATAAACCAGCACCGTCAAGGCACAATGGTGCATCCAAGACATAAACCAGTACAGTCAAGGCACACGCCCACATTTAGTATGTATTCAAACCACCTAGCGATGGTGGCGCCGAGAGTTCTAGATAAAAACTCTGGTATAGAACTCTACCCATATATAGCAACTTTAAAGAATATTCATACAACACCTCCATGGTCTCAGGGTAGAGCGCATCGGATTTTACAAAACCAAGCGTTCTCGGTTCGATTCCAGCAAAAAAAAAATCCAACATTATTTTATTTAAAAAATCAGCTATGACAGAGCTTAATCAGCTGACGGCGATCAGCCAACCAGATAACGTCATACCCTGGTCAGCCAGACGGTAGGAAAGGAATTCCCCAGGCAGGCTGTGATGTAGACCTGTGCGAAGAGGCGATATCAAATTACCAGCCACCTGGCCCCTGGTGTGTGTGTGTGTGTGTGTGTGTGTGTGTGTGTGTGTGTGTGTGTGTGTGTGTGTGTGTGTGTGTGTGTGTGTGTGTGTGTGTGTGTGTGTGTGTGTGTGTGTGTGTGTGTGTGTGTGTGTGTGTGTGTGTGTGTGTGTGTAAATATCGCTCAATTTGTTAACTTTACTCGGCTGCGATTTTGTTTACATTATTCAGAATTTGATTATCGGACATATCCAAGTCAACATACCTACCTACATTGCTTGTTGTAGTATGCTCCTAAAAGAAAACTTCAAGATGATGTCAAATTTTCAGTACAAAGCGACCTCAGCCCCACCCCCCCCCTCCCCAGAACCCACAGTGATCCGCCAAAATAGTTGGAATTTTCCGGACACTTTTTGTATGGAAAAGTGCGCCAGAACTGTCATAGCTCTACTACTCTGCAGTTTGGCTTGAAGATGCTCTTGCGTCCGCATCCATAGCAGAACACTTGCTGCCTTTATTGCAAGCAATCCTGATAATAGTGGCCTTGCTGATCGCAATTCCAACATTCCAACAAATTGCTGCTAGGTCTATCATCATACTCACGTCCGGGTAATATAGGTACATCAGGAGAGTGATTCTGATCTTTTGTCGTACTTTAATATCAAAATATACGCCTAAACGAAATGAACTTTTCTACTGCTTTTTTGTGTTTTTATTCAATTCAGCAAGCCCTGCGTAGTCGGCATTGGACTATTCATGCGTGAACTAATATGAGACATGTTTACTGACTATAAGCCAGGAGATAAGGATCTCCGAATTGAAGGTGGAGCTGTCAGTGGTGGCAAATTGAGCTGCGGAGGCTGATGAGAAGTAGTAATCTGGCTATCCTGTGGGGTATGGTTTCTTTTCGGAATTGTTCCTGTGTGTGTGGTGAAAAATTTTTGTGTGAGGGGACACCTGCAGTTTGGGTTTTATGGAATAGGTGTCCACAGATGCTCAGGGCTGGTTTTCTGTGAGCAGACCAGTCTCCGTCTTGACAGATGGTACACTGGTCTGGTCTAGATACGTGGTGGTGTTCGCAGAGTAGCATTGATAAATTTCAAAAGTTATATCTAAGTTGATTAAAGGAGAAGCACACTCTAGATAGATCAAAATTTCACCTCTGTTCCAGAGTGCCATATCTCAATATTACGGAAAATATACACGGAGCCAAACTCCAACTAACAAAAGAACAGCGATGAGCTAAACTCACAATTTCTCCAAGAGCAAATAATAAAAAAATCAATAGAATTTCTCCTTCTCTCTCCAAGAGCTTACTCTCAAGACAAGGGTCTCCCAGCCCCAAAAATTTGAGATCAAAAATTGTAACAGGTAAATAGTGTGGATGTGTGCATGAAAAGAATGTAATTCTCACAGAGATCTTGGAAAAGTGGGGTTGGAGATGTCAAAGACTGAAAATGTTGCCAGAGATTCTTCAGCCAGGCAGTTAGTAGAATGCCAGCTCCTGATTACTGAAGGTTTCCAGCATCACTTCCATCTTCCAACAACTCCTTCCTGCCTCTTTGTTCGATGCGATGTCTAACTAACCTTCCAGTTGGGCAAAGCAATGAGTCTGGTCAACTAGTTAGCTAAAAGCCAAAAAGTCATCTCACAGATTCATGACTCTGTTCAGCCAGTTGGCCAACAAAGATATGCCTCCGTGAGAATACCAGCGAAAATTCGTTCGTGAGGCCACTTACTATTTCCATAGCAGAAAGATCAAAATTTCAAAAAAATTAAAAAATTTAAAAATTTTCCAAGACTTGAGGCTTGACCAAAGTCAAACCTAAAGTCGAACTTTTGGTACTACAGCAATATCAAAACTTTAAACTTTCAAAAACAAAACTTTACTTTAATGACAAAAAATTCGAAAACTGTAAACTTTGTAAAGTAATTGATAGCTGACGTGTAGTCCAGACTGCCAACATGAGCTGTCAGATCACTTGGTGGACAGCGTTGACTACATAGCGGCACGCTAGCTCGCCTCGGCTATTGGCGGAGAGTGTGGGGATGTTCCACGAAAACCTGCCGCTGCCACCAGCCATATAAAAAAAAATTCGTGCCTGACAAACCAAATGCCGTCACACACATCCAGTCCTGAAGGGACCTTTACACTACTTACCATTAACCATGTGAAGGCGCAGATGTTCGCCTTCTGCTGCCGTCGCCCCATCCACCCAATCGACACTGAGGGCAGAGTATTTCCAGTGTCCCTGTGTTGACCTGAAAAGAGAGTAGTAGCGGACCTAGTCAACCTTCATACTAAGAGGGCTCCGGGATAATGAAAGGAGAAAAATATTAGATAGTTCAGCTCGTCATTACGTCAGTTGAGTGAATGAACTGATGGCGAACTTAACCCAGTTAATTGTACTAGCACTAGTGATATTAATTCAAGAATTAAATAACAATATGACAAGTAGATCATATACTAACAACTTAGTTCATGTTTAAGTGTTTGAATACAAAAAAAATGATAAATCTATATCGAATACGTACTAGCGAAATTTCAAATTCATTTGTCCAATCAAGGTAATAATAATAAGAATCGATTAAATTAGTTAGACTATGTAATAGTAAACTTAATTCTTGCTTGTTCGTTTAGATATTATGAGAGAAAAATAATCTAATAAATCTATATTGAGTACATACTAGTAAAATTTCAAATCTAATCATTCAAGCAATGTAATAACACGAACTGATTAAGAAAATAATTACGTGACAGCAACTTACATACATTTTGTTGATGACGATCCCTCGCCGAGGCGCCTCCGAGAGGTTCCACTATGCCACTGGATTCTAGCTTAAAAGTTTTAAGATTATAAAATATTATTAAGTTGACAGAACAAGCTCCTTTAACTTCGGATGGCCGTACGTAGTTAATCCGAGAGGCCTAAAGAAATGTTTTTTTATGTGGTGTGGTTAGTCTAGTCTAAATAATTCCAAAAGCCAAAATTTCTAGTTATTTGTGTGAGCCCTTGGTATACTAATAAAAATTTAACTTGACTCTATTGGCGGTACATATCACCACTTTGGTAAAATTAATCGTATACATCATCACTCTTGCATAGATTTGAAAGAAAATACTCTTCCTTCTTGTCGACATTCGTAGGCGACTGTCATAATTTTCCGGTTCTAGATAAATTAAACACCAATCGCTATATTCTTGTTCACACCGCATTTCTGGGGTGCAAGAAAAACTTCTGTGACAAAGCAATACTACCAGCATCAGGTAATTTAGTTCCAATGACACTTCTGACGAATGAATGAATTTGATTTTTACCATCAGTTAGTCTAGGGAAATCGTCAAAGTCTCTCTGTGTTACTTTCTTTAATACAATTAACTCGTCGCCGATACAAAGGATTTCACGACGAATCGAAAACTTGTTTTTTAATAACTTCAGTCTTGCTGTAATTCTCCCACTGTTTCAGAAAATCACATCTGCATTATGCTCCTCTTGTTCAACAAAGTCTTCACAAAGAAGTAATGTAATACTTTGTTGGGTTCAAAAGCAAATTGATACAAAAACAACTTAAGCGTGCACTTCGCTGATTACTTCATTTATTTACTATCAATAAGTAACACTACAAAGAACAATTACTTCTATGACTTGAATTAAAATATTAGAACTCCAACATACTTTTGCTTTATACTCGGCGGAACGACAGTGACAAGCGGCTTGACTAACAGACTGAGACTGAGTGAAGATAACTCAGCTAAGCTAGCGTCGAGTGCGCTGACTACTTTTCTCATTATGTGTGTGCGTGTATTTGTGCTGTGTTTATCTCGGACTGATGGTATTGCCAAGACAATACTTCGGACAGAAATGCGATGTTGGTGAATTGATTGATGGAATGAGTTAATTCAGTTCGATACCCTACAACTTCGAACTTTCCCGTTTGTATATTACTGGAATGTTTTTATTTTTCCAATATTCTCCGGTGTGCAAATCAAATCTTTAATGCTGTTGTTTGCCTGTTGTTTATAATGCCTTGGAATTAGCTATGTATGTAAGCATCACTGTCTTATAACAATGGACTGAGCGTATTGTGATTTTCCTATAGGAAAGCATGGCACAAGTTTTATAGCTCTCTCTTTCATCCTATGGCAGAGTTGGAGCTACCAACACAAAATATTGCATTCTGGAACGTTTGCTTGTGCCATTTGATGTTTTTATGTTGGCTACAGATGCAATCACTGCAGAAGGAATAAGGTAAATATAGTGTTTACCATGCAGGATTCAGTTAAGAATAACTTTTGAAAATTAAAGTAGGAATGAGTTTAATTCCTTATAAGTGATTAAAATATCACTTGGGCACAAGAAAATATATTTTTTTAATTAAATTCGATTTACAGGTGTAAAATTTCATCTGATTGGTTGAGTTTTACATGTTTTTTATGTAATCGTTTTAAATGGTGCTCTAACGGTGGTATACAGAAACACAATATTTTTTGTGCCACATGAAATAGCAAATCGCTCAGTCCATTGTTATAAGTCAGCGTATAGGTTACAGACTCCTGCGATGCCATGAAGAATTACCATGTTGTTGCCGATTTTACATATTCAAAAACATTCAATACGGCACTATTTCTCACGAAAATATAATTTATCGGATTATAAGAAAAATGTGTTAAATTTGCAGATACTTGTTCCTGCGCTTCCACATTAGCTGTCGTGTGAAATTTTTCCACTCAATGTATGATGTATTCCTCGCGACGTATTCCCCAAAAGGTGGTTTGCTTTATAGATGTTCTACTGTATTCCCCTTAATGTATCACTGTGAGGATTTTTGTTCTTTTTTCTCGGTATTTTTAGATTTGATTTTGATCTTTTCCGACTACCCTCTGTGCTGTTTTTTTTATCAGACTCTTTTTTTTTCCATCAAAATCGTTCTATCTGGGGTCTGTTCTCGTCGGCGACTGCAGTTGACTTTAGTCAATTTGACTCAGAAAATGTCGTTCTGGTCGTACTCAGAGCGTACATGGACACGGCCAAAACCCTCGAGAATACTTCACAAGCCATGAAACAGACTCCCTCCCTACCACATGCGAGGCCCAACGTAGTCCTTACATTCTAAAATATTTGCGGTGTTCTTATGTAAAAGTGACAAAAGTTTGATTTGAATAGCTCCTCCGCCCGAAACTACTATTCATACAAAAAATGGTGTTCTGATAATCTTAAGCTTGCTTTCTTATCTTCCAAACCATAATAAAATTTTCATACCTTTCCTAACAAATTATTTAAAAAAATTTATCTTAACCAAATGACTACGATTTCTCAAACAAAACTGCTCAACTGAGTAATCATTGTAATGTCGCTGTACCGTCGTGGGATGCCGTGGGCTGATGATATCAAATGTAGCTGCCTACAGATTCGGACTCCGGCTGCACATACACACATGCAATTATCACTCAGCTGAGATGTATTGAGCGTAAAATGGTAAGGTTACTTTGTAATCAAAACTATTTAATTATTTTGTTAAGTAAGGTATATAGTAAGTGTAGCCTTTGGTAAGGTAAGGAACCAAGCTTTAAATTACTATATGACTATTTTCCTGTATGGATAGTAGTTTAGGCTCTATGGCATATATAAAGTCAATGTTTGGCACTTTTCCATAAGCATCAATATAGAACATTTTAGAGAACGGACTCCGAACGCACACATATAGATTTCTGTTTCATGGCTTGGGAAGTATTCTCGAGGGTTTTGACACGGCTCTTTTAACTGCATGTGTAGGCAGATGGGATACCTTAGGGAGTATTCATATGTATATACCAAATTGCGTTCACGTCGTCAAGTCATTTTGACTGCAGTCGACTTGGGTCACTTAACTTCGTACTCCTGAGGTGGAAGTAAGCTAACTCGCTCGGGAAAGAGGAAAGTTTTTAAAAATGGAAATGAATGATAAAAATTTTATGGTGATTGATGAAGCAGATAAGACCTAAATATGTAACAAATCTCATGAAAGATTTTAATTTCAGAGTTTTTTTTTAGGGTACGAGGAAGCTTAAACGAATAATTAATAATTGAAACACAAGTTTCTCGTCTGTCGTCCATTTCCTTTTTTACCTCTTTGACGTTTACTCACACATTCTCCAGGCCGAGTTAATTTGACTGCAGTCTTTTTGACCGAAGTATGATTAATTATAAAGTAACGACTCTCCTGGAAGAGGAAAATATTTTGGCCGAAAAATGTATAAAGGATGGCTATAAATCCATCTAATAAAAAATAATCTGGAGAGAATGAGAAAGGCATATTTTTATAAAGCTCTCTGCTTAAAAGCACAAGCGTTAAAGGGTAATAGCAAATGTCATGTGAAGTTTTTTTTTTATTTGCCGAAGTATGATATTTGACAATTCTTGTTGTCAAAGTTGACAGTTATTGATTGCAATTTTCACAAAGTACGTTTTGTATCAAAATAAGCAAGGTTTTTTTTTTATTTCATTGCGAATTAGAATAACATTAAACATTAACTACCAGTAGAGAAATAGTATACAACTGTTTTCTGTTTATTTTAGATACCATGGAATTTAGGCAATGGGTATGAGTTATAGAACCTTCATTTATCTGCACCGAAGTATGAATGTATGAAATATGAATTACTTCCCTTGATTGGTCTCCAAAACTACATTTGATCGCTTCAACCTTGAGAAAATGTTCCAATTGTGAATGCTGAAATTTAGAAAGCAGCCGGTGCATCTAATGCACATAACACCTGTATAGTCCCTCCAATTCAATCATGTCGAGCAACGGTAAGAAAATATATTGATGCAGGATTAGGAACAGTACATTGTTTTTTAATGCATTAGCATTGACTAAAATTTAATGCATTGGAATTGGGAAAATCCAATTCAACTGCAATTGCAAATCTCAGTGCCTTGAATTTGTGAGAATCTAATGCAATTGTAAATTCAATACATTGTAATTGCAAGAATCCAATGCAACTGCAAATTTAAAGCCAATGCAAAATTCAATTGTTTATCGTAAATTGCACCTCTACAGTAATTAAAAAAGTGAAATTGGTTTAGTTACAAAAATTTATATGTAAAGCATTCTAATGGTAATTTAAAACGTTTATGACAAATCAGAATCACAAATTTTTATATGTTGAAAATTGTTTAAATTTAAATCATAATTTTTGTCTGTAAGGATTAATAATTTGAGCAGTTTTTTCAGAGAAAATGACATTCTTGTCGAATGACTAGTTGTTGAATAAGTGTAACATCAATATAAAATTTATTTGGATCTTTTCCAAAGACCAAAAATTTGTCTGTAGGTTCAGGTGGTTGTCTATCAATTTCTTTCAAATTGTTTTACATATCGTACCAGTAAAGCTATTGAATAGTTTATGACTAGAAAAATTTGACGTTGCTTCTTGATATACATTTTGAACGTTTAGTTTTGTTGCGAAATTTTTAACAAGATACTGATTCTAAATTCATGTTATAAACGTTTTGAAGTACATACTAATAATATGCTTTAAATATAATTTTTGTGTAACTATACTAATTTAGCTTTTTCAATCAATTATATTCAATTATAGACTATAGAGGTGTAACTTATAATGAACAATTGAATTTTGCATTGGCATTGAATTCAATGCATCGATTTTGCAGTTTCATTGGATTTTTACAATTCCTATGCATTACATTTTACCACATTCAGTGCATTAAGATTTGCAGTTACTTATGACTGCAATCTAGTACTAATGCATTTATGAATGGATTGGTCCCATCTCTAATCGATTATTGACTTAAGGGCTACACATTATTTTCAAATATTTATTCTTCTTCCAGTGTTCGATCGTAAGGAAAAATTCAAACTTATAGCGGACGGCGCGCATGGAATATACCATAATATTGGACTTCAGCCCATCGTAATTTCATCTAATCATATTTTTACGGCATATCTTTAAAATCAGTCTATTTTGTTTAGTGCTGGTAGTGGTTAGTTATAGGACTTTCATTAATCTGTACCAAAGAAACAATATATGAAATATGAATTATTTCCGTTTGGTTTTTGGTTTTTCACTATATATTTGGACACTGCCTGAGAACGCGTCGACGTGGAGAGTTCAAATTTTGTACACAGTGTTTAAAAAAATGTAAATTTAAGTTCAAAAATGGGACCAATGGGGCAACTCCTTCGCAGGGTTGCCATATTTTTAACTATATACATATTCTCATAAGTGTATATTTTTTACGGTACTCTTAGTGTGCACATTTATTACGACAAAGTTATCTATATATTTTTATTATATATTACCACATGTAAATGAATGTGCATTAAGCCCGCTTGCCACGTCAAGGCGGTACCGCTAAGCATACTTAACATTTAATTATAATACCATTTTATCATACTCAAGGGGGAAGAGGATGGACAAGTCCACCAAAAATAAATACACTGGACTTTTTAGAACGCAAATTGTTATTTTTCGTGAATAATGTGAAAAAACCCATTCACATATCTTCTTCAAAAAGGGTAGAAAATAAAATATTCTAATTACAGGCCTATTAAAAAATTGGCGCAAAACGCCAATAACGGATTATATTTATACAGACTTTAGTGAAAACTTCAACACGTTACCTCAATCCGTGAGAATGGGCTTCCCTTATCATTGCTGTACTCGCTAGTTCTTTTCCTAAAAGCCGTGCAAATATTATATATATTATTAATAGGTCTGCATGTTTACTCGAAAGTTTTTACCCAGGCCTCAAAGTTAAATTCCCGGACTACAAAAATTTGACAGTTGAATGGTTTTCCAAATTGTCTGTTAACTTTTTTCATTATCATTTAGTATTATCTAAGTTTTTACCTGAATTTTACACTTTTACACAAAAATAAACATACAGACTTAATATAGCATTACTATTATTTTAACCGGGTAAACTTTACCCCTGGAACAGAATGAAAGTGGCCACCACGCAGGAAAATGTCACGCAGAAGTAAGCTGTAAGGCAATGCCGTTAAGTGACCGCAATGAACGTAGGCATCGTAGCTACCACGCAAAAGTTGGTTGACTTTCAACTTTAGCGCAATTAACCTGCGTTGACATTTCACAGCTGATTAACATTTTGTTTGTTTTAAAATTTTGTATACTGAACATGATGAGTTTCAAAGAAAATTTAATTATGGTGGTGACAAATTTTAAAACTAATAATATTGTGGTCCCAATTTATCATTAATCATCTTGACGCAGTCATCAATGGCTATTGTGTTCACAATGTTTGGTGGCTACGATTTTGACACTTAATCACCGCATTTTGCTTGGTGGCTGCGATGCATTCTGTTCCAAGCATTATACTTGTTCAAGAAAGCTATTTTTGGATTCTCCGGTACAACAGCAAAAGCGAAAGAATTTGTTATTTGTTCTTTATCACACAGCTTATTGATTTTTAGGTGATAAGCTTCAAGTCTTGATGAGTCAAAATCAAGACTTGAAGTTTGCCACCTAAAATCAATAAGTTTGTGATGAAACAACAAATAAAAACTCCTTTCGCTTTTGCTGCTGTATCGGAGAATACAAAAATAGCCTTCTTGAACAAGGATGTTAATCTAGTTCAAACTTCTGCCCTAAGTATTTGTAAATTATTGGTAGAGTCTGGTAAACTGTTTTTTGCTCAATTCTTGTATTCTGATCAGTGTTTAGAAATAAGTCCTTTGGAAAATATAGACTACAACAAGAGCTATGAAAATCAGTCAGCTTTCTATGTGTATTTTAATGCACATTATTCTTGACGCGTATTCATACCAAATAAGATTCTTGCTGTAAATCTATATTCCTTTTCTCGGATTCTATGTCTATTTAGTCCCCGGACAGATTAGGTATCAGCACCGGACATTGAATGATGCGAATCAATATGTCACAATTAATTGAGTGCAACAGCAGCTTATGCTTATAATACACATAGGGTAAATTTAACTGACTATATGCTTAACGGTAATTGAATTATCTAGTTCATTGGAAACGCCTGCAATGCAATGCAGATGATTTCGAATTGTCACTTTTCATTTTAACTTTGGTTCTGGTTTGTCTTTATTTTTCGCTGAATATGTGCTTATACAAATTTTATATTTCTAGCGACTAGCAGTTGGCAGTTGGCGCTGTTATTATGATAATTGCAATTGTCCAGCAAATTACTTGGTTGTTTTTTTAGGTATTTGTCAGAATACTCAGGGTATTTGGTGACACACACGGAGTAAAAGCAGGCTAATTATCAACCAGTTAAATTTACTCTATGAGTATTACAGATGTTACCTCATTAGCAATTTTCTCACGCTACATGTTGCAGGTGGTAAAGCACTCAATTGTGAAATTTGCCTGCCTTCTATTTCGGGTATGTTGAAATCTTTTCACGAGACTAATTTGCTTTTTATGATTCACAGGTATCAAGATCAATGGTACAGGAATCATTACAATGTCTTAAAATTATACTAAAGATTGCAAACTGATATAATTTTTTTCTTCGTGTCAGGAGTCCTAAGTTTTTTATTAATATACTTTAATTTATAATACACCCTAACACGAATAAATAACCACAATAATCTAATATTGTCAAATTCGTCACAGCATTTGTATTCTTCTGATACCCTTAAGCATACAAGAATCGAAATATCGCCGACATATCGTACTGGGAAAGCAAGATTTCAAGCCTTCTTCTAATGTAGTCAACGAAAGCTTTAGGAGGAATGATAATTTGAGAATTATCATACTGTTTGAATTGAATGAATGTACAACTATTTGAATCATTCGCTTCTGAGCCATTCGTTGGGCATACATGCCACTTTTTACATTTTTTGAAGAGGTATCCTGCAACATAGGTAATTGCGTTCTGTTCTATAGTCCAGTTCTTTGAAATCTGTGGGAACAGTAGCAGGACACTGGGATACCGGAGATGTTTCTGACATCAAAGAAATGTCTGGCAGGGGATGCTGCGAGGGAACCACGGAAGGATAAGGGTCTTTTTCATATTCGCAATTTCCACTTTTTGAAATTTCAAAAAAACTTCATTCCCCAAAGTTTCTTGAATGCGAATGAAAATAGACGAGCAGTAGGGTGATGGCAATTTCCACCCTGTTTTCTGACTGCTCCAAAGAAGTTCTCAAGAGGATCCTGATTTATACGCCTAGTCAGTATTGAGTATTGAGAAAATCCCATAATTTAGAAAGGCTTTCTATATTTATTAACCAACCCTTTAAACATTTGATAGAATTGCTTACGTCCTTGCCTTCACTATTGATAAAACGGAGATTAGAAATTAAATCTCTCGCCTCAGTAAGAAATTGTAATTGACTTTCACTTACGACAAATGGCCTATTCATCTCTTTCGGTTCGGAAAATTTCGATGAGTTAAATATATCAAAAAGCTTATCCATTTTTTTGATAAATTCAACTGTGTCTAAAGCCGTTGCCGGTAGCATGTTGTCCTTAACAAGAACTCCAAGACCACATGCAACTGAATGGCTCAAAACTTGAGTAGAATTCTTCACACTCATTTTTTGAAAACTGTTGGGGTAGATATGTGCGTTGCTTAGCTTTGGCGCCAGTTTGAATTCATTTTTGCTATCAATTTCAAAGAATTTCTCTGCATACTTAAACGAAGCTCGCTTGTCCTTATCAAAAACAACATCATACTTCGCAAAGTTGTTTTTAACGAGCTTCAATAAATGAGGCGTATCAAAGAAGTCAAACAGAGGTTGCGAATCAATCGTAACAAAAGAATTATTAGGACTTATTCCTAACATGGAAGACAATGCTTGAAAATTGGAGCCCATATCGCTTACTAATGCCACGGGGTGAAAGCCAATTTTCCTAAGGCCTCGCACTGCTTCGAAAATTATCCTCTTAGCTTCAGCAGCAGGACACGAAGAGTCTACAAACATATAATCTAATGGAAACTTCCAATTTTCACATAGACCATGTACCATAATTACACATGCGTTGCGTGCGAGCTTATCAGATTTAACTCGTCCATTATCTGTGAGTCCTACTATTATGCCCTTGGATCGGTCATAATATAAATGGTTTTTCAAGCTCATTTCATCAATGCAAAGAACACAATATTTAGAAAATTCTGTGATCTGCATATATTTGAATTCCATTGCTTTCAAATTAAATGCCAGGTTCCCGGGGGCAGACGGCCACGATTCCGTAAACCGCTACAAAGTTCTTACAGTTGGAAGCGGGCAAAACTGATCTTTTATATATTTGTAACTATTTGCTGATAGAAAATGTAACTTTAAAGCAGTTTCTTTAACATCTCTGGAATAGCGTGTTCTTTACTTCGCTTTTCCACTATTTCGAATGGAACTTTCTAAAACTCTAGCTAATTCACTGGGCAAGAGATGGTTGCAACGTTGAATAAAGAAATCAGAGGAATAAACGTGTTTCCTAAATTTCTTAAATTCAAATTTCTGCCTTCTAATTTGCTCCTATTGTAATAAAATTTTCATGTCCAGCAGAACGTAAGTCATTCTTCGCTTCCTTAAAACGTCATGGCAGGCTTAAGCTGAATCAGTTAAAAGGATTTTCATCGGAAGCCGTCATTTATTTCAATGAAAGCCTAACTCCTCTAAGTTCGAAGCTATTTCGGGATGCACAGGCGCTTCGTGCATCTGGTAAACTTCATACTGTGGTCACTTTGAATGGATTTGTTTGTGTTAGATGGGGTAAGGATGACAAGCTATGTAGGATCACCACCGCCGAACAACTGAAAACAGGCATTTCTGTGCATTAACCTAATTTTGGGAGTTTATTCTATGAAGTGTTTACATTTGCCTTGCTTTGCATTATATTAAATATTAGTTTTAGTTTTCTTGTTTTCTAATTTACCTGGCTTTTTGTTCTTTGTTTTACTATCATTTTTTTTGTTTTTTGTTTTTGTTTTGTTATCTTTTATTAAGATTAAGATGATACTTTTGAACTTTGAATCTTGCAGTTTTTTACCTTCTATTGTAAAGTCTTGCACAGTCTCTCAATTTCTTGTATTAGGCTATAGTTTCTTGTGTTTGTTTTTGATCGTTGGCAGAAGTATGCTGATCAATGAGTTCGGCTAATACTTTTTGTGAATTGGACAGAGTGAGATCACTAATTAATATTTGTTGTAAGCGCCTTCCGGGAATGCATATAGCCTCGATTAATGCTAGAAGTCTTTGTAATAAGATGGATGAGATCCGGCAAATCTTTGGAGGATCCGATTTGCATGCTATTATTGTTAGTGAGACTTGGCTGCAGCAGCATATTCCTTCTTCGTTTGTTTCCATACCTGGTTTCAACATTCTACGTAATGACCGCAAGGGCCAGAGGGGTGGTGGTGTTGCCATTTATTTGAAAGATTCTTTTAAATCTCAAATTATCGAATTTTCCTCGAATGGTGCTATCGAGTTTTTATGTGTGGAGGTTGAGGTGGGTCTGGAGAGGTGTGTATTATGTGCTGCATATCGTCCTCCTGGTAATTTTGTTGATGAATGTCTAGAAGAACTTTCTTTTTCCATTTCACGTATTGCGCATCGCTATAGAAATGTTATTATTGGAGGTGACTTCAATGTAAATTTACTTCACAGTAATCCACCCACTGAAAGTTTTCGATCTGTAATTCAAGGTCTTCACCTCAATGTGGTGAACTCTCTTCCCACGTACTTTTGTTGTGCTAATCCTTCACTACTAGATCTCTTTATGACAACGGATAAAGATGAAGTATTATTCCATAATCAGATTAGCCCTCCGAGCATAATTGATCATGATATACTATTCATGACTTATAATGCTTTGTTTGATAACTCTAATCAGCTGAAGCAATTTTACTATCGATATTTCAAGCATATCGACGTGTTTAGCTTGGCTAATGAATTCCTGTCCCTTACATGGACTGATATCTTTGTCTGTCCCTCTGTTCAAGGTAAGGTTGACATATTGAATGAGCTACTCTCCTATTTGTATAACAAATATGTTCCCCTTAAAGTTAAGCGTGTTAGTACTAGTAGCTCTCCCTGGTTTAGTCACACAATTCGTGCTCCAGTTGTAGAAAGAGAGTTCTTATATCGTCAATGGAGGCGACTTAGAACTGAATATGCTCGATCTCTATTCAGATGCGCTCGGAACAAGGTAACTTCTGAGATTCGGATAGCAAAGCGTCTATATTATAGCTACAAATTTGACCCTAACCTGCCCCCCAGACTTTTATGGAGTAATCTGAGGAAGGCTGGTATTTGCTCTAAATTGAGTCCTGAAAAATCATTTGAGCCAGAGACCTTTAACAAGCACTTTACAACATGTTTTGGTACCGCTGTTACTCTCTCACAGCCCGCGTGTATTGAGACCTATCCCTTGCACGAGCAAGACATGAATTGTTTGTCTTTCCGGGGCGTCGGGCATGATGAGCTTTACAAAGCTATCTCTTGTGCAAAGTCCTGTGCTGTCGGTTTTGATGAACTCAATCCCCGCTTTGTGAAGCTTTTGTTTCCGTACATATCCACATATATATTGCATATTATGAATACTTGTTTGTCTTCCACCTGTTTCCCTGACATTTGGAAAGTTTCCAGGGTCATACCTGTACCTAAGAAAACTTCCCCTGTCAGCTTGTCTGATTTCAGACTTATTAGCATTCTTAGCTTCTTAGCGAAGGTCTTGGAAAAACTTATTTGTTACCAAATTCAGGAGTTCTTAGATCAAAATAATCTGCTCACGAGATATCAATCTGGTTTCCGTGCAATGCACAGTTGTGCGACTGCCTTGCTAAAGGTATCTAATGATCTCCGTTAGGCTCTTGATGCCGGCGAAATTGGCGTACTTGTTTTATTGGATTTTTCTCAAGCTTTTGATAGCGTTGTGTACTCTATACTACTCCGTAAATTGTATGTTAACTATTGCTTTTCTTCTTCTGCGGTCAAGTTAATAAGTAGTTTCCTCACAAACCGTTTTCAACAAGTAAATGTTAATGGTATTCTCTCCTCCTTCTTGCCTTTGTCTCAGGGTGTCCCGCAAGGATCTGTATTAGGACCTCTCCTTTTTAGTCTATACATTAATGATATCTTGGGTTGATTGAGGATTGTATTTGCAGAATCAATGATGATCTTGCTGCAATTCATAGATGGTCAATTGACAATAAGCTTTCTCTCAATCCTAATAAATCACAGTGTTTGGTGTTGTGCAGCTCACCTCCTGATTTCGATGATATACCCTCAGTTATTGTCAATAATGTCTTGTTACCTTTTGTTGACTCGGTGGCTAATCTGGGAGTGAAGTTCAACGGTCGCCTGAAATGTTGTGATCATGTTAAGAGTATGTTGGGTAAAATTTATGGTGGCTTGCGAAGACTTTGGCTATTTGCTAATATCTTACCAACATATTCACGTTTGACATTGGTTAAGACGCTTTTGTTGCCTCATTTTACTTACGGCAGTCTAATTTTCCCAAAGCTTGACTCCCTGTGCAAACGTAAGATGGAAGTTTGTTTTAATGATTGCTTACGATTCATTTTTAACCTGCGCAGATCTGCCCACATTACTCCTGTCAGTTACTCGTTACTGGGATGCTCAATTCAGACTTATTTAAAACGCAAGGCATTAATCTTCCTATTCAATTTAATACAGACTAGGAAGCCCATGTATCTTTATGAAAAAATAGAATTTCTACATTCTAGGAGAGGAATGAGCTTACGTATACCGCGTTTTAGTACATTGACTTATGAGGGATCTTACTTTGTCCAAATTGCTCGTCTATGGAATTCCCTTCCTCACAATACTCAGTGCGCGGCTTCTGTCAGCGAATTCAGGAAATATTTGGATGATTGCATACTTTGAGTGCTATGGGATGTTGGGTATGACTATGCAAGATTTTCTTATTTACATACTTCTTATTTCTTTTATAATTTTTGTTATTAATCATGTTTTTATTTAGTTTTAATTTTCTTTTGCCTCCTATATATATGTTGATTGTCTTCATTTTTCTTAGACATAGTAGGCACTTTCTAAAAATTTGTTTTTTTTTTTACATTTTTCTCTAGTTTCTTCTTTTCTTTTTGATTTCCGAGTTACTTGACTAGTTTGTATAAAGTACTATTTAAGATTTACATCTTGTGTACTTAAATTGTTTAATAAATGAATTTGAATTTGAATTCTTACTTTACCTCTTAATGCCTGTTTTCGTGGAGTGGCAAGAGACAGTGCCATTGCAGTTTGGGATGCTTTTCCCGAAGTTTGGGGGGTTCTCCCAGTTTGAAAGGAATGCAAAGAAATATTCTCTTGCAAGAAACTGCTAGAATCCTTTTCTAACTGCAACTCTCCATGAGTCTCCTGTGTAGAATATTGGCTGCACTCTGCTTCGCCAAGTAAATTGTCATCTGACTCAACTTTACCTATAAATAAACTATCCTGACTACCTAAATTTATAGGATCCTGACACTGTTGCTCTACTCTATACTGGGACGTATAGATATCCTGCTGAAAAATGATATTTAATCGAAAAAAAAATCGAAAAAAGGGTAACAAAAATAAAAATAAAAATAGGGTTGGGGTAAATAATACAACAAATTAATAGAGAAAAAAAGCCAAATATAAATTTCTAATAATAATGGTTAAATTATACTTCTCTATAGGGCTGTACAAAGTGTGGCATAGCCCATGGCAACAATCTTCCCCCGCTGGGCCCAAACATTTCAGCCTTAAAATGCTTTTCACACAGACGTGCGCTGGGTTTATCGGCTTCACGTGGTAGTCGCACTACATTCAACCAAGCCTGCCGTCTGTAAATTATAAAAAAGTTATTGATTATTGAATGTACATAATAAAATAGTGGCAGAAATAGTTACAAAAAGATCTTTCGCCCTTGCTAATTTGTGCCTGATTGATCTACAATCCATTCTTGATGGAGTCACTTACTTTGACTTAAATATATACTACAAGATCAGAAAATTATGTATCATCAAACCAAAACCACGTAAAATAAAGAATGTAATAAAGAAGTGCAAAAAGTGTGGAAGGATGCACATCAAATCTGTTTTATATACAATATACCCTACCCTACAAGACCAGATGTAAAAATCTCTATAAAACCATGGTTTCATTAGAAGGAGAAAAATAACGTATAATAAATTAGATTGATTTATTAAACGAAGAGGGAAAAGAAAGGTAAATAGAAAAGTAAATCACTTCATTATGATTAATAAACGAGATATTCATGTGTTGCTACTATTTAGTTTTGATTAAGACAGTTATTGTTTTTACGATTCTATGACATAGATCAGGATTATTTGTGATTTTGTTTTACATATAACGTTCCCTCATCAAATTACATGGCATTTATAGAGATGAATAAATAAAAATTACTATTAATTAATATAAAACTAACTTACGATGTAATATCCTTCGGCAATCTAAATAAGTGGTTGAATAATTTACATCCCGCTGAACACTTTTCTTTCAGCTTTGGGGCCATCTTTTCTTCATTTGTTCGTCGCACTGAATAATAACTGAAACTGACACAATATTTGGTGTCATCTAATTTAACGAGAAAACAAATCTGATGAAGAAAACTATAAGAAGTACAGTGGGAAACAAAGCATATTTTATTAACAAAAACAAACTTCGATCACATTAGATAACCAGGATAAGAAAATTTAAATAAAAGTAAAAATAATCTACAATAATTGTACTGATCTGGACAATAATTTCATAGGACCTTTGAGTGATGGGGCTCCACCAATTGATCTAATTTTGGGAGCAGTTTTAGAGTTGAAGGGTCCCTTGGGCACTTTAGAGCAAATGGAGATGCCTGTCATACTTGAGATAAATGTAGATATGTAAAAGGATCCGATCTATCGAAATTGTTCAACATGATCATATTCAGATAAAGCCGTCCTCGTCTTTATGGGTCTTGCTATACTTTCAAATAGATTTTGAAACCTTCCTTTCACAGCAATCACCAAGCCTTATCCTTTATTCTATTTAAAAACAAAAGAATTCTTCCCATAAAATACACGATACAAAATTCCTATACGCTACTAATATGAATTTGTTTAATAATAATAATAATTTGGTTGAATGCGATAAAATATAAAACACTTTATTACTGTTGTTAAAATCCAGTCGTTAGGAAAAAAACCTGGAATAGCCCTCAAATCAGAACAGGCCAACACCGGATTTTCTCCCAGCAACCAAAAAATTCCAAGATGATGATTAAGTTTAAGACACTTTTTACACAATCACTTTTCTATTTATTCGCGTAAAAATAGCAGTTTTGTACTTTAATATATTATAGACTTTATTCAAAACACTCTGCTCTCAACTATTGCTGATTTCTTTGGGGGCATAATATGTACACTGCTGCTGCTGTCCTACTACTTTGTAAAATAAAGTGTTTCATTCACTTTTTGAAAATTTTCTTCTCGCACGGTGACATCAAATTAAAATTATAACAAGTAAAAAAGCTAGAATTGGTCTAAGACCAATTCTTATGATACCCTAGATCAGGGTTTCCCAACCTTTTTGTCCTCTAGAGCAATTCTAAAAGATCGGTAGGGTGGCGGGCACCACCTATATTTACTCGACAAACTCCTTCCATAACTTCTCATTTTCCCATAATTTATTTTCTTATATTCATATTTGTAAATAAATAATAAACAAAACTGTTTCAAAATAATAAATTATTATTCAAATTTCATACATACGGAGAAATGTATTTGAAAAACGTAAATAAAGTAAACAAAAAACAAATACAAAGAAACATTTGATAAAAAATATAATATCAATATGTCAATGTGATCTTTGGCAATGCATATTATTGGCCAGTGCTTCATAATTAGGATAGTATGACGGTAATCCTGTTGGCAAACAATCATAAAGATGCTCATCGGTGAGCCGAGATCTATATCTTGATTTTATTAAGTTCATGTTTGTTCGCATAAATATGTTGAACCGAAAAATGATTCAATTTTGTATGCCGCTTTTCTCTGTCCACTGTATTCCAAAAGTCCTCTGATATTAAGGATTTTAGCAAAATATCATTCTTAGGCCCAAAATATCTAACTCTACTTCTTCTGCCTTACCCTGAACAAAGTCTGCAATACATGCGGCTATTTCCATTACATTTTTTTGGCAAGTAAAACGATTGATACAGAAGGAAACAAATGGCTCGATAAGTGTAAACTGCGAAAATCTCTCTTCAAACTGAGTTTTTAACACATGAAGATGCTTAATAAAGCTTCCTGGTGGATAATACAGTGGTAGGACATAAAGTTTAAAAATGATTCATCCTTCTTGCAGAGGGCAATAAATCCTTTGTTTTTACCACCCATTGCTGGTGCCCCATCGGTGGTTATCGCAGACAGCTTGTGCAAAGGCATAGTTATTGACTTGGCGCATGTTCTGAATGTATTATAAATGTCCTCACCCCTTGTCTGTGCTTTCATAGGTAGTATTTGAAACATATCCCCTTTTACTGTAAAGTTACTAAATACCATTCTCACCATAACCTGCTAACTGTGCGGTGTCTGAAATATCTGATGACTCGTCAAATTGTAGCGAGAACCAGTCACATTTTTCCAAGCCAGTCTTTAACTGAGTTTGTATGTCTGTTGAAATTGCATGTATTCTTCGTGTTACTGTATTATTTGACAACTGTAACTCTTGTATTGCTGAGACAATTTCACGTTTGTTAGAAAACCCATCAAACAAACAATCGGCACCAGTCAAAAATAGTTCTTTGAACAACTCACTATCAATGAAAGGTTTCTTCTTTTTTGCGAGCATGTGAGAAATTTTTCACCACCATTGACCAATGGTGGCATTTTTAGAATTTTCCACATGTCTAGTGGAAAAAGTCTGCTGTGCAGTTAGACTTGATTTTAGTTGACATTTTTTTTCTTTCTTACTTCAGATTTAAGTGGATAATTCTCACCAAAATTGGCATGAATTGTCTGAAAGTGTCGTTCAACATTATGTTTTTTTGGCACTGCAATACTACTACCACACAACAAACAAACGCATTTATTTTTCAAATTAACGAAACAATATTATTCCTCCCAGTCAGTATTAAAATTATAGGTTCGTTGTCTTTTACTCGGAACACTCATTTTAGGACTAAAAAAATAAAAAAATAAATAGTAATTGAACTACAGTATAGCCAGTATACCCAATATCAATGTTATAGAGCACGTCTGTTCTACATTATATGCATAAATCATAATAGATTATTGCTTGTTAATATAATAGAATAAGCACCTCGCTTTTAGCCCGTTAAAAATTTTCAAAAGGAATATCAAAACTCCTAATTCGTGTTTCGTCAGACGAAGATGTCTCCCAGCTAACAGTCGCGACCCGAACGGGGCAGCACTCGCAATCACAATGAAAACAACGCGGTTCCATGCAGGAATGCTATTTGCACATCACTCCTTGTACACTTGAATAGAAAGAATGAGAATCAACACAATTCGCAAGAATCAGAGGACGTGACTACTGTCCGATTGGCTGCCGGGGCCATGATTATTGCTTTCACTGACAGACAGAGCTGTACCATGTTTTTTGGCGCCTTCGGTGTTCATCGGCTCAGTTCGTGGCGTTCGTTCACTTCGGGGTTTCTGCGTGTACAAAGGTGAAAGTGATGTGCAAATACTACTCCCCGTCTTGAGCTAGCGTGCAGAGTGTAGTCTGGCTCGCCGCTAGACAAGTACTGTCAGCAAAGGAACCACTCATATGACTCATACATACAATATCGCAAACATACGAACGTATGTCATAAACCTAGGCACTGAAAAAATTTAAACTCTAACAAATAAATAAAACTAATTCACATTTTTAATTAATGTTTATGAAAAAATTCTGTCTGTGTCGGATAGTGGCGGGCACATACGAATCGTTCCGCGGACGCCATGGTGCCCGCGGGCCCGAAGTTGGGAACCTCTGCCCTAGATGAATGCTCGTATAAAATTTCGTATGATCACCGATCTATGCAAGTTATATTTTTGAAGTGGTTTTTCGCATATATTTCTATAACGGTTTGTCGGACAGTAAAAATGATTATAACTAATTTTATATGATTTCGTATTCTGAAGAAGTTTATAGTACAATCAAAATGTCTTGGACTGATCGTTTTCACAGTATACGTTAAAATCCTAAATTTTTATATGGCAAAACCAAGAAGGAGTTGCCCGATTTAGTCCATTTTTGAAATTTTATTTGCTAGTACAAAGGAAACACCATGTAGCAAATTTCAGCTCTCTATATCGATGCGTTCTCAGGCAGTGTCCAAATATGTAGTGGAAAACGAAAGTTTTGTATGGCAACCCCACGAAGCAGTTGCCCGATTTGTCTCATTTTCGAACTTAATTTTACTTTTTATACCCTAGATGAAATCTAAAGGGGTATACTAAGTTTGTCATTCCGTTTGTAACACCTCGAAATAATGATGGTAGAGCAAAATGGATTGGACACCCACGCATAATATTAAAAGTTATTTTGATTTTTGCATGTCCGTCCGTCCGTCCGTTGGTCTGTCCGTCCGTCCGTGCACACGATAACTCGAGAACGTGTACACTTAGAGAGCTGCAATTTTGTACACAGGCTTTAAAAAAAAAGTAAAATTAAGTACGAAAATGAGACAAATCGGGCAACTCCTTCGTGGGGTTGCCATACAAAAATTTCGTTTTCCGTTATATATTTGAACACTGCCTGAGAACGAGTCGCCCTAGAGAGCTGAAATTTGGTACGTAGTGTTTTCATTGTACTAGCAAACAAAATTTCAAAATGGACTAAATCGGGCAACCCATTCTTGGTGTTGACATATAAAAAATTAGGTTTTTTATGTATACTGTGAAAACGATCAGCCCAAGACATTTTTATTGTACTAAAAACTTCTTCAGAATATGAAATCCTATAAAATTGGTTATAATTATTTTTTCTGTCCGACGAACCGTTCTAGAAATATATGCGAAAAACCACTGCAAAAATCAAAATTGCTCAAATGGGTACCCATACGAAATTTCATACGGACATTCATCTAGGGTATCATAAGAATTGGTCTTAGACCAATTCTAGCTTTTTCACTTGTTTTTTTTAAGTCCGTGTACAAAATTTCAGCTCTCTAAATATACGCATTCTCGAGCTATCGTGCGCACAGACAGACAGACGGACGGACATGCAAAAATCACAATAACTTTTAATATTATGCGTGGGTGTCCAATCCATTTTGCTCTACCATCATTATTTCGAGGTGTTACAAACGGAATGACAAACTTAGTATACCCCTATAGATTTCATCTAGGGTATAATAAATATTTCGATTCCGGCGGCTGCTCATTTCTTTAATGTGGAGCATTATCTGTACATGGTAGCGGCTACCCAATTTAAATGTATTATACTTGAGCTTATATGATTTTATTTGGTGGGGCTGGTCAATTTATCTGTAGTTGTAGGATTTACTTGAAGGGCGGCTGGTCACTAAATTAGTATTGGTGCATTTTTGCACACTAGTCTCATAAACCATAGTGTGCGATATATTTGACAGCATCAGCTGATTTCAATATATAGTGGAACGCTTTGCTCCCATGACAATTTGCATTTAAAAAATTGCATGTCCTTTCTCCTATAGCCCTTATGGCAAGGAAGCCTTGAGGTGCTTTTAAGCTCTACGAGTTCTAATTTAGAGAGCTTTTAAATATTTTCATCTCTGTTGTTTTTCATGCCGCAATTTAAAAGTCGCTACTTTAGCTTATTCATACTTCGAGCGTGAGCAAATTGCTAATGAGGTAATATGTGTAATACTCATAGAGTAAATTTAATTGGTTGATAATTAGCCTCCCTTTACTCCGTGTGTGTCACCAAATACCTAAAAAAACAAGCATCTGCATTGCATTGCAGGCGTTTCCAATTAACTAGATAATTCAATTACCGTTAAGCATATAGTCAGTTAAATTTACCCTATGTGTATTATAAGCATAAGCTGCGGTTGCACTCAATTAATTGTGACATATTGATTCGCATCATTCTATGTCCGGTGCTGATACTTAATCCGTCCGGGGACTAAATAGACATAGAATCCGAGAAAAGGAATATAGATTTACAGCAAGAATCTTATTTGGTATGAATACGCGTCAAGAATAATGTGCATTAAAATACACATAGAAAGCTGACTGATTTTCATTGCGCTTGTGTAGTCTATATTTTTCCAAAGGACTTATTTCTAAACACTAATCAGAATACAAGAATTGCGCAAAAAACAGTTTACCAGACTCTACCAATAATTTACAAATACTTAGGGCATAAGTTTGAACTAGATTAACATCCTTGTTTAAGAAGACTATTTTTGGATTCTCCGGTACAGCAGCAAAAGCGGAAGGGGTTTTTTTGTTGTTTCATCACAAACTTATTGATTTTAGGTGGCAAACTTCAAGTCTTGGTTTTGACTCATCAAGACTTGAAGCTTATCACCTAAAAATTAATAAGCTGTGTGATGAAGAACAAATAACAAATTCTTTCGCTTTTGCTGTTGTACCGGAGAATCCAAAAATAGCTTTCTTGAACAAGTATAAAGTTTACCCGGGTAAAATAATAGTAATGTTATATGAGGTCTGTATGTTTATTTTTGTGTAAAAATGTAAAATTCAAGTAAAAACTTAGATAATACTAGATGATAATGAAAAAAGTTAACAGACAATTTGGAAAACCATTCAACTGTCAAATTTTTGTAGTCCGGGATTTTAACTTTGAAGCCTGGGTAAAAACTTTCGAGTAAACATATTAATAATATATATAATATTTGCATGGCTTTTAGAAAAATAACTGGCGAGTACAGCAATGATAAGGGAAGCCCATCCTCACGGACTGAGGTAACGTGTTGAAGGTCTCACTAAAGTCTGTATAAATATAATCCATTGTTGACGTTTTGCGCCAATTTTTTAATAGGCCTGTAGAATATTTTATTTTCTACCCTTTTTGAAGAAGATATGTGAATGGGTTTTTTTCACATTATTCACGAAAAATAACAACTTGCGTTCTAAAAAGTCCAGTGTATTTGTGTTTGGTGGACTTGTCCACCCCCTTCCCCCTTGAGTATGCTAAAATTATATTATAATTAAATTTTAAGTATGCTTACTGGTACCGCCTTGACGTGGCAAGGGGGCTTAATGCACATTCATTTACATGTGGTAATATATAATAATAATATATAGATAACTTTGTCGTAATAAATGTGCACACTTATGAGAATATATAGTTAAAAATATGGCAACATTGCGAAGGAGTTGCCCCATTGGTCCCATTTTTGAACTTAAATTTGCATTATTTTAAACACTTTGCACAATATTTGAACTCTCCACGTCGACGCGTTCTCAGGCAGTGTCCAAATATATAGTGAAAAACCAAAAACCAAACGGAAATAATTCATATTTCATATATTGTTTCTTTGGTACAGATTAATGAAAGTCCTATAACTAACCACTACCAGCACTAAACAAAATAGACTGATTTTAAAGATATGCCGTAAAAATATGATTAGATGAAATTACGATGGGCTGAAGTCCAATATTATGGTATATTCCATGCGCGCCGTCCGCTATAAGTTTGAATTTTTCCTTACGATCGAACACTGGAAGAAGAATAAATATTTGAAAATAATGTGTAGCCCTTAAGTCAATAATCGATTAGAGATGGGACCAATCCATTCATAAATGCATTAGTACTAGATTGCAGTCATAAGTAACTGCAAATCTTAATGCACTGAATGTGGTAAAATGTAATGCATAGGAATTGTAAAAATCCAATGAAACTGCAAAATCGATGCATTGAATTCAATGCCAATGCAAAATTCAATTGTTCATTATAAGTTACACCTCTATAGTCTATAATTGAATATAATTGATTGAAAAAGCTAAATTAGTATAGTTACACAAAAATTATATTTAAAGCATATTAATAGTATGTACTTCAAAACGTTTATAACATAAATTTAGAATCAGTATCTTGTTAAAAATTTCGCAACAAAACTAAACGTTCAAAATGTATATCAAGAAGCAACGTCAAATTTTTCTAGTCATAAACTATTCAATAGCTTTACTGGTACGATATGTAAAACAATTTGAAAGAAATTGATAGACAACCACCTGAACCTACAGGTCTTTGGAAAAGATCCAAATAAATTTTATATTGGTGTTACACTTATTCAACAACTAGTCATTCGACAAGAATGTCATTTTCTCTGAAAAAACGGCTCAAATTATTAATCCTTACAGACAAAAATTATGATTTAAATTTTAAACAATTTTCAACAACTTTCAAGCAACGTCAAATTTTTCTAGTCATAAACTATTCAATAGCTTTACTGGTACGATATGTAAAACAATTTGAAAGAAATTGATAGACAACCACCTGAACCTACAGGTCTTTGGAAAAGATCCAAATAAATTTTATATTGGTGTTACACTTATTCAACAACTAGTCATTCGACAAGAATGTCATTTTCTCTGAAAAAACGGCTCAAATTATTAATCCTTACAGACAAAAATTATGATTTAAATTTTAAACAATTTTCAAGAAATAAAAATTTGTGATTCTGATTTGTCATAAACGTTTTAAAGTACCATTATAAATTTTTGTAACTAAACCAATTTCACTTTTTTAATTACTGTAGAGGTGCAATTTACGATAAACAATCGAATTTTGCATTGGCTTTAAATTTGCAGTTGCATTGGATTCTTGCAATTACAATGTATTGAATTTACAATTGCATTAGACACTGAGATTTGCAATTGCAGTTGAATTGGATTTTCCCAATTCCAATGCATTAAATTTTAGTCAATGCTAATGCATTAAAAAACAATGTACTTTTCCTAATCCTGCATCAATATATTTTCTTACCGTTGCTCGATATGATTGAATTGGAGGGAATATACAGGTGTTATGTGCATTAGAAAAATCATAAAAAACATAAAACATTTATTTATTTGAGTGCCCGTGCCAAAGGCACGCCAAGCGCTGGGCACATCATAGCGAGTTACATAGTAGATACATACATTATTAGCAAACCAACTTAAAGAAATTATAGGGATATGTAGATACATGTCATTTTATAGCGAAAGGAAGGAAAAATTGTTAGAAGGGAAGAATTTGTAGATGAAGCACAGGACCAAGACGAGTGTGGAATCGAACCCACGACCCCTGGGTTGATAAGGCTGAACCACAATTGAAGTAAACGTAAGTACATTTACTTACGTAAAGAGAACGCGCCCTTTAATTTAACAGGCGTACACAAATTAACTTTAACTCGTGTGAGGGGAACTTTCGTTAAATTTAAAAGTCAAATTGCAGTCAGTAAAGCCTAGTATCGAGTTTGGGTAATAGTAAAATTTAACGCGGTCTCCAAAAAATAGCATTATAACGCTGGTAAAAAGTTGACGTAAGTTTTATGTGGAGAAAACGAAGTGTCAGCTGTTAAAATCATAATTAATGGGAAATATTTTTAAAAATGTTAAGTGATTATTATTTATAAACGATATATATCATCATAGCAACGACGAGAATGTTTGTTATGGTAATATGTTGAGTGATTGGCTTGGACGTGAAGGCCGAACTGCCAGCATGAGCTGACAGATCACTCGATGACAGCGATAGCACAGGGCGGCACGCTAGCACCTCGGCTAAGGGCGGCGGAGAGTGTGGGGGGAGTTCCCGAAATAACCTGCCGCTTGTCATCACCCATAATCAAAAAAAGTTTCGTGCCTTCAACAAACAAGCCAGCACACACTCGGTCCTGAAGGGACCCTTACGTCACTTACCTGTAGTTTGGGTGGAAGGCGTAGGTGTTATTACCTTCCTTTGCCAGCCCCATCCTCCCGATTGACCTTGGGTGGCACTATTTTCCAAAGTCCCTTGGCTGACCTGTTAAGAGAGACGAGAGCGGACCTAGACGACCCCTATGCTAGAGGAGAGGGCTCCAGGATGTGAGAGGAATTACAAAGACATTAAAGCGTCATCACGTTATAAATTCTGTTTATTCAGCAAATCGATATGTACTTCACTATTCACTAGTTCGGATTGCATTTAAACTGACGGATAACAAAAAAGTTGAATTGCTGAGTGTAGTAACATAAGAATCATCGAGGACTGGAAGTACGAGACCGCTAGGGCACCCGATATCTCAAAACTCTATCAGGAATAGAAGATTCCGAATCAAAAATTACAGTGCAACGATAACCTTGTCTCTTCCTATCACTTTACATAACGTTAGAGTCAACGAGACTTATCAGCAGAAACTGCTCTCAAATGAATTATTACGTTATCTTTATCGAGAAAAGATATGTTAGATCTAAACTTACAAAAAATTATAACCTAACACTTCTGCTTATCAGTTGAAATTCCAAAATCACCTAGACTAATATCGTTATATTAATTTAGCAAAAGGAAATATTTCAAATCGAAATCAACTGCACAAACAATGAAAAATTGAGTTCATAATTATTAATCTACGTGCAGCGCCATTGAGGCTAATCATTATTGTATTAATTTAGAAATAAACAAAAAAATACGTTAAAGTTATCGAGAAAAGATATGTTAGATCTAAACTTACAAAAAAAATTATAACCTAACACTTCTGCTTATCAGTTGAAATTCCAAAATCATCTAGACTAATATCGTTATATTAATTTAGCAAAAGGAAATATTTCAAATCGAAATCAACTGCACAAACAATGAAAAATTGAGTTCATAATTATTAATCTACGTGCAGCGCCATTGAGGCTAATCATTATTGTATTAATTTAGAAATAAACAAAAAAAAGGAAATTTTTTTCTTTTTAAATCACTTTACCACACAGAAGATCCCAGATGAAATGGGTACAAATTACCTTGTTTATGAACTTGTTCCTCCATGAAGGCCTCCTGGAGAGTTCTACCGTTTCTGTAGCCCTGCAAATAAGTCACAAAAGAAACTTCGTGCCTGGGATTTTCTTCACAATAAAAATTTACTCTAGGTCTATAAAGCCGTCAGGGCCAACCTGATTACTTATCTCTATATATCATGCACTAATCTAGTTATTAAACTCATTCCGTTTTCATTCCGCAAGGTTATAGATTATCAGCCGCTGGTATACTAAATTCAAAGCACAATATGATTTTTCGCTGTTGCACAGGCTACCGTATGCCGCTTGCTATACGTGTTCTATGGCATCAATGCAAATACCTCATACCATCATATGACGTTCAGGTGCTTCGCTGCTATAATACGTCGAATTTATTAACACAGGGTAATTAAGTACTGTTCAACTGAATGATTCAGTTAATTAGGATTTCAGATGTCCTGTAGAATTCCTTCTGGCATCAATATATAAACAATCGATAAATGAATGAATAAATCACGGGGCAAACGGTGTATGTAATGTAGGCATATCCCTTCAAGTTCGCTTCAAGACCTCCTTATACCTTGGTCTCGTATGTATCGCGACGTACAGCCAGGTAAAACAGAAAAGATAAAAAGGCGCAAAATGTCTACCTATGGGTACCTTAATTTTTCCTTGAAATTCGCTCCTTTTCCGTGCTTCAAATTGTTTCTTGCTTGTGCATTAGGGGCTGCATGCCGATGCTGCTTCGATCAGGTTTCTATTATTAATCAGTTTATCATTTTCCGATCAACTGGATTTTTAATATCTTGTTCACCAACTTGGGATTGATACTTTTGATAACTTTTTATGACTTGATACAAAAATATAAACTTCACTTTTAATTTTCTTGTCGATTAATTTTTATCATGCCAGTAGTACTTATCACGCCTCTGCTTTTCTTCTTCTTCTTTTCCGTCATGTCTGTCGTCCCCGCATGTCACGCGAGCTTGATGAAGCATTGCTTCGTCGAGGTGCGCTCAGTACGTGGTTCTACTTGAGGGCCGGCGTACATGCTGCAGTATTTCCGTGTAGCATATTGCTATATGCAATACGCTACGACCATAACATGTTGCTGCGGCAGGTCTAAATGTGTATCGTCATCAAGGAAATGCGCGGGAAAAATTAAATAAACTCGCTTTGTGAACAATCAAAGAAATGTCAAAGTTTTACCAGCATTTTAATGCTCCGTACATTAAAATGATCAGTAAAATGAGTGGAGACTTTCAAAACGCCATCTACCTTATAATAGAAAAAATGGCACTTTTTACCAGTGAACTCCGTACTGGACTAG
This sequence comes from Dioctria linearis, assembly GCA_963930735.1. Taxonomy (NCBI): domain Eukaryota; kingdom Metazoa; phylum Arthropoda; class Insecta; order Diptera; family Asilidae; genus Dioctria; species Dioctria linearis. The sequence goes on along the minus strand of OZ005743.1, from coordinate 53,541,895 downwards.
TAAAGACCTCAGTAAATTTTTTGCTTGGGATTTTACCAGCAGTAAAATTTGTATGTAAATGTCAATTTTTACCTGAACTCCGTACTGTTTTACTCGAACTCCGTACTAGGCTTAAAGGTGCGGTAAGAATCGCTAATTCCGCTCATTCCGTAAGAACGCGATGTGTCAAACAGTTAATTTATTACTAAATGATTAAAAGTGCAATGTTAAACTTAAAATGGAATAAAAATGGTACTGTGAATTGATAGAAAGCACAAATCTTCAATTAAATCAACTTCCAATTGTTAATTTTTTATACTTTTACCACCTTTTAAAATTTAACACATAAAATGTCATTCGGGCACTGCGAATTAATAGAAGGCACAAATCTTCAATTACATCAACTTCCACTTGTTAGTTTTTTCACTTTTACCACTTTTCCAAATTGAAAACATTAAATATCAAGATAATAACTCGTACGGAATGTGATATATATTTAGGCTAAAAGTATCAATTTTTCGTAAGTTAACCTCAGTCTCGTTCAATTTCGTACAGCTATTTACGTCTATTGTGGTTCAGCCTATAGTCAGCGTGCTTACCAACTGAGCTACCGACGCCGAGCACCGGCTGCTCTCTAAATTTCAGCATTCACAATTGCAACATTTTCTCAAGGTTGAAGCGATCAAATGTAGTTTTGGAGACCAATCAAGGGAAATAATTCATATTTCATACATTCATACTTCGGTGCAAATAAATGAAGGTTCAATAACACATACCCATTAGCTAAATTCCATGGTATCTAAAATAAACAGAAAACAGATGTATACTATTTCTCTACTGGTAGTTAATGCTTAATGTTATTCTAATTCGCAATGAAATAAAAAAAAAAAACCTTACTTATTTTGATACAAAACGTACTTTGTGAAAATTGAAAAAAATTGAAAAGTGAAAAAAAACTTCACATGACATTTGCTATTACCCTTTAACGCTTGTGCTTTTAAGCAGAGAGCTTTATAAAAATATGCCTTTCTCATTCTCTCCAGATTATTTTTTATTAGATGGATTTATAGCCTCCGTGAATAACGCTCCCGTGAAACAATTTGAGTCCGGAGTCCACAATGCGCCTACAGTTGATTGGCAAAATCTTAATTTCGATCATTAGTGAAAGTGTGCGTCTAGCTTGTGGTCGCGTGTAAAGCTGCAGGAGTTTTCCGTCTAATTTCCATAAATTTGTTCTACTTGCTATTTTTTTTAATACCATTGGAAAGTAAACATATTTGGCTGCAATTTGTTATAACTTCATTTTTCTGTGAGAGCGATAATTTTGGGCTATACGACTTGTTTAACTTGAAATTTTAGTTCTTCCTCCACGATGAGTGTACAAAAGTAAAGTGTGCTGAGTTCTTACTTTACTGCATGGCTGTACCCGGCTCATTCCTATTATATTCCGTTCCGTGTTGTTACGACGCATCAAGTCATTCTTTCAGTGACTTTTGCGTGGACATATCGTCAGTGAGTGCGCTTAAATAAAATATTATAAACAGTGTTTATATGGAAAATACATATTGCAGTAAGTTATTTATATATTATTATTATAATTATTTTTATTATATACATACAAAATTGTGTGTAATAATATTAGTGTAAGGATTTCACTCTTTCAGTCTATGATTAAGTAAAATAGTCTGTGATTAAAAACAAATATAAATGCAAGAAATTATGGCGTGGACGCATTTTCGTGTTTGCGTCCATATTGTGTCAGACAATAGTATTTATAATATAAAGCCGCTTTCGGCTGACATAATGTGGAATGAATTTTTCCAAATCGTTTACAGGACATTATTATTATTATTTAATACATAAAAAATATTGTGTAATAAGGCTAAATTTCAATCTTATAGTCTGGGATTAAAAACAAATATAAAAGTAATTTTTGTGTTTGCGTCCATATTGTGTCAGACAATAGTATTTATAATATAAAGCCGCTTTCGGCTGACATGAGCCTAGTACTAAGGTCCGCGCTAAACTAAATTTTAGCGGGTCTCCAATATCGGGCCGTTCTTTAGCAGCTAAAATATGACAGCGAAGACTCAGAGAAAAGATATATTAAAAACAACAAGAACAAGCATTTTGCAATTTTTTTACGGAAATACAACGCGCGGTCATAATATTTCTAAAAGCAGGTAGTTAAAATTATTTGGAAATATTAAAAATATGAAAATAATATGCATAATGTATAGGTACACTAAATAAAAAATTAAGAATGATATTGAAAATACGGCCACGAAAAGAAATCCAATTCATCTGTACTTACAGCAAAGACGTACAAAACTACGTTAACTACAACAATCCGGTCAATAAATTTATCAAATCTCAGAACTCTGACAAAAAATATTTTTAGCGCGCTAAAGAATGGCCCGGGCGGATAAATTCAAGCTAAATTTTTTGGAGACTTACTGGTGGTGCCATCTCTATTCAAAACCCAAAGACAAATTTAGCGCGTTGACCTTAGTACCGCTCTCGCTAAAATCCAGGATAAATTTTCGCCAAAATCTTTTAGCTTGCTAAATTTTCATACAAAATTTAGCTTAGCACCGACCTTAGTACTAGGCTATAATGTGGAATGAATTTTTCCAAATCGTTTACAAGGAAGTCGTTTAAATAGTCTTGATGATTCTGCTTAAAGCAAGGGCGGAATTTAATACTTTCTAGTCACTTAAAATAGGACCTTAAAATTTAATAATAATAAGCTGCTCAAACCATCTTGGTATTTAAATCAATTTATATCGAAGTTCTCGGACAGTTACTATTTTAAAAAGCTCGGCTCTTCGAGTATGAGTAAAAAGACTTTATTGACAATTTTTGACGCTTCTAAAAGCCTTATTTAACCACGTACATCGATGATCTATATCATGTGCTTTGGTCTACGATACACAGTATTGATGTGATGCAGGCAAGAGCGTCAATTTTCTAAATCTAGCCTGTTATTCTATGATTCTCTAATCGACTACAGGATAACGTTACAATATTTTCCTCCTCTCCAGTTGTTGTAGTTTGAAAGTACTCCCTTCTTTGGAATTTTGATTCTCTCAAGCGTCCAGGAAAGTAAGTGTTCCATGACTTTGTATGATTTTGTGATTAAATTGCGTACAAATTCGCAAAATTCTTTAAAGACATCTACGTTGCCTTAGTGCCTGTCTCGGTCTTCATTCCAAACTTTTTGTTGACAGTTTCATTTTCTGTTGTCGGGGGTGATTTAAGCAATTCATATTACAATTAAGACGATGATATCTCCTCTAGGGATGCATCGAACACCACCTTCAGTTGGTGTAGAACTCGTATTCTTTTGCTTATATCGCAATTTTGCACTATTATTAAGTTTCACCTTCTGGTTTGCAGGAGCGTTGAATAATTATTCTCCAGAACTGGTATCCAGCTAATGAGGCTGAACCTGTCTTCTTTGGTGAGTATTTTAGCAACACCAACATCCTACCATTGTGTACATACAATTAAGCTCAAAATTAAAATCTATTTCTTTGTTAAGCCAATCTTATAATATAGGTATATTAGTCAACGTTCTAACAACAACCTTAATTGTGGTGTAGACAGTAGAGAGGAAAGTGTGAATGCTATGATGGAGGTATCAATTTCTGAAACAGAATTAGACTATATTGAAGGGACTATAGGTGAAAAGTCTGATGATATTCTGGCCATAGATCGTGAAATTTCATCTGATGACAGTGAATTGATTGAGGAAAAATTATCCAACTTTTTAAAAAATGGGTAGTAAAAAATAACATAAAGCATAATTCATTAAACGAATTGCTTTCCTTTTTAAAACAGAATGGATATCCATTTTTGCCACTAGACAGCAGGACATTTTTGAAAACTCCGTTTGAAAGGATCATTGTTGCCATACATCCCGGAAAATATGTTCATATTGGGATCAAATCATCTTTAGATAAAATTTTATCAAACGTCAAGGATATTCCAAAAGAACTGTTATTAGATTTTAATATTGATGGAATTCCCCTATCAAAAAGTAGCAATAGTTGTTTCTGGCCTATCTTATGTAGAATATTCAACTTGTCGGAGTTTGGAGTTTTCACCATTGGGATTTATCACGGCTATCAGAAGCCTAGAAACTTTAATGACTTCCTGCGAGCCTTTATAGATGAAATTAAAATATTACTGCACGATTATATGTATGAGGATAACATTGTTAAGATCATAATAAGAGCTTTCATATGTGATGATCATAACGGATATTTTGGCTGCAATAAATGTTCACAGGAAGGGCATTTTGTAAAAAATAGAATGACTTTTCCGGAAACAGAAGCACAACAGAGAACAAACGAGACTTTTAGATGCAGAGTAAATGAAGATCACCATAATGAGACAAGTATTTTGGAAGAAATCCGAATAGATTTAGTAAGCCAATTCCCCTTGGATTATTTACATGTGTTGTTACTAGGAGTAGTGAAAAAAAATGTTGAAAATGTGGCTGTGTCGAGACACTGCATCGTTATTGCCCAGCAGAGATATTCGAAATATTTCTGATAAATTGGTAAGCATGGCCCAAAGACAGCTATCAGAATATGAAAGGAGAACACGACCCTTATCAGAATTAGGAAATTTCAAAGGAAGCGAACTTAGAACCTTTGTGAAGGTATCTGGACCGTATGTCTTAAAAAACATTCTCCCTCCAGATAAATACAGCCACTTCTTGTTGCTCCACGCCTCTGCTGTAATTTTATGTGACTCAGAACTCTGCAAAACTCAAGCTGATCTGGCTGAAAAAATGATTAAAGCATTCACCGTAAAATTAGGTGATATTTATGGGACACATCATTTAGTATACAACGTTCATGCATTAACCCATCTTGTGTCTGATGTGAAGCAATTTGGGAAACTAGATGACTTTAGTGCTTTCCCTTTTGAGAGCTATATGTATACAATAAAAAGGCTTTTAAAAACTTGTAAAGATCCCCTTGCCCAAATTTGCAACAGATTGTTCGAAAAAACTAGCATTAATTTCTTTCCAAACAAAACCGAGAATGGAGACATTTTACAGCTAAAGAAAAAAATCAAAATGATTCATAATGGCGAAGAAAAAACAATATATCACCAAATTAATTTCAATGGATTTAAAATAAATAATACCATTAAAGATCAGTGGTTTTTTTCCAAAAGAAAAGAAATTATTCGCTTTGTTATGAATCCACTAAACCTAACTACCTAATCTCGGATTCATAACGTAAATCAAAACACAAATCTCAAACGCACGTCATGCGTCTAGCAAAATCACGTTTTTACCTTTTATCCCAAAAAAGGCATTTCAAATCTTCTAAAATTCAATAAACTTGTTGCATAATCCTAAAATTACGAATTCCCAACGTAAATGCAACAAAGTATACTTCCACAAACAATAAACAACAACCATCAGGTGTCAGATATTCTATCCCATTTGGCGCGTGCCTAAAATGATCATAAATTCTTCTACAAATGAAATGTAATATGATCCGGCGCTAGTATTCGCTCAACGTAATGATTCATTCATGAAAGCAGACGAAGAAAATCGTCACCAGGCAATTCAGCCCAAATACGTGACTACGTCACCGACCGATCTAAGACCGGCAAAATTACCCAACAGGTGCACCTTTGAATGGCTGCACTTCGTTGCATTGGTAAAGTTACATGAAGTTTCATGAATTAATGAATTATGATGACCCTGAAATTTTGTTATGCATAGAATCGATCACCGAACTTACAGAAAATTGTTTTTCGATTCGATTTTTTTTGGAATTTGTTATTTCCGCTCAATTTCCCGATTTTGTTATTCAAAACAGAAAATTGAGCGATCATCAATTTTCCCTTAGAAAATTGCTGAATTTTAGAAATTTGTGGAGGGGAGTATCATCCCCGTGTAAATGAATAATATAAATATGATGCGGTTGAACTAGGGAAATCAGAGAGTATTCTTTAACCACTTAGGAGAGTCCCCCTACCAGAGGTAAGGCCTCCTAAGTTCTAGACAAGAAAAAAGTTTTGTATAAGTGAAAATTATAAGTTATCGAGACAGAAGCCGAAAGAAAAGACTTCTACTATTAAAATTATAAATCTTTCTATTAATAAATTTTATTCTCCTAGAAGCAGTTTTTTTTTTAATTTGCTTATATTGCGTTATACCTAGGGAGGTATAACTACATATAACAGCTTTGAATTCGCCGAAGTTATAAATGGAACTATTTATATAAATGGACCAGAAATATTGGAAAAAGAGAACTTCTATACAATCCCGATTGAATCATCCAAAATTAATATCTATCAAGCAAAGCCAAAAGAAAGCTGTGTAAAAAAGTGGCCCACTCATTCTTTACATTTGAAAATGTTTCATATAAAAGACGATGAGTCTAACACATATACATTTTTCCCCATGTAGTCATTGGAATGGTGTTAACAAAATATTATAACCACAAGCACAAAATGTTATAACCACAATAAATCAATAATGGATTTGGAAAAGAAACTATTATAATCCCGATGTAAGTGCCTTCGAGTAGATGTAAGAGAGATAACGGCAATGCATAATAACTTACCTCCTTCTTTATACTTTTTCAGATGTATGTCGTTTTAGAAACGATTGAGTTGGGGGAGAAGATGGTCTCAGTAGTTCCCTCTAATTGGATAATTGAAAAAAGTTTGTATTGGCCAAAAAAGTGCAACTTATTGAAAGCTGCACAACAGCGGATCGAGCCGGACATATCGAATTGGACCAAATATGAAGAATACAAAATTTTGGCGGGAAATATTCGTTAGTATGAATTTATTTATTTATTTATTACTACTGTTATAAATCGCACTACACAAAAAAATAAGTTAAATTTCATGTTCATGTGTCCGTTTTGTGCTTTTCGTATAAGTTCTTTATTTTATTATTAGTTATTACTAATATACTTTCAGCTACATATGAAGATGCACGTAAAAAAGAGGCCTACTACGAAAAGTTTTCCAATTCTGCTTCAGAACAAGACGAAATGGAAAGGCGAGTAAGGAAACGCCAACATCCTGTACTTTCCAACATTAAAGAGGATGAAATAGACTTCAATTCCTTTTTTAAAGACAATAAATCTACTTCCGATGCAGAAGGTGCTACCAGTCCCGTTTCAAAACAACTTAAAACAAAGGCAGCACAAAAAATAGTTGAATTGAAAGAGCCAATAATGAGCTCCATCCAACTATTAAAACCAATTGAGGAAGAAGTCTATCCATCAAATTCTGAGCTGAATAAAAATATTAAAAAAGTTAAAAAACATCATAAACTTGAATTAGCGAAAGAACTGTTTAAAATTAAAACAAGCATATACGAAATGTGCTCGATTGTCCAAAAAATAGAAGCAGATGTTGAAGAAATAAAAAATAAAGGCGATGGAGATTTTTGCAGCAAATTAGATGTATATTGGACGCTGTTCAGGGCTTATGCGCTCAACATGGTGCATATAATAGCAATATAATAAAAGATGATCTTTTTGAAATGCCTAAGTTGCCTATAGAGTCAACCGAAAGACTCAATTTACTGAATACACTTTTACTGAAACGAGAATATTGTGAGCAAATGGTACGCACTTTCTTACTTCATATAACCGCATACCATATTCTAATATTCTAACTTTTCTAGGCTGTTCGTCTTCAGATACGCATACATTCATCAAATTCATTAAATAAAAATGTAAAGCGTTTAATGGAGTCGCTTATTGAATACAATGTTTATTCGTTGTACAGCTGGAGTGGGAAGTCTGGCATACAAAGTGGTGAGAAATTTTAATTGAAATAAATCACGCTGAAAGAAATTTATGTAAATATTATTCTTTTTACAGAAAAAGTAAAGTTAATATTTGCTGATTGTCATGGAATTATATCTTTAATAAATAAAACCATTGGACTGAAGCGCACTGAAGATGAAGAGACAATTAGAAAGGGCATTGTAGAATTCTTAAAAAGAGTTCCACAAAATAAATATAGAGGCGAAACCAAGAAAAACACCTGTGCATGAAGTGCAATAATTATGTATATTTATTGCAATAGTTATATTATATAAAGTCTGATTTAATTTTGTTGATTTTTTTAAAAAGTTTATAAAACTGGGAGTTATATTATATAAAGTCTGATTTAATTTTGTTGATTTTTTTAAAAAGTTTATAAAACGGAGTTTTTTTTTATAAAGACTGAATTAAATTGACAGCATTTTATTTAATTATTACCTATACAGATTTTTTTCCGTTCATCCTATTTGTCACTAATGTCTGCAGTGTGGATTTTAGTTGGATCAAAAGTCCTATCTGTGTCTTTGCGTGTTTGTTTAAGATTGATGATTGACTTGGACACAAAAACCTCAGTTGAGTCTGTGTTGTGTGCTTGATTGAGGTTGACGATGGACTCATTATTGCGTCCGTCGCATTTACCACTACTGAGTCTGTAGTATTGCCGTTTTAGTTGGACACAAAAGTCCCAGTTGGGTCTGTACTGTGTGCTTGATTGAGGTTGACGATAGACTCATTATTGCGTCCGTCGCATTTACCACTACTGAGTCTGTAGTATTGCCGCTTTAGTTGGACACAAAAGTCCCAGTTGAGTCTTTATTGTGTGCTTGATTGAGGTTGACGATGGACTCATTATTGCGTCCGTCGCATTTACCACTACTGAGTCTGTAGTATTGCCGTTTTAGTTGGACACAAAAGTCCCAGTTGAGTCTGTACTGTGTGCTTGATTAAGGTTGACGATAGACTCAATATTGCATCCGTCGCATATACCACTACTGAGTCTGTAGTATTGCCGTTTTAGTTGGACACAAAAGTCTCAATTGTCGCTGTGCTGCGTCCAGCCAAAATGTGTGCGACACATGAATCAAGGCATTTCCGACTTTCGCCCGCATTTTCGTCAGCCGGGCGACAGACTGCGCCCGCAAAGTGATTTTGTGTCCCCAGGGACACATTATTGACTTTTTATTGACACAAAGTGAGAAATTGTTTCACGGGGCTTACTCACACCTTTATACATTTTTCGGCCAAAATATTTTCCTCTTCCAGGAGAGTCGTGACTTTATAATTAATCATACTTCGGCCCTTATGGCAAGGAACGTAATGCCTTAGACACACAGCACTCTTAATGAAGAAATAACTAACGACTCATTAGTCTATAATGATTCATTATAAACTGCGGACACACAGCCATTTCTTTAATTAAGTTGAGCTGTCAAACTGGTTTTGATAAACTTATCACCTTAAAGAAGCAATATGAATCGAATTAACGCGATAAACTTTGTTTTCATTTATTTTATTTTCGAATTTAACAATTAACAAATGAGAAAAACATTATATTAAAAAAAATATTAATAATATAATTTGTGATTTGCATTTCTTTGCATTTCTTCTTCTTATTTTTCAAATCGGTAGATGCACAGCGGAGCTCCAGATTTACATTATATGTCAAATCTAGCACATTTTTCCTCATTATAGCTATAATGAAGGAGGAAAACACTTCATTAATGCACTTCATTATCATCTGATTTTCGAGCTATAATGACATATACAATTTGACACACGGCATTTTAATGAATAGTTAGTACAAATGATTCATTAGTTCGTGCTGTGTGTCTAGGGTATAACCCCCGGAATTTAATACAAGCCATGAAGTCGCCGAAGGCACCGACACATCAAAAGGCCTTAACGTGGCGGGTACAGCATTTAGTAAGAGCTCACTCTCACTGCTTTTTGTATACTCGTCATGGAGGAAAAACTAAAATTTTATCTTAAACAGGTCCTAAAGCCCAAAACTGTCGCTCCCACAGCAAAATGAAGTTAAAACAAATTACAGCCAAACATGTTTTCTTTCTAATAGTATTAAAAAAATATAGCATGTAGAACAAATTTACTGAAATTATAGCGTTTGAACAAAATACAAGCAACTTTTATATGAAAACCTCCTTCAGTAAGACAAGGCAAGAAGACTGTGGATGTCGTCTGCTGACCGGCCCGCTGCTCTCTTTTTTCGACTTTGTTCATGGCTTGTATCTTGCGGAGGCTACGCAAGGAAGCGTTGAGGTGCTTTTAAGCTCTACGAATAGTAATTTAGAGAGCTTTTAAATATTTTCATCTGTTGTTTTTCATGCCGCAATTTAAAAGAAGCTAATTTATCTTATTCATACTTCGTTTTTGACTAAAGGCTGAAACAGATTACACTTTAGTGCGCGACGCGACAACGCGGCAAATTGTTAGATAACATGTGTTTCGTATTGTGTATCACGCATTGAACACGGCGTGACAGTGCGGCGAAAATTTTTGCCGCGTAGTCATTTCTAAAGGCTGAAACAGATTTCACTTTATTGCGCGGCGCGACATCGCGGCAAAATGATCGGTGAAATTGTTCCGCCGCGCTGTGACACATGATTGCAATAAGACCGCAGTAGTGTAGATACAGCGCTCTTAAATTGGTACTACATATTTTCATGAGAAATTGCCTACCCCAAATATAATTTTTTTGTTGGTACCACTGAAAGCGAGCAGCAAATTTAGAATTACGCGGCAAAATGTTAGAGAACATGTGTTTCCTATTGTGCTTCACGCATTGAACGCGGCGCGACAGCGCGGCGAAAATTTTTGCCGCGTAGTAATTTCTAATCCTAAATTTGCTGCTCACTTTCAGTGGTACCAACAAAAAAATTATGTTTGGGATAGGCAACTTCTCATGAAAATCTGTAGTACCAATATAAGAGCGCTGAATCTACACTGCTATGCTCTTATTGCAAACTGTGACACAGCGCGGCGGAACAATTTCACCGTTTATTTTGCTGCGATGTCGCGCCGCGCACTAAAGTGTAATCTGTTTCAGCCAGTAGAAATGATTACTCGGCAAAAATTTTCGCCGCGCTGTCGCGCCGCGTTTAATGCGTGATGTACAATAGGAAACACATGTTCTCTAACATTTTGCCGCGCTGTCGTGCCGCGCACTAAAGTTTAACCTGCTTCAGCCTTAAAATCCTAAATTTGCTGCTCACTTTCAGTAGTACCAACAACAACAAAATTATGTTTGGGGTTGGCAACTTCTCATGAAAATCTGTAGTACCGTAACCCCCGGAATATAATACAAGCCATGTAGTCGCCGAAGGCAATGACACATTAAAAGGCCTTAACGTGCCGGGTACAGCATGCAGTAAGTGCTCACTCCCACTGCTTTTTGTATACACGCGATGGAGGAAAAAGTAAAATTTCATTTTAAACAGGTCCTAAAGCCCAAAACTGTCGCTCCCACAGAAAAATGAAGTTAAAGCAAATTGCAGAAAAATATATCTTCTTTCTAATAGTTTAAAAAATAAATAGCATGTAGAACAAATTTATGGAAATTATAGCGTTTGAACAAAATACATGCAACTTTTATATGAAAAACTCCTGCAGTAAGACATGGCAAGAAGACTGTGGATGTCGCCTGCTGAGCGGCCCGCTGCTCTCTTTTTTCGACTTTGTTCATGGCTTGTGTATTCCGGGGGTTACAGTAGTACCAATATAAGAGCGCTGTATCTACACTGCTGCGCTCTTATTGCAATCTGTGACACAGCGCGGCGGAACAATTTCACCGTTCATTTTGCCGAGATGTCGCGCCGCGCTCTGAAGTGTAATCTGTTTCAGCCTTTAAGTCGACTGCAGTCGCCGACGAGAACAGAGCCCTGGAAGTCCTGCCCTGAAAATTAGGTGGCGTTCGACCCGTACAGAAAGCAGTCCCCCATACATGACGCAGCTAGCCTCAGTGTAGCATACAGCTGCATGCAATATGCTCCGAGCATAACAAACATTTAACCACAAATGAATGCAAAGCGAATGATATTCCCGAATGAGCAAAGGTCAGTAGGTTTTTGAATATTTCCGGGAGCCACTCCTCCTCCCACCATCTGATATGTCTTAAACTCTCCAGGAGATCCTCTGAAACATTTAAATAGTATCCTTCTCCAAAAATACGGTGTGGAAGAATTCGCATCCTTAAAAGAGCTAGCACTCAACCAATTATGAAAGTAACACAAACGAAAATCTGGAGTCGTCCAAAGGTCAGGATGTTTTTGAACGGGAAATGTCCCAATATCGTCAGAAAAACATTTTAAACCGTTTAAATAATAATTTTATTCAAAAATATATATTTTTCCACAAAATAGTAAACACATATAACAAATCCAGAATCGAGTAAATACCTATAAGGACTTTGTTTACCAGATCTCTCGGAAACCATTCTTCCTTCCACTATATGATTTGTCCCATTCTCTTCAAAGGATCTTTTGTAGCATTTGGGTAGTAATTTTATCCAAAATTACGGTGTGGAACCATATACATCCAACTAAAAATGCAAGCACATCAAAAACGTGGCGAAAAGTACATTAATTTGCACTGAAAGAAAAAGAAAAATGCTCAATTATTAAATTATCAAGGTCTGTTATTTTTTAAAGTACACTTCTAATTATTATAAGTTACGTTTATGTTTATATAAATAAATATTAAAATATTTTCCCTTTTCTGTTTTTGTGCCATTTCTCGTCATTCCATTTTTTCCTTAGAACCACCGACATATAATAAGAATGGACTGAGCCATGCTATCTAATTCCTATAGTTAAAAATGGCACAAATTTTTGCTAAAACCTATTTGTCTCTTTCAAGCTCAAAATGTACACTGAACTGTAACCAATTTTGGAAACAGTACGGCTGTATTAAGTGGAATGCATTAGAATTGACATAAAAATTGTTTTTATACGTCTATCTCTTACAAGCTCAAGGAAATTCGACAACAAATCTGCAGAGGACCGCATTTTTCAGTAATATTACAAATGAGTTCTTGGGCTCATTAAAACAAGTTTAACTTTCTAAATAATTTTAATTTAATGCAATACTATTTTATAACATCTTTAGTGTTTCCAATCGACAAATAATATTAAATTATGAATCGGTGTGCAATTGTACGAAGTAAAGGGTTTTCACAGCCTGTTCAATATTTGTGCCATTTTTGAACCAAGAACGCTCAGTCCATTCTTATTATATGTCAGTGCTTAGAACATATATCAAACAGGAGTGCGGGTATCGTATAAATTCGTGTACACGAGTGAAGCTTTCTTCTCCTCATAATTATGTCGAAGGGGAAGGCAATAACAAAGGACCGAATATATTGGAGAAAGCGAGATATAAGTCTTATCTGCCAAGCACTGACATCACTGACATATAATAAGAATGGACTGAGCGTTCTTGCTTCCAAAATGGCACAAATATTGAACAGGCTGTGAAAACCCTTTATTTCGTACAATTGCACACCGATTCATAATTTATTATTATTTGTCGATTGGAAACACTAAAGATGTTATAAAATAGTATTGCATTAAATTAAAATTATTTAGAAAGTTAAACTTGTTTTAATTAACCCAAAAACTCATTTGTAATATTACTGAAAAATGTGCTCCTCTGCAGATTTGTTGTCAAGTTTCCTTGAGCTTGTAAGAGATAGACGTATAAAAACAATATATTTGTCTGAATTTTGATGTCAATTTCAATGCATTCCAATTAATACAGCCGTACTGTTTCCAAAATTGGATACAGTTCAGTGTACATTTTGAACTTGAAAGAGACAAATAGATTTTAGCAAAAATTTGTGCCATTTTTAACTATAGGAATTAGATAGGATGGCTCAATCCATTCTTATTATATGTCAGTGGGCGCGTTTAGGCCGAGACCAAACCAGTTTGCAAGAATTGGTAGCATTTGGTCACAACCATGTAAAAATACCAACCATTCCGGTATGGTTTGTAATTATGCGGAGGAAAAATCGATAATTTTGACCGGTTTGGTCTCCGCCTAAACGCGTTCAGTGTGAGTTTTTGTGTTTTCGTGACGGTAAATAATTTATGTTAATTATTTGTGATTTCGCAGTGAAAACAAACAACAGTTTTTTTTTTCAAAACTAGTCAAGTGATTTAATATAAACAATTTAAAACAATATTTAGTGTGAAAAAACTTGTGTATAAATACAATTTGAACAATGAAGTGTTCAGTAAAAGGTTGCCGGAGTTATAGAGGAAAAACTGGGCCGTGGAAAGCATTTTTTAGGCAAATATATTCACAAATTATTTGTAATCCATTTACTTTTAACTAATAATACCAAATATTGCTGAATCATCTTCAAACAAATATAAAAACTTGAATTTTGTTGTGCACTTACATGTAAGAAAAATTCTTGTTTACGTGAAAAGACAACTGTCAAAGTCGAAAGGCAATAAGTCAATGGCGGTGGGTTAAAAATATTTTTAGGGGACATTTGGAAAATTATCTGAATATTTTGATTTGAGTAGATAAATCAATTAAACGGAAAATGTGAAATAACCTTTTTAAAAGTAACTTATTATATTTTATATATATATTTCATTCCTGTGATAAATTTGTATTTGTGAAATTTGTTCTTGCTGGAAACTGCAATAAAATTTTCTCAACTAGGTATCTACAACATATAGTTTTGTTAATTTGGTTAAGACGTTTCCACTAAATTCACTTATTTTTTGATTTTAGGTTTCCTAAGGAGGAAATTTAAAAAAGAAATGGCTCGATTCGATTGGCGGCCAGAGTATAAGCTAGCTCAAAGAGTCTCTCTTTGTGAGGACCACTTTTCAGCCATGGATTATCAGATCGTTGGAGTTAGGCGGAGGTTGGTGAGAAATGTGATAACTTCTCTTAAAACAAAAGTGGTAGGTGGATTCATTTAAACTGAAATATTAATTTTTATTCTGATTAAATTAAACGGTTAAGATACATAATATCTTTAAAAAAATTTTATTTGTACAGGATCATGAGGAACGAGTGGAGCACATTCCTGTGAGAAATGCTGTGGAGAGCGCATCACACTATGAGGAGAAAAGTGATACTATAATTGACTTTCCCCTAATCGAAATTGCGGAGATTTATATAGAGGAATCAGTAATGGTAAGTTTAGATATGAAGGAGCTCAGTAGTAGTGGTTTTTTGTTACACCTTAGCTGATCGAATAAAACGATTACGATACTAACATCTTCCTAATTTTTTTATTTCCAAAGGATCACGAGGAACTAGTGGAGCACATTCCTATGATAAATGCTGTGGAGAGCGCATCACACTCTGAGGAGAAAAGTGATGCTATAATTGACTTCCCCCTAATTGAAGTTGCGTAGATTTATATAGAGGAATCAGTAATGGTAAGTTTAGATATGAAGGAGCTCAGTAGTAGTGGTTTCTTATTACACTTTAACTGATCAAATTAAACGATTAAGATACATAACATCTTCTTAATTTTTTTAATTGTACAGGATCACGAGGAACTAGTGGAGCATGTTTCTGTGAGGAATGTGGAGGAAAGTGGTGTTATCGTTGGAGAATCAGCGAAGTATTATATGAAATCACAGCAAACGCTATCAGTTGTAAGTAAAAAGAGAAATTTTTTGCTTAAATTCTAGTTTATGTACATATGTATTTTTTATTGTTTCAAATGCTGCCGAAGGAAAGTTGGAACGTTAAGGTGCAGGTCAGACGCTTCAGCTTGCATCGATGTCTACAAATTTCACACCAAGCGCTGTTAGTAAAACTTGGACTGAAATTTCTATCTGTAAACTTATAAGGTATGGTTTAAATTAAAGTCGCAGCTGTGCTAACATCACTTCACACACAAGGCCCTTACCCGATTAAGGATTTGGAATTTATGCGCCATTGATGGTTTGAAAAGTTGCAGTGTAGCAGCGTGCAAACACGTCTGGGCCGGATCTTATGAAATGAAATTGATCTATATATATTTATCTATAATATGTACATATATATTTTTACAATAAACTTGATCATAGCATTGTAGTTATTGTTGCTTTGCATGAAAGTTTCCCATTGTTTTTTAAAAAAAAAACCAATTATGTTACTAACGTTATCCTTAAATTGTGTCGTCGCCAGTAGTACTGCTTGCAGAAATATGTAGAATGTAATTAATCTTCATAACTAAGATCATTTACTTCGTTAGGAGGACTTTGAGAATAACTTGTCAATTCAGAATTGTATGGAGACATCTAGTGACAGCTGCACGGAAATTTCTGAAAAAATTGTAGTGAAGAAGGCTAAGTTAAAAAAGTTAAGGAAGTATGTCCGAAATAATGTGAAGGTCATAAGACGACTGCATCAGAAAATTCGGTAGCAAAATAAGAGAATATGTAGATTTCAAGAGTTAATAAGTGACTTGAAAGAGAAGAACTTGATATGAGAAGAAGTAGAACTTGCTTTGTCGAAAGTCGCAGCCCCATGTAGCATGTTATTTCAAGACATTTCTCCAAGATAAAGGGGCGAGTCGCCAGGACATGTAGCGAACAAATTCGTACCTTCGCCTTAACTTTGAATTTTTTGTCGCCAAAGGCATACATGTATGTAAGAGGTGTTTTTGCGAACAGTTTGCCACATCCGAGTACCCTACGGCAATGGTATAAAGCTGTTGATTGCAGGCCAGGTTTCACATCAGAATCCTTGGAAGCCATTAAAGCAGCTTGCGAAGAAGCAAATAAAACGAATGATAAATTATACCTGAGTCTCGTATTTGACGAGATTCACATTCGAAAAAAAATAGATTGGGATGGAGAAAAAGCTTATGGCTATGTTGATGCAGGAGATGGTAGACAAAACGCAATCCCAGCTACACAAATTTTAGTGCTAATGGCTGTTGGTTTGAACCGATCCTGGAAAATCGCCATAGCTTATTTCCCAATAGCCTCCATGACAAAAGATCAAAAAGCTAATATAATTTCTATAGCTTTGGAGTAATTAAAGGCAACTAGCGCTGAAATCATAGCAATAATTTTTGATGGGGCGGCAGTCAATAATTCCGCCGTTAAAGCTCTGGGTTGGGATTTAGGAAACATTAAGGACCGCAGTTACTTCAATATGGATAACGATGACAATAACGATATAGTTCACCCTGATCCTTGCCACATGATCAAGCTGATCCGAAATACCTTAGGAGATATGAAAAGTATTACTAACGGGGAAGTAGAATGTATTGCATGGAAATATTTGGAGAAATTGGTGGAACTACAAGAGAAAGAAGAACTGCATCTAGGAAATAGATTGAAGCAAGATCATATATATTTTGCTAAAAAAAAATGAATGTTAGACTTGCTGTGCAGCTATTTAGCAAATCGGTTGCAGATGCCTTGGATTTTTGCTGCGATGTACTAGAGTTGAGAGAGTTCCGTGATTGTAAAGCTCTGTCTAATTTCATCAGAATTATCAACGACATATTTGATATATTAAACAGCAGAAAAGTATCGGAGTTTGAGTATAAAAAACGGGCATTATGTGCAAATAATAGCGAGGAAATTTTATCCTTCTCCGTATCTGCCATAAAGTACCTGTCAGAACTAAAATTGCCATCTGGTCAGATCATCATAGAGAGCAATAGAAAAACGGGTTTTATAGGGCTTATTGCATGTTTAAAAAATTTAATTAAATGAAAGATTTATAAACAGCAAAAAACTGCAATATATTCCCATGTATAAAATTCATCAGGACCATATTGAACTATTTTTCAGCACCATTAGGTCACATTTAGGGAGGAATAATAATCCCTCCGTTAGGCAATTTATGAGCGCCTATAGAAAACTTTAGTGCGTTGTCAAATACGAGAAGGTGGCATCGGCAACTGCATTCCGCTAGATAATATTTCAGTACTAAATATAACAAAAAAGGTAAAATTAAATTCCAACCCTGCAGAAGAAATTACTATACAATGGAGAGACGTCAGCTTATAGAGCAGAAGCATATTTTAGAGGATAGCATTGCTTTAGACCAACCGTTTTTGGAAGAACACACCCAGCGAAGCTGTCCGAATATGTTCAACACGTTATTTCGTACATAGCTGGTTTTGTGGTATTTAAAATAAATAAGATACTGAACTGCCCAGAGTGTTTGTCTGCACTTCAAGGAACATACTCCCCATCGTCTCTTCTTGCTTATAAAACAAGAGGAAAACTTAAAATACCGTCCGAAAGCGTTATTAGCATTTGCAGAAAAACTGAGAGCGCCATGCGTGTAAAAATGAACTTTTTAAGCGGAAATGATACAGTCCTTAGAAATTTTTTTTTTTCTGAGTATATTAATAGAACAGCATTTTTTAAATAAATCTCTATTCCAAGATCAGCAAACTCATATGGATGTCAGCAACAATCATTATAGTGCTTTAATTAAACTTATAGCTGAAAAATACCTTCAGACAAGATTTTATTTTGTTGCAAAAAAAGCATCAGAAAAAATTTCACTCAGACAGCATTATACAAAAATTGTGATATTCAAAGGTATGTAAATGTTTAAACTCCACCATAACGCAGTCCGAATTTTTAGAAAAAGAGATGAAGCAAAAACTTCAAGGATTTCTGTGCATACAAGTTTAGGTAAATTTTATTGTTTATTGATCTTTTCACTTTTTATTAGTCTTCTACCTTCAATGGAGCGAATTTATTAATTTAAATTAGTAAGAACTGAATTTCTGAGATATTATGTTATCTAAGAACTTTCTTATGCTCTAAGTGAATACCATTTGATGTACGTGAAACTGAAATAAAGTATAAATAATTTAAAAATCTAGGCTTTAATGGCTGAAATATTTTGCCCACAGTAACAGAAAAGATACTTTTGCGAACTTCTAACATTTTTACACCTACCTCCTCGTGATCGCTCCTGGTAACTTAGTGCAATAAGGTTCACAAGCTTATTATACTATGGCTAAAGGCGTAAAATCTGTAAATGATTTAAATTTAATCATTTTGTTTGCTAGTGTAGAGATGTACTTTGTTTGCATTCCATTTATCCATATTAAACAATTTTGCACTAAAATACGCAAGTGATCAATATATGTAACTTATGCTTTTGTACATATACAACAAATACTTATCATTGCTCATTATCTTGCTTATGTAATGCCTTGCTCTATCATCTAGCGCGTGATCTGTATACACTTACCTATGTAGTGCAGAGGACTAACAATAAGGAAGTAGCGTAGCTTTTTGAAAATCAGTGGATCGGATTTTTTTTTCATTTCTTAAAATAAATATAAAGCAAAAATTGTTAGCACCACAGCTGATTCTTACACGATCAGGTTCAGTAGAGTGTACTTCTTACACGTGCCGTAAGAAGTACTCCCAGAGCGAAACCCATATATAACAGTTAATATTCAATTATTTTTGAATACACAATAGATCGTGTTTACAAATTTGAAATGTAAAGATAAAATTAAATTAAAACAACATTTTCAAATTTTCCCGCCACGAAGATTTAATGTGCCCCCAGTTATGAATATGATATTTAACGTCCCCACTGCGGTACAACTTCAAAGGATACTCCATCGCATACAAGCTCGGCTTAACTAGATCGAACTTATCAGCATTCCTGTCTGATATATGTTCTAAGATTTTTTCTCGATAAGTTGACGTTTACGATTTTCTATTTTGTTCCGTTTCCACGTCATACCTTTTTTTTTCCTGATAAGTTGACGTCTATCCTGACTTCACGTACTTTTTAGGTAGTTTCGTAGTAAATGCAGTGCAACTATTCTTATTTAACTCTGCCTTACTTTTCATTACTTAGGTGCAGGTATAATTTGTTACAAATTGTACTACAGGTATGGGAGATCACTCTGCAGTGGTTGCTTCAGAAACGCAACCTCAAGCTCGTCCTCAAAATCCACTGGTAAGTCGAATTCTTATTTCAAATATTTCGCAAATTACGACTCTTTACAAGAACCACATCCCACATTTGAAAATAAAGTAAGCTCAATAAGTTAGCAAACCACAAAGATGAAGCATTGAATAAATAACTAGTTATTTATTCAATGAGATGAAGTTATTACATTCCCAACAATTACTAAAATAGAATGACGTTTAAAGTATGTAAGAGATTATATATGTGTGTAAAACAATAAAATAATTTGTATGTCCTACTGTATTTACTAATTCTAACAATTGATGTTCTAGGCTAACTATCAGTTTTCTTCTGATGAGCTTAGGGTTCTGCGTGAATGCAATACG
This sequence comes from Dioctria linearis, assembly GCA_963930735.1. Lineage (NCBI taxonomy): Eukaryota > Metazoa > Arthropoda > Insecta > Diptera > Asilidae > Dioctria > Dioctria linearis. Next base: position 53,521,821 of record OZ005743.1, on the reverse strand, counting down.
GAGTCATTCTTTCGAAGATCTCTGCCTATTGGGACATCTCTTGGGCTAGCTGCATATTTTGGTGTAAAGCAAGGATATTTAACCGTAAATAAAATTTGGTTTTCAACGTCACCTGATTAAGAATTTGGTTTAAATTTTTTAGCCGAATTCAAAATATGGAGCAGTACCCAAGGTAGTAGTGTGTGTTATCATTGGATACTTTCTTGGAAAATTTAGTTATCAGAGAGCATGTGCTCAAAAATTGATGCAATTGCCCAACTCTAAGTTAGCTGAAATACTTAGGCAAAGAAAGCGCGGCGGTATTTATGAATCGTACATTAAAAAAAACTACATAACATATTTAGATAATTAATGGCAAAATACGTTTTAGCTTTACATCTGATCAGCGTATTGGAACTGGATTTGGCATGTCTCCATTCACAAAAAGTCCAGATGTTTACACTGATGTTGATATGAAAATGGAAAAAGGAAATTCACTTGATTTGGATTTTGAACGTCCATCGCAAAGTGGCTTAGAAGATTATCTCAGGCCATCCCTTGATAGTAAGTTTGTTGTCTTATATTATTTTATAAAATAATTTATTTATGTTTAGGCTCCTCTCAACCTTTGGATAGCAATTCATCCTCAGAGGAGTTAAAGCCATCAGTTACTTACGAAGAGTTGCGAAAGAAAAATCGCGAAGAGTACAGTAAGAAATGCCAGAATGCATTCATCAAACCTCTACCTCCTGGCGGACCTGCAGTAATTCGTTCTGAGGAGAAACCAGTAGTTGAAGAAAATGATGTACCAAAACAAAAAAACCGATATGGAGATGTTTGGTCATCGTAACTAAGTTTGACGCGGTAGAAAACATTATTTCTGGAATGAAATTCAAAAATCAATTGTGTTGCGAATTTTGTTCAACTTTCGCTTTAATGAATTATGTCAGTTCAAGTGTTAGTCGTACATAATATACTTTGTAATCAGAGAGTACAGCTTTTGATTAGAGGCTTGCATTTCTAGGGTAGTAGAGTAACAGGATAAAAATATACAAACTTCTATATTGTCATTTATGTTACATTACTTACCACGTTAATCAAAAACATTCAAAAGGAAAAACTTTGATTATGTGCCAATTTCTATTGCATTAAATATTTTGGGAGATTTCACGAAATTTTATGAAAAGGTGACGGAAATCCTTAATGCGGGGAATAAAGTCTTAGGACAGCGACATATGATTAGGGTTTACCCATCCGGCTGACCGTCGCCGTAATTACATGACATACGGGACGGTTATTCTACATTATTTTGTGAATACCATTCAGTGAAATTGTTTCAGTCATTTTAAGAGATGTAATAGTTATGGCAAATGTTAGTAATATTGGAATTGTAATTATTTTACTTTTAATTGAAGATGAAGAAGAAAGGAAAAACAATAACAACATAGATTTTCAGCGCATCTGTTAACTTGTTTGATTTGTGATATGCGTTATATTTCAATCGAACACAGCAGCATCACTGTAGTAGAGCGGACTACTGTAAGAAATACATAACTTCGCTGATTATTTAGGAAGGAGCAGTTCCTAGGCTATATCGTTTCATTAATTAATAACTGCTGTTCAAGCTGACAAGCTAGTTATGAACATAAAATAAAAAATATGCATCCCCTAATTTGGTCTTTCTTCATTCTTGCATTCCGAGAAGATTTTTTCATATATTTCCTCCCATGTCCTATCTTTCTCCCTTCTCATATAGCTTTCACTAGTCACTTGCCATATAAATCGTCTTTTCTTGATACACAAGATTTGGCGTCAATCATTTTGCGACACTACAAGACTTTTTAGATATCGTACGTGCACTTCAAAAACTTTCGTTGCTTCTATTCTACTGTACTGCACTAAATTTCAATAAACCGTCCGGAAAAACGTAATCGGATGAGTAAGGATTTTTTCTGATCCATTCAGTACTTAAAATACACAAGTGGTTATGTGGACCACATGTGAAGCCGTAACCCATAGGTCTATTTTTTTTAAGCTATCTCTAAAATTTTGAGGACAAAAACTGAACAAGATCAATTCAAAACTTCTACTATTATTTTTTATATGAAAATGTTTCAGACTCCGTCCATGTTATATCAGCACCACTTCACCGAATTTTCCTACTTCATACGGAATTTCAAAATAGCTAGCGAAACATTTTCGTTTGTTTCCACTTTTTGTGTTCACACATTCACCTGAAACCCCAGAAAAATGCCAACTGGTCTACGCCAAATACACCGTCGTCGGCTACATCCGTTCACAGTTTGAATATCGCACTAGCTAGAATTTGTAAAAGTTAATTAGGTAAGTCAGTTTAATTCATGAAATAAAGTTACTTTCTTTTATTAAAATTCGCTACCTTTTGTTTTAACTTAATTTTACTATTCATGATCGACAATGAATGAATTTGTGGGGATTTGGGTGGTGGGGAATTTTTTTCATCAGGTGTTGGGCTGGCATCACGAGGTATTCGTCAATAGGGAGGATTTTTGCTGCCTCATACAGCTTTTTGTTGTGGAAGTACCTGTTGTCTCTCCTTCTATGAAGGCCCGTGCAAGAATTAAAAAAACTTTTTCTCTCCAGATTTCCGAGGTTTTTAATGTAGGTTGGCGAAATCGTGTGCCAGATTAGGAAACAGTAGGTGATGGTTGGTCGAATTAGTTGCTTATAAAGCAAGAGCTTGGTCGGGACGGACAGCTCATTTGGGGTGTTGAGTAGTGGGCTCAGAAGGCTATAAGCAGCTTTTGCTATTCTCAAAGCAGATTGCGCATGATGGTTGAACTTGAGCAGGTTAGAGAAAGATATACCGAGGTACTTGGTTGTACTGGAGGTTTTTTTTTGGTTATTGACTTATATGCAGAGGTGGATCTAGGTTTAAACATTTGGGGGAGCGAAAGGCGCCACTGCATAAAAATTAATTTTATTTCATATTTTGGTAAAAAAAAAAACAAAAAAAAACTCCAGAAGGACTTTAAACATAAAATTAAATAGAAACATGTTACATAAATATATGTAGGTAAGAACGAGAGAGCTAAACGCAAAGGACAGGTACTGCGGCATTGCTGCGTTGCAGTCGGATCACATATGTATTTAGTCAGTGCAGTGACTGTAACGTGGAAGGTGCGCGGTGCCCAGTAATAACTGTTGTATTGGATTTTTTCTGATCCATTCAGTACTTAAAATACACAAGTGGTTATGTGGACCACATGTGAAGCCGTAACCCATAGGTCTATTTTTTTTAAGCTATCTCTAAAATTTTGAGGACAAAAACTGAACAAGATCAATTCAAAACTTCTACTATTATTTTTTATATGAAAATGTTTCAGACTCCGTCCATGTTATATCAGCACCACTTCACCGAATTTTCCTACTTCATACGGAATTTCAAAATAGCTAGCGAAACATTTTCGTTTGTTTCCACTTTTTGTGTTCACACATTCACCTGAAACCCCAGAAAAATGCCAACTGGTCTACGCCAAATACACCGTCGTCGGCTACATCCGTTCACAGTTTGAATATCGCACTAGCTAGAATTTGTAAAAGTTAATTAGGTAAGTCAGTTTAATTCATGAAATAAAGTTACTTTCTTTTATTAAAATTCGCTACCTTTTGTTTTAACTTAATTTTACTATTCATGATCGACAATGAATGAATTTGTGGGGATTTGGGTGGTGGGGAATTTTTTTCATCAGGTGTTGGGCTGGCATCACGAGGTATTCGTCAATAGGGAGGATTTTTGCTGCCTCATACAGCTTTTTGTTGTGGAAGTACCTGTTGTCTCTCCTTCTATGAAGGCCCGTGCAAGAATTAAAAAAACTTTTTCTCTCCAGATTTCCGAGGTTTTTAATGTAGGTTGGCGAAATCGTGTGCCAGATTAGGAAACAGTAGGTGATGGTTGGTCGAATTAGTTGCTTATAAAGCAAGAGCTTGGTCGGGACGGACAGCTCATTTGGGGTGTTGAGTAGTGGGCTCAGAAGGCTATAAGCAGCTTTTGCTATTCTCAAAGCAGATTGCGCATGATGGTTGAACTTGAGCAGGTTAGAGAAAGATATACCGAGGTACTTGGTTGTACTGGAGGTTTTTTTTTGGTTATTGACTTATATGCAGAGGTGGATCTAGGTTTAAACATTTGGGGGAGCGAAAGGCGCCACTGCATAAAAATTAATTTTATTTCATATTTTGGTAAAAAAAAAAACAAAAAAAAACTCCAGAAGGACTTTAAACATAAAATTAAATAGAAACATGTTACATAAATATATGTAGGTAAGAACGAGAGAGCTAAACGCAAAGGACAGGTACTGCGGCATTGCTGCGTTGCAGTCGGATCACATATGTATTTAGTCAGTGCAGTGACTGTAACGTGGAAGGTGCGCGGTGCCCAGTAATAACTGTTGTATTATCTTGGATAAGGAAAGCGGGTGAGTGATTGTTGTGTTTTAGTGTGTGTGCGTGTAGTGTGAGAATGTTTAGTTGAGTAAGTCAGTTGTGTTGTTAGGGTTATTCCATAGATTCATGTCAGGCAGGTGATAGAGAGAAAGGCGCGGTGTACGTTTGATCTCGATCTTCTAGTGATGGCTTAGAATATAGAGCAAACAGGAATGGTGATAAGCCAGATTTTTATTAATGATTTTCTGGTTGTGTTGGTAGTCCATTTTTACATGTATTTATACGCCATCCCTATTCTAAGCAATTTGTCAATTTGCAAAAAGTAAACAGAGGTTTTGTGCGGAGCATCTGTGGTAAAAAATGTTCTTTTTCTACTTTATTTTGAAACAATTCACATAATTTATATAAATCTCTGCTGCTATTAACGAAATAGATAATTTGGATAGTGCAGTTGCCTCAAACAGGATTTCCCTATATAGGTGATACGTGTAAAGGTGGCTTACCTTTATGTACTCTTGCAGGACATGTATAAGCACTTCACAAGTTTCAACAAAAAACTTATTGAAGCTGGTGACATTATAGCTGAAAACTTGAGATCTTCAAAGTTTCTTCCTGTGGATAGGTACCTCAGAGCAGAGCTGGGCAAGTACCAAAGAAAAGGTACCTAAGTACAAGCACCGCATGTATGAAAAGTACTTGTAACTAAATACTAAGTCTATAAAAAGTACTGAGTACTTTTTGAAGTATTTTTTAAAGTACTTTTTAGAATCTTTGTACGTTGATATTAATAAATAAACACCTTTTGAAAACTATAATATGTGTAGTAACCCTGTGGCTACTACTAGTTTTTCATAGTTTTCGGCGCTGCAGGTAGAGTAAAACTTTCATCTCTCATTGCTACACTGAACTATTACAGGTCCGCCCAAGCACCCATTACCGCCTCCAATAATGCATAACAATTCTAAGGAAAATTTTTTGGTTATGCCCACTGACGTATATAATATGGACTGCTAACTGTTCTATTTCACGTGGGCACAGTTTCTTTTGTCAAAATTTGTACTTACGTCGGTACCAACATTGCAAAAAATCATTGGCGGGAAGTTGAAAAAGTGAGCACGCAGCTCGGAAAGTGATTTAAATAAAACATTTAGAATTTCTTCTGCGTATATCTAATGAATATATTGTCTTTGATAAAACAGCTTTTATCAGTAATAACCCTAAATGATTAATTTAAAATCATGTATTTCGACGAAGCCACTAATTTATTTCTCTTTCAGTTGATATTTCGTGCTTAGACCGAAAGAGTCAGCAATATAGAAGTTGATATGGTCGTAGCATATTGCAGGCAGCAGTATGCTACACGACGGCTAGCAGCAGCACAGAGCGTGGGCCACACGGCAATTGTAATGTCGACGAGACTCGACCATGCGACTCGAGTCTGACTGGGACAAGTGCCCGAAAAAAGAAGAAGCATCCGAGCTGCCGGAATGAACAATTTTGACATTTAATTTTAATGGGATTGAGAAGTCGTCGTGAGAGATAGACGTAAGCCTGGAAAACTAAAAGATATATAAGCAGTGTCCACAAAAATAAAATTACGAAGTGAAAAATTTGACAAAGAGATCGTCCCAAGGGCGGGCAGAGATTTACACGGAACAATTCTATAAAAAGATTCGCAAGACCGGAACAGGAGGAAGGGCGACCCATTACAGCTTTTGTGAGGTTAGGGTGCAAATAAAGCGTGGCTACAAAAATGGAAATCTTCCGGCATTTATTCAATCCACAATTTGTTCTGAATCCAATAAAGCCAGAATAAGGCCTTCACGTCGTGTGTTTTGGTGAAATGCAAATTTCTTGGGATTTTCACGATATCATCTTGTACCAAGCTAGGAGCATCGTTTATTATCAACTTGCGTCCAGGCGTCAATTCAAGTCCAGAGCAACAATCCAACGGGCCTGGCTGTGGTTAGGTCGGTGGACCTATATGAAGATAAGACAGGCATAACCAAACCGGGCTCTAAATCAGCGCCTGTCCGCAGTGAGCAGATTTCGTAAGGAGTCATTCCGCAAGCAACACCTATAGACAAGAAAAGAGAACAGAAAAGGAAGGCCAAACTTTAGTTAAGTGTTGAAATCAAGCAGGTAGAAGCCGTAATTAGGTGAAATTAGAAAATATCGTTGTGTACCAGGTAATCGTCTATACAACAAGTAACAAGGAAGAGTTGTGTAAACATTACAACCACCACCCATAGGTGCTTTCTCTTGTGTAGTTCATTTACGAACGCCGCTCGATCAAGTAGTAAGTTCCAACCGTATGCCATTGCAAGAACAGAAAAGGTTTTTTTCAGAGACTGCACCATCACCTCCAGGGAGCTCCTTCGAGGGAAAGTGTCACATGTAAGTTGAGATTATAATTTCCACATTTGGCTTTATATTTGATCATTTTGATTTTACATATTTGTTCCTATATATATATATATATATATATATTAGATGATCATATCACATTTTGTAATATCTGTGTTACTCTTGATCATGCGGCATTCGGCACAACTATTGGTTTTAAGTGTGCTCATAGTGCCTTCTGCAACATTATGCAATTACGAATCGCTTTATATTTCATCATTTTGTTTTGATTGGGGCTTTTGTTAATTACCTCATTGTACTTGAGTACCATGTACGTGGTGCTTACATATATGCAATTACGAATCGCTTTATATTTCATCATTTTGTTTTGATTGGGGCTTTTGTTAATTACCTCATTGTACTTGAGTACCATGTACGTGGTGCTTACATATCTGAATAAGTCGTAACAGACGCATTGCCTCCCGTGGGTGTCATCAGCATTTTGTAGTTGTCACGGGGCAGGATAGGTAGCCCAGGCTACTATTGACCTATCCCCGATTCAGGGTTCCTTTTTGTACGCGGCGTTTCCTGAAACTTAAATTGTGATTGTGCTAATTATAATAGTAATCAATTTTTTTTAGACTTAAACTAGGTTTAGCCTAGGCACTTTGCGAATTTTATCAGGGTCAGTTATAGTAAGATAATATTTTTTGAAACACAAAATATTCTTTAGCCTAATCATATATTTAGAACATGAACAGTGTCAACTGTAATAATAATATAAGTTCATTTAAATTAAAGACTTAAACTACTTTCTCGCAGAAGTACGACCCATGAATTTAATAGTGCCAAGCGAAATAGTCGTCTAGGTTCGAGTTACCAGCTAAAGCTGACTATGTGCCACAGTATCTGGTAGAGTTAAGAGTCCACACCTTTATGGACAAATGAAATAGGGGTACACTAGGTTTAGATTATTAGATTAAATAAAAGGAATAATTATAACGTTATAATGTGTTAAGAGTTATTTCTTTTCTCCTTGTACTCTCCTGGAGCCCTCTTATCATGAAGGTTGACTAGGTTCGCTACACCTCTTCTCTTTTCAGGTCAACAGGGACACTGAAAATTATCTGCCCTCAGTGTCGATTGGGTGGTTGGGGCGAGCAGAGAAGGCAAGACATCTGCAACGTCACTAAAGGTAAAAGGATAGGTGGTGTAGTGGTCCCTTCAGGACCGGGTGTGTGCTTGGGTTTTTGGCTTGCCAGGCACGATTTTTTTTGTATATGGCTGGTGGCACAGGGGCAGGTTTTCGTGGAACCTCCCCACACTCTCGGCCAATAGCCGAGGCGAGCTAGCGTGCAGCCCTGCAGTCAAAGCTGTCCACCGAGTGATCTGTCAGCTCATGCTGGCAGTTTGGACTTCACGTCCAAGTCAATGTTATTATGTATAACCGAATTAAATAAATCGTGGAATGAAATCCACGTAGAGTATTCTCCATTGAAGGTGGGAAGTTCAATTCTGGGGAGTCTTTCATTATTACATGAATTTGTGCTAGCATGTGACGTCTGAGTCTGAGGATTGTTGACAGGCGTTGGTGTTAGTTTATCTATATCCTCTTCCATGCTTGCTGCCTTTTCAATATAATACTCCTGTACATTGTTACGCGCAACTTTTTGCGCGCAATCTTTACCCCGGCTAGAGATGGAGAAGGGGGGGGGGCTGAAACACCTGTTTTAGAGCCCACGAACTCGAAATGGAAAATTGGGAAACAGATTCGCAAAAGAAAAAATATGCAAAATCAGATTGATTGCCACACTTATTTTATTAAATATCAAATAGATTTGTTGTAAACCTGGCCAGGCAATGAAACGTGCAAATGGCTGACCTCTCTGACCTTGGGATTTGGTACGCACAACGACCGAAATCCCGCGCTTAGTAAAAATTTATAGAATCAAGACAAAAATCAAGTGCTCATTAGAGCCTCTTCGTAACCAAAAGAAAATAACGATATAAAAGAAAACATCGTACTTAACTTGACTTCCTGAGGAGGTTTTCATGCGCTGTTATTCACTCCTCCGTGAATTTTCTTTATTGTTTCCTCGTTTGTTTTTCCTTTATTTTTAATTTACTGCTCCACAATCCAAAAACTTAATTTTCCCCTTTCTGTCTATTTTTCCTTAGCCTCGCTGACTACTTTATTTTCCACTCAATATTTTTTCTTTGTTCGTACACCTTTTTTTTTTGCTGGCACACTTGCCTCACAGATCTCTCGACTTGAATTGAGCTGTTTCGCTTCACCTACCAAAGCCTTCCCCTCTCGAATCGCCCATTATTGCAGCTTTCGATCCATGTTCCCCGTATTTTATATATAGGGATTTTTTTTAATTGGTGAAACATATGGCGGCAATTGCTCTGAGTTTGAAATTTAACTTTCGAATGATGATTACTTTTCCGTGAAGTTTTAAGATTTCGCCTTTAACGTTTTCTTCTTTTGACGGGCCAATGTTTATGTCATTTCAAGTTTAGTTTACTAATTAACGTGTTGGGAAGATACGCTTTGGGCTACGAACAACTCAAGTATATAGCTGACGTTACAGGTAAGTGTGGATATGATATGACATCTCTAATTTCTTTCTTCCATTTTATGTTATAGGTTCCGTTTACGAGAGGAGATTGAACCGAGGAGGTAAGATAATGTATCTGACTTCCGTTTTACATTTTCATTGATTCGCGATAAGTACGGTATTTTCTTATTGAATAGACTTTTCGCTTTAGAATGATGGTTGCCCTTTGCACAGTTCACTGCTCGCCGTACATCATCTTGACAAAGGTACAATCCGTCTAATTTATTAATTATATGTGTAATGATATCTATATCTATCTCATCTATTTACAAATTCATTTTCTACTTGTCTATCTAATCTAACATTTAAATCTATTTCTAGGAAACGGGTGGCGAAGCTCGAAATTCCAGGAGGTATCCAGTATGTTTAAAATGAAGTAAAATAGCTCACCATAAATCCATTCGGTGAGTGTTGATGTAATTTGTTGGCCCATTTTATAAATTCTTCAATTGCAGGAGGTATCCAGTATGTTTAAAATAAAATAAGATAGCTCACAATAGTTCCATTCGGTGAGTATTGATGTAATTTGTTAGCCAATTTTATAAGTTCACCAATTGCAGGTGACGTCGGACAGTAACCCAATAGAAGCAGCAAAGCCCCAGCTATGACACAGGTAATTCACTAGCCTCCTTGCAGTCTGATCTGAAAAATCAAATTCCTTTGTAGAATTATTCTTATAGGATGCAGAGGGACTTGACGACACTCATGCACAGGACACAACACATACAAAGGAGACGGCACGCATAAAGATAAGTGACACTAGTGTTATTATAGTTGTATCTTCGCAAACTATATTTTTATTTATTTTCTAGGACATCACTATTTTTCAGTTGGGAATGGATTCGCTATGTAATAACATCACTAAATGTTTCTTTCGTGAAATATTCTAATTTGCGATCTTCCTTTGTCGCTCTCTTTTGAATTACTCTATGCCGCGTTTGGAATTCTTTCTAATATTCGGTGAACGTTTGTAGGCGTTTTTCTGTCGATTTGACAGTTTTCTTTTTACCGTCTCTTTGATGCCTTTTAAAGAGGTCTTCCATTAAATCTTTGACCCCTTTTTGAGACTCAACCAACTCTAATACTGAGCTAATGGTTTCGTCCCCGGCGTCAGATATACTGCGTTCGTCATCTGTAGGCATTTTGAATGGAGAGGCTTGAATCACGTGATATTAAGCAATGTATTCAATTTTATATTTGATTCGACTGAGTTATCCGTCTCGAAGGACCAATGTGAGAGCTAGTATCGGACGTGGGAGGGAGTGCCGGTTTGTAAAGGACAACTCAGTTCTTTAAATTCAAATATAAAATTTTGTTTATTAAATACTTCAATGCTTATAACTATATCACAATTCATTTACTAAAAGAAATTCAGAACTAAGACTAACCTACAAACTACTATAAAATTCAACAAGAAATCCAAATAAAACAAAACAAATTAAAAATTCAATGTAAAATCCAATAACTAGTGACGATTGCGTAGTCTGTCTCCTTTAACTCGTCTTATTCTAGAAAAGGGAAGAAGAAGAATTAATCGTCTATGAGATATGAGTTCTAGAACAAGGAAGAAGAAGTCTTAATCGTCTATGAGAAAAGTATTCCTATATAAATTTAAGAGTGCTATTGTTAGGCACACGGGCAGCAAAATGCTACTATAAACAAGAAGAAGATTACAGATTATTCTCTGCAGCAGAATTATTCTTCTGCGTAAATGTGAGCAGCAGATTATTCTCTGCAGCAGAATTATTCTTCTGCGTAAATATGAGCAGGAGATGTAGCAGATTATTCTCTGCAGCAAAATTATTCTTCTGCTTAGGTGTTGGTAAGAGATTGCAGATTATTCTCTGCAGCAGAATTATTCTTCTGCTTGGGTGTGGGTAGGAGATTGGAGATTATTCTCTGCTGCAGAATTATTCTTCTGCTTAGGTGTGGGCAGGAGATTGGGAAATGATGGAATTTTCAGATTATTCTCTGAAATATAGAATTATACTTCTATTTTGGAGTTGGGAACGATATTCTTGTTACTCGGATTATTCTCCGAACCAGATGAGCTCTGAACCAAGAATGATTTTCTGCTGCGGCTCGTCGGCTTTATATAGCCGCCGCATCCAGTTATGAGCTCTCGCCTCTCGGTGTTGCCCTAGCGACGTTTGTTGAATTTGATGACTGAGGCGAAATCAAATGATTTGACGTAATGTCACGATGTGACATTACAAAATGTAAATATACAGGAGGGATGTATAATTTAGGTAAGTTTGTGATATTTTTGTACAATTTTGTTGAAAATAGCAATAATTTTATATGTTTTAGGTATAAAATCTGTTCATTAGAATGTTTGGACGTCGCTGGACCAAAGGACGGAAGTTCTCAACAATCAGATAAGTGGTTTTCTTTTAATTTATGTTAGTCTTGCCTTCTTTGTGTTTTCTTTTCCTTTCTCTTTTAGGAAAAAATATTTCGTCGCGGGAAGGATTGGGAATGTGAATGGAGTTTACAACAGGGGACCATCATTATCTATGTGTGGCCTAAGCAGCCGGCCTGCGGTCAAAACCGACAGCCCGAACGCACCCCACAAGCGACGAGCTCGTACTTGGCAATTGGGAAGAAGAAGACAATCGACATCTGTCTTGTCAAACCGTGCAACGAACAGACGTGAAAATTAGAGCTCGAATCAAAGCAAGAATTTTCCATCGACATCGACGATCAAATTAACCCCTCACCACAAGAAATCCCGAAAAAAGCATCAAAAAAAGCCGACTGATTTTGGATTTGGTGGAACATAGCAATCTGATAACCACAGTGTTCACTCGATAAACCTATGCTCTCTGTGAATGATAGAAATGGCTAGAAAAGAATGACCAATTTAAAAAAAAGGCTCCTTAAATTTGTCGCAAGTCACAAGAAACGCATGTGGAATTCTCGAAAGCAAATTTCAGCAACAGAGAAGAGTCTACCTTGGCCTGAAAATGCAGTAGCTTACTTCAATTAAGCCACCACCTTCTTTTCGTCCAGCTAAAAAGTATTCACACATTTCGGGCTTAATTGCGTTGTATACCGACCCGCAAAGTAAATTCCAGTATAATAATGCTGAAGAATTTATTCCTGTAACGAATTTACCGATGGAGTTAACTGCCGGTTACCTGATATTACACAGGAATTCGCAGAAAAAGATGTCAATAAGTTGACTCTTGAGCATAGCAAAATCTAAAGAAAATACTCATCATGGTGCCGTACACAAATTAAACTCTTCCAGTCAATTGAATTGCAGATTGTGTTTGGTATGTCCAGCAATGTAGAAATTCCTGTAGATTATAATATAAATATATATTCATAAAATAACAATAGGGTAAAGGTTGAATTAGTTACAATCAATGGAAATAATTAAATAAGTGAATGAATGCAATGAATAACTTAAACAAGTGAGAAAAGGTTGTAGGTTATAGTTGCTTTAAGTACTATCAAAAATCAAGCTTTATTAATTAAATTTTAAGATAGTTATTTGACAGTCAGCCTTGATTAATTTGCAAATACTAATGCTCTATATTCAAGTGAAATAAGTTAATTTTTACTATTGGAATTGTGACATGTATGTAGGTAGGGTATATTAATTTCCACAAATTTATTTTTCGGTTCTTACATTAGTACCAAAAAGGTATAAAGGAAACATTAAACCACAAAGTTTTCGAATTTGGTTGATAAGGTCTGCCTAGTGAGGTGACATAAGATCTGTGTAGGAAAAATAGGACTGCGTGTAAAAAGAGAACAGGTATGAGCTTGAATACCAAGTTACCGTAAGCCCACAGTGTTCCAACTTCTTGGTTAATGTTGTTCCTTCGTAATAGAAAATCTGTTGCATTTTTGCCACGGAGTAACCGAACTTTTACAAAGAAAAATTTTTCAAATACATAAATATGTACATATTTATTTGCAAAGAAAAAAATAAAACTTAAATTCTAAAATTTTTTCCATACCCAAATAGATTAGATTCTTTGAATGCTTATTGATATTATGATCCCTTGAAGGGGATATACTGAAATCGTTCAAATAATTAATAACTTGCTTAATTCATTATTCATTTTCCGTTTTATGATAACAAACTATTTCTATGTAAATAGTTAGCTTGAATAAAAAATTTGTATCTACTACGTTTACTATACATTTATATAAGTTATCATTAAGTTATTAAGATTTCACATAACTAATAATGTCATTAGAATTAACTTTAATTTAACATTTATTTGTTTAGAAAGAACTCAGAATTACGTGTATATTTTTATTCGAAAATGTCTTGAGCAAGAATTGTAGTTTAGGATTCTTAATTATAACGTAAAAATGAAGTGCTGAACGCTTTTCTTTCTCCTTTCACTTTCCTGGAGCCCTCTCCCATGAAGGTTGTCTAGGTCCGCTAGTCTCTCTCTTTACAGGTCTACAAGGGACTTTGAAAATATCTGCCCTCAGAGTCAGTTGGGTGGTTGTGGCATGAAGGAAGGCAGACCATCTGCGCCTTCAATATGGATGTAGGTAAGTGACGTAAAGGTCCCTTCAGGACTGAATGTGTGCCGGCGTTTTTGGTTAAAGGCACGAGATTTTTTTTGTATATGGCAGGCGGCAGCGGCAGGCTTTTTCTTGGAACCTCCCCACACTCTCCGCCAATAGCCGAGGCGAGCTAGCGTGCCGCCCTGCAGTCAACGCTGTCAGCCGAGTGATCTGTCAGCTCATGCTGGCAGTCTGGACTTCACGTCCGATGTCAATCACTCAATGTAGTTTCATAACAAACTAATGTTTTGTTTAATATTTTAATATATTCAAAGCTTATTTCAGTTAATAAAATACGAAAAACTCAAAACAAATTCGCTGGAAATGACAATTGTCACCTCATGACGTAGCAACACAAATATTAGTCTCGAAACGGCCATACTTGTTAACTTTGTATCATGCCTGCCTCTAAGCCTTGGAGAGTGTACACCACTGACATATAATAAGAATGGACTGAGCGTTCTTGCTTCAAAAATGGCACAAATATAGAAAAGGCTGTGAAAACCCTTTATTTCGTACAATTGCACACCGATTTATAATTAGTTATTATTTGTCGATTGGAAACACTAAAGATGTTGTAAAATAGTATTGCATTAAATGAAAATTGTTTAGGAAGTTAAACTCATTTTAATTAACACAAAAATTAATTTTTAATATTACTGAAAATGTGTTCCTCTGCAGATTTGATGTCAAATATGTATGCTTGAGCTTGTAAGAGATAGACGTATACAAATAATATATTTATCTGCATTTTTATGTCAATTCCGATGTATTCCAATTAATACAGCCATGACTATATACAGATCGAGAACTGGGACAAAAGCTCAGTTCAGAATTTATTTTCTACTCAGCTCACAACAGCCAGCCCGCGTCGATGTTCGTTGCAGAATCAGATACAGCCACAGGATTAAGCAGGGCGAGGTCTGCTTATGCATCGGACTTGCCTATATCGCAGCAGCAGAAGAGCCAGCCACAGTCAGTGATTAAGCAGTGTGCGTTCACATAAAGATTAAAGAAATATGTGCGTGATGAGCTCTGTTAATATGGATGATATTTTGATATTTTTTAGAATTTCCTGATTTTACGGTGAACCGTCCTTTTCAAAAAATCATATCTCGATATCGGAGCAACCGATTTCTCTGGTTCAAATGCCAAATGAAACTCAATACTCCATATTTTCCACAAAAATATATAGCGGCTTAGAACGAAAAAACGACTTTTATTAATCACAGGGTTTTTTCAAAACAATAGTATTATTTACTATTACGGACTTCCCGTATTTTTTTTTTAAATTTTAATTTCGAAGCTGAAATCCTTATGTAACTATGTACGAAAAGTTGCAATGGTGTTCTGCTTCGTTCTTGAGATATGAATTCTTAAAATCACCACATATTCATCTTTGTGACTTCGGAAATTTAATAGAAATATCTACGTCGTTTATACAGGGTGTCCCAGAAATCAAAGTTAAGCCGGAATGGGGCAAAAGACCAAGTCGTAACAGTTATCAGAAAAATATAAAAAAAATCTAAGTCATGTATTTTTCAAATTATAGACATTTCTTTTGTTTTTGAGAAAATGTACATCCTGTGATGGTTTTTTAGTTCCTGTTGCTACAAATCTTTACTTTTTTTCAATTTTATTTTTCTTATGTAATCCTGAATAGTGCTAATGTAACCTGTTGCTTTAAATTCTAAGCCAACTGTTCCAGCTTGAAAGAAAATGTCACATTTTGTCGAACCAAGAATAGAAAATTAATATTTCACCCAACTTTAACTGACTGTATCGAAAAAAAGGGACTACGCCAGTTTGGCAAGTAACTTTAAAAGTTGACGCATTTAATAAGGATTCTAAAATGGTAGAACACTTGTTACAATATTTATTAGATTACAGAAAAAGAATGTTTGTTCAAGAAACCCAGTTTCGAAAAATTTCTTTTCACCTACTAAAAATGATTCTAGTGTACCCAAAGCTTGCCGTAAGACCGTAACTTTAAGATTCTAGTTTGAGTGAGACGGAGAGTCATTACATGAAGCGTGAGTGAGACAGATAGTGACGCTTTCAAGTTAGAGAACTTAACTTTTTGTTGAAATTAGGACAAATTTTCCTTAAGTGTAAAATTAATCACCAATTATTTGGATGTCAAGATTTATTATTTACAAAAGATGTTCAAACTGCCTTCCTTCAGCTGCAATACAAGTTTGACAACTTTTTAAGAAGGATCGGGCTAACAGACGGGCAAATCTTCCATTGTTGACAAATTCAACTGCTTCCATAATTCTGGAGCTTTTCTTTTTGTAAAATTCGGTGAGCTATACTTTTAGGCACTCCTATGCTTTCCTGCATTGCACGTATCGAAGTACTAGGGTCTACGTCCTCGTACGGCAAGAAACTCTTCCTTCACCATGTACTTGGTTTGGAAGTAGGGCCTCTATGGAGAGTAGACGATGCACATTTGTAAAACCTCAATTATTTGACGAGCTAGCATCACATCTTGCTCACTCACATTTCATGCAATGACTCTCCGTCTTACTCAAACTAGAATCTTAAAGTTACTTATGGCAAGCTTTGGGTACACAAGAATCATTTTTAGTAGGTGAAATTTTGTTTTTTTCGAAACTGGGTTTCCTCAAGAAATTTTTTTTTCCGTAATCCAAGAAATATTGTAGCAAGTCTTATACCATTTTAGAATTCTTATTAAACGCGCCATATTTTAATGTTACTTACTAAAATAGTGTAGTACATTTTTTTTTACAGTACAGTCGGTTAAAGTTGGGTAATGTAATTATTTTGAATGCAATGTTGGGCAAAAATCTAACTTTTTATTTGAAACTGAGGCAGTTATGCTTTAACTTTTAACTGCAATTTACAGACGGGTTATTCATGGTTACATCACAGAAAAAAATGACGAAAAGTTAATATTTGCAGTCACATGACTTGAAAGTTTTTAAGATTTATTTTTGAATCTTTATAATTTGAAAAGTACATGACCAAGATTATTTTCCATATTTTTCTGATAACTGTCTTTCGCCAGATTCCAGCTTGACGTTGATTTCTGGGACACCCTGCATATGTATTCTTAACTAGCTGTAAGTTATGCCTTTCTACAACTGTATGTATGTATTGTTTTAATTTTAATATCAGAACCAGATTAACATTTTAATAAATAAATGGTCAACAATACATGCTTTTAATAACTTAGTCGGCGTTAGTATTAATATGTTAAACTAAACATAAACCAAGCACCGCATATTTAAAACTTTCAATCAATTTTCCATCCTATGAGGGAAGAATTAATGAATTATTCCTGGGTAGGTGCCTAAGAGCAAATCGTGGGAAGTTCCGCTAAACAAGCTCGATGAAGGTTTTGAACGTTACTCTGTGCTGTTCGTAATCGTTAAGGTTAACAGATTTTCTTTTTATTGTTTATACTTTTTGCAGTTAACGTAAATTTTTTGTGAAGAATGGTGAGCGCAGGTATATATACTTTTGCTACTATGTACAACGTAATGACCGATCCATTATCTGGTGGAGTGAGTTTTGTTTTTTTACAAATTACAAAGAATGGGGGCCGACCAATAAAAGTATTGGTTTTGTTATTATTTTTTTGTAAATCTTTTTTTTAGATAAGCGGAAATCTTATTTACTTAGCAATTGCTATAATAGTTCTTAAAACACTGAATATCATATATAAAGAAATTCAAAATTGCCTTATTAGTAAGAATTTTTATAACTTTGACATGTACGCAATTATAGAGTTATTTTCAGGAAGGACCACGTCAATCTATAGCCACCAGACACTTTTCCTTTCATTGTTTGTTATTACTGAGGTTTGGACATATTGGCAAGTTTAATCTAAGCCCTGAATTCATTTGAAGGGCTACAGCTACAAGTGCATGACAATTTGCAATTTATCATTTCTTTTGTGTGTTCGCTTGATAGCTTTCTTGTTTTCAATTCCAGCTATGGTCCATTTACAATACTTTCTTAAAAGAACCAAGATCATAAATGATAATATTTTTCTCCTATGATCCACACAGCTATCTTCTTGGGAGAACCATTCAGGGAATGAATCTTCAGTTGCTTCCAAGCATTTATTTTCGATTAAACGTTTTAAATTAAGTTATTGAGGAGTGCTATCAAAAAACTGCTTGAATGTTTCAATTTGTAGTTTTCCTATTCTAAAATATAAGTCACTAGGATTGACTAATCTACTGATATCATCTTCTTTACAATACCTCTTGTGAAAGAGAAAAAGATTATTCTGATACATCAGAACTATTATTTTTTATCATCATAATTTCATCACATCTCTGACATGCAATAATCTGTTTAGTCCTTTACCTATATACTTACGACAGCCTACAAGTTGTACACCTAATTATTACCATCAAAACACAAAAGAATCAAAAAAATACCCCTAATAATATTCAAACCATAAACTAACAATATATTTACAAACTAAATTCGAGCCTAACACTAAATTTTCCCCAAAACAAATACCTATATGCCTATATTCTTACGACGACCTAAAAACTCTAGACCTAATTCTTACCAACGAAAAACAAAAGAATATAAACTCCACCTAATAATAAGCAAACCATAAACTCAAGAAATAATTACAAACTATATATTCCAAAACTAATATACTTATTCTTATACGACAAATTCTACACCTAATTATATTTAGCGAAAAACCTATTCCAATTCTAAATCACCTGACAGAAAAACTACAAAAAATTTCCACAAAAGTATTTTACATCCGACACCAACAACAAGGCAGAAAAGAATAAAGATTCGGATTAATACAGCCAAAACCCTCGAGAATACTTCCCAAGCAAAACCCTCGAGAATACTTCCCAAGCCATGAAACAGAAATCTATATGTGTGCGTTCGGAGTCCGTACTCTAAAATGCTCTATATTGATGCTTATGGAAAAGTGCAAAACATTGACTTTAGATATGCTATAGAGCCTAAGCTACTATTCATACAGGAAAATAGCCTTCTAGTAATTTACAGCTTGGTTGCTTACCTTTCCAAAGGCTACACTTCCTATATACCTTACTTAACAAAATATTAAAATAGTTTTGATTACAAAGTAACCTTACCATTTTACGCTCAATACCTCTCAGCTGAGTAACAAATGCATGTGTGTATGTGCAGCCATAGTCCGAATCTGTAGGCAGCTACATTCGATATCATCAACCCACGGCATGCCATGACGCCACAGCGACTTTACAATGATTACTCAGCTGAGAATTTTTGTTTGAGGAATCGTAGTCATTTTGTTAAGATACATTTTTTAAAATAATTTTGTTAGGAAAGGTATGAAAATTTTATTACGTTTCGGAAGATAAGAAAGCAATCTTAAGATTAACACAACGCCATTTTTCTGTATGAATAGTAGTTTAGGGCGGAGGAGCTATTCAAATCAAACTTTTGTCAATTTTACATAAGAACCCTGCAAATATTTTAGAATGTAAGGACTACGCTGGGCCTCGCATGTGGTAGGGAGGGAGTCTGTTTCATGGCTTGTGAAGTATTCTCGAGGGTTTTGTACAGCCCATTCCCAAGAAAAATTTCAACCTTCTTCCGCATGCACACAGGGCTAATCGCGCATACATTTCTAATATCTACAAAGCAACAAGCCATGAAGTCGCCGAAGGCACCGACACATTAAATGGCCTTAACGTGCCGCGTACAGCATGCAGTAAGAGCCCACTCTGCCCTGCTCACACTGCTTTTTGTAGTATACTCGTCATGGAGGAAAAACTAAAATTTCATCTTAAACAGGTCCTAAAGCCCAAAACTGTCGCTCCCGCAGCAAAATGAAGTTAAAACAAATTTCAGCCAAATATGTTTTCTTTCTAATAGTTTTAAAAAAATATAGCATGTAGAATAAATTTACGGAAATTATAGCGTTTGAACGAAATACAAGCAACTTTTATATGAAAAACTCCTGCAGTAAGACAAGGCATGAAGACTGTGGATGTCGCCTGCTGACCGGACCGCTGCTCTCTTTTTTCGACTTTGTTCATGGCTTGTATATTCCGGCGCTTACGCAACAACACATTCACCCTCCTTGATCACTGACTATAGCTGACTCTGCTGTTGCTGCGATGATATACCCATGTGCGACGCATGACCAGAATTCGCCCTGCTTAATGACCACTGACATATAATAAAGGCGAAAATCCAATGAACGCGGCAGGCGTCGCGCGCTTTGACAGTTCAATAGAATATACGAGTTTAAAGTTCGTGCTGGCCAAATGGCTGCCGCGCTTGCCGGATTCGACGCGAAAGTAGAGCAATATTCTACTTTTAACGCGCGGCAGCCGCTTTGACAGTTCTTTTGATTGATTTTAAACTGTTTATATGCTTAATAAGCTGCAAATTCAAGAACTGCCACATCTAATAACTCTGATATATCCACTATTTCACTTTTAAATAATAACTCAAGCTTTTCTATCAGTTTTCTTTTTATAAATAAATCTTAAGAGTACCAACGCGACGCGTCCATTGGGCCTTGCTCAAATCCTACACGCGTCTGCCGCGGAGAACTGTCAAAGCGACGCGACGCCTGCCGCGTTCATTGGGCTTTCACATTAAGAATGGACTGAGCCATCCTATCTAATTCCCACTGACATATAATAAGAATGGACTGAGCCATCCTATCTAATTCCTATAGTTGAAAATGGCACAAATTTTTGCTAAAATCTATTTGTCTCTTTCAAGCTCAAAATGTACACTGAACCAATCTTGGAAACAGTACGGCTGTATTAATTGGAATGCATTGGAATTGACATAAAAATTCAGACAAATATATTGTTTTTATACGTCTATCTCTTACAAGCTCAAGGACATTTGACAACAAATCTGCAGAGGAGCACATTTTTCAGTAATATTACTACACATGAGTTTTTGGTTCATTAAAACAAGTTTAACTTTCTAAATAATTTTAAATTAATGCAATACTATTTTATAACATCTTTAGTGTTTCCAATCGGTGTGCAATTGTACGAAATAAAGGGTTTTCACAGCCTGTTCAATATTTGTGCCATTTTTGAAGCAAGAACGCTCAGTCGTAACCCCCGCAAGATACAAGCCATGAACAAAGTCGAAAAAAGAGAGCAGCGGGCCGGTCAGCAGGCGACATCCAAAGTCTTCTTGCCTTGTCTTACTGAAGGAGGTTTTCATATAAAAGTTGTTTGTATTTCGTTCAAACGCTATAATTTCCGTAAATTTATTCTACATGCTATATTTTTTTAAAACTATTAGAAAGAAAACATATTTGGCTGAAATTTGTTTTAACTTCATTTTGCTGCGGGAGCGACAGTTTTGGGCTTTAGGACCTGTTTAAGACGAAATTTTAATTTTTCCTCCATGACGAGTATCCAAAAGCAGTGAGAGTGAGCACTTACTGCATGCTGTACCCGGCACGTTAAGACCTTTTAATGTGTCGGTGCCTTCGGCGACTTCATGGCTTGTATTATATTCCGGGGGTTACGGCTCAGTCCATTCTTATTATATGTTAGTATTAATGACAGTGGCTGGCTCTGATTCTACAACGTACATCGACGTGGGCTGGCTGTTGTGAACTGAGTAGAAAATAAATTCTGAACTGAGCTTTTCGCCCAATTCTCGATGTGATATGGTCTGCGGCCATACCACTGACATATAATAATTGTTTACATTTTTGCAACCAGCGTAATATGTCTCTATTATATTGCGTCACATCTTCCTGCCGGAGTTAAGCACATAAGTGCAAATAAGCGGTTAATTTTAACGTGTGTAATGTTCATTAATATTAATTTAGTTTAGGCTAGCAAATTCACGTTTGTATAAATTAAGTAGCGATACTCCAATAAACAATCAATTGATTTAGTTAATCACAAACAACAAGTAGTCTTTTATTTCACTTGGCATCTGCTGTTTACATCTGCGCCCATCATACCTACTAACGGGCATCTGCTGTTTGCAGCTGCACCCGCCTTAGTAGCGGAGGTCTGCTTTTTACAAAGCTTCTCCTATCTTCTCTACGGTCTCTACGGTCATCTTAGTGATACATAACAACGAGCTTTCTTCATCATCATTTACTATCACATGGCGACCGTACATGTATATATATATACATACAATTTAGTTTATTATTACATGGCGACCGTGATAATTAACTTGTAATCTTCGGACCGTGACGTGAAAAAGAACGATATTCGGACCATGATAATGAAATTGCAATCTTTGAACGATTAAAATAATCAGCAATCTTCATATATTGAAGATATTAAACTGACAATAGAGGGACCGTGATGAAAACAAAAACAATTTTCGGAATGTAACGTTAAGAAGATTCTTCGGATAACTAGCAACGACACCGACTCAATTAAACCAATTTATAGATAAACTACAGATGATAATGAGAAGACAATCTTCAGATTGTGACAATTAAGCTGATCTTAGAGCTTAATTACTTGATAATGACAGTAAGTTAAGAAATATAGTTGGAAATAATCTAATGACAAAGCTGACGACAGTTGAACCGTTTTTAATACGGTGCCTATAGTAGAATAAAGTGGTTCCGATTCTACGTACAAAAAAAAAAAAAAAAATTATGAAATGTAAATGTTAGTTTATCAAATTAAGAAATTTCCTTATCAGTTACGCGCATTGTAATCTACACCAGATATATGTATATATAATAATCAACTAACCAGCATTAAATATAATAATAGAAACAATAATAGAGACAATAAAAGCGATATATGTACAGGAATAAGCAATAGGCATAATTAATATAAAGTTATCGTAACAATAGATTTTTTTTAATGAAACCGATTAAAGAACTAAATACTAAATACTCCCAGTAAAATTAATATTTGAATCTTGAATGTTTTTAGTGAAAACATTGAATCTTACTTAAATTTTGATTGTAAATTGGTAAACCTCCATTACATAGTTAGTAGGGAATTTTAAGGCTAGTAAAATATCGACAACATGTTAACAATATGGGAAAAACAAATTCTAAAGTAGCAGACCATAACGGCGAGATCATGAACAACATGATCATAGAAGATATTGTGAGTATTGAGTATTCTTTTGGCAATAATAGCAGTTGTGAAGGTTATAGAAATAGTGTACACTCTGTACCGAGACCACAATATAAATTAAACGTCGGACTTACATATTTTATTTGCTCTCCTGCTCTTCGAAACAAAAAACAAAATTTTTTTTTTTTAAACAAAAATGACAAAACATTTCAAGAATCATCAAAGGACCGCAAGGCACTGTAAAGACAATTGCTGTCCCTGTTATGAAGTTGAAAATGGAAAAACAAAAAAAAACATTTGAGTCACTGCAGTTCACATAAAGCCAACATAACAGTATTTTTTTTTGCAACGTAATGGTGAAAATTACATACCATCAGAGGATCCAATTTACGCTATTAGAATGAACCTAAAACGAAAAATGGAACACAGAAAGAGGGGAGAAGAAGTAACAAAGAAGTATGTAGTGTTACGGAGGAAGACACCAATAACAGTGTGCAGTCTGATCAACTTCATATCACTGAAACCTTGGCACCATCAGATGTAACGAAACTACCGAATTCGAAATTCAACGTTGATCAAGGAAGAATTGAAATCACGCCAGCACAAAAAAAACAACAAAAAAAGCGGCATATAGAAGAAAAATTACCCAATTAGTAGAATTCGCACTAGAGCGAAATTTGAATCATTGGAAGGAATTCGTTTAACGCTAACCCTATATTAAAAATAATTTATAAAGCGGTGCATATAAATAAATAATATCCAATAAGTAGAACCCGCACTAGAGCAGGATTTCGAAGCATTGGAAGAATATATTGATAAAGCTCTCTGCAGAGATTGAATATAATAAATGATTAAATATAATGAAGATAACCGCAATTAAAGGCCTATGGAAATATTAAGCGCAAGTGCACGTGACCAAAATTAAAAGAAAAAACCAGATATTACATGACATGCAATCACCCATAAAGAAATCAAGCAGATATATAAAAAAAAAGAAAAAAAAACAAATGTAATAGATTCATACCCATTATTTGTTAAAAATTGTTAATAGAGTACTAGAAATTAAACCCCAAAAATATGTTTTTTTAATAACTATTTAATGTCAACAGTAACCTAGAATAGCTATTTTTATGAGTAATTATTGGAATGATTTATAGGATAATAAGTTAAGATAAGCATAACTAATCATAAAAATTGATATGTAAATATAAATGTAATAATGAGCAATTGATTACTCATTAATAAGCATGCAAAAAAAAAAAATAATAACAAAGATTGTTATTATAATTCAATTGACCCAAAACCCATCACGCAATTAATCAATCACAATAAATGCGATCGATTGGTTAATTGCAATTAAACAAAACATACGCTTAACAAAATATATGTCACAACCTTAAGAAGTGACTGTAATTGTTTACATGCATTTGTTTACATTTTTGCAACCAGCGTAATACGTCTCAATTATATTGCGTCACATCTTCCTGCCGGAGTTAAGCTCATAAGTGCAAATAAGCGGTGTTACATATACAAAATGTATTCATAAGGCATCGGGAAACAAATCACAATTTTCATAAGCCAATCATGCCTAAAAGCACGGATGGCTTATCTCTTGCGCATACGAAGAAAGTTGCATCAGCAATTTCTTCAACTACGCGCAACTTTCCTTCAACATATTTTTCCCACAAAACGACTTGGGAAAAATAAAAGTTTTAAATTTCAACCCAAGTCGTTTCGATAGAAAAATAGCCCCACGATAAATCTTACCTTCAGTAAGATTTGTCGTATATACGATATGTATGTACATATATACATACAAACATACATATCGGGCGCATGAAAATTTTACGTCGGTGAAGACTGAAACGATCAAGTCTTCACCGAAAAAAGCTCTTATCAGCAAATTGTCGCGAGCTGCATACATTGTGATCGCAACAATGTATGCACGGTAGCAAGACGATGGTTGATATTTATGAAAATATCAAATTTCAATTTCAACCATCGTTCGTCGCGATAATTCTGGGCATGTTTAAACATGCCCAGCGTAAAATAATTTTCTCAGGATAGGAATGCTAATTAAGCATTTTCCTATCCTGAACGAAGAGACTTACGATTGAAAAATCTAAGTCTCGAGACAGTCGGTTTGATACATCTGATCAAGGTACGTGTTCGGGTCGTCGCGCTAGAAAAAAATATTCGAAGAGTTTAAGAGAAAATTAAGGAAAGTTAGAAAATCAAAATAAAAAGGTGTGAACAAGTTTGTAGATGGTTTAGTCGGATCGGTAGAAAGGAAAGATTACTGTGTTATATTACAAAAATGTAGAAAACCTCAAAAGAGGTTATGCCAATATTAATTAAGTGTAAACAACAGAAAGAAAATAAAAATAAAGAGGTGTTAACTAATTTGTGGATTGTTTCTTTGTGGTATGCGCCCGACAAATAAGGATAAAAAAAAAGAAGGTGACTAAGCAGGTAGGAGTACGGCTAAGGACAAAACCCTTTATAATATATAACAAAATTGGCGCAGCCGGTAGGATAGTGGAAGCCTGCTTTTCGAAAAGCCAAAAGTAGAAAAGTATAAGAGCTGTAAAATCCGCTATCCTGCGAACCTAAGGGGTCCCATTGACTAAGCCACTCAGGCCCAGTCACCCCCAACACTCGGGTAGATACCATCTCTAGGCGCCTCTGCTCCAGGCGGGCAAGCGTTCACCCCAATTAGTGCACAGGCACCACCGAGGGATACCAGTGAACAGTCCACAGAAGGAAGAGGAGAAATATTTCAAACTCCCCCAGAAGGACGAATACAGTTCAGCCAGGACACAGCTCGATAAGCAGCCTGAAGTTTCAGCCAAGCAGACGATAAAACGCTAGCAGTCAACGATCCTGAGTTGAAGAGGAAATCGAAGACGGCTCATAAGCCCCCTTTTCAACTAGATCCAGGGGAAGTTAAGACGGCCCAAAGGCCCCCCCCCCCAGCTGCAAAACAAACCGAAATCAACCGACCAGGATTCAGAGGGAACTCGAAGGCGGTTAAAGAAACCCCCCTCTCAATTACAGCAAAGGGACTTAAGCAGGCAAGGAGCCCCCCTTTCACCAAACAACGCATCATATGCCAGCCGACAATCCTGCTCTACCTCAGCAGCAAACAGAAACAGCAGCGAGGGAAAATTCTCCATCTTTAGCCAACGCGAGATAAGCCCCCGGTGCAAAAATACAGCTCCCCGGTGAAGGTACAGCATCTGTTGCTGAATCTTGCCCAACAGGACCTCGACTCCGAAGCGGAACCGTTCTGCCAGGTCCAAATAGTCAAGTAAGTTTAGCTAAATTTTTAAATAAATTATACGAGAGAGCGCGGGAATCGGATAAACTGACGATTACCCATTGTGATGCCTTAGATCACAAATTAAAAACAGAGCGTGAGACCAGACTCGCCAAGTTAAATACCTTAAAGGAAAAAACAATAAAGTTCCGAGAGGAACTAGAACAGTTTTCCGAATCTCGACGTTCACTCAGTTTAGATCTAGAAAAGAGTAAGAGTGTTAGGTTAAGTGACAGTGATAGTGACGGTGAAGTAGCTGAACCAACTCCCGAAGACCTGCTGATCGATTGGCTCGAAGAATCCTTAACGGAAGTCAGCCCAGAAACAAGCCCAGCTAGCCCACCCAAATTTAAATTTCCAGTCAATAGACTACGCAAAATGGTGGACTACGCAAAGGTAGCTAAGCTCACAGCTCAACTCGTCCCCTTATTTACGGGTGAAAATACCCCACAAATGGGACGTGAATTACAGACCTTCATCGGCTGCTGCAAGCAAACTATGCAGTGCCTTGACGATGAAGAAAAGGTGGCTTTCCTACAGGTCCTCCCCACAAGATTAAGAGATGATGCATATCAGCTATTCGCTTCAGACGTCCCTACTTCATTCACTGAGGTAGAGGAACGTTTGAACAGAACATACCTACCCCGTGAGACTTATCAAGAATTGGCTCCAATAGACCCAGATTTACGAGTGAGAGCTTACTGCAGAGCTCCTTACTATCAAATGCCATCTACACCTATGTTCGCATCACCTCGAGCTCCAATCCCAAATCAGTTTTCACGCAATGTGAATAATCCAGGTTCATCACAGTCATGGCAAAGGCCATTTACAAACACAGATGCCAGAAACTCGGATACAGATGCACTGGTCCGTAACATCACGTGTAATTTCTGCCAGCGAAAGGGTCATACGTATTCAGATTGCCTTAAGCGCAAGAACACCCCTTTCTGCTCAAACTGCAAAATCTATGGAAATGACGTCCGTGATTGCAGAAAAACACAACAAACGCAACAGATTGTTCCTCCACGCATCTCCAACAGATCTACACAAGAGCAACATAACACAAAAAGTCCTCAAGTCTTCAACATAAGACTCAAATGCACCTTTTGTGGTCGCCGAGGACACGCAGACGAAGATTGCCGCCAAAAGAAAAAATGGGAAGCCCGGAGTCAGGGAAACGACATGCAGTCGACCCAAAACTCCCCGGCTTGACTTTAAACCCACAACGCAAATCAAAAGGGTCACCTCAAGCGCCCGAATCCGGTGTCCCTACAGTAAAACTTCCACTGGACATAAGCCTTAACGGCCATACAAAACTAGTAGTGGACACTGGCGCTGAGGTTAGTATTATTAAGAAAAGAGCAATTAAAGACCTCAAAATAATTAATTCCAATGAGGCATGCACTTTACAGACCCCATTTGGAACCGGAAAGACATTGGAAAATTGCAAGGGCAACTTCAATTTTAAAAATAAAATTCCCTGCAAGTTTCAGGTGGTACAAAACCTGCCAGGTCTTTCCGATGACGGCCTATTAGGAAACGATTTCCTATCAAACAATTGTAATGTTGAAGGCCCAAATATAGCACTCAAGTTTCCTTGTACGGAAACAAATCCCGAAGAGTTTACTGTGCCCTTGTCATGCAAAACGGACAAGCTGTATTCCAGAAAAGCAGTCGAAGTGAGGTCACTTGCAGAAAAGATGGAACCTAAACAGGTTAAGCTATCTACATGCAGTGTCTCCAAGGCATCTCAAAAGAGTAATGCTGGCTGCCAGGTTCAACAAGAGCCGACGGAATGCGAAAAGAGCTGTCTGGGTGATCAAGAAACCTGCGAAATGAGGCAGCATCTGGTTACTTTAGAGGAACCAATATGCATACCTGCTAGATCACAAATCATCACCACAGTCCCGTTGCGAGTGAAGGAAGAAATGCTCTGTCTATCGATAGAGATAGGCGATGGAGTCTTCCTGGCCAACAGTTTACTCCCTACTGGGAAAGAAACAGTGCTAGTTGCCATACTCAACATTAACAATTTCCAAGTAGTCATCAACAGTTTATTGTTACAACTGCTCCCTATACATGACTACGCCGTCATCCCAATAGGAGAAGCCACTGATACACAACACGTTCTCAAGCCGAATAAATCGCAAGCGAGTAACACGAACATCAGTGAGCTTCCCAAGGCGGAACAGAAGTCAAACAAGACTTCCTCCTCAAAAATACCTAGATATAAGTTACTAACGAGGCCCAAGAGCCCTACACAAGACGCGTGCGAGCTCAGTAAGACCCGAGTAGAGGCAACAATGACTCCACCGTCCAAGAAAATAAGTTACAAAAATTTTACATGGCCCCATAGCCAAATTAAAGATGCGAGCGAGCTCCAGAGGCCGACAAGCAAAATGCAGCTGACTCCTCCACCCAATATACCTAGATGTAAGATAACCACAAGGACAAGAAGCCCAACGACAGGTGCGTGTGAGCTCAGTAAGACCTATTCTCAGGCAAAGACGACTCCACCACCCAACAAAGTTAGTGTTAAGAAACATCAGTGGCCCAAGAGCCCCATGACAAGTGCGTGTGAGCTCAGTAAGACCTATTTAAAGGCAAAGTTGACTCCACCACTTACTAACATTAGTATTAAGAATAAAAAGTAGCCCATGAGCCCGATAAAAGACGCGTGCGAGATCCGTAAGACCTCATTGAAGGCAAAGTTGGCTCCACCGTCAAATAGTATTAAGAAAACCAATTTTTCAAGGCCCATAAGCCAAAATACGAATGCGTGCGAGTACACGGACCAATCAAAAGTATCCATAAAACATGGTACTCCACCATTAAAACTGCAGGAAGTCCATTCTCTGCCATCTAGTAATGTAAGTAAAACAGATAGTAAGTACACAGCTACACAAAGTGCGAAAAGAAACGTAAGCTTTTCGGAAAATACAGCTATCTTACAACACGTAAGATACTTATTTCCGGATCAGGAAGATCCCACTCATACTCCGCGAGTCAACAGGCTAGACCAAGAGCTCAGCCTAGACCCAAATCTAAATGCGGAAGAAAAAGCTTCGATATCCGAACTCTGTTATGAGTACAATGATATCTTTTACCTTAAAGGTGATAAGCTTACATATACAAACGCTATCACCTATAACATTCCATTAATACAAGATCAGGCCCCAATAAACCAAAAAGCCTATCGATTACCAGAGACCCAGAGACAAGTAATCAACGAGCAATTAAGAGAAATGCTAGACAACGGGATAGTCCAAACTAGCAAAAGCCCTTGGAATTCACCCTTATTAGTAGTCCCCAAAAAGGGGGGACCCGATGGTGAAAAAAGGTGGCGCGTCGTTGTCGATTTTCGCAAATTGAACGAAAAGACAATTGGCGATGCTTTTCCGCTACCACGAATCGAGGATATTCTTGACCAACTAGGTCATGCCAGGTACTTTACCACTCTCGATTTGGCCAACGGCCATCACCAAGTCTTAGTCGACAAAAAGGATCGACATAAGACCGCTTTTAGCACTAATGACGGGCACTACGAATTTAAGCGTATGCCATTCGGACTCAAAGGAGCTCCCGCTACATTCCAACGCCTCATGAACTTCGTTCTGACAGGCCTACAAGGCCTCGAATGTTTCGTTTATCTTGACGACATCGTCATTTATGGTAAGAACCTAAATGACCACAATGATAAGCTGCGCAAAGTCTTCAACAAATTGAGAGAAAACAACCTCAAACTGCAGCCAGAGAAGTGCCAGTTCTTGAGACGAGAAGTTGTTTACCTAGGGCACAAATGCTCTAGCGAAGGTGCATTACCAGACCCCAGCAAAACGGCCTGCGTCCAAACATTCCCTGTTCCTAGAACAGTACGGCAAGTTCAGTCCTTTTTAGGACTTGCCAATTACTACAGGAAGTTCATTCCGGACTTCTCAAAAATAGTTCGTCCAATTACGAATTTACTCCGCAAGGATGTAAAATTCACTTGGACCGAGAAATGCCACGAAGCATTTCAAAGCATTAAACATGCCCTAATTTCCCCACCACTCTTAATCTATCTAGATTTTTCTAAACCATTCAATCTTACAACGGACGCCAGCAACGAAGCATTAGGCGCTGTGCGTTCCCAAGGAGAAGTGGGAAAAGACCAGCCTATCGCCTATGCAAGCCGAACGCTAAACAAAGCCGAGAAAAACTACTCCACTATTGAAAAGGAGTTATTGGCTATAGTCTGGGCAACTAGAAATTTCCGATGCTACCTCCAAGGCAGGAAATTCACGGTCTACACTGACCACAAGCCTCTCAAAGGAGTCTTTAATGTTAAAGACCCAACTTCCCGTTTGGTGAGATTTCACCACAAATTGTCAGAGTTCGATTACACGATCGAATACAAATCAGGGAAGTATAATACCAATGCGGATGCATTAAGCCGCATTCCACAAGTATTAATCGAAGACTATACAGGCAATACCTTAACGGTACAAGCCCAAGTGCACCACATTATGGACTCTGATGTGGAAGAAAATAATTTCCCAAATAAAAAGAAAACAAATAAACCCGCTCATTGCTTCGCCGTGACCAGAGCTCAAAAACAGAAAGCCCAAGAGGCCAATACGAGCCCCAGCGCTGAAACACAGCCCACGACAGCGGAACATAAAGAAAATGAACCCCCAGATGCAGAAATACAACCCCCGGCTACGCTTGAACAAGAAATATGTCCAGTCAAGGCACCTGAGATAATCACGAGCCCCAAGGAAGTCCAAACAATCCTAAAGGATTATCACGACTCTCCTTGCGGCGGCCATCAGGGTGTCATTAAGACCTATAAACGCATTAGACGCAAGTACTGGTGGAGACACATGTTTAGCGATATAAAAAAGTACATAAAAAAAATGCCCTAAGTGCCAAACAATGAAAGCATCTCCACAATTCAAGATGCCCATGGTAATAACGGACATCGCAGAACAACCTTTCGACAAGGTTTACCTCGATATAGTAGGTCCACTAGAAGAGACCATATCAGGTAATAAATATATCTTAACTTTTCAAGATAACCTTACCAAATTTGTCGATTGGTATGTCGTACCTAATGGAGAAGCAGTAACGGTGGCGCAAATCTTTTTCAATGAGATTGTCACGCGTTATCGCATTCCAAAGAGAATAGTCACCGATCAGGGAACTAATTTCCTGAGTGAGCTATTCAAGAAGGTCTGCAAACTGCTAAAGGTAAAGAAGTTACAGACTTCCGCATACCATCCACAGTCTAATGGAGCACTAGAGCGTGCCCATAGACCATTAATCGAATATCTGCGTACAATCGTAGATGAAAATCCTAAAACATGGGATCAATTCCTACGAACCGCTGCATTCGTGTACAATAACAGTGTACACGAGGGTACTAAATTAACCCCGATGGATTGCCTTAACGGCTTCACAGCGGATGTCCCATCTAATTTAAAACGGGATCCTGAACCCGTTTATAACCACGAAAGTTATTACCATATGCTAAAATACAGATTACAAAAATCGTATGCCACGGCTCGTAAAAATCTCTTAGCCAGCAAACAACGCTCAAAGGCATATTACGACAAAACAGTCCGGCCTCTCACTTTCCACCTAGGAGACAAAGTCCTCCTCAAAAGTGAAAGCCGCAAACACAAACTGTCTCAAATCTGGGTTGGCCCAAATCTGGTAATCAATGTACTCAGTCCAACAAACACTACCATGTCGTCCACAACAACCGTTTGAAGCCCAATTATGAGTAGTATACTGGTACATATATCTTTAGCAAATAAGTTAAGTCCATAGTAAATTCTACAATTAAATTAAGTGCTATTAGAATTACCACAAAAAGCTTCCAGTATGACTAATTGACTAACGAAGCCTATCCTTCATTTTCTACAGAACATGAAGCACATATTGGTGTTAATATGCTGTTTCCATCTGGCAATGGGACAAATCCAAACGGAACCCTACACAATAGGGCCCCTAAACAATACAGGAATACTGTATGAGGATCTAGGAAAATTACAAGTCTACCATAGTACATGGAACATCTTAACAGAGATCAATCTAATGGAACTGGACAACCAGACGCTTATGGCAGAACAGGCGGAACACTTAGTTCACCGACTATGTTCAAATCGCTCTCAAACGGATGAGCTATGCCTGGTTCAACAAAAACACGTTCATTCTCTCTTGGAAAATATCAAGAGAAGAACAAGTGTCATTCGGGACGTGGTCCCAAAATCAAGATCAACAAGATCTATCTTCGATGGAATAGGGAATGCAATGCACTACCTATTCGGGACCATGGACAGCACTAATCAACAAGAGGTATACAGTCGACTCGAGGAGCTCGAAACAAATTCAAAAGCACTAGCCGACCTGGAAAGACAGCAGATCAGTATAGTCAAAACTACACTACAGCAAATTCAAAAGCCATTGACATCTCTGCAGGAAAGACAACGTCAAATAAATCTCCAGGTAAATAGAATGCAAAACATAACAGATGATTTACTGATGAGATAATTGAGACAGGAAATTATTTCAAGCCTTACAAATTGTCGAGATTGAGTACAGGCAGCAAGCCTTACTCGACATAATAATCTCCAGTAAAAATCACCAGTTACATCCGCTAGTGGTGTCTCCCAAAAGTCTATTACAGATATACCACAAGTCCCACGCTACTTGCCCAGATGAACAAAATTGTCTCTCCCTGTTATATCAGACAGCGGAAACAAAGGCACGTCTAGTCCAAGACAAATTAGTCATCCGAATACAACTTCCGATTTTCAATCTACCACAAATGAAGTTGTATAGAGTACACAGTTTTCCCATACACATTCATAAAAAACAATCATTGGTACCCGATATACAGTACTCGCACCTAGCGCACCAGGTACAGTCACAGGATATTCTATTATTAAAAACACAAGATCTTAAAAGCTTTAAAAAGATCACTCAATATTCCAAAGAGGACACTTACATCGCTAAGCTAGGCATTCCCGTAACAAAGGCAACTCTGTCCAAAGAATGCATAGTGAAGCTGCTCTTTAATCCATTAAAGGAAGAACCTCAGTGCCATTTCAGAGCACAAATACCTCCTAGAGACCTACTTATTAAAATAAGTAAACCGAATTCTTGGATATTTTCGTTGATAGAACCAACAATTGTACACCTTCAGTGTACCCAACAATTCCTAACTTCAAAAATAGAAGGCCAAGGAATAATTATTATCAACCATCCCTGTCAATTACAAGTAGGATCACAAATCCTACACTATGAGGCAGAAAATATCCAGCAATTGAGTCTCAAACAACCCACTTATTTCCCAAATATAACTCCATTAGAACAAATAGTGGATAAATATCTTAATGAAACTAAAACCAAAGTACAGTCTGAAAAAATACAGACAGAACTATATTCAGGAGATGACACTAACAGCATCATCCTAGAAGGTACCCAGTCATTAAAAGAACTGGACGAAAAATTAGAAAAAATAGTTCCTCATATCAGTCACCACCCTACACATGTCCTAGCTGCAACATCAGTATCCTTAACTGGTGTTGTCATCACATGTATGGTACTATACCTGGTCTCCAAATGGCTAACACCATTCATAACAAAATTCCATTTACGCAAACCTACAAAAACCCCAGAGGCGGAGGAACAAATCAAACAAATTGAACGAATAGAAATATTTGAACCTACCCCTCTCAAAACGACCCGCACCCTGCCACCTACCAAGTCAGTACAAGTGGTATAGTGTCAACACTTCAAACGGTCAGAAGCACTATCACTAATAGTAGAGCATAAAAAAAAAATGTGAGTGGTTTCTACAAACCCCGAAACAAAAAAAAAACCAGTTAGTACTAATAAAATAATAATAAAAACAAAAGGGGAGAGGGCATACATAAATAATTACTAAAGCCTAGATTTAAGAGAAAATAGTGTATTAAAAACATATACCATATACATGTAGGTATATACACAAACCAAAAAGCAAAGTAAAAGATACCCTCCCCCGTTAGTGTTAAATAATAATTCGAAAGTATACAAATAAATAAGAATAACACATAGAATTAAAAAACAAAACAAAAAATAGTAATAAATATTATAACAAAACTAACCTAGTATAAAAATTAAATAACCACTACCATTAGAAGTAGAAACAAATAAATAAATAGTTACTGAAGTAAGATAAAATATCGAAATACATGTATACGTATAACTATAAAAAGAAAAGAGAAGGTAAAAGAAAGAACCTTGTAAAGGAAAACAATAATAATTGACAGAAGACAAAAACAAACAGTAGAAATTAAGTTCATAATAAAAGAATAGAATAGGTACTTAAAGTAATTCTAGAAAATAAGATAACAAATTTTTTTTCTCAAACCAAAAGTATGTACATGTAAAACCGAAACCACACCAAAAGCCACCCACAAACCATTTGCGAAAACAAACAAACCCCAAAACACAAAAGAAAAAAAAAAAAGGGGGGGGACCCTCTGAAATAAGAACAGGAATAACAAGTTACAACCAAAAAGATTTGAAAGAAATTTTTTTTTATTTTATTTCTTTATACATAGAAAAAAAGAGGGGGATAAATTTCAAAGTAGGCAGACCCTAACAGTCGTCCTCCGAGTCCTCCCAATCGGTAACGGTTCCTGGTAATGGAGGAGTAGCGGTGAACTCCCTGATCAGTGCCATCGCCGGACAGCCTCCGAAATCATGGCAACAGCCACACAGACCATATAGCCCGACAATCGAAATCACAGCACCTGAAAACAAAAAATACCGTTTTAGCACATAAAAATAAAAACAGAATAAGGTAAACCTCACCTGCAGCGACCAGTGACTGCCCCCTATGGGGATATAAGGGCAACAGCACCCGGTGGTAAACCCCCGGCGTGGCCTCAGCCCCCCAAACGGTGCCGGGGTCCTCTCCATCCATGTGTAATACTAACCGGATGGGCCCCTGCCATCCGGGAGTCACACGCAGCACATAAATAGAATAAATAGTCGATATACGACCTGCAGGGCTGCGAAAGGGCTGACTCTTAATACGTGCACGAAATAGCATTTCTGGTTAATTCGTAGCCTCTGGTTAATTCGGTGAAAAGAAAACTGTACCATCTCACTGGCGAGATAAAACTGAAATGATCCACTACAAAGGGCTGCCCGGCTATGGTGCGAAATCACTTAACAAAAATACCAAAGTCATATGCCACACAAAATTTAATAGTCACCGATAAGAAAATACTAAACATTTAAGTGGCCGCTGTGACATTATTTTTTTTCATCTCTTCTCTCTATCAATCTCCTCTGAGGGCTATTCCTCTCCCAAGAATAACCCTCGTTTTTGTAGGGGAAGGCATGTTACATATACAAAATGTATTCATAAGGCATCGGGAAACAAATCACAATTTTCATAAGCCAATCATGCCTAAAAGCACGGATGGCTTATCTCTTGCGCATACGAAGAAAGTTGCATCAGCAATTTCTTCAACTACGCGCAACATTCCTTCAACATATTTTTCCCACAAAACGACTTGGGAAAAATAAAAGTTTTAAATTTCAACCCAAGTCGTTTCGATAGAAAAATAGCCCCACGATAAATCTTACCTTCAGTAAGATTTGTCGTATATACGATATGTATGTACATATATACATACATACATACATATCGGGCGCATGAAAATTTTACGTCGGTGAAGACTGAAACGATTAAGTCTTCACCGAAAAAAGCTCTTTTCAGCAAATTGTCGCGAGCTGCATACATTGTGATCGCAACAATGTATGCACGGTAGCAAGACTATGGTTGATATATATGAAAATATCAAATTTCAATTTCAACCATCGTTCGTCGCGATAATTCTGGGCATGTTTAAACATGCCCAGCGTAAAATAATTTTCTCAGGATAGGAATGCTAATTAAGTATTTTCCTATCCTGAACGAAGAGACTTACGATTGAAAAATCTAAGTCTCGAGACAGTCGGTTTGATACATCTGATCAAGGTACGTGTTCGGGTCGTCGCGCTAGAAAAAAATATTCGAAGAGTTTAAGAGAAAATTAAGGAAAGTTAGAAAATCAAAATAAAAAGGTGTCAACAAGTTTGTAGATGGTTTAGTCGGATCGGTAGAAAGGAAAGATTACTGTGTTATATTAGAAAAGTGTAGAAAACCTCAAAAGAGGTTATGCCAATCCAATATTAATTAAGTGTAAACAACAGAAAGAAAATAAAAATAAATAGGTGTTAACAAATTTGCGGATTGTTTCTTTGTGGTATGCGCCCGACAAATAAGGATAAAAAAAAAGAAGGTGACTAAGCAGGTAGGAGTACGGCTAAGGACAAAACCCTTTATAATATATAACAGCGGTTAATTTTAACGTGTTTAATGTACATTAATATTAATTTAGTTTAGGCTAGTAAATTCACGTTTGTATAAATTAAGTAGCGATACTCCAATAAACAATCAATTGATTTAGTTAATCACAAACAACAAGTAGTCTTTTATTTCACTTGGCATCTGCTGTTTACAGCTGCGCCCATCATACCTACTAACGGGCATCTGCTGTATGCAGCTGCACCCGCCTTAGTAGCGGAGGTCTGCTTTTTACAAAGCTTCCCCTATCTTCTCTACGGTCTCTACGGTCAACTTGGTGATACATAACAACGAGCTTTCTTCATCATCATTTACTATCAAATGGCGACCGTACATATATATATATATATACATACAATATACATACTTATTATAGCTGTGTTGTGCATGTTAATTTGTTTGTGAAGAACAAAACGCCGCGTTAATTTTTATTTTATTAAAACTTTGGAGTGTCAACAAATTTGAATAGGTATGTTTATATTATTATTATTGAACTTTTGTCAGTTTTCTAAGCTATTTTGTAGTCTATCGATAATTCCAATTATATATACCCTACTCGATGTACCTAATAACATTGTAACGTAGTGTAAGCTAAGTTTCCTTAATAAACGTTTTTTTGTTCTATTTTTATTAAGGTTTTTGATGCTATTTTTATCAAATAATTTAAAATAGAAAAATTTGTTGTTTTCTTCAAAAGACATTGAGTCCGCATGCAAAAAGTTTCGTAAACTAAACGTAATTTTCATTCCGAAAACGTAACACTTTAGAGTACAGTTTGCGAAATATAATGTCAACTACCACTACACTGACAGTTTACAGTTTCACTTCTCTTTTGACTGATGATTCGTTTCTGTTTCGCATTCACAACACCAAAACGTTTCTTTTGCGTAGACTTCTATGTAAGCATGTTTACATTTTCGTTACGTTTTTGTTTCGCCTTGCTTGAAGGGTACCATCTGCGCCAAGCTTATTGCATATCCCCCGCAGAATTCAGTTCCTTAATCTCTCCACACGAGCCAGAGATTCTACCACATAATCCCAAATCTTACGCCGAGAACGGAAATCCGAACTCCCCGCACTTACGTCACGCGTACCAGAAAAATTAAAAGGTATAATTTTTTTAAACAACAACAACATAGTGCAGTACAATACACCGCCCTTGTGCATCAACAAGCTCCATCAACTTGGCTGGTCAACTTTCTATGAGATTTCTATGTTATTTCCGTATTATTTTCCCAGACTTTTTCATTGCAATTCTATGTGGAATTCCAAGGGATATCAATGCTCTTTCTGCATTTTTTAATTAAGTAAATATAACAGAAATTCAAATATTTTCCGTTCGATTTAAAAACAGTAATTTGTAGGATGCATACACTCAGAAAAATAAGTTGGTAAAATCAACCAAAAACATTGGTTAAAAGGGCGCCAACCAACGAAGTTGGTATTTTTTAACCAAAAATAATAGTTAATTTCCACTCGAAAATATTTAACCAAAAAAATTGTTGCGAACAATTAAAATGGTGACCCAATTGTTTTTTATAGTAAACCAACTATTTAAATAACTCGACAACTATTTTATATAGGTAATTCACTAAATTATTAGTTAGCAAACTATCAAGTAGTTAAGTAGTTATACGAATTGTTACAGAACCAATGAAAATAGTAAACTAACTCATAAAATTGTTTTTGTTACTATTAATGTAGTACTTTTACCGATTTATAGGTAATTGCACATATTTCATTGTGAATAACCCAAAATTTACACAAAATGCGATAAACGACAAATTTAGCGGAAAGTAAAAGAGACAGTAAGTAATAAATTATAAATCTTTATTTCTTTTTTAAAAAAAATAGGTAATAGTAATTGCTTATAGTTAACAACTACATAATGCATTCTGTAAATTTATAATACTGTTGATCATGTAGAAGTATATAAATACAATAAATACATATATAGATGTATAGTATATACATTATATAAGTAAAAGAACAGGAAAATGCATTTGCACTGATAAAAACTAAATTTCTTCATTAAATTACAATTTTCCGTTTCTTTTTTTTCTTAAAACATATGTTTATTATAATCAAAAGTATTTCGGTCTCAAGAAAGTTTTACCGTTGGCGGATTGATGAAAAAGGAAAAAAACAAACGTTATATAAAAAATAATAATGTGTTTTTTCAACTATTGGAAATGATTGAAAGTGCTTTGAGAAACATATTATGTACACATTTTCTTTTAAAGTAGCTATATCTATAATCTCAAAAAGTTGTGTTGAAATAAAAAGAAAATACCCGACTTTAAAAATTTTTTCTTCGAACTAAATCTGCTTATGAAAATTTAGATGGAAATTATCAATGGTAAAATTTCTTATTTGTGTAAAATATACTTTCGTTCTTATATCTTCCTTATTTGTTTCGTTAAAATCAAAAAAAATATTTTTCAAACCTCTTTCTAGTAATAAACGATGAGCAAACTTAACCATACATTTAATTCCAACCGTTAACGCCACGTTTTTTCTAGAGTTTATTGAGTTTGTGTAAATTTTTAATTCCCTATGCTTTGATTCAAATCTAAAACTCCACACATAACGAAGGGGGCCTATTTTTTGTATAATTGTTGGATAATGGAGCAGGAAATGAAATTTCGGTTTAAGAGTGTTTCCAAACAATTTTTTGTACTGGGCGTGATGTTTGGATATTGCCGACTTCAAAATGGTATACATGTATTGTTATCAAACTCAGATTTTAAAATCATATCCATCATTTCTATCAGTAAACAAAGCAGCAACAAGGTCTCCTATCATAATAGGTAAAAAGTGGCAAAAAGTCCAAGGTTCTCTTGCAGACATATTTAATTTGTAATTTGCTAAATGAGTAAGTTTCAAAGGTGGAGATATGATTCCTATTTCGGTTTCGCCATAATTAAAAAGTTGTTTTCTTTCATTTAAAATGTCAATAGTGAAAAGTTTTTCATTCTCTATTAGATTATATAAAATTTGTGTGATATCGTATTCACATACCCCTTCAAAGAGGTCGTGCATAATATCGCCAGTATAGTTTTCTGTAACGTGAAAATTGCTCAAAGTGTTGAAAATTGATGTTTCCCTAATCCGGATAGTTTAGCTCGCTTGGCCGGAGTATCTTCTTGTAAAAGGTCAATGGCATAATCAGATGAATTTCTAAACTTTTAGCTATTCTCAACAATTCCAGAAGTAATACCTGCTCTATCGCATTTACAAAGCCGGCAAGGAAAGTTAGCTCTAAAGCTTCTAGTATATCCTAACAATGAATTCAACCCTAAGTTATCTCCCACTACTAACAAAAGTAAAAAATGTAGGGTTTGTTTCTGACCATTAATATCTATTTCTACACCTTCCTTTTCAAGATTTTTGATTTCATTTATAAGAAGTCCTAAGGACGCATTGTCACCGTAGCATTTATCTTTAGATTTGAAAAAGAGTGCTGGAAAAATATTTTCTAGTTTCGAAAGAAACTGTTGCGGTAGAGTAGGAAATGTGATATACATTGCCGAAATGGATTGTTCTCCTACATGTGAACGTAAAGCGTTGTTGATTTCAAAATCGTCAAAGTATAAAATGAATGGAAGCAGAACTTTACCATCAAAGCGTGATACTTTGCTTTTCCACAAATCTCCATTAATTACATTCAAATACTTATCAGTTTGCGCGGATAAGGTTTTCATATTTTGTATGGTCTTTTCAAAAACAAATGGAAGTTCAAAAATTTCTTAAAAATAAAAGTTAATGGCATCATTGCCCCTTTGCTTTTCTTTTGGGAAAGCGTTGGCTGATTTCCAACTATGACTGCATTGATTTCATTATTAATATCGAATACAATAGGATCAGTATAAATATGCTTTGATTTCAAAGTTTTTTGAAAGTTCTGAAATGTTTTAATTTTTTCAAAAGGATGTTGTGCTAACTTTAAAATTTTTTCAATATTATTTTTTTCTTCGGTAGAAGCATTCTTAGACAAAGCATTCTTAATTTTGTCAAGTATTGGAGACAAAAGTGTTATGGAAATATCATTTAATATTTCCTCTACGTCTGATCTAGCTAAATTCGACTTACTATAGAGTTTACATGTGAACTCTAAGGCTTTGTTATCAATAATTTCAGTAATGACCAATATATCATTATTTGGGCTGACATTACTAGTTATATCAAATTGAGGTGCACTTACTGTAGATATATTTTCATTAATTTCAGTGGAATAAGAGGGAATATTAATTATAGAAAAACACGAATTGGTATTTTTGAAATGCTTTTTAAATGCTTTAAGAGACTGAAACGTGTGCTTACATGATGTACACGTAAAGTCGTCAATAGAGCTAAGCATATGAAAATGCTTAAAATGCGTCATTAATTTTTCAATACTTTCGAAATTTTTAACATCATGAGTACCAGACTCCAAACATTTGAAGCAAGATGACATGTTTTATTTTAAATTTTTTTAGAAAGATATAAGACCAGTATTCAGATGAAAATTTTCAAATATTACGACAAATTTTTAATTAAACATAGAGCTTTTGAAGATGGTTTATCAGTTGCAAGGTGTATGTTATAAAAATATAACTGAACAAAAACCCAAAAGTTTACACAAGAATTAGGATATTTCAAATCAAGTACGTGAAATACTTTAAAACATACATCAAGTGCACTTAAAAAACTAGGCAATTCATACTTAATGCCGTCAAAATGAACATAATACTTAACGTCACAATCTGCATCATTTTTTCCAACAGCAATTATTAGAGGTTGACGTGTGTATTCTCTTTTTAAAAGAGTTTGTTTTAGATCTTCAATCTTGTTAGTCACATCATTCACGGTGTTTACTTGGAGCAAAAAAGTATTTTGGGAGTCCTTTATTGTACACTTAAAAATTGACTTCCTTTTTTCTTCCCCTTTTGTTGTGTGTGTTACCGAAGGAGGTAGAAGTGCATGTAGAAGTAAAGCAAACGCTGAATCTAAGTCTAGAGACACAGGAAAAAAGTTATTTTCAATTAAGAATTCCTAAATAATATATAAACAGGCTATTTTTTCAATTGAACAAAAATAACACATTGCTGATAATAGCTGCGTTCTTTATTCACTGACCTAAACTGGTTCAGCTCAACTAGTACAAATAATGGTCCGGTTCTCCTGGTTCTATCACCATGGAAACGTCAAAACTATCTTCCCATAATATTAACGTTCACTATCATAATTGGAATTTCTTCCTTTTCAATTTAATTCCGTACCTACTCTAATCAAAGAAAGTTGTGCTATTTTTACATTCAATTTGAAAAAAAACACAAAAATAAGCACCGATGAGAGCCAGGTTCGCGGTGTAGTTGTGTTATGTGAAAATAGAACTGAACGAGATCAGGTCAGTGAATAAATAATGCAGCTATTGAAGTTTCTTACCTGTTAATTGTTGTTCCGATTGGTTTAATGACTTTAACAGTTCTAGACACTGCTTATCTCGTATATTTTGGTTGAAAATTGGAAGAATTGTTGTTTTAAATGCTTGCCATTTATCGTATAGTCCATAAGCATGGGGATGAATGGGTAGGAAATCTTCGTCTATCTGAAAACATAAAACTATTAAAATTTAAAAAAAATCAAGATTGATGGTCTTACCAAATTGTGACCCAAAGAATGTGTAAGATGGCGCCAATGTTGCAAAAAAATCGCTATGTTAATATCCTTTCGGTTAGACAAGATTTCCAAACGACGCTTATCGAGAGTTAGGTGCCAATTTTTTTGCACATCAGTCCATGGTGAATTATTTATTTGCAACCAAGCGTAAGCTCGTGAGATTTCTATAAATGAAGAGATATATAATCAAATGAAATGGAAAGTTAAGTTCCTATACCTTCTGAATCACCGGAATCTTGCAAATTAATGGTTGTTAGTGTATTTGTGGATGTTGATGGTATATCTCTAGATAGAATATTGCCGCTTTTTCTCAAACGCTTAGTATCATTATAATATTTATCGTACAAGCGCCCAGATGGTGTTTGCTTAGGTCCTCTTTTATTGTAATATATTAGCTACAAAATTGACGTATACATCAGTGAGAATTTATGTGTTGCACCGGCTTCAACTTAACAAAAGATTTTGTACTTATGCATACCTGATCGTCATTAAAAGTAGTTTCTATGTCTCGTGCAATAGATTCGAAAATTTCTCGATTGATTTTTTCTTTCTTCGCGTATACCACAAAATAACTGCATCAACTAAAATTTTTCGTGATAAGTCATCAAGTTTTTGTTCTTTTTGGAAATGTCGTAAAACATAGTGTCCCTTCTGACACTCCTCCAATGCAGCTTTGAGACTCTGCGATAAAGTGTGTAGATATAAATATGTCTTATCTTATTATACAATTTATGTTGTTAAAATACATACAAAGTCTTCTCCAAAGTTTGTTGAATAAGAAGAATTTCCTACGCTTTTTGGCGAAGAAGGTGTTTTAAAACAGTCCTCGTTAGTTTTGAGCCAATTGCATACGAAACTATTAAAGTCGGTATTTGTAGAAGATGTGTCACACAGTGATGGTGTAGGTATGTTCTTAGAGTACAAAGAGAACTTATCAATATTTTTTTATACAGTTGCACAGATATGTATAACAAATTAAATCATAATATTTCATACCTTTTCTATTCTCCAGGTAATCAGCTTCTGCCGAAATTCGATATGAGCGCCAAGCTTATAATTTGTGAAAATTTTTTCCAAGTCGATTTCGGTCAAGAATCCCAACCTTGCCAATGTAATATTGTGCGCTGTGTGTCGTGAAATGCAACATGTAATAAATATTATAATAACAGATTAAAAATCACTATATATTGCACTACATATGTATGCTGTCCTGTATAAAAAAACCAACCGGGTATACTCAATTTTCACAATCAATTACATACTTGGTACGTACATACATATATTATAAAACGCGAGCACGTGTGGAAAGCCAGTATTTCCACAAACACTTATACAAATATTATATTTAATTATTAAAATACTAAGTAACTCACTTTTTAAATCACCGAATATAAACTCAAATCCCCAGCCCTTTACTAAGTTGTAAAGTTCGATATCATCTGATGTATTTTTTTCACTAAAATTATACTGCAGTTCTGGCCCTGCTGCAGAGAGTTCATCACAATCATTACTTATAACTGTACCCTCACACATAATATTAATCACTTTGGCAAACGTATCCATGGTTGCACACTTTTTACTTTAAATTCATTGCCGACTCAGAAAATAATTGGTGCGACCGTTCTTCGTGGCGATTGACTTCAACTGTAGCAATAAAAATGTTCACAACAGCTCCGCTCCAGTAAAACATAACAAATTTTCAGTTGATGAACTATTAAAATAGTAATATGCGAAGCATTCCAATACTTTTTAAATAATGTGAGTGGTTGAGTAACAAGCAAAACAGTAGAAATATTTCATTTCGATTTTCCGAATAACGGTCTGTTGAGGCGGCCACGTAAATTCACATGGCTTGCTTTACCAAAACAACTGTTCAAATAAATATCAACAAGAAAAACGTCAGCTAACAACGCGTATAGGACATAGTATTACCAACAGTATAGTTAAATAACTATGTATTTTAAAGTTTACTTCAAATTTTTTGACGAATAACCTACAAGAATTGTTAGCCAACAACTAGAATTTCAATTTTTATGCGATTTACTATCCACTTTCAAATTTAAAGAATAACTATTTTGCGTGGTTGAAATTAAACAGCAAAGTTGGTAAATATTTGTGAGGTGGTAAAATTTTTGTATGGAGTGGTTTCATTACTATGTTTTTTGGTTAATTTAACCAATCTTTTTTCTTTGAGTGTAGTAGTAGAAAAAGTTTCGAAAGTATAGAGAAAATAATCAAACTGCTATGACTTGAATCCTTGCAAAATGTTAAAATAGAGCTTGATAAATTCGCAAACAAGTTTGACAGGGTTAGCGTTTTGTAAATCATGGCTCCTTGATTATTTTGTAGCGTATACCCCCTTACGCTACTTTTGCTTGGCTTCTCTACGTCTGTAGAGAAAACCCCATGATTTCCCAGAGTATATAATTTAATAAAATTTAGCTATTTCCGAGAAGTAGCCCTATGCTACTTCTCCATATGAGAAAATTCCTGAAAAGTTAAAATTTATATATTTTCAAGAAGTAGCCCTATGCTACTTCTTCATATTAGAAAATTCCTGAAAAGATGAAATTTATATATTTCCAAGAAGTAGCCCTATGCTACTTCTCCATCGTACCAAAATTCCT
This sequence comes from Dioctria linearis, assembly GCA_963930735.1. Lineage (NCBI taxonomy): Eukaryota > Metazoa > Arthropoda > Insecta > Diptera > Asilidae > Dioctria > Dioctria linearis. The sequence continues at coordinate 53,476,870 of OZ005743.1, read as the reverse complement.
GGAAGAATAAAAGATAAAATTTATATATTTTCAAGAAGTAGCCCTATGCTACTTCTTCATATTAGAAAATTCCTGAAAAGATAAAATTTATATATTTTCAAGAAGTAGCCCTATGCTACTTCTTCATATTAGAAAATTCCTGAAAAGATAAAATTTATATATTTTCAAGAAGTAGCCCTATGCTACTTCTCCATAGTACAAAAAATTCCTGGAAAAATAAAAGATAAAATCTATATATTTACAAGAAGTAGCCCTATGCTACTTCTTCATATTAAAAAAATTCCTGAAAAGATAAAGACATATTTATACATACCCGCATACAAGTCCAGATCTAAAAGAAACAACAACAACAGCAGAATATTTTTCAGTCGAAAAATTATAAAATGTGCAAAATGAGCACAAAATACAAGTTTTCGTTTAAAACTTACCGCTAGTCAACCACATCAAAGCGACGAAAACGGCAATTCGCCTAGCTGTAACAAATCGCGTGATGCCATCATGCAATGTGTTGCAGCAGGCTTGAAAGAAGAACAAAAAAATTCTGGAAAGAAAAAAGGCGCTCGCTTGCCGGTGGCTGAGTGAAGAACGTTGGCAATGTAGGGAGACTGCGTGTAGCCAAAAAGTTGCTTTTTGGTTTTGAACGAGAACGGTCGCAGAAAAGTTGAGTCGCGATTCCTCTTTATTTAAAATCAGTATTAGAGTTTTTTTTTGCTTTCCCTTCTTGGGGATTTTCTCTTTTTGTGGTTTTTTTCTTATTTCTTTTTTTGTTCTTTCGCGGGAACTTCTGGCGTCCGCGCATTGTCCATCGGTTCGCGACCAATCTGCAGTGGAAAATTTCAGATTTTCTTTGAAAGAAAATTTTGTGAATTGAAGGGAAATTTCGTAAACTGAAAGAAAAATTGTAGTTTATTCATTCTGGTCGAAATTTTATTAATTGGATTATTTAGCTGTGCGCCAGTGATTTTTTTATATAGATCTTTCTAACAGTGAACTGAAAGAAAATGGTGTTATTAATGTTGCGCACTCATGAATTTTGTTAATTAGAATATTTACCTGTGCAACAGTGATTTTTCCTAAAGACCTTTCTCATAGTGGACTGAAAGAAAAAATTTGTTATTAATGTTGCGCATTCATAGATTGTATTAATTAGATTATTTACCTGTGTGCCAGTGATTTTTCATATAGATGTTTCCAATAGTGGACTGAAAGAAGAAATTTGTTATTAATGTTGCGCATTCATAGATTGTGTTAATTAGAATATTTACCTGTGCAACAGTGATTTTCCTAAAGATCTTTCTCATAGTGAACTGAAAGAAAAAATTTGTTATTAATGTTGCACATTCATAAATTGTGTTAATTAGAATACTTACCTGTGCGACCGTGATTTTCCTAAAGATCTTTCTAATAGTGAACTGAAAGAAAATTTCAGTATTAATGTTGCACATTCATAAATGATATTAATTAGGTTATTTACCTGTGTGCCAGTGATTTTTCATATAGATCTTTCTAATAGTGGACTGAAAGAAGAAATTTGTTATTAATGTTGCGCATTCATAGATTGTGTTAATTAGAATATTTACCTGTGCAACAGTGATTTTTCCTAAAGATCTTTCTCATAGTGAACTGAAAGAAAATATTTGTTATTAATGTTGCTCATTCATAAATTGTGTTAATTAGAATACTTACCTGTGCGACCGTGATTTTCCTAAAGATCTTTCTAATAGTGAACTAAAAGAAAATTTTAGTATTAATGTTGCACATTCATAAATGATATTAATTAGATTATTTACCTGTGTGCCAGTGATTTTTCACATAGATCTTTCTAATAGTGAACTGAAAGAAAATGTTGTTATTAAGGTTGCGCATTCAAGAAATTTTATTCATTGAATTATTTACCTGTGCGCAAGTGATTTTCATTTGGATTTTTTTCACATGGATCTTTCTAATAGTGAACTGAAAGAAAATGTTATTATTAAGATCTTTCTAATAGTGAACTGAAAGAAAATTTTAGTATTAATGCTGCGCATTCATACGTTTTAGTATTTGAAATATTTACCTGTGCGACAGTGATTTTCATGTAGATCTTTCGATTGGTGAACTGAAAAGTAAATTTTGGTTTATTCATGCTGTGCACTCATAATTTGTATTAACTGGAATATTTACCTGTGCGACAGTGATTTTTATGTAGATCTTCTTATTAGTGAACTGAAAAGAAAATTTTGGTTGATTCATTCTATGCAGTCGTAATTTGTATTAATTGGAATATTTACCCGCGCGACAGTGATTTTCATATATCATCATATTGGTAAACTGTAGAGCAAATTTCGGTTTAACCATTCTGTGCACACATAATGTGCCTTATTTGAAATACTTACCTGTGCGTCGGGGAGTCTTATATACCATAGTAGTGGCGAACCTGAGAGAAAATTTGGGGAAAAGTTTCCTTGCATTTAACAAAGATCAGGTGAACTCAGACTTCAACGTAGTCCTGAAGCAGCTAGCAGATAGTTGGAAAACCAGTGTCCAATCCTTTTGATAAAGGAGGAAACCCCGAATATGATTAAATCAGGTGTTATGTAAGTCCATAGCGGACCACAAGGTTAGTTCAAGTTTTCTCTAAGTATTATTATTTGCTTTGTGTTTTTTGTTTCTAATTTTACAGTGTTAAAACCATTTAGTGTACATCTAAGGTTAGGCGTCGATCACAGGGTTCGATAAGTCATATAATAGGAAAGCGCTTATTAGGGCTAGTTGTAAGGTTTTGATCCAGATTGATATTAACCGGAGACTTTGTTTCCTTTAGTTTTTATATATACATACCATGTTAATCTTTGTGTGATCGGGTTTCCTCCCTCGTAAGCGATACATATGCCTAGACAACCGCAATAAATAAATTATTTTGATTTGGACTTGATGAAATTGTGAGTTCCTTGTTACGCCTTCCTTCTTCTTTTGGGTGATTTGGTTTGGTCACCTTTGGCCGCCCTTCCCAAGTTGCTTTCTTCTTTTGTTTACAGGTTGGTAACGGATCCAGCGCGATGGAGTGAGTAGTTCCATAAAGGGGATGGTCGCGGACAGGAGGGAGGTCGTTTCCACACACACACGGCAAGAGATGTAAACCACGCTCTAATGGGGCTGAGCATTTCGGGATAGCTTTGGAGGCTTAGCCAGGGTGGATGGGGGCGATTGGGTCCAACATTACCCAAAGCCGGGGTCTCAACAACATCAGAGACCCCTCTCAGCTCTCTCTCTCTCTCTCTCAATCGCTCATTTGCCAGCGGTGTAAACTCTCCGGGTGAATTAGCACTTGTTCGGCGTTGCTGAGGTCTTCTATTCTCTTCTTTTTGCAGCATATAAATAAAATCAATTTTCTTCTTTTTTCAAGTTCCACCACGAGAAGGAAGCCTGCATTAAATCTTTTTTTTCTGTCCGTCCGTCTGTCTGATCAGTTATGTTGACGATTTTGCACAGCTTATGTATCTACATTCAGGTACAAGTGAATGTAGGTAGATCTGTCGGCTGACAAGCTCTCCGTTACAATTTTCTCTATACTTTCACAACTTTTCCTACTGCTATGCACTCTACAAATCAATTCAATTCGCAATCGCCTGTGTTTTGCAGAACACTACATGGAACCAAAAGAACACAGCTAATATAATCTATTACCATTTTTTCGTATACCAGCTACGCATCCGTAAAGCTGAACATGGTGTTCGCTGTAGAGTGTAAAAACAGTTGTGTGTGAGGAAACTCCACATCCGGAATTTTTGCTTATTGGGCGGAAGCCCGAATTCAATATTTCAATTACTGCCGATTTTCGGAGAGCAAACCAAAATACGTATTTCTGTCAGCCGATCAGCGCTGCCGACTCTTTTTTTTTAGATCCGGACATCTTAAACGGCAACCCACACTCTTCAGTTTTAGAGAAGCAAGGAATTTTCAGCCCTTGTGCCTAGACGTATTATCACAATAATTTTGCTACACTGTATTCCTTTTCCTTCCTTATATTATTACTACGTTAACTGTGTAAGTGTTCAAACAAGTAACTGTTTTTGATATAAATAATAACGGTATCACAAAATGTCAGCGCCTAATAAGAGCTAAATTATTATATTATTACCTCAAATCTCAGGTAAAGAACTGCACAGCCTTCCGATCAGAAAACTTACAATATCTAAAAGGACCGCAACTATTTGCTTGCACTAGCATTGATATGTTGCCAGGGCTGCAGTTCGAAACTTTTCAAAAATTGGCACAAATTAAAGTATATTGCAATGCATGCATGTTATTGCAAATCAAATTAAAGGTATGGCCGGATACTATCGAGTGAGAAAACTTTCTTGGGACGTTTTTGTCGCTGCAAAACCCATTTTCATGCATTTTGGTCACATACGCCCTAGATACTACATATAGATATCTTTTCCGTTCTTTCTTTCAGGGACATTAGTCTCTGTTGGGAACAAAATACATTCGATCGCCAGAGTTTTCCCCGCTTAATAGAAAAAATGTTGTTAATAAAATATGCTCATGCTCAGAGTATCATAATGCGTCGTTTAAGATATATAGAACAGTTTTTAAACAAATTTCAGTCTCAGTTTAGGATTTTTTCAATGTGTATGTACATACAGAAATTTCAAATTTTCAGTTACATGGAGGAGTCTGTTCAGAGAACACGCTATAGTGACTATAGTCACTTTTTGCGTTCAGAGCAGCCAAAAAGTAACTTTTTTCCCCTCGCTTTTGACAGAAAAATTGGTTCAGAGCGGACGCTATAGCCACTATTGAAGTCACTTCTCTTGATAGCACTCGGGACTGCTATCAAAATAGTGACTTTCGTGTCTGAATGTGTAAATTGTCAAATTGGAAATAAAAAAAACTAAAATGGACGAAAAGAAGAAAATTATTTCATTGCTGTTTAGCAGAAATTAGGAATTTAAAAATCGTTTAAATATTGCCGGAGCTACTGTTTTAAATACCGTAAATAAAATCTAATTCTTTTTCTTTTTGTAAAGACATATTAATATTTAATAATATGACAGCTCTTTTATGAGGATTGCGATGGAGATGAAGAAATGGAAGAAAAAATATTATGCTTAAAGCGTAGAATTAAGGACAATTCGATGAACAGATCTAAGTAGATACTACATAGAGAGAGTGGTAAATAAACTTATGGCTTCTGAGTTTCAACAGAATTTTAGAATGAATATAGAGGCGTATGAAGTTTTGCTGAAATTAATCACCACGGCTTATAGGGAAATTTACCCAAATCTTGTTAATCTATCGACAAGTAGCTTTTGTCTGTTATATGGACTTTAGTGAATCAAGAAGCATTTCGGTAAAATAAATAAATAATAATCAGAACTACGAGGGAACTGCAGAAGATCATACATAGAGTTTGCGATGAAATGAACTTTGGGATAGACGCGTGGAAGAACTAGAATTTAATTGTTAATAACTCTTTAAATTCAAAGTAAAATTTTATTATCAAATCAATGATTTCAGTATTTTATTTTTAAATTACAGATTAATTGGCCAGCTTATAATTGCTTTTTTACCGCCTTTCCAGCAACTTCTCCATCATCTCTTTGTGGATGTCGTTTCCACGTTCGACAGCTTCCTCTATTTCCTCTATTACCTCTCCAACATTTTGGACTCTTCCTATAAAATATTTTACATAAAAATACTGAAAACAATTTATTTATTATGTACATATATTAATTACCTGATGACATCCCACTAAACAAATACATTTGCCCATCATTTCTGACAGCTAAACCACTTTCTTTTTCCGTTTTAGGTTACGCATTTTCACTAAAATTTTTTTAATTTATTGAAGTCCCAATTTACCAATTTAAAGGAGAAAAAAACTGAGTTTGTTTTCTGACCGTATACATATATATGTACACATACATATGAATATTATCTTTCAAGACGTTTTTTTCGCTATTTCTCGTTCAGAGAAACCAAGTTGCTTTTTACGCTATTGTCAAATTCACAGAGTCACTTCAAAACGCTTTCGAAATCACTATAGCGTGTTGCTCTGAGCCTTAGATCAATAACGAAAGGATAGGCTACCTTGTATAAAATTCGTGTACGTGTGATAAGCAATTTTTTTGTGGACACGGGAGGGAAATGACAAGAGGACTGGGTTTATAGTTTTTGTCAGTTCGATATTTCTGACATTTGTCATTTGTCATTTCTTTGTTCGGGTGTTGTTTTAGTGATTTGTGCGTGTAAACATTAATAAAAGTGTTATAATTTTGTAATAGTGTAAAACTGGTAGAAATTATTCTTTCTGTGCAAGAGATTTACTATACTCGAGACTCCGGAGTCTATAATTATGGTGTTGAAGTGCGCTGTGTTGTGCTGGAGAAACAAGCGGAGTTTGTGTCGTGGGAAAGGATTTTTCAAGCAAATTGAAAAGTTTTACTAATAAATTCTAGTGTTTTAAGTAAAATAATACTGAAATAGTTATAAAAATAAACAGCCGTGGAAAAAAAATTAACGTTTTCCAATGCCGGTTTGTTTGCTTACAATTGAATTGTCATCGGGTGTCTTGTTTGATATCAGTCAAGCAAAGGCAACGACAAGAAATATTATCAGCAAATAAATGTTGCACTAGAGAAATTTCTAAAAATGTAAAAAAATTGTAAACTTAAAAATAATTCGAATCACGGTAACAGAAAATATAATAACTGCTTTAATATTTGATAAAGTTTACACGATTAAATTATGTGCCCGCTCTGAAAATATCGTAGTTTACGACTTCCATGACAAAACAAACATATCGATGCGATTCTACTACATCAAGAAAAATGCTTAAGTTTTTCTTCCTCAGCCTGTCCTGTTTGTTATATGATCTAAGCTCTGAACAGACTCATGATTGAAAACCGATATATCGATATTTCTCGTACGATTTATTACTGTATCGATACCAATTAAAAATATCGTTCGATATACGGATATCGCGATATTGGGTAGCAAGTTACATTCTTACCACAAGTGTATAGAATATAAGATATTCTCGGTAGGAACCACGTTCCATCATTTTGTCTGGAATGAAAATTGTGGTAACGTCACTCTGTGTTTAATATGTACTCTATATATGTATAGAACAATAAGAAAATCTTTAATATCTTAATAAATTTGCCAATAAATGACTAAAATTGTGTATAAAGTGAAAGTTTTGAATATTTTAGATGTTTTTTATAAGATTTTACCATTATGAAGTTCAAGAAAGTAAAAAGATGTACTTTCAAGTTCAAGTGAAAATGTAAACAGAAACAAAAATAATTTTGTATGTCATAAATGTTTTTTTTTCTTTTTACTGCATTTAAATTAGTTTTCATGCTATAAAGTAAAATTCAGTACGAATAGTCCAATGATTACCAGGATGCTAACTTGTGGCATAAGAACTTTCATAAACTAGTCATCGTCATTTTTAAATAAAATTCACAGGTATGAAAATGTTTAAAATTCAAAAATTTTCTTCAAATACACAGTTTATCCTGAATACATTCGCCTTACATACCTATTCACAACAAGATTAATTATGTATTAATTAAATATATTACTACTACTGTAATGAAGCGCCACTCATTAAGCGGCATTCATTACTTCCCGAAATCAATCAAGCGCTATCAAGAAATCCCCATAACTCCAATGTACATACGTACCTACATATTTCCCATGCATATCTTTTCGTACGTGCATACATATTCCAAAAGCATATGTACTTACATACATATCAATCATAATACGAGTATTCCCTGAAGATTATCCACAAAAAATTATGCAATACTTTCTTCCTAAGAGTCATTAAATATTTTCTCTCAAGAATACTCAAATTACAAGCATTTTCTTTTTCAAGCAACAATGACTTGACCCTTTCTATTCATATCGATTGACAATAATTCCATCAGAATTATTGTCAACTCAAAATTTTTCCATTTTCAATACAATAGCGGCAACGCGCTGCATTGTTTACATGAAACAAACCCCTCAGCACGAGACCAATTCTAGCCATGTAGCGGCACTGGGCTGTCCCTGACCTACCATACAGCCAGTGCACGCTTGTTTTAATTATTTTGTTCACATGTTGGGAAATATGCGAAATGCGCCTAGCGTTTGACCCACTAATTGAGTTCTGTATGTTCTTTTTCGTTTTTTGTCATTCGCTTTGCTCATATGTATATATAACGAAAATACTTTGTGCAATATGTATGATGGCACATAATATGCTTAATATGTACGATGTTTTGACCCCCTTAATGGCACCATGATGTTCATGTATACAATACTAGCCAATAGCAAACTTTAGAATTTCTTATGCGTAGGGGAATCTTGTAGAATATTGCTTAGGCATGCAATAGTTACTTTCACCGATATGTATTGATACAAAATCGGTAGGCGTACCCAAATTTCTTTCCATTAAAGTAACTGGGGAAATAGTAAAATATTGCTAATACTGCCCGAATTATTCCAATCCAAGTTATGTACTAACCCTTCTTTAACCCCACTACGAATACTTCAGCTTTTAGCTGATTATTCAAAATTTGGACCAAAAATTTTAAATAAAAAGCCGGTGCGTTGTTAGGAACGAGGAAGTAATTTTGTAAACGGAGCCAAGTGACCCCCGACCCACGGTAAGGTCTCTTGCTCCCTAGAAAAGAAATAAACAAGTAAAATAAATTAAAAGTGTAATGGCCACTGAGCCAATTTTAAAATAAAAGTATTAAAAAGAAATATTAATATCAAAGTAGTGATTTTTTATTATTAAGGGCTGGTGAACTTCTTATATAAAAGCACTCCCAGTCCTTGCTGTAGCCAAATAAACGAATAGCACAGCACTACAAAATCATTATGTTAATACATTTATGGTATAAAAAACTATTTTTATTTCTGTTTACATTTTCACTTGAACTCATAATATATATCTCATAAGTGCACCCAAATGCTACACGAGTTACGTTAGTAAACCTAAGTAACTCAGAAAATAAAAATGAAAATGCTGATCCAAACAATTATAATTTAGAATGCATAAAGCAAAGCACAGAATTCATGAATAAAATAAATGTACGAACATGATTTGTCTAGACAGAGTTCCGTTCTTACAAATGAAAAAGTAATACGATATGCAACTTACCTAAAAAGACACAAAGCAGCAGAAATTAACGTAACTTACCTGAAAAGACTAAAAATAGCAGAAATTAACTGTGAGAACAGTCGAATCAGCATTCTTATTTTAAAATATGTAATTATTAAGAAGCTAGAACAAAATATCAAAGTTAAGAAAAAGTCAGTCTTAAGACCGGAATCGAGAAGTAGAGATCCCTCTAAAGAGTGGATGTCGGACAAGTATTTTTCTATTGTATTTGAATTAGAATTAAAGTTCTAAGTATATTGTGAATTTAGTTCCTTAATGAATTTGTATTAGAACTAAAGTTCTAAGTGTAATTCAAAATTCAGTTTTTAATAAAATTGTGTTCGAACCGAAGTTCTAGTGCGTAATTTTATTTTACTTTGTTTACCTTGTTTTTTTTTTTCTAAGAAAGAATAGTAAATAAATAACTGGCGCAGTCGGTAGGATTCTTTTCAAAAGAAAAAGGATCCAGTGATCGAAGTGAATCTATTGAGCTAAATCAGAAAACAAAGTAGTGACTTTTACATTAGTTCCTGCGAAGAAACGAGATTCGTGGTTGTATAAGCTTTATGGGAGAAGGCATAGAAGCAGTTTTTGATTTAAGGAGAAACATTCGTCATAATGGCAGAACAGGAAATACTGGGTTTACAACAAGCCATTCAGAAACTAAGGGAGCAGCACCAAAGGGAAATTGCCGCCCTCAGGCAACAAATTGCTCAACCTATTGTTCAACCTGCAGGACAATTGTTCCAGTTATCAGTGGACCAAATTCTAAATAAATTCCAAAATATAAAAACTTTTCATGGAAAAGGAGACTACTCGTTACAGGAATTCATCAGTGCCGTAGAGAATGTTGGAGCTCTGTATGGGAACAACATTACCCTTTTACAACATGGCCTTCAGATGATATCTAAGGAGAAAATCCAAGGAGAGGCCAAGCAATGCATTCAGCGACTGGGAGAAAATTTAACCTGCGAGGAAGCGAAATCAGAACTCAAAGCACAATTCACGTCGAGGAGGAGTTACAAAAAACTACTTGATGATAGCCGCAACATAAAGGTAGGAAGTTTAAGAGAATTGTTTTTAAAAATTAGAGTAATAAATTCTCAATTAAATGAATTATATGAGTTTGACGATAGTAAACCGACAAAGTGTAGTCCGGTAAATAACGATAAGAACTTAATAGATATTGCAAAAGATATGTTAACAGGTAGTTATCGTGCTAATATACGGAACGGAATGTCATTAAACGAAGCTTTTAACATTTATGAATGTTTAGGCTTATTGGACGAAAGTGATGTGAACCATTATATGTATAGAAAGAATATTAGAGATTCGCAACATAATAGTGTGCAACATAGAAACTTCAAAAACGATCGACAAATACTTAATCGCCGGAATAGTGTCAATGATAGAAACTTTACGCCACAGTACAATAATTCACGTAACTTTTCGGAACAATATAGACCGAATAATTATTTCAGACAAGATAGAAATCTTTATAACAACAACAGATCGGGACAATACACACAGAATAACTATTGTAGACAAGACGACAGTGCGTACAACAATATTAGATCAGGAAACTATAGACAAAACCAGGACCAACAAAGGCTAACAAACAATATGCTTAATTCTAATAATCCCATCCCGATGGAAATCGATAACATCCGATGTAGTGATGTAAATTTTCAAAACCAGCCTCGGGAGGAAAATTACCAATAGTTACTCTAACCATTGACAAAATACAATTAAAATGTCTTATTGACACCGGTTCAGAAACAAGTATTCTGAAACCTGGAATATTTTCACACTACCCCGAGCAAAAATTAGAAAAACCCCTTTTCTTTTCAACCATTAACGGTATATCTGAAGTATCTCATAGATTAATCACTCCCATCCCATATGAATTCAATGTATCAGGCACCTTATCTTGGAAATTAATGAATTTACCCAGCCGCAGATACGACGCAATTCTAGGCCATTATTTTTTGTCTCCATTAAAAGCAAAAATAAACTTGGGACAAAAATTGATCGAAGTGAATAGTAACATAATTTATTTTAAAACGAACGATCATTATTTCATCTTAAACCAAGTTTGTAATTTTGAGGAAGGTAATATCCAAAAATTAAACCTCGACCATTTATGTAAACTCTGAAGAGAAACAAAATGTTATGAGAACTCTTAAACAATATGAAAACCTATTCTAGAAAGAGGGAGATAAACTGACCGCGGCGCACGAAATCCAACATGAGATCGTTACGACTACAAATAATCCTATATACGCTAAAATTTATCGTTATCCCCGTATCCACGAAGAGAAAATAGAGAAGCAGATTAGGGAAATGTTAGAACAGAATATTATACAACCTAGTAATTCCCCATATAACAGTCCCCTTTGGATTGTCCCGAAGAAGTTAGGCAATTCTGGGGAACGCAAATGGCGAATAGTAGTTGATTATCGTAAACTTAACGAAGTTACGGTCAGTGACAAGTTTCCGATACCAAACATCGAGAATACCCGCGACAAACTGGGAAGGGCTCAATACTTTACAACAATAGATCTGGCGAAGGGCTTTCACCAGATACTAGTTAAACCCGAGGATAGAAAGAAAACAGCTTTTTCTACCCCATACGTTCACTATGAGTATCTGAGAATGCCATTCGGCTGAAAGAATTCCCCTGCAACTTTCCAAAGAATGATTAATCAAGTGCTGAGAGGACTCATAAACAGAGTTTGCGTTGTGTACCTGGACGATATATTAATATTAAGTACGTCCATAGAAGAACACATCACAAATATTAAAAAAGTCTTTGAAAGAATAAAAGAAGCAGGATTAAAAATACAAGCAGATAAATGTAATTTCCTCAAGCGAGAAACAGAATTTTTAGGGCACATCTTAACGCCAAAGGGAAGTAAACCGAACCCGAACAAGACTAAATGTATTCAAGAACTACAACTTCCCACCACTGCCAAACAGATCAAGAAATTCTTAGGAACAACAGGGTACTATAGAAAATTTATAAAAGACTTTGCAAAAGTGGCCTACCCGATGACCAGATATTTAAAGAAAGGAGTTACAGTTAATCAGAACTACCCGAATTATACAAGTGCCTCCGAGAAACTTAATGAAATAATTTCAAACCATCCAATCCTAAAATACCCGGATTTTAATAAAAGGTTTAAACTTATAACGGATGCCAGTAATTTCGCTCTCGGAGCAGTTTTGACACAAGACGGAAATTCAGTCTGCTTCGCATCTAGAACCCTAAATAACCATGAAAGACATTACGCAACAATAGAGAAGGAGTTGCTTGCGATTGTTTGGGGATGCAAATATTTCAGAACCTATCTATTTGGTAAAGAATTCGACTTACAAACGGACCACCAGCCAATCAAGTGGCTCGCAGCAAAGTACTCAGGAAAAGATATCAACCCGAGACTGACGAGATGGCTCATTTCCTTAGGCGAATACAACATTAAAATTGATTTCATAAAGGGTAAATATAATGTAATCGCGGACTTTTTGAGTAGAATCAACTCCGAAACAAAAGAAATAAATGTAGTAAACAACGAAGACTTGAGACTCGACTTGAACAAATTATTCGAATCATGCAAAGAACTAAGAGATAATAAGAGAACTAACACTTTCGAAACTGAAAATTTGAGTTTCAATTTAAAAGAGGAATTTTGCGACTGGAATAATAATAGTGAATTCAAACAAAAAAGAAAATCTATTACAAGTGAATGTGAAAAGGAAAATATCTTAGAAAAAGAAGTTCACCCGAACAAGAACGAGATAAATGTGTTAAACGAGTCTTTAGAAAATCAAACTACTCACTCCCAAGAAGAAAACAGTGAGGATCATACACCAATTTTAGAAACTATAGTTAATCGATTTAGAACGCAAATCATACTCGAGAAAATGAAGGAGAAAGAATTTGAAAATATTTTTAAAAATAGAAGAATTTTCGTCGATTTACGAGATATCGAAAATAAAACTGTTCCCGATATTTTACGAAGATACATAGGAAAAGGGAAGGTAGGCATTTATTCAAAATTTAACGACCACGAATATCATAAGCTGCAGCAAATAATTATCAATTTTTTCCCATAAGGCAGTGATATAAATTTGTTAAGAACGCCTTAATAGGGAAATATCACTTTTTCACAAAAACGAGCTTGGGCACTCAGGAATAATAGCAACATACGAAGAAATAAAGAAAAGAATTTATAACCTAATCTTAAAAACCGCAGTTCACAGAATAATTAATAATTGCGACATTTTTGCAGCAGGCAAATATGACAGGAACCCAATCAAAAAGAAATTTCATTCAACGGAAACCCCTTCGACGACTAATGAAATCATTCATGTTGACACTTATACAAATAGCAAACATAGTTTCATAAACTACATCGATAAATTTTCAAAGCATGTTGTTAGCTTTTATTTGGAAGATCGTAATAGTCAAACGCTAATAAAAAAACTTAGGCAATATTTAGCAATAAAAGGTAAAATAAAAAAGTTTGTTTTCGAATATGAATTTAATATCAGGAACATTAAAGAATTTTGCGAACAAGACGGCATTGAGTATGTGGCGTCATTAAATAATAATTTCATCGCAGCCATTCTATTTAGCTTTGCGCTTTAATTTTGAACTTTGATATTGCACTTCAACGCTGGTTATTTACTTTTCGTTGAATTAAGAATTTCGTTTAAGAAACCTGTTACGTTTCAGATTGTCTGCCGGCAGTAGGCCGTGAATGTTTTTATTTATAAAAAAATAAAAGAAACTTTTCTTTAAGTCAGTTTAGCTTTTGGAATTTAGTCACGATAACTATTTAAAAATAATTTAATAATTGTAATAATTTGTGAGTTTTTTGATAATTGAATTTATTAAGCCAAGTGTTAATTCTGCAACTCTTTTAAGTTGAGCAATAAAGTTTCATTTTAAAGTTTATCACATTTACTCTTCTTGCCTTATCTTACGGTTGCTGTTTTCATATAAAGGCAGTTTGGCTTTCGTTCTAAATGTTTTTCTTACCGAACACGAACACGTAAATTGAAGTGGGAACAACAAGGACTCCTACATTGGTGACTCCGACGTGATCTGCAGAAAAGTAACCCAGCACCAGAAGCAAGGTGACTTTTCTGGAATCACCGTACGAAACAAGGTATCGAGACGTATATCGACGAATCATTCGAGTCAAGCTGTACGAAAACAGCTAGAATTAGAAGCTATCATCGAAAATACCTCAAAGGAGAAAGCATCTGAAGAGACAAAACACCTCAAAAGAGAAAGCATCGCAATAAAAGCGGAAGAACCAGTCGCACCAGTTAAGGGCTGGCGCAACAGGTAACACCGTCAGCAGTACATTTTTTTTGTGTGGTCAAGCAAGGTCAGGTTGCAACTGCATTTTATATTATTCTATTCTTTTGTAACGAATCAGATAAAATTAATTTAATGTAACTTAACATTTATTTTAATTTAACTTAACTTACTGAATTAATGGAAATTATTTATTACCTATTTAATCCCCTATAATAATCTTATATATTGCCTTTTGACTCTGACTTGTATTATATTGTATGGTCGTATATATATTATATTACATCGTCGTATTGTAACGAAACGTAACAGGTCGCACCGCGAGTAGCGTCGTGAATAAAGTATTGTCTGTCAAGTGTTAAGTGCGAAAGGTTGTAGTGCTCAAAGCGATAAGTAATTTGAAGTAGGTAGAATGGCTAATCCCAACGGGGACGTAAACGAGGGTGTTTTAATAAACGCCCCCCAGCCACCTGCGGTTCTCGGGGCTGTTTCAGTGAAACCAGCGCCATTCTGGAGAACAAACCCAGAACTGTGGTTCATCCAACTGGAAGCTCAATTAGAGCTTGCCAGAATTAACCAAGAAACGACCAAGTTCTATACGGTCATTAGTGCGTTAGAGATGGATGTTGTTCGTCTGGTTAGTGATGTGGTACGCAGTCCTCCCGTTGGCGAGGAATACAAAAGGCTTAAGGAGATTTGATTTCTCGCCTTACAGACAACTCCTCACGGAAATGTCCTTGGGAGACATGCAGCCCTCGCAACTTCTGCGCGAGATGCAAGCTCTCAATCAGGGCCGATTAAGTGACGAGGTCTTGAAGTCGGTAAGGCTACAGCAACTCCCAGCACAGATGCAGGCTATACTCTCGTGTAACCCTGGCTTCGTTGATGAATTAGCTTCATGCGCCGACACAATTGCCGAGGTTCACCCGGTACAGGAAGTGAGTACTGTCAGAAACCCTTTTATAAATTCCAGTGACTCAGCTTTCAATCTGTTGTCTGAGCGTATTGCTTCGTTGGTTAATATAATCGAAAATAAAGTAATTCCGTCGCAAGTTCCATCTATGAGTAGGTGGCGTAGTCGGTCCCAAAGTAAGGGGCGGAATGTCTCAAAATATAAGAGCCCCGCTCGCAAACAAAATTTGTGATGGTATCATGTTTCGGTAACAAGGCCAACAAATGCATACCACCTTGTAACTATTCTCAAAATTCTAGTGAGGCAAGTTCTAGTTCTTTTTCGACAAACTAATTGGCCCACCTCCTTTGGCGAGTGGTGGACAGGGCCTTTCTAACAATCGCCTCTATATCTTCGACAAATCCAGCAAAAAATTTTATCTTGTCGACACGGGGGCAGATGTTTCTGTTATTCCGGCTACTACATCAAACCGGAAGTCCAAAGCCAGTCTTTATTTGGCTGCTGCAAATTCAACTCCCATAGCTACATATGGCAATAGGCTAATCTCTCTAGATTTGGGACTTCGTCGAAATTTTCCATGGCAGTTTATTTTGGCAGATATCTCTAAACCCATTTTGGGTGCGGATTTTCTCAACCATTACGGTCTTATAGTGGACGTTAGGAAACGACTCCTCATTGACCCGCTGACCTCCCTGAAGACGCCAGCTCGTTTGGTCAAGACAAAGTACTCATCTCTCTCAGTTTTAATCAAATCTTCAGTGAATCCCCAAATTCGCAAATTACTGTAAGATTTTTCTACGATCACAATGGTCAATGGTTTCTTCAAGTCGGTAGCACACGATGTCACCCACCATATATTGACCAAAGGACCTCCAATCGTTTCTAAGGCTCGTCGCTTACCACCAGATAAGCTTATCGCCGCTAAACGTGAATTCGAGTTTCTACTCAAGCAAGGTATTTGTCGTCCTTCTAGTAGCTGCTGGTCTTCACCTTTGCACATGGTCATGAAAAAGAATGGGGAGTGGAGACCATGTGGAGATTACAGGCGCTTGAATGCATGCACCATTCCAGACCTCTACCCCATTCCACATATTCAAGACTTTGCGCATCAGCTAGAGGGATGTAAAATATTTTCTACTTTAGATTTGACGAAAGCTTACCATCAAATCCCAGTAGAAATTCAGGATATCCCGAAGATTGCCATTTGCACTCCATTCGGGCTTTTTGAATTCGTACGAATGACTTTCGGCCTCTGTAATGCGGAACAAACCTTCCAGCGTTTTATTCATTCCGTACTTCGAAATGTGTCGTTCTGTTTCGTTTATCTCGACGATGTTCTAATTGCATCTAAATCAGAAACTGAACACATCGAGCATCTCAGACAAGTTTTTGAGCGTTTTAAACAGTATAGTCTTTTAATAAATTTGGATAAGTGCAGATTTATGCAGTCAGAAATTCCTTTCCTTGGTCACGTCATTAACGACTCTGGTATTCGTCCTACCCCGAGCGGGTTGACACCATCATCAAGTTTAAGCGTCCCCAGACAGTCAAAGAGCTCCGAAGATTTCTCGGGATGATAAATTTTTACCGTCGTTTTCTACTGAACCAATATTTAAAAGGCTCTAAAAGAGATGGTGGCAAAAAGATCGAATGGTCGAAGGATTCCACTGAAGCTTTCGAGGATGTCAAACGGCAGTTAGCACAGGTCACACTTTTGGCTCATCCGTCAGCTACCGCTCCACTGGCAGTCGTCGTCGATGCCTCCGACATCGACGATTGGAAACCTCCGGCATTCTTTTCTGTCAAGCTTTCCAAAACTCAAGCTAAATACAGCGCTTATGACAGCGAGTTACTGGCAGCTTACAGTGCCATTAAACACTTTCGTTGTTTTCTTGAAGGGAGAGCTTTCACCTTGTTTACCGATCATAAGCCTTTGATCTTCGCTTTTAGACAAAATTTAGACAAGGCGTCACCACGGCAATTGTGACACCTGGACTATATTGGGCAATTTTCCACAGATATTCGGCATATTTCAGGCAAAGACAATGTGGTAGCCGATGCACTGTCACGAATCGACGAGGTTCACCTCTCTAGTACGATCGATTTCAAGGCAATCGCTGCAACGCAGGCTACAGATGATCAGCTAAAATTTCTCCTCGAGAACTCAACGCTTAAATTTAGGAAGATTCCGTTGGAAAATTCCGATTTCGAAATTTTTTGTGGATTCCGCTAAGGGACTACGACCTTTTTTTCCAGAAAAATTTCGAAAGCAAATTTTTGATTCAGTCCATTCGCTAGCGCATCCAAGTATTAAGTAAATAAAATAAAAAGATTACTCTTTTTGACTTTTTACCGGGTTAAACTTAATTTTGTTCAAGAAAGAATTTTTTGGGATTCTCCGGTATATAGCAAAAGCTAAAAAACGTTCTAATTTGTTATTTCATCACTCAACTCATTAATTTTCGGTGACAAGTTTCAAGTCTTGGTTTGACTCATCAACAGGTCCCAAATAGCGAAATTGGGTGATTTGAAAAACAAATGAAAAAATGAAAAAAGAAGAAAGAAATGAAAAGTTTGAGAAAAATAGAAAAAACAATTTTTTTATTTATTAAAAAAATGTAAAAAAAAAAACATTACATTACATTACATTACAACGTTTTTTAGCTTTTACTATATACCGGAGAATCCCAAAAAATTCTTTCTTGAACAAAATTAAGTTTAACCCGGTAAAAAGTCAAAAAGAATAATCTTTTTATTTTATTTATTTTTCAAATCACCCAATTTCGCTATTTGGGACCTGTTGATGAGTCAAACCAAGACTGGAAACTTGTCACCGAAAATTAATGAGTTGAGTGATGAAATAACAAATTAGAACGTTTTTTAGCTTTTGCTATATACCGGAGAATCCCAAAAAATTCTTTCTTGAACAAAATTAAGTTTAACCCGGTAAAAAGTCAAAAAGAGTAATCTTTTTATTTTATTTATTTTTCCTCCTGGGCTCGTATAGGAGTGCTTTTTCCTCATATAATTCACATCCAGAATTTATTCTGAGTTTATATGAGAAGAGATCAGTTTGATCTATTTTCAAGCGTCTGCAGCAGGCAGAAAACCAAGCTGCACCTATGAGTGGAAGGTTTTCTGCTGACACGAAACGCTTCTTCTTCCTTTTTCTTCTTTATTTTTCAGCCCACTGCGTGGCGGATGCAGGTTCGATTCGCTTCGAATGAATCTGCTTCTTTAAATTTTTTTTTTTTTTTTTTTTTTTACATTTTTTTAATAAATAAAAAAATTGTTTTTTCTATTTTTCTCAAACTTTTCATTTCTTTCTTCTTTTTTCATTTTTTCATTTGTTTTTCAAATCACCCAATTTCGCTATTTGGGACCTGTTGATGAGTCAAACCAAGACTTGAAACTTGTCACCGAAAATTAATGAGTTGAGTGATGAAATAACAAATTAGAACGTTTTTTAGCTTTTGCTATATACTGGAGAATCCCAAAAAATTCTTTCTTGAACAAAACCAAGTATTAAGGTCTCGGTCAAGATGGTTGTTGCACGTTACTTTTGGCAATCAGTGAAGAAAGATGTTCGCACCTGGGCTAGCAGCTGCCTTTATTGTCAGAGGAGTAAGGTCTCCAGACATGTTAGAAGTTCATTCGGAGAATTTCCTATGCCTTCTAATCGCTTCGAGGTGATACATATTGATATCATCGGGCCTTTGCCACCTTCGCAAGGTTTTCGATACTGCCTTACGATGATTGACCGATATTCACGTTGGCCGGAAGCAATCCCTCTTTCTGACATAACTGCTGCTACAGTCGCGGATGCACTCTGTCAAAATTGGTTTTCCCGTTTTGGTATTCCAAAAATTATCGTCACGGACCGTGGCTCACAGTTTGAGTCCGACCTTTTTACTGAACTTTCAAAATTTTATGGTTGTAAACGAAATAAAACGACTGCGTATCATCCGAAATCAAACAGATTTATCGAACGTTGGCACAGGACATTAAATCCGCCATAATATGTTATCAGGAGAAGTCCTGGTCTAAGATACTGCATCTAGTGTTACTCGGTCTACGTTCTGTTTTCAGGGAAGACCTTGGGGCGACTTCAGCCGAGTTAGTTTATGGAGAGAATTTGCGCGTACCCTTCGAACTTTTTCAAAATTCAAAAAGCTTCATGCCCCAAAACGAATTCGTAAGATCTCTCAAAAGTTTAATTTCGGGAATTAAACCCACTCCGGCCACTAACCATTCCTTAGTAACATTTTTCAAATTTAGAGCTTTGGACTCCTGCCCTCGTGTCTTCATACGTACGGATTCCCTACGTGCCTCTTTACAACCTCCTTATGAGGGCCCTTTCGAGGTTTTAAGCCGTTCGGGCAAATTATTTACACTGCTAGTTAAGGGCAGAGAAGTCAACATCTCCGTCGATCGTCTTAAACCTTGCTATGAAGAAATAGATGAAGATAAAACTTCTCCAGTAGGTCAAACACCTTCTCCAGCAAGTGAGGTAATTGCAGGGGACACCATCACTCAGCCAGACGTTAACATCCATTCTCGAAATGTGAATTTTGCAAATTCTGACAACGTTTTAAAGGAACGCATAACGCGCATTGGTCGAGCCACAAGAATTCCTTCTCGATTTCGCTGAACCTGCAACAGTCTCGGTTCCGCTGGTGGGGGAGTGTTGTGGCGTCATTAAATAATAATTTCATCGTAGCCATTCTATTTAGCTTTGCGCTTTAATTTTGAACTTTGATATAGCACTTCAACGCTGGTTATTTACTTTTCGTTGAATTAAGAATTTCGTTTAAGAAACCTGTTACGTTTCAGATTTTTCTGCCGGCAGTAGGCCGTGAATGTTTTTATTTATAAAAAAATAAAAGAAACTTTTCTTTAAGTCAGTTTAGCTTTTGGAATTTAGTCACGATAACTATTTAAAAATAATTTAATAATTGTAATAATTTGTGAGTTTTTTGATAATTGAATTTATTAAGCCAAGTGTTAATTCTGCAACTCTTTTAAGTTGAGCAATAAAGTTTCATTTTAAAGTTTATCACATTTACTCTTCTTGCCTTATCTTACGGTTGCTGTTTTCATATAAAGGCAGTTTGGCTTTCGTTCTAAATGTTTTTCTTACCGAACACGAACACGTAAATTGAAGTGGGAACAACAAGGACTCCTACAAGTATCATGTCACTAAACCAAATAGCCATACAGGAAACTCTGACATAGAACATTTTAACAACACCATCACGGAACGAGTTAGGACCCTGAACATAGAGGAGAAATTACCGATTAAAATTCAAATGCTAAAACCTGTTAAATTTTACAATAACACTTTCCATTCAACCATCAAATCATCTCCAATCGACGTAAAAGAACATAAAGTAGACCATAGCACAATTCGCGAAAACTTAGAAATTACAAAGACTCATGCCATAAATAAAAGAAACAAAAGGAGGGAAGATTACACGGAAGAAAGAAAGGAGGGTTTTATAAGAAACTATAAATCAGTTAGACATAAAGAAGAACCTAAATTTAGAAAACACAAACTAGATAGAGTTCACGAAAACAATATTAAAAGACCATTTAAATTTTCAACCACTACTAATAATAGGAATCGTAATACTGATGATACCATTCAGTCACCAAATACTAATAATTGATCAAATTAAATCAGAATCAGGCTACACAAAAATACAAACAGGCGAAGTAAAGATTGTTAGTAAATTCGACATTATTTTGCATATTATTAATCCAAAAGAAATATTGGAAGTTGTCGATAGACTAGAAGAAACCATAAACGCAGTAAATCTCGGTAGCAATAAAAACATCGCAGTACATCAAATCGAAAGCATCAGAAACCAAGTGAGGACACTCATCCCTAGCAGACACAAACGAGGACTTGTTAATTTTGGCGGAACCATTATGAAATGGCTTTTCGGGACCATGGATGACACCGACAGACAAGATATTATAGAAAATTTAAACACGAACGACGCAAATAACCACGAAACAGTCGAGACAATCAACCAACAAATTAGAATCAACAATAGCTTCAATAAAACATTAACGCTAATTGCGAACGCCGTTAAAGCAGATCGACTTAAAATAACAAGTAAGTTAAACGAAATCGAAAAACAAATCTATGCAGAAATTTATTCCTTGAACAAATGATCAAAATTGATTTTATCAAAAGACAAGTCGACAATATACAGGACAGTTTTGCATCAGCTAGATTAGGAATCTTATATCTACGAGCATTCTGACAGACGAAGAGATTAAGACATATGACATTGACTCGAAAAAACTGACACATATTAGATTTGGAGTGGGTAATTATTTTAATGAATCAATCATTTTCGCAATAAAAATCCCTAAAGAATTTCAGAAATTTGGTAAAAAGCTCGTGGTTCCTATCACTAATTTCAATAATAAACAAATTGACCAAGAAGCCGAATTCATAATCGAGAGATATAATAAAGCTTATATATTTGAAAGTGGAAAAATTTTGAAAGAATTAAAGATTATCAAAAATTGTATTTTTAAAAATAGTTGTAAATTTACAACAAATTATGAGGAGGAGTCCATTGAAATTGATGATGACATTCTGATTTTAAATACTTAATATGAAAAGTAGAAATCTAAATAGTTCCTGTGACGAAAGGAAAATGGTTTTAAATGGAAATTATTTTATAAATTTTCAAAATTGTTCATTACAAGTTAGTAATAACACAAACAGTAATAAAGTATATAATGTAATAAGCAAATTCATTGTACCAATAGGTCATAGTTTCAATTTGAGCAAAACATTTAACCTTTGAAGATATTGTCCTGAAACAGGAAAAGAACATTAAAGAAATAAAAGAATTGAAATACCATAAACATCTAAATACAGGGCTATGAATAGGATCATTTTTAATATGTTTTGTAATGGGTATCATAATTGTAATATTTTGTATTTTGAAACAAAGAAATTTAAAGATAAAATTAGTTAACAGGATTCAGGAGAATCCTGAATCTAATGGGAGAGGAGTTACGTTAGTAAACCTAAGTAACTCAAAAAATAAATATGAAAATGCTGATCCAAACAATTATAATTTAGAATGCATAAAGCAAAGCACAGAATTCATGAATAAAATAAATATACGAACATGATTCGTCTAGACTAGAGTTCCGTTCTCACAAATGAAAAAGTAATACGATATGCAACTTACCTAAAAAGACACAAAGCAGCAGAAATTAACGACACTTACCTGAAAAAACAAAAAGGTGGAAGAAATTAACTGTGAGAACAGTCGAATCAGCATTCTTATTTTAAAATATGTAATTGTTAAAAAGCTAGAACAAAATATCAAAGTTAAGAAAAAGTCAGTCTTAAGACCGGAATCGAGAAGTAGAGATCCCTCTAAAGAGTGGTTGTCGGACAAGTATTTTTCTATTGTATTTGAATTAAAATTAAAGTTCTAAGTGTATTGTGAATTTAGTTCTTTAATGAATTTGTATTAGAACTAAAGTTCTAAGTGTAATCCAAAATTCAGTTTTTAATAAAATTGTGTTCGAACCGAAGTTCTAGTGCGTAATTTTATTTTACTTTGTTTACCTTGTTTTTTTTTCCTAAGAAAGAATAGTAAATAAATAACTCACGCGTCCAGTGATCGAATTAATAATTCTCAAATGATTCTCAGATATGTAATACTTCTCTGATAATAATAAATATAAAAATATATAAATATAATATAATAATCCTCTGATATAGACCATAGTAAATATAAATATAAGTATATATGTATAGGTCATCAGTCGTAACTAGTCATTGGCTGTGCTTAGGCTGTAGATAAGTCATAAGGGCACCCAAGAGCTAGCAGATAGCTGCAAACCAGTAAGCACTTGATGAGCGAATAGCCATTTCTGCAAGTAGTTGTAATCTTAATTAAAGTAACTAATCACTAAGAATATATTTGCAATACCCAGAACCTGACTCCGTGGCTTCAAAGAATTGTATTCGTAAACGGAGCTTGCGTACTAGATTGTACCTGAAGTGTGTTAATATTGTAGTAATGTATGTAGGATTTCACCATCAATTCGATTTAAATTAAACTCTGATATTTCTTTTTCTTCGACGATTTCACTTTATTAATTAATTCCAATTTTAATACTCTTAAGCGGCCAACAAAAAACCTCACAATCTTGTCTACCACTAATTTACACGTCTTATCCTAAGTAGTCAACTCAAATCCAACCATACCATCGCTTACAATTTTCAAGCCCCTCACAAGTATCATGACAGCAAGAGAAGAACACTAGCGCCAGCTATGGGAGTTGCCAGATCGAAGCAAATGGTCCGACACTGATCCCACATTCGGCCCTCCTAACGGTTCATTCGTCCATCCGACTGCTTCATTCGCCCATCCCACTGCTTCATTCCATCAGCTGCGGAGGTAGTAGTTCTCGGGCCCTCATGGTCGCCGACTTTCTCTACCTGGAATCGGGCATGCTTATGAGCTTTGGTCACCTTATATGGTCCAAGGAATTTCGGTTTCAACTTCAACCCTGGGCCAAATTGAGTCCTCCTTCAATTTGTAAACGATTGCTGCCTTCCTTTTTATACCCTAGATGAAGTCTATAGGGGTATACTAAGTTTTTCATTCCGTTTGTAACACCTCGAAATAATGATGGTAGAGCAAAATGGATTGGACACCCGCGCATAATATTGGAAGTTATTTTGATTTTTGCATGTCCGTCCGTCCGTCCGTCCGTCCGTCCGTCTGTGCGCACGATAACTCGAGAACGCGTATACTTAGAGAGCTGAAATTTTGTACATGGACTTTAAAAAAAAAGGAAAATTAAGTTCGAAAATGAGACAAATCGGGCAACTCCTTCGTGGGGTTGACATACAAAACTTTCGTTTTCCACTATATATTTGGACACTGCCTGAGAACGCATCAATATAGAGAGCTGAAATTTGGTACATGGTGTTTTCTTTGTACTTGCAAATAAAATTTCAAAAATGGACTAAATCGGGCAATTCCTTCTTGGTGTTGCCATATGTTGTAACCCTAATTGTCGCTGTGCTTTCCCTAGGGAGAAGAGCGACTTAAGGGGAAAGCTCAGGTAAGGTTTTCCTTTTTTAAAAAAACAAACACTCGTTAAAAAAAACTAATTTAATTTCAACTTTATATTATATATATTTTTAAGTTATTTTTAAATGAAACTTCGAATTAAGATTTTTTAAATTTTCTAAAAAGACTTCTCGAATCGCGTATGCACTTGAAGAGTGCTTCTCCTGAACTTCGACTTCTTTAGTCTTGCAACATATTTTTATCATCGAAAATATCTGACGCCCCTGCGTCAGCAAAAGTATCAAAAAGTTTTCTAATTGGTGCATTCAACTGGCCAATCGGACAATAAGCATAAAAAAATGGAAAGATAAGACGATTTTAAAGCATGTGACTTCGTTAATTTCTTGGCTTGGGTCTTGTAATTTGATCCCGCTCTTGAAATTACGAGTGATATGCGATGTGGAGTACATTAACTGAATTATGTTTGAACAAAAATGTTGAGCAAGCATTCTGTTTACTTTTCATAAGTGGCTATTTATGCGAGAAGAAATTTATGGAGGTAAGTAATAAGAATATTTGTGCATTTTGTGCATTTTTGGACATATGAATAAATTTATGAGGGTAAGTAATTATGGATATTTGTACATTTTGGATATGGATATTTGTATATGCATGGTGTGGTATTTTGAGACCACAATATGAATGCTTATGCAATATGAATGCTTATGCTCTTTTGGAATGTCCATAGGGGGTAAGTAGGTACATGTAAGTAATTGTACATGTGGCTATGATTTTGGGATCACAACATCCCTTCCCCTAATAAAAAGAAAATTCATAGCCTTGAAATGGTGAAGAATTTTCTGATGAAGTAGAATTTCGAAACTTGTTCCAAACCAAAAATGTTGTCAATTATTTTCGATACGTAAAGTGAATAAACTTTATTAGCATTCTCTGAAAAGAGAGTTCTTATAGCAATTGCGTCGAGATAGTCTTATTTAGAAAGAATTTGAAGGTACATACCTTTTACAATTATGGTAAGTATAAATGATTACCTACATATTTACTTATTTATTAATAAAAATTCTTGTATTGTTACTCTATTTGAATAAAATTATCTAAGAAACTTATATATTTATATTTTTATTTATTATTTTTTTTTTTTAGATTTATTTATTCCTGTTGTATATATTTAATTGTTGACTGTTTATAAAATAATGTTTATTTTGCTATTTTACATAGTTTCTTTTTTTTTATTGAGGATATATATTTTTGATAACTTTATGTACTAAAATTATTGAAGGCACTTAGGTTTTGCAATTTTGCGCACTAAAATTAATAAGGATATATAATTATTGATCATTTTCACTTAGATTTTGTAACCTTGCGCACTAAAATTAATAAAGATATATAATTTTTGATAATTTTACACATATTATGGTACTAGTTCTAGAAAAGAAATGCCTAAATAGGTGCAAATTACATTCATATTCATTAATGTCTGTCGTTTCGGATTGGCTCGTTTCCGATTGATCTACCAATGAAAAGTTGGTTAATTATTAAAAGTAACAATCGTAATTTGTTTTTTGGTTCTGTTTTTTATTTTTATTTTTATGCTCGAGTTCTCGATCTGGACTTTCCAAGTTACTACTCTCATTTTGCGGTTCTGACCTGTTTTTTCTTTTACAAACATTACATTTTGGGTAAATAATGTATGAGATTATTATTAATATTATCAGAAATGATAATTAACCAAGTGTGTAATGATGTATTGTGTGTGGGTTTACTGATTCTAGGCTTATTTCTTCTTGTTCCTTTTGGGTCTTTATTTGATCGGATAATTCTTTGAGTTCGTTTGGCATAGAATATTTGATTAAGCCAACATTATCAGATCTCGGTTTAAACTTAATGGTTTGGTTAAAAATTTGGGTTATGTTTAATGAAGGTACAAAATATTTTTTTAGCTCGGTTACATTCATATTGTATGCTCTAATGGTCAGAAATTCTGTTCTCAGGTAACAATTATTACTGATTTCGATAATTCCAGTTCCCACCAGAGTATAGGGAGTAATATGTTGTTTACATATCACGTCTACTGAGGTATTTATCCTAGTTGAGAATAACCATTTATTTGCTTGAGACAGCTGTACCCAGAAGATTGTTTGATTCGAAGTTCGAAAATCGCATGATTGTAACTTAGAATATTCTCGTTTGAGTAAATTAACTTCGCATATTGAATTGTCTTTATTTCCATTAAAAATGGGGTGATTTAATTGACAAAGGAACTGTGCTTCACTATCAGTGGCACAACTTCCTAGTTCGTGTGCATCCATATTATAATAATGTTCACGATTAAAATCAACCACTAGGAATTCAGTACTAGGTTGGATGAAAGTGAAATTTTCTTTATAAATTATAGGTAAGGAATGGGTTTTGAATAATTGGTAGTCTTCCTTGTAAGGAAGTGGAATTCTAAACTCGTATATAATTTTGCCGTTATAAGCAATGGTACTCATTTTTCCCAAATGATATATGGATAACAGATTCGTTTCTTTTAATGAACTTGGTAATCTAAGCTCGCTAGAGATTTCTCTCCGTATTGTGACGAGGAGGGTTTCTAATTGACTGGGAGAAATAATAGAAGGGTGCGGTTTCCCATGTCTGACATCTGTTACTAGATTGATAATTGTGCTAACTACTGCTTGGTACCTTAATATCAAAAGAGTGTTTAGGGAAGTAAGTGATTCAAATTCAGCGACAATCCTGTTAGCATACGTTACGTTGTGAAGTTCATCCATAAAACCTCGAAGCGTTCTATATTTGTTATTCAGAGTTACAAATTGCATTTGAATATCATTTATTGATTTATTAAAGATATTCGTTGTGGTTTCCAGTATCAAGGTTTGGTTTTTTATCAAATACTTCAAATATTCTTCGTTCCTTTTTAGTTTTTCGATTTCCTCATCATAATGGTTAGCATCATCCTCATTTAGGATGCCAAAAAGAGGTTTGCCTATTGTTCCTACAATACCGAATAACGATCGTCTTGTCCTTAGTTTTGGATCTAATAGGATAATGTTCTGTTCAATGTCATGTATCAGGTGGTTCATTTCTCACACCGTATGATTACATACTTGTGAACATGCTGGTTCGTTCCTTAACACACCGCACAAGTCATTAATTTCCATTGCGTGTTTCTTTAAATAGGTTACACCCAAGTTTATTCCTACTAAATCATAATATATTACAATTTTCCATTCATTAGAATAGAATTCTATGTTTCCTAAATTTTCAAAATATATCCCTGCATTGTTTATCGGAGTAATCTTGATTCCGGCAGATCGGACTGCGGTTAGAGTTGCAAGGAGGACTATTGTCCAAATCATATCTGGAAAAATTTTAGATTTTAAATTCGATGCAGAGAGTAAATAGTTTTGATAGAAAAATTAGCATAGCAGCGATCAGAAAGAACCCAAGCAAAAGCATTGTAAGAGCTAAGTCAGTATTTGAATTATGTACGGTTAGTTACACCAACACACTTTATTGCGGTTAGGGAAAGTGTTTAGGGACAATTGAATATTCTTATAAGAATTAACTTAGAGTTAAGAGAGTGTCAGATAATCCTACACTGGATGAGTAACTTTGAGCAATTCATTGAGCTGCAATTAAGTTAAAATTTTCAATCTATTAGAGCCATTTATCATGTTACCCCTTACAGTACATAAAAGTGGGTGTGGAAGAATAGGGTGCTAATATATAAATTTAATCAATGGATATCGATTTTATGCTCATTCTACAAATAGTTTCAAATTATTATTGTGGACAGTTTTCATTTTATTTCCGATCTTTATCTTGGTCGTTTCCTCGGAAGTTAGTTTGATAACCTCATAGGGTCCTTCCCATAGGGCTGAAAATTTATTCTGTCGCACGTGTTTCTTTAATAATACTTTGTCTCCTATGTTAAAAGATTTTTTTCGTGTTTCCATCGTAATATTCTTTGGATTTTTCTTTATGTTTTACGATGGTTTCTCTCGCTAATTTATATCCATGCTGTAGTCGCACTTTCAGCTCATTCGCATAATTCTCGTAGTTATAAGATGTTTGAGGTGATTGCTTCAGAGTGGTAGGTATTTTTGGTGGATATCCATAAAGAAGTTCATAAGGGCAGAAGTTAGTACTACTATGAGGAGTGGTGTTGTACACGAACATTGCGTACGGTATCCATTCGTCCCAATTCTGAGAGTCATTATTAACGTAGTGTCGTAAGTATTCCGCTAAAGTGCGGTGACTTCTCTCCAGAGCACCATTTGTCTGTGGATGGTAAGGAGTAGTTTGTATTTTCTTTATCTTTAACAACTTACACACCTCTGAAAACATGTTACTGACAAAATTACTACCCTGATCTGTAAGCAATGATTCGGGAATACCATGTCTTGATACTATATTTTTGAAAAATTCTTCTGCTACGGTGTGTGCCTCTGCGTTACTTATAGGCACCGCATCTGAGAATTTAGTTAAATCATCCTGAAAGGTGAGGACGTATTTATTTCCCCTATAGCTCACAGGAAGCGGACCTACAATGTCCAGAGCTACTCTTTCAAAAGGTTGCGAACTCGTTGTAGTTATTTTCATGGGTATGTTGTTAAATTTGTTTAGCTTATTTTTTTGGCACGATTCGCATCTTCGAATATAATTCTTTATATCCCTGAGCATACTTGGCCAATGGTATTTCATCCTAATGCGCTTGAGTGTTCTGGTAAAACCTTGATGTCCACCTATCGGAGATGTATGATATTCCTTCAATATTTGTTGAATGTCTTCAGAACTTTTAACACGAGTCTTGATATTTCGATAAAGGAATATTTTTAATTCGGTATGTACTTTTAAATCGTTCAAAATTTTCTTAAATTCCAACATTATGTCGTTACTATAGACAGGTATTGAGATGTGAAACTCCGTAGTTTGATTTCTTTCACATGACTTTAAAAATGGTTTTAAGGATTTTTTCATATACTCCTTATCCTGTTCAGTTCTTATGGGGATAGGTATTTTGGTTATATAAAAGAATTCATTATTCAGTTTAAATGATTCATATTCACCTATCTTAATACTATTAATAGCAGGGAAGAGCTCCGTTAATTCAAGTCCCTCGGTTGTGTTGAACAGAGGTAACAGAAAATATTTGTATTTCACTGTTCGTGTTATAAGAGATTCCATACTCTCAGTTAATTCTCCCAAATTTGTTTTTATTGTGTTACCATTTGTACTATTTTTATGTAGATCATTTTTTCTCGGGGAATTTACTTCGAGTTGTTTCTTTGTTTGATTTCGGGTCAGAACCCGTATAATTTTATCATCATTTTCAGACTCGTTGATCTTTATTCGACTTAATGCATCAGCATTAGCATTACATTTACCAGGTTTATACTTTATTTCATACTCATATTCCTCTAATAAAATTCGCCACCTCATTAATCGAGATGATGGTTCCTTCAGGTTTATTAGCCATTGCAAAGGCTTGTGATCTGTTAGAATGGTAAATTTTTTCCCATACACATAAGGTCGGAATTGCTTTACTGCATAGACTATTGCCAGTAATTCCTTCTCTGTCGTTGAATATCTCGTTTCCGCTGGATTAAGCGTACGACTGGCATAACAAATAGGACGATCACTTCCCAGTTTGCCTTGCGACAGCACAGCTCCTAGTGCTACGTCACTTGCGTCAGTTGTTACCAGAAATTGTTGCTCAAAATCTGGGTAAGCCAATACAGGTGCATGGATGAGTTTCTCTTTCAATAACACAAATGCCTCCTCACAGAAGGCGTCCCATTTGAAGGTTTCATTTTTCTTAAGTAATTTTGTTAAAGGTTTAGAGATTTTGGAGAAGTCAGGTATAAATCGTCTATAATAACCTATGAATCCTAGGAAAGATTTTACATCTTTTTCTTTTTTCGGTCTAGGATACGTTTTAACTACGCTTATTTTCATTGGATCTGGCTTCAAACCATGTTCAGAAATTATATGACCCAAATATGTGAGTTCTCTCTCAATGAAATGGCATTTGTCAGGTTGAAGTTTAAGGTTATTTTCTCTCAGTCTGTCCAAAACATGTACCAGCTTGTTATTATGATCCTTCAGATCATACCCATATATAACAATGTCGTCCACGTATACAAAGCATTCTATTCCTTGTATACCCATGAGGACATTGTTCATTAGTCTCTGGAATGTTGCCGGGGCATTTCTCAGACCAAATGGCATTCTATTATACTCGTAGTGACCAAAAGGAGTACTAAAAGCAGTCTTCTCTCGGTCACGTTCATCTACCGAGATCTGATGAAATCCCTTCGCCAAATCGAGAGTGCTAAAATATTTTGATTTTCCCAACTGGTCCAATATATCGCAAATATTTGGAAGTGGGTAAGCATCTCCGACTGTAATGTCGTTGAGCTTACGAAAGTCTACCACAACTCTCCATTGTTTGTTACCTTGGCTGTCAGCTTTTTTTGGTACTAGGATGAGTGGAGAATTCCACGGACTCTTGCTATGTTGTATGATGCCTGCTTCGTACATTTCACTAACTTGTCGGTGAATTTCGTTCTTCTGAGATTCCGGCAGCCGATATGGCTTTATGTACACTGGGACTTTATCCAATTGAGTTTGGATTCTATGAGATCCGGCATCAGTGCATGTCAGTACGTCTCCCTCCAAGAAAAAGATGTCGTTGTATTCTCTACAAATATTTATTATTGAAGTTTTTTCCTTGATATTACAATGGTCGAGTTTTAAAAAGGATTTCAATCTTTCCAGTCGACGATTTACGGGATCTTCATCGCGACGATAGTTTAGGATATTATATTCATTAAGCTTGTCATATTCAAAATTGATTTTGCGAATATCTACTACAGTTTCAGTTTCATTACTATTTAAAAGTAATATTTGTAATTTATTATTACGAGGTTTAGCTGCCGTTGCTGCGAGAAATATTCCTGGTAATATCTCTTTGTTTTTTATAACGATTTCGTCGTTTATGTGAATATGAAATGGCATTTCTACTATAGTCTTGCACCGAGGTGCTATTACGATTTTATCGCTAGTAGCCGGAGCTACTCTCGCTACATTTTCTTCTTCAGATTTATTATCCATAGAAGTTAAGTTTGTTATTTTATCCTGCTTTAAAAATGAGTCGAAATTCACACAACTGTGCCACGGTCTTGAGGTTTTATTATCCTCCCGTGCTACTGGAAAATTTTCAATGAAACTCATCTCAGGTTTATATAACCTTAACTCCAGACATTTTTTATCATAGTCGATAATACAGCGATATCGCTTCAAGAAATCGTTACCTAACAGACCATCATATTCCAGGTCTATACTAGAGGGATCTAGCAACAGAAATGATTGTTCAATAGAAAAATGAAATTGTTCATTCGATAGTATTATTTCGCCATTAATGGATCCTAATGTTGGGACTGATTTTCCCGCTATTGTTACTACATTAGAATTTTCTTGGTTAACTAATTTTTTTATCTTTTCGGGACTCGTATCTGATTTAATTAGACTAATTTCGGCTCCGGTGTCAATTAATAGTCGTTTACATCCTGTTTTAGATGGCTTGAATTGTATATTTGCTACAAGACCAGCTTTGGTGTCTTCTAAAGACGCTTCAATGTTAGTGATTTTATTTAAATTGTTTATTGTTGATGAACGTCGGCTCTGACTTTGATTCGAGAGGGGGTGCCGACGACTTCCGCCCGAATCTCTTCGTTTCCCATTTCCCCAAAATGTGGATTGTTTTGCCTTACTGCGTATTGAGTAAATTTAACTCCACGATTACCTTGAGGTATGCTTCTTCGCGGGGTTGTTCCATGCAATTCCTCATTTGATTTAGATGTACTCGGTTGATCTCTCCTATTGTAAGTGTTGGGATTACTATTCACAGGTGGTGTATAGTTATTTTGTTGGAATCTGCCCTGATTTTGTTGTCCATACCAGGTTCTAGTGTTAAGTGCTTGTTGGTTTGGATAGTTCATTCTTCTTACGTGCTGAACTTCCCTTTTAATCGTACCTCTATCTATATTGGGAGGTTTTCCCCTTTGATAACAGGTATCTCGAGTATGTCCTCTCTTCCCACATATAGAACAGTTAGGGATTGGTCTAATATTTGGTTTATAAAAACTTGGAGTAGGAGGGGTGTCCTTTTCAGAGCGCAACTCTTGCTCCATAGCATACGAAATAGCCTTTTGCAAGTTTGCTTCGTTATGTGCCTTAGATAGCAACCTAAGGTTCGCATTTCGTAAACCATCCTCAAAAACTTGTACTGCCAACTTGGTGTTTTCGTTTAACAGATAAGTTTTGGCACCTACATCTGTTACTTCGGAATAAGTGCAGGAGTTCAAAGTATTCAGCATTTGTGTCACCCTGTCTCCAAATTCTCTTACAGTTTCTTTATAACTCTGTTTGGCCTTTATTAATTCGTTTTGAGCCATAGCTGTAGATTTTTCTTTCTTGAATTGAGCTTTAAGAGCAGCAATTAAGTCGTCCTAAGTTCCATATGTTTCGTATTGTACCAAATCGAAAGCGGGTCCCTGGAGTTTAGTTTTTACTACTTCAAGGAAGAATTTTTTATCTGCTTCAGTCTTAGCTGAAGAAAGGAGTATCTTACCACAAGCGATAAACTTGTTCAACGTTTCAGGATTTCCGTCGAATTCGGGCACTAAATTGTGTATGTCAGACAAACTGACGGATAACGCTTCGGTATCTGGCATGTTTTCTTCGTGAAAAGGGAGCTCACTAAAACCAGATATCAGAGCGGCTCTTTCCCGTGTTTTATGTCGAGTAAAAATTATGCTTCTCGACGATGCGAAACCGCGTCGCTTAGCAGCAGATTTCTTATATCTTCCCGTTGTGTACTCTATAAGTTTTACTCTACTTGGGAAGTTATTCAGATTACCCTTTTCGTTTGAAAAAAGTCTATCGATACCATGCGTGCTTGACAATTATGATAGTGGAAATGATTTGATGGATATGATACATACAAAAGAAAAGTAAGTAGAAGTGGTATTGTATGTCAGTGTAAGGTCATGAGCAAAAGTAACGGTGATTAGCAACTTGCCTGGCGTATTTTATTTTTATTGCTTGACAATTTTGCTTATTTCACTTAATTAATGTGCTATCTAAACAGATTTAGATATTTTATTATTTGGACAAATCGTCTGTGATATGCTCAATTAATTAATTTATTGCAAAAATAAGATTAACAACAAGAATGGGTGATACCTGAAGACACAGATAACAAGGCACAAAAAAAATCTTTTCTTTTCACAGAGAAGCCTTCATCAACAAAAACAACATCGTTCACAGTTTCCGTAGTATCAATTATTCAATCTACCAGAGATTTGTGTAGAAACCGATAAAACTTCTCAAAAATTTTTGTATAGAAAATCTATTTTAAGGAAAGTAGGTTTAATGATCTAAGTCCCTTTTTAATGTATTTCGTTTATATTGTCATTCCTTATATGGACACAAAATATTCCTGTGTATCGTGATATTTTAGACTAAGAACTTGTTGCAAAGTAATATTTCACTAGCCCTCCTTTTTTTTTTTTAAAAAAAATATTACGGTAGAATATTGCATGCTAAATTTATTCAACACAAAAAAAATTTGTTTGTATTATATAATATAGTTAACTGTTTTAAAATAATTTTTGTTGTCTTCTGTATAGGTTTAGGATTATCCTGTTGGTTTGAAAGGAATATGTATTTCTCTCTGACTGCTCTTCCTAATACAAACACATGAGCTAATAATAATAGTCACTGTTATTGAAAATAATCTTCACACACTTGTTTGGTTTTAATTTGATTTAGATGCTCAGCGCTCGAGTATTTTTATAAATGGGCAATTTAGCGTATAATTAACACCGTTGGTTACACATTCATACACATGCTACAATCATTAGATTAAATTCATCGGAGAAAATCTTGCCGGGATTAACCAAAAAAGTAGTGTCGTTCACTAGGAATCTCTAAATTGACAGTGGTTAAAACCAGCATAGACCTCTCTAACCACGAAATCCCGATCTAGGCGTGTGCACTTACAGTTTTCACCAAAATATTTGCTAAAATTGCAACGATTATCAGACAAGATGAAACTAAAACTTTCCGTCGGCAAATCACGATACGGAAACAAGCCACTGATTTTAAATTTTACGTCTTGCAAAAGAGATAGTATTATTAGGAATTTGCACTTTACTAATTAGATATATATATATATTTTTGTTTCTTTAAATAATACTCTAACTACTATATGTGATAGCTATAGTGATATATAATAAAGAAAAGGAAAAAATTCTTACTTGATATATACATATTTTGTGTTTTTTTTTTTTATTGTTCTTCCTTCGTGTGTTCCTCTTTGCTATATGGGTTACCTACGTAATCCCGATTCTCAAAATCCCGATAACAATATCCCGAACACGTAATCCCGACCTACAGAATCCCGATGTGCAAAATCCCGAAGTACAGAATCCCGACTTCCAATATCCCGATTTTAAAAATCCCGCATTACAAAATTTTGAAGATTATTATATATTAATGAAATCATGTGCGGCCGCCGCACATGATTTCATTAATATATAATAATCTTCAAAATTTTGTAATGCAAGGCGAGAAAATACCGCTGAAAAAGTCGTCAATCCAGAAATGTAAGAAGATTAAAAGGATAATAAAAAAGCGGGGATCTCTTGGAAAAGTACAATATCTTAAAATGATAGCCCATAATATTTCTCTCAGCTAAGTATGTCAATATTTTTTAAATTCGAACAGAAATTTTAAATTATATTTTTACTTTCTTCCAGGAGATTTGTGTACTCTGGTTACATATACCTACAGCGATTTAACTATTCGGAAAAGAAATATTTCTTAGATATTTTCACACATTATTATAGTTGTCTTAAAATACGAAATTAATTAATTTGTTTTTTTTTTAATAAAGCATCTTTTACAAAGAAACATATTTTTTATATTAATTCAATGCGAGATTTTTAAATTCGGGATTTTAAAAATCGTGATTTTTAAATTCGGGAATTTGCAATTCGGGATTTTTGAAAAAGTCGGGATTTTGATAATTCAGGATTTTAAGATTCGGGATTTCGTAGTGCTCCCTTGCTATATCCTGTCCGACGTCGTATCAGCAGTCGTATCCTTTTATTTTTGTTGCTAAAAGGGTTGTCTTTGTTGTTATCGATTATAAGAGACAGCCCGTCTCTTTCGGGATCACCCAGTGATGGGTCGGGACCGTCCGTCCACCGACCTTTGATTTTTATAATATTGTGCGTATTTTTCTCACTTTTTATTTTTTTAGGCAGTTAGTAAGCCCAGTTTGAATGCGTTTCTTTATTTTATTTTTGTTATATTTTTGTTTCAATTATTATCGTTTTATTGTTATTATTACTCAAGTTATTGTTCAAATTTTTGATATTATTATTATCATTATTGTTGCTTTTGTTATCTTTTATTGTTATTACTCAAATTATCCCAAAAAAGTTTTGATATTAGTATTGATTTTTTTCGCACTACTTTTGTTACGTTTTAATTTATTTAAAGTCAATTTAGACCACAATATACATATTATATTAAACACTCGTATTCCATATGAAAAATGTTGTTTTTCCTTTTTTTTTCACTTTACAAATAAGCTCGAGCTTTAACCTGTCACCATATGCTTTAGCATTACGACCATTTGCACATCATTTTCGATTAATTAAGATTTGATAAACGCCGAATCAATTAATCTCATATCTCAATGGATTTATTTACTGTGTCGTATTCTTCTTATATTTTTTTTTTTATCTTTTGGCATATTTAGTATACACTTGGTTTCATCGTCTTTTAATTAAAGCATTCGCAACTTTTTATTTTAACACTTTTGTAGTGATATTGGTTGTGATAGTAGTCTGCCTCAATAAAAACCGTTCACTTGATTCGCTAGTACAAACGTGAATCTTTGGTTTTATATTTAATAGGAATCATTTCCCGGGTTTTATAATTATGGTGTGATATCTCAAAAGATAAGTCACAAGTTACTCAGCTCTATTCTGTGAGATTTTTATAGGAGTTAGTTTGCACTAATGAAGTACAATTTACATCACGATACGAAAAGAAAAATGAGGATAATATATAGAAAAATGTTAATAACACCAGCTGATTCCGTTTAATATCCTGTGGAGGTGGGGTATTTTTTTTTTAAATAATAAAACCATTTTATTGGTAATTTTCGCGGAATCGATTCTCCTTATTTTGTGTTTGCGAGGTGCTCTTTTCAAATTTATTTAAATATCGATTAATTGCAAAAACTATAACTTTTCACTTTAATTCAGGCGATTTTTTTTTTTTATAATTTTTCACTTTATCATAATAATTTTTTTGATAGAACACTTGCTACACCGGTTTAAATTTATTTTAACGAAGTAGCGAAATTGGTCTGATTAGGGATCGGCACCGCTGCCACCAGTTGTTGTAACCCTAATTGTCGCTGTGCTTTCCCTAGGGAGAAGAGCGACTTAAGGGGAAAGCTCAGGTAAGGTTTTCCTTTTTTAAAAAAACAAACACTCGTTAAAAAAAACTAATTTAATTTCAACTTTATATTATATATATTTTTAAGTTATTTTTAAATGAAACTTCAAATTAAGATTTTTTAAATTTTCTAAAAAGACTTCTCGAATCGCGTATGCACTTGAAGAGTGCTTCTCCTGAACTTCGACTTCTTTAGTCTTGCAACATATTTTTATCATCGAAAATATCTGACGCCCCTGCGTCAGCAAAAGTATCAAAAAGTTTTTCTAATTGGTGCATTCAACTGGCCAATCGGACAATAAGCATAAAAAAAATGGAAAGATAAGACGATTTTAAAGCATGTGACTTCGTTAATTTCTTGGCTTGGGTCTTGTAATTTGATCCCGCTCTTGAAATTACGAGTGATATGCGATGTGGAGTACATTAACTCCGTGAATTATGTTTGAACAAAAATGTTGAGCAAGCATTCTGTTTACTTTTCATAAGTGGCTATTTATGCGAGAAGAAATTTATGGAGGTAAGTAATAAGAATATTTGTGCATTTTGTGCATTTTTGGACATATGAATAAATTTTTGAGGGTAAGTAATTATGGATATTTGTACATTTTGGATATGGATATTTGTATATGCATGGTGTGGTATTTTGAGACCACAATATGAATGCTTATGCAATATGAATGCTTATGCTCTTTTGGAATGTCCATAGGGGGTAAGTAGGTACATGTAAGTAATTGTACATGTGGCTATGATTTTGGGATCACAACACCATATAAAAATTTAGGATTTTAACGTATACTGTGAAAACGGTCAGTCCAAGACATTTTTATTGTACTAAATGCTTCTTCAGAATACGAAATCGTATAAAATTGGTTGTAAACGTTTTTTCTGTCCGACAAACCGTTCTAGAAATATATGCGAAAAACCACTTCAAAAATCAAACTTGCATAGATCGGTGATCATACGAAATTTTATACGGGCATTCATCTAGGGTATCATAAGAATTGGTATTAGACCAATTCTAGCTTTTTTACTTGTTTTATTATAAGTTCGATAATTTTCGCGTTGGATCTTGTCTATGTTAACCTTAGCTTCTCCTCGGATAGCATCCCGTTGTTTATCTATCTCACATAAATTCTTTTCATCCAATATTTCGCGGAAGTCTGGTAGAGTACTCGTTTTCATTTCAAGTCCAGTTAATATCTTGAAGGGAGAGAATTTGGTACTCCTTGTCGGCGTATTATTTATGAATTGCTGTACTTCATCGACATGTTTGTACCAAACCTGAGGCTTCTCAAGTGATATTTTTGTAAGTAGGCTTATTAAGACGCGGTTAAGGCTCTCCACTTGACCATTACCTCTTGGCACCACTGTTGTAATCAACAAATGTTGAATTCCTGCTTCCTCCCTCGCAAAAACTCTTGAACAAGTTGGACGTGTATTCTGTTCCTCGATCTGAAATAATTCTTCTTGGGTTTCCGAAGACCGCTGCTTGTTTCCTTAACCGGTTCATAGCTTCTTCGCTGGATGTGCTTTTCGTTGGGTACAGCCACGTAATCTTAGGAAACCACAAAAAGGTGATTATATCTCTTCCTCGTCTCCTCCATGGGACCAATATGATCTATATGAGAGGTCTGTAGTAGTCTATCTTCCTTATCCTTATTCCTCGGCCATTATGCATTGTATACAGCTCTTAACCAATTTTATTACCTTTGGTTTTAAGTTAGGTATAAAGTAGTTTTTCTCGACCAACTCTTGTGTTTTTGCGGATGAAAAGTGTCCTTGTTGATGTGCAAATCTGATAATTTCCCCTTCCATCGAAGCAGGAATAGCAATTAGTTGCTTTGTCGAGTCTTTAAACAAAATGTTATTTTTGATATAAAAATCCTGGTATACGGAGCATTGTAAGATCTTTCTAATTGCCTCCAAATATTCATCTTTTAGCTGCGCTTCCCTAATGCGGTGAGTCATCGTATCTATAATTGTCAATGCATCTCTATTTAGGGCGTCCACATGTCTCATCTTTGAACCTAAACTATGTTCGATTTCGGTTCGAAATCCTGGAAAAACATGGCCCATCTTGCTACTCTCAGCGGACATCTTCTTTTTTCATCGTCATCGCGAATGCATTGCAGTCAGTTACAATTTTAACTCTTTTGCCCAGCAGATATATTCTCCATTTCTTAAGAGCTTATACTATAGCGAGTACCTCTAGCTCATATGAATGATAACGTTGTTCTGGGGGCTAGTCTTACGACTCATGAATTGCACGGGGTGTAGCTCTTGATCATCGTTTTCACTTTGAAACAATTTAGCTCCATAGCCTTCTTTACTAGCGTCAGCATGAACTTCTGTATAAGCAATTTCATCAAACAGTTTGAGGACTGGAGATCTAATTAATACTTCCTTCAATATTTGAAATGCGTTTTCTTGCTCACTTCCCATCTTAATTACCACATCTTTTTTTTAACAAATCACTTAATGGTTTCGCTATAGTCGCATAATTTCCTATGAATCTTCGAAAATATGACGTTAATCCGAGAAATCTTTGCCAGGATTTCCTATATTTCGTATAGTACCATCTTCAATACGATACCCCAAGAAGTCTGTCTTGTTTCGCATTATTTGGAACTTCTCCCACTTGGTCTCCAGTCCACTTTTACTCGCTACTTCTAACACCCTCTCTAATCTTTCTATCGCCTGGTCATAATTTTCAGCTGGAATTACTAAGTCATCCATATATGTGAGCAAAATGCCTTCATTTACCAGTTGTTTAAAGACAACTGCGATAAATCGGGTAAATACTGAAGGCCAATTACAAATACCAAACGGTACCTTCAGGAGCTCGTATTGTCAGTTATGTACAATAAACGATGTATATTTCCTAGAGTCAGGTGCTACGGGCACATGAAAAAATCCATTGACAAGATCTAGTGTTGTAAATATCTTGGCCGTCTGTAGTTGATCGAGTACTTCATCAATTAACGGTAATGGAAATCGGTCTTTCATGATCTGTGAGTTAATTTTCCTAAAGTCACAACATCATCGCTTTGAACCATCCTTTTTTTAAACTAGAACGACGGGACTTGCGAACTTGGAATCGCTGCGTTGTATTATTCCATCCCGAAGCCATTTTTCTATGTGGCATTCTATTTATCTTTTATCCTCGATGGCCATTCGGCGAGGTCTCTCGAAGATTGGTGTCTCATCTTTCACTATAATTGACATTTCGACCGGAGATTTGTTATTCTGTTGTGTTTTGTAGCTATCGATTAAGTTATGCACTATTTTTCGTTTACTTAGTAGTAAATGATCACAATTTCTCCCTGGTGTGGATTCGAAGCTTTCTTTTAATTCAGCCAAACAGCATATAGTGTCAAATTCAGTCTGGAGCTGACCTATCTCGCCTTGACGGGCTTGCTCTGTATTCGTCTGACGCCTATTAGAATTAGTTATGGATTCCAGTGACTGTACCTCAAAGTTATACGGGTTGTGTTGGATAGCAGTATTTTCATCTTAAACAACACTTCGCTTACTGAAATGGACGCCATTTTGATCAATTAATAACGTTATCTGCTGTAACATATCATTGCCAATTATAGCTGAAAACATCATATCTTTTTCAGCGACAACATGACAATTGACGTTTTATTGAACTCCATCAACATGTATCTTAGCATTAAAAAACCCCAAAGTTGATATCTTATGATTTCCCAGACTATTCAGGATTGTTAGTGATGACACAAGTTCAATTCCATCTAATTCGTTAAAGACGTCGACTCTACAAATTGTTAAGTCACATCTCGTCGGGCGTCGACTTTTTTCGCCTGCATAACAATAATTTTCATAATGTTGTTTCTATTATACACAAAATTCACTGTTGATTCTATCCTCGACTTTTCTTCATGTATAACTTCTTTTCCACATTCGAAAGATCGATGACCAAATGTATGACATTTGAAGCATTTATAACCCTTCGACATACTGGGACAGTTGTTTGACAAATGCGACGGGTCTCCGCATTTGAAGCAACGTTTCTGCTTCTCCCGCTTGATCATAGTCGTAGCTTGTCTAAACTGAGGATCGTGAGCTTGATGGCTACCTCTATATTTTTCGTATATTTTAAGCCTCTTTTTAAATTCTTCGATAGTTGTCGCTTCATACAATACTATCTTGTTAATTTTTTATTCCATGAATGATATATTCAATTAGTAATTCCTCATCTAAATCAATTGGGTTCGCTATATCAATCATCTTATACAAATACTCACGTAATGTTTCATTGGGATGTTTACGACAATTTCGTGACTGTATATGTCTTTCAGCTGAGTTCACCGGAGTGCTAAATTCCCTCAATAATGCCTCTTTAAGAGTGATCAAATTTTTAATAGTGGGTGTTCATTCATGAACAGTCTGTCAGCTTGTAATTAAACGTTTCGCGTAAATATATTTTTGTAAGCTATTCCATCCCACTAGGGAACTTATATCCTCAAATTCGCCAATCCATCTCTTGATGGACTTGATAACCGACTGGTGATGGGAGTGACACCATCGAAATCTCGTTCGTTACTTTCACTTAGTCTCGAACTTCCATTTCCATCATCTTGTGAATGGATTCGATCAGGGAGTTCCTGCTGTACAACTGTATTATCATAATTGGTTTCGTCATTTTGGGTATTAAAATGTAGGAACAGTCTATCTTTAAAATCGTTCTTATTGCCTGAAGTTGGCAATCCTAATTGTGTAAGTCTATTTCTCAATTCTGGAACTTTTAATTTTGATATTTGGTTTCTCTCCATTGCGCGAGTATTCTTTTACAATACTTGACACTTCCAATTTTATTAATAGAAAATTTTTGTATTTATATATTTCAGTTGCTAAAACTAATAAAAATGACAGACCATTAGAAAATTTTTACGTGTACTATATTTATTTTAATTCGCAGAAAATTTCGTTTATAATATCAACAAAACGTATGTTAACTTGAATAATTGCGATGTGTGGTAATAACTTCATCAATTTGCTGGTGGAACTACTTTATGATTAATAATTCCTCTTATTACTAGTGAAATTCAGTATAATTTTAGTTTGTCAATATGATTTGACACAACTGCAAACTTTTCCACGAATTTAATGTACTTTATCTCAAATAGAAACTTAAAATTCAATAAATTTTCAGTTTGTCAATATGATTTGACACAACTGGAAGCTTTTCCACCAATTTAATGTATTTTATCTCAAATAGAAAATTAAATTTCAATATAATTTCAGTTTGTCAATATGATTTGACACAACTGGAAACTTTTCCACCAGTTTAATGTATTTTCTCTCAAATAGAAAATTAAAATTCAATCTAATTTCTGTTTATCAATATGATTTGACACTCAAATAGAAAATTAAAATTCAATATAATTTCAGTTTGTCAATATGATTTGACATAACTGGAAACTTTTCCACCAATTTAATGTATTTTATCTCAAATAGAGAATTAAAATTCAATGTAATTTCAGTTTGTCAATATGATTTGACACAACTGGAAACTTTTCCACCAGTTTAGTGTATTTTATCTCAAATAGAGAATTAAAATTCAATATAATTTGAGTTTGTCAATATGCTTTGACACAACTGGAAACTTTTCCACCAATATAATGTATTTAACTCAAATAGAAAATTAAAATTCAATATAATTTCAGTTTGTTAATATGATTTGACACAACTTGAAACTTTTCCACCAGTTTAATGTATTTTATCTCAAATAGAAAATTAAAATTCAATATAATTTCAGTTTGTCAATATGATTTGACACAACTGGAAACTTTTCCTCCAGTTTAGTGTATTTTATCTCAAATAGAGAATTAAAATTCAATATAATTTGAGTTTGTCAATATGCTTTGACACAACTGGAAACTTTTCCACCAATTTAATGTATTTTATCTCAAATAGAAAATTAAAAATCAATATAATTTCAGTTTGTTAATATGATTTGACACAACTTGAAACTTTTCCACCAGTTTAATGTATTTTATCTCAAATAGAAAATTAAAATTCAATATAATTTCAGTTTGTCAATATGATTTGACACAACTGGAAACTTTTCCACCAGTTTAGTGTATTATATCTCAAATAGAGAATTAAAATTCAATATAATTTGAGTTTGTCAATATGCTTTGACACAACTGGAAACTTTTCCACCAATTTAATGTATTTTATCTCAAATAGAAAATTAAAATTCAATATGATATGACACTACTGGAAACTTTACCACCAATTTAATGTATTTTATCTCAAATAGAAAATTAAAATTCAATATAATTTCAGTTTGTTAATATGATTTGACACAACTTGAAACTTTTCCACCAGTTTAATGTATTTTATCTCAAATAGAAAATTAAAATTCAATATAATTTCAGTTTGTCAATATGATTTGACACAACTGGAAACTTTTCCACCAGTTTAGTGTATTTTATCTCAAATAAAGAATTAAAATCAATATAATTTGAGTTTGTCAATAAATATGCTTTGACACAACTGGAAAATTTTCCACCAATTTAATGTATTTGATCTCAAATAGGAAATTAAAATTTAATATAATTTCAGTTTGTCAATATGATTTGACACAACTGGAAACTTTTCCACCAATTATATGTATTTTATCTCAAATAGAAAATTAAAATGCAATATAATTTCAATTTGCCAATATGACTTGACACAACTGAAAA
This sequence comes from Dioctria linearis, assembly GCA_963930735.1. Taxonomy (NCBI): domain Eukaryota; kingdom Metazoa; phylum Arthropoda; class Insecta; order Diptera; family Asilidae; genus Dioctria; species Dioctria linearis. Next base: position 53,433,132 of record OZ005743.1, on the reverse strand, counting down.
CTTTTCCACCAATTTAATGTAATACTTTTAAAATCTAGCTTTACCTCTTTAGAATCTATGAGCGCAACATAACCATTAATCTATGTGCATTCCTCTTGTGGATTACTTACTTCTCTGCTAAACTCTTGATTAAAGAAAGGGATGACTTCCTGCTCTTCCACGTGAACTTTGCTGCTTCTCCAATGATATTGTTACGAGCGTGGCGCCTTAGTTCGTTATTTAAAACACAATATTTCAGATATAATTCAAAAGTTCTTTCTTGTATTTAACTTTACCGTTTACTCTCATAAATTCACAAATAATTATCAAACCAACTCTTTATAGTTATCGCTGGTACTGTACTTCTAATTATCACAATCCTAATAGTTTACTTCGTTCACTTCACTGTCTGAAATATGACTCGCCTCCTGGATGTGAGAAGCGCCGTATTTATACTCTACGAATTATCCTAGGACTTTCCTGAATATTCCGTTTTCCGAATCCATAGTTTACTAGGATGTCACTAACCTAAAGTTGTTTCCATTTCCAATAGATGTCGCTTGAATCACTTTGTGGCGCGTAACACTGCCCCCTTCTTAAAATTGTTCGTCCCGAACAACAGGTGATCCACGGTCTTGATGCTCGCAGTATTAACACAAACGATTCAGGTGAACGGTTTTCTGTTTGCCTCTTGTACTACGCTGAATCCTATATACCAAGTTATTATTTCTATTTTCCCACTGTTGTCGTAATTTTGGAAAACGTCTCGTGGCCGCGTGAACATCAGCTAGTCGTTGTCTGAGCTCGGTTGGATAGTTTCCTGGTAACTTTTGTTCGCCTCTGGGTATACCAAACTGTAGGTGACTAGGTGAGCGCATCTCCCTTCTGAATATGACCTTTGCTGGGGTTTGACCGGTCGAATTATAAACAGCTGATATATAAGCCATTAGAAATATAGGAATATGTCGATCCCAATAGCGCTGATTATAGTTGACTACCTTTCTTAGATGTTCGATTAATGTTCTGTTGAAGCACTCTTCCATACTTTTAGTTTTCCTTCGTCTCATATCATCCTCACCATCATTGCCTTTGATTCCTTTGTCCTTAATTTTCTTGCCATTTTTATCGCCATTGTCATCCTTGACATTACCGCCTTTGCGCTTCTTATAATCACCTTTGGCTATACCTTTTCCTTTTTCATTATACCCTTACCATCGTATTTATCAGCATACTTAGACCATTTACTTTTCGTCTTTTTCTTTTTTTCAATGTACGCGTCTTTGGATTTCTTTCCTTTCTCCTTTTTATTTTTATCACCGGAGTCATCATCGTCTTTGGATATCTTTCCTTTCTTCTTTCGACTGTCGTTGTCGTCATCGTCATCGTAGTCATCGTCATCTTTTTCTTCCATCCGTCCGCCATGTATTCATTCAGGATTGCATGGACGTTGTGAAAAGGCTTCTGCATTTCCGTGAATACCGCCTTTGTGGTATGGGATCTCAAAGTTATGAGGTTACAGTCTAGTCTCTCCACGAAAAGCTTGCTCTCTAATTCGCCATCTTCTCCCTTCTCCTTCTTATAATGGCATTCGTCCTCGTTTCATACAGTTGTTTTGAAGGTGACCCAGTCTACTACATTTCCAGCATCGAAGGAGACCACGCGAAGGAGTGCTCTCTGATGACGGCATTTTGCTGCGAGTCTGCTGCCTAGCTTGATATCTTTGCCCTTCTTCTAACGCTTCCATTCGTCGGCGTTTTCTGCAGTCCCTTTGGAGGTGTCCCGATCTATTACAATTCCAGCATCGAAGAATACCACGTGAAGGAGGGTTCTGAGATGACTGCATTCTATTGAAAGTACATTCACCCACCGAAATTTCTCTCGTTCGTACTGCACTTCGAGAAGCTTGCCTGGCAGATTCATACGCTAATACATAGGCTAGTGCTTCTGCTATTGAGTTCTTTCTTGCTAGCCTTAACGCTTGTTGTAACTTTTGATCTGCAATAGCGTTCACAAATGCTTCTGTTGCCACTTCATTAAGGAAATCAGCATTTACGCTAGAGTATGAGAGATAAGCTAATCTTTCTACATAAGCCTGCAGTTGTTGTAGTGATTCGCCATGCTTTTGAATCCTGTTGCGTAGCTGTAGGTGATATACTTGCTGCATGTGTTCATCTCCATAACGTAACTCTATCGCCTCTACTAATGAAGTATAATCACGTTGCCCTTATATCGGTATAGTTTGTAAAAGCTCTGATGCAGAACCTAGAAGTGCTAATACCAGAGCTGTAGCTTTGTCTGCATCATTCCATCCGTTTACTTCAGAAGCAGCCTCGAATTGTCTCTTGAAAATATGCCACGAATTTTGTCCATCAAATATTGGAGGCTTCATTCTGGCTGCATTGGATATTTCAATTCCTTTGTGCCGTGGTTGTCGATGCTTCGTCTTCTCCAAATCTGCTTTAAAGTTGTCTAGCTGTTCTATGACTTTTTGTTGAACTTCCGCCACTTCCTGCTCGATTGCTTCAATTTTTAAATTTTGTTCGTCTAACGAGTTTTTCAGGAAATTCTTTTGTTCCTCTAAGCGAGTTTCTAGACAATTCTCCAGAGAACTCTTTTGTTCATCCAAACGCGTTTCCAGTGATTTCTTCTGTTCATCTAAACGGGATTCTATGGAATTTTTTGTTCCTGGAGAGAATTCTTTCGTTCGTCCAAACGGGTTTCTATAGATTTCTTGTGTTCCTCATTAGCATTGTCTTGTTCGTCCAAACGGGTTTCCATAGATTTCTTGTGTTCTTCGAGAGAATTCTTTTGTTCCTGGAGAGAATTCTTTTGCTCATTAAAACGGGCTTCCATTTTGCTGTTCTATGTTCATTGCAGGTTCTTCTTCAGTTTCTGGTTCTTCTTCGAAAACGAATGTCTCAGGATTCTTTTCTTCCTCTATCAAAGCTTGTCTAAGTCTCTCTACTAGAAAATTCTTTAGGCCAGTCGTTTGTAATGACCGCTTCCCCAACTCCACTTTAAATTCCTGTATGCGAAGCTCCTCTAGTTTGCGTCCCATTCTTGCGTCTTTTGTAATTCACTCACAGTTTAATATAAAATTATCTTTCGGAACTTTTACACACGATTTCAAAAAATTAATCACTCTTTGAATTTCAAAGTCAAATGCCACTACTTTATTTCGCGATTTTATTTTAGTCCTTACACCAGTTGTTATGAGCGTGGCCTTAGTTCGTTATTTAAAACACAATATATCAGTTATAATTCAAAAGTTCTTTCTTTTATTTAACTCTACCGTTTACTCTCACAAATTCACAAATAATTATCCAACCAACTCTTTATAGTTATCGCTAGTACTGTACTTCTAATTATCACAATCCTAATAGTTTACTTCGTTCACTTCACTGTCTGAAATAAGACTCGCCTCCCGGATGTGAGAAGCGCCGTATTTATACTCTACGAATTATCCTAAAACTTTCATGAATATTCCGTTTTCCGAACCCATAGTTTACTAGGATGGCTGACGCTTAATGGCCTCGTGCCCACTGTAACCTCTCGTATGTTGCCCAATGGCGACTTGCTGGTTTTTCCCCCCCAATAATTGTGGCTGACGCCTAACGGAGTCGTGCCCACCTCTCGTATGTTGTTTAATGGCTGGGTCAGAAGACTTGTCGCTTAATGGCAACTTTCTGATCCCGGTTGAGCCCCCATAAATTGTAGGATTTCACCATCAAATCGATTTAAATTAAACTCTGATATTTCTTTTTCTTCTACGATTTCACTTTATTAATTAAATCCAATTATAATACTCTTAAGCGGCCAACATAAAGCCTCACAATCTTGTCTACCACTAATTTACGCGTCGTATCCTATTGACTACACACATCCAACCCTAAGATCGCTTACAATTTTCAAGCCCCTTACAAGTATAATGACAGCAAGAGAAGAACACTAGCGCTGCTATAGGAGTTGCCAGATCGAAGCAAATGGTCCGACACTGATCCCACATGTATGACTGCACTTAAAAATGTTGTATAATTAAAAACTTAATAATGATACTTACTATCGAACTAGTACTGGTGCTGTATACTATGTTTAATGGTTTTACCATTAACGGCTAAATGATTTGATTTGATTTTATTAATCTAAATTAGACTCTATCTGCATGAGATCTAACCTAATTCGTGAATCCTAACAGTGGACGTAACTACAGCTGACTTACTTTCTTTGTATCGCTTTGTACCTACTTAATAGTCTGTAATAAACTATGTACTCTATTTAATATTCTGTAACAAACTATGTACTCTATGTTAATATACTCTAATCGCTTTACCCAACGTCAGTGAAATGGCGCTAATGCCGGGGTATGTAATAAATAAACTTTGAATTTGAATTTGAATTTTGAAAGTACCGCTTGTTACCTTATTGAACTTCATTATAGTAAAATCTTTATAAAAAAACATCTAAAATATTCAAAACTTTCATTCGATACACAATCCTAGTAATTTATTGCCAAATTTATTAAGATATCAAAGATTTTCTTATTTTTCAATATATAGATTTGTTGAAGAAAGAATTTTTTGGGATTCTCCGGTATGTAGCAAAAGATAAAAAATGTTCTAATTTGTTATTTCATCACACAACTCATTAATTTTTGGTGACAAGTTTCAAATCTTGGTTTGACTCATCAACAGGTCCCAAATAGCGAAATTGGGTGATTTGAAAAGCAAATGAAAAAATGAAAAAAAGAAGAAAGAAATGAAAAGTTTGAGAAAAATAGAAAAAACAATTTTTTTATTTAGTAAAAAATGTAAAATTTTTTTTAAAGAAGCAGATTCATTCGAAGCGAATCGAACCTGTATACGCCACGCAGTGGGCTGAAAAGTAAAGAAGAAGAAGCGTTTCATGTCAGCAGAAAACCTTCCACTCATCGGTGCAGCTTGGTTCTCTGCCTGCTGCAGACGCTTGAAAAAAGATCAAACTGATCTCTTCTCATATAAACTCAGAATAAATTCTGGGTGTGAATTATATGAGGAAAAAATACTCCTATACGAGCCCAGGAGGAAAAATAAATAAAAAGTTTACTCTTCTGGACTTTTACCGGGTTAAACTTAATTTTGTTCAAGAAAGAATTTTTTGGGATTCTCCGGTATATGGCAAAAGCTAAAAAATGTTCTAATTTGTTATTTCATCACACAGCTCATTAATTTTTGGTGACAAGTTTCAAGTCTTGGTTTGACTCATCAACAGGTCTCAAATAGCGAAATCGGGTGATTTGAAAAATAAATGAAAAAATGAAAAAAGAAGTTAGACATGAAAAGTTTGAGATAAATAGAAAAAACAATTTTTTTTTTATTTATTAAAAAAATGTAAAATTTTTTTTAAAGAAGCAGATTCATTCGAAGCGAATCGAACCTGTATACGCCACGCAGTGGGCTGAAAAGTAAAGAAGAAAAAGGAAGAAGAAGCGTTTCGTGTCAGCAGAAAACCTTCCACTCATCGGTGCAGCTTGGTTTTCTGCCTGCTGCAGACGCTTGAAAATAGATCAAACTGATCTCTTCTCATATAAACTCAGAATAAATTCTGGGTGTGAATTATATGAGGAAAAAATACTCCTATACGAGCCCAGGAGGAAAAATAAATAAAAAGTTTACTCTTGTGGACTTTTTACCGGGTTAAACTTAATTTTGTTCAAGAAAGAATTTTTTGGGATTCTCCGGTATATAGCAAAAGCTAAAAAATGTTCTAATTTGTTATTTCATCACACAACTCATTAATTTTTGGTGACAAGTTTCAAGTCTTGGTTTGACTCATCAACAGGTCCCAAATAGCGAAATTGGGTGATTTGAAAAACAAATGAAAAAATGAAAAAAGAAGAAAGAAATGAAAAGTTTGAGCAAAATAGAAAAAACATTTTTTTAAAGAAGCAGATTCATTCGAAGCGAGTCGAACCTGTATACGCCACGCAGTGGTGTGAAAAGTAAAGAAGAAAAAGGAGAAGAAGAAGCGTTTCGTGTCAGCAGAAAACCTTCCACTCATCGGTGCAGCTTGGTTTTCTGTCTGGTGCAGACGCTTGGAAATAGATCAAACTGATCTCTCTCATATAAACTTAGAATAAATTCTGGATGTGAATTATATGAGGAAAAAACACTCCTATACGAGCCCAGGAGGAAAAATAAATAAAAAGATTACTCTTTTGGACTTTTTACCGGGTTAAACTTAAATTTGTTCAAGAAAGAATTTTTTGGGATTCTCCGGTATATACCAAAAGCTAAAAAATGTTCTAATTTGTTATTTCATCACACAACTCATTAATTTTTGGTGACAAGTTTCAAGTCTTGGTTTGACTCATCAACAGGTCCCAAATAGCGAAATTGGGAGATTTGAAAAACAAATGAAAAAATGAAAAAAAGAAGAAAGAAATGAAAAGGTTGAAAAAAATAGAAAAAACAATTTTTTTTATTTATTAAAAAAATGTAAAAAAAAATTTAAAGAAGCAGATTCATTCGAAGCGAATCGAACCTGTATACGCCACGCAGTGGGCTGAAAAGTAAAGAAGAAAAAGGAAGAAGAAGAAGCCTTTCGCGTCAGCAGAAAACCTTCCACTCATCGGTGCAGCTTGGTTTTCTGCCTGCTGCAGACGCTTGAAAATAGATCAAACTGATCTCTTCTCATATAAACTCAGAATAAATTCTGGGTGTGAATTATATGAGGAAAAACACTCCTATTCGAGCCCAGGAGGAAAAATAAATAAAAAGATTACTCTTTTGGACTTTTTACCGGGTTAAACTTAATTTTGTTCAAGAAAGAATTTTGTGGGATTCTCCGGTTATAGCAAAAGCTAAAAAATGTTCTAATTTGTTATTTCATCACACAACTCATTAATTTTTGGTGACAAGTTTCAAGTCTTGGTTTGACTCATCAACAGGTCCCAAATAGCGAAATTGGGTGATTTGAAAAACAAATGAAAAAATGAAAAATAGAAGAAAGAAATGAAAAGTTTGAGAAAAATAGAAAAAACATTTTTTTTTATTTATTAAAGAAATGTAAAAATTTTTTTGAAGAAGCAGATTCATTCGAAGCGAATCGAACCTGTATACGCCACGCAGTGGGCTGAAAAGTAAAGAAGAAAAAGGAAGAAGAAGAAGCGTTTCGTGTTAGCAGAAAACCTTCCACTCATCGGTGCAGCTTGGTTTTCTGCCTGCTGCAGACGCTTGAAAATAGATCAAACTGATCTCTTCTCATATAAACTCAGAATAAATTCTGGGTGTGAATTATATTATGAAAAAACACTCCTATACGAGCCCAGCAGGAAAAATAAATAAAAAGATTACTCTTTTGGACTTTTTACCGGGTTAAACTTAATTTTGTTCAAGAAAGAATTTTTTGGGATTCTCCGGTATATAGCAAAAGCTAAAAAATGTTCTAATTTGTTATTTCATCACACAACTCATTAATTTTTGGTGACAAGTTTCAAGTCTTGGTTTGACTCATCAACAGGTCCCAAATAGCGAAATTGGGTGATTTGAAAAACAAATGAAAAAATGAAAAAAAGAAGAAAGAAATGAAAAGATCCCAAATAGCGAAATTGGGTGATTTGAAAAACAAATGAAAAAATGAAAAAAATATGGAAGAAATGAAAAGTTTGAGAAAAATAGAAAAAACAATTTTTTTTTTATTATTAAAAAATGTAAAAATTTTTTTAAAGAAGCAGATTCATTCGAAGCGAATCGAACCTGTATACGCCACGCAGTGGGCTGAAAAGTAAAGAAGAAAAAGGAAGAAGAAGAAGCGTTTAGTGTCAGCAGAAAACCTTCCACTCCTCGGTGCAGCTTGGCTTTCTGCCTGCTGCAGACGCTTGAAAATAGATCAAACTGATCTCTTCTCATATAAACTTAGAATAAATTCTGGGTGTGAATTATATGAGGAAAAAACACTCCTATACGAGCCCAGGAGGAAAAATAAATAAAAAGATTACTCTTTTGGATTTTTTACTGGGTTAAACTTAATTTTGTTCAAGAAAGAATTTTTTGGGATTCTCCGGTATATAGCAAAAGCTAAAAAATGTTCTAATTTGTTATTTCATCAGACAACTCATTAATTTTTGGTGACAAGTTTCAAGTCTTGGTTTGACTCATCAACAGGTCCCAAATAGCGAAATTGGGTGATTTGAAAAACAAATGAGAAAATGTAAAAAAGAAGAAAGAAATGAAAAGATTGAGAAAAATAGAAAAAACATTTTTTTAAAGAAGCAGATTCATTCGAAGCGAATCGAACCTGTATACGCCACGCAGTGGGCTGAAAAGTAAAGAAGAAAACGGAAGAAGAAGAAGCGTTTCGTGTCAGCAGAAAACCTTCCACTCATCGGTGCAGCTTGGTTTTCTGCCTGCTGCAGACGCTTGGAAATGGATCAAACTGATCTCTTCTCATATAAACTTAGAATAAATTCTGGGTGTGAATTATATGAGGAAAAAACACTCCTATACGAGCCCAGGAGAAAAAATAAATAAAAAGATTACTCTTTTGGACTTTGTACCGGGTTAAACTTAATTTTGTTCAAGAAAGAATTTTTTGGGATTCTCCGGTATATAGCAAAAGCTAAAAAATGTTCTAATTTGTTATTTCATCACACAACTCATTAATTTTTGGTGACAAGTTTCAAGTCTTGGTTTGACTCATCAGCAGGTCCCAAATAGCGAAATTGGGTGATTTGAAAAACAAATGAAAAAATGAAAAAAAGAAGAAAGAAATGAAAAGTTTGAGAAAAATAGAAAAAACATTTTTTTTTATTTATTAAAGAAATGTAAAATTTTTTTTGAAGTAGCAGATTCATTCGAAGCGAATCGAACCTGTATACGCCACGCAGTGGGCTGAAAAGTAAAGAAGAAAAAGGAAGAAGAAGAAGCGTTTCGTGTCAGCAGAAAACCTTCCACTCATCGGTGCAGCTTGGTTTTCTGCCTGCTGCAGACGCTTGAAAATAGATCAAACTGATCTCTTCTCATATACACTCAGAATAAATTCTGGGTGTGAATTATATTAGGAAAAAACACTCCTATACGAGCCCAGCAGGAAAAATAAATAAAAAGATTACTCTTTTGGACTTTTTACCGGGTTAAACTTAATTTTGTTCAAGAAAGAATTTTTTGGGATTCTCCGGTATATAGCAAAAGCTAAAAAATGTTCTAATTTGTTATTTCATCACACAACTCATTAATTTTTGGTGACAAGTTTCAAGTCTTGGTTTGACTCATCAACAGGTCCCAAATAGCGAAATTGGGTGATTTGAAAAACAAATGAAAAAATGAAAAAAAGAAGAAAGAAATGAAAAGATCCCAAATAGCGAAATTGGGTGATTTGAAAAACAAATGAAAAAATGAAAAAAATATGGAAGAAATGAAAAGTTTGAGAAAAATAGAAAAAACAATTTTTTTTTTATTATTAAAAAAATGTAAAAATTTTTTTAAAGAAGCAGATTCATTCGAAGCGAATCGAACCTGTATACGCCACGCAGTGGGCTGAAAAGTAAAGAAGAAAAAGGAAGAAGAAGAAGCGTTTAGTGTCAGCAGAAAACCTTCCACTCCTCGGTGCAGCTTGGCTTTCTGCCTGCTGCAGACGCTTGAAAATAGATCAAACTGATCTCTTCTCATATAAACTTAGAATAAATTCTGGGTGTGAATTATATGAGGAAAAAACACTCCTATACGAGCCCAGGAGGAAAAATAAATAAAAAGATTACTCTTTTGGATTTTTTACTGGGTTAAACTTAATTTTGTTCAAGAAAGAATTTTTTGGGATTCTCCGGTATATAGCAAAAGCTAAAAAATGTTCTAATTTGTTATTTCATCAGACAACTCATTAATTTTTGGTGACAAGTTTCAAGTCTTGGTTTGACTCATCAACAGGTCCCAAATAGCGAAATTGGGTGATTTGAAAAACAAATGAGAAAATGTAAAAAAGAAGAAAGAAATGAAAAGATTGAGAAAAATAGAAAAAACATTTTTTTAAAGAAGCAGATTCATTCGAAGCGAATCGAACCTGTATACGCCACGCAGTGGGCTGAAAAGTAAAGAAGAAAAAGGAAGAAGAAGAAGCGTTTCGTGTCAGCAGAAAACCTTCCACTCATCGGTGCAGCTTGGTTTTCTGCCTGCTGCAGACGCTGGAAATGGATCAAACTGATCTCTTCTCATATAAACTCAGAATAAATTCTGGGTGTGAATTATATGAGGAAAAAATACTCCTATACGAGCCCAGGAGGAAAAATAAATAAAAAGTTTACTCTTTTGGACTTTGTACCGGGTTAAACTTAATTTTGTTCAAGAAAGAATTTTTTGGGATTCTCCGGTATATAGCAAAAGCTAAAAAATGTTCTAATTTGTTATTTCATCACACAACTCATTAATTTTTGGTGACAAGTTTCAAGTCTTGGTTTGACTCATCAGCAGGTCCCAAATAGCGAAATTGGGTGATTTGAAAAACAAATAAAAAAATGAAAAAAAGAAGAAAGAAATGAAAAGTTTGAGAAAAATAGAAAAAACATTTTTTTTTATTTATTAAAAAAATGTAAAATTTTTTTTGAAGAAGCAGATTCATTCGAAGCGAATCGAACCTGTATACGCCACGCAGTGGGCTGAAAAGTAAAGAAGAAAAAGGAAGAAGAAGAAGCGTTTCGTGTCAGCAGAAAACCTTCCACTCCTCGGTGCAGCTTGGCTTTCTGCCTGCTGCAGACGCTTGAAAATAGATCAAACTGATCTCTTCTCATATAAACTTAGAATAAATTCTGGGTGTGAATTATATGAGGAAAAAACACTCCTATACGAGCCCAGGAGGAAAAATAAATAAAAAGATTACTCTTTTGGATTTTTTACTGGGTTAAACTTAATTTTGTTCAAGAAAGAATTTTTTGGGATTCTCCGGTATATAGCAAAAGCTAAAAAATGTTCTAATTTGTTATTTCATCAGACAACTCATTAATTTTTGGTGACAAATTTCAAGTCTTGGTTTGACTCATCAACAGGTCCCAAATAGCGAAATTGGGTGATTTGAAAAACAAATGAGAAAATGTAAAAAAGAAGAAAGAAATGAAAAGATTGAGAAAAATAGAAAAAACATTTTTTTAAAGAAGCAGATTCATTCGAAGCGAATCGAACCTGTATACGCCACGCAGTGGGCTGAAAATTAAAGAAGAAAAAGGAAGAAGAAGAAGCGTTTCGTGTCAGCAGAAAACCTTCCACTCATCGGTGCAGCTTGGTTTTCTGCCTGCTGCAGACGCTGGAAATGGATCAAACTGATCTCTTCTCATATAAACTCAGAATAAATTCTGGGTGTGAATTATATGAGGAAAAAATACTCCTATACGAGCCCAGGAGGAAAAATAAATAAAAAGTTTACTCTTTTGGACTTTGTACCGGGTTAAACTTAATTTTGTTCAAGAAAGAATTTTTTGGGATTCTCCGGAATATAGCAAAAGCTAAAAAATGTTCTAATTTGTTATTTCATCACACAACTCATTAATTTTTGGTGACAAGTTTCAAGTCTTGGTTTGACTCATCAGCAGGTCCCAAATAGCGAAATTGGGTGATTTGAAAAACTAATGAAAAAATGAAAAATAGAAGAAAGAAATGAAAAGTTTGAGAAAAATAGAAAAAACATTTTTTTTTATTTATTAAAGAAATGTAAAAATTTTTTTGAAGAAGCAGATTCATTCGAAGCGAATCGAACCTGTATACGCCACGCAGTGGGCTGAAAAGTAAAGAAGAAAAAGGAAGAAGAAGAAGCGTTTCGTGTCAGCAGAAAACCTTCCACTCATCGGTGCAGCTTGGTTTTCTGCCTGCTGCAGACGCTTGAAAATAGATCAAACTGATCTCTTCTCATATAAACTCAGAATAAATTCTGGGTGTGAATTATATTAGGAAAAAACACTCCTATACGAGCCCACCAGGAAAAATAAATAAAAAGATTACTCTTTTGGACTTTTTACCGGGTTAAACTTAATTTTGTTCAAGAAAGAATTTTTTGGGATTCTCCGGTATATAGCAAAAGCTAAAAAATGTTCTAATTTGTTATTTCATCACACAACTCATTAATTTTTGGTGACAAGTTTCAAGTCTTGGTTTGACTCATCAACAGGTCCCAAATAGCGAAATTGGGTGATTTCAAAAACAAATGACAAAATGAAAAAAAGAAGAAAGAAATGAAAAGATCCCAAATAGCGAAATTGGGTGATTTGAAAAACAAATGAAAAAATGAAAAAAATATGAAAGAAATGAAAAGTTTGAGAAAAATAGAAAAAACAATTGTTTTTTTTTATTATTAAAAAAATGTAAAAAAATTTTTAAAGAAGCAGATTCATTCGAAGCGAATCGAACCTGTATACGCCACGCAGTGGGGTGAAAAGTAAAGAAGAAAAAGGAGAAGAAGAAGCGTTTCGTGTCAGCAGAAAAAATTCCACTCATCTGTGCAGCTTGGTTTTCTGCCTGCTGCAGACGCTTGGAAATGGATCAAACTGATCTCTTCACATATAAACTCAGAATAAATTCTGGGTGTGAATTATATGAGGAAAAAACACTCCTATACGAGCCCAGGAGAAAAAATAAATAAAAAGATTACTCTTTTGGACTTTTTACCGGGTCAAACTTAATTTTGTTCAAGAAAGAATTTTTTGGGATTCTCCGGTATATATAGCAAAAGTTAAAAAATGTTCTAATTTGTTATTTCATCACACAACTCATTAATTTTTGGTGACAAGTTTCAAGTCTTGGTTTGACTCATCAACAGGTCCCAAATAGCGAAATTGGGTGATTTGAAAAACAAATGAAAAAATGAAAAATAGAAGAAAGAAATGAAAAGTTTGGGAAAAATAGAAAAAACATTTTTTTTTATTTATTAAAGAAATGTAAAAATTTTTTTGAAGAAGCAGATTCATTCGAAGCGAATGGAACCTGTATACGCCACGCAGTGGGCTGAAAACTAAAGAAGAAAAAGGAAGAAGAAGAAGCGTTTCGTGTCAGCAGAAAACCTTCCACTCATCGGAGCAGCTTGGTTTTCTGCCTGCTGCAGACGCTTGAAAATAGATCAAACTGATCTCTTCTCATATAAACTCAGAATAAATTCTGGGTGTGAATTATATTAGGAAAAAATACTCCTATACGAGCCCAGCAGGAAAAGTAAATAAAAAGATTACTCTTTTGGACTTTTTACCGGGTTAAACTTAATTTTGTTCAAGAAAGAATGTTTTGGGATTCTCCGGTATATAGCAAAATCTAAAAAATGTTCTAATTTGTTATTTCATCACACAACTCATTAATTTTTGGTGCCAAGTTTCAAGTCTTGGTTTGACTCATCAACAGGTCCCAAATAGCGAAATTGGGTGATTTGAAAAACAAATGAAAAAATGAAAAAAAGGAGAAAGAAATGAAAAGTTTGAGAAAAATAGAAAAAACATTTTTTTTTATTTATTAAAAAAATGTAAATTTTTTTTTGCAGAAGCAGATTCATTCGACGCGAATCGAACTTGTATACGCCACGCAGTGGGCTGAAAATTAAAGAAGAAAAAGGAAGAAGAAGAAGCGTTTCGTGTCAGCAGAAAACCTTCCACTCATCGGTGCAGCTTGGTTTTCTGCCTGCTGCAGACGCTTGAAAATAGATCAAACTGATCTCTTCTCATATAAACTCAGAATAAATTCTGGGTGTGAATTATATTAGGAAAAAACACTCCTATACGAGTCCAGCAGGAAAAATAAATAAAAAGATTACTCTTTTGGACTTTTTACCGGGTTAAACTTAATTTTGTTCAAGAAAGAATTTTTTGGGATTCTCCGGTATATAGCAAAAGCTAAAAAATGTTCTAATTTGTTATTTCATCACACAACTCATTAATTTTTGGTGACAAGTTTCAAGTCTTGGTTTGACTCATCAACAGGTCCCAAATAGCGAAATTGGGTGATTTCAAAAACAAATGAAAAAATGAAAAAAAGAAGAAAGAAATGAAAAGATCCCAAATAGCGAAATTGGGTGATTTGAAAAACAAATGAAAAAATGAAAAAAATATGAAAGAAATGAAAAGTTTGAGAAAAATAGAAAAAACAATTGTTTTTTTTTTATTATTAAAAAAATGTAAAAAAATTTTTAAAGAAGCAGATTCATTCGAAGCGAATCGAACCTGTATACGCCACGCAGTGGGGTGAAAAGTAAAGAAGAAAAAGGAGAAGAAGAAGCGTTTCGTGTCAGCAGAAAAAATTCCACTCATCTGTGCAGCTTGGTTTTCTGCCTGCTGCAGACCCTTGGAAATGGATCAAACTGATCTCTTCACATATAAACTCAGAATAAATTCTGGGTGTGAATTATATGAGGAAAAAACACTCCTATACGAGCCCAGGAGAAAAAATAAATAAAAAGATTACTCTTTTGGACTTTTTACCGGGTCAAACTTAATTTTGTTCAAGAAAGAATTTTTTGGGATTCTCCGGTATATAGCAAAAGCTAAAAAATGATCTAATTTGTTATTTCATCACACAACTCATTAATTTTTGGTGACAAGTTTCAAGTCTTGGTTTGACTCATCAACAGGTCCCAAATAGCGAAATTGGGTGATTTGAAAAACAAATGAAAAAATGAAAAATAGAAGAAAGAAATGAAAAGTTTGAGAAAAATAGAAAAAACATTTTTTTTTATTTATTAAAGAAATGTAAAAATTTTTTTGAAGAAGCAGATTCATTCGAAGCGAATCGAACCTGTATACGCCACGCAGTGGGCTGAAAAGTAAAGAAGAAAAAGGAAGAAGAAGAAGCGTTTCGTGTCAGCAGAAAACCTTCCACTCATCGGTGCAGCTTGGTTTTCTGCCTGCTGCAGACGCTTGAAAATAGATCAAACTGATCTCTTCTCATATAAACTCAGAATAAATTCTGGGTGTGAATTATATTAGGAAAAAACACTCCTATACGAGCCCAGCAGGAAAAGTAAATAAAAAGATTACTCTTTTGGACTTTTTACCGGGTTAAACTTAATTTTGTTCAAGAAAGAATTTTTTGGGATTCTCCGGTATATAGCAAAAGCTAAAAAATGTTCTAATTTGTTATTTCATCACACAACTCATTAATTTTTGGTGACAAGTTTCAAGTCTTGGTTTGACTCATCAACAGGTCCCAAATAGCGAAATTGGGTGATTTGAAAAACAAATGAAAAAATGAAAAAAAGAAGAAAGAAATGAAAAGATCCCAAATAGCGAAATTGGGTGATTTGAAAAACAAATGAAAAAATGAAAAAAATATGAAAGAAATGAAAAGTTTGAGAAAAATAGAAAAAACAATTTTTTTTTATTATTAAAAAAATGTAAAAAATTTTTTAAAGAAGCAGATTCATTCGAAGCGAATCGAACCTGTATACGCCACGCAGTGGGCTGAAAAGTAAAGAAGAAAAAGGAAGAAGAAGAAGCCTTTCGTGTCAGCAGAAAACCTTCCACTCATCGGTGCAGCTTGGTTTTCTGCCTGCTGCAGACGCTTGAAAATAGATCAAACTGATCTCGTCTCATATAAACTCAGAATAAATTCTGGGTGTGAATTATATTAGGAAAAAACACTCCTATACGAGCCCAGGAGGAAAAATAAATAAAAAGATTACTCTTTTGGACTTTTTACCGGGTTAAACTTAATTTTGTTCAAGAAAGAATTTTTTGGGATTCTCCGGTATATAGCAAAAGCTAAAAAATGTTCTAATTTGTTATTTCATCCCACAACTCATTAATTTTTGGTGACAAGTTCGTTTGACTAATCAACAGGTCCCAAATAGCGAAATTGAGTGATTTGAAAAACAAATGAAAAAATGAAAAAAAGAAGAAAGAAATGAAAAGTTTGGGAAAAATAGAAAAAACCTTTTTTTTTTATTATTAAAAAAATGTAAAATTTTTTTTAAAGAAGCAGATTCATTCGAAGCGAATCAAACCTGTATACACCACGCAGTGGGCTGAAAAGTAAAGAAGAAAAAGGAAGAAGAAGAAGCGTTTAGTGTCAGCAGAAAACCTTCAACTCCTCGGTGCGGCTTGGCTTTCTGCCTGCTGCAGACGCTTGAAAATAGATCAAACTGATCTCTTCTCATATAAACTCAGAATAAATTCTGGGTGTGAATTATATGAGGAAAAAACACTCCAATACGAGCCCAGGAGGAAAAATAAATAAAAAGATTACTCTTTTGGACTTTTTACCGGGTTAAACTTAATTTTGTTCAAGAAAGAATTTTTTGGGATTCTCCGGTATATAGCAAAAGCTAAAAAATGTTCTAATTTGTTATTTCATCACACAACTCATAAATTTTTGGTGAGAAGTTTCAAGTCTTGGTTTGACTCATCAACAGGTCCCAAATAGCGAAATTGGGTGATTTGAAAAACAAATGAAAAAATGAAAAAAAGAAGAAAGAAATGAAAAGTTTGAGAAAAATAGAAAAAACATTTTTTTTTATTTATTAAAAAAATGTAAAAAACTTTTTGAAGAAGCCGATTCATTCGAAGCGAATCGAACCTGTATACGCCACGCAGTGGGCATAAAAGTAAAGAAGAAAAAGGAAGAAGAAGAAGCGTTTCGTGTCAGCAGAAAACCTTCCACTCATCGGTGCAGCTTGGTTTTCTGCCTGCTGCAGACGCTTAAAATGAAAATAGATCAAACAGATCTCTTCTCATATAAACTCAGAATAAATTCTGGGTGTGAATTATATGAGGAAAAAACACTCCTATACAAGGCCAGGAGGAAAAATAAATAAAAAGATTACTCTTTTGGACTTTTTACCGGGTTAAACTTAATTTTGTTCAAGAAAGAATGTTTTGGGATTCTCCGGTATATAGCAAAATCTAAAAAATGTTCTAATTTGTTATTTCATCACACAACTCATTAATTTTTGGTGCCAAGTTTCAAGTCTTGGTTTGACTCATCAACAGGTCCCAAATAGCGAAATTGGGTGATTTGAAAAACAAATGAAAAAATGAAAAAAAGGAGAAAGAAATGAAAAGTTTGAGAAAAATAGAAAAAACATTTTTTTTTATTTATTAAAGAAATGTAAAAATTTTTTTGAAGAAGCAGATTCATTCGAAGCGAATGGAACCTGTATACGCCACGCAGTGGGCTGAAAAGTAAAGAAGAAAAAGGAAGAAGAAGCGTTTCGTGTCAGCAGAAAACCTTCCACTCATCGGTGCAGCTTGGTTTTCTGCCTGCTGCAGACGCTTGAAAATAGATCAAACTGATCTCGTCTCATATAAACTCAGAATAAATTCTGGGTGTGAATTATATTAGGAAAAAACACTCCTATACGAGCCCAGGAGGAAAAATAAATAAAAAGATTACTCTTTTGGACTTTTTACCGGGTTAAACTTAATTTTGTTCAAGAAAGAATTTTTTGGGATTCTCCGGTATATAGCAAAAGCTAAAAAATGTTCTAATTTGTTATTTCATCCCACAACTCATTAATTTTTGGTGACAAGTTCGTTTGACTAATCAACAGGTCCCAAATAGCGAAATTGGGTGATTTGAAAAACAAATGAAAAAATGAAAAAAAGAAGAAAGAAATGAAAAGTTTGGGAAAAATAGAAAAAACCTTTTTTTTTTTATTATTAAAAAAATGTAAAATTTTTTTTAAAGAAGCAGATTCATTCGAAGCGAATCAAACCTGTATACACCACGCAGTGGGCTGAAAAGTAAAGAAGAAAAAGGAAGAAGAAGAAGCGTTTAGTGTCAGCAGAAAACCTTCAACTCCTCGGTGCGGCTTGGCTTTCTGCCTGCTGCAGACGCTTGAAAATAGATCAAACTGATCTCTTCTCATATAAACTCAGAATAAATTCTGGGTGTGAATTATATGAGGAAAAAACACTCCAATACGAGCCCAGGAGGAAAAATAAATAAAAAGATTACTCTTTTGGACTTTTTACCGGGTTAAACTTAATTTTGTTCAAGAAAGAATTTTTTGGGATTCTCCGGTATATAGCAAAAGCTAAAAAATGTTCTAATTTGTTATTTCATCACACAACTCATAAATTTTTGGTGAGAAGTTTCAAGTCTTGGTTTGACTCATCAACAGGTCCCAAATAGCGAAATTGGGTGATTTGAAAAACAAATGAAAAAATGAAAAAAAGAAGAAAGAAATGAAAAGTTTGAGAAAAATAGAAAAAACATTTTTTTTTATTTATTAAAAATATGTAAAAAACTTTTTGAAGAAGCCGATTCATTCGAAGCGAATCGAACCTGTATACGCCACGCAGTGGGCATAAAAGTAAAGAAGAAAAAGGAAGAAGAAGAAGCGTTTCGTGTCAGCAGAAAACCTTCCACTCATCGGTGCAGCTTGGTTTTCTGCCTGCTGCAGACGCTTGAAATGAAAATAGATCAAACAGATCTCTTCTCATATAAACTCAGAATAAATTCTGGGTGTGAATTATATGAGGAAAAAACACTCCTATACAAGGCCAGGAGGAAAAATAAATAAAAAGATTACTCTTTTGGACTTTTTACCGGGTTAAACTTAATTTTGTTCAAGAAAGAATGTTTTGGGATTCTCCGGTATATAGCAAAATCTAAAAAATGTTCTAATTTGTTATTTCATCACACAACTCATTAATTTTTGGTGCCAAGTTTAAAGTCTTGGTTTGACTCATCAACAGGTCCCAAATAGCGAAATTGGGTGATTTGAAAAACAAATGAAAAAATGAAAAAAAGGAGAAAGAAATGAAAAGTTTGAGAAAAATAGAAAAAACATTTTTTTTTATTTATTAAAAAAATGTAAATTTTTTTTTGCAGAAGCAGATTCATTCGACGCGAATCGAACCTGTATACGCCACGCAGTGGGCTGAAAATTAAAGAAGAAAAAGGAAGAAGAAGAAGCGTTTCGTGTCAGCAGAAAACCTTCCACTCATCGGTGCAGCTTGGTTTTCTGCCTGCTGCAGACGCTTGAAAATAGATCAAACTGATCTCTTCTCATATAAACTCAGAATAAATTCTGGGTGTGAATTATATTAGGAAAAAACACTCTTATACGAGCCCAGCAGGAAAAGTAAATAAAAAGATTACTCTTTTGGACTTTTTACCGGGTTAAACTTAATTTTGTTCAAGAAAGAATTTTTTGGGATTCTCCGGTATATAGCAAAAGCTAAAAAATGTTCTAATTTGTTATTTCATCACACAACTCATTAATTTTTGGTGACAAGTTCGTTTGACTAATCAACAGGTCCCAAATAGCGAAATTGGGTGATTTGAAAAACAAATGAAAAAATGAAAAAAAGAAGAAAGAAATGAAAAGTTTGGGAAAAATAGAAAAAACCTTTTTTTTTTTATTATTAAAAAAATGTAAAATTTTTTTTAAAGAAGCAGATTCATTCGAAGCGAATCAAACCTGTATACACCACGCAGTGGGCTGAAAAGTAAAGAAGAAAAAGGAAGAAGAAGAAGCGTTTAGTGTCAGCAGAAAACCTTCAACTCCTCGGTGCGGCTTGGCTTTCTGCCTGCTGCAGACGCTTGAAAATAGATCAAACTGATCTCTTCTCATATAAACTCAGAATAAATTCTGGGTGTGAATTATATGAGGAAAAAACACTCCAATACGAGCCCAGGAGGAAAAATAAATAAAAAGATTACTCTTTTGGACTTTTTACCGGGTTAAACTTAATTTTGTTCAAGAAAGAATGTTTTGGGATTCTCCGGTATATAGCAAAATCTAAAAAATGTTCTAATTTGTTATTTCATCACACAACTCATTAATTTTTGGTGCCAAGTTTCAAGTCTTGGTTTGACTCATCAACAGGTCCCAAATAGCGAAATTGGGTGATTTGAAAAACAAATGAAAAAATGAAAAAAAGGAGAAAGAAATGAAAAGTTTGAGAAAAATAGAAAAAACATTTTTTTTTATTTATTAAAAAAATGTAAATTTTTTTTTGCAGAAGCAGATTCATTCGACGCGAATCGAACCTGTATACGCCACGCAGTGGGCTGAAAAGTAAAGAAGAAAAAGGAAGAAGAAGAAGCGTTTCGTGTCAGCAGAAAACCTTCCACTCATCGGTGCAGCTTGGTTTTCTGCCTGCTGCAGACGCTTGAAAATAGATCAAACTGATCTCGTCTCATATAAACTCAGAATAAATTCTGGGTGTGAATTATATTAGGAAAAAACACTCCTATACGAGCCCAGCAGGAAAAATAAATAAAAAGATTACTCTTTTGGACTTTTTACCGGGTTAAACTTAATTTTGTTCAAGAAAGAATTTTTTGGGATTCTCCGGTATATAGCAAAAGCTAAAAAATGTTCTAATTTGTTATTTCATCACACAACTCATTAATTTTTGGTGACAAGTTTCAAGTCTTGGTTTGACTCATCAACAGGTCCCAAATAGCGAAATTGGGTGATTTGAAAAACAAATGAAAAAATGAAAAAAAGAAGAAAGAAATGAAAAGATCCCAAATAGCGAAATTGGGTGATTTGAAAAACAAATGAAAAAATGAAAAAAATATGAAAGAAATGAAAAGTTTGAGAAAAATAGAAAAAACAATTTTTTTTTATTATTAAAAAAATGTAAAAAATTTTTTAAAGAAGCAGATTCATTCGAAGCGAATCGAACCTGTATACGCCACGCAGTGGGCTGAAAAGTAAAGAAGAAAAAGGAAGAAGAAGAAGCCTTTCGTGTCAGCAGAAAACCTTCCACTCATCGGTGCAGCTTGGTTTTCTGCCTGCTGCAGACGCTTGAAAATAGATCAAACTGATCTCGTCTCATATAAACTCAGAATAAATTCTGGGTGTGAATTATATTAGGAAAAAACACTCCTATACGAGCCCAGGAGGAAAAATAAATAAAAAGATTACTCTTTTGGACTTTTTACCGGGTTAAACTTAATTTTGTTCAAGAAAGAATTTTTTGGGATTCTCCGGTATATAGCAAAAGCTAAAAAATGTTCTAATTTGTTATTTCATCCCACAACTCATTAATTTTTGGTGACAAGTTCGTTTGACTAATCAACAGGTCCCAAATAGCGAAATTGGGTGATTTGAAAAACAAATGAAAAAATGAAAAATAGAGAAAGAAATGAAAAGTTTGAGAAAAATAGAAAAAACATTTTTTTTTATTTATTAAAGAAATGTAAAAATTTTTTTGAAGAAGCAGATTCATTCGAAGCGAATCGAACCTGTATACGCCACGCAGTGGGCTGAAAAGTAAAGAAGAAAAAGGAAGAAGAAGAAGCGTTTCGTGTCAGCAGAAAACCTTCCACTCATCGGTGCAGCTTGGTTTTCTGCCTGCTGCAGACGCTTGAAAATAGATCAAACTGATCTCTTCTCATATAAACTCAGAATAAATTCTGGGTGTGAATTATATTAGGAAAAAACACTCTTATACGAGCCCAGCAGGAAAAATAAATAAAAAGATTACTCTTTTGGACTTTTTACCGGGTTAAACTTAATTTTGTTCAAGAAAGAATTTTTTGGGATTCTCCGGTATATAGCAAAAGCTAAAAAATGTTCTAATTTGTTATTTCATCACACAACTCATTACTTTTTGGTGAGAAGTTTCAAGTCTTGGTTTGACTCATCAACAGGTCCCAAATAGCGAAATTGGGTGATTTCAAAAACAAATGAAAAAATGAAAAAAAGAAGAAAGAAATGAAAAGATCCCAAATAGCGAAATTGGGTGATTTGAAAAACAAATGAAAAAATGAAAAAAATATGAAAGAAATGAAAAGTTTGAGAAAAATAGAAAAAACAATTTTTTTTTATTATTAAAAAAATGTAAAAAATTTTTTAAAGAAGCAGATTCATTCGAAGCGAATCGAACCTGTATACGCCACGCAGTGGGCTGAAAAGTAAAGAAGAAAAAGGAAGAAGAAGAAGCCTTTCGTGTCAGCAGAAAACCTTCCACTCATCGGTGCAGCTTGGTTTTCTGCCTGCTGCAGACGCTTGAAAATAGATCAAACTGATCTCGTCTCATATAAACTCAGAATAAATTCTGGGTGTGAATTATATTAGGAAAAAACACTCCTATACGAGCCCAGGAGGAAAAATAAATAAAAAGATTACTCTTTTGGACTTTTTACCGGGTTAAACTTAATTTTGTTCAAGAAAGAATTTTTTGGGATTCTCCGGTATATAGCAAAAGCTAAAAAATGTTCTAATTTGTTATTTCATCCCACAACTCATTAATTTTTGGTGACAAGTTCGTTTGACTAATCAACAGGTCCCATATAGCGAAATTGGGTGATTTGAAAAACAAATGAAAAAATGAAAAAAAGAAGAAAAGAAGAAAGAAATGAAAAGATCCCAAATAGCGAAATTGGGTGATTTGAAAAACAAATGAAAAAATGAAAAAAAGAAGAAAGAAATGAAAAGTTTGGGAAAAATAGAAAAAACCTTTTTTTTTTTATTATTACAAAAATGTAAAATTTTTTTTAAAGAAGCAGATTCATTCGAAGCGAATCAAACCTGTATACACCACGCAGTGGGCTGAAAAGTAAAGAAGAAAAAGGAAGAAGAAGAAGCGTTTAGTGTCAGCAGAAAACCTTCAACTCCTCGGTGCGGCTTGGCTTTCTGCCTGCTGCAGACGCTTGAAAATAGATCAAACTGATCTCTTCTCATATAAACTCAGAATAAATTCTGGGTGTGAATTATATGAGGAAAAAACACTCCAATACGAGCCCAGGAGGAAAAATAAATAAAAAGATTACTCTTTTGGACTTTTTACCGGGTTAAACTTAATTTTGTTCAAGAAAGAATTTTTTGGGATTCTCCGGTATATAGCAAAAGCTAAAAAATGTTCTAATTTGTTATTTCATCACACAACTCATAAATTTTTGGTGAGAAGTTTCAGGTCTTGGTTTGACTCATCAACAGGTCCCAAATAGCGAAATTGGGTGATTTGAAAAACAAATGAAAAATGAAATAAAGAAGAAAGAAATGAAAAGTTTGAGAAAAATAGAAAAAACATTTTTTTTTATTTATTAAAAAAATGTAAAAAACTTTTTGAAGAAGCCGATTCATTCGAAGCGAATCGAACCTGTATACGCCACGCAGTGGGCATAAAAGTAAAGAAGAAAAAGGAAGAAGAAGAAGCGTTTCGTGTCAGCAGAAAACCTTCCACTCATCGGTGCAGCTTGGTTTTCTGCCTGCTGCAGACGCTTGAAATGAAAATAGATCACACAGATCTCTTCTCATATAAACTCAGAATAAATTCTGGGTGTGAATTATATGAGGAAAAAACACTCCTATACAAGGCCAGGAGGAAAAATAAATAAAAAGATTACTCTTTTGGACTTTTTACCGGGTTAAACTTAATTTTGTTCAAGAAAGAATGTTTTGGGATTCTCCGGTATATAGCAAAATCTAAAAAATGTTCTAATTTGTTATTTCATCACACAACTCATTAATTTTTGGTGCCAAGTTTCAAGTCTTGGTTTGACTCATCAACAGGTCCCAAATAGCGAAATTGGGTGATTTGAAAAACAAATGAAAAAATGAAAAAAAGGAGAAAGAAATGAAAAGTTTGAAAAAAATTTAAAAAACATTTTTTTTTATTTATTAAAAAAATGTAAAAATTTGTTTGAAGAAGCAGATTCATTCGAAGCGGATCGAACCTGTATACGCCACGCAGTGGGCTTAAAAGTAAAGAAGAAAAAGGAAGAAGAAGAAGCGTTTCGTGTCAGCAGAAAACCTTCCACTCATCGGTGCAGCTTGGTTTTCTGCCTGCTGCAGACGCTTGAAATGAAAATAGATCAAACAGATCTCTTCTCATATAAACTCAGAATAAATTCTGGGTGTGAATTATATGAGGAAAAAACACTCCTATACAAGGCCAGGAGGAAAAATAAATAAAAAGATTACTCTTTTGGACTTTTTACGGGGTCAAACTTAATTTTGTTCAAGAAAGAATGTTTTGGGATTCTCCGGTATATAGCAAAATCTAAAAAATGTTCTAATTTGTTATTTCATCACACAACTCATTAATTTTTGGTGCCAAGTTTCAAGTCTTGGTTTGACTCATCAACAGGTCCCAAATAGCGAAATTGGGTGATTTGAAAAACAAATGAAAAAATGAAAAAAAGGAGAAAGAGATGAAAAGTTTGAGAAAAATAGAAAAAACATTTTTTTTTATTTATTAAAAAAATTTAATTTTTTTTTTGCAGAAGCAGATTCATTCGACGCGAATCGAACCTGTATACGCCACGCAGTGGGCTGAAAATTAAAGAAGAAAAAGGAAGAAGAAGAAGCGTTTCGTGTCAGCAGAAAACCTTCCACTCATCGGTGCAGCTTGGTTTTCTGCCTGCTGCAGACGCTTGAAAATAGATCAAACTGATCTCTTCTCATATAAACTCGGAATAAATTCTGGGTGTGAATTATATGAGGAAAAAACACTCATATACGAGCCCAGGAGGAAAAATAAATAAAAAGATTACTCTTTTGGACTTTTTACCGGGTTAAACTTAATTTTGTTCAAGAAAGAATTTTTTGGGATTCTCCAGTATATAGCAAAAGCTAAAAAATGTTCTAATTTGTTATTTCATAACACAACTCATTAATTTTTGGTGACAAGTTTCAAGTCTTGGTTTGACTCATCAACAGGTCCCAAATAGCGAAATTGGGTGATTTGAAAAACAAATGAAAAAATGAAAAAAAGAAGAAAGAAATGAAAAGTTTGAGAAAAATAGAAAAAACATTTTTTTAAAGAAGCAGATTCATTCGAAGCGAGTCGAACCTGTATACGCCACGCAGTGGGGTGAAAAGTAAAGAAGAAAAAGGAGAAGAAGAAGCGTTTCGTGTCAGCAGAAAACCTTCCACTCATCGGTGTAGCTTGGTTTTCTGTCTGGTGCAGACGCTTGGAAATAGATCAAACTGATCTCTCTCATATAAACTTAGAATAAATTCTGGATGTGAATTATATGAGGAAATAACACTCCTATACGAGCCCAGGAGGAAAAATAAATAAAAAGATTACTCTTTTGGACTGTTTACCGGGTTAAACTTAATTTTGTTCAAGAAAGAATTTTTTGGGATTCTCCGGTATATACCAAAACTAAAAAATGCTCTAATTTGTTATTTCATCACACAACTCATTAATTTTTGGTGACAAGTTTCAAGTCTTGGTTTGACTCATCAACAGGTCCCAAATAGCGAAATTGGGTGATTTGAAAAACAAATGAAAAAATGAAAAAAACAAGAAAGAAATGAAAAGTTTGAGAAAAATAGAAAAAACAATTTTTTTTTATTTATTAAAAAAATGTAAAAAAATTTTTTAAAGAAGCAGATTCATTCGAAGCGAATCGAACCTGTATACGCCACGCACTGGGCTGAGGAGTAAAGCAGAAAAAGGAAGAAGAAGAAGAAGCGTTTGGTGTCAGCAGAAAACCTTCCACTCATCAGTGCAGCTTGGTTTTCTGCCTGGTGCAGACGCTTGAAAATAGATCAAACTGATCTCTTCTCATATAAACTCAGAATAAATTCTGGGTGTGAATTATATGAGGAAAAACACTCCTATATGAGCCCAGAAGGAAAAATAAATAAAAAGATTACTCTTTTGGACTTTTTACCGGGTTAAACTTAATTTTATTCAAAAAAGAATTTTTTGGGATTCTCCGGTATATAGCAAAAGCTAAAAAATGTTCTAATTTGTTATTTCATCAGACAACTCATTAATTTTTGGTGACAAGTTTCAAGTCTTGGTTTGACTCATCAACAGGTCCCAAATAGCGAAATTGGGTGATTTGAAAAACAAATGTAAAAATGAAAAAAAGAAGAAAGAAATGAAAAGTTTGAGAAAAATAGAAAAAAACATTTTTTTTATTTATTAAAAAAATGTAAAAAATTGTTTGAAGAAGCAGATTCATTCGAAGCGAATCGAACCTGTATACGCCACGCTGAAAAGTAAAGAAGAAAAAGTGTTATGGTCGTAGCTATTGCATATAGCAATATGCTACATGTAGAATGTTGATGCATGTAAGCTGGCTTTAAAGTAAAACGCAGAATGAACGAACCCGACCGAGAGTAATGCTTCCTCAAGCTCGTGTGACATTTCGGTAAAGAAAAGTAAGAAGAAGGCAATCTTCCCTGTTGTAGTCAAATCGCCTCAAGTGGAACATCGAGGAGAATAAACCAAAAGATTTCGGAAACATCGGCCAGGAAATAAACATTAATTATTTCCATTTATCTGCACAAAATAAGTCCTTCCAAAAGTCGATTTGGAATTCGATAGCTCCTCAATTTCAACACAGAAGTAGGAATCGTAGTACATTCAAGATTCCTACAAATATTCTGCAAAATATTCTACCAATATTTCTTTCTCAAGGGTGAAATATTTACAGCATACGGACATTTTCAAGAATCAGAACTACATCTAAGACATGCTTTAGGATGTATCCTCAGCATGAGCTAATTTAAAAAAAAATTTCATGTGATGTAGAGAATCCACCAGCATCACCTTTACATGTGTACACAATTTACATAATTGCGGTCGGATAATTGCTGTTCTCATAGAGACTGTAACATTTTCAGACAATTCAGAGACCAAGAGTTCGCAACCAGAATTTGGACCAAAAATGCAGCGACATTATGATCGTGCTATGACAATGAGGCCGCTGAAAAGTTTTTTTTACACGCACCTTTAAGCACAGAAAACGTTAAACGAAGAATTCCTATTTCTTTGGATAATGTGAATGCTCTTTTCGCTATATTAATCTGTAGAACTGTTAAAAGCACTCACCTTCTAAGGTGACAAGTTATACTGTGTTTTGGTTAGCTGATGCATTAATCTGTGCATATGCAATGAAAGATGATTTTCACAGCGTTCTCTATAATTATTGCGTCTATTTGATTCGTTTATTGGTACTTCTCAGTGGAATGTGTACTCAAAGTGTCGTCGATTGCTAAAAGAAAAAGGAAAGGAAAACCTATACGTGGGGTCACATAAAATAAATTCGAAGGAAATATTTATATGCCTGGGCTGTTGTCAAATTTTTTCAAGAAACGAATAATACTAAGGAAAGTGTGTATCACGTCGGTCACATAAAATTACATATTTTGGATTAAGGTTCTCGATAAATCATATAAGCGATACATTGGGCTGGCTGCCTTTATAATATTTCTTTTAGCAAGTAAGCAGTGGCATGCGGATCATCACGGAGGCGCCCCGGCGATGGATCCACAACAATGAATTCCATGTAAGTTGTTGCCCCTTGGTTTTTTTTATACATTTAAATTAATCAAAAAAGGAAAAAAAATTTCTTTGATCTATTGCATATACATTTACGGCGTATATAATTTTTCATACATGAATCAGATTTATGTTAATAAATTCCTTCGGTAGCTTAGGCGCACATCAAAAAAAAAAAGGATATATAAAATTTAAGCATTAACTGAACTTTAAGTTGTTCTGGTGATATTCCTTCTGGTTTTATATTGTGTCCGAGAAAGTGACCTCCTTCCAAAAATGCACTTGGACGGCTTGATATTTAATCCGAATTCCGATAAACGTTGAAAAAGGAGTGCGAGATGAGTTTGGGGTTCCTCTTCGTTTGAACTTGCAACGAGAATGTCGTCTATGTAAACGAACACGAACCCAAATCCTCTTAAGACTTCGTCCATAAACCTCTGGAACGTTTGAGCAGCATTTCTCAATCCGAAGGGCATCCGTGTGAATTCGTATAAACCGAATGGAGTTGTGATGGCCGTTTTATAAATGTCCGCTTTCGCTATCGGGATCTGATGGTATGCTCTGATCAAATCGATTTTCGAAAATACTCGACATCCATGCAGTTGAGCTGAAAAGGATGTATGTGGGGGATCGAATACCTGTCCGGTGTGGTGCCTGCGTTGAGTTGCTTATAATCCCCACAGGGTCTCCAATCCCCTGCCTCTTTTTTACTAACCATATGTAATGGTGAGGAGACTGGAGAGGATGAAGTTGTGCATATACCTAGTTTAAGCATGTTTCGAATTCTAGTTGCGCTGCTTTAAGTTTTGTGTGCTCTAGACGCCTTGGCTTAGAGCTTGGAAGCTGTCCGTTTGTATGTATGTAATGTACTATGTTTTGTTTAACGGTGGTATTGTAATCGGGTGGATTGGTTAGAGATGGATATCTGCTAAGAATCTTTTCATAGCGGTTCGTTATGATGTAACTTCGTGGCGTTGGTGTGTTAATGAGTGCACATGTTGCATATATTTTAAGTTTAGTGGTTTCATCGTATAAACATCCTTTTCGGAGATTTACGGATAGTCCAAATTTCGTCAGGAAATCTGCTCCTAAAATGGTTTTGTCGATTTTTGCTAGTACGAACTGGTGTACAAAGTCGCGTCTTAAACCGAGATTCAATCGTAGTAATTTGAAACCGTAGGTTGGTATGTTAGTATTGTTTGCTGCTGATAAGCTAAACATTGATCTCTTAATACTGTCCGGAAAAAGTTTATAAGGCACTATGGGTACATCTGCGCCTATATCCACCAGAAAGGTCAGGTTGCTATGTGTATCTCTCACGTATAGGCGGCTTGATTCGTTGTTCGGGCTGCTAGCCGCTGTTACAGGCCCGTGTTCTGAAAATTCCGGTTTGGTGTCGCCGAAGTATTAAAATCGCACGGTGCTTGACAGTTTCTCGAGTGTTCTTTATATTTTCGGTGGTACCAGCAGATTTGTGGCCCACTTCTGCTCGGTTGGTTCTGCCTTGAAGAACCTCTGAAACTGTTCTTTCTCGTACGACTGTGACTACGGGATCGTTGCCTGGACTGAATGTTCATTTTGGATATCATTGTCTTCAGGTTTGATATTTCCTTTCGCGATTCGCGCAATGAACCTGCGCTAACGCTGTAGACTTGGGCGCCTGCGTTTAATGTCTCCCACATTTTGTCCGCCAGGTTAGTCAGCTCCATGATATCCCGGGATGGTTGTGATATAAGTGGGATTTTTATCACCTGTGGAAGTCTGTGTAACCACAACTTCTTAATTATTTCATACCCGATAGTTCCTAACGTTCCTGCTAGTTGCTTCAATGACCGATAAAATTCAGATGGACGTCTGTCACCTATTTCTTCACCTGATATAAGGCGTTCGATGCGGCGTTCTTCGCTGATAGGATGACGTTCTATGAGTGTGTCCTTGAGTTTTTTGTATTGGTCTTGTGTTGGCGGGTTCTGAACTAAGTCGATTATTGATTCCACCATGTTCTGTGGGAGGGAAGCTACTACATGGTGGTACTTTTGGATGTCGGTTTTAATTTTTCCCAACGCGAATTGGGCCTCGGCCTGGATAAACCATGTTATTGGTGACGTTATCCAAAAGGGAGGAAGTCTTACTACTACGGACGCTATGTCTGTATTACTTGCATTGTCGGGAGTCGAGGACTGTGATGTAGCAGTTTTGTTGCCAGTCGCAACATTTTTTTCTTCGTTGTCGGGCATACTGTATTGTCTTTATCTATCTGTATTGTATGCGTATATGGTGAAACAAATGCTTGATATCATGCACCCTTGTGTAGTCTTGAACTGTCGCGGATGTTCAGCGGTTGTCACAGGCTTGGTGCTTACAATTTTAAACCTAATTCTGTTTAGTTTGCACAGTTTGATTGTTTATGATACTCGTTAGGTCTTATTGTTCGTCTAATTCAATCTAACTCATCATAATATTTACTTCTTTACCCTTGTTTCTTTTAAATTCTAAGTATTGTATATATTTAATACCTTTAAAATAAATTTCAAAATCAAATTCAAATAGTTTCCTGAAAAAAAAATTGTAAAAATTCTATTTGTTTAATATATATCTGTTTGATTGGTCTATCAATAATTTTAATTTCAGTTAGGTTATATATATGTGGTATATTTTATGGAAACTCTAAAACTAAATTCAATTAGTCCTTAAAAGTTATAGAAATTATGCTGGTTCAATATACATATATCTATATACTTGATCACTATATCAATAATTTTTAATTTCAATTTCTTTGAATATATTTGATGTCTTTTAAATTTGTTTGGCTCTTCCTCATCAAATATGCTATTATTACTATTTTCTGTGACAGAAAATTCTTTCTAACTGAAGCTTTGTATTCTATAAACAAATCTAAAAAAAATGTTTGTCTACTAACCAAATTATGTCTTACACGTTTACTGTCTTCCTTCTGCTTAGCTTCTGCAACTGCCACTGGAATGTAGTGTGTGTGCGTATTTTGCATGTACGTGCACTTGTTGTTCGCTAATGTTGACTGTAGCGCTTCTTTTATTGTATTGTATTTTACTGTTCGGTTGCGGTGTGTGGAGGCGGTGGTTCTTATGCGCGTGTACACTGTAGAAAGTTAAACTCTAATTACTTTGCCGTCGGAATTTGCTTTTATAGCGATTTTAATGCAATTTTGCTTGCATTTTCTCAGCACTGAAAATGTAAATTTCTTACTAGACGCTTCTTTTCGGATGCTGGTCTCCGTGTGGCTACTAATGTGCTGACCAGACGTCGGGGTCACCAATGTGGTTGGTTTCAGGGATGTGTGATTGAAATTATTGTAGTCTCCATATAAAACTTTATTCCATCACTTACTTTCTACAATATTATTTGCTATTTTAAAATACACTTTTTCGATACGCCTAACCCGCCACAACCTCCGAACCGTGCGAGTTCCAGTAACCAACTACTTCATTTACTCTTGTTCTTGTTACTTGTTCGATTTAGTATGTTGCTGCCTGTCGGGGTGTTGCCGTTTCTTATACGACGATCGTGCCAGGCTACTACAGTCCGCTATCACGTGACAATGGTCAAAAACAAACTACACCACTCGATTACCGTCTCCTCTCTCTTTAATTTGGTATCAATCATGGCGTAGTTTGGGCAGCCCTCTATGAAGGGTGGTATAACCCCCAACCCCCAAAACACCCTAACCCAAAAATTTGTCACCTATATTTTTACACTCTAAACCCTTAATCCATCAGCAAAAAACAAATTCACCAAGTTACAGAATTCAAGTGAAGATTTAACTGCCAAAAACTATCTCCCAAATTCCACAATTCTCCGTGATATAGAACCCGGCCCCAGGACAGAATTTATGCGAAATTTTGAAAATGCAATAACTCGCGAAATTCGCATTGTATACGGAAAATTCTTAATTTGTATTTTTGTTATTTTGTTTTCACAAAAGCTTCAAGTATGTAAAAATTCAACACTTCTGTGATTTTTGGTCGATTTTGTATGGAATGTCCCTGGAGCAACCGATTCGTATACACTATTGGACTATGTTTTAATAGGAATACATGCGAGTAATTTAGCTAACTATAGATAGAGAATACAAAATATCAGATCATAAACATTAAGGATAGATAAAGAAGTTAAGGGGTTATACCCTGTTATGGTCGTAGCGTATTGCATATAGCAAGATGCTACACGAGAGACTGCAGCGTGTATGCCGGCTGCAGTCAAACAGAATATTCGAATGCACCCAGACCGAGAGGAGTGCGTTTCCTCGAGCTTGGGGTGACATGCTGAAGAGAAAAGAAAAGAAGAATTATCGTGGCTGTCTTGTCAATTATTCCACACGGCGAACAAGTGCAGTAGTGAATCCAAGAATTTTCTAAAACCATCGGACAGGAAACCAACTCCATACGTAAGTTCAGAAGATTTGTCGTCCCTTTTAACACTCTATTTTCAATTGATATAATTATTTCCCTCACTATCAGGCGGAAAGTGAAAAAATATTGAGCCCCAACAGCATCTGCATCTCGCGGTCGTAGCGATACGGACTTCCCAAAATATATTTGCAAAATTCGAAGATAAAAGCAATAAAAGCTGAGGAAATATTGCTGGAAAAAGATAAATCGGAATTTGAGAATAAGTAGTAGGGATAGCAAATCTGAAGATTTACAAAATATTGTATCAAATCAAAGTGAGACTCGTGCAAGTGCTCCAGAAAGTAAAACTATTCAAGCACCTTCCCAAAGAACATGTAGTAGAAGGGATTTTACGTTCGCAACGGGCAGTTGCAAGACAAATAGAGAAGATTGATTTTCTTGAAAATCATACGACGCCACTTGTTGCTGAACTGTAGAAAAAAAACCCCAAACAAAATCGAAAATACTTCAATGTTATATGGTGCGTGATCAAGCAGGTGCAGTTACGTCTTCTAAAAGTGATCTGTCAGCTCATGCTGGCAGTCTGGACTTTACGTCCAAGCCAGTCACTCAACATAGATCCATAACAAAAATGGCAAATTTTTGATAAAGTAAAGTTAGAGTTTTTTAAAGTTGAACGATTAAAGTAAAGTTTTTTGGAAGTCTTTTGAAAGTTTTTTGATATTTCGAATTTTTGAACGATTAAAGTAAAGTTTTTTTTGAAAGTGAAGTTCGGCTTTAGGGTTGACTTTGGTCAATCCTCAAGCCTGAACAATATGTTGAATTTTTTTGAATTTTTGAAAGTTTTTGCATTTTGTTTGGATGAGCTTTCCCGCTGGCCTTCTGCCATGGAAATGGTAGGTGGCCTCACAAAATTTTGTGTGTGAGCTCTTGTGGAGACTGTCTCTGTTGGCCAACTGGCTGGACAGAGTTATGAGTCTGCGAGACGACTGTTTGGCTTCCAGCTAATTAGTTGACCAGATTAATGACTCTGCCCAGCTAGCGAACTAGCTGGACATGATGATCCGGTGAAGAGGAGAGGAAGAGTTGTTGGAGGGTGGAATTGACGCTGGAGATCTTCAGTGATCAGAAGTTGGCATACTGCTAACTGCCTGACTGAAGAATCTCTAGTGACATTTTCGGCCACTGACACCCCCAACTTCAATCTTCCCAGATTTCTGTGGGAACTCCACATTTTGTCAATGCACACATTCACGTCGCTTACTTGTATAAATTTTCTGACCTGAAAGGAGGGAGGGCGGCCTGGAGGCTTTCGTGTGTAGGGTTAGCTCTTGGAGAGTGAGGGGGAAATGATATGGATTTCTTTCCTATAAAAATTTTTTTTTTAACGTCTGAACTGTAGTTTTTCAAATACAGCTAGAACTTTAGTAAGTATGATAAGAATTTTTCTGAAATCTTGGTAAGGCTTAAATTTTTCGAAAACTGTGTTATCTCGTCTGACCTTTTGGTGAACCGTTTCAAATTTCAAATTGATTCCTGTTATCCCGGTTTTTAAAGGTTTTGCTTTCTCCTCCGAACGTTTGGAAAATTTTTACAATCTTGTTGGTACTTTCTCTGAACTTTTAGTACATCTTCCATGATTTAAATTGAGATTTCCGTCATCCCGACTATTATTGGAAACTTTGTTATCTCGTCTGAACTTTTGGAAATTATTTCCAAGTCAATGTTTCGGTTGTCTCGATCTTTGAAGACTTTGCTATTTTCTTCGGACTTTCAATTTTCATTACTTCTCGGCATTTCGTCTAAACTTTTGGCAAAATTTTTGTCTTGACATACGACTGAACTTCTACAATGGCTATAGTACGGACACCACCTCTTGTGACAAACGGTGTGACAAGTTTGCCTGAACCATGCTCTATCTGCAGAGATACGAACTGGTCAGTCGAACGGAAGCCTGTCATGACCATATGTGAACACGTTTTCCACAAGGCATGCATACAAACCTGGATAGGCGAACAGGCCAATTGTTCTAACAGTCGTCGCCACCTCAGGCAGCAGGATTTCACTGAATATACTGGTGCCGTCCCAAAGAAACCGAAGAAGGTGAAGCCCGCTAGGTCTGTTAACCTTGATTCATTGCCGACCTTTGACTTACCGCTAACTAGTCAACGATCCCTATCACCTGGGATGCCAGACCTGCATTACAGGACTTTCACAAACCCTAGTTCACGACAAGGTAGTCCAGTACGCACCGCTCAGGGTCATAGCTTAGCAGCGACTGATGCCTTGATGGCAGGCTTGCGCATACAAATGCAAGACTTAGTGCGAGAAGCCCTCGAACATAGCCTGAATGCATTACGGTCTGAATTAACAACCAGTGTTCGACAACAAATAGCAGCCGCAACATCACCAGTAAATTTCTCACGACCTCCTCCGTTCATGGGTGACCCAAGATTATCGCAAGATTTTAGACCACCATCAGCTTTCGGTCGGCCTATTGGTCAGCCTACACCAAACTTTGTCCCACCTCCACCACCACCACTTATTCGTAACCATGCAGGCGTAGGACAACGACGTTCTGGCAGTCTCATCCGCAGATGGAATCTATCTTATAGTGGCGACATCTCACGGCTCACTGTTGACCAGTTTGTGTTTAGAGTGGAAGCTTTAACGTATTCGGACTTAGAAGGAGATTTTGATCTTCTAGTAAGGCACATGAGAACCTTGCTTTCTGGACCAGCGATGGACTGGTAGTGGTCTCTCCTGAGGTAGAATTCCACGCATTCATGGGAGTATGTAAAGACAGTTCTGTTAGCTGAATGGGGAGTACTGTTGTGACTCAGGTACCTTTGCCCCGAATCACAACCATAATAGCAATACGTCAATGTATCGTCCAATACGATATATTGATGTACCATTAATTGACCCTGAAAAATACATTTCAATTTAATTTCCTTTAAAATCTCATTCAAAATTTTAAATGCATTTAGAAATGCATTCCCATATTATAACAAAATGCAATTTAGCATAAATTGCATTTTGTTATCAGACACACATTCCACTCACACGGTATGCACACTTACCTACATACAGTGTCTTCTTACTTTTTTTTCCGCATGAACACTCTACATACGTACAATACCTATTTTTTCAATCTAATTTTATGTATATACATACATACAATTATCACAATTATTCGCGCCCTCTTAAAATTAATATATCTAGACGGGCGCACAAGTGCATATCAGATTACAGATTTGCATAGATGCATATAGCTTGCATCAAAACTTTTGTACATTTTCTCAAGTATGATTTTTCAACGTCGTGAGAAAGAAAAAGATAAGGGAAAAGCTTTAAAAAATATCATGGGTACCTGGGTGCAAGATCACCAAACCTCGAGGAGTCGTTTTTTTTAATCCGCCTGGAAAAGTTCGTGTATTGAAACAAAAAATAATAATTAAAATAAAAGATTGTGAAAAGAAAAGTTTGTGCATTGAAACAAAAAATAATAATTAAAGTAAAAGATTGTGTACTTAAGAATTTTTCGATCACAGGAAAAGTTTGTGCATTGAAACAAAAATAATAATTAAAATAAAAGATTGTGTACTTAAGAATTTTTCGATCACAGGAAAAGTTTGTGCATTGAAACAAAAATAATAATTAAAATAAAAGATTGTGTACTTGAGAATTTTTCGATCACAGGAAAAGTTTGTGCATTGAAACAAAAATAATAATTAAAATAAAAGATTGTGTACTTAAGAATTTTTCGATCACAGGAAAAGTTTGTGCATTGAAACAAAAATAATAATTAAAATAAAAGATTGTGTACTTAAGAATTTTTCGATCACAGGAAAAGTTTGTGCATTGAAACAAAAATAATAATTAAAATAAAAGATTGTGTACTTGAGAATTTTTCGATCACAGGAAAAGTTTGTGCATTGAAACAAAAATAATAATTAAAATAAAAGATTGTTTACTTAAGAATTTTTCGATCACAGGAAAAGTTTGTGCATTGAAACAAAAATAATAATTAAAATAAAAGATTGTGTACTTAAGAATTTTTCGATCACAGGAAAAGTTTGTGCATTGAAACAAAAATAATAATTAAAATAAAAGATTGTGTACTTAAGAATTTTTCGATCACAGGAAAAGTTTGTGCATTGAAACAAAAATAACTAATAATTAAAATAAAAGATTGTGTACTTAAAAATTATTCTATTACTGGAAGGGTTTTTCCTTATAAAATTGTGTGAGCTCTCCACCCGGAGCACGGCACACACACGCCTAGAACAACTGGTGGCAGCGGAGCTCCTACCTATAAAATCAGTGCCTTAAAAATAAATAAAAAAAAAGAATAATAAACAAATAAACAAAAAAGAAAATAATAATAATAACGACAAAAAAAATAAGCCCGGGTACCCGAAAAAGGATACTTAGAGGAAAAGTTTAGAGTGCCATAGTGCTCCAACGAGGGAATTTAGCGAGGCTTCAACCCTGCCTCAACAAGACGAATCCCAGAAGGAAGACTCCAAGAAATCGTCGTCCAGGACGCGCGACGTATCAGCACCATCACTTTGATCATCCTTCAGTTGTGTCAACACCCAGCATCAGCAATACCATCAACTCCCAGTATTCTAAACAGCAACATCATCCCTAACTTTAGCACTTCGGGAGAAATAATAATAAAACAATTATCAACAGGCTTTCCTAAACCACTCCAAATCCGCAAGACTACTATTAGGAGGAAAGTGGAAACCCCAACAAGTTTGCATTACTTTTGGATAAAACGAAAGGTAGCGTGAAAGTCCATTTTTTTTTAATATATTTTCTCATTGATCAAGAATTATTATTTGCTCTTCATATATATATATATATATACGCCATTTTTGTTATAAATTTAATTGCCTCATAAAAACCCGTTGGGCCAACAACCCTTTACACCTATAAAGGAATTTTTTTTTTAAATAAAATAAAATACATAATTTTATCATTTTGCAATCCTAGAGAAATTCATATTCGCATTTCTGATTTTTCTTTTCCTTCTTTCTCTCTCTTTGCTTATTTTGATTGTACCTACATATAAAAGTTGAAATCTATTTTTCCACGAAGCGACCTTGTAGCGTATTCCCCTTACGCTACCCCTCTTCTTCCTCCCTTCGTTCCCTTTCTTTCTTTTTTTGGCTTCTCTACCTTCTGTAGAGAAACCCCCATCATTCTCCCAAGGTACCTGAAAAGGGGTGAAAAGGTACATACTTTCGAGAAGTAGCCCTATGCTACTTCTCCACATTATAAATCCCTGGAAAAGGTAAAATATAAACAAAAAAACAATACGAAATATTTTTCAACAGAAAAATTCTAATTTGTACCAAAATGCGCACAAGGTACAATTTTTCCACATTAAACTTACCACTAGTCACCCACATCGAGACGACGGAAACGGTAATTCGCCTAGCTGTAAAGCATCACGTGATACCATCACGCTATGCATTACAGTAGGTCCGCCCGAAATTCCAAAGAAATTTGAGCCCGAATGTACGCCAGCTGCGGCAAGCATTGGGGATTTTCGAAACGAAAAGCGCTCGTCTGTCGGTCGGGTTGAAAACAGTATGGCTGAAATGTAGACAGACTGCGCCGAGTTAGTTGATTTTGTGCTTTGATACGAGACGGAACTCTTAAAAACTCGGAAATAGATACAGCGCGGGGCGGATTCCCAGAAAAATAGCGAGTATTGCTATATCGAAACGAAAGATTCAAAAATTTTTTGTAGTTAGCTCTCGCGTCGTGTACAATATCTTACCTGCAGTAGCAGCGCGTTTTCGATTGGCGTGTACTTACCGAGAGTCGTGTGAAATTCCTATCAGTGCAAGAATTGCTTCGCGCAAAGATACACTTGAGGAGTGCAGAACATTTTTCTAGTGGAGTGTGAAGTTTCTGCAAAAAGAAAATAAATAAAGATAAAAGAATTTCGTACAAATAGTTGTTGTGAGCGCGATTTCGTACCTGTAAGATCAGGAACATTTCATTAGTGCAGCGCGTATTTCTGAAAAAGGCGTATTTCTGTAAAACTATAAGAATTTTATTAAATTTAATTTAATCGTGTGCTCAATTTCTCACCTGCAAGATCAGGAACATTTTATTAGTGCAGCGCGTATTTCTGTAAAAATAAAAGAATTTTATTAAATTTAATTTAATCGTGTGCTCAATTTATCACCTGCAAGATCAGGAACATTTTATTAGTGCAGCTCGTATTTCTGTAAAAATAAAAGAATTTTATTAAATTTAATTTAATCGTGTGCTCAATTTCTCACCTGGAAATGCGGGTATATTCCATGATTACTGTGTGTATTTTCCTGCAAAAATAATAGAATTTGATAAAAATAATTAATTGTGTGTGCGATGTCGTACCTATAATATCAGGAAAATTTCATTAGTGCAGCGCGTATTTCTGTACAAGTAAAAGAATTTTATTAAATTTAATTTAATCGTGGGCTCGATTTCTTACCTGCAAGATCAGGACCACTTCTTCAGTGCAGTGCATATTCTCAAAAAAAGAATTTCATAAGAGGAAGTCAGCAGATTAAGTACAGAAATTGGTGTCCAGTTCCCGCTGGTTTCACGAATTCAAATTAAGAAAGCACCCAAAAGAGGTGAAAAGGAAAAATAACAAAAGAGGTCAATGTACCCACACAAAGAGAAAAGCATTCCAACTAGTCTCCACGCAGGAAACGTCAAAAGGGTGCACCCGTACATCAACATCAGTCAGCGAGGGATCTCTAAGCCTAGGGTAGTATGTGTTTCGGTTCAGCAAGTAAGTTCACTACTCAATACTAATTTATATATATATATATATATGTACACTACTTCGAAGTTGAAGCTTATCTTCCCGTTCGTAAAGCCACTGAATATTTAAGAGTAATCATCCGCATAATCAGTATTTTCATAAGAGTAAGTCAGCAGATTAAGTACAGAAATGGTGTCCAGTTCCCGCTGGTTTCACGAATTCAAATTCCGAAAGCACCCAAAAGAGGTGAAAAGGAAAAATAACAAAAGAGGTCAATGTACCCACACAAAGAGAAAAGCATTCCAACTAGTCTCCACGCAGGCAGCGTCAAAAGGGTGCACCCGTACATCAGCATCAGTCAGCGAGGGATCTCTAAGCCTAGGGTAGTATGTGTTTCGGTTCAGCAAGTAAGTTCACTACTCAATTCTAATTTATTTATATATATATATATATATATATATATATATATATATATATACACTACTTCGAAGTTGAAGCTTATCTTCCCGTTCGTAAAGCCACTGAATATTTAAGAGTAATCATCCGCATAAGCAGTATTTGTTCTAGTATAGTGCTAAGTCTAGCTAGTAGGGTATTTCAGGGTAGTATATTGCTAAGTATTAATAACGAAACAAAAAAAAAACATTGTAAATGAACTTTGTAACGCTCACCAGGATGAACGGCGGTTTTTGAACCAGGAAATGAAATACTATTAATGAATTACAATATTTGCAAACCGCTGCATGCAGGATAGTTAAACAGGATGTTCATAGAAGGAGCAGAGCCTACAATAAACAATCACTAAACTGTTCTCTTGTCTTGTCATTACGTGTATTTTATCTACCTTTGGTTTTTTTTTCTTTTCGGTTTAGTTATTTTCTTTCTCTCATATATAGCCAATTCTTCGTTCCCTTCGTCATTTCAGTGGATCCTCCTGTTTCCTTTAGGCCGACGTATGTCATGATGAGCGGATAGGCCACACTCACGAGGGGTAGAGGCCCGATGGAGTGCCGCTAGGACACACACGCGATCATATGGGGGCTAAGAGATTTACAGCGACTGCGACGTCTTAGCCAGGGTGGATGGGGGCGATGTGCCCAATCTACGTCCAGTCGGGACTCCACCACCATCTGAAGTCCACGCACTCTTTCTCTCTCTCCCTCGGCGTCGTACTTTCTCCGGGTGGTTAAACATTTGTACGACGTTGTTCTTTCATTTTATTTTATTTCAGCACATCGCATCGCTGGCATTGTTTAAATTTCATCACTTCCAGGTTTTTAATTTTTAGGTCGCACCAGTGGAGGCGAGCCAAGTCGAGTTGCGGAGTTTCCCTTGTCCGTCTGTCTGTCTGAAGTCCGTAACAGGATGAATAAATTCTCTTTTCGTTTATATATGCACAGCTTTCAAGCACCGAAGGGATGTGGGTGGCAAGAACCACCCCAAGCCGGCTGACCGCTAGCGGCAACATGCTGTGCGGCCACCCACACATATCCCCGAGGTGATTTTGCAGCAAGAGGTGTCAATTGCAACACCTATCCGCATTCATTGCAAGATGGATGTAGGCAGGGCTGACAATGGACGCGCTCTTCGCTACAATGGCGCCCAAATTTGGCTTTCCTTCCGGCCTTTGGTCAGGCCTCTCTTGACTAAAGTACAAGTTAAATTTAAAGTTTTATTTTGATTTTCTGGTCGTCCATTTGCGCTTCGCTACAATGGCGCCCAAATTTGGCTTTCCTTCCGGCCTTTGGTCAGGCCTCTCTTGACTAAAGTGCAAGTTAAATTTGAAGTTTTATTTTGATTTTCTGGTCGTCCATTTGCGCTTCGCTACAATGGCGCCCAAATTTGGCTTTCCTTCCGGCCTTTGGTCAGGCCTCTCTTGACTAAAGTACAAGTTAAATTTAAAAATTTATTTTGATTTTCTGGTCGTCCATTTGCGCTTCGCTACAATGGCGCCCAAGTTCGGTTTTCTTTTGATCCTTATTCAAGCTTCTCTTGACTAAGAGGCAAATTTTTCTGTCTTTCGTTTTCTCGGCTTTAAGTTTTGGTAAAATTCTAACTTTAATATTCACACCTAGCCAATTTTGTTTTTTTTGTAGATCTATCGACACTATACTTTAAAAATTATGTCGCTAGTTTCATATCGTTTTGCCTCGTCTTCAAGTTATTCAGTACTTTCTTCTCAATTTCGATTTTTTTTTTATTAAATAAGTTCTGTATTGCGTAATTCAATTCACTTCAAATGAGGGTCTTGTCGTCAATTGAAACAGACAACTTTAGCTTTGCTGGAACGGGTTGTCTTGCTATGCTGCCAATGGCTTGGTCTACGCAGAGCTACCTTTTTCTCCCGTAAAGCTCGTTGCTTTCGTGGTAGTTCCTTTTTGCTCTCGTTAGATCTGGCTTTGGCAGCTGGCAAGATGGCTCGCGATTTGGCTTCATTGGTGTGACTTAGTAAAATCTCCTTCAATCATTCATACATTTTTTTTTCCTCTTTCGCTCTTCTTTAGAGTTCCATAGTTCCATGCGTCGGAGTGCTCATCCACTCAGTGGTAGGCGGGCTTTGGGCTTGCGGGTACCACTGGGAAGCGTTGCTTCGGTTCGCGCCAACTGAGTGGCCGCCACTTGACCTTAGGTCCAGAAGAACTACGCAATTGCCCTGTTCTCACCTACAAGGCGGTGAGCGATAATAGCCACCTGCATGATTTATTCCTTGTGGGAGAGATCAGGACAGCCTTGTGATTCGAAGCGGATCAGTAGTCTCAAAATGTGTTCACATACTATGCTTCGCGCTTGCGTGGCGCTCTGCTCTCATGACTCCGTTCGGAGGTGTCTCAATCACTCTGACGGGAGGATGGCTGGTTAGCATCCTCTAGATTGGTATCCGACTTGGAGTGATTGATACAATATCGGGGTGGTGACCTTGGAGCGGAGTCCCGCGTGAGGTGAAGACAGGTGAATTTCCTTTTCTCTTTTGATTATTCCCCATGGACGTTCCCTAGTTTGAAGTGTCGGCGTGTTCAGCTGATCAGAGGAGGGTGAACGTCGTATGCGAAGCATACTACTACGAGCCTAAAGGTTCCGTTCACATCCGCTAGTTCCAGGAAAGAAGTCAGTATCTTGTATATTTTGAGTTTTATTTTGAGATTTTGGTTTTGGCGTATTTTGGGAAAGTACCGTATCATATTCTAGTTATTGTTTCGACTATCGTTATCCTGTAGTTAGCTTTTACGACCTTAGTTGTATTGATAGTATGGTTATATATCGTATTATAGTTATTGATATTTCTTTAAGTAGGTACAGCCTATTAGACTCTGGTTATCATTATGGTATAGTTATTTAGAGTCTAGCGTAGCTCTTTATAGGTATTATAGTTTTGTCATAGCCTATACCTCAAATAGGTTTGAGTTAGTTTAGATGTCATCCTTTACTTTAGTTCTTATAGGTTGAGTATGGATTATTTACATACCTTTGGATTATTTTGGTATCATGTCTCAATCCAGTTCGTATAAGTTCATCATAGTTTTATAACAGTTATGGTAAGATTATCTTAGGCCCTTTTGTGATTCTTCCGGTTTGCATAGCCTATCTTAGTTAGCCCCGTATTACCTTTTCTTTATAGATTGCTATCAAGATCTCGTGTGTATCTCGATATTACCTGGAGTATATAGTTGGCTTCTTATAGTCTTAGTTAAATATATACTATAGTTTATAGTTTAGTTTATCTTATCAACGGTTTCTCTACGTTAGTGATCGACATTTGAGACCGAATATTTAGTTATGATCATTACATCATACGCATAGATTTAGTCATGATTGTTGTAGTCTTACCCCTATTATGGTTATCGTTACCTGAAGGTCGAATAGCTAGCTACGATAATTATATCGTATGCATTGGGTTTTTTTTGTGTATTCTATTATTGATTTCGTTACATATTCTCGCTACGGCTTCTTTCCTGAGTACCGGCGGCCATTGAATCGCTGATCACTCGCACTGTCTTCTGATTTTGACCTCAGTCCGTTGTCAGGTTGGTGAACGGATTTCATTTCCTTGACTTGTCCTTGACAACAGGATTGTTTGTCATAATGGCCTCCCGTACACTACCTAAATTCTTTTTTTTTTGCTCTAACGT
Source organism: Dioctria linearis (assembly GCA_963930735.1). Classification (NCBI taxonomy): domain Eukaryota; kingdom Metazoa; phylum Arthropoda; class Insecta; order Diptera; family Asilidae; genus Dioctria; species Dioctria linearis. The sequence continues at coordinate 53,390,718 of OZ005743.1, read as the reverse complement.
TCCATTACTAAGTTCATGCTGCGTCAGGCCCTTTGAAAGTTTGCCAAGCTGTAGAGAGTTAGAGAGAGATTGAGAACAATTTGTTTCGTTCCAGTTCGCAGAATTGGATTGTTGAGATGTTGTCGTGGGTGTGTGTTCGGGTGGACCGCTACATGGCCAAGCCACCTCCTTCGTATGATTTGGAATTTTGAATATTAGTACGAATAATTTCTAGATCTTCCATTTTAGATCTATTTTAGGGTTAATGTCATCAATTTTCGTTTGAGTTTATATAATTCTATACGCACAAATTTAGTACGCGTAAATTTATAGATCTTCCGTTGTGGATTTTCAATAGAGTCATTATTTTGAATTTTTTTTTGTGTTGAATCTTTATATCTATATACGCATAAAACTAATATACGCAAGTTTTACGGATCTTCCTCTATAGATCTCTAGTAAGTTTATTATTCTGTGTTTGTTTTATTTACATACGTATGTATGCACAAATTGACAGAACTTCCTTTTTTTTATATAGTATTATAAAGATAGTAATTCGGAATTTCGTTTGAATTTATGTATATTTACATGCGCACCAATTTAGCAGGCACAAATTCGTAGATCTTCCTCTACATCTATTTTAAAGTTATAATTTTTAATTTTCGTTCTCTGGAGGCACCATACAGTAATATTCTGTTTTTTTTTTTCTTAAATTATTATTTATCCACGGATAAAGTTAACATGTACAATTCATAGATCTAGCTTTTGGATTTGTGATAAAGGTATTGTTCTAAATTCTTTTTCTGAATATATTTATATACGCACAAAGATCATACACGCACAAACTATAGGTATTTCGTCTTTGGATTTATAATTACATTATTATTTTGAATTTTCCTTTGAACATTTATATATTTTATGTTTACACGCACAATCTATGTAGTATCTTTTCTTGGACTATCGAAGCCCTTTCGAGTTCATTTACGCGGAATACGTGCGCATAGGCACAGACATTTTTTTATGTGTTTTCCTTACGCTCAGGTAATCTCATTGGTTTAAAGTTTTTTTTGTGTACGCTTCGAATTTACATACGCACTATGGCATTATCTGTTATATGTTTTTTTTGTTATTAGAAAACCCCTGGGATATATTCAAATAGTATTTTTAACCACCCTGGATGCATACATAATTGGTAGGAAACAAAAAGTCTTGTTCTGTCATTGTCGTTACTAGTCCGTTAATTTATCTAATTATATATTCTCATCGTCCAACCTGTATATATTTTTTTTCATATTTTGGTTGTGCCTTCATGTATAAGTCCCATTAATTTTGCTAGGTTGACAACCTTCTTGCTCTGTCAAGCTTTCAGTTGCTTCCGGAGCGTGGCTATTTCCTCCTCTCTTCGGTGTTAGCGAACTTAAGCGAAACGACAGAATTATTTTTACGCGACAATTTTAGTTAATCCGCGACTCATGAATTAGCGTAAGCTCAGCAGGCAGTTCTGACTTGCAAGATAGTCAACACTACAAACGCCGCGTAATTTAATTAGTTCTATTCGCATACTGTAGCTTGGAACAATGCGTTGTAACACCTTTCGTCTCCTTGTTTGTCCATGTAAGAAAATTTTACCAATTTCCAAACGTTGCAGCTTTCCCTCATGCGCGAAATCTACATGCACAAGACTTAAAATTCTAACGGCCTTCTTCATTATTTCCCTGGTCCACTCTGGCCAATCGTGAACAAATAAGGGTTAGTCTCGGTAGCCCTAAAAAGGCATCCGGCAAGCTTCACTCGCAAACTATAGGTTATCGCGTAACCCTCTTACTGCCTCATCAGTGGTGGGTAATACACCTTTTGTAGTTCAACCAGTTAACCTTTTCCTTGCCTGACAATGGGTCAACCTCAACTCATACGGTACTCTACGCGTAGGAAACTACAGTAGGAATCCCGCTTACATAATCCCTTCTGGACTAGCCTCGATATGAGGATTTTATTGTTTCCTGTCTCTTCTTCATATTTCCGATTCGGTGGTGGCCGAGCGACAACTTTATTGATGGACAACGATCCTAGTATAACCCATCTCTACCTTTAATGAGTAGATGTTGCCACACTAATCCCTTCTGGATTAGCCTCGATATAAGGATTTTATTCTTTCCTGTCTCTTCTTCATATTTCCCTAGTTTATTTGGGCCGTGCGGCGCCATACCGAGTTCGTGTTGTAGATCCAGGTCTGTGGCGTATGCCCGGCTTGAGACTCTGGTGGGTCGTCCCCACGTTAAGCGCTGCTACGAATGTTTTCACCTATTCCTCCAGCTAGTTCAAAAAGTCTGGTTTCTGTTTGGCCCGGCTTGAGACTCTTTTCTCGGTGGGTCGTCCCCACGCTGTAGCGTATTCCCCTTACGCTACCCCTCTTCTTCCTCCCTTCGTTCCCTTTCTTTCTTTTTTTGGCTTCTCTACCTTCTGTAGAGAAACCCCCATCATTCTCCCAGGGTACCTGAAAAGGGGTGAAAAGGTACATACTTTCGGGAAATAGCCCTATGCTACTTCTCCACATTATAAATCCCTGGAAAAGATAAAATATAAACATTTTTCGAGAAGTAGCCCTACGCTACTTTATTAAATTTAATTTAATCGTGTGCTCAATTTCTCACCTGCAAGATCAGGAACATTTTATTAGTGCAGCGCGTATTTCTGTAAAAATAAAAGAATTTTATTAAATTTAATTTAATCATGTGCTCAATTTATCACCTGCAAGATCAGGAACATTTTATTAGTGCCTCGCGTATTTCTGTAAAAATAAAAGAATTTTATTAAATTTAATTTAATCGTGTGCTCAATTTATCACCTGGAAATGCGGGTATATTCCATGATTACTGTGTGTATTTTCCTGCAAAAATAATAGAATTTGATAAAAATAATTAATTGTGTGTGCGATGTCGTACCTATAATATCAGGAACATTTCATTAGTGCAGCGCGTATTTCTGTAAAAGTAAAAGAATTTTATTAAATTTAATTTAATCGTGGGCTCGATTTCTTACCTGCAAGATCAGGACCACTTCTTCAGTGCAGTGCATATTCTCAAAAAAAGAAAAAAAAAGAAAAGAATTTCATAAGAGTAAGTCAGCAGGTTAAGTACAGAAATTGGTGTCCAGTTCCCGCTGGTTTCACGAATTCAAATTCCGAAAGCACCCAAAAGAGGTGAAAAGGAAAAATAACAAAAGAGGTTGTTTAGACTTCAATTACATAGATATAGTAACTAGAATATCAATAATAATAAATATACCTACCTACATACATATAAAAAATATAAATTCATATTTTATCTTTTCCATTCTCACCGAATGGGAATCTCACGCAAATTATACTGAGTATGCACATGTGCCCGTCGCCACCAGACGAAATACGATATGCACACTTGTGTCGTATTATGAAGGCATGCAATGGAATCCGAATTTGTGTGAAATTCTCATTCTTATTATTTGCAAAAGAAAGAAACTAGCTTAGTAAACATTTTTGGAGTATTATAAATTAAGTTTATGAAAATATAATTTTAAGCAGCACGAGATTCGACGTAGAATTCAATACATTCTTTGGCGTTGCGGTACAAGCACCGTTAACGCAGCCATTAGATCAAGGTACAAACACCTTGATCCAGTAGAATAAAAGAATTCTATACATATTTTGGTGACCCCGACGTGATACAGGTTTACGGCTTGTGACGCATATCAGAAGTAGCAATCATGGAGAAACTCGCAAAACATCAGAAGGCGACGGGATCAGAAATTGAAAGGGCAATAGACAACTACATTAAGGACGGCCCAAGCAGGAGGCACCTGCAGTACTGCAAAGAAAGAATTCGTCAACTAGATGAATTGTGGAATACATTTGAAGATACTGACAACGAAATCCGCACTAATCATAGTAAGGATTTAGGTCATCCATATTATGCAAACGGCTATTACGAGGCGATGCAAAACATCTATCAAGCCCATCGCAGCAAAATACAAATGCATATTACAAGCCTAACCACCTCAAACCAAGAAGGTGAAAAATCAGAGAAGAAATTGCATGAAGAAAATACAAACGCAGAACAAATCTCCATGGAACCACGTCAGCCTATAACAAAGCAAGCTGATCCAGTGAATGACATGGGGGAAGGCGATGTTAAGGCACGAGAAGTACACAGAAATCCGACGGATGAAATAAGCAAACTGATTAGAATACAAGAATCAGTAATAGAGTCCCTACGCCGCCTCCTAAAAGGAGTTGAGATTGGTTTGCATGACTCTTCTAAATATTTTTGTGAAATAAAGAATCGAGACACTTCATCATAACATATGGGAGATCACAGGAGAGCCACTCAAGGCGGGCTACAATATTGAGGAGTATTTCCAATTGGAGGAGCAGGTTCAAGACATGCTAATCGCTCTATCTGGAGAATTGGATAAATACCATCCTCAACCATCAAGGGTTATGTCAAGCATCAGCCCGACAGTAAAATTACCAAAGATCACGCTCCCTAAGTTTGATGGCGATTACCTGAAATGGCGGCAGTTCTATGATTTATTCTCCCAGATGGTACACGAACAACCTATGGGAGACTGTCAAAAGATGTGGTACCTTAAAATGAATCTCTGTGGAGAGGCAGAAAAGTTAGTTCGGCACTTGAGCTTATCAGAAGAAAACTACACCGCAGCTTGGAAAATGTTCCAGGATCGCTACAACAATACTAGGCTTCTTGTAACGTCACTTCTGAACAAAATGTTATCTCAGCCTACTTTAACTACAGAGAGTGTATCAGGTATCAAGTCACTACATGATACAACTCTAGAATGCCTATTTGGACTTGATAATCTTAGCGTTGATACAGGAAGCTGGGACCCGCTATTATTACATCTGCTGATCAAGAAACTTGACAGAACAACACATGGGTTATACGAGCATACACTATCCCAACCTAAAAAGTTGCAATCAACAAACGAATTCCTCAGATTTTTACAGAATCGGTTCCAATCACTTGAGGCTCTGGGCAACAAGGCGAAAGGATTAGACGAGCAGCATAGAAGGTCAGTTGTAGCAAAATCATTGAGCTCAATAGCCATTCCTATGTCGACGTGCGCCTGCTGCAAGGGAGATCACAAGCTCTTCGCGTGTCAAAAATTTCTTCAGCTGACACCAACCAATCGCTTAAACCTTGTCAAAAAGGCCAGTATGTGCATCAACTGCCTTAAAACTGGGCACCTAGTATCAAGGTGTATCTCACGAGGCTGCTTAAAGTGTGCTAGAAAACACAATACCTTGCTCCATATAGAAAATATCTCATCAAATCGAGCAAATTCAATTCAACAAGTAAGCAGCAGCATTCAACAAACCTCATCGATGAATCAAAACCACCCAGAAGATCACCCCAAACACTTATCAGCATATGCAGATCATTCCTCTGCATTACCAGCACGCAGCACTCAACTACAAAGAGGCTATGTCCTTTTGGGCACTGTGGTAATAAAACTAGTAAACAATGAAGGTTCAAGCGTAGAATGTAGAGCTCTTTTGGACTCAGGCTCTCAGCTAAATTTCATAACTGAGAGACTCGCCAAGAAATTGGGATTAGCACAAGTTCCTGAACTAATGGATATAATGAGAATTGGTCAAGGAAAACAGCAAGCCCAAAAAAGAATCAACATTTCAATAGAATCTAGAGTGAATGGCTTCATTACCAGATTGGAAGCCTTCGTTTTGCCAGAAATCACATCATACCAGCCAACTCGTACTTTAAATACAGCAACATGGCCAATACCGAGCAACATCCAATTAGCTGATCCACACTTTAATCGTCCTGGGCGTATAGACTTCCTAATTGGAGGAGAAGTCTACTTTCAACTATTGTCCGTTGGCCAAATAAAGCTTGGAGGCCATCTACCTACACTACAAAACTCAGTACTTGGATGGATAGTAGGTGGAAAGATAAACGACATATCTCAACCAAATGCGACGTGTGGCATATGTAGTGAAGATGATGGATTTGACCAGCAAGTGGAGAAATTCTGGAAACTGGAAGAACTTCAGTCATCAGAAACCAGATTTACCACAGCAGAAAAATACTGTGAGAATCACTTCGATCAAACCACTACAAGAAATACTGATGGGCGTTTTATTGTCAAGCTTCCATTCAAGGGTGATCCGAGCAAATTAGGTGAGTCAAAAGATCTTGCTCTACAGCGCTTCTCAGCACTAGAGAGAAAGTTCGCTAAACACCAAGATATCAAACTACAATACATCGATTTCCTGAGCGAATACATTCGACTCGGCCATATGCAAGAAATTGATATTAAGACAATTGAAAAGCCCTACTATTTTCTGCCGCATCATTGCATCGTTAAACCGGAGAGTAGTACCACGAAATTGAGAGTCGTTTTCGACGCATCCGCCAAAACATCTTCAAATTTATCATTGAATGATATTTTGTGCACTGGACCAAAAATCCAAGATGATTTGTTCTCTGTGCTTCTTCGCTTTCGATTTCCCAGATACGTATTTACTGCTGATATCGAAAAAATGTATCGGCAGATATTGGTGCACAATAACGACCAGAAGTATCAGTTGGTTTTATGGAGGACTGACCCTGCTCAGAAGCTCAAATGTTACAAGTTCAACACAGTAACATATGGAACTACCTCTGCTCCGTATTGGGCAATCAAATGCTTGCAGAGGCTCGCAAAAGAGGAATCAGAGAAATACCCACTTGCCACCGAAATGTTAAAATCTAACTTTTACGTGGATGATGTCATGGGTGGATCAAATAGTTTAACTGCAGCGGTTGAAGCACAGACGCAGCTAAACTCAGTACTTCAAATGGCGGGATTCAAACTAAGGAAATGGTGTGCAAACCATCCCCGTCTAATTCAGGGTCTTCCCAAAGAGGACATAGAGCTAGAGCTTGATTTTAATGATGGAACTGAGGATCACATAAAAACCTTAGGGCTCACTTGGCTGCCTAAAACAGATTCATTTTCAATAAAAACATCGTGGAACAATACATCCAAGGTTACAAAGAGGAAGGCATATTCAGACATAGCACACTTGTTTGACCCCCTTGGGTTCATGGCACCAGTAGTAGTTGTTGCCAAAATGTTCCTTCAAAGGCTGTGGGCTCTTAAAATCGATTGGGATGCGGCCTTGCCACAAGAGCTCCACACAGAGTGGATTAGATTCTGTGAAGATTTGAAATCGTTAGAGAATATAAAATTTCCAAGACATGTATTCTCCCATACATCATCCAGTTCAATGCAAATACATGCTTTCGCAGACGCATCTGAGAAGGCATATGGTGCCGCGGTATATAACAGATCTTGTAAGATTGCTTTGTGCCAAGTCAAGAGTCGCACCGCTCAAACAGACAACACTACCACGTTTGGAATTATGTGCAGCCAAGCTTGCGGCAGAGTTGACAGATCGCATCAAGACAGACTTGGACTTAAGAGACAAACCTACGTTCTTATGAACAGATTCAGAAATCGTGCTTAATTGGCTCAGTTCTCCCTCAGCATCATTTCATACATTTGTGGCTAATAGAGTATCAGCCATCCAAGAACTAACTACAATACAACAGTGGGGACAGTCAGTTCACGGGAAAATCCGGCTGACGTGTTATCGCGGGGCATATCACCAGGAAGATTGGAAACTTGCAATATTTGGTTCTATGGACCCCTCTTTCTACATAGTGCTGAGTCCACCTGGCCAATGTCACACACAATTAACACAAACAACATTGATCAGAGACTGGAAAGAAGGGGGATAAAATTATCGTTAGTTGCTACGGAGGAAGCAGTTAATTTCATCGATACGATCGATCATAAGAACTCATTTAAGAAATTGCAACGGATAGTCGCATATATGCTGCGCTTCATAGCCAAGATGAAAATTCGTTATCTACAAAGCTCTCGTTTCAACCCAACAGTGCTTACAACATTCGAACTACAGGAGGCCCTCAACATCATAGTTAAACAAATGCAGCAATATGAATTCAAGGAAGATTCTACACAACTACTACGGTACGGAGAAGTTAGCAAGAATAGTTCATTAAACAGTTTCGCTCCCTTCATCGATGAAAGAGGAATCATTAGAGTCGGAGGACGGTTGCAAGCATCGACACTATCTTACGATGCGAAGCACCCAATCCTACTTCCATACTCCTATCCGTTCACGAAGCTTATAATGACGGATCTGCACATGGACAATTTGCATTGCGGCCCACAGACACTCCTTGCAGCAACCAGACAAAGATTCTGGCCCATGAAGGGTAAAACCATTGCCCGGTCTGTAGTTCAACGATGTGTACGCTGTGCACGAGCTAAACCAAGGTTGATAACACAACTAATGGGGAACCTACCAGCAACTAGAGTGCAGCCAGCACGACCGTTTATGAATGCCGGAGTTGATTTTTGTGGCCCGATTTGGACTCACCTTAAAATAAGAGGAAAGCGGCCGCTAAAATCATACATAGCGGTTTTCTGTTGCTTTGCGACCAAGGCCACTCATCTTGAATTAGTAACAGACTTATCGGCCTACGCCTTCATCGGAGCAATTAAGCGTTTTATAGCAAGACGAGGACACTGCAAGAATCTTTATTGCGATAATGCAACCAATTTCATCGGGGCTAAGAACCTGCTATCAGAACTAAACACAGTCATCCACTCCCACAATTCGAAGGAACTAATCATGAACACTTGTAGTGCAAAGGGTATTGATTTCCACTTTATACCGCCACTTTGGCGGCCTCTGGGAAGCCGCAGTAAAGTCAGCTAAACATTTATTGCACCGAGCAATGGGTTCTGTCTGCGTCATTAACGTAAGAAGAATTGGAAACCATAATAATTGAGATAGAAGCCATTCTAAATTCAAGGCCTTTAACACAGATGTCCTCGAATCCAAATGATCTGACCGCTCTAACACCTGCTCACTTCCTTGTCGGCGAGCCCCTTACTAATCCAGAGGCTCAGTCCATGAAGATAGACATGCTTACAAGATAAAAATTACTGGCACACATCAAAAATGAGTTCTGGCAACGCTGGTCAAGGAATACCTGAATGAGCTACAACAACGCCAGAAATGGAAAAGGAAATCCGAGAATGTCAAGCCTGGAACAATGGTTATCATTAAAGAAGATAATGTCCCAGTTATGAAGTGGCCAGTGGGACGAATCATTAAAACTCATAAGGGAGAAGATGGACTAGTGAGAGTTGCAGACGTTCGAACGGCAACAAATGTATTCCGCAGACCTATTCACAAACTATCACCACTCCCCATAGAAGAGGAAAAGCAGGAGAAGGCAACTCTGCCAATCCTGAAGTTGAGCGCACAAATCTAAGATACAACGAAGTCGGCCAATCAACTTCGACTAATGCCGAAGAGGTTAGACAAGAAAAAGATGCATCCCCAAAAAATAAACGAAAATGCTCTCCAATCTCCACCATCACGACACTACTATTGACCTGCATGATCCTACCTACGATCAGGAGCTCACCGGTCGAAATCGCGCCATTCAATTCCCAGCCGGGAATTAATTTTGAAAACCTGGGAGCAGCAAATATAATTGCAAACGAATGGCATTTGGTGGTCTATTATGACATACGACCATATTGGGCTGAATACGAAACTCTCATGTGTAAACTGCTGACCGACAAGGGTCCATGCTCGAGAATCATTAGCCAATTTGAACACGTCTTTGAAGAATTAAGAGACAGCAATGAGCTACTTCAATCTGGAGCCAATAGAAATAAGCGAGGTGCTCTCAATATCGTAGGAAATGTGGCAAATGCACTATTCGGAGTATTAGATTCAGAATATGCTGAAATATGCTGAGAAGATGTCTCAGACTATTGAAAAAATTAACCAGAATGAAGGTCATTTACTACAGCTTCTAAGAAACCAAACGTCTATCATAGATTCGACAGTGAATATCATAAGAAAAAATCAAGAGATGAATAATAAGCACTTTCTAGAGCTAGAAGCCCACGTCTCTCAAACAGCGAATCGACTAAATAACATCACTGAAGAATTGTATCAAGAAAAAATAGCACAACTCTTCGCATCATTATCCATACAGCTAATGCTGATCAACACCAATTTTCAAAGAGCTCAATCCTCAATACTAGACGTCATTACCAACACTCATCAGGGAAGGGTAAGCGCAGAACTACTGTCGCCACAACAACTAAGGCATGCGGTAATTACTATCAAGACACATCTAGCTTCATCGCTAAGACTACCGATTTCACAAGACAACATAGCCAACCTTTATAACCTCTTGACTATAGAAGGTCGTACGGTCGCACATCATGTCATCTTTAGGCTGAAGCTACCTTTATTGGCTGCAGGAGATTTTGAATTATTCAGAATCATTCCAATACCAGTATTAATCAACGAGACATTTGTGGCAATCAAACCATCTTCACATTTCTTGGTCATCAACTTACATCGGGATCAATATTATCCACTGACCGAACAAGAATTATACTCTTGTGTTATCACAGAAGAAGCAAACCACATGTGCAAACAGAGGCATCCAATTTATCGAAAGGGAGCCAACATTAGTACTTGTGAAATAGAATTTATCAACCATAAGCCTCAGTCACCAAGTTGTCAAATTATGACCATTGAAGGCAAACAACAATGGATACAGCTTTACAATCCCAATCAATGGATATATGCTGTTAAGGAGAAAACAATAATAAACATCGTCTGTGGAACAAATGTCACGCAAGCAACGCTAGTGGGCTCCGGAATTCTGACACTTCAAGGGCATTGCACAATTAAACAAGAGTTCATAACAATCCAAGGACACAATACATATCCGACCAATTCAAGAACATCCTTTACTCCAAGTGGAAACTTGACAGACTTCATTGATCCTGAAAAGATAACACCTATATCCCAGAAGACGCACATCCTTCAATCCAACCTTGAGGAACTTGAAGCATTGCAAAGGAAAATCACCTTACAACAACTTCATGAGCTGCCGTACCGAATTCAGCCCCATGACATACATCAGTACACCATTGGGTACATTGGCCTACTCTGCATACTCGTGATCGTGTCGTACTTAATCTGGAGACATCGAGCGAATCTTTGGGAGAACAATAAGACCAAGCCGACGCCACTTCCCCGCAAAAATAGACGCGAAAGCTTCACCGTAGAGGTCCACTTGGATGAGTAGTTGAACAAACCGTTCAACGCGGGGGAGGATGTTTAGACTTCAATTACATAGATATAGTAACTAGAATATCAATAATAATAAATATACCTACCTACATACATATAAAAAATATAAATTCATATTTTATCTTTTCCATTCTCACCGAATGGGAATCTCTCGCAAATTATGCTGAGTATGCACATGTGCCCGTCGCCACCAGACGAAATACGATATGCACATTTGTGTCGTATTATGAAGGCATGCATGAGAATCCGAATTTGTGTGAAATTCTCATTCTTATTATTTGCAAAAGAAAGAAACTAGCTTAGAAAACATTTTTGGAGTATTATAAATTAAGTTTATGAAAATATAATTTTAGTCTGGTTTCAATCATCAAATAAGAAGTTTTATTTACAATTCTACGTAGTATCTTTTTGGAGTTGGCGTTGCGGTACAAGCACCGTTAGCATAGCATATTGTTAAAATCAAGGTACAAGCACCTTGATTAAGCAGCACGAGATTCGACGTAGAATTCATTACATTCTTTGGCGTTGCGGTACAAGCACCGTTAACGCAGCCATTAGAACAAGGTACAAGCACCTTGATCCAGTAGAATAAAAGAATTCTATACAGAGGACAATGTACCCACACAAAGAGAAAAGCATTCCAACTAGTCTCCACGCAGGCAACGTCAAAAGGGTGCACCCGTACATCAACATCAGTCAGCGAGGGATCTCTAAGCCTAAGGTAGTATGTGTTTCGGTTCAGCAAGTAAGTTCACTACTCAATACTAATTTATATATATATATATGTATATACATTACTTCGAAGTTGCAGCTTATCTTCCCGTTCGTAAAGCCACTGAATATTTAAGAGTAATCATCCGCATAATCAGTATTTGTTCTAGTATAGTGCTAAGTCTAGCTAGTAGGGTATTTCAGGGTAGTATATTGCTAAGTATTAATAACAAAACAAAAAAAAACATTGTAAATGAACTTTGTAACGCTCACCAGGATGAACGGCGGTTTTTGAACAAGGAAATGAATTACAATATTTGCAAACCGCTGCATGCAGGATGTTCATAGAAGGAGCAAAGCCTACAATAAACAATCACTAAACTGTTCTCTTGTCTTGTCATTACGTGTATTTTATCTACCTTTGGTTTTTTTTTCGGTTTAGTTATTTTCTTTCTCTCATATATAGCCAATTCTTCGTTCCCTTCGTCATTTCAGTGGATCCTCCTGTTTCCTTTAGGCCGACGTATGTCATGATGAGCGGATAGGCCACACTCACGAGGGGTAGAGGCCCGATGGAGCGCTGCTAGGACACACACACGCCATTATATGGGGGCTAAGAGATTTACAGCGACTGCGACGTCTTAGCCAGGGTGGATGGGGGCGATGGGCCCAATCTACGTCCAGTCGGGACTCCACGACCATCTGAAGTCCACGCACTCTTTCTCTCTCTTCCTCGGCGTCGTACTTTCTCCGGGTGGTTAAACATTTGTACGACGTTGTTCTTTCATTTTATTTTATTTCAGCACATCGCATCGCTGGCATTGTTTAAATTTCATCACTTCCAGGCTTTTAATTTTCAGGTCGCACCAGTGGAGGCGAGCCAAGTCGAGTTGCGGAGTTTCCCTTGTCCGTCTGTCCGTCTGAAGTCCGTAACAGGATGAATAAATTCTCTTTTCGTTTATATATGCACAGCTTTCAAGCACCGAAGGGATGTGGGTGGCAAGAACCACCCCAAGCCGGCTGACCGCTAGCGGCAACATGCTGTGTGGCCACCCACACATATCCCCGAGGTGATTTTGCAGCAAGAGGTGTCAATTGCAGCGCCTATCCGCATTCATTGCAAGATGGATGTAGGTAGGGCTGACAATGGACGCGCTCTTCGCTACAACCTCTACGGTAAGACCTTGTGAGTTTGCTGGCCAGAGGACTTCGAATAAACCAAAAATTGATCCCCTGCGATAGAGCTTCATATACCTATCGATCAGGAGAAAGATTGTGGTTGGAAAGAGCGATTTTTTATTACTTCTCTCGCTATAATTTGCAAAACAAGTTTATTAGAAACACCTTTTTCTTCTCTTTCTCCCCTACATCCAATTAAAATAAATTAACCGTCTTACTACTAACAAATCCCACAATAGTTCCCATACCTATCATTATACCTTCCTTATTCTTAATAAATTTAATTTCCTACTTTTTATTTCGATTTAAATAAGAGATATTTACAATAACCAAGTGACAATCAGTTTTTTTTATATACATTGAGATTCCCAGTAATTTATTAAATTTTTTTTTTAACTTCTCTCCCTCATCTCCAAGAAATAAAAATAAATCAAAAACCTCGCAAGACGGTCAAAGACAACAAATTTTCCTCTTTATCTCGCTCTATTTTTCCCACACATTGCGGTCTATACCTTTTTCGTCACTTAACCATATGTTCATACCTACACACAACAACTGGTGACAGACGGAACCAAAAACCATAAGATTTTTTCTACCAAATAAAAATAAAACAATTTTCTTTTTGTCCTTTCCCTTGTTGACAAATTCCACAATTCTTCACATTCCTATCGCTGTCTTTTTCTCAACCCTTACAAAATTTAATTAAACATAATTATCTACGTATAACCAACTTGCTACCTGTTTGTTGTTGTTGGGAAAACTTAAACTAAAAAAAAAAAAAAATTTACCATTTCTTCCATAACTAACCAAATCTTTCGATGAGCTTTGCTTGTCACAAGTCCCAAAAATGAAAGGAATTAGACAAATTCTAAAAGGACTTCAGATATTACTTCTGGAAAACTCCAACAGTTGGAAGAACTATGGGCTTCATTTGAAAAAATTGAAACCCTGATTCAAGATCATGAAAATTTTACTGAAACTCATGATTATTTTAAGCAGTCATGCTATGACAAAACGGAGGACTGGTACAATCTTACAAAGGCAACTCTGTCTGATAGGTTGAAATCCATATCAGTCCACACAGAGCGCAAAAATAACCCGTTTTACGTCCCACCTCCAAACAATTCGCAAAAAACGACTGCAGCTGATAACCACGACAGCACAGACAAAGATCAATCAAATACAGTACGGCTTTGATTGCAAGAAGATAGACGAAAAACGTTATCCCATATTATTCAATCTATAGATAATAATTCACTTGCAACTGCAACCCAGGCATATCTAAACCAAAAATTAAACTCGTTGCACAAATATTGGGACGATTTCGAAGAAACAATAACGAAATAATCTTGAATGTTGGCCCAAATGGCAAAGATAGCGAATACTTTGTGAATGATGTTCACATAAATATGGAAACATCATTCTCAGACACTGTAATTGCGCTGCAAGAACAGTTGGACTCGAGATTCCAAAACATAACAAATACTACAAATAATTCCACAGAGTATCACCACAATGTCTCTTTCAGAGACAAGTCAAATTTTTTCCTATCTGACGAGAACATTAATTCCCAATTTCAATGGAAATCCGAAAGATCTCCACAAATTCAGTTCAAGCTGTGATGATTCATACGCAACAGCAACGACGGCAAACGAAAAGCACTCCCTCCTTAGTTTAATAAGGAGGAAATTATCCGCAGAGGCCTACGATATCTTCAGGTACAATCAAATTGAAGATTGGCCTACTTTAAAATCGATTTTAAAACAAACATTCGAAGAAAAAGTTTCCAGATCCGCCCTACAATCGCAATTAAATAATTGCAAGCAGAAAATAGGGGAAAGCGTAATGGATTTTCTCCAAAGACTTAACACAAGTCTATCCAGATTAAATAAGGTAACCCACTCTTACACAACAGATAAGGTACTCCTGAAATCTTTGTTAAAAGATAATGAGAGCCAGGCCGTAAGAGCAATAGAGGACGGATTATTCAATCAACAACTCCAAACTTTAGCCAAAGTGCTGTCTGAAAAATCCTTTTCTGTATTAAAATCGCACATCTTGGAGCATGCATCACGCTTAGAGCAGAAACAACTTGTTTCCCAAGCACAAAACAAGATACATCAAACTCACATTTGCGCAAGAAATAAATTCAAGTCTTCGCTGCTTCAAATGCAATAGACTGGGGCATGCTGCATCAAGCTGCCCAGTGATACAACGCTCCACCCAAAATTTCAACGCAGTTCCGAAGCTAAACTCGCAATTGCAACATCCTCCAGATTTTAAGAATGCCGCATCTCCGTCACAGGTACACAATATCTCGGCTAGGTCGCCATCTCCAAAGAGGAGAGATAGCAAAACTTCATCAGCATCCAGACAGGGAAACTGGATGCAGCGGGGGGTCGTTTTCGGCAACCCCTCGCAGATAGAAACAACGGCACAGATTTATCGAAAGCCCGAGGCAATATCGACAGGAAACTAGACAAAAATAAATCAATACGTATCCCCGTCCAAATAAATAAAAATTCACTAACGCTTTCCTTGCCTGTCGACATCTGTTCTGCTCCGAAGCTTACCCTTTTGATGGATACAGGAGCAGAGATCAGCTTAATAAAACTCCATCCACTGAAACCAGACAGTATCTGCTACAGAGATGCTGTCTGCAATATAAATACTTTGTTTACAGAGTCAACTTCTACAGAAGGACTCATTTTCGCGAAATTATCTCTGGAATCTGCACAAAATAACTCCATCCTAGAACATCCATTTCAAATAGTGGGAAATAACTCCATCCTCTCATACGATGGCCTGCTTGGTCATGATTTTTTATCTCGATACAATGCGAGTATCGACTATAAAAACAAATTCATTTCTCTGGAAGTTAATGAATCTGATTCATCTTATCCATATGAACAATACTATTCAAATTACCCTTATGTTTATATGAAAAGCGAAAACCCAGAAAAGAGGTCTCGAACTAAAAGTTTATTATATACGGAGATAACATTCTCCAATAAAAATATTAATACAATCCCATCTCCATCAACTGCTTTACAAAGCAATCTCTATCCAATAATTCATCAGAAGTGAAGACCAAAAATAATGAAAATATATCTCCATCAATAGCCGCACGAAAGGCTAAACTAAATAAAATTCAATCTCCTTCAACAATAGATTCACAAAAGGTGAGGTCTATGAGTAAATATACAAAAAGATCAAAGAATTTCAATAAATTTTTAACTCCTTCTAATTCTATCGAGTCGGAATCATCGAATAACTCCTTCCAAATTCCACAAAAGTTGGAATCATATGGCCTTCAAGGCATCTATTCCTTCGTATACATGGACGATATTGTAGTCCATGGATACAATCTCAAAGACCACAATTCCAGACTCACAGCAGTACTTAGCCACCTACGTGATTTCAACCTCAAACTTCAACCCGACAAGTGCCATTTCGTAAGAAAGGACATTATGTATTTAGGGCACATAATTACAGAAAATGGAGTTAAACCAGACCCTGCAAAAATAAAATCAGTTCAGTCATATCCCAGACCCAAGAAGGAAAAAGATATCAAAGCCTTCCTTGGTTTCGTCGGCGACTATCGCCGCTTCATCCCAAATTTTTCGAGAATAGCCAAACCACTCACAAATCTTTTGAAAAAAGATACGCCTTTCAAGTTCGACGCAATCTGCGACGACGCATTTTGCGAATTACGAAATAAATTAATTTCAGCACCAATTCTATCTTATCCTGATTTCGGTAAAGAATTTTTTGTCACCTCCGATGCCAGTGACTACGCCATCGGGGCTGTTCTTTCACAAGTTGATGATCAAGGAGATCATCCAATCGCCTACGTGAGTCGAGTTCTCAATGGTGCGGAGACTCGTTACTCAACAATAGAAAAAGAGCTCTTAGCTATCGTTTTCGCAGTTGAGCAATTCAGACCATACGTTTATGGTCGAGAATTTACAATTATAACTAATCATAAACCATTAGTATGGCTCATGAATCTGAAAGATTACTCCTCAAGACTGATGAGATGGAGAATACGTCTTGAGGAATATGACTGCAAGATAGTCCACAAATCAGGTAAGCTCAACACAAATGCAGATGCTCTCAGTAGAGCAATTCCGGAAAATTCCGAACATTCTGCAGAACCAACCACCTTCGTAAATGTGGTAACTAGAAATCAAGCCAGAGCTCAGGTCAATTCGGATACTCCCAATGCAAGCATTAGTCCAAACAAAACTCCATCGTCATCAATCAATTCCTCAGTCATAATAACTGAGACTAATTTTCCTCTTTTACTGACTAAAAATGCGAATCCTAAATTCTTCATCTTGCCAATGCAAGATACAGAGCTTGAAAGAGTCTTGGATTCGAAACTAAAACTTTCAGATAAATCTCCACTTTCAAAAACTGAACTGAACTTCTTCAAAAGCAAAGACTCCATAATAATTATTTCCAAAACTAATTTACCTTGTCGACCCCAAAGAGATAGATCTGACCTCGAAAAGATTTTAACTGAGATCTGCTCATACACAGAAGCAAATCAGTTAAAACAAATAAATATCTCCTTCCCCGTATTAGATCCACAGAATCTAATAATTATTAAAAACATTTTTACCAAGGTCTTCACTGCTAAACAAATAAACATTAAACTCCATCAAGATTCTATTAAATATTTATCCGACATTAAGGACATCGAAAAAGTTTTGAAGGATTTTCATTCATTACCGACGGGAGGCCTTCAAGGCGTTTCCCGTACAATTAAAAGAATCAAAAAGCAATTCTACTGGCCTGGCATGTCAGACGACGTGGTCAAATATGTAAGGAAATTTAAACTTTGTCAGGTGAACAAAGTTTCCAGAAACCCTAAAATTCCAATGAAAATCTCGAGCATTAGCTCCAAACCTTTCGAAAGAGTGTACCTAGATGTTGTAGGACCTCTCCCAATTTCTCATTCTGGAAAAAAATATATCCTTACATTTCAAGACGACCTCTCAAAATTTTCTGAGGGTATTCCCATAGTCGACACCGAGTCTAAGACATTAGCGGAAGCCTTCACGACAACGATAGTTTGTCGACATGGTATTCCACAAAGTATCCTCACAGATAAAGGTTCTAACCTCATAAGTGGCATGTTCGCCGAGGTATCTAAATTACTAAAAATAAAACGACTTAAAACTACTCCATATCACCCTCAAACGAATGGTGCATTGGAAAGAAGTCACAGAACCTTAGCAGAATATCTCCGATTTTATGTAACAACAGATCCACAAGACTGGAATACATGGATTCCTTATGCCATGTTTGTCTACAATACCACTCCTCATTCGAGTACTAATTATACTCCTCGCGAGCTCCTATACGGATTCCCAGCCGAAATTCCAAACAATTTGAAGTCTTCTCCAACCGTTTGCTATAATTACGACAATTATGCAAACGAGTTAAAAGCGCGTCTACAGCATAGCTTCAAAATAGCTAAAGACGTAGCCATGGCAAACAAAGAAAGATCAAAATTACAATACGATAAGAACTCCGTCCAAAAATCATTTAATACTGGTGATAAAGTCTTACTGAAAAGCAGAGTCAGAGATAATAAGTTTTCACCATTATGGTCAGGTCCGTATGAGATAATGGAGATTAGTTCCCCCGAAAATTCCACGATCAGAATCAATAATAAAAATAAAAGAGTCCACAACAATGACTTAAAACTTTTTTCAGAGTAATATGAACAACTTCATCATCCTCTTCATTCCAAGCGAATAATACAATATAATCTTTCAGGTTTCCAAAATGATGCATATAGCATTCATTCTAATTTTCATCCCCTTAATCTAAAGCTCAGGAATAGAGGTAAAGCAGCTAAATGCTACTGCAGGCATTTATTTTGAGGAAATTGGCAGAGCCAATTTCTACACCAACGAGTGGAAATTAGTGACATTCTACGACCTGGAAAATTTTAAAACAGAATTCAACAACATCCAGTTCATAGTCCAACAAATTACGGCGACCTGCCAGAAGCTGGACAAACACTCAGCCTTGAGCCACACTTGTAACGGTACGTTGTTACAAATAAATCTTATATTAGCAAACACAGAATATAAGAATATGTTACTTGTGACCCAAAATAGAAAACAAAGAGCATTTTTCAATTCAATAGGCTCAATCTCTAAAGCTCTTTTCGGCACATTAGACGAAGATGATGCCAAGATTTATGACGAGCAAATCCGTAATCTCACCCTTAACCAAAACTCCCTCCTATCGCTTATGAAAAACCAAACTGTAATACTAGAAGAAACAGCCCACATATTTAATAAGATAAAAGCCGCAATTGAGAAGGAATTCCTGTATATGCACAAAAAACTAATAGCAGTACAAATAGCTACATCATTAATGGAAAACAGAACATTGGATAACAAAATATCCATCGAAATTGAATCACTTATTTCGCTGGTTTCGTTAATGGCATTCAGATACCAAAATACCCAGTCGGAATTAATAGATATTTTAACAGATTCCAAGCATGGGAAATTCCATCCTACACTAGTATCACCGAAAAATATTGAGGAGCTTTTATCAAAGATCAGGCAAGAATTACCAAATTCACTGATGCTTCCTATAAATTCCAGAGCCAATATTTTATCACAAATTTACAAATTGAGTACAATAGCAGCGAATATTTTCAATAATAAAATAATTATCGAGCTCCGAATTCCACTTCCATTCAAGGAACCATACCAATTATTCAAAGCAATGCCATTACGCACACTCCTTAACGGATCATTCGTATATATCGAAGCAGCAAATGAATACATAGTTATTAATAGACTACAATCGCGAACATTTTGTTGAATTAACGCTTCAGGATATTCATAATTGCGCAACGTTGGACCATACGCATTTCTACTGCAAAATTTCATTCCCCATCCTAAGCACAAATACAAGAACAAACCAATGTGAAGTGAATCTGCTAAAGAAGGAACCTATTACACAAACGTGTAAAATTCTGATCTTGCGACAGGATTACTATTGGATGCAATTATCACAGCAGAACGCCTGGCTTTTCTCCCTGAAAGGATCCCTCCACATAGACATTATTTGTGAAGATTCCATTAATTCACAAACCCTGCATGGAATAGGAACAATGCACATCAATCCCGGTTGTTATGTTCGCAGCAAGGAATTCATCCTGCACGGACATAACATAAAAATGTACAAATTCAATTCCCCTTTTATCCCAACGATAAAGATTTCCAATATAATATGGAATATGACGTCTTCTCCCATGTAAACGTTTATAGAAACAAATCCCTTAAATACTACAACAAACAAGGATCTAGAGAAACTTCTCGAATCCATTCGTTTCCAAAAATATCAAGAAGAAATTCCTCTAAATCCCATAAATAACCACCATATCCACCATTACGCACTGTCATATTTAACAGTAGCTTCTATCATCTTTATAGTCTGTGCGTATCTGTATATTAAATACAAACCGAAAGTACGCGAATCGAAAGAAATACTTCCTGCACATAAACAGGAGAATGTGCCTACTCCGGCACCGAGAGAATCAAAATTCAAATTAACTCCTGCACCACAAAGAAAAACAACAGAAAATGTTTAACTTACGGAAAATAATAAACGAACCACACTAACATTTTCTCATCCAATTTTTCCCATTTCCAACAACCCCTATTCTCATCCCAACAATCAAATGCACCTTTAATGAAAGAAAAGCGAATGTCTTAAAAACAAAATAAGGCTAAATCGAGACAAAGAAAAGAAACAGAAAAAATTTTAATTTCTTGTAGCTTATGTTCAGAGAATATGTATAGATAAGTTTTGTACAAAAAAAAAAAACATTCTTGGTGACTGTAAAATAGAATAATGGCTCTTGTTAAAAACACGTTTTTTTTTATTTAAAGCACTATCACAAATTTATATATAAATCAATAAATAATAAATAGAATAAAATAAATTTATCTATGTACAATAATGAAAAAATAAAATAATATAGACGTAAAGAAAAACTAATAAAATCTAGTAATAGATAGTATTAAAAAGTTAAAACCCTTTAAATATATAAATAAACTAAAAGTAGTAGTTATAAAATTATAACAAAACATAACAACATAGTTAGTAGTATAGCTCTGTTCATTGTGGCGCACATTTTTAAGCCTCCAGGATTTCGCCACAGATGACGCCGCCGTCGCTAGGTGGTTCGAGTCCGTGCTAATTGTAGGTTTATGTCTTGGTTGTATTGGTTTGTGTCCTGTTACACTAATGCACCTTGGATGCACCATTGAGTCTCGACTGCGGCCTAGCGTGATTAATCGGTACTACCGGGATGTGTCATTTGGTTTTGACAGCGCCCTAGCGGCATGAGTCTCGGATGCTGGGGATACGAGATCAATTTGGGGATTCGAGATCACTTTCAGCACTCTCTAGCATAGGGAAATAGCATAGGATTTCGATTTTGTTGCTGGAGTTCGCTTATTTTTCATCTCGAATTTTGGGGATACGAGATCATTTTGGGGATACGAGATCACTTTCAGCACTCTTCAGTATAGGGAAATAGCATAGGTTTTCAATTTTTTTCTGGAGTTCGCTTATTTTTCATCTCGGACTCGTAGCCTCTAAGTTGACATTAAGTTTTTCATCTCGAGTTTTGGGGATACGAGATCACTTTGGGGGTACGAGATCACATTTAGCACTCTCCAGTATAGGGAAATAGCATCGGATTTCGATTTTGTTGCTGGAGTTCGCTTACTTTTCATCTCGAATTTTGGGGATACGAGATCATTTTGGGGATACGAGATCACTTTCAGCACTCTTCAGCATAGGGAAATAGCATAGGTTTTCAATTTTTTTCTGGAGTTCGCTTATTTTTCATCTCTGACTCGTAGACTCTAAGTTGACATTAAGTTTTTCATCTCGAGTTTTAAGGATACGAGATCACTTTGGGGATACGAGATCACTTTCTGCACTCTCCAGCATAGGGAAATAGCATAGGATTTCGATTTTGTTGGTGGAGTTCGCTTGCTTTCATCTCGAATTTTGGGGATACGAGACCACATTGGGGATACGAGATCACTTTCAGCACTCTACAGCATAGGGAAATAGCATAGGATTTCGATTTTGTTGCTGGAGTTCGCTTATTTTTCATCTCGGGCTCGTAGCCTCTAAGTTGACATTAAGTTTTTCATCTCGAGTTTTGGGGATACGAAATCACTTTGGGGATACGAGATCACTTTCAGCACTCTCCAGCATAGGGAAATAGCATAGGATTTCGATTTTGTTGCTGGAGTTCGCTTATTTTTCATCTCGAATTTTGGGAATACGAGATCATTTTGGGGATACGAGATCACTTTCAGCACTCTTCAGCATAGGGAAATAGCATAGGTTTTCAATTTTTTTCAGGAGTTCGCTTATTTTTCATCTCGGACTCGTAGGCTCTAAGTTGACATTTAGTTTTTCATCTCGAGTTTTGGGGATACGAGATCAATTTGGGGATACGAGATCACTCTTAGCGCTCTCCAGCATAGGAAAAATAGCATAGGTCTTTGATTTTGTTTCTGGAGCTCGATTATTTTTCATCTCAGAGATCGTAGCTATAAATATTTGTGAAGTGGTGGGAATCTTTATTGGTGGAGGTTGCTGGTTAAGTTTGATCTTGTCTTGGAGGCTACAATTTGACCTTGAGGTGCCCCCTCCTGTGTATGGGTACTGGGGGTTGGCTGAGAGCTTTAGTGGCAATATCTAATGCTATGACTAGGACTGCCTGAGGTGTCTTGGACTGGGCTATGTTACCTGTACCAAGGCTTGGGTAAAATGTGTATTAAGTAATGATGTGGAATACCCTAACCGAATTTATATCGGGGCTGTATACTTGTCAGCTTGAGTTTGGTTTTAGCTGTTTACTTTAGTATGAGTGCCTGTGGTATGTTGGGCTGGGCTACTTGGTGGCTGAGGAAACGTTATCTAAGGCGTGGGTGTATGTGTGCAGCTGTGTATTTATGTAGATAATAAATGTGAAATTCCCTTAAAAAATTAGTGTAATAAGTATTAATACTAATTCATATTTTTTTTCATGTCAATAGTATTAGTACTAGGGGTAAAATTTTCATCAGAAATCCTCTACGCGAGATTTGACGCGATCTTACCTTCTGCGGTGTAATTAATATTAGTAGCTGAAAAACAAAAACAACAACAACTGTAATCGAAGTTGTGGATTAAAGATTTGATGATCTTAATCTGTAGGTGTCTTTTATAAACATTGCGCCATGTGATGATATATCTAAAAATAGATCAGGCAAAGCTGATTGGAGCGAATGTTGGTAGATATGTTCACTTAGATAAGTAATGGAAATTAGTAAATGCCTAATTTTGCTCTTCAGGTGGAATGCTTCTACTTTGATTCCTTGCATAAACAAATTCGAACAGTCCAGTAAAGTAAACAAATTCGCGCTCGAGTAATGTAAACAAATTCGTACAGCAGCCGAGTAAAGTAAACAAATTGAGCGATTTATGTATTTTTAATTTAAGATTCCCAATTACTTTAGCTGAAAACAACAACTGATATTAATCTGTAGGATATGATGTCTTGGATGAGTAGTGGAACTTATAATTGAAAATTTCTTTTGCTGAAAAAAACAACAACAACAAATATAACGTCAGTTGTGGTCTGTAGGTGTCTTTTATATAATCATGTTATGATATTCGATATGTAAAAATAAATGACGGCTGCTTGGGATGGTACGACACATGAAATCTTTAGAAGTAATGGAAATTAAAGCATTAGAAAAGGTGGTCAGGCGGCTGGTAATTTGATATCTTGAGTAAACAAATACGTCCGAGTAAAGCAGACAAATTGAGCGATTAATGTGTTTTTGTATCTAGGAGTTTGTATTGAAAAGTCTTACATTTTATGACGAATTGCTTTTATTTTCAATAAAATTTCTCAATCAATCACGCTGTTATGAGATTTGTTTGACCCCGATATCATAGTTCACATGAAGCTGATAAGAATATCATAATTTTATCTTCATACTATTGGGATGATCACATTATTTTCTTACCATTAGGTTGAGAGTAGGTTTAATTAAATGTTTTGAGGAATGAAGGTGGTGTTATGATATTAATGTAGTCTGGTATCTTGTCTTAGATGAGTAATGGAAGTTGTTTGGGAGCTGTGAGTAAGGAATAAAAACATTATCAGCAAGGTCGCTTCATATTTATCTGTCTAAAGTATCATCCAAATGGTGTTGTATGAAGGAGGAAAAACTGATAATTCTTTAAGCCCATAGTGAAGACCGTGGTGGAGGTTGAGAGTGGGTGCTGTAAGTTGTGGATTAAATTGAAAGTTTTGTTGGATGGGTTTTGACATAATATTAATATAGTAGGCTATGAAAGCTTCAGTGAAGAGCGTGGAAGAGGAGAGTGTTATTTGTTTACCTTTAAATCGTAAGGTTTGTACTTTTAGCCTCCAGCAAGTATGTTTTCTTTCAGTTGACTCGGTGACCAAATAAGAACGTGTTGATTTCATGTACATAATTTCATCTTGTGGTCAGCATATGAAGGTAGCAGAGTTTTTTTATAAATCAAGCAGGTATGCTGTTATGAGATTTGATTGACTGCTGTATCTAAAAAATAGTTCACTGAAGCTGATATAGTATTGAGGCAGGTACATTGTTTACTTACCATTAAGTTGAGAGTGGGTTAAATTAAAAGCTTTGATAGAAAATGCTGTGTTATGATATTAATGTAGTATGATATGTTTTCTGAGGTGAGTAGTGGAAGTTGTATGGGAGCTATGAATAAGCAGTAAAATCCTAATCTCGCTTGATATTAGTCTCCTCTAAAGTATCGCCTGTATGGTGTAGTATGACGGAAGAAATAATTGATAATTATCCAAGTCCATAGTGAAGATCGTAGTACGGGGTTTAGAGTGGGTACTGTAAGATATGTATTAAGTTAAAAGTTTTGATGGATGGTATTTGGTATTTATCTGCTCGAAATGGTGTTGTACGAGTATCAGGAAGGTCGGAAAAAAGTTGATAATGCTTCAAGTTCAATAGTGAAGACACCGATGTTGAGAGTGGGTATTTGGAATGATATAATTCTAGTAGGATATGGAAGAAGTATTTACATATTCATCTTTAAATCTTACCATGAAAGTAGGTTGGGAGTTGATTAAATTAAAAGTTTTAATGAAAGAAGGTTGAGTTATTATATTAATATAGTATAATATGTTGCCTTAGATGAGTACTTGAGAGCTGTGAGTAATATGTGGAATATGTTGTAGATGAGTAGTGAAAGTTGAAAATATAAGATTTCCAATTTCTTTACTGAAAAACAAGAACAACTGTAAATAATATATACCAAATCAATTTTTCACACAATATTTATCCACATCAAATTCATTATCTATTTTTATATCTTAAGTTATAAACTTTTTTCTCTGTATTTCACATCCAAAAAGCGATCCAGAGCAAATGTCTGTGTTAGGCTATGAGAGTTCGGCAGCAAAATCCCATGATATTTCTTATCATCTGTCTTGCTCTAACACATTAGGAAGCTTTAGTGAACATCTCACTCGGGACTTGGTCATATACTTCCTAGCTGTGGATATGTATGTATGTAACACTGAGATGAATTAATGTAATGTTGTGTAGTGCAAAAGAAAAACTTTCATGGGTGATATGGGGATTGAATCGATGTATGTTATGCACTAGATTGTTGGTATATGTCCTTATTTGATTGAAGCAAAATAGTTTCACGACTACCTTACCAAGATTTAAATATAGTTGAAATTCATAAAAATGTTGAATCGACGTCAAGAACATGTTAATACTTGTTTTGAGCACGAGCAGTGGAAATCGTGATCATTGCAGCATGTTATGAAATTCAATATCTAAAAATAGACCACATGAAGGTTATTGGATTGGAGAAGTGCTAGATATCAGCATGACGTCATCTTGGTTTTGCTGTTTTCAAGTGCTGCACTTAAGTAAGTTTTCTTAGCAGGGAAGTTGTAGATATCAGCATGAATCGAATTTCACAACATAACATCACCATGAACAGATTCTAGAAGATGTCAGTGGGGGTTCTTGGTTGCAAAGCTTTTACAGGATTCGAGTACAAACGCCATTTCTTGAGTAAAGTTCCCTAGCGACATTATCCGGTACTACCAGCATGCCTTGCTTTTGCTGTTTTTCTTTTATTAGCGGAGAAGTTGTAGATATCAGCATGCGCCTAGTCTTTTACAGGATTCGAGTGCAAACACCATTTCTTGGGTAAGGCTCCCTAGTGGCATTAGTCGGTACTACCAACTGCCTTAGTCTTGCTGTTTGCTTTTATTAGCGAGGAAGTTGTAGATATCACGTGTGACGTCATCTTGGCTCTTGCTGTTTACAGGTGCTGCACCTAAATAAGTTATATTAGCGGGGAAGTTGTAGATATCAACATCATTCGAATTTCTCAACATGACATCAGCTTGGTTTGATGTTTTCTTAGCATTATTATTATTATTGGGTTTAGCGGGTGTGTGTATTGATCTTTCGAGTCTAAACTCCATTTCTTGAGTAAGATTCCCTAGCAGCATTAGCCGGTACTATATATGTTGTTCATCTCGGACTTGGGGATACGAGATCACTTTGGGGATATGAGATCACTTTGGGGATATGAGATCACTTTCAGCACTCTCTAGCAAAAGGCAATAGCATAGGTCTTTGATTTTGTTTCTGCAGCTCGCTTATTTTTCATCTCGAGTCTTGGGGATACGAGATCACTTTTAGCACTCTCCAGCATAGGCAAGCAGCATAAGTTTCCGATTTTGTTTCTAGAGCTCGTTTATTTTTCATATCGAGTCTTAAGGATACGAGTTCACTTTGGGGATACGCATGATATAGATCAAAAGTGATACCTATGGGTTACATAAGGAAAGTAGGTTCACTTAATCTGCAAACAACAAAATTTGCTTGACAGCGACGCCCGAAGTGAGCAATAATCATTCTTGCTTCAATTATGACTCTTAAGCGACGTGTGCCGGAGAAAATATATTAAGTATAATCTAAAATATTCAATGTAAATAAAAATTGTATTATGGTTATAATGCCATTTATTGAAATAATTTGTTTTAATTACATTATAGTTTAAATCGATAGTCTTTTTTCTTTAGTTCAGGAAAACCAAGAGTTCAAAGATATAGACTGATCCTTACTCCTTTAGACCAAGATGGATTTAGAAAATTCCTTGTGCACAATTTTCATAAATAACATCTCTCCGTCTTTATTTTTTGCGATCTTTGTTGGAATATCCTGATTTTTCGAGCTGTTGGTAGGGGACAGTCGACTCGTTTTTGGATGAAAAACTTTGTTCTTTATTTCTAGAAAGCATCGATTTCATAGATGTAGACTGAGCCTTATATGAATATTCTTTACGACTTTCGTCCGTAGGCTTTAGAAGGTTTGTAGTATCCTTAGAACTCATGTTGGAATTATTACGTAATTAGCTTGCCAACAGCGGTCTGTTTAGGTAAAGAGCAAAACATCAAATGAAAAACAAGTTATGAAACTATTATTTATATGTATTTGACACGTGGTCTTGGAGGCAGCAATTTGTCCTTGACCTCTAAAGTCACCTTAACCTTTGAAACCGAAAGTGTCTGCTCTTGGGTAACCTTTTGAAACCAACAGTGTCGAATCTGGGAGGCTACAATTTGACCATGATATAGCTTCGACAAGAATATGGTAATTTTATCTTCGTAATATTGGTCTGGTTGGCCTAATTTTTCTTGCTGTTAAGCTGTTATCAGACCTGTTTGAAAGGCTGTTAAGCTGTCATCAGACCCGTTTGAAAAGCTGTTAAGCTGTTATCAGAGCTGTTTCAAAAGCTGTTAAGCTGTTATCAGACCTGTTTGAAAAGCTGTTATAAGAACTGTTTAAAAGCTGTTAAGCTGTTAACAGAGCTGTTTGAAAAGCTGTTAAGCTGTTATCAGAGCTGTTTCAAAAGCTGTTAAGCTGTTATCAGAGCTGTTTGAAAAGCTGTTTAAAAGCTGTTAAGCTCTTATCAGAGCTGTTTGAAAAGCTGTTAAGCTGTTATCAGAGCTGTTTAAAAGCTGTTAAACTGTTATCAGAGCTGTTTGAAAAGCTGTTAAGATGTTATCAGAGCTGTTCGGAAAGCTGTTTATCTGTTATCAGATCTGTTTTGAAAAGTTGTACAGAATCCCCTGCGGCGTAGTTGATTATAGGAAAGTAAGGTTGTAGCCTCCAAGACACACACTTCCGGATCAAGGTCAAGGACAAAATGCCCTTCTGGGTTCAAAGGTGATGACAGAGGTCAAGATCAAGCCCACATGTCAACGTATTTTCTCACACTCACGCTCAACCTAGCATTCTGGGTAAAAGGCTCAATCGCCCGAGAGCCCTCTGTAGTAGGCAAATATTATTAAAGAATACCTTCAGGAGTTCTGGACTTAGCAGGGAAATTGAATAAAAAAGAATAACATATATAAAATATCATTATTGATTTAATATAAATTAAAAAAAATATTAGCATTTAATTCTTAGTGTATCATTCTATTGTTGGGCTTCCTGATTTCAATATATCTATAACATATTCTTTATTTTCCAATAATGTATATCTTAGGCTTAAGACAATTAAAACAAATTACTTCAATAAATGGAATTATAGCTATATGTAATACATTTTTTTATTTACAATACACTAGACTTAGATCATATGTTTTCTGCGGCTGCTCCCTGTTACTCTGATGGAAGTAAGTAATGTTTCCCAATGGTAGAGTATCCGTTGTGCTATTAACATTTAATTCTATGGTTGGGCTTCCTTAATTCAATATTATTTTTTTCTTTCTCACATTCAGAAATATGTGATGCTAATTCTTTAGCAGAATAAAAATAGAACAAATATCTATCGCATCTATACAATCTAGCCTTATGTTTTGAAGTTTGTTTCCATGCAAGCCGTAAAAGATTTTTAATCCAGCAGAAATGAAACCTGTTATTACTTTCATCATAATCATCATCATCATCATCATCATCATCATCATCATCATCATCATCATCCTGCTCATAATTATTTTGTATCATTAATAGATTCACATGTCGCTTCATCTTGTGTTTCGTTGGTGTAACTAGAACAGTGGTGAAGGAACGCTCTTTCTTTAGGATGAACACGTTTATTGTTATATCGTTCTGGTCTTCAAATTGTTTAATCTGTTCAAGCGTCATAGAAAATGTTATTCCAGTTAAATTTAGCACAGTCGAATAATGTGGATATGATGATTTCCTGGAGGAGTTAATATTTCCAGGGCATAGTGCTGATGTCACGGTCCAAGCGAAGCATGCTTTATCAATATTTTTTACATTAATGCAAGCTTGCTTTAAAGCAATCTCCTTCGGTAGAGGTATGTACGAAGATCCTCGGTGCTGTTCAAATTTGTTGATATGTACTGCTAAATGTATAATGGAGTCCAATGTCCAGCCGCTATCTTTTTCTCGAAACTCATCCGGCTGAGTGAGTATTGAATCCAAAATGTTAACTTTATACCACTCATTTAAATTATCGTCTACATTTATTGGAGCAGTTCTTGCTTGTTAATATTTAACATCTTTTATAACTTCATTGTCACCGATATCCTTAACAAAATCAGCACACAACTTTGTATTAACTTTAATATTGAGATGGCGTTTTAAAATATTCTTAATACGGCGTATAAATAAATCACCAGCATCCTGCATAAATAGCTTAGGATCTGTATGGTTTATATTTACAATAATTCCAGCTCTAATTCTGTCTGTGAATACTGATCTTATTTCCTCCCACTTTACAAAATCACTTTTTTTTACACGATGAGTAATTCCTCCACCACGACCGTTTTGTACCACTCTTTTTACTAAAAAAACTTTCATTTATTAGCCTTAAACTAAACCCACTCCCAACCTAATGCTTTCATGTTTTTTTTTTACCACCCCAATAACCTTCATGTGGTCTATTTTTAGATATTGAATTTCATAACATGCTGCAATGATCACGATTTCCACTGCTCGTGCTCAAAACAAGTATTAACATGTTCTTGACATCGATTCAACATTTTTATCAATTTCAACTATATTTAAATCTTGGTAAGGTAGACGTGAAACTATTTTGCTTCAATCAAATAAGGACATCGATTCAATCCCCATATCACCCATGAAAGTTTTTCTTTTACACTACACAACATTACATTAATTCATCTCAGTGTTACATACATACATATCCACAGCTAGGAAGTATATGACCAAGTCCCGAGTGAGATGTTCACTAAAGCTTCCTAATGTGTTAGAGCAAGACAGAGGATAAGAAATATCATGGGATTTTGCTGCCGAACTCTCATAGCCTAACACAGACATTTGCTCTGGATCGCTTTTTGGATGTGAAATACAGAGAAAAATGTTTATAACTTAAGATATAAAAATAGATAATGAATTTGATGTGGATAAATATTGTGTGAAAAATTGATTTGGTATATATTATATACAGTTGTTGTTTTTTTTCAGTAAAGAAATTGGAAATCTTATATTTTCAACTTTCACTACTCATCTACAACATATTCCACATATTACTCACAGCTC
Organism: Dioctria linearis; assembly: GCA_963930735.1. Classification (NCBI taxonomy): domain Eukaryota; kingdom Metazoa; phylum Arthropoda; class Insecta; order Diptera; family Asilidae; genus Dioctria; species Dioctria linearis. The sequence continues at coordinate 53,359,989 of OZ005743.1, read as the reverse complement.
TCAAGTACTCATCTAAGGCAACATATTATACTATATTAATATAAGAACTCAACCTTCTTTCATTAAAACTTTTAATTTAATCAACTCCCAACCTACTTTCATGGTAAGATTTAAAAATGAATATGTAAATACTTCTTCCATATCCTACTAGAATTATATCATTCCAAATACCCACTCTCAACATCGGTGTCTTCACTATTGAACTTGAAGCATTATCAACTTTTTTCCGACCTTCCTGATACTCGTACAACACCATTTCGAGGAGATAAATACCAAATACCATCCATCAAAACTTTTAACTTAATACATATCTTACAGTACCCACTCTAAACCCCGTACTACGATCTTCACTATGGACTTGGATAATTATCAATTATTTCTTCCGTCATACTCCACCATACAGGCGATACTTTAGAGGAGACTAATATCAAGCGAGATTAGGATTTTACTGCTTATTCATAGCTCCCATACAACTTCCACTACTCACCTCAGAAAACATATCATACTACATTAATATCATAACACAGCATTTTCTATCAAAGCTTTTAATTTAACCCACTCTCAACTTAATGGTAAGTAAACAATGTACCTGCCTCAATACTATATCAGCTTCAGTGAACTATTTTTTAGATACAGCAGTCAATCAAATCTCATAACAACATACCTGCTTGATTTATAAAAAAACTCTGCTACCTTCATATGCTGACCACAAGATGAAATTATGTACATGAAATCAACACGTTCTTATTTGGTCACCGAGTCAACTGAAAGAAAACATACTTGCTGGAGGCTAAAAGTACAAACCTTACGATTTAAAGGTAAACAAATAACACTCTCCTCTTCCACGCTCTTCACTGAAGCTTTCATAGCCTACTATATTAATATTATGTCAAAACCCATCCAACAAAACTTTCAATTTAATCCACAACTTACAGCACCCTCTCTCAACCTCCACCACGGTCTTCACTATGGGCTTAAAGAATTATCAGTTTTTCCTCCTTCATACAACACCATTTGGATGATACTTTAGACAGATAAATATAAAGCGACCTTGCTGATAATGTTTTTATTCCTTACTCACAGCTCCCAAACAACTTCCATTACTCATCTAAGACAAGATACCAGACTACATTAATATCATAACACCACCTTCATTCCTCAAAACATTTAATTAAACCTACTCCCAACCTAATGGTAAGAAAATAATGTGATCACCCCAATAGTATGAAGATAAAATTATCATATTCTTATCAGCTTCATGTGAACTATGATATCGGGGTCAAACAAATCTCATAACAGCGTGATTGATTGAGAAATGTTATTGAAAATAAGAAACAAGTCGTCATAAAATGTAAGACTTTTCAATACAAACTCCTAGATACAAAAACACATTAATCGTTCAATTTGTCTGCTTTACTCGGACGTATTTGTTTACTCAAGATATCAAATTACCAGCCGGCTGGCCACCTTTTCTAATGCTTTAATTTCCATTACTTCTAATGATTTCATGTGTCGTACCATCCCAAGCAGCCGTCATTTATTTTTACACATCGAATATCATAACATGATTATATAAAAGACACCTACAGACCACAACTGACGTTATAGTTGTTGTTGTTGTTGTTTTTTTCAGCAAAAGAAATTTTCAATTATTACTTCCACTACTCATCCAAGACATCATATCCTACAGATTAATATCAGCTGTTGTTTTCAGCTAAAGTAATTGGGGATCTTACATTAAAAAACATAAATCGCTCAATTTGTTTACTTTACTCGGCTGCTGTGCGAATTTGTTTAAGTAGATATACTATGGCGTTTCTGGCCCACTTTTTTAGCCTCCAAGATTTCGCCACAGATGGCGCCACCGTCGCTAGGCGGTTTGAGCCCTTGCTAAATGTAGGGTTGTGTCTTGGTTGTATTGGTTTGTGTCTTGGATACATCATTGCGTCTTGGATGCACCATGTGTTGCGCCTAAATGTAGGCTTTTGGTTTCATTGAGTCTCGACTGCGCCCTAGCGGGATTAATCGGTACTATCGGGATGTGTCATTTGGTCTTGACTGCGCCTTAGCGGCATTAGCCGGTACTACCAGTATGCTCCCGTACTACGGTTTCCTTAAATAGATATGTGGTGCGCCTAAATGTAGGCTTTTGGTTTCATTGAGTCTCGACTGCGCCTTAGCGGGATTAATCGTTACTACCGGGATGTGTCATTTGGTCTTGACTGCGCCCTAGCGGCATTAGCAGGTACTACCAGCATGCTCCCGTACTACGGTTTTCTTAAATACATACAGAGGTGCGCCTAAGTGTAGGCTTTTGGTTTTGAACTAATATTAGTAATAATTAAAGTTAACGCTAGGAAATTTTTGTTCATGCCAATGGATTCTAGATGGTTGGGGTGGGGGGGAACTACCAGCATGCCTTGATTTTGCTGTTTTCTTTTATTAGCGGGAGAGTTCTAGATATCGGCATGACGTCATCATGGTTTTGCTGCACCTAAATAAATTTTCTTTGCAGGGAAGTTGTAGATATCAGCATTATTCGAATTTCACAACATGACATCACCATGAACAGATTCTAGACGATGTCAGTGAGGGTTCTGGGGTATGTGTGTATTGAAAAGTCTTATGTTTTATAAACACTTGTTTTTATTTCCAATAAAATTTCTTATTATAAAAGTATTTCTTATAGCACATTGTCCAATATGAACTTGGCAAGATAGCGCATTTGTGTTAATCTCTATTAGTTTTCCACAGTTGTATTCATCTTCAACGTTAATAATGATTTCATCCTCTCCAACTATCTTCTGCACCCAATGAACTTTTTCAGCTCCCTTTACATATACGGTTTTGTTTCGAAGCAGTGGTTCAAGTATAGTGTACAGCTTGTGATACGGTATGTAGCCATCATCCCAGCGGAATCCATGAAAATTGTGTTGAAGCCATTTTACTTGTCCCTTTTTTGCTGAAGTCAAATCTTTGTATCTGAACGGTGGTTGAAATATAAAGTGCTGCATCTGGTTTTCATTGCTTAAAATTGCCAGTTCTTTAGTGATGAATTCATTGAGATTTGTTTTGAATCCTTGGACGTCTACGATGACAGCCATTTTTTTAATTTAACTTTCTAACTTCACTTGTCAGCGGACTGTATTCCACTATTCGATCGTGTAGAAGCAGACAATATGTTGTTGTATTAGCCGGTATATTTTCAGATGTCTTGAAATCTAGCCTTATGTCAACAGGTCCAGTTTTTATTGTTTCGTTTTGATGTGAGCAATCAATGACAGCGATCGGAGCATCGGTTTTGAACTTCTCCCATGTGAGGAACTTCTGATACTGATGACCATAGTATGATTGTGCAAACTTTATATACATCTCATGCAGCAATGCGTATCTATTCAAATCAAATTTCAAATTCAAATCATCATAGGGATATGATTCTGAGTTCAAATGAACTTTAACATCGGTGAGTTGACAGTGATCAAACTTGCTTGCATCTTTGGTTTTATCGTTCCTTCGATCCGTTTGTAATGCTAAGATGATAAATCGAGGCTTCTCCAGTTGAGTGGAAGTCTTAACTGACCAGGTTTGATGCGTGGATTCCGGTAGTACTGGATACTCATATATGTCCCAGCTGCGGAATGGTATTTGTATCGGGCGACCTCTCCCGATAATTTTAAATAGTTGCAGCTTTTCATCATCGGATACTGTAACATGCGGAATGCTCCATTGAAGTTTGGTAATTTCAATTTTCACCACATCAGTTGGTGATATAATGGCATTTTCGTCTGTCCTGCTTCGGATCAATATGAGTTCATGTTTGGAATTTATTAGAATTTTCTTGTAATCTTCAGCGAATCCCAATAAATATTTCAGAGGTACACAGTAGTTAAACAGTCCATTGGCTGGTATAACGGATGAATCTGGTGACCAACTGCCGTTGAGTAGTATCCTGCTTACATTTGCATTTAGCGATACGTGGTTTTTTAATGTTGTCGCAATCCCAAGATTTCTTGTACGATCGATTTCCACTGCATTCAATTCATAGCGTATTTCCTCAAAAAGAAATGGTAGAGCGTTGTTAGCTAATTTTGCAGTTGCTGAAACGGCTCCATCCAGCTTTGTGAGCGACCCCTCAATGTAAAGAAAACTCCTGCTGGGTAGAAGATTCAAGTCCTGATGTTGTACAGAGATACGGATTTCATCGCTGTTTTTAAATGATGTTAGAAATGGTGAATAGGAGTGATGTTCAAATTTAGTAACACTGTTATCAAAGCGAGCGTCTGGTGCAATATCTAGTATTCCTTTATTCATTGTTTCAGCGTTAAGCCTATCGATTGTAAATATGCTGTATTTGCAGGTGTTAATGTAGGTCTTTGCCGCTTCAAGGTTGTCCGCTGACTAGTGATCTTGTCTGCTCCGAACTCGTATTTATCATTATTGTATATCAACATGCTGTGGCTTCAAATGTAACCTGATGGTTATAGTCTCTCCTCTGAAGTTGATTAAGTCACCGTCTTGGTCAAGGAGCTTCAATGTTAGAGAACTTATACGTTTGGTGTTCACAGGCAAATAGATTACATTTTTGGGTACCTCCACTATTTTATACCCAGGCCCCACGTTCGGTGAAAACTCGTGGAGAGTGTGTACTTGTGTGTTGTTGAAGAATGATCCTGATATAATATTACATTCGATGCGTATAGTATTTACTTTAATGATGTTGACTGGCAACTCTGATGTATGCACTATATTAGGAGATAAGTTTCTTTTACTGAATCCTAGCAGAGGAGCTATGGATCTCTGTTTTTCAAAATGTATTTCTTCAGTTGCCTTAACTTCACTCTTCAATGTATTATTGTTAGCCTTTATTGTAACCTTTATCCTTCTCCCTTCTTTATCCAAGTATCCTTGTACATATTTTGCTATATCATCAATCTCATAGGATCCAACAGGTATCTCAACAACCTCATTCCCTACATGAACCAGATTATTGCTCACATCAATATTTGGTATAGAGTTGTACGTTTGAAAATCAATTAATCCACAAACATAATCCGTTGCTAGCTCCAGCGGAGGAAAGTACTCAGCAGTGAGTAGAGATGAATTTCCCGTGAGAGTAAGTGTTAATGACATGGCGGTTGATAATGAACTGTCACAATTTCAATATAGATACATTTATTTATAGATAATAATTAATGGCTATAACAATTATATAAAAACTCTAAACATAAGTGTCCGCAAATTACTGCATCATAGTTCTGATAAGAACTGTAGTTGTACGTAATATTACTACCCAAGTAGTTTATGAGCTCCCGTGGTGGTTGGAGATTGCCAAAGCTATCAAATTATTCGATGTTATCACCTTTCTTGTAGTACGCTACCCAGTGTGTACCTGCTCCAGTTGAGATGTCCAAGTTAACAATACCGCTTTCTCGCTTCCATGGCTTTTTAGGTAGATTATCACGCATAAATACTCCTCTGAAGTGCGGTAAGTGTGTGGAATACTTGTGGAGATCCAACTCGTTTAGCGGTCGTTTGGGTAGCGTCTTTAATAGTTTTTTGGTTGAGGTTGTAGATAGAGTCCAAGTCCTTTTCTGTACGGCTTCAGCAACAGCCCGTTTCCATCTTTACCAACCGCTATAGTTTCCATTGCTTTATTATGACGTTTGCTTTCTTCCAATTTTGGCTTTGCCGCACTTGTATCATTTACTGCTTTAGCTATGCCTGCTGCACCTCCCGATAGTGCTCCCAATGCTGAAAGCCCAGCAAACAACGGGATGAGGAACGGAAGTGCCCCACCAACCTTTGGTACAGGTATCACTCGTGGAGTTTTAATTGATTTCTTCTTTCTTTTCACAATATTTTTAGCTGCACTAAGAGCTATTTTTGTAGCTTCCGTCAAGTCTTTTGGTTTTTTGATTTTTAAAATCTTACGTGCATTTCGTGCTGCTTCTCGGAATGTGGGTTGGCGTTTATTTTTAGCCTTAAGACCCATACCTAGCTTAATTTTAGCCTTCATTGCGTTTGTTATAAGCCAGGCGTTGGCACCTTCACTCAAATTTGTTCTACCTCCAGAGGAAGCCAAATCACATTCAGTGTTTATTTTCGATGATGTAGCATGTGAAAAGCAAGATAATGTGCGATCCTATTTTTGCATGGGTCGCCACGAAGATATAGACAGCTTCTATCTCTGTCAAGCATATACGCATATACCAAAGCACTTAATACGTGACAATGCTAATTTAATCATCTTATTCAAGCAAGATGTCTTGAATTTGAAACATATCTATAATGATCATGTGAACACAGACATGAAGTTTGATAAATTTCCAAGAGCCTGTGCTGAGTGTTGGAAGCATGAATATGGTTTCTTGATGATTGATAAGGATAGCTCATTAAACAAGGGGCGCTACCGTAAAGGATTTGATACCTTCATTGTACTATAAAAGGATGAAACATGCGAAACCTTCTTAAGTCGAAGTTGTAACTCAGTCGAAAGCACACCGAGTCCTGTAGACCTGCTGAGTAGATTAAAGCTGTTCACCTATTATCAGACCTGTTTGAAAAGCTGTTAACCTGTTATCAGACATCTGAAGAAGAATTCGCAACACCGAAACATTCAAGAACATTGACAGGAAGGTCTCCTGTCACCTCCCCCGATACGTCTGGATACATAGTTTCAAACTATTTAAAGCTATTCACTGATAATAGCCCTAAAATTGATCCAACCTATGGAGTTTACTATGATGACAACGCGTGGAGAATCGGTAATTCAACGTTTGATTTTGATGATGTAGGAAATATTTTTATCAAGGGGAAGAGCTATAAAACAACTTTGGGGTTATGTGAGCTGCTATTTATGAAAGATCCTGTAAAAAGTCTATATACTAAAGAGGATTTAACTAATTATGGATATATTTTGCGAGATACCAATGCATACAAACGTGACTATGCTGAAGATGGGCAAATAAAGGGTACTAGAGCGGCTAAGTATAAAGCTATAATCAGTAAACTTATACAGCATAAAGGCATGGGACTAATGCGTCTGCCTAAAGAAAACATTGATCACATTTACTGGGATGATCCAAATGAATTAGTGGATAGACTGCGTCTTCTAATGGCATCAAAGCAGGCCGGAAACACCAGTCACAACAATGAAATTGTATCTATCCTGGAGGAGTTGCGAGAAGCGGATATTATTGTTTAAATACTACTTCATTACCATACTTCATCACAATCTACAGATGAGCGTTGACAAGTTTGGACGTTTCTCTAAGCGAGGATATCTTGGGGCAGGTGAACGTGGACCAACAGGAGCTCAGGAACCAGCCGGTAAACAAGGAATTCAAGGACCAGATGGTAAACGAGTAGCTCAGGTTCCAGCTGGTGAACAAGGAGAGCGGGGTATTGGATTTAATTTAACGATAAACGGAGACTACGATCTAAACTCAAAGTGTATAAAACGACTTGGTGAACCCCTTGAAAATGATGATGCTACTACCAAAGACTATGTTGACAAGGAAATTAAAATAAGTGTTGAAGAAATAAAAAAAACTATTAATATAGAGGTGACAAATTTAACGCTATATATCAATGATGAAATCGCGAAGATTGAAAACTATCTGTTTACTTCAGTAATAAATAAGAAAGACTTGACACCAAAAGATGGTGTATATGAGTAAAAACTCTTGAGAAATCTGTTTCATTTATAATTACGATGAGTAAGAGACAAGTGGTAAATGAGCTGCATAAACCAGCGAGAAAAAATTTTAAACGACGTCGTGTGATTATCAAAGGACTAGATGACTTGTGGCAGGCAGACTTGGTTGAAATGGATCCCTACAAGTATGTGAACAAGGGTTACCGCTATCTGCTGACAGTAATTGATACCTTCTCCAAATATGCATGGGCAATTCCAATTAAAAGAAAAACTGGTGCAGAAGTAAGAGATGCCATGCAATCTATATTAAGCGAGGGACGAATACCTAAAAACCTGCAGACTGATGATGGAAAGGAATTCTACAACAGCCTCTTTAAAAATCTAATGCTGAAGCATGCAATTAATCATTACTCTACGTACAGTTTCCTCAAAGCATCAATAGTGGAACGATTTAACCGAACTCTAAAGGATATGATGTGGAAGGAATTCAGCTTTAATGGAACTTATCAGTGGATTGGTATGGTAAAGAAACTGCTCACTGAATACAACTCAAGAATACATCGAACTACGAAAATGAGACCACGTGATATCAACACCCCCAATGAGAAACAACTGCTTTCAACTGTATACAGTCATATAAAGATTGTTGTTCCTGCAAAGTATAAAGTTGGAGATTTTGTACGCATCAGCAAATACAAGCATATGGACAGCTGAGATTTTAAAATTATTAAAGTTCAAAACACAAACCCCATCACATATCGGCTGAAAGATTATCAAGGAAATCCAATCACAGGAGGCTTTTATGAATTGGAGCTGCTGATAGTTAAACACCCAGACCTATATCTCGTAGAGAAAATTTTAAAGAAGAGTGGAGATAAAGCTTACGTTAAATGGCTCGGATTTTCATCAAAACACAATTCTTGGATTAATAACAAAGATGTTTTATAATTTCTTGAAAAAACACCTATAATACAATTTAAAATAAATATATATTTATAATACTTTATACATGTAGCTATAATGCAAATTACTTTAATAAATGAAACTAAAACTATAATACATAATTTATTTACCTAGATTTAGATTCTTTCTGGAGTTGCCACTTGTTGATCTGATGAAATGGAGTAATGCCCCAAGGTTAAGTATCCGTCGTTCCGCTCATAATATGTCGCTTATTTTCATAAGGACTCATATCCAAATAAATGCACAGCTACACACATCCACCCGCGCCTTAGGTAACGTTTCCTCAGCCACCAAGTAGCCCAGCCCAACATATTAAAGTAAACAACTGAAACCAAACTCAAGCTGACAAGTATACTGCCCCCGATATAAATTCGCTTAGGGTATTTCACATCATTACTTAAGCCGTATACATTCTACCCAAGCCTTGGTATAGGTAACGTAGCCGAATCCAACACACCACAGACAATCCTAGTCATAGTATCAGATATTGCCACTAAAGCTCTCAGCCAACCTCCAGTACCTATCCCCAAGCCCAAGATGATGTAGTACCGACTAATGCCACCAGGGGAACTTGCTCAAGAAATGGTGTTTGCACTCGAAAGAGCAACTGTGAATTTTCTCTGCACGCACCCCCAAGACCCAATAATAATAATAATTTGCTGATATCTACAACTTCCCTGCTAAGAAAACGTGCGGGTTTTGAAAACAGCAAAACCATGATGACGTCATGCCAATATCTAGAACTCTCCCGCTAATGCATGCTGGTAGTTCCGGCTAAGGCCGCTAGGGTACCTTACTCAAGAAATGGCGTTTGCGCCCAAACAGATGTCGCTAATATCTCGAAAACCAAAGCCCGTAGAGGATTTCTGATGAAAATTTCGTTCCCCCTCCCACCCCATACCACCAAGAATCCATTTCCATGAGCAAAAATAACTTGAAATATTAATACGCTAATGTCTCGAAAACCAGAGCCCGTAGAGGATTTCTGATGAAAATTTCATTACCCCCCCCCCCCCCCCTCCCTCTCTTTATTATACCCCCCCCCCCCTCTAGAATCCATTGGCATGAACAAAAATTTCCTACTATTAACTTTAATTATTAGTTCAAAACCAAAAGCCTACATTTAGGTGCTCAAGAAAAATCAATTATTACTAATATTAATTCAAAACCAGCCGCAACACTTGAAAACAACAAAAGCCTACATTTAGGCGCACCACATATCCAAAAAAGTGAAGCAAAAAACTGCCCAAAACCGTAGCATGCTGCCACGTGTGGGCAAAAGTGAAGCAAAAAACTTCCCAGAACCGTAGCATGCTGCCACGTGTGGGCCAAAAGTGAAGCAAAAAACTTCCAAAAGAATCGTACCACACATCCAAAGCCGTAGTACCGGAGCATGCTGGTAGTATCGGCTCACTGACATCTTCTAGAATCTGTTCATGGTGATGTCATGTTGTGAAATTCGAATGATGCTGAACAAAGCCTACATTTAGACGCAGCACCCCCATGAGCGAAAAAAACTTGAATTATTACTAATATTAACTATATCTAAAAAGGTAAAATCGCTAATATCTCTAAAACCAAAGCCCGTAGAGATTTCTGATGAAAATTTCGTTCCCCCTCTAACCCACGCCCCTCTAACACCTTCTAGAATCTATTGGCATGAACAAAACTATCCCAGGTAGCTTGAATTATTAATAATATTAACTATAAAAGAAAAGGTAAAATCGCTAATATCTCGAAAACCAGAGCCCGTAGAGGATTTCTGATGAAAATTTCATCCCCCCTAATACCACCACTCCAACCATCTAGAATCCACTGGCATGAACAAAAATTTCCTAGCGTTAACTTTAATTATTACTAAAATTAGTTCAAAACCAAAAGCCTACATTTAGGCGCACCACATATCTATTTAAGGAAACCGTAGTACGGGAGCATGCTGGTAGTACCCGCTAATGCCACTAGGGCGCAGTCAAGACCAAATGACACATCCCAATAGTACCGATTAATCCCGCTAGGGCGCAGTCGAGACTCAATGAAACCAAAGGCCTACATTAAGGCGCAACACATATCTATTTAAGAAAACCGTAGTACGGGAGCATGCTGTTAGTACCGGCTAATGCCGCTAGGGTGCAGTCAAGATCAAATGATACATCTCGGTAGTATCGATTAATCCCGCTAGGGCGCAGTCGAGACTCAATGAAACCAAAAGCCTACATTTAGGTGCAACACATGGTGCATCCAAGGCGCAATGGTGTATCCAAGACACAAACCAATACAACCAAGACACAACCCTACATTTAGCACGGGCTCAAACCACCTAGCGACGGTGGCGCCATCTGTGGCGAAATCCTGGAGGCTAAAAAAAGTGGGCCAGAAACGCCATAGTATATCTACTTGTTTACATTATTCGAGCGCGAATTTGTTTATGCAAGGAATCAAATTAGAAGCATTCCACCTGAAGAGCAAAATTAGGCATTTACTAATTTCCATTACTTATCTAAGTGAACATATCTATCAACATTCCTCCAATCAGCTTTGCCTGATCTATTTTTAGATATATGATCACATGGCGCAATGTTTATAAAAGACACCTACAGATTAAGATCATCAAATCTTTAATCCACAACTACGATTACAGTTGTTGTTGTTTTTGTTTTTCAGCTACTAATATTAATTACACCTGAGAAGGTAAGATCGCTCATATCTCGCGTAGAGGATTTCTGATGAACATTTTACCCCTAGTACTAATACTATTGACATGAACAAAAATATGAATTAGTATTAATACTTATTACACTAATTTTTTAAGGGAATTTCACATTTATTATCTACATAAATACACAGCTGTGGATACCCGCGCCTTAGACAACGTTTGCTCAGCCACCAAGTAGCCCAGCCCAACATACCACAGGCACTCATACTAAAGTGAACAGCTAAAACCAAACTAAAGCTGACAAGTATACAGCCCCGATATAAATTCGGTTAGGGTATTTCACATCATTACTTAATACACATTCTACCCAAGCCTTGGTACAGGTAACATAGCCCAGTCCAAGACACCTCAGGCAGTCCTAGTCATAGTATTAGATATTGCCACTAAAGCTCTCAGCCAACCCCCAGTACCCATACACAGGAGGGGGCACCTCAAGGTCAAATTGTAGCCTCCAAGACAAGATCAAACTTAACCAGCAACCTCCACCAATAAAGATTCCCACCACTTTACAAATATTTATAGCTACGATCTCTGAGATGAAAAATAATCGAGCTCCAGAAACAAAATCAAAGACCTATGCTATTTTTCCTATGCTGGAGAGTGCTAAGAGTGATCTCGTATCCCCAAATTGATCTCGTATCCCCAAAACTCGAGATGAAAAACTTAATGTCAACTTAGAGGCTACAAGTCCGAGATGAAAAATAAGCGAACTCCAGAAAAAAATTGAAAACCTATGCTATTTCCCTATACTGAAGAGTGCTGAAAGTGATCTGGTATCCCCAAAATTCTAGATGAAAAATAAGCGAACTCCAACAACAAAATCGAAATCCTATGCTATTTCCCTATGCTGGAGAGTGCTGAAAGTGATCTCGATCCCCAAAGTGATCTCGTATCCCCAAAACTCGAAATGAAAAACTTAATGTCAACTTAGAGGCTACGAGTCCGAGATGAAAAATAAGCGAACTCCAGCAACAAAATCGAAATCTTATGCTATTTCCCTATGCTGGAGAGTGCTGAAAGTGATCTCGTATCCCCAAAGTGATCTCGTATCCCCAAAATTCGAGATGAAAAATAAGCGAACTCCAGCAAGAAAATCGAAATCCTATGCTATTTCCCTATGCTGGAGAGTGCAGTAAGTGATCTCGTATCCCCAAATTGATCTCGTATCCCCAAAACTCGAAATGAAAAACTTAATGTCAACTTAGAGGCTACGAGTCCGAGATGAAAAATAAGCGAACTCCAGAAAAAAATTGAAAACCTATGCTATTTCCCTATGCTGAAGAGTGCTGAAAGTGATCTCGTATCCCCAAAATTCGAGATGAAAAATAAGCGAACTCCAGCAACAAAATCGAAATCCTATGCTATTTCCCTATGCTGGAGAGTGCCGAAAGTGATCTCGTATCCCCAAAGTGATCTCGTATCCCCAAAGTGATCTCGTATCCCCACAGTGATCCCGTATCCCCAACATCCAAGACTCATGCCGCTAGGGGGCAGTCAAGACCAAATGGCACATCCCGGTAGTATCGATTAATCACGCTAGGGCGCAGTCGAGACTCAATGGTGCACCCAAGACACAATGGTGCAATGGTGTATCCAAGACACAAACCAATACAACCAAGACACAAACCTACATTTAGCACGGACTCAAACCACCTAGCGACGGTGGCGCCATCTGTGGCTAAATCCTGGAGGCTTAAAAAAGTGCGCCAGAATGAACATAGCTATACTACTATAGTTAATACAATTAATTTCCGTTCATTACAAGTTTAGTAACTACACATTATTAATAATATAATATCTTTTGAATTATAGATACTAAAATCAATTCGAAAAAAATGGAAGAAGTGGAGAACCACAACATTATATTGTACGTTTTAGCTATATTAAGTTTATTATAATTATGCATGTAAACATCTATTTACCTATAAAATAATTACTAAGCATTGCATTCAAAGCTCACTACTTTCAGAGAAAGAAAGTTTTCTCCTCAGAAGAATAAAACTTTCTTTTCCCCAGGGGGGAGGGATGTTGTGACTCAGGTACCTTTGCCCCGAATCACAACCATAATACCAATACATCAATGTATCATCCAATACGATATATTGATGTACCATTAATTGACCCTGAAAAAACATTTCAATTTAATTTCCTTTAAAATCTCATTCAAAGTTTTAAATGCATTCCCATATTATAACAATATGCAATTTAGCATAAATTGCATTTTGTTATCAGACACACATTCCACTCACACGGTATGCACACTTACCTACATACAGTGTCTCCTTACTTTTTTTTCCGCATGTACATTCTGCATACGTACAATACCTATTTTTTCAATCTAATTGTATGTACATACATACATACAATTATCACAATTATTCGCGCCCTCTTAAAATTAATATTTCAAGACGGGCGCACAAGTGCATATCAGATTACAGATTTGCATAGATGCATATAGCTTGCATCAAAACTTTTGTGCATTTTCTCACGTACGATTTTTCAACGTCGTGAGAAAGAAAAAGATAAGGGAAAAGCTTTAAAAAATATCATGGGTACCTGGGTGCAAGATCCCCAAACCTCGAGGAGTCGTTTTTTTTAATCCGCCTGGAAAAGTTCGTGTATTGAAACAAAAATTAATAATTAAAATAAAAGATTGTGAAAAGAAAAGAAAAGTTTGTGCATTGAAACAAAAAGTAATAATTAAAATAAAAGATTGTGTACTTAAGAATTTTCGATCACAGGAAAAGTTTGTGCATTGAAACAAAAATAATAATTAAAATAAAAGATTGTGTGCTTAAGAATTTTTCAACGTTTACTGAGGCTGTAATGCAATAATTTGATCTAATAAATTATATCGCTTTGAGAACTCGATGTGCAGTTTATGAAACAAAGAGGTTTCACTGTATTTACGTACAGATACTGTATGTGATTTCAATTCCAGAATTCGATGCACTTCTAGAATTCAACGTTTACTGAGGCTGTAATGCAATGATTTGATCTAATAAATTATGTCGCTTTGAGGACCCGATGTGCAGTTTTTGAAACAAAGAGTTTTCGCTGTAGTTACGTACAGATACTGTATGCGATTTCAATTCCAGAATTCGATGTACTTCTTGAATTCAATGTTTACTGAGGCTGTAATGCAATAATTTGATCTAATAAATTATATCGCTTTGAGGACTCGATGTGCAGTTCGTGAAACTTCGAGTTCTCTCAGTAACTGTGTACAGATACTGTAGTTGATTTCAATGTCGAGATTCAACGTAATTTATATTTTAATAATGGTGTTAAAATTTGTTAAATTAATATGCAATATAGATAAAGTTTCATAAAAGAAATAAGACCACTAAATAAAACTAATGTGAAGCGCTACTTATCCCCTTCATCCAGACAAACGGTACTCCAAATTCCACTGGGTACCCGGTCCCGTTCCTCGGGCAGTTGCTGGAACTTTCCTAATTTATGTAGGGCAAGATGTTTAACGCGGTTTTTCTTTCTTTTGTCTTAACTGCTTTATTACAATTTGATAAAAATAATAGAAACAAAGAGTTTTCGCTGTAGCTACGTACAGATACTGTATGTGATTTCAATTCCAGAATTCGATGCACTTCTAGATCAATGATTTGATCTAATAAATTATGTCGCTTTGAGGACTCGATGTGCAGTTTGTGAAACAAAGAGTTTTCGCTGTGGTTACGTACAGATACTGTATGCGATTTCAATTCCAGACTTCGATGTACTTCTAGAATTCAACGTTTACTGAGGCTTAATGCTATAATTTGATCTAATAAATTATATCGCTTTGAGAACTCGATGTGCAGTTTATGAAACAAAGAGCTTTCACTGTAGTTACGTACAGATACTGTATGTGATTTCAATTCCAGAATTCGATGCACTTCTAGAATTCAACATTTACTGAGGCTGTAATGCAATGATTTGTAAATTATGTCGTTTTGAGGACTCGATGTGCAGTTTGTGAAACAAAGAGTTTTCGCTGTAGTTACGTACAGATACTGTATGTGATTTCAATTCCAGAATTCGATGTACTTCTAGAATTCAACGTTTACTGTGGCTGTAATGCAATAATTTGATCTAATTAATTATATCGCTTTGAGGACTCGATGTGCAGTTCGTGAAACAAAGAGTTCTCTCAGTAACTGTGTACAGATACTGTAGCTGATTTCAATGTCGAGATTCAACGTAATTTATATTTTAATAAAGGTGTTAAAATTTGTTAAATTAATATGCAATATTGATAAAGTTTCCTAAAAGAAATAAAACTACTCAAAAAAATAATATGAAGCGCTACTTATCCCCTTAATCCAGACAAACGGTACCTCAAAGTCCTATGGTTACCCAGTCCTGTTCCTCGGGCAGTTGCTGGAACCTTACTAATTTATGTAAGCCCAGATGTTTAACGCGGTTTTCTTTTTTTTGTCTTAACTGCTTTATTATAATTTTATAAAAATAACACTTTACAAAAAAAAGAAGAGAACTTTAACAAAGAAAACAATTTCAAATTAAATTCCAAAAAACTTCACTGCTTGACTTTGACCTCTTGTCTCGGTGGTTTCTCTAATCCAACTTGTCTCCTTCTCTTGCTTGTCATCCGGGCGAGTTTTCTTTTTAGGACCTGCGTTGCCAGTTAAATTGGGGACAGAATTCGCCGCATTGGGGGCAGCCGCGCCATCTCTTGGGTTTCTTGGGTCCCCGCTCGGATGCATTGCTTCGTTTCCGTCATGGGCGTCGTAGCCAACGCATAGGATTTCAGCAAGCTTTTTTTTCTTCATTGCGGGGGAGACATGGAGATTTCGCAACATTGCCCCCCACTGCAGACTCGAAGTTACGACCGAGTATCTGTAACGGGAATAAAAAAAAAACATTTTGATAGACGTATCTAGATCTGTCTCCAAGAAAGAGAAAAGCGAAGGGTTTAAACTTATTTATCCAAGTGTCGGTTTGAGTAGAAAGGTCTTTGTTTCTTGACAGGGTATTCCTGCAGTCCGCCGATTCTCTGCTTATGAAGTATACCATCTCTCAACGGTACCAGTTACCTGCTAAAGAATATATTAGTATGGTTCTCTGATAATTTATTGAAACTGAGGCTCAAATTCTTGTCGTCGTATAATAAGTTTACGGGTTTAAGCTTGAGGTGTTTGTGGAGGCCTCCATTCTCCCGGGATTTACAAGGACTGACGACAGCTCTGTGTCACCGGAAGGCGCTCCACTGATCGAGGAGGCTCGGGTTCGTCGCCGAGTCCGGGGGGAGTGTGACAAGGAAAGGACCTCAGCAGATAGGTCTTTCATGCCCATATCTCTCAACTCCGTTCCTATTTGCTCTATCTTACATTATTCTATTCTTTAGTTTTGATTGGCCGATGTCCCGGTCGTAAGAGAGGGTAGAAACCTAAAGTGTTCCAAGTTATGTACATATATAAGGCTCAAAATATTCGCATGGGGCTATTTGGTTATGCGTAGATAAGCTAAAACACACAGCTTTGGCACTTCTGTGTTTTTTTTTTCTTTAAATCAAGAAAAGAAATTTGGGTCTTCAGCATGCTGCCTACTCTCCTAGGTCAAAAAAAATTTTTTTTTGTTTTTTTTTTAGATTGCACATCATCGTCATCAGCTTTTGTTGTCCTGGCTCGGAACTCCGTTCCGAGTTGAAGGCTCATCCACCATCCAATTATGCTGCGTCTGATTGGTTCGGGTTGCTACCATTTGTAAATGGGCGTCTGGTCAGTGGAGATTCCAGGGAGACAGCGTGCTTACATTGCCACCTATTTATCGACGCGAAAAGCTGCTCTTTGTTGCTGTTTTTCAACCTTATCTCTTCAACCTGAAAGCGGACTTAAAGAAAAGTGACGAATAATAGATTTCTTTACGCTTTTTGGACTCGCCCCGGATCAGGACTCAGCCAATCAAATTAAAAAAAACATTGGTTACGCTCCCGTACTTTCGAGTTGGAAGCCTACCCCTGTTCTCGAGGTCCGAGACTACATAGTAATCGGTTCGACTATGCCTTGCAATGATTTTCCTAAACCTTTTCCTGGCTCGAAACCGCTCTTAATTAGGATTCTAGAGATTATAGCTTTCGAATGGCTGGCCCATGGGGCGATATCAGTAATTTCTAATTGGTTTTGATTAATGGACACCGCGTCGGCTTGGTGTTACTATCGGAATTATCTGCAGAGTTAAACTTAGCTAAACGATCAATATGAAGTACTCTCCTTGTCTTGCCCCCGGGAACTCAACTCTATACAGCACATCGTTTAAACGAGACAGAACAGTACCTGGGCCCTCCCAATCTATTTGAAGCTTAGGGCTTTTTCCTTTACGTCGTTTAGGGATGTATATCCAGACTTTTTCGTTTTCTGCGAAGGTAAGAGGTGGGCCCTGAGGTCATTCTGCGTTTTCATGTGAAACGAGGACAAAGTTAAGTTTTTCCTAGCCAAGGAGTGGACCCTTTCGAGGGTTTGGACTAATTTTTCAATGTATTCCGCTGGGCGCTCTTGAGATTATTGTGTGTATGGCCATAAGGGATGTCAAGTGGGAGTCTTAGTTCCCCACCGAAGTTGAGCTGTGCAGGCGTGAATTGGGTACCTTCGTGTATGGAAGAACGGTAGGCTAACAGGGCTAAGAGGAGGCATTTGTCCCAGTTGGTTTGACAAATCGACGAATTTGGCTAAATAGTTGAGGAGGGTGCGGTTAAATCTCTCAACCATGCCATCGGATTGGGGATGCAAGACCGTTGTTCGGGTCTTTTCGATGCCGAAAAGTTTTCATACGCTTTGAAATACGTCGTCCCTGGTCTGAGTGAAGCTGAAAAGGCATCCCGAATCTGGAGAGCACGTTCTCTATTAGTCCGTCAGCCACAGTTTCTGCTCTCTGATCCGGTGTTGCGAAAACTTCTGGCCACTTGGTGAAGTAATCCATGACTATTACCGCGTATTTATTTCCTCTTTCAGTTTTCGGTAATGGGTCTAAAACGTCGATCGCAATTCTTTCGAATGGCGCGCTTGCGTTAAAGGTTTGCAGCTTCCCGCGGGTTTTCCTAGAAGGACCTCTTTTTGCATGACATAGTTGGCATTTAGCACACCATATCTCGACGTCTCTTTGCAACATGGGCCAAAACCAACGTTCTTTCACTTTTTCGGCTGTTTTTCTCACGCCGAAATGCCCCCCTTCTGGTTTGTTGTGTAGATCAAGGAGGATTTTGTGAATGTGGCCAGGAGGTGCTACTTTTACAAGCGTCTCGCCCTTTTTTCCATATCTGACTAAGTGTAAGACTTTATCCACCACTCGTAGAGACTCCCATTTTGCCCAGAAGCTCTTCAAATAAGGACTTTCGGAAACTATTTGTTCTCGGGTCGGTCTTTGGTTACTTCCGATCCAAGATTTAACAGTGTGAAGGGCGAGATCTTAGTCCTGTTCAGCAGCTAAATCAATGGTGGCTTCAACGCGTACCAGGTTTATTGTACGCTCCTCTTCCCTTTGTTCTTTCTGGTCACAGTGAACGCATTCCTGACAGGGACGTCGCGATAAAGCATCTGCGTTTAGATGCTTTTGACCGGCGCGGTGCTCAATGAGGAGGTCATCTTGCTGTAGCCGTTCTAACCATCTTGCTATCTGGCCGTCGGGCTCTTTAAAATTTAGAAGCCAACGAAGCGACGCCTGATCCATTCGGATTCTGAACGGCCTACCAAATAGGTAATGATGAAAATGAGCTGTTGCTCTCGCTACGGCTAAGAGCTCCTTGCGAGTCATGCAGTAGTTTCGCTCTGCTCTATCCAGTGTTTTGGAGTAATATTCTAAGACTTTCTCGCTGTTGTCTTGCATTTGGCTAAGTACGGCTCCTATTCCATTCTGACTGGCGTCCGTATCCAATATAAACTCGCCCTCTGTCTGGGGGAAGGTTATAATGGGGGGAGAGGTTAGTCGAAGCTTTAGATGTTCAAAGGCATTTTGTTGTCTCTCCTCCCATTGGAATTTCCGTTTATCCTCAGTTAATTCTGAAAGCGGTTTTGCAATAGTTGAAAAGTCGCGAACGAACCTTCGATAATATGACGCTAAACCAAGAAAACTTCGCACATCTCTCTTGGTTTTAGGAATCGGCCAGGACTCGAGATCCTTTGTCTTTTCGGGATCTGTTTTTAGACCTTCTGCGGACACTACATGCCCCAAATACTTTACCTCCCGACGAAGTAGATGGCACTTTTTCGGGCTGAGCTTTAGATTGGCGGTACGAAGTCGTTGGAATACTAATTTAAGGTTTCTGAAGTGTTCTTCTAGATCGCTATCGTGTACGATGATATCGTCTAGATAAACGAGAGCTATTTCTGGTCCTAGGGCTCTGAATACACCATCCATCAAGCGTTCGAACGTAGCTGGAGCATTACAGAGACCGAAAGGCATCACATTGAACTCCCACAGACCAGTGCCAGTTGTAAAGGCAGTTTTCTCTTTATGACTTTCCCCCATTTCCACCTGCCAATATCCACTTTTTAGGTCAAAGGTGGAGAACCATTTGGATCCTGTAAAGGACATAAGGGTATCGTCGATGCGGGGAAATGGATATGAGTCCTTTTTAGTGATGTCGTTTAGTCGTCGATAGTCAACGCAGAACCTCGTAGTCCCGCCCTTTTTCTTTACGAGGACTACCGGTGATGCCCAGGGACTCGTGGAAGGCCGTATAATGCCGCTGTCTTCCATTTTTTCACCATCTGTTCCACCTCCGCTCGTTTCGCTAAAGGCACCCTTCTCGCGGGAATTTTAAAGGGTTGCGCCTCCCCGGTATCTATGTGATGTTTCGTCACTTTTGTACGACCAGTATCTCCTGGACCAGTGGAAAATATATCTCGGTACTCTTCTAAAACATCAATGAGCTTCAGCTTCTCTTCGTTGGATAAACCATCGTCGAGATCGTTGAGAATTATTCCGAGTGCATCCTGTTCTACATCACAGGTGGGTGCAAGCGCATTTAAAATGGAGACGGGCTCGACAGATCCTTTCTTTCTCAGACAGATTTACTAATCTTAAAGGAATATTTTTCGAACTAGATTCCACTAGGACACGAGCACAAAGTACCCCATAAGGCAGCTCGTTCTCGAATTCGGAGTCTATTAATAAGCACTAGTCTTCGGATCGTATCTTCTTTCTGTTTATTGGCAGAATTGATTTACTACGAGGAGCCAATAAGACATTTTCAGATAGGAAAACTTTCGTACCTCGATACTTGGGTTTAACGAGAGCAACAGCTATTTGACCTAACTGAAGGATATTTGCTTCGAAATCTAATTGACACTGATTCTGGTCTAGGAAATCTACGCCGAGAATACACATAGGCTCTATATTGGCTACCAACACTGTGTGTGGGAACATGTGGTTCTCTAAGCGGATCTCTACTGCCAGTTTACCCAGGACTTCAATAGTATCTCCTGTCACGCTCCTGACCACGACATTCGAATTTTTTAGTTCCGTAAGTGACGATTGGTTCAGGAAAATCGGATGTACGATAGAAATTGTCGCGCCAGTGTCCAAAATAAAATGCAAGGCTTATCGTTTAGCAGCCCTTCAACAGTGAGGCCGAAATTGTAACTTCTAGTTTAGTAGGCTCTGTGGAATCGGGTTTAAACAAAGTTTTCTCGTGGATGCCTTCTGTGATCTGTTGAGGTAATTTAGCGTTAGCCGGAGGGATTGCAAGGTCTTCGTTTATGTATTTCCGTACTGGGGGCGTTAGAACACTCATCGACTCGCACCCCACTGAACCGACGTTGAGGGGTTTCCCTGGTTTACGTGTGTTGAATAAGGAACCTCGACATGCGATGCAGGCTTAAAAGTTTCGTACAGATTCGGTGTTCCATTGGATCTTGAGCTCTCGGGCAATCTCGGTGCTTGCGATTCCGGAGGAGGTCGAAAATTTCTTCTATGTCGCCTACGTTGACTGTTATAATGTTGGGCAGGCGCTACTTGTGTCAAGTGGACTCTGGTATTCCTTCCAACATTGGTATCGGTGGCCAACTCTTGCGCTGCACTCACTGCCTCGTGAAGAGTCCTTGGGCCTCGCACTTTAACCAATGTCCTCAGCTCATCGTCGCGCAGTCCTTGCAAGAAACGCTGAGTCACCATTATATCGACAATGTCCGTCGGACAGGACGGAAACGCGGCTGTAGCCAGTCTTTGCAATTCTAGTGCAAAGTTGGAGAAGTTTTCTCCGAGACCCTGCACTCTACTAGCGAATTGTACCTGGCTAGAATGAGAATCGGATCCGAATCGTTGCTCTAACAGAGCAAGTAATTCTCCATATTGTATGCGGTGCCCAGCTGGAAAAACGCTGAGCACAGACAGGGCATTACCTGTTAACTGGGTTGCCAGTGCATCGGCCTTCTGTTTCTCTGACCACTGACTATTGTGAACGACTATCTCGAATTGGACGCGATAATCAGACCACGAGACGGTGCCATCAAAGAGAGAGGTTACAGGTAAAACCTGGCGACCCGAATTCAGTGTTCAAAGTTGCCTGTATCATTGGTTTCTGGGTGACGTTTGTGTCAGCCGACTGCGCAGATCTGTGATTCGATTGTTAGGCGAAATTGTAGTGAGGCAGTTTTCCAGAGTTCGGTTGCTGACTATTAGGGGCCACCTGATTGAAAGCAGGGTAGGTTTGGCCAATGGATGGATACGCAGAACTTTGATAGAACCCGGAAGGTCGTGGATATTGATCTACGTATGGAGTGAAGCCCCAGCTATTTCGATTATCCCAATTAGCAGCGGAAGAGGGTAGTGAAACATTTGACTTGTCGCAACAGAAAATATAGGCGCGTGGTTGTGCGTAGACGTGGGCACTGTAAAGTGCCAGCTATTAGTAGGCATCGTGAAGAAATTTAGATTTCTCGCTTGAATAGGAGAAGAAGCGGAGATCGACGGCGTCGATGTTGTTGTTGAAGTCGTCGTACTTGTGAAAGACAAGGTATGAGCCGCAGGGGACAGTTCTTCAATTACGCGGTTCACGAATTGGGTTCCGCTTAGGGTCTTATCCAAATCCTCGACTTTCTTTGCCAGCTTAGCTACCTGTTCATTGATACCCGATTCTATCACAGCCATGGACGCAGCTTGTTCCGATCTCATTTCATCTTTAGTTTCGTTAACTACACTTTTGACTAAGGTCGTCGCAATGGCCTTTATTTCCTCTTTTAGTTCGCGAAGTTGTTCGGCGTCCATCGTGCCCACCACTATTAGTGTAAAGTAAACAAAATATTAACACCAGCAGAACCCAACAGTCGATAACGTCTATCCCAGACTCTCACGTGGTTGTAAAAATCAAGTGGAATAAAAAAAAGCGTTTAAATTGACGAATGAAGGGTGTTTTATGTAACCGAGAAAACAGAAGAGCTACTCTTCACGACTCGAGTGATAATAATTAGATTTAGTTATAATGCGATGCAACTAAAAAAAATACTCGAAGATAAATCGTGCGTGTTGACGAAAGTTTTGAGCCTTTCGGATGCGTGCCCGAATCAAATATGAATTAATAAAATAGATTTTATGTAAAGAAATATTCAAAACAGGATTAAAATAAACGTTGGACGCTAAAAGTGCATGAGAAGAAAATTCATTTTATATGAGGAAAAATGTGTATTTACAAATAATTAAAAGAAACAGAAAAATATCGGGTTATGGATATACATATCTGTTGGCAGATTTTTTTTTATTTTATTAATAACAACAAGCTCAAGATAAAAATATTATTTAGTTGAAATAAAGTGTATGCAATTATAAAGAAATAAAAATATTGAAATTTGATCTCATACAAGTATGTTAAAAAAAACAAGCTATACTAAACTTATGAACGAAAGAAATGTTACGTGGGAGAAATATCTGTAAGGATATTTTCTAAGTACCCCACACTTGACACCAAATGTAACACTTTTACTATTGCTAATAAAATTATTCGAGTTTTTGCTATATACTAAAGGGCGTAATTTTTGTGAATTTCGTCCACTATGCGCTACACCTATCCGTTACTAGGACGATGTCCGGGGAGCATTCCGATTTTATTTCACCACAGCTAAGAGGTGGGAAGTATGCGTCTCCACTAAAGCTGCGCACATGCAGAATGACAGCTTCCGCTTGCACTTTCTGTTCGCGAAGGCTCCTCTGGTTGAAGAACGCGACGACAACGACTGCGAAAGCTTGCAAACGAGATGTAGTTGTGGAAATTGACGAAAGAATTCTTCGTCAAATTTATGTAAGGTCAACGGCACCGTTGACAGTGAAAGGGAACTGATATATCAGCTGATCGACTGTTGACACCGAGTCTGATTATCTCATTGTATAATTAACTAATTATTTATTTATTCACCAGTTTGTCTTCTCACCTAACTGGTTCGGTTTGTGTATGAACGTTGGTAATTTTGTTGTTTCGCGTTTGATTCCTGCAATTTTATGTGAATTATTTAATAGAAATTGCACAAAACTATTAGAAGAAAGTACGCCAGTTCATTTGCCGTGAAAACATCTTCGGATTTTATTGAGAGTACTTCCGTGTAACTAATTCGGCTTGTGTTTTCTTATGTGTGCCACAGTTCTAAGTTGGAAGTCCACAGAGTATTTTCGATCAACGCCGGGTTCTACTGTGACCAGTCTCTTAGAAAATCGGGCTCGGGGGATCTCTTTTTGATAGCCTGGGAATGGTATTCGGGTTGTCTATTGTGATCTCTCATGACCGCCTCCTAAAATGCCTCCTGAAAGTGGAACTTGGCTCCTGAGACCTTTCTGTATTCGTGAAAGTTCTCCATATACTAGGATTAGGTTTTTGAATCCTTTCTTTGTAGGTGCTCGGCCCACATGCTGGATACAGCACGAGAGACAGGCGTAAATGTGAAATTACTTAATGTATAACTCTGTACTTTCAGAGAGAGTTATAGCTGGAAAGGCGTTTTACGCTAAGATGATTCTCGCTTAGAGGAGCACTACTCCGGACTGTTACAAGCTACAGTTTCGGAAAAAGTTATAAATGCCACAATAATCTTCGTTGTTCGCAGGCTCCTCTGAAATATTCTTTTTAGTATAAATTAAGCCGGCAAAATTACAGGTTAAATCAGATAAAAATTTAAGAAACGAAATGTAAATAATTATTTCAAATATAGCTTTGTAATTTCAACCAGAGTTCCACTAATTTTCGTTGTTTGCAGGCTCTTCTGAAATATTCCCTTCAGCACGGATTAAGCCGGCAAAATTACAGGTTAAATTAGATAAAAATCTAAGAAAAGAAATATATAACTCTGTAATTTCAAATAGCGTTACAATAATTTTCGTAAATGTGATATCCAAACAATACTCCCTCAAGTAAGCTTATAGATATCGCAGAATTCGGGTGTGGCGGATAGTGATCGTTCTGGTACCTATGCGGTGCGGCCGAAGTGCGATTGGTAAATAGCACTGCTTACAAGGATTTGGGAATCCAAAGCAGGTTTTCAAATTCCATGCGTGAAATTGCTAAATCGTAGTTACTGGATAGGAGAACTTAAACTAATTTTAGGAATTTAAGGTAGTTTTAAAATCCAATGCGTGTGCTTACTAAAATGTAGTGATTGGATTCAGTAGCTTATACTAATTTTAGGAATTCAAGGTATTTTTAAAATGCAATGCGTGTAAATACTAAAATGTAGTGATTGGATTCAATAGCTTATACTAATTTTAGGAATTCAATGTAGTCGTAATCTGCAATACGTGCGGAGGTTAAAATGTAGTGCTTAAATCGAACAACTTATACTAATTTTAGAAATCCAATGTAGTTTTTGTCTTTAATTCAATGCGTGAAACTACCCAAATGCGGTGATTGGCTAATTGGCTAGAGTAACTTATTCTTATTTTAAGAATTCCATGTAGTGTTAAAATGGAATGCGTGTGAATGCTAAAATGTAGGGATTGGATTCAATAGTTTACACTAATTTTAGGAATTTAGTGCAGTTTTCAATGTGTACGGATACTGTGTCTGATTTCAATTCTAGAATTCGGTGTAATTTTAGAATTCAATGTGTACTTAGAGTGCAATACAATGATTCGATAGTATAGATTATGTCGCTTGGAGAATTCGTTGCGCAGTTTGTGAGACAATGAATCTTCACAGTAGCTATGTGCAAGTACTGTATCTGATTTCAATTCTAGAATTCGACGTAATTTTAGAATTCAATGTGTACTTAGAGTGCAATACAATGATTCGATGGTATAGATTATGTCGCTTGGAGAATTCGTTGCGCATTTTGTGAGACAATGAATCTTCACAGTAGCTACATATGTGCAAGTACTGTATCTGATTTCAATCCTAGAACTCGACGTAATTTTAGAATTCAACGTTTACTGAGGCTGTAATGCAATAATTTGATCTAATAAATTATATCGCTTTGAGAACTCGATGTGCAGTTTATGAAACAAAGAGTATTCGCTGTGGTTACGTACAGATACTGTATGTGGTTTCAATTCCAAAATTCGATGTAATTTTAGAATTCAACGTTTACTGAGGCCGTAATGCAATGATTTGATCTAATCAATTATATCGCTTTGAGAACTCGATGTGCAGTTTGTGAAACACAGAGTTTTGTCAGTAACTGTGTACAGATACTGTAGTTGATTTCAATGTCGAGATTCAACGTAATTTATATTTTAATAAAGGTGTTAAAATTTGTTAAATTAATATGCAATATAGATAAAGTTTCCTAAAGGAAATAAAACTACTCAAAAAAATAATGGGAAGCGCTACTTAGTTATCCCCTTAATCCAGACAAACGGTACCCCAAATTCCTCTGGTTACCCAGTCCCGTTCCTCGGGCAGTTGCTGGAACCTTCCTAATTTATGTAAGGCCAGATGTTTAACGCGGTTTTCTTTCTTTTCTCTTAACTGCTTTATTATAATTTTATAAAAATAACACTTTACAAAAAAAAGAAGAGAACTTTAACAAAGAAAACAATTTCAAATTAAATTCCAAAAGCTTCACTGCTTGACTTTGACCTCTTGTCTCGGTGGTTTCTCTAATCCAACTTGTCTCCTTCTCTTGCTTGTCATCCGGGCGATTTTTCTTTTTGAGGCCTGCGTTCCCAGATAAATTGGGGACGGAATTCGCCGCATTGGGGGCAGCCGCGCCATCTCTTGGGTTTCTTGGGTCCCCGCTCGGATGCATTGCTTCGTTTCCGTCATGGGCGTCGTAGCCAACGCATAGGATTTCAGCAAGCTTTTTTTTCTTCATTGCGGGGGAAACATGGATTTTTCGCAACAATATAATTATTTCCCTCACTATCAGGCGGCAAGCGAAAAAATATTGACCCCGGACAGCATTTCCATCTCGCGGTCGTAGCGATACGGTACTTCCCAAAAATATTTGCAAAATTCGAAGATAAAAGCAAAAGAAGCTGAGGAAATATTGCTGGAAAAAGATAAATCTGCATTTGAGGAAAAGTAGTAGGGATAGCAAATCTGAAGATTTACAAGATATTGTATCAAATCAAAGTGAGACTCGTGCAAGTGCTCCAGAAAGTAAAACCTTTCAAGCACCTTCCCAAAGAACATGTAGTAGAAGGAATTTTACGTTCGCAACGGGCAGTTGCAAGACAAATAGAGAAGATTGATTTTCTTGAAAATCATACGACGCCACTTGTTGCTGAACTGTAGAAAAAAAATCCCAAACAAAATCGAGAACACTTCAATGTTATATGGTGCGTGATCAAGCTGGTGCACTTACGTCTTCTAAAAGTGATCTGTCAGCTCATGCTGGCAGTCTAGACTTTACGTCCAAGCCAGTCACTCAACATAGATCCATAACAACCCACCTAAGCAGTCGAGAAAATTGTTTTTCAAAAATGTCATATTTTTATAGATTCATTTGTTGTCTATTAGCCTACGATTTTTTTTTTTTTAATTCGCATAAAAATCGAAGTTACCTACCTCAAACCGGTTTTTCTCTACCTGAGATTATCTTTCAATTTCTTTGCTTTAATACTTATTGCAAGTCACTCTACTCACAGAATAAAGAAAGAAACGTTGGCATTTTATGAAATGTTAATGTATGGTGAAAGAAGCTTTTTGAGTTATGGCACAGTAAATATAACATCTTTGCTTCTTTTATTAATTTAAAGTTTTAATGCGTTTTTCTCAAAACATGGCTTTAAAAATCGGTGCCACGAAATTTTCCTTTTCCTTCAATCGATTTCGCTCTAATTTTGTATTTTGGTTGCAAAATATTTTATTTAGTACTTGTCGTAAGCGTTTGTTCATATCTTGAAATTAAGAATATTTATTTTAAAAATAATGTCAAAAATTTTGGCCGAATATTGGTGTTTCAACTTTGAATTGCTACCATTTTCCTAGAAATTATTATTTTGAAAAATTGCTACGAGCGGTGAGCGCTAGTACCAGATACAAGAGCCAGCGCCACATTCTATTCCAGCCTTTAACGTATCACAAAGTTAAGTGATGTCAGCAATTTCATTCCTGGACATAAAATAGTAAGGGCTCCAAAATATTTAAATAAAAAAAAAATATTGCAATAAAACAGAACTATTACAGAAACATTTTTTTACTTTGTGTTAATTTTTAATGATTCCTGCATCTGAAATTTTTTCTTCCATTTGGATAAATATTCAAAGAAAATGTTTGAAAATTACCTTGTAAAATACATTAACATTCATCAAAACAAGCATTTTGTTTAAACGTCTTTAAACATATTCTTCTTGAAAGTAACACATTTAAGATACTCATTTCACTATTAATTTATACGTTCCATTTCATCTAGTCGTATTTGTATATACTTATGTACTTTAAGTTAAATTAAATTACTTGACCCAAAAAAAGAAAAAATTTCAGTCCAAGCTGTTGCCAGTGAAATACTGCCTTTTTACAACAACAAAAAATAGTAAGAAGTACAACACAAATTACCAAATATTTTCCTTGTAGGAAAAGAAATGTTTAAATATAAAATGAACGAAAAAATACTGAGATTTCATAGACAAATGTCAATTCGATGACGAACTGAATCAGTCTTTCAAAAACCGCCGGTGCTTCCGCTGGTGCGACCTGATCTATTGCTGGAATTAGACATTCCCACATTGGGTCTATTTGAGTTAGTGTTGCCTCTAGATGGAGCACCAGTGCCACTGCTGGGTGGTCCGGAGCGATTACCACCACCTGTTTGCCTATTCGATTGTGACATTGGCATGCCAGCACCACAGCCGCCGCGACCACCTCGAGGCCTATAGCTATTATTGGGATTACCTCCATAACTATTTCCAGAGTCTTGTTTATTTCCAGAATTATAACCTCCATTTTGACTCTGGTAGTTTCCATTATCGTTATTACTTCTAAAATAAATCCCAGTATTACGACCATTTTGTTGTTGTTGATAGGAATTGTTTGAGCGGCCTCTGTAGGCGTTTGAAGACGTTGGCGGTCAATTACCACCACGTATTCCACGGCTTCCTCCTCCACCACTACTGCTGTTGGAACGATTGTTACCACCAAAACTGCCTCGATTATTATTGCGTCCTCCGTAGCTATCACTTTGGTTATTGTTCCAAGTGTTCGACTCATTCTGGCTATCAAAGTTGCTGTCCCATTCATTTTTGGTACTATTAGAGACTTCATTACTCCATTGATTGGACTCAACCGCTTCTTTTGTATTTGACATGACAATTGTTTGTTGAGCCGTTTCATGAGCATCCCAATCGGTTGAAGAATCTTGTGTCCCATCTTTAATTTCATCCGCTTTCTTCAAATTTCCTGATTCATTATTAATTGATTGAGGTGGTGGCTGAATTTGTTCAAATTTATCGACGACTGGTGGCATCTGATTGCTTACCTAAAAGAGGCATAAAACTATTAAACATACCAGCAAACAAACAACAAACAAATATTTATTGTACAGATAGTAATAAAACCAGAAACGATATCTCGGTTACATTTATGTTGAGGTGAGCTTGGGGTTAAAATTCATCAATAAAGTTAGTTTGAGCAGCCAATTTGATTTGAATGTTAACACTTTAAGTACGGGAAAGGTAGTTCTACCCGCGCGCCTGACTGATGTTAAACGGCGGGACGGGTAGTTCTACCTTTTTAGCAGACTCTACTTTAAAGGCGGGAAAGGTAGAACTACCCGATTTATGTATACGAATGTTGTATACCAATCTCTTGGTAAAGGTCCAAACTACATCTACATGTATAAAATATCCCAATATAAGTTCACTGTACCCTTTTGTCTTCATGCCCATTATGTAGTAAATAATAAGTAAAAAAGCTAGAATTGATCTAAGACCAATTCTTATGATGAAACCATCAGTACAATAAAAACGACTAGGACTAATCGTTTTCACAGTATACGTAGAAAAACCTAAATTTTTATATGGCAACACCAAGAAGGGGTTGCCCGATTTAGCCCATTTTTGAAATTATATATACTATTACTATTATTATTACACCGTGTACAAAATTTCAACTCTCTACGTTGACGCGTTCTCAACCAGTTCCGAAATATACAGGGTGTTTCATAATTGGTGCACCCAGCTCAAGGGTTTGATAGATGAGGTGGAGACAAGCAAAAAAATTATAAAGTAAAGGGGGGTAAGACGTGTCGTTTCTGTGGTAGGGGGGTTTAAGATTTTTAGTAATTCTTCCACTTTACACCCTGTAACTTTCTTGATATAAGTTGTAGGACGCCAAACGCAAAAAATTAATTGGAAAAAAGATCCTAATTCTTTCAAATCCTAACGATTTTCACGCCAAAATGCATGATATACAGGGTGTTGCAAAAGTATGGTTACATACGTAAAACTTAGGAAGCTGGAACCGAGCTAAGCAAAAAATCCTTATAAAGTTTTGTCCCACATTTCGTTGTTTCTGAGTTATTCTGGCAACACTGTTTTGTGTACCGGAAAATGTAGACTGTTGATTTTTAATGCATATCTCAAGATGGGAAACGGCGTAGAAAACTGAATTAATTTTGTTTAACTTACAATATTGTTACGCGCCACAAAGTGATACAAGCGACATCTATTGGAAATGGAAACAACTTTAGGTTAGTGACATCCTAGTAAACTGGGTTTGGAGAATGGAATATTCAGGAAGGTTCTAGGATAATTCGTAGAATATAAATACGGCGCTGCTCACATCCAGGGGCGAATCTTATTTCAGACAGTGAAGTGAACAAAGTAAACTATTAGGATTGTGATAATTAGAAGTACAGTACTAGCGATAACTATAAAGAGTTGGTTTGATAATTATTTGTGTATTTGAGAGAGTAAACGGTAAAGTTAAATAAAGAAAGAACTTTTGAATTATATCTGAAATATTGTGTTTTAAATAACGAATTAAGGCCACGCTTGTAACAATATCTTTCACTTTAAGAAAACATATTGCCAATTCATTCAGCATCGATACTTTCGAAATAAAAAAATGTCAAAGTGGGTTTTGTGTCTTTTGTTTTACAAATGGTACGACCCCGAACCCCCAAAACACCCTTTCCCGGAAATTTGTCACCTATATTTTTGTACTCTAAAACCTCAATCCATCAGAAAAAACCCCAATACTCCACAGCCCTCTCACACAGAGTTAGGCGCCCGTGAATATTGCGACAACAAAATGTACCGCCGAGGCCTCTCAAATCTGTAAATTACCTTTAATCGAAATAAAATATTGCCTATAATACCCATGCATACCTAATTACCAAAGCGAATTCTTATTTTTTTTTATTGGGCTTACAGATCCTGAGCATACCCCTGCGAATTATTGCAGCTCCTGATATTGTCTTTATTTTTTTTCCGTTAATCAGCTGCCATTTCTACCCCGCACTCTCCCCGCTCCTTTCCACCACCTACCTATCTTGTTCGCCTTGAGCTCCCAGTTTTTTTTTTGATACCACATACATTCTCCTTCTTCTCACCATTCTCTCGTTATCGCGGAAAAGCTCGAGAATGTTGTGGTCGTAGCGTATTGCATATAGCAATATGCTACATTGATAAATACTGCAGCGTGTATGCCGGCTGCTGTCAAACAGAATATCCGAATGCACCCAGACCGAGAGAAGTGCGTTTCCTCGAATTCGGTGTGGCATGCTGGTTGAGATGGAAAAGAAGAAGACAGTCGTCTCTTTTGTGTCAAATCTTCTCAGTTGAACACTTCGAGGAATTAGCCCCAAAAAATTTTTCTGTAAACATCGGCAAGAGAATACATCCTTGAAATTATTTTTCAACAACCCCTCACCAGGAGAGAATCGATCAACTTTCCTTTGATTTCAGTCTGCAAGATTCGATTGTAGATAATAGTACAAAAAGTGATAAAAATATTTGTGGGCGATCTAAGGTAGCTGGCGATAAACCAAGATTATTCAATTTTTTTTCAACGAATAAAAAGCGAAAAAATTAAAACTGGTTGGCCCACAAAGAAGCGGGTGGTGGTGAATAGACAGCAGTTCTCAAATTTGTCGATAACACCTCCTGAAACCACAGACGCGGAAGAAAAATTCCGAAATAGCGTCAAGGAGGATGTAGAAGAGAATTTTGAATTACTTTAGCCTTAGTGAAAAGGCAGATAATTTAGACATTTTAACCGTTTCCTCTGATAGCTCGGATACCGTACCTTATGCGGACAGCCAAATGAAATCAAAGGATCAACAAGAAGTAATCGCAAGTAGTTAGTAAAAGTAATATAAACCTAAATAATATTAATCGTTCTGATAAGAGAGTGGGGAAAAATTATATATAAGAGGAAATATAATAATAATCGTCGGCCAACGATAAAACGAGTTATAGGAAATATTCAGAAACACGATTCAACAATGTGATAAGCTATTTTTCTGGGCAAACTCACCAAAGTGGTAGTAATTAATGCCGGTGTGGAGATAACTTGAGCGATTATCAATTATATCACCGGAATTCGTGCACTGATCTTTCCATTTGGAAGTTCCAAGAAATCTCATCAAGTTATTATAAAGTGTTCTTATAAGGAATTTATTGAAAACTGAAGGAATTATATTCACAAGAGCTGAAGTTACAAGCAATGTGCTGTAGTTCGAGATCATTAGGTGACTTTGTAAAATGTATGTAAATGTGGCATGTAGATAGAGTATAATACTTCGCATAAATTTAAATTTCTTTTCTTCTGCACTAGTCACTTTAACAAAATAAAAAATCGAATCCAGTGACATGGTGAAACCTCTTGGGGCG
Organism: Dioctria linearis; assembly: GCA_963930735.1. NCBI lineage: Eukaryota > Metazoa > Arthropoda > Insecta > Diptera > Asilidae > Dioctria > Dioctria linearis. The sequence goes on along the minus strand of OZ005743.1, from coordinate 53,327,449 downwards.
CCTCAGCGAGGGAGCATTATGAAAAAAAACTGTAAGTTCTGTTACCTAATCATTGTATATAATCAAATTTTCTTATTGCACTGACTAAACAAGTGAATTTAAAACTTTAATAATATCTACTAGAGATATAGTTTGGTCATATTTTCTTTTTCGTATCATATTTTTGTTGACAAATGAATTTAAAAAAAACTTTAATAATACCTACTAGAGATATAGTTTGGTCATAATTTTTCGTCTTTTTACTATATTTATCTTGACAGGTAATAACTACGATTCTTATTATACAATCTACATGTACGTCATCAGCTTTTAGTACTGCGTTGCCTACACGAATGAATTTAAAACTTTAATCATACATGCTAGATATAGTTATAGCCATATTTTTTTATCATGTTTATGTTGATAAGTAAATTTCAAACTTTAATAATACATACTAGAGATATTTTTGGTCATATCCTTTTCTTATTATGTTTATATTTATAGGCAATAATTTAGCTTACTATTATACCATTTGAATTTATATGTATAGTCAGATTATAAGACTACATTACTGGAACAGATGAACTCAGAATTTTTATAGTATGTACTCGATATAGATGATTGTAACGTTTCGCTCATGATATTTAGACCGATACGCATTGATTAAGCTTACTATCATACATTCCGATCGAGTAGTCGTTTCGTAATGGCACATTGCTTGAACTGAACAAATACAGTTTATAACGTTGTCATGAATTGGTATTTACTTTTACTTCTCCTTCCCATTCCTGGAGCCCTCTCGCATGGGGGTCATCTAGCTCGCTAGTCTCTTTTTACAGGTCAACTAGAGACTCTGAAAAATCTTGCCCTCAGAGTCAAATGGGTGGCTGGGGCATGCAAGAAGGCATATCATCTGCGCCTTCGACGATGGATATAGGTAAGTGACGGGGTCCCTTCAGGACCGAATGTGTGCCGGCTTTTTAGTTATTTGTAGGCACGAATATTTTTTTCGATTATGGCAGACGGCAGCGGCAGGTTTTTCGTGGAACCTCCCCACACTCTCCGCCAATAGCCGAGGCGAGATAGCGTGCCGCCCTGCAGTCAACGCTGTCCGTCGAGTGATCTGTCAGCTTATGCTGGCACGTCCAAGCCAATTACTCAACATAGTACCATAACAAGAAAACCTACCATCCTACATCGCTCAAAAACTACCCCTAGAAAAAAGAAATTTAAATTTATTTCGACATTGGAAGATAGTAGACAGATGTACCTCAAATATGAAAAAAAAAGTCCAACACCCTCTTCAACAAAAACTGATACCCTTAATCGTCCCAGGCGATTCGCACTTTTTCACATTTCTTACGTTTTCCCTAATTCTCCAACCATGTTAGTGAATTGGGAATGGAATATTAGCATTGTGTATATATTATATAGTGGTCGCAACTTTAAGTAGTCACTTCCACGCTAGATGGCCATAGTTGTACCTGTTTGAGAATATTGAGCTTTGTTATACAACTTTGTTATAAAACTTTTATACGTAGAACAAATCAGGTTAATGATCACCTATCTATTCTTCAAATATCATAAGTTTCTAAATTATTTTATAATATTTACGATTTGATTTTGATATTTCTTCTGTTATGTTAATTTAAATAAATCATTCTGATTTGGTTGTAGGATTTTATTGACTAGCTTTGGATTTGGGTTTGACGTCAGAATCTTGAAATCTTTTTTTATCCTAGAATCTAGATGTTGAATCATACGGTATACTAATGACTCGACTACAATAGTCGTAAAGACGTTGCGGATTTCAACGAGACTAAGGTTTAGTTACGAAAAGTTGAAAACATTAAATGTGAAGATAATAACCCTTACGGAATGTGATAAAAATGACAATTTTTCGTAATTAAACCTCAGTCTCGTTGAAATCCGTAACGTCTTTACGGCTATTGTAGTTGTAGTTTAAGTTTGTCATTCAGTTTGTAGGGCATAGAAATAATGATGGTAGAGCAAAATGGATTGGACACCCACACATAATATTAAAAGTTATTTTGATTTTTGTATTTTTATCTGTCCTGTCTGTCCGTCCGCACAATAACTTGAGAACGCGTTTACTTAACTGAAGGGTTTTTACGTATACACATATACTGTGTATATTGAGCAGAGTATATACATTTTATATGGTTGATGGAACATGCTGGAATGGAGCACAATATTTGAACAACAATTGAAATTTTGTACATGGCGTTTTCATAAAAATAGTCAATAAAATTTTAAAACTGGACTAAACAGGACAACCCCTTCTTGGTCTTGCCATACAAAAATTTAGTTTTTTTATGTATCCAATGAAATTGGTCATAATCATTTTTACTTTCCGGCGGGCCGTTCTAGTAATATATGCGAAAAACCACTTCAAAAATCAAAGTTGCGCAGATGAGTGTTTATACCAAATTAAATACGGGCATTCATCTAGGGTATCATAAGAATTGGTGTTATTGTTAGACCAATTCTAGCGTTTTTACTTGTTAAAATTAATGGATGGATAGAAAAGATGGCCGACTACACGGGGGGAATGGATGGTTGGAATGTAATGAATAAATTATATTGACTAGAGTTGGAATGCCATTAATTATGGAGTGTAAAGACCACTACACACGCTCAAGCTAATCATACGACTGGGTCATGCAAGTCGCAAGATTTGCTTGAGCGTGTGTAGCTGCCTTTATAGATATCTCCTCATTCCGGTGTACTGGTTTTCTATGATCCGTATGGCATGAGTGTCGTATATAAAATCGACGATGCCTCCAGTTGATGATGTAACGAAAGGGAAACATTTAGGCCGAATGAAGAGGCCATATTGCTTTGATGGTATGATACAAACAATTAATGGTTTGGTTGTAGGATTTTATTGACTAGCTTTGGACTTGGGTTTGACGTCAGAATCTTGAAATCTTTTTTTATCCTAGAATCTAGATGTTGAATCATACGGTATACTAATGACTCGACTACAATAGTCGTAAAGTTGCGGATTCCAACGAGACTAAGGTTTAGTTACGAAAAGTCGAAAACATTAAATGTGAAGATAATAACCGTTACGGAATGTGATAAAAATTACAATTCTTCGTAATTAAACCGCAGTCTCGTTGAAATCCGTAACGTCTTTACGGCTATTATAGTTGAAATTTAAGTTTGTCATTCAGTTTGTAGGGCATAGAAATAATGATGGTAGAGCAAAATGGATTGGACACCCACACATAATATTAATAGTTATTTTGATTTTTGTATTTTCATTTGTCCTGTCTGTCCGTTTGCACAATAACTTGAGAACGCGTTTACTCAACTGAAGGGTTTTTACGTATACACGTATAATGTGTATATTGAGCAGAGTATATAAATTTTATATGGTTGATGGAACATGCTGGAATGGACCACAACATTTGAACAACAGTTGGAATTTTGTACATGGCATTTTCATAAAAATAGTTAATAAAATTTTAAAACTGGACTAAACAGGACAATCCCTTCTTGGTCTTGCCATATAAAAATTTAGTTTTTTTTTTACCTATCCAATGATTTTGGTCATAATCATTTTTACTTTCCGACGAGCCGTTCTAGAAATATATGCGAAAAACCACTTCAAAAATCAAAGTTGCGCAGATGGGTGTCTATACCAAATAGGGCGCGCGGAGCACTACTCTCCAATATTGAAAAGTAGGCGGCGTGACTACTGTGTTTAAAGATGATATCTGATACCTGCTTGGCTTGAACGAGATTTATTTGCTTGCGATCCCAATTTAATTAGTTAAATTAAAATTTAAATATGGTCATGAATTGTTATGCTCTAACAAATTCAATAAAAACAAAATTTCATCAGTTTCCTAAGGACGAAAAACTTAAATCTGAATGGATTTGTAAGTAGGTAAGTTAGGAAAGAAACCGTCCAAGTTATTTCGCGTTAGCAACACTTGTGAGCACTTTACAAAGAGCGACTATAATATAACGTGGTTAAATTAATCAAAGGTAATGCAATTTTCATTACATGAAAGTTAAACATTTTATCGAAGTCAGTTATACCTTCGAAAAACTTGCTACAATATCTTTGCAACAAGAATACTAGTAAAGCAGCAAAAGTCTAGACGACTTAAACAGTAAACAGTATTAAAAAGTAAGCAAAGTAAGTTGACAAAATTCCTAAATTGTTTGTACAATTTATATTTAAGATTCATTTTGCTTGAAGGGCTGTACTCAAGAAGCAGACAATACCCATAATGGTGAATATTCCAGTTCAAATAAAATTGATTTACATAATAATAATAATATTACCATAAATAATAATAATTAAAATAGCTAATTTAGCTCTTATTCAAATATACATATAATGGGCCTGTATGGAACATCTAGGAATTGCTTGCAGATAGGAGCTGGTATAATAACATGACTTTCGAGACAATTTATGTTTTTCCCAACGTTATCTACAAATTTATATTTTTATGTTATTTATGTATGTATATATCTTTTTGTCAATTTCTGTTTGTTACCAGCGGTTTTTACATCATGGAAATGGAGCTTTTCTTTAAGTTACTCCATATATTCTTCATTATATTTAATTTTTGAAATAATAATTGCAATATAAAGTAAATATTCCACCTATTTGACAGCTATAAAGAGCTGGCTGTCCATAAACCCGATGGTGCTGCCAAGAATCCAGTTGTCAGTTTTACAATTATTTACATGCTCCATTAAATACGGGCATTCATCTAGGGTATCATAAGAATTGGTGTTATTTTTACACCAATTCTAGCGTTTTTACTTGTTAAAATTAATGGATGGATAGAAAAGATAGCCGACTACACGGGAGGAATGGATGGATGGAATGTAATGCATAAATTATATTGACTAGAGTTGGAATGCCATTAATTATGAAGTGTAAAGACCGCTGCTTGAGCGTGTGTACCTGCCTTTATAGATATCTCCTCATTCCGGTGTACGGGTTTTCTGTGATCCGCATGGCATGAGCATCGTATATAAAATCGACGATGCGTCCCCTTGATAATGTAACGAAAGGGTTAGCCAGCAATGCCTTACTCCAATATAAAGTCAACGATGCCTGAACCTGATTTAAGGAAGCCCTCAATTTTTTCTTAGAAATTTACTGAACAGAATTTTTATTATGCATATTGCTTAGGCTGCTAACAAGTTTTATGAGCTAGACGCGTAGATAAGTAATAAGCATTTTTTTTTTTTTAGAAATTAGAAAATAGTTTGGCAGAATTGTTATTTACTCTTGGTGGCCACTAACAATACGACTAGAATTAACTACGCGAAATTGCTTATCACCATACTGCTATATATTCTGAGAATGATATAGATACAGTAAAGGAAATGATTCTGTTGAAATTACGGGTAGATTCTTTTAGTGCAGTTTAACGGACATTTAGTTGCCTATCAACTTTTCGCCCAAGCAAACGTGTGTGAATCTTAGACTTTTCTGAAAAGTTTGAATTAAAATTTGCCCTGCATTCGATGCTTGATTGAAATTAATCAAATATTTTAATTTTTTAATATTTTGTGTGTGTTTTGTTTGGAGGATTGGTTTTTGTATTCTTGGATTACTTTATTAGTATTAAATTGGATTTTTGCTTTTGGATTTTATTTTTCTCATTTGTAGATTTTTAAAATTAGTATTTTCATTGTGGTCTTGCATTTCAATTTTCTGATATTTTATTGCTAATTTGACGGTGTGCTTGAATTCGTTAATTGGAATTTATTAAATTTGAAATTTTTTCTGGTTTTTATTTTGATTATTAATATTTCGACATTGGCTGTATATATATTTGGACTTTGTTTGGACTTCATTAACTTGAATAATTTAATTAGATTTTCCTTCTGTTTTGTTAACTTAGTTATTAGATTTTATTAACTATCTTTGGATTTGTCTTTGACGTCTGAATTTTGATTTCCTTTTTATTATATTTTAATATACAATTAATACAATTAATATGGTTCGATATTGCTTTTATGTCAATTGTAACAGTTGTGATCATTTTGGATCACAAATTAGTTATTTTAAACTACCTTGCGATGAAAGGCGCGATATGTGGATATTACATTGTGGTAGTTTAGCATTTAAAACCAAAATTGAGAATATTGTGCAGGTTTTTATATGTGAAAAACATTTTCGTTCTGAAGACATAATCTACAATGGAACGAAGTCCAGGTTGCTAACAAATGCCATACCCTTGCCGTACGAATCATCTTTTTGCAAATGTGATCAATATAGTATTGATACTTTATGTAGGCCAAATGTCGGTTGGAAATCTAGGATAGCACGTAAAAGAAGCTATCTTCTAACAACACAAGATTTTTCATGTACAATGCCTGCTGTATCTGAGTCTTACTCACCTCCTTCACCAGATTTGGAAGTTAACCGAAGTGATAACGTGAGGACATATATACGTGACTGTAAAATACCATTAATACCGGAGACAAATATTGCATCCTCTTCTCAGTTCTTAGAGCCACCTATAAGGAAGTCTCCATCCCCACCTTCCTTTTCAAAATCGTTTGAAGTGGAAGAGCTTCATACCACAAGCAAAAATACAAGAAACGACAATGAATGTGTCAGAGAGTTGCTCGAAACTAAAACTAAAGATGTAAAAGCATTTTTGCGTACACAATTGTTTCACAAAGTTGGCCCTGGAAAAGGATGGTCCTCTGAAGAAAATGATGTTTTTCTTAAAATATACTATAAATTTCCGGCTTGTTACAAAGCGATGCAAAATATGGGGTTTTCAATGCCACACATTAAAACGATAATGCGTTGGCAAAGTAAGATGATTTTGTCTCCAGGAATTAACCAAACTATTCTTGACTTATTAAAATATAAATGCGAGAACTGGAGCATGTTAGAAAAAAATGACATTTTATTGTTCGATGAAATGGCTATTAAGAATGAGTTAGAGTATGATTCCCGAGAAGACATTATTTACGGGTTCACAGATTTTGAAAATGAAGATGGCAAAGATTCTGTATCGTTTTCAGCTTTGTTATTTATGGTTAGAGGTCTTAATCTAAACTGGAAGCAACCTATCGCATATTATGTGGGGGGCTGTTCATGCAGAAAAATTAAGAGTAATTATTTCAGAAACTCTTGACGCTCTACATAATATCGGCCTTGATGTAATTGAAATTACTTGTGATGAAGGTCCCGTTAATCGAAAAGCGTATGCCTTATTGGGATGTACAGTGGATAGACCTTACATAGAAATTTCAAATAGAGAGATTGTTCTTTTACATGATCCTGTGCACTTAATAAAAAGTATTAGAAACTGTATATTAAAAGCTGATATAGAATGTAAACGATACCATAAAAACTTGTTACAAGTTGACGGAAAAACATATTTATCCTGACAGTTTCGATAAAATGAATGTTAAACTTGCTACACAAGTACTAAGTAGATAAGTTTCAATAGGAATGCAACTAGGTATTCTCTTAAATATATTTCCGACTGACCAAATAATAACCGCTACTTATACTGCAGAATCTTTTCAAAAATTAAACGATCTTGACGATTACTTTAATATCGTCACTAGATTTTCTGCAAATCCACATAGATGTGCTCTATCAGACGACAAAAATCATCAAGATGTTACTAAAACCTTAAAAGAATGTCATGCCTGGATTAGTGAATGGAAACATTTAGGCCGAATGAAGAGGCCATATTGCTTTGATGGTATGATACAAAAAATTAATGGCTTTCTTCATATATGGCAAAATATAAAAAATTCTCAGGATTATATCATAACATCTCATATAAACCAGGATCCATTGGATCTTGCGTAGATGTAAAGAAGCTATGAGTGAAATCCATCAGTACTTAGATTGTCACGAAATCTAAGGCAAATTGCTTTCCAAAACGTTGCTCCTACTGTCAACACTATCTACAATATTTCAACAGATGAGACTCTCTTGAGTGAGTCCTCAACTTGAAGCATCCAAGAAGGGAATCTTATAGAGATTGAAGAAGTTCTTGATGACTCACAATCTAAAGATATTGACCATTTCATTCCCCTCGCATCTAACCCACGCCAAGCTACTGATCAGTATGGATATGCCTAATCTATGCATGTGTTTGTTAAGTTTGCAGTGTCCAAATAAGCTGTTTTCGGAATATGTATGTACATACCTATGTATGTATTGTATTCTTCCCGACAAATCTTACAGAAGGTAAAATTTGTTTTTTGATTTATTTTTTTTTTAACATAAGGAATTTTAAAAAAATTTCTAACGCAATTTTCATCATTTATTTGGATGATAAGCTAATCGCGTTTTAAGCATGAAAACTTATTGAATATATTTATTTATTTATACTCCATTTGGGTATATTTTACGTATACAACAAGTTCATCCAATTCTCTTTGGGAGCGGGGAAGACTTCGTCTTCAATGATTAAAAAAGAAATATTAATTAATCACATTCACCACCTCAGAAAGAAAGGGGAGAAAAGAAGGATTGGACAGCACGTAATTTGAATCTGATGTTCCATTTAAATGGTAAATTTCTGTTTTTCTGACGAATTTATCCTCATTATTCTTTAAAATTATAACGCAAACGTTAGCCAACTTCCCCACTCATTTTCCATACCGTGCTCGATAAGCAGCGAACCAATTTGAAGGCATGGGCAGCGGCTTAAACTAGTTAAAATTTCGCTTTTATTCGGTAATTTCGGTAATCCTGAGGTAATTTCGGTAACCCTGAGGTAATTGTGATGCGCTTAGGGAAACCATATTTTAAGTCGGACAAAAATATTTCAGAGGAGAGCAAAAAAATAAAATAATTGAAAAATCTAATAATGAAACATTATAACAAATTATTGAAATCATAGGAGCGCACAGTCACAATTGCCTAACTTTCATACGCACTCGCAGTCACCTAAAAACCATAAAAACAAATCGAATGTGCAAAACTGGAAACATAATAAACTAAAAACAAAAAATTCGCAGGAAAAAATTCTCAAATCTTTATCTTCAATGCCTATCGGTCTAAATATCATGAGCGAAACGTTACAATCATCTATATCGAGTACATACTGTTGCGAGCGTGGCCTTTGGTTCGTTATTTAAAACACAATATTAAATAATTAATATAGAAGTTCTTTATTTCACTCTAATCATATAAAATTCACATACATTCATTTAATCAACTCAACTCTAATTATCGCTAACACTGTACTTTCAATTATCGCAATCTAATTACACACTATCGCTTCTTTATTACTTTCGCTTCTTAACACTGCAACGTCTAAAACAAGACTCTCTTTTGGCGATGACAACTATTATATTTATACCCTAGAAACTCTCCGGATTATTCTGGAGTGTTCTATTCCAAAAGCTTCTTGACTATTCTATTTGATCTATTCCTGAACTTTCCTGTAGATTTCATAATCGATTCTCCGAACCTGAAGTCGTTTACTCTCCGAACCTGAAGTTGTTTATTGCCAGTAGATGTCACCAGTTGTCTCTTTCTATTGCACGTAACACTGCCCCCTTCTTAAATTTGTTCGTCCCGAACAACAGGTGGTCCACGGTCTTGATGCTTGTAGTATTGACACAAGCGATCCAGATGGACGATTTTTAGTTTGCCTCCTGTACCACGTTGAATCCTGTATACTACGTCATTTATTTTAGTTACTACTGAATACGGTCCCTTCCACTGTTGTTGTGACTTTGGAGAGCATCCCTTGCGTCGGTTCGGGTTGTATAGCCAAACAAGATCACCTTCATTGAATCCTGCTGAATTCGCACGTAAGTCATAGCGTGTCCTCATCCGATGAGTACTTACTGCTAATTTCGCCCCCGTGGCCCTTTGTACATCAGCTCTCAGTTTCAATGGGGCTCTGACATTACACTTGTACATTTCCTTTCTGCTACTACGTGGCGGCCCTTTGTAAAAAGCACACACAGTGCATCTGCGACACCACTTCTCTACATCCTCCCGCATATGTAGCCAATAAAACTTTTCTCGTATTTTAGAAATTGTTTTATTCACTCCCAAATGTTCTCCAGATGCTCCACGATGCACTTTACCTAGAACCTCGTTGACCTTTAATGCCGGCACGACTATTTGCATTCGGAACGATTTACCGTTAGGTGCTTCCCACTTGCGTTTTAATATACCGCATTCAATATGAAGAGAATTCCATTGAGCCCAGTAGCTTTTCAGCTTTTCACTCATCCTCGAAATATCCTTCCATTCTGGTTTTTCTATGTCTGCTTTCCAAGCAAGAATAGGCGATATGTCCGGATCTTCTCGTTGCGCTGTTTGCAAACTCTCGATGTCCCAACCTGTTGATGGTTCCACAGTTACCAATTGTATAGTAGCTGTTTTCTCATTTCCTTTCTCCCAGCCGTAATGCTTACATTCAGGTTCCCATTGACGTTGTACCAAGGCTTCTGCATTTCCATGGATACGTCCTTTCCTGTGTTGGCTCTCAAAGCCATAAGGTTGGATTCTAGTCTCCCTAAGAATAGTTTGCTCTCTAGCTCGCCAATTTGGACATTCTTCTCTCCCTTTATTTTCTGTTGATTCCTTTCGACGGCGTTTCCTGCAGTCGCTTTGAAGGTGTCCTAATTTATTACAATCCCAACATCGAAGAACACTACGTGAAGGGGTGCTCAGTGATAACTGCAATCTATTGCAAGTCTGCTGCTCAGCTCGATATCTTTGCAATTCCACTTTCCTCTCTTCATCTAGACATTCCACTCGTCGGCGTTTTCTGCAGTCTCTTTGTAGGTGTCCTGTTCTATTACAATTCCAGCATCGAAGGATACCACGCAAAGGTGAGCTCTGGGATGACTGCATTCTATTACAAGTACATTCGTCCACCGAAATGTCTCTCATTCGTACTGCACCCCACGAAGCTTGTCTGGCGGATTCGCACACTAATGCATAGGCTAGTGCTTCTGCTGTTGATTTCTTTCCTGCTAGCCTTAATGATTGTTGTAAATTTTGATCTATAATAGCGTTCACAAATGCCTCCATCGCCACTTCATTGAGAAAATCCGCATTCACGCTGGAGTATGACAGATGCGCTAATCTTTCTACATCTGCCTGCAGTTGTTGTAGTGATTCGCCATGTTTTTGAATCCTGTTGCGCAACTGTAGGCGATATACTTGCTGCATGTGCTCATCTCCGTAACGTAATTCTATCGCCTGTACTAATGAAGAGTAATTACGTTGATTTTCAATCGGTACAGTTTGTAAGAGTTCTGACGCAGGACCTCGAAGTGCTAACACCAGAGCTATAGCTTTGTCTTCATCATTCCATCCATTTACCTCTGAAGCTGCCTCGAATTGTCTCTTGAAGATATGCCACGAATTTTGTCCATCAAATATGGGAGGCTTCATTCTACCTGCACCGAATATTTCAGTTGCTACGCTTAGAGGCTGACGATGCTTTATTCTTTCCAGATCTGCTTTAAAGTTATCAAGCTGTTCCGTGACATTTTGTTGTACTCCCGACACTTGTTGTCAAACTTCCAACACTTCCTGCTGTATTCCTTCAATTTTCATATGAAACTAATGAAACTTTCAGAAATTTCTTCTGTTCCTCCAAACAAGTTTCTAGACAATTCTGCAAAGAATTCTTTTGTTCATCCCAACGCGAATCCAGAGAATTCTTTTGTTCCTCAAAAGCATTCTTTTGCTCGTCCAGACGGGTTTCCATAGATTTCTTTTGTTCCTCGAGAGAATTCTTTTGTTCGTCCACAGATTTCTTCTGTTCATCTAAACGTGATTCTAGAGAATTCTTTTGTTCGTCCATAGATTTCTTCTGTTCATCTAAACGTGATTCTAGAGAATTCTTTTGTTCCTCGAGAGAATTCTTTTGTTCCTCGAGAGAATTCTTTTGCTCATCAAAACGGGCTTCCATTTTACTCATTAAAGTACTCAAAAGCTGTTCCATTTTCATCGTAGCGCTTCTTCAACTTCGATTTCTTCCAAGTTCTCTTCGAAAACAAATGTTTCAGGATTCTTTCCTTCCTCTATCAAAGATTGTCTAAGTCGCTCGACTAGAACTTTCTTTATGCCTGTCGTTTGTAATAACCGGTTCCCTAACTCCACTTTCAAATCCTGCGTTCGAAGCTCGTCCACTTTGCGCCCCATTATTTTAGTAATTCTCTTATAGATGAATATAAATTATTTTCCAGATCTTTCACAATTTAACACAATTTCTCAAAATTAATCACTCTTTTAATTTTTAGTCAATTGCCAGCACTTTATTTCGCGAATTTATTTCACTTCTGACACCAGTTGTTGCGATTGTGGTCTTTGGTTCGTTATTTAAAACACAATATTAAATAATTAATATAGAAGTTCTTTATTTCACTCTAATCATATAAAATTCACAAACATTCATTTAATCAACTCAACTCTAATTATCGCTAACACTGTACTTTCAATTATCGCAATCAATTACTTTCGCTTCTTAACACTGCAACGTCTAAAACAAGACTCTCTTTTGGCGATGACAACTGTTATATTTATACCCTAGAAACTCTCCGGATTATTCTGGAGTGTTCTATTCCAAAAGCTTCTTGACTATTCTATTTGTTCTATTCCTGAACTTTCCTGTAGATTTCATAATCGATTCTCCGAATCTGAAGTCGTTTACTCTCCGAACTTGAAGTTGTTTATTGCCAGTAGATGTCACCAGTTGTCTCTTTCTATTGCACGTAACAATACTATAAAAATTCTGATTTCATCTGTTCGAGTAATGTAGTCTTATAATCTGACTATACATATAAATTCAAATAGTATTATAGTAAGCTAAATTATTGCCTATCAATATAAACATAATAAGAAAAGGATATGACCAAAAATATCTCTGGTATGTATTATTAAAGTTTGAAATTTACTTATCAACATAAACATGATAAAAAAATATGGCTAAAACTATATCTAGCATGTATGATTAAAGTTTTAAATTCATTCGTGTAGGCAACGCAGTACTAAAAGCTGATGACGTACATGTAGATTGTATAATAAGAATCGTAATTATTACCTGTCAAGATAAATATAGTAAAATGACGAAAAATTATGACCAAACTATATCTCTAGTAGGTATTATTAAAGTTTTTTTTAAATTCATTTGTTAACTTAATACGATACGAAAAAGAAAATATGACCAAACTATATCTCTAGTAGATATTATTAAAGTTTTAAATTCACTTGTTTAGTCAGTGCAATAAGAAAATTTGATTATATATAATGATTAGGTAGCAGAACTTACAGTTTTTGTTGATAATGCTCCCTCGCTGAGGCGCCCCAAGAGGTTTCACCATGTCACTGGATTCGATTTTTTATTTTGTGAAATTGACTAGTGCAGAAGAAAAGAAATTTAAATTTATGCGAAGTATTATACTCTATCTACATGCCACATTTACATACATTTTACAAAGTCACCTAATGATCTCGAACTACAGCACATTGCTGGTAACTTCAGCTCTTGTGAATATAATTCCTTCAGTTTTCAATAAATTCCTTATAAGAACACTTTATAATAACTTGATGAGATTTCTTGGAACATCCAAATGGAAAGATCAGTGCACGAATTCCGGTGATATAATTGATAATCTCTCAAGTTATCTCCACACCGGCATTAATTACTACCACTTTGGTGAGTTTGCCCAGAAAAATAGCTTATCACATTGTTGAATCGTGTTTCTGAATATTTCCTATAACTCGTTTTATCGTTGGCCGACGATTATTATTATATATCCTCTTATATATAATTTTTCCCCACTCTATTATCAGAACGATTAATATTATTTAGGTTTATATTACTTTTACTAACTACTTGCGATTACTTCTTGTTGATCCTTTGATTTCATTTGGCTGTCCGCATAAGGTACGGTATCCGACCTATCAGAGGAAACGGTTAAAATGTCTAAATTAGTCAAATATTTTAATTTTTTAATATTTTGTGTGTGTTTTGTTTGGAGGTTTGGTTTTTGTATTCTTGGATTACTTTATTAGTATTAAATTTGATTTTTTTTTTGGATTTTATTTTTCTCATTTATAGATTTTTAAAATTAGAATTTTGATTGTGGTCTTGCATTTCAATTTTCTGATATTTTATTGCAATTTGACGGTGTTTGAATTCGTTAATTGGAATTTATTAAATTTGAATTTTCTTCTGGTTTTTTATTTTGATTATTAATATTTCGACATTGGCTGTATAGGTATTTGGACTTTGTTTGGACTTCATTAAACTTGAATAATTTAATTAGATTTTCCTTCTGTTTTCTTAATTTAGTTATTAGATTTTATTAACTAGCTTTGGATTTGGCTTTGACGTCTAAATTTTGATTTCCTTTTTATTATATTTTAATATACAATTAATACAATTAATATGGTTCGATATTGGTTTTATGTCAATTGTAACAGTTGTGATCATTTTGGATCACAAAATTAGTTATTTTAAATTACCTTGCGATGAAAGGCGCGATATGTGGTAGTTTAGCATTTAAAACCAAAATTGAGAATATTGTGCAGGTGTTATATGTGAAAAGCATTTTCGTTCTGAAGACATCATCTACAATGGAATGAAGTCCAGCTTGCTAACAAATGCCATACCCTTGCCGTATGAATCATCCTTTTGCAAATGTGATCAATATAGTATTGATACTTTATGTAGGCCAAATGTCGGTTGGAAATCTAGGATAGCACGTAAAAGAAGCTACCTCTAACAACACAAGATTTTTCATGTACAATGCCTGCTGTAACTAAGTCTTACTCACCTCCTTCACCAGATTTGGAAGTTAACCAAAGTGATAACGTGAGGACATATATACGTGACTATAAAATACCATTAATATCTGAGACAAATATTGCATCCCCTTCTCAGTTCTTAGAGCCACCTATGTACACAATGGTATTAGAGAATTAGGAATTCTAAGAAAACGAAACTCTTATCTGCCAAATTCTCAAATTCTTTGTGTTACAGAATCCGGCCCCAGGGACTGTAACCACGGAGAATTGGGGAGATGAGAATATTCGTTTTCTCCGCTTAAACTCCCTAATTCTCCATTCTTAATTCACGAACATGGTTTGAGAATTAAGGAAAATTTGAGAGAAATGCGGAAAGAGAGATTGCAATTCCCACCAGTTAATTTGAAAAATCGTAGGTTACCTAGGTTACCTACCTTCTTAAAATACAACAAAAATAGACACTATGCTCAATTGGGAATTCTTCTTCTTACTTGCAAAACATCGGAGAATTTTAACAAGTGGAGTAGAGAATTAGGTAATTCTCAAAACAATTTCACCAAGTTACAGAATTCAAGTGGAGAATTATGTTTAATCTACAATGCATGGTAAAACTACGTCGTCAAAACGATATCGTTTGCTGAAGAATGCATATAAATACACGAAATATGTAAGGAGTGGTAAGCTGCCTGTTGAAATCGTAGAATATTTCTAAATTAGATAGCTGACTATGTACATACCGAATTACCTCAGGTCAATGTACGCATAAAACAAGAAAAAACAATTGTACATAATTGCTACATATGTAAAACGGCATTGCTCAGGAATGCGGTGACCCAATAATACTCACATTGCAATAATTCACAAAATTGGTAACTATTGCAATCCAATAAAAACATTCTCACTGTGGTCACTGCCTTACGAGCGATTTTTGCAAGAAAATTAATTTAATGTCAATTCAGCATTGTAAGCATTTTGTATTTTATGCATTGACCTAGAGTTAGCTGTTTGTATATATAGAGTAAGATTGAGGAAATAAATTCATTCAGTTTTATATTAAAGCATATAGCGTACTCAGTTAATAAAGTTTACATTAAAATCGTTTGCATATCTTTTGCTACTTATTCCGCCTAACATATCATCATAGTGTAGCGGTACATTGCACCGTTTACACCTCCTACAAGAAGTCAAGGTTTATGTGCCTTGGTCTTACATCTCAATTTGCATTGGTCAAGGTTTATGTGCTTTGACACTGCAAGGCAGAATAAAAGAATTCTGTACATTTTGGTGACCCCGACGTGATTAACATTCACGTACTTTTCAAAAGAGTTTTATCTTCGCTCACTCAAGTACAGGTAAATCAAGATGAGCCTAAAGGAACTCACTGCTCGTCAAAAGACAACGGGAGACGAAATCAAGCGGATAGCGGAGAACTACGGAAAGGATTCGGAATACCGCAAGACATTAGAGTATCTAACCCAGCGTATTACGGCCCTTAACCAACTATGGGATGACTTTGAAAGTGTGGACACCGAGATACGCACTAAGCATGGCTCTGAACTATCTCACGCGTACTTCATGAATGAGTATTACGAAGGAATTCGAAGTGGCTACGAGAAAATCAAAGGCACGATGGTCACTAGAATGCAGCGGCTGCAGGAAGAAGAAGAAGCAAGATCTTCACAAATATCACCACTGACAGAGATGCAAGCCCAATCCACTCAGAAGGAGAATGATCAAACACAACCAAATCCAGTAAAGCAAGTCACAGAGACTGTTATTGGAACGATGCCCCAACAACTGGTGTTAATGCAGGGTCTAAAGAGGATACTGACCAATTTGGAAGCACGTGAGCCACTTCGCTCCGAGCGATTTTACTTGATTAAAATAAAAGCCATCGAAGACCACTGGCAGCAAATTCAGAATTTACACAACCAAAGTTTGAATCATTGGAATAACAAAGATGACGTGAACAATATGGAAGACTATTTTGATCTGGAAGAACAAACACACGACATGCTCATACAACTACATGAATGCTTAAGTCGCTGTCAATCAGATATAGAAACTGACAGAAATGGATGACCATTAAGAACAGAACACAGCGCAAGACCAATGATGAAACTCCCAAAGGTAGAATTACCCAAATTTGATGGCGATTTTTTAAAGTGGAAGCAATTTTGCGACTTATTTACTGAGCTGGTTCACAATCAACCTATAGCCGCATGTCAAAAAATGTGGTACTTAAAGGGTAGCCTAACTGGAGAAGCTGAGAAACTGGTCAGACATTTAAGTATCTCCGAAGCAAATTATCTCTCAGCCTGGAAGGTAATCAAGGACCGTTATGAAAATACAAGATTACTGGTCACTGCACTTCTCAACAAGTTACTTTCGCAACCAGCAGCAGCTACTGAGAGTGCCTTCGCAATAAAGGCAATCCATGACACTACACAAGAGTGCCTTCTCGCCCTGGAGAACCTAGATGTCAATACAAGTCATCCGGACGCTCTTGTATTACACATTTTGATAAAGAAGTTGGACAAGACCACACACACACTGTGGGAACAATCAGCCTAGATCACTTTCAACAATAAAAGAGTTTCTAGACTTTTTAGAAACACGGTTTCAGTCTCTGGAGGCCCTCGGCGAAGCAACTAAGATAGAAAACAGAAGGCAGCACACGCAGAGAGCATTAACCACAACAGTTAAGACAAACTGTCCATCATGCAACAATGACACCGATCATCAACTCTTCGCGTGTCAAAAATTCCTTTAATTATCGCCATTCAAACGAATTGCACTAGTAAAAAGAATTAATGCATGTCTCAACTGCTTGAAGAAAGGTCACATGATGGCCAACTGTCCATCCAGAGGGTGTACTAAATGTGGAAAAAGACATAATACACTGCTTCACACGCAATCTGTAAGTCAACTGCCGACGAGTAATACACTGTCAAGAAATAACAATATTGCAGCAACTACGGCCCAATCATCAAGAAACAGCTTAGTACCATCAGGTAATGAGACTGAACGATCGAACTCACTTACCGCAAAGGCTACGGCTAATATTAGGAATTATATCCTACTAAGTACGGTTATCGTAAGGGTGAGCAACAACTCTGGTCAAAGCATCGAGTGTCGAGCCATATTAGATTCTGGATCTCAAATAAATCTGATAACAGAAAGACTAGTTAAAAGACTTGGACTTTCGGGAACCTTCGACAGACTTAACATAGAAGGTATTGGCTCGCGAAGGCAACAAGCGCAGAAGCGAGTCAATATAGGGCTAGAATTCCGCATCAATGGTTTTAACACTCGACTAGAAGCTCATATCTTACCCCGGATCATCTCTCCGCAGCCCGCGCACATGATAGATGTTTCGTCATGGTCAATACCAACAAACATACAATTAGCCGATCCACGCTTTAATCAGCCAGACACGATAGATCTGTTGATTGGTGCTGAACTATATTACTCGATCTTGTCAATTGGACAAATTAGATTGGGGGACGCACTCCCAACTTTGCAAAACACAGTGTTTGGCTGGACAGCAGCAGGAAAGATTCCTCGAATAGCCACCGACCAAACAACCTGTGGAGTGTGTTCAGAAGACGAAACACTTAATCGACAAGTAGAAAAATTCTGGATACTGGACGACTCAGAACAATCATCGCGGGCATTTACATCAGCAGAAGAACAATGTGAGACACACTTTGTTCAAACTACGAGAAGAAATGAGCATAGTTGCTTCATAGTCAAATTGCCATTCAAGAATAACCCAGTAGAATTGGGAGAATCTAAAAACATAGCATTCCAAAGATTAACAGCCTTGGAAAGAAGATTATCCACTAACCCAGAACTAAAACAACAATACGTACGGTTCATGGAAGAGTATATTGAACTTGGGCACATGAAAGAAGAAAACTTCACAAATATAGAGGAACCATACAACTTCCTTCCACACCACTGTGTGATTAAGCCTGAAAGTAGCACTACCAAACTTCGAGTCGTTTTTGACGCATCTGCCAAAACTTCCACAAATATCTCATTGAATGACGTATTAGCGACAGGACCAACAATTCAGGATGATGTCTTCTCAATTTTACTAAGATTCCGCATGCCAAGATTTGTGTTTACTGCGGACATCGAAAAGATGTATCGACAAATACGAGTCCACAATGAAGATAGCAAATACAAGCTTATTTGGTGGCGGAAGAACCCTACGGATCAACTAAAATGCTATAAACTTTGTACTGTGACATACGGCACAACGTGTGCTCCATACTTAGCAACCCGATGTCTGCAAATGCTAGCGGAAGAACAGACCCAACAATATTCGCTAGGAGCTGAAGTACTAAAACGCGGTTTTTATGTGGATGTTGTACTCACTGGAGCTGATAGCTTGTCGACGGCAATCGAAACACAGACGCAGCTGAGGGTCATACTCCAATCAGCTGGATTTAAGTTAAGTAAATGGTGTGCGAATCACCCAAGCTTGCTGAAGGATATTTCACAAGAAATTTTACTAAACTTTGGCAGTAAAGAAGAGGATCATATCAAAACAATTGGATTAACTTGGTTACCAAAAAGTGATAAACTGTGCATCAAAACTGTATGGTGTCACAAAAGCAAGATCACTAAGCGTACGGCATACTCAGACATCGCACAACTCTTCGATCCACTAGGCATGATGGCTCCAGTGGTAGTCACAGCTAAAGTGTTTCTACAAAGATTATGGACCTTGAAATGTGATTGGGACGCAGCACTTCCTCAAGAACTTCACACATATTGGTTCAACTTCCGGGAAGGTCTGAAGGCTCTCAACAATGTGAAAATTGAAAGACATGTATTCGCTCGCAAGAACACCAAATCAGTTCAAATTCACATATTTGCGGATGCGTCAGAGAAGGCTTACGGTGCTGTGGCTTACATCAGGTCGATAGATAAAGAGCACGTCATGAGGGTGCGGCTGCTGTGTGCAAAATCTCGGGTTGCCCCAATTAAGCAGACTACGTTACCACGATTGGAACTGTGCGCAGCAAAACTTGCAGCTGAGCTCGGTCAGCGAATCAAGAAGGACCTGAATGTCAAAAATGCACCTATGTTTTTGTGGTCTGATTCGGAAATCGTTCTTGCCTGGATAAACTCGTCACCTTCATCGTACCAAACATTTGTGGCCAACCGAGTATCTGTTATACAACAATTAACAATCCCTGAGCAATGGCGACATATCGGATCCAAAGAAAATCCGGCAGACATTCTCTCGAGAGGAATCGCACCCGAAAAACTAGGAACATGCACACTTTGGTTTTATGGACCGACCTGCCTGCATGGCTCAGAAGCCTTATGGCCACCTCCATATACAAAAAAAGGTGCAGATAATGATATTGAACGAAGACGAGAAAAATCAGTAATCACATCTACTGTCGTAAGGGAACACACCAAATTACTTGAAGCTATGAACCATAGAAATTCCTTTCGCAAGGCCCAACGCATTACAGCCTACATTTTACGGTTTGTAAGACATGCTCGAACGCGCAACATACATCGTTCGGACACACTTGTCCTGACTGCGCAGGAGCTAATCGATGCTCAAACATTGATCGTCAAGCTGATACAAGGAGAAGAATTCAAGGAAGATCTTGAGCATCTTCAGCGGTTTGGAGAAGTATCTAAGAATAGTTGTCTCAGCAGCCTGGCATCTTTCATTGAAGACGAAATCATTAGAGTTGGTGGTCGTCTTGAAGCCTCAAACCTATCATACCAAGCAAAACATCCAATACTTCTGCCGCATTCCCATCATCTAACGAAATGCCTACTAAACGACATATGTACATAAGGAAAATCTGCATGTGGGTCCACAAACCCTTCTAGCAATAAGTAGACAAATGTTTTGGCCAGTTAAAGGAAAGACTTTGGCTCGTTCAGTAGTACAGCATTGCGTCCAATGCGCTAAGTCAAAACCGAAACTTCTAACACAGATGATGGGAAATCTACCAGCACACAGAGTTCAACCAGCCAGACCATTTGTGAACTGTGGTGTGGACTTTTGTGGACCAATATGGACTCATTTTAAGATGAGTGGAAAAAGACCACAGAAGTCCTACATCGCTGTATTTTGCTGGTTCCCGACAAAGGCCACGCATTTAGAGGTAGTAAGTGATTTGTCGACACAAGGATTCTTGGGAGCTTTACGTCGCTTCATGGCTCGACGAGGACATTGCAAAACCATTTATTGTGATAACGCGACCAATTTCGTAGGCGCACGTAATCAATTGCAGGAAGTGAAGGAAATATTAGAATCTACAACATCGCAAAATAAAATAAGGACAGCATGTAGCTCTAAAGGCATTGATTTCCGATTCATTCCGCCCCGATCCCCACACTTTGGTGGACTTTGGGAGGCTGCTGTTAAATCAGCTAAGCATCTGTTACAACGCACACTAGCAGCCGCCTCACTAACCTATGAAGAACTAGAGACGGCTGTGATAGAGATAGAAGCTGTATTAAATTCTCGACCACTTACACCAATTTCTTCGGATCCGAATGATCTGACAGCGTTGACGCCAGGACATTTCCTGATCGGGGAACCACTGATAAACACCATTGATCCAGCTGCTGAACCAACAAAGAGCAATCTCATAACCCGTTGGAAACTGGTTTCTCACATTAAAAACGAATTCTGGAGGCGATGGACTGTTGAATATTTAAGTCAACTACAGCACAGGTATAAATGGAAGCAGCGTTGTGAAAATATTGAACTAGGGACTATGGTCCTAATAAAGGAAGACAATACACCCTCACTGAAATAGCCACTTGGACGTATAATCAATATCATTAAGGGCGAAGATGGACTGGTTCGTGTAGCCGACATTCGCACTTCGACTGGCATTCTCCGGCGACCGATTCATCGTCTCGCACCATTGCCTATATCAACTGAAGGCTCAGATTATTCTTCAGTCCAAGATAATGGGAGCATACAAGATAGCGAAAAAACATCGAAAACTATAGCATCGCACCATCCTGAAATCACAAATGAAGCACCTACAAACTCTAATGAAAGCGACAACAGCAGAACTAAGGCTAACCCTCGGAAGAAACTAAGAAGTTCTCTGAGATCTGCAATTGTGACATTACTTCTAGCTTGTTTAGTTGTACCACCTGTTAAAGCATCCTCTATTGAAGTGAAACCATTTATTCGTCAACCAGGGTTCTACTTTGAGAACTTAGGGGTAACAAACCTCATAGCCAATGAATGGGACCTCGTCATATTCTATGATATGATGCCATATTGGAGAGAGTATCAGTTCCTGCTGTACTCAGACACTCGAAAAAATGTGCCAGCATATAAATGAAAGAGTCTCCTGCTCAATAATCATTCAGCATGTGAAACACCTGCTGGCAGAATTAACAACAAACAACATGCTTCTCTCTGACAATAACAATTCCAAGAGAACTAAAAGGGGGGTAGCAAATTTCGTTGGAAGTATCGCCAACACTTTATTTGGTGTGCTAGACTCCAACTACGCTGAAAGAATGTCGCGAACCATAGATGATATTCACAAAAATGAGGATCACTTATTGCAGCTGATAAAGAATCAAACCTCGATTATGGATGCTACTTTAAATGTCATGAAGAAGGAGGAAGAGGACATCGACAGCCAATTTCGGCAGCTGCAAACCCAGCTCTCGCATGTTGCAGACCAAGTAAATGGCATAGCAGAAGAACTATATCAAGAGAAGTTGCACCAATCCTTCACCGCACTCACCATTAAGACCACTCTTGCCGCTTCTAACTTCTTACGGATTCAAACATCAACTCTAGATGTACTCACAGACACTCATCACGGAAAAATTAGCCCGTTATTGATCTCTCCAATCCAATTAAAAGAGGAACTCACGAGGATAAGAGCACATTTATCTCCATCATTACGACTGCCAATATCACAGGATGATGCTTTGAGGTATTATACCTTCATGACCATCGCGGGAAGAGTCGCTACACGATATCTAATTTTCAAACCACAAATTCCTTTAATATCTTTGGAGGAATTTGAACTGTTCAAAATTACACCATTTCCAGTGCAGATTAATGATTCACTTGTCACCATCAAACCTTCGTCCCAGTTCCTAGTTATGAATTTACATAGAGATCAATACTACCCACTGAGTAAGCAGAATTACAGTCATGCATCATCATCGAGGACAGCAAGCACATTTGTAAACGAAAACATCCAATATATAAAAGAAGATCAACAGTTAGCTCATGCGAAGTAAGCCTAATAAATCAGCTGCCACAACCACCAACAAGCCAGTTGATCAAGACCGGAAATGGACCTCATTGGATTCAATTATATAGTCCTAATCAGTGGATATACGTACTAACGGAAAAAACCACTATCAACGTTGTATGTGGAGACAACACCACGCAACACAGCATAGAAAGCGCTGGAATTTAAAAAATCACAGATAGATGTCTCATCAAACAACCACTAGTGACCATTCAAGGGCATAGAATATATCCATCCAACAGCAGAGCATCTTATATTCCATCGAGCAATTTGACAGCATTTGTTTACGACATCTACGACAACAAACTCAGCTCTGGACTGCATGAAACTGGCCCTTATCAATCACATTTGGCTGAAATTGAAGCGATAAGGAACGAAGTGGTACAATTCAATGACAACATCCCGCTAACATTGACACATCATGATGTTCATCAATTTGCGGTCGGCTATGGGGCCATTCTACTAACGATAATAATACTCCGGTGTATGATGTGGAAATGCCGAGAGAAGGTATGCCGAAGTCGACTCAAGACGAAGACACCAGTAGCTGCACCCCGGCAAGGTGGGACAAGACGTGTCAACGCTGATCTTGAATGTGGGACAAGACGTGCTAACACTGAGCTTGAATTCAACCCTACGTTCAATGTATAAGGAAAATTAGTTGAATTACCATTCAACGCGGGGGAGAATGTTGAAATCGTAGAATATTTCTAAATTAGATAGCTGACCATGTACATACCGAATTACCTCAGGTCAATGTACGCATAAAACAAGAAAAAACAATTGTACATAATTGCTACATATGTAAAACGGCATTGCTCAGGAATGCGGTGACCCAATAATACTCACATTGCAATAATTCACAAAATTGGTAACTATTGCAATCCAATAAAAACATTCTCACTGGGGTCACTGCCTTACGAGCGATTTTTGCAAGAAAATTAATTTAATGTCAATTCAGCATTGTAAGCATTTTGTATTTTATGCATTGACCTAGAGTTAGCTGTTTGTATATATAGAGTAAGATTGAGGAAATAAATTCATTCAGTTTTATATTAAAGCATATAGCGTACTCAGTTAATAAAGTTTACATTAAAATCGTTTGCATATCTTTTGCTAGTTATTCCGCCTAACATATCATAGTGTAGCGGTACATTGCACCGTTTACACCTCCTACGAGAAGTCAAGGTTTATGTGCCTTGGTCTTACATCTCAATTTGCATTGGTCAAGGTTTATGTGCTTTGACACTGCAAGGCAGAATAAAAGAATTCTGTACACTGCCAAATTAAACAGCGGTTAACCAGTCAATTATCATAAATGCAATTGCTTCCTCGATTTCTGTAACGATATCGAGACTCGTCGATATCTCGAGATGACTCGCAGGAGTCATATACATATGTTAGAATTAAGAGTAAGAAGAAGAGTTGTCAAAACTAAATGTATAGCATAGACCGCGCCAAATCGAGTTACTATTAAAGAGTATTTTTTATTATATATATTTCTTTTATTATATATTTAAATTTCTCTTTAAGCAACGTCCCTAGGCAATAAAGGAACGTTACAATTTCATTGCAGAATTACATCAAAGCAAGTATTTGGTCTCAATAATTTATACCATAATAAGTAAACTTAGTAAACTAAGAAATTGCATGAAACAAGTCGAATAATATAAAATATTGCTTTCAAGACTGAAAGTAGAAGTTCGAGTTTACAGCTGTTTTGATCTAAATTCCCCTGCATCGTTCTAAATTATGCTGAATACGCCTGAGGTAATCCTACATCGTTTTTGCCGATTAACTACTACGCATAAGCTCGTGGTCATGTCGTCCAAGAGAAGAGACATTTTTGCAAGTATGAATTTTCAAATGCATGAGTGGGAAGCAAACACAAAAATCCATGTCGTTTTGATGACGTGGTTTTACCATGCATTGTACATTAGGCATAAACTGCCAACAACTATCTCTCAAATTCCACAATTATCCATGTTATAGAATCCAGCCCCAGGACAGAATTTTTGCGAAATTTTAAAAATGCAAAAACTCGCGAAATACGCATTGTATAGGGAAAATTCTTAATTTGTATTTTTGTTTTCACAAAACCTTCAAGTACATATGTAAAATTTCAACACTTCTGTGATTTTTGGTCGATTTTGTATGGAATGTCCCTGGAGCAACCGATTCGTATACACTATTGGACTATGTATTAATAGGAATACATGCGAGTAATTTAACTAACTATAGATAGAGAATACAAAATATCAGATCATATTTTTATAGATTCATTTGTTTATTTTAATTCGCAGAAAAATAGAAGTTACGGGTATATTTGCGAAGCGCACAACTCAAAATTAATCTAGTCAAAAATACTTTGCGAAGCGCACACCTTTGTCAAGGGATTACGCATTGTTGTAGGTCGTATCTTTACCCTAAGTAATATACCCACGTAGGGTGTATTTGCCAAGCTCAAAGAAACACACACACAGGCCGGCAGAGACACATACACACACACACATGCAGGCAGGCAGGCACACACACACCTACACACACAGGCAGGCTGCCAGGGGCACCACCACTGACTTATAACAATGCACTGAGCGATTTGCTATTTCATGTGGCACAAAAAATATTGTGTTTCTGTATATCACCGTTAGAGCACCCTTTAAAACGATAACATAAAAAACATGTGAAACTCTACCAATCAGATGAAATTTTACACCCGTAAATCGAATTTAATTAAAAAAATATATTTTCTTGTGCCCAAGTGGTATTTTAATCGCTTATAAGGAATTAAACTCATTCCGACTTTAATTTTCAAAAGTTATTCTTAACTGAATTCTGCTTATGGGCAAGAGAGACGGAGCATGGTAAACACTAGCTTTACCTTATTCCTTCTGCAGTGATTGCATCTGTAGCCAACATAAAAAAATCAAATGGCATAAGCAAACGTTCCAGAATGCAATATTTTGTGTTGGTAGCTCCAACTCTGCCATAGGGCGAAAGAGAGAACTATAAAACTTGTGCCATGCTTTCCTATAAGAAAATGACAATACGCTCAGTCCATTGTTATAAGTCAGTGGGCACCACCAAAACCCTCGAGAATACTTCCCAAGCCATGAAACAGAAATCTATATGTGTGCGTGCTTAGTCCGTTTTCTAAAGTCAAGTCAAGTCAAGTGTACTTCACACGCGATTAACGAATTTTAACGAATTATGTCGAAATTTTAAACCGAACCGATATCCCGGGATATTTGAAATTGTTTACGTACAGGCTTTGATTTTGGCCTCGATTTCACTTTTGTCTTTAATTCACTTTACACACTTTAATTGTTCGAATGATTATTAACTTAAGGTTACACGATGTCGAAATTATTACAGCCTGTTGCGCGACGGCAGGCTGTGTTCTTGTCTGTTATTTGATGGTTTTGGAATTTAGAGGAATAGGGAAGTTGGATGGGGGTGGGAAGTTGTGGAATGTTAGAGATTTCTCTAATTTGTTGTGAGTTGAAGATCGGCGTTTCTTCCAGCATGGTGAGAATTATCCCGAAAGTCCGGAATGGTCCAGCGTTGATAAATCCCACGATGATCGAGATACCTGGATATTGTCCTATCCACGATGGTGGCTTCCTGAACTAGTGAAGAAAGTAAATCTTTCACCCAGGTAATAAATGTTTCTCGTTTCCGAGTTGATTAGGTGGAGAGGTGATAAGTAGTGGAAGTTTTCAACTTGAAGTTGCGTTGAAAGCTGGCTAAGGAGGGGGTTAGGACGTTGAGAGATCTTCTCAAGTTGTTTGACCGCAAGGGAAAGGAGATAGTCCTCGATTGGAGTGATGTTTGCATTGTCATACAAAAAGGTGTTGGGAAAGTAGTGTCCGTCAGGTTTCCTGTACACTTCTGTACAGGACCTTAGGATCTTTCTTTCGAGGGCGCTGATGTGCTTCATATATGATGGCGAAATGGTGTGCCAGATGGGGAAGCAATAGCAGATGATTGGGCGGATGAGCTGTTTGTATAAAAGCAGCTTTGTATCTTTCGGGATACCGTTTCTCCTTCTGATAATAGGGTTGAGCAGGGAGTAAGCGTAGTTGGCTTTCCTCATGGTTAGCTTGGCGTGATTGTTGAATTTCAACAGGTTATTGAAAGAGACACCAAGATATTTGGTGTTCTTTGAAGGCTGGAGTTTTTCGTTATTGAGTTCAATTTCTATGTTGTTGGCTCGTGTGGCGAGATTGGGTCTTCCCCTTGTGGAGGGGTTTCGGATGCAAGTCATTTCAGATTTGTTAATATTAATTTTGATGTCCCACTTTCTGTAGAACTCGTCAAGTTTGAGGACATGCCGCTCCACTTTCGTGGCAGCGAAATAGGATGACATGGAGTGGGCGTACGTAAGGGAGTCATCAGAATAAAGTAGTGTGGTGGAATTTGAGTCGTTGGCAGGCTGGTCATAGGTGAATAGATTGAAGAGAGTTGGTCCGAGGACCGAACCTTGGGGGACACCAGCACTGACTGATGTTGCCTGAGATTTGACATTCTCAATTTCTATGAAGAAATTCTGGGATGACAGAAAGCTATGTATAACCCGGGTCAGATAAGGCGGGAACTCGAGGTTTATAATTTTGAATATTAGCCCGTTTGTCCAGACTGAGTCAAACGTTTTCTCTACATCAAGGAAGCAACCTACTGTCTGCTCCCTTTTGTTGAGGGCGTTTGTAGAATCAGAGAGGAATTTGAGCAAAGCGTGAAAAGTGGAGTGCTGGGGCTTGAAGCCGAATTGGATATCTTGCCTGATATTTAGGTCGAGGCAGGTATTTTCAATATGCTGGCGGACTATTTTTTCGAAAAGTTTGCCCAGGTTTGACAGAAGAGAGATTGGGCGGAACTCATTAAGGTTTTTCGAGTTTCCTTTTTTGGGAATTGGAACTATGCGCGGTTTTCCAGACATCAGGAAAGTAGGAATTATTGAGGCAATTATTGAAGATAATTGTCAGAAATTCTAAGGAGACAGGTGGGAAGTTTTTGATGACTTTGTTTGAAATGTTATCTGGGCCGGCGGACTTTTTACCTCTGATAGTCCTGATGAGGGCGAAAACGTGAGCAGGATTTGAAAAGATGCTTAAATCATCCGGATTCAAGGACGTGTTTGTGGAATTAAAGATTGTGGCGGAGGATCCCACTGCCTGTGCAGTGAAGTCATCAACGGTCGACTCTACAGTGGTCCTAAAATTTGCATCGCTTAGAGATGAGTTGTCTTTGAAAGTGGATTGGAAATATTCCGCGAAGGCGTTGCACTTTTCGTGGGGAAGGTTGTAAGCGTTCAAGCCACTTAAGATGGTTTTGGGGAGTTTTGCTTTTCTGTTGCAGATCCTATTTATGTCCTGAGAGCAGTGTGGACCGGGTTGAATGGAGGCCAGTTTATTCCTAAACTCTTGATCGAGAAACATTTTCGTTTGTTCCTCAATAATTGTTGACAAGCAATTAATTTGCAATAACACGATTCTGTAGGCTGGGTTGTGGCTATTAAGGGTTCGGTGAAAGATACGGTTAAGTATTTTTCTAAGTTTCTGCCTAAATTTATATAATGTTTGTAGTTGAGGCGGGAGATTTTTGTATTTGTAGTGTTTGCTCGGCACTACACTGGAAAAGAAGACCACATTTCCTTCAATGGCGTTGTTAAGGAAGTCGATATGGAAGTCAATTTCCAAGTTCGTAAGATTCCGTTGCGAGTCAGGGAGATTTCCTGCAAGAAATTGAGAGAGCCTGCCTTGGAATTGTTGCCAGTCAACGTCTTTGAGTGAGGTTGAGGCTTGAGGATCTGAAGTCAGAATATTTAAGGGTTCGCTGGGGGTGATTGAGAGTTCGACTGCCAAGTGATCAGATTCAGCCATATGCGCTGTACAAACGTAATTTGAGAATTGGGGAAGGAGATTAATAAGATTAGAGGTTGCGATATAGAAGTCAAGAGTTGACCCAGATCGCGGGAAGGTCGGAGTATCCTGCGAGACGACGACGAAGTCATGGGTGGTGTTGAAGAGAAGCCAGTCATGTACTGCCTTGCCTGACGGACTTACGACAGAGTCATTCCACAACGGGTGCCTGGCGTTGAAGTCACCACCAAGCACCGTGTAAGTGAAATTGTCCGAGATTTGAGCAATGCTATTCATGTTGTTCTGGATATCAGCTCCTGTGGCGTGGCATCTATTATATACGGCGATTAAGAGAAGAGATTCGTTGTCACGAAGCTCTAACTTGAGAGCAGTGCATTCCATATTGGAAAGGTTACTTATTTTCACCTCTTCGAATTTAAGGTTTTCCTTAATGAGAAGGGCAGTGCCTAGGGTTGTCTCAGATTTGTCCTGACGGATCAAGTTGTAGTGTTCAAAAGCCAACTTATGTCTCTCAGTGAGGAGAGTTTCAGAGAGGAACATAAGTGTGGGTTTATGCTCAATGAGGAAGAGATTTAGTGCTGCTCTTTTGCTGTGCTTTACCAGCGAATTGCAGTTAACTGACATGATATGTATTGAGCGTAAAATTGTAAGGTTACTTTGTAATCAAAACTATTTAATTATTTTGTTAAGTAAGGTATATAGTAAGTGTAGCCTTTGGTAAGGTAAGGAACCAAGTTTTAAATTACTACATGTATGGATAGTAGTTTAGGTTCTATCGCATATATAAAGTCAATGTTTGGCACTTTTCCATAAGCATCAATATGGAGCATTTTAGAGTACGGACTCCGAACGCACACATATAGATTTCTGTTTCATGGCTTGGGAAGTATTCTCGAGGGTTTTGCACCACCAAAACCCTCGAGAATACTTCGCAAGCCATGAAACAGACTCCCTCCCTACCGCATGCGAGGCCCAGCGTAGTCCTTACATTCTAAAATATTTGCAGTGTTCTTATGTAAAAGTGACAAAAGTTTGATTTGAATAGCTCCTCCGCCCGAAACTACTATTCATATAGAAAAATGGCGTTCTGTTAATCTTAAGCTTGCTTTCTAATCTTCCGAACCGTAATAAAATTTGCATACATTTCCTAACAAAATTATTTAAAAAAATTTATCTTAACCAAATGACTACGATTCCTCAAACAAAAATTCTCAGCTGAGTAGTCATTGTAATGTCGCTGTGCCGTCATGGCATGCCGTGGGCTGATAATATCGAATGTAGCTGCCTACAGATTCGGACTACGGCTGCACATACAAACATGCAATTATCACTCAGGAGAGAGGTATTGAGCGTAAAATGGTAAGGTTATTTTGTAATCAAAACTATTTTATTATTTTGTTAAGTAAGGTATATAGAAGGTGTAGCCTTTGGGAAGGTAAGCAACCTAGCTGTAAATTACTAGAAGACTATTTTCCTGTATGGATAGTAGTTTAGGCTCTATGGCGTATATAAAGCCAATGTTTAACAATTTTCCATAAGTATCAATATAGAACATTTTAGAAAACGGACTATATTAAGTTAAAAGCAATGGCCATATATTTTATATATTAATTTGTAAAACTTTTTTGATTTATGATGTAGAGCATACTTTATATTAAGGAATTAAACGCTGGTTAGTTAGGCATTAACGTCCTGTTGCTGTTGCCGGACAGTGTTTGGAGGACGAGAACTACCATATGCACCGCCGGTGCTTCCGCTGGTGCGACCTGATCTATTGCTGGAATTAGACATTCCCACATTGGGTCTATTTGAGTTAGTGTTGCCTCTAGATGGAGCACCAGTGCCACTGCTGGGTGGTCCGAAGCGATTACCACCACCTGTTTGCCTATTCGATTGTGACATTGGCATGCCAGCACCACAGCCGCCGCCACCACCTCGAGGCCTATAGCTATTATTGGGATTACCTCCATAACTATTTCCAGAGTCTTGTTTATTTCCAGAATTATAACCTCCATTTTGACTCTGGTAGTTTCCATTATCGTTATTACTTCTAAAATAAATCCCAGTATTACGACCATTTTGTTGTTGTTGATAGAAATTGTTTGAGCGGCCTCTGTAGGCGTTTGAAGACGTTGGCGGTCCATTACCACCACGTATTCCACGGCTTCCTCCTCCACCACTACTGCTGTTGGAACGATTGTTATCACCAAAACTGCCTCGATTATTATTGCGTCCTCCGTAGCTATCACTTTGGTTATTGTTCCAAGTGTTCGACTCATTCTGGCTATCAAAGTTGCTGTCCCATTCATTTTTGGTACTATTAGAGACTTCATTACTCCATTGATTGGACTCAACCGCTTCTTTTGTATTTGACATGACAATTGTTTGTTGATCCGTTTCATGAGCATCCCAATCGGTTGAAGAATCTTGTGTCCTATCTTTAATTTCATCCGCTTTCTTCAAATTTCCTGATTCATTATTAATTGATTGAGGTGGTAGCTGAATTTGTTCAAATTTATCGACAATTGGTGGCATCCGATTGCTTACCTAAAAGAGGCATAAAACTATTAAACATACCAGCAAACAAACAACAAACACATATTTATTGTATAGATAGTAATAAAACCAGAAAAGATATCTCGGTTACATTTATGTTGAGGTGAGTTTGGGGTCTAAAATTCATCAATAAAGTGAGTTTGAGCAGCAAATTTGATTTGAATGTTAACACTTTATGTACGGGAAAGGTAGTTCTACCCGCGCGCCTGACTGATGTTAAACGGCGGGACGGGTAGTTCTACCTTTTTAGAAGACTCTACTTTAAAGGCGGGAAAGGTAGAACTACCCGATTTGTGTATACGAATGTTGTATACCAATATCTTGGTAAAGGTCCAAACTACATCTACATGTATAAAATATCCCAATATAAGTTCACTGTACCCTTTTGTCTTCGTGCCCATTATGTAGTAAATAATAAGTAAAAAAGCTAGAATTGATCTAAGACCAATTCTTATGATGAAACCATCAGTACAATAAAAACGTCTAGGACT
The DNA here is from genome assembly GCA_963930735.1 of Dioctria linearis. NCBI lineage: Eukaryota > Metazoa > Arthropoda > Insecta > Diptera > Asilidae > Dioctria > Dioctria linearis. The sequence continues at coordinate 53,295,483 of OZ005743.1, read as the reverse complement.
AATCGTTTTCACAGTATACGTAGAAAAACCTAAATTTTTATATGGCAACACCAAGAAGGGGTTGCCCAATTTAGCCCATTTTTGACATTTTATTTGCTAATGTAGTAAAAACAGCATGTACGAAATTTCAGCTCTCTACGTCAAGTATGTAAAATTTCAACACTTCTGTGATTTTTGGTCGATTTTGTATGGAATGTCCCTGGAGCAACCGATTCGTATACACTATTGGACTATGTATTAATAGGAATACATGCGAGTAATTTAACTAACTATAGATAGAGAATACAAAATATCAGATCATAAACATTAAGGATAGATATAGAAGTTAAGGGGCTATACCCACCTAAGCAGTCGAGAAAACTGTTTTTTCAAAAATGTCATATTTTTAAAGATTCTTTTGTTTATTTTAATTCGCAGAAAAATCGAAGTTACAGCCATTTATACATACCTCAAACCGGTTTTTATCTACCTGAGTAACCTTGGCATTTTATGAAATGTTAATGTATGGTGAAGGAAGCTTTTTCAGTCATGGAATAGTAAATATAACATCTTTGCTTTTTTTATTAATTTAAACTTTAAATGCGTTTTTCTCAAAACATGGCTTTAAAAATCGGTGCCACGAAATTTTCCAATTATGTTGCAATCGATTTCGCTCTAATTTTATACTTTGGTTGAAAACTATTTTATTTAGTACTAGTCGTAAGCGTTTGTTCATATCTTAAAATTAACAATATTTATTTTAAAAATAATGTCAAAAATTTTGGCCGAATATTGGGGTTTCAACTTTGAATAGCTGCCATTTTTCTAGAAATTATTATTTTGAAAAACTTCTACGAGCGGTGAGCGCTAACACAAGCAACAAGAGCCAGCGCCACATTCTATTCCAACCTTTAACGTATCAGAAAGTTAAGTGATGTCAGCAATTTCATTCCTGGTCATAGCATAGTAAGGGCTCCAAAATATTTAAATAAAAAAAATATTGCAATAAAACAAACTATTACAGAAACATTTTTTTTACTTTGTTTTAATTTTTGATGATTCCTGCATCTGAAATTTTTTCTTCCATTTGGATAAATATTCAAAGAAAACGTTTGAAAATTACCTTGTAAAATACATTAACATTCATCAAAACAAGCTTTTTGTTTAAACGTCTTTAAATATATTCTTCTTGAAAGTAACACATTTAAGATACTCATTTCTCTATTAATTTATACTTTCCATTACATCTATATATATATATATATATATAGTCGTATTTGTATATACTTGTATAGTTTAAGTTAAATTAAATTACTCGACCCAAAAAAAGAACAATTTTCAGTCCAAGTTGTTACCAGTGAAAAACTGCCTTTTTACAACAAAAAAAAATAGTAAGAAGTACAACACAAATTACCAAATATTTTCCTTGTAGGAAAAGAAATGTTTAAATATAAAATGAACGAAAAAATACTGAGATTTCATAGACAAATGTAAATTCGATGACGAACTGAATCAGTCTTTCAAAAACCGAGAGAGACCATAAAAATACCCGAAACAATTGCACAAATTAACTAAGCCACGTTTCGTTTACTCGATTGAGGATCTTCACTGGTGTTCCACGCAGTTCGATTGGTTTCGTGTAAGTAAATGCAACATTTGAACATTTTACTCATATATGTATATTAAGTTAAAAGCAATGGCCATATATTTTATATATTAATTTGTAAAACTTTTTTGATTTATGATGTAGAGCATACTTTATATTAAGGAATTAAACGCTGGTTAGTTAGGCATTAACGTCCTGTTGCTGTTGCCGGACAGTGTTTGGAGGACGAGAACTACCATATGCACCGCCGGTGCTTCCGCTGGTGCGACCTGATCTATTGCTGGAATTAGACATTCCCACATTGGGTCTATTTGAGTTAGTGTTGCCTCTAGATGGAGCACCAGTGCCACTGCTGGGTGGTCCGGAGCGATTACCACCACCTGTTTGCCTATTCGATTGTGACATTGGCCCGCCAGCACCACAGCCGCCGCCGCCACCACCTCGAGGCCTATAGCTATTATTGGGATTACCTCCATAACTATTTCCAGAGTCTTGTTTATTTCCAGAATTATAACCTCCATTTTGACTCTGGTAGTATCCATTATCGTTATTACTTCTAAAATAAATCCCAGTATTACGACCATTTTGTTGCTGTTGATAGGAATTGTTTGAGCGGCCTCTGTAGGCGTTTGAAGACGTAGGCGGTCCATTACCACCACGTATTCCACGGCTTCCACCTCCACCACTACTGCTGTTGGTACGATTGTTACCACCAAAGCTGCCTCGATTATTATTTCGTCCTCCGTAGCTATCACTTTGGTTATTGTTCCAAGTGTTCGACTCATTCTGGCTATCAAAGTTGCTGTCCCATTCATTTTTGGTACTATTAGAGACTTCATTACTCCATTGATTGGACTCAACCGCTTCTTTTGTATTTGACATGACAATTGTTTGTTGATCCGTTTCATGAGCATCCCAATCGGTTGAAGAATCTTGTGTCCTATCTTTAATTTCATCCGCTTTCTTCAAATTTCCTGATTCATTATTAATTGATTGAGGTGGTGGCTGAATTTGTTCAAATTTATCGACAACTGGTGGCATCTGATTGCTTACCTAAAAGAGGAATAAAACTATTAAACATACCAGCAAACAAACAACAAACACATATTTATTGTACAGATAGTAATAAAACCAGAAAAGATATCTGGGTTACATTTATGTTGAGGTGAGCTTGGGGTTAAAATTCATCAATAAAGTGAGTTTGAGCAGCAAATTTGATTTGAATGTTAACACTTTATGTACGGGAAAGGTAGTTCTACCCGCGCGTCTGACTGATGTTAAACGGCGGGACGGGTGGGTAGTTCTACCTTTTTAGCAGACTCTACTTTTAAGGCGGGAAAGGTAGAACTACCCGATTTGTGTATACGAATGTTGTATACCAATCTCTTGGTAAAGGTCCAAACTACATCTACATGTATAAAATATCCCAATATAAGTTCACTGTACCCTTTTGTCTTCATGCCCATTATGTAGTAAATAATAAGTAAAAAAGCTAGAATTGACCAATTCTTATGATGAAACCATCAGTACAATAAAAACGTCTAGGACTAATCGTTTTCACAGTATACGTAGAAAAACCTAAATTTTTATATGGCAACACCAAGAAGGGGTTGCCCGATTTAGCCCATTTTTGAAAGTATATATACTATTACTATTATTATTACACCGTGTACAAAATTTCAACTCTCTACGTTGACGCGTTCTGAAGCAGTATCGAAATATACAGGGTGTTTCATAATTGGTGCACCTAGCTCAAGGGTTTGATAGATAAGGTGGAGACAAGCAAAAAAATTATAAAGTAAAGGGGGGTAAGACGTGTCGTTTCTGTGGTAGGGGGGTTTAAGATTTTTAGTAATTCTTCCACTTTACACCCTGTAACTTTCTTGATATACACCAATATACACTAATGAATGTCCTCCTGTCACCTTCTGTCGGAAGTTGTAGGACGCCAAACGCAAAAAATTAATTGGAAAAAAGATCCTAATTTTTTCAAATCCTAACGATTTTCACGCCAAAATGATATACAGGGTGTTGCAAAAGTATGGTTACATACGTAAAACTTAGGAAGCTGGGACCGAGCTAAGAAAAAAAATCCTTATAAAGTTTTGTCCCACATTTCGTTGTTTCTGAGTTATTCTGGCAACACTGTTTTGTGTACCGGAAAATGTAGACTGTTGATTTTTAATGCATATCTCAAGATGGGAAAGGGCGTAGAAAACTGAAATAAATTTTGTTTAACTTAGAATATTGTTACGCGCCACAAAGTTATACAAGCGACATCTATTGGAAATGGAAACAACTTTAGGTTAGTGACATCCTAGTAAACTGGGTTTGGAGAATGGATTATTCAGGAAGGTTCTAGGATAATTCGTAGAATATAAATACGGCGCTGCTCACATCCAGGGGGCGAGTCTTATTTCAGACAGTGAAGTGAACAAAGTAAACTATTAGGATTGTGATAATTAGAAGTACAGTACTAGCGATAACTATAAAGAGTTGGTTTGATAATTATTTGTGTATTTGAGAGAGTAAACGGTAAAGTTAAATAAAGAAAGAACTTTTGAATTATATCTGAAATATTGTGTTTTAAATAACGAATTAAGGCCACGCTTGTAACAATATCTTTCACTTTAAGAAAACATATTGCCCATTCATTCAGCATCGATACTTTTTTAAATGTCAGTGGGATTTGTGTCTTTTGTTTTACAAATGGTTTTTTAATTTAAGTTATCAGCTTCCATTTCTACCCCGCTCTCCCAGCCCCTTTCCATCGCCTACCTATCTTGTTCGCCTTGAGCTCAGTTTTTTTTATACCACATACATTCTCCATCTCCTCACCATTCTCTCGTTATCGCGGAAAAGCTCGAGAGAACCTACCCTCCTACATCGCTCAAAAACTACCCCTAGAAAAAAGAAATTTAAATTTATATCGATATTGGAAGATAGTAGACAGATGTACTTCAAATATGAAAAAAAAAGTCCAACCCTCTTTAACAAAAACTGATACCCTTAATCGTCCCAGGCGATTCGCACTTTTTAACATTCTTACGTTTTCCTTAATTCTCGAACCATGTTAGTGAATTGGGAATGGAGAATTAGAGAATTAGGAATTCTAAGAAAACGAAACTCTTATCTGCCAAATGCTCAAATTCTTTGTGTTACAGAATCTGGCCCCAAGGACTGTAACCACGGAGAATTTGGGAGATGAGAATATTCGTTTTCTCCGATTAAACTCCCTAATTCTCCATTCTTAATTCACGAACATGGTTTGAGAATTAGGGAAAATGTGAGAGAAATGCGGATAGAGAGATTGCAATTCCCACCAGTTAATTTGAAAAATCGTAGGTTACCTACCTTCTTAAAATAGAACAAAAATAGACACTATGCTCAATTGGGAATTCTTCTTCTTACTTGCAAAACATCAGACAATTTTAACAAGTGGAGTAGAGAATTAGGTTATTCTCAAAACAAATTCACCAAGTTACAGAATTCAAGTGGAGAATTATGTTTAATCTACAATGCATGGTAAAACCAAGTCGTCAAAACGATATCGTTTGCTGAAGAATGCATATAAATACACGAAATATGTAAGTGGTGGTAAGCTGCCAAATTAAACAGCTGTTAACCTGTCAATTATCATAATTGTAATTGCTTCCTCGATTTCATTGCAGAATTACATCAAAGCAAGTATTTGGTCTCAATAATTTATACCATAATATAGTAAACTTAGTAAACAAAGAAATTGCATGAGACAAGTCGAATAATATAAAATATTGCTTTCAAGACTGAAAGTAGAAGTTGCAGTTTACAGCTGTTTTGATCTAAATCCCCCTGCATCGTTGTAAATTATGCTGAATACACCTGAGGTATTCCTACATCGTTTTTGCTGATTAACTACTACGCATAAGCTCGTGGTCATATCGTCAAATGAATGAAAGAGAGGAGACATTTTTGCAAGTATGAATTTTCATGCATGAGTGGGAAGCAAACACAAAAATCCATGTCGTTTTGACGACGTGGTTTTACCATGCATTGTAGATTAGGCATTAACTGCCAAAACTATCTCCCAAATTCCACAATTATCCGTGTTATAGAATCCGGCCCCAGGACAGAATTTTTGCGAAATTTTAAAAATGCAATAACTCGCGAAATACCCATTGTATAGGGAAAATTCTTAATTTGTATTTTTGTTATTTTTGTTCTCACAAAACCTTCAAGTATGTAAAATTTCAACACTTCTGTGATTTTTGGTCGATTTTGTATGCAATGTCCCTGGAGCAACCGATTCGTATACACTATTGGACTATGTATTATTAGGAATACATGCGAGTAATTTAACTAACTATAGATAGAGAATACAAAATATCAGATCATAAACATTAAGGATAGATATAGAAGTTAAGGGGTTATACCCACCTAAGCAGTCGAGAAAACTGTTTTTTCAAAAATGTCATTTTTATAGATTCTTTTGTTTATTTTAATTCGCAGAAAAATCGAAGTTACAGCCATTTATACATACCTCAAACCGGTTTTTATCCACCTGAGTAACCTTGGCATTTTATGAAATGTTAATGTATGGTGAAGGAAGCTTTTTCAGTCATGGAATAGTAAATATAACATCTTTGCTTTTTTTTATTAATTTAAACTTTAAATGAGTTTTCCTCAAAACATGGCCTTAAAAATCGGTGCCAGGAAATTTTCCAATTATGTTGCAATCGATTTGTACTTTGGTTGAAAACTATTTTATTTAGTACTAGTCGTAAGCGTTTGTTCATATCTTAAAATTAACAATATTTATTTTAAAAATAATGTCAAGAATTTTGGCCGAATATTGGGGTTTCAACTTTGAATAGCTACCATTTTTCTAGAAATTATTATTTTGAAAAACTGCTACGAGCGATGAGCGCCAGCTACAAGAGGCAGCGCCACATTCTATTCCAGCCTTTAACGTATCACAAAGCTAAGTGATGTCAGCAATTTCATTCCTGGTCATAGCATAGTAAGGGTTCCAAGATATTTAAATAAAAAAAAATATTGCAATAAAACAGAACTATTACAGAAACATTTTTTTACTTTGTTTTAATTTTTAATGATTCCTGCATCTGAAATTTTTTCTTCCATTTGGATAATTATTCAAAGAAATGTTTGAAAATTACCTTGTAAAATACATTAACAATCATCAAAACAAGCTTTTCTTTACACGTCTTTAAATATATTCTTCTTGAAAGTAACACATTTAAGATACTCATTTCTCTATTAATTTATACTTTCCATTTCATATATATATATATATATATATATATATATATATATATATATATATATATAGTCGTATTTGTATATACTTATATAGTTTAAGTTAAATTAAATTACTTGTCCCAAAAAAAGAAAAATTTTCAGTCCAAGTTGTTGCCAGTGAAAAACTGCCTTTTTACAACAAAAAAAAATAGTAAGAAGTACAACACAAATTACCAAATATTTTCCTTGTAGGAAAAGAAATGTTTAAATATAAAATGAACGAAAAAATACTGAGATTTCATAGACAAATATAAATTCGATGACGAACTGAATCAGTCTTTCAAAAACCGAGAGAGACCATAAAAATACCCGAAACAATTGCACAAATTAACTAAGCCACGCTTCGTTTACCCGAAACAATTGCACAAATTAACTAAGCCACGCTTCGTTTACTCAATTGAGAATCTTCACTGGTGTTCCACGCAGTTCGGTTGGTTTCGTGTAAGTAAATGCAACATTTGAAAATTTTACTCATATATGTATATTAAGTTAAAAGCAATGGCCATATATTTTATATATTAATTTGTAAAACTTTTTTGATTTATGATGTAGAGCATACTTTATATTAAGGAATTAAACACTGTTTAGATAGGCGTTAGGCATTAACATCCTGTTGCTGTTGCCGGACAGTGTTTGGAGGACGAGAACTACCATATGCACCGCCGGTGCTTCCGCTGGTGCGACCTGATCTATTGCTGGAATTAGACATTCCCACATTGGGTCTATTTGAGTTAGTGTTGCCTCTAGATGGAGCACCAGTGCCACTGCTGGGTGGTCCGGAGCGATTACCACCACCTGTTTGCCTATTCGATTGTGACATTGGCCCGCCAGCACCACAGCCGCCGCCACCACCTCGAGGCCTATAGCTATTATTGGGATTACCTCCATAACTATTTCCAGAGTCTTGTTTATTTCCAGAATTATAACCTCCATTTTGACTCTGGTAGTATCCATTATCGTTATTACTTCTAAAATAAATCCCAGTATTACGACCATTTTGTTGCTGTTGATAGGAATTGTTTGAGCGGCCTCTGTAGGCATTTGAAGACGTAGGCGGTCCATTACCACCACGTATTCCACGGCTTCCACCTCCACCACTATTGCTGTTGGTACGATTGTTACCACCAAAACTGCCTCGATTATTATTTCGTCCTCCGTAGCTATCACTTTGGTTATTGTTCCAAGTGTTCGACTCATTCTGGCTATCAAAGTTGCTGTCCCATTCATTTTTGGTACTATTAGAGACTTCATTACTCCATTGATTGGACTCAACCGCTTCTTTTGTATTTGACATGTCAATTGTTTGTTGAGCCGTTTCATGAGCATCCCAATCGGTTGAAGAATCTTGTGACCTATCTTTAATTTCATCCGCTTTCTTCAAATTTCCTGAATCATTATTAATTGATTGAGGTGGTGGCTGAATTTGTTCAAATTTATCGACAACTGGTGGCATCTGATTGCTTACCTAAAAGAGGCATAAAACTATTAAACATACCAGCAAACAAACAACAAACAAATATTTATTGTATAGATAGTAATAAAACCACAAAAGATATCTCGGTTACATTTATGTTGAGGTGAGCTTGGGGTCTAAAATTCATCAATAAAGTGAGTTTGAGCAGCAAATTTGATTTGAATGTTAACACTCTATGTGCGGGAAAGGTAGTTCTACTCGCGCGCCTGAATGATGCTAAACGGCGGGACGGGTAGTTCTACCTTTTTAGCAGACTCTACTTTAAAGGCGGGAAGGGTAGAACTACCCGATTTGTGTATACGAATGTTGTATACCAATCTCTTGGTAAAGGTCCAAACTACATCTATATGTATAAAAAATCCCAATATACGTGCACTGTACCCCTTTGTCTTCGTGCCCATTATGTAGTAAATAATAAGTAAACAAGGAAAAAAGCTAGAATTGGTCTAAGACCAATTCTTATGATACCCCTAGATGAATGCCCGTATTAAATTTCGTATGGTCACCGATCTATTAAAGTTTGATTTTGAAGTTGTTTTTCGCATATATTTCTAGAACGGTTTGTAGCACAGGAAAAATGATTATAACCAATTTTATAGGATTTCGTATTCTGCAGAAGTTTTTAGTACAATAAAAATGTCTTGGACTGATTGTTTTCAATGTATACGTAAAAAACCTAAATTTTTATATGGCAACACCAAGAAAGAGTTGCCCGATTTAGTCCAGTTTTGACATTTTATTTGCTAATGTAGTAAGTAAAAACATGTACGAAATTTCAGCTCTCTACGTCGACGCGTTCTCAGGCAGTGTTCAAATATATAGCGGAAAACGAAATTATTATATGGCAACCCCACGAAGGAGTTGCCCGATTTGTCTCATTTTCGAACTTAATTTTACTTTTTTTTTTTAAAGTCAGTGTACATAATTTCAGCTCTCTAAGTATACGCGTTCTCGAGTTATCGTGCGCACGGACGGACGGACATGCAAAAATCAAAATAACTTTTAATGTTATGAATGGTTGTCCAATCAATTTTGCTCTACCATGATTATTTCGAGGTGTTACAAACGGAATGACAAATTTTTGCCCCACATTTCGTTGTTTCTGAGTTATGCTGGCAACACTGTTTTGTGTACCGGAAAATGTAGACTTTTGATTTTTAATGCATATCTCAAGAAGGAAAAGGGCATAGAAAACTGAAATAAATTTTGTTTAACTTACAATAGCTTTCACTTTAAGAAAACATATTGCCCATACATTCAGTATCATGTAATAATATAATTGTTTCGGTGTCGTAAGATAATGAAGAGGCAGAGCGCTGCCGTACTTATTATTGGATGGCTAAGAAGCCGCTGTATAATAATTATATTGTTATTATTCCTCGGCTGCTTTCCCTTACTTTCAATCCCATCCATAGTTTCGCAGATGACAGTACTCTTGATTTCGCTTACTCCTTTGACACTCTTGGGGACTCTACGATCTTAACAATATCCTCGCTTGGGGCAAAGCGAATCGCGTCGAATTCAATGCATCTAAGACCCAAAGCTGTCTCATCTCATTAAAACAAGATCATAACTTAACCACACCCGTTTCTTTTGATGGAGCATTAATTTCTGATTCTCCGTCACTAAGCATTCTTGGCATTAATACACTGCGGGTCACTTGATTACCCTCACTTGAAATTTTGATCGAATTCATATAGGGGTACAGGTATAGGGGTACTATTTCTCGGAAACTATTACGACACGAATGCCTAATGTAGGGGTACAATTTCCTGCAAACCATTAAGACAAGATTTCTTACCCGATGTTACATGCTACCTGATGACGAAGGCGAGAAAATGGAACAAAGAAGAAGTGGAAATTTCCATGCTACATTTTGAGCCTTTGAAACAGGGACACTTGATTACCCTCATCTGTAAAAATAGATAATAAAACAAGTGCTTTTAATTTTTTCAATATTTTTTTTTATTGTTAATATTTTGTAGGTCCTCCGTTTTTATGTACAACTTCAAAAAGTCTATTTTGTAGCGAATTATACAAATTTTGCAATAAGTTTAATGGTATTTGTTCAAAAGCATCTTCAATTGCTGCAATAAGATCTTCTCTGTTGTCAAACTGCCTTCCTTCTGCATAAATCTTTCGCGATAGCCATCCCCAAAGATTCTCAATTATGTTAAGATCGGTAGATAGAGCTGGCCAATCCAGAACTTCCACGTTGTTGTGTGCAAACCATTGTGTAACACGTCCTGCTGTGTGAATGGGAGCGTTATCCTGTTGAAAAATCCATCGTCGGCCATTGAACATTTCGTGGAAATTGATTTTCTGTATTTCTAAAAGTTCAATGTAATCCGCTGAAGACTGCCGGCCTTCTAAGACAACCAAATCTATTGCGCCATAAAACGAAATTGCAGCCCATACCATGACGGAACCAACAGTGGAGTGCCGACGAGACAGAAACAGCTCAGATTTCCTCAAGTCATGGAAGTAATACTGAAAGCCGTCAGGCCCATCCAAATTAAATTTTTTTTCGTCCGAAAAAATCACCTGTTGCCATTCTTCCTTCCAATTTAAATGAGCTCGGCAGTATTCTAATCTGGCAGCTTTATGACGCTGAAGTAAACGTGGCTTTTTCTTAAGTTTTTGCCGTCGAACTGTAAGGACACTGGCTGAAGTTCCAACTGTATTCCTTATTTTGCGAGCGGATGCAGCACAATTTGACGCTTCGCGTAAAATCGACTTACGTTCTCGTTCTGTTGTTGCTCTTGCGGTGCGGCCTTTTCGGTTTTTTCCGTAATTTTCGGGATCTTTCAAGAAATTGTTGATTGTCCAAGGATCTCGACCAATTTCCTTCGCAATTTGCCGGTTGGAATAATTTTCATGCTTAAATGCAAGAATTTTGCCAATTTCTATCTTAGTGAGCGTTTTACCTCGACCCATATTTGTTACGATGCAACAAAAATATCAGCAACCTCGATAAATAAACAGCAGATATTAAAAACAAAAACACTTTTATTTATTTTGAAACACCGTACTCTTGGAATGTTTAAAACAAACTGATGAGGGTAATCAAGTGTCCCTGTTTCAAAGGCTCAAAATGTAGCATGGAAATTTCCACTTCTTCTTTGTTCCATTTTCTCGCCTTCGTCATCAGGTAGCATGTAACATCGGGTAAGAAATCTTGTCTTAATGGTTTGCAGGAAATTGTACCCCTACATTAGGCATTCGTGTCGTAATAGTTTCCGAGAAATAGTACCCCTACAATATGAATTCGGTCAAAATTTCAAGTGAGGGTAATCAAGTGACCCGCAGTGTATTTCTAGTAAGTTAAACTGGACAGATCACATCTTCTCTGTTGCCAAAGAAGCATCGAAATGTATTGGATTTCTGAAAAGGTGTAAGAAATATTTCAGCCCGTCAAATCTAGCGCTCCTCTACAAGTCCTACATTAGACCTAGAATGGAATACAACTCCCATATATGGGCCGGGGCTGGTCGCACAGCCTTAGCTTCATTGGAAATTGTCCAAAAGAGAGCCTTCAAGCTCATTGGCGATTTGGCAATAACTTGTCATATCGACTCACTCGAGCACCGCCGCAATGTTGGATGCCTTTCGCTCCTTTATCGCTATATGCATGGTCAATGTTCTGATGAAATCTCTAGTCTAATCCCTTGTAGAATGATTCCTGCAAGCAATACTCGCGCTGCAAACCGCGCACATCCCTTAACCCTTCAAATTACTTTCGGCCGTACAGTAAAATTCCGTGATGCTTTTTTATCCCGAACAGTGCGAATGTGGAACAGCTTACCATCTTCTGTTTTTCCCCCGGCATACAATCTGCGGAAGTTTAAGCGTGACATACATCGGCACCTCCGCCATTCTCCTCATATCCCCTAATCCTTTCCCTATCTCCTTCCTGCCATGCTGTGCTTTGCATCATAGGGTATCCCCTGAGCTTGGCTTAATAATAAAAAAAAAAAAAAAAAAAAAAAAAAATGTTATTCACCCTTAAGGCTGGGTGGGTTCTTGCCAATCTGTTAAGAGTTATATTATTTAAGGCAAATTATGCCAATGGAATAATGAGTGGCAGAGTATGCCACTATTTTGTATTTAAAGGCAGAGTATGCCGCTTTATACATGTATGGGAGAATATGCCGATGTTGAGTTTTGCTAAGGCAGAGTATGCCGCTGTAATAGCATGATGGCAGAGTATGCCGGTGTTGAGAAATAAAAAGACACCTTTCGATAGTCAGATTGAGTCTAATTTTTATTAAACAGTAGCAGCTTATTTATATGAAATGATTACAAAGGAATTAGTATTTCTTTACAATTCTAAAGGGGGGATTATTGCAGAATTGCAATATACAAAATTAATAATCAGAAATTGTAGTGTCAGCATTTCTGATCACACAATTTCTGATTGAGTCACGATGTATCGCTATTGTAAAGCAATGACCTCAGGTATGAATATTTTATCAATGAAGAATTATGCTTGCATAGCGGAAATTGCTTGCGTTGCAAATTCTTCTTGAGGTCAAGCAAACTTTGTTTGTTTTCAATTATTATTCGATTTGATTTTTGTTTATAATTATTGACCGTGGTCATGTCTTTACAATCGATACTTTCGAAATAAAAAAATGTCAAAGTGGGTTTTGTGTCTTTTGTTTTACAAATGGTACGACCCCGAACCCCCAAAACACCCTCCCCCGGAAATTTGTCACCTATATTTTTGTACTCTAAAGCCTTAGTCCATCAGAAAAAAACCCCAATACTCCACAGCCCTCTCACACAGAGTTAGGCGCCCGCGAATATTGCGACAACAAAATGTACCGCCGAGGCCTCTCAAATCTGCAAATTACCTTTAATCGAAATAAAATATAGCCTATAATACCCATGCATACCTAATTACCAAAGTGAATACTTATTTTTTTTACTGGGCTTACAGATCCTGAGCATACCACTGCTAATTATTGCAGCTCCTGATATTGTCTTCGCTTCCATTTCTACCCCGCACTCTCCCCGCCCCTTTCCATCGCCTACCTATCTTGTTCGCCTTGAGCTCAGTTTTTTTTGATACCACATACATTCTCCTTCTTCTCACCATTCTTAGTTATCGCGGAAAAGCTCGAGAAAACCTACCCTCCTACATCGCTCAAAAACTACCCCTAGAAAAAAGAAATTTATAGTATAGAGATCAGTCAACAAACTGAGCCTTTTCAGGGGTCGAAGGGTCGTGCAGTCTCACTTTTGTTCGTTGCCCACCTGCCGCTGACGTCAGCGTCTATGGTACGCTGGTCGCTTTAGTCCCGTTATAGGCATGCCATAGGCGTACGATCTCAAATATTGGTTGGTTCTAGGAAAAAGTCGTAGACATCAACATTGTATGAAATGTAATTCTATACAACTTTACTCCTACTTTGTTCCTGTACATTTATAATTTACCATTTTTTCCCGTTTAATTCGAAAAATATCGATCGTACGATAAAAATTGTAAGGACTAAAGTTGTAGAGAATCAAATTTCAATAAATTAAGTCCTTATAACTTTTTGTTGAAAATGGCCGATATTGAGCAAAAACAATTCCCCCTAAATTCAAGATGGCGGCTTGCACCGGCTGAATGTTAAAGCAAGGTCTAACAAGTGAAAAAGGTAGAATTGGTCTAAGACCAATTCTTATGATACCCTAGATGAATGCACGTATGAAATTTCGTATGGTCACCCATTTGAACAATTTGATTTTTTGCATTGGTTTCTCGCATATATTTCTAGAACGGCTCGTCGGACAGAAAAAATGATTATAACCAATTTTATAGGATTTCTTATTCTGAAGAAGTTTTTAGTACAATAAAAATGTCTAGGACTGATCGTTTTCAAAGTATATGTAAAAAACCAAAATTATTATATGGCAACACCAAGAAAGGGTTGCCCGATTTAGCCCATTTTTGAAATTTGATTTGCTATTAGTATGAAAACACAGTGTACTAAATTTCAGCTTTCTATGTCGACGTGTTCTCAGGTAGTATCCAAATAATATATCGTGGAAAACGAAATTTTTGTATGGCAACCCCACGAAGGAGTTGCCCGATTTGTCTCATTTTCGAACTTAATTTTACTTTTTTTTTTAATGTCCGTGTACAAAATTTGAGCTTTCTAGGTGAACGGGTTCTCGAGTTATCGTGCGCACAATAAGACAGACAGACAGACAGACAGACGGACGGACGGACATGCAAAAATCAAAATAAGTTTTAATATTATGCGTGGGTGTCCAATTCATTTTGTTCTACCATCATTATTTCAAGGTGTTACAAACGGAATGACAAACTTAGTATACCCCTATAGATTTCATCTAGGGTATAAAAAGGAGATCTGAGTGGTCTCACAACGGATATAATCTATGATTCAATAGAAATTTTGGGCCCAGCGTTAATGAAAATATTTAATTTGTCATTGAAATGAGTGCATTTCCTACTACCTGGAAGGAATCGCTTATAGTACCAGTAGCGAAAGTAGATAATACTGTCAAATGCTTCCTTCTTACGAAAAAATATTTGAACGTTTTATTGCTGAACTATTGCTGGAATATATTGAAAGAAAGAAATTGATGGAAAAGCAGTCTGGGTTCAAAAATAAACAACATTGATGTGAGACGGCTTTAAATTAGCTTATATTTGAATGGAAACGCTATGATAGCTATGTATTTAGATTTAAAACGTGCATTTGAAACACTTTACTTTATAACGTTTCAATGGGTGTGCCTGATATGTCTCCGTTTTAGGAGTAATCTGGTTCCTGCTATTTATTAATGATATCAAAGGGATTTTGAAATCGTGCAAAATTGCTTTATTTGAAGATGATACTGTTACATATATTAGTGGAAGGGATATTGGCAGAATGGTACGTGAAATGAACGAAGATCTAGTCTGACTGGATAGATGGTTAAAAGGTAATAAATTGAAAATAAATACGACCAAAACAAAATATATTACATTTAATACCAATGCTGATTTTCCTTTAAGATGTAAGTTGAAGTAATTGACCGCGTAAATAGCATAAAATACCTCGGGGTGTTGATTGATTTAACGAATTTTGTGGGCGCTTCTAAAATACTTGATAAAAAGTATTTAAATGCGAAGGGACACTGGCATTTGGAGGCAGCCGCAATGCTCGCTGCCGACGACATTCAGTGGAACCCTGCTAGCCCACACTTTGGAGGTCTTTGGGAAGTAGGGGTGAAGTCGATGAAATATCACTTGAGAAGAGTTCTAGGCAATTCGGTAGTCACATTTGAAGAAATGTTAACCCTGTTAGCGCAGATTGAGGCTTGCCGTAACTCTCGACCCTTGTGTCGCTTATCTGAGGTCCCTTCTGACATGCAAGCTCTCACACCAGACATTTCCTGATTGGTGAAGCACTGTGCTCACCGCCAGAGCCCGAAGAACCTGAATCGGCCACTTTGCGAGCAAGATGGAGTTTCTTACAAAAACTCAGCAATCCTTTGGCGGCGTTGGAGCCAAGAGTATCTCGCCCAGTTACAGCAGCGTCCTAAATGGATTACCAAGAACCCCAATATCGAAGTTGGAGAATTTGTTCTTATAAAGGATGAACGATTACCCCCGTTAAAGTGGTTGATGGGTAGAATCATTCAAACGCATCCGGGTCGTGATAACTTAACTCGGGTTCGTACGCCAACTTCAGAAATGAAACGACCTATTACTAAGAAATGCCGCCTACCAGTTGAGCAGGCTACTCCAAAGGAGAATGATAAAAATATTGATTAGCGCGGCATCACTGAAATGCGTCCAATTATAGAGTACTTTGAAAGAAGATCTTATTTATTTATTATTCATAATCGTTTATAAATCATTAATTAACCCACAAATTTGTGAAAAAGCAGTCTTTATTTAAAAAGGATTATATTTCAATTTATAATCATATACGCCCGATATCAAGTTATCTCCTCCATCTCCTCTTTTTACCCAACCATGTTCCTTTCATCCCTCACTGACTCAACTAAGTCAACAACTCAACTAAGCCAACAATTCAAAGAAGCCAATAATTCAACCAGTCAACATGGGAAACCCAGCGATGCTACATTGCAATTAAATCAACAACAGCACCAAACTTTGAAAGCTCAACGGTCATTGCATTAGCTAAGCGGAGGCACTTATTTGACATGTAATTTTAGTATAGCTGTCAGACGTCACACTATCATCGTAGCTGACCGCGTGCTGTGCTTCTTGATCCACTCTATTGTTAATAGTATTAAGATTAATTAAAGTTGTAATAGCGTACATCCGTAGCTGTTTCATTTCTACATAAATCCCTCGCCCCCGATATAACACTCAACACCCTGTGGAGATTTCAGGCCTGGGGAGAATGTTCCAAACGAGATTGCGATTTTTGTCCAAGACGCATAACTACTTATCCCTAGATGACGCGCCGCTAATCACACCATCCATATAATGAGGGCGGCGCATGACCCCATCCAGATAGAAAAGGCAGCCAACTTCAGGGAAGAGTTTTTTGGTTGTGTGTGTACCTGATGACTTTCTTTCCAACAAGTGACAAGAAGGAGAAGATGAACGTGCACAAAAAATTAATCATGAATAATCTCAAAGTATTAACTATATAAAACGAATTAAAGAAATAAATAAAATTGAAGAAACTGTTCAATTAACACAGCGGTCTTTTTATTTATTTATTGGAACGCTGAGATAACAACACAGGGAGACTCAAATATTAATGTTTTCACTCTGGACGTGTTTCTTAATTTGCTGATTATTTTGGATTGGGTTATTCGATTCTTTTGTGTGATATCTCAAATTAAAGGTATTTAATGAGGCTTTCCAAAGAAACAAAAATAAAAAAATTTGATGAATTTTTATCAATCTTGGATTTTTACCCCCTCCGGAAGAGAAAGACCCCCTCTAAAAAAAATTTTTTTTAAATGCTCTAATATTAATACATAACATCATACCAAAAATTTGCAGATGTTCAGCAGAAATTTTTTGGTGAATGTGTTTTTTTCTTTTTTTATAAAATACGTACAGAGCGGATTTTCTTTTTAATTAAGCTGTTCTTTTCAGAATCGTGGATAAAAAAAAATCCAGAAGAAGAGAGCAAAGGCTCTGGGAGCGCTTTAAAAGCAAACTAAATAGTGAAGACTCAGAAGACAGCGACAACAGCAGAGTGTCGGCTCCCGCCGCATCAAATTCAGCCCTGGATATCAAGGATATTCAGTGCACCAGAACATATGACCAGCAACCCCAACAGTGGAACACTGTTGTAAACGAGGGTAAACAGAAAAAACAAAAAAATAATGAAGCAAAACAGGATTCAAATGAGTAAAATATGGATAGTGACGGAGATAGCAGCTTGTCAATAGGACATATCGATTCGCAGAATATAATCGCTCCATACCAAGGAAAATATATGAACAGGACCGTGTCATTGCGGAACTCCGTAAGGAGCATTATTCAATCAGCAACAAACAAGCCAGAGCGTGAACATGGACGTGCCAATATTACAAGAATAACAGGACCACAAAAGCACCAGTCAAGCAGTACAGCAGATAAAGCCGCAGCGCCTCAATCTCAAAGCAGTCAGACCAGCAAGCAGAACCGAGCAAACCTAGGATTACAAAGTGTTGTATATGTCTAGAATGTGTATACAAATATACCCACATAACTACATACTTGTTTATTCTTTATCAATATGCATGACTATACAACTACCGTTCACCCGTTTCTAATGAGCAATCTCTAATCTGAATTCATTGTAATCCAACCATCTAGTGGATAGCATCACCATGTGCGCTTATAATAATTATTATTATTTTATCTAGTTAAGTCAAACCTCGTGTTTTATTTTAAAACGTAACACAAAGAAACCCGTAAGTACCTTAAAAGGCGGCAATGTACCTATCTCCACACTTACTAACCCTAGTAATAAATTCAGAATTCTCGGCGGCTTAGAGACTACTCCTTCAATTTCTGATATCCCCAAAGAGAAGATCCCCCATAGTGACATATAACATCGATACAAAGCCTACAATAGAGAGTATAGTAAAATACACTAAAAACTTTTCTTTGAAAAAGATCAACAAAAATGTCACGCACATTCAGCTTCACAGCACCTCCGATTTTCTAAAAACCAAAGAGCTTCTAGAAAGCTCAAAAAACAATTTTTTAGCTATACTCCGAAATCACTTAAAACTCACAGCATCTTACTGAAGGGTATTGATAGCTGTTTTTCAGAGGCCGACATTTTCGAGGACTTGTCCTCCAGTGGCATTGAAGATATAGTGAAAATATCCCGATTCCAAACCAGAAAATCAATAAAACTAAACTCTAATACCAACATGTGGCTATTGCAGCTCAAACCAAACGCAAACCTTCAGAATCTTTATAAAATCTCACATATGCTCCATCAAGACGTCTCGATAGAACAACTGAAACGCACTGAAATTTTGCAGTGTAAAAACTGTCAAAGATATGGCCAAACGGCCGCAAACTGCAGAATGCAGTATAGATGCGTCAAATGCGGAAATACCCACCCCCCAGGTGAATGCCAAAAACCTGCAAATTTGGACCCCAAGTGCGTCACCCAGCGAGCTACAGAAACTGTCCACAGTATCTGACACTCATGAAACGCTTCCAAGAAAAAAAGGTATTAGCAAGAAGGCAAAGCGAATTCAAGCGCTCTTCTGCCATGAATTTCACCCGCCCCAACCTCTCCTTTGCAAATGCCCTCGCGGGCAACATCAGCAATGGCGCGCCAAATATATCTCCACAACCAAACCCACTCCAATTTATGAACAACGAATGCCAGCAAATCTTTGGAAACAGCTTCTCCAACATTCTTACGCAAGTCAACAATTTCATTCCCCAATATAGAAGTTTAACCACTATCGACGAAAAAAGACTAGCATTGATCTCGTTCCTTGTCCAAATCTCTTCTTCATGAGCACTCCAGCGCCGAAATCAATTAATAGCTTGAAAATTTCCACCCTCAATGTAAACTCTCTAGTTAGTAAAACAAAAAGGCACGAACTAGACGCATATCATAGAATTTACAAACCCGATATTGTCGTACTTACTGAAACAAAGCTCAATCCGCGTCACAAGCTATCTTTCAAGGACTTTACTTTCGTCCGATCAGACAGACCAAATAAAAAAGGTGGAGGTACCGGCATTCTGGTGCGAAATCCACCCATATCCTCATCAGACTACTATAGAAACCACCACAATTAAACTTATTTTTGACAGGGCCGAATATATTCTTTCTTCCGTCTACTACACACCCGGTTATTCTCGTTCCGACATAAACCCAAATGAGCTTCTACAGTTAATACAACTAACAAACGCGATCCCTTCTAACAAAAACAACTACTTCATCATTTTAGGCATCGATCTTAAACATCCCCTGTGGCTCAACCACACAACAACCAAGGCGGTAGAATCCTTCATAATTGGCTTATAACTAACTCCATAGTCCACGACATAAACCTGTTAGTAAGCAGAGACAACCCCCACCCTAACTTTTTGTTTTCATAACTTTAATCTCTTCATCGAACTAAAAAGACGAATCCAAAGTTGGTTTTTTGATCCCCCCCCCCTCGAATATTGAAAATAATTAAAGTAAATTTCTGAACTTCAAATACTTTTATTAAGCAATTTAGGGGCGAAAAAGTAAATCGATCACACGAATTTGTTTTTCGGTAATGTTTTATTAAATTTTCCAGAAAGTTTCATGCTGTCATTACTTATGTTTTGGGTTCACAAATTTGTAATCCCTTTTTTTGTGGGGAAAACCGTAATGCGAGTAGATGTAAATTGAACACCCTGCTAAATCAACCCAGTACCACCTAGAAAAAATATAAGAGCACCAGTCGATAGTCCTCAAAAGGATCTTTCATTTGGCACACTGGAAGTTTTCCTAGGACACTTCCCTCCCCCTCTGCACGCCCTGACATTTGACGTTCAATCTGACCTCCTAAGTACAACTATACAAGTCGGTTTACACTGCCTATTTGTGAATGTAAAAATACAAGACCCTTGATTTGCATTTTATATGCATAGGCCTTGTATTACTTTACTGGATTGTAATCAAATACATCTTTTACAACGATACACTCTTCGATACAACATTGCGTGAATACTCCTAATGCTTTGTCAAGAAATTTTAAGTGGTTGTAATTCTTCAACTTGGGATGTAATTAATCTACAAATTAAATTTAATTTTGTATTTTTTGCTTTGTTAATTAATATCCTACCTATTTTATATTAATTTTCTATATAACTTATTTGAAGTGAATGTATTTTACTTTATTATTGTTGTGTTTATTTTCTTTATTTATGTAATGCAATGTGAATAAATTTGTTTTTTTTTAAGTATAAAATTATAAAAAATAAAATTTCATATATTTTGGATTTTTCTTAATCTACTACCCTATTATGATATCTACTCCCCTAATAAACTTCGTTCTACTTACTACCTTATTATTTTCTTGAGGCACAGCCCTGATGACTTGAGTTGGGATCGGGGTCAGTCTCATCTGATCACAGGAGTGCAACACATTAAATTGCATTCTTAACATCACAGTCGTAACGCATTAATTTGCTACTATCATACTATCCACAACCACAAGTATCGTAATACATTAAATTACGACAACACCACTCAACTGTAATACAATAAATTACAGTTGAGAAGCACCAAGTAGAGCATATTAAGCTGATACTTATCTGCCCAATCCTAAACCAAAGGATTTACCAAACAACACTTGCATGCTACATTAAAGCATACAACTATCACCATATAAATATATTAAACTACAGTAAGGTTTAACATATTTGTATGCTTCTGAACTAGAGTACAGTTCATACCACACCAGAACACCATAAAGAGAAACCAGTTTATTCCCCATACTTATCTTATCCTTTTCTCATTTCAGCATCTCCAACAGATCAACCACTTCAGCTGAATCATCAGCGTTACGAACAGTAGTTATAAGTATTATTGTTGTTGATTTTGTAGAGATTGTTGGTTTATTTTGTTATTATCGTTGCTGCATAATAAAAAGCACATATTTGAAGCTGTCTAATTGATCTATTTATTTATTGACACGGCACCCCCCAGCCCCCTTTTTTTTATCAGTTGTGACAAACCAAGAGTTTGTACAAATGGTATCATAAGGGACCATCCATCTCAGTGTAAAATTTTTGAAAAATCAATTTATTTTTTTTTTTGTCTCATCTTGAAGTACATATAACTATATGCGTGTTCTGTCACATTTTCAAATTAAAATTTGTATTATTACGGTCGCGACGCATTGTTCCGTCCCTAACGGCACATCCCTACCTATGGTTCTTAATTGCTCTTCTATACCCGAAATAGTGGTCAAATTCGTCAGGGATTTTGTATGGAGCTGGGATGGTCGATTGATTGATTGTAAGTAGGCAATTTATGTAAAAAAAACAAAAACCTCTTTCAAACTTTAAACGCGTTTTTCTCGAAACGCCCTTTTTATAAACGGTGTTAACTCAGGGGGGGGGGGGGGGGGTGTTTCAAGCTATCGACTTGAAATTTTTAGGGAATTTTCTTTAGTTCATTCTTTATGTCCCTATGGAAGTTTTTGTTTTTTTTTAATCTTGCTATTTTTTTCACACGAAAAACTGTTGAAAAACAGGGCTAAATTTCGTACTTTTTCCTCAAGCCGTCGCCATTTTGTCAAATTTAAAAAAAAAAAAAAAACTCCATAAGGACTTGCGGCTTCCCTAAAGATTAATAATCAATTTGTTTTTTTTTCATCAGATGCAAACTGCGGCCACAACCGTGGACACCGATTGCCCCTAAAGAGTGGTCTTATAGTAAAAAATTCATCCCGATCCCCCCTTTCCTATCCTTCCGAAAAAAAGAATCGCAAAAATTTACAATTTTTTTGCCGGTTATACTGAGATGGTCCCTTAAGAATGTCATTACATTATAATTCAGACAAGTTTATTATTCGTCATTAAATTGGAAATGTTTGCAAAGATCATTTAAGGCCTTATATACGCGAAAAATTTCAAAATTTTTATTTATTCCATTAGCCTCTGAACGGTTAGAAATATGTTAAGCTTTACATAATTGAAAAATTCCAAAAATTGTATTTAGAGTGTAAAAACTTTTATTTTATTGTTGGTTTACACTAAAGATACATTCATTATGCAATTATAAATATGTTAATTTCAATATAAACGCGCGCGCAAAAAAAATACATCCCGCCATTTGTTAATATTTCTGATTTTTTGTTTTTTACATAAACTTAATGATGTGCATAAATGACTTGTAAATAAAATTTTCTCAATATATGCGTCCTTTTTTTATACCGCGTGTAGAAAAGTACCTTTGAAAATCGCGTTTATAAGGCCTGGGAATATCATCAAGATTCATTTCTTGGAGCTGAAATTAGTCTGGAGTTCAACTCAACTTTTGCATATGACATACATATATCGTATCAGGTCATCCATTTTATGTATTGGCCTATCAGAAAATATTATTTTCACAGATTTAAATTTTACCTAACTAGCAGACCAACTTTTAACAAAGTCCTTTTATTATTTGTATTTATGACTCACGTTATTCACAAAATATTTTCTTTTCGTTCCTACTTTAAGTACAAATTACCTGCAATATATTTAAATGCTGGTAGGTGAGTATGTCGGTGAGAAAATATTGATTTCAAAATGTAGCATGAGATGATTCTAGGGATCCAGACTAAGATAGTTTGATACAATGCGTCTTCTTTGAATTTTATCATTAATCATGCTAACTTTTAATTGCTACTTGAACTAATGTACTTGTCATTAAGGGGGAAAACTCACCGAGAAGCGCGAAAAAAAAAACCATTTTTCTGGATTTTTTGAAGAATCTATAGCAGTAATCAAACCAATTCTTTTTTATATGATAAAACACATTTTAAAGAATACACAAAAAAATTTTTATTGAAAAATATCTAATATTCGCCGAGTAATCCTCTGGTCCGTAAAGTACCGCAAAAAACAAGCCCTCCGAGGTACGCACTCCTGCTTCATCTGTAATCATCCAAATAAAAAAAAAACAAAAAGATTTAAACTGGACAATATAATCTAGTCTTTGTCATATGCTATTTTGAAAATATCGATTTTTGACAAAATGGCGGACATTTGAATTTACATAGAGATTTTTAGAGAAAAATACGACTTTATTTCGCCGATTAAAAAAAAAAAACTAAGCCACTAAAAAAAAATCAATATGACAAAGACTAGATAATTATGTGTAGATAATTGCAATCGGTTTATTAGTTTTCGAGAAAAACGCGTTTGATAGTTGATGTTCAAGTCCGAATTTTCTGCTTCAAATCGATTTTTCGGCGGAATTGTTTTCTTGAGCCGATACTTATAATGGTTCTGAGATTTTCGAGAACCTTTTTTTTTTATCCATTTTGCACCGAATATATTATTTCCAAACGAAAACTTTCGATATAACGCCCGGTTATGCAGACGATGTCACAATAGGGGCGGACGGCGTATTTCTACCTGTATTTCGTTCGGCCGCTCGGCGCTGACTAGATCGGCCATAACTCCGTTTTTTTTTCGAATTTTTGCATGCGGCTTTCACCAGACATTCTTAAAAGCTTAAGCTTGAAGAAAAGCCAAACAAAACAAATCGAAAATTTCGAAATTTCTCGGTGCGTTTTCCCCCTTAAAAACGCACGATATGCACAACTATATAAGGACATTATTATCAAATAAAGTTTCATTTCTAGTAGTGAAATTAAAGTGAATAGATAGAAAAATGTTTTCCGAATGTTGTTTGCGTAAAGTGAATAAAAACAGTATTAATTATCGAAATGTTACCGTTTCGTTATGTAAACGCGCGGAGGAACAAAATATTAAATTGTTACTAAATGAAAAAAAAATTGCGGAAGTTGTTACATGAATATATGAAGGATGTCCTGAATGACAATTTTACATGGGATATTCCTGGTCCGTCAGGGATTAAAAGAAATACCGACCATATTTCCAGTCAAGGCATATTATATCTCTTATATTATAGTAATTTTAAAAATTATAAAGAAAATTTTATATTTAATCCACAGCTTCATCCACATCTACAAGCTCAATAGTATCAGTATGAAGCGGGAAAGATGTCGAAAGTGTGATTCCTGACATCGCCAGTTTAAATAATACAGTCTTCTCAGCAGCTCACCGATAATACCAAAAAGGTTAGTTATAGAAAAAGGAAAGCTGTCGAATTATCTTTAAAAATTCCCGGAACATCTGTTTAATTTGCCAAATCCAGCTTCTGAAGTACAGTTTGAAACAGATAATGCTGGGGAAATCATTCAGCAACATGAGAAATTTGAAAAGGCCGAAAATATAAGGCAAAGTATTTTATACTGACAACCCTGCCAAAAAGCTAGTCAGCTCGCAAAATTCAAAGAGAATTCAAAGTCTCCTTTAATCTTGCAAATCGGGCAAAAAAGCTACAACAACAAAAATTTATGTCAACACCAGATCTGAAATTAGGAAGCAATACCATCGATAATGAGACGACACATCTTGTGCAGGAGTTTTATGAAGATGATGGCATAGCGCCGGCAAAAGAGATTTTATTGTTTTAGCAAAGGATGGAGTAAAGATGACAAAGCAGCAAAGGATGGAGTAAAGATGACAAAGCAGCAAAGGATGGAGTAAAGATGACAAAGCAGCAAAGGATGGAGTAAAGATGACAAAGCAGAGTAGAATGGTTTTATGCAATTTGAGAGAAGTATACCAGATTTTCAAAGAAAAATTTCCCACAAAAAAGTAGGATTTTCCACATTTGCAACACATCGTCCAGGAAATTATGTTCTGGCGCAATCATCAGGAACTCATTCCATATGTGTTTGCATTTACCACCAGAATATTAAGTTCATGTTTGATGTTCTTAAAAGAAGTAAACTGCTTCCTGATTATACAACCACCTAACACGATCATATCTACCAAGTAATTTGCGACAACTACAACAATCAATGTTTATTGCAACAATGTATGAAATGTCCAGGCACGAAACACCTAATATCGCGATACTTTTGGAGCTTCTGGATAAGGATATTGAAGTGATCACATTTAAGCAATGGCAACCCAGCAATTCATTATGTTTTTTGCGAAAAACTTTGCAAATTAGCTCCACATCATTTTATTGCTAAAGAACAAGCAAAATATTTAAAGCATTGCAAGGTTAACTTAAAGCCAAATGAAATGCATTATGATCTCCGATTTTTCCGAAAATTATTCTTTCGTGGTTCGGAATGCTGTTCAAGGATTTCACTGGGCAAATGGCGCAATGCACCATACACCCATTTGCTATTTGGATGATACCGATGCGCTGCAATTTACCAGCTTAATAGTAATAGCGGAATCACTAAAACACAACGTTTTCGCAGTTAGTTTAGAAAAAAAAGCTTCCTCATAAAGAATAAGTTACCTTTTGTTAAAAAATTATTCATTTTTCGAATGTCTAGAGGTCAGTACAAAAATAGGATGACCTAGTACAATATATGCCATATGAATAAAGAGAGCACTTTTATGCAACCAGCCATGGGAAAGGTCATTGGGGGGATTTGCGTGCGTGCAATCTAGCCCAAGATTCCTTCCGCATAACTCGCACGATTACGTCGCGTGTGCTAAAAAGTTCGTTCGCCACACACGATACACACTTTCCGAATGGACAGCCTGCATAATTTAGAGCTTTCACGTGAACTGGACAATTTTCATATAACCTTGTGTCATCTGGAGTGACGTGTTGTCCTCTTGAAAATTTCAACGTTCGAGACGACACTCATTTCCCTTTTGGCAAGTTCTAATCGCGTTTCCAAATTCTTTTACAGTCTGATTTTTAAGGAAAAGTGTTTCTTTTGCGGTAATTTTTACGTGAATTTTATTATCATGTCAAGAGAATTAAAAATAAAAGCAACCGTTTGTGTTATGATGTATGTGGTGCAAGCAAATTGTAAAAAGAAAATAAAGAGAAAAATGTCGCGCAAAAAGTGGTTTGCCGATAGGCATGAATTCATTGATATGAAATTACTTAAAGTGTTAAACACAAATTATCCAGCGGACTTATACAATTATTTGATAATGGATGCAAGTGATTTTGGTTTTTTACTGGAGAAAGTTAAGCCTTATATACAGAAGCAGTATACAATATTAAGAGAAAGCATCCTGCTGAGGAACGACTGGTAGCAACGTTAAGATTTTTAGCAACAGGCCGTAGTTATAAATGTTTAAAATTCTCGGCAGCAATTTCTCCGCAAGCGGAAACATGTCACGCTATTTACCGGCTCTTCAGGTGGAATATATGAAGGTAAGGCTATCCTCATTTCATGAATAAATCTAAATACTCAAGTATTGGAACAAAAGAAACATAATAATAATAAATTGTACATTTCATTTTATTTTTAAATTCCATTTCAAATTAACCATTACGTCCTTCCACACGCACCGTAAATCGGACATATTTTACGCAAAATAGCGACTTCCAGAACACATTTCAAGTTGTCAACTCCAACTGACAAGATTGCGCGTGGGTAAAATTATTATGTGTGTGCTTGAAGAGAAAAGGAAAACTGTCGGTATTAGACACATGATTTTTCGCGGTAATCGTGGCATGTCATCTCACCCACACACCAAGGTGCAATCATGTGCAAACCGGGAGTGTAAAGGATTGCGGCCACGCAATTATGTTAGTGCGTGGCTACCTATTGCGATGCTTTAAGAGGAACTCTAAAAAAAATGCAGCAAAAGCTGGCTTGCGAAATAGTGAAATTCAAACATCGAAGCAACTGTACGATTGGGCTGTTCCTCAAAAAGATTCTAAGGTAAATTATGTTCACGTTACAACAAAAAATTTACAATTTACAATTTTATTGAAAGAAAAATTAAAAATAGATATAATCGTGCCAAGGCAATAGCAGGTACTTAAAAGTATCACAGTTTTATACCTCTAAATGAAAATAGTGTTAGTGTAAGAGAGTACTCGTTTTGCACTAAAAATAAAATTGTAAAATTGTTTAAATAATAAAACAGAACTACATATTATATTAATATTTTTTAAACGCTTATTTTATTGAGTATCTAAAAACAATAAAAAAACATATTTTCTGAAGTAAATACTAAGATTTACATATGAAATTTTGCAGAGACGCTAATAAAAACAATTGTATATCCTAAACCAAGAACTGAACATCCGCAAATTTTTGATGTTATGTATTAATAATATTAGAGCATTTTAAAAATATATATATATTTTTTAGAGGGGGGCCTTTTTCCAGAGGGGGGCCTTTTTCCGGAGGGGGTCAAAAATCCAAAATTAATAAAAATTGTGTTTTGATCTTCAATATTTTTTGTTTCTTTGGAAATTTGAGATATCACACTAAAGAATTGAATAACCCAATCCCAAATAATCAGCAAATTAAGAAACACCGTCCACAGTGAAAACATTAAAATTTGAGTCACGCTGTATCCAAGACCGGAGGTCGGCAGGCTGAACAAAAAATCCAATAGTTTTTAATACTTAACTAATTCTGAAAGTTTCATCGAAATCAGAGGGGGTCGGGTCCAAAAAATGAAAATTTTGATCGTTTTGGTACGTAATGGCTGAGATAATAAAAATATATAATAACAAGTAAAAAGGCTAGATTTGGTCTAAGACCAATTGATACCCTAGATGAATGCCCGTATAAAATTTCGTATGGTCACCGATCTACGCAAGTTTGATTTTATAACTGGTTTTTCGCTATATTTCTAGAACGGTTCGTCGGATAGAAAAAATGATTATAACCAATTTTATATGATTTCGTATTCTGAAGTTTTTAGTAGAATAAAAATGTCTAGGACTAATCGTTTTCACAGTAACGTAAAAAAACCAACATTTTTATATGGCAACACCAAAAAGGTCCACTTTTGAAATGTTATTTGTTATTACTATAAAAACACCATGTACCAAATTTCAGCTCTCTATGTCGACGCGTTCTCAAGCAGTGTCCAAATATATAGTGGAAAACGAAATTTTTGTATGACAACTCCAGGAAGGGGTTGCCCGATTTGTTTAATTTTCGAACTTCATTTTACTTTTTTTTTAAAGTCCGTATACAAAATTTCAGCTTTTTAAGTGAACGCGTTATCGAGTTATCGTGTGCACAGACAGACGAACGGACATGCAAAAATCAAAATAACTTTTAATATTATGCGTGTGTGTCCAATCCATTTTGCTCTGCCATCATTATTTCTGTGTATACTAAGATTTCATCTAGGGTATAATAATAAAACGAATATACCAGGGCTCTCTCTCATTCCAAAGCTCGATACGAGGGTATAAAACCATACAAACGTTAGAAGATTGAAACGAAATCTGTTGGCAAAACTTCGCAAAATAGTATTCTGCTTATTTCTCATTGACTGTTTTGTGGATTTTTACTATTTGATTTCTAGGAATTTTCATTTTTCTTCGTCTATATGGTTTTACACATTTGATTCGAGTCTTATGGGAACGAGCATCGGAATTAGACCTCAGATCTAATGCAAGCAAACAGAGCTTTTTATAGGCGGAGAATGAAAATTTATCATTTTTTAAATAAATTCATTGTCTTAAACGGAAATTAACATACCTGATGCATTCCTAATGATGGATTTGTTGGAAATTTGGAAGTTGATGTAAATCCTGGCAGTGATACATTAGCTCCAACTGGCCCTGCTATAATATTAGTTGCACTAGTTGGCTGATTCAATAATGATGCTTGCTGGAGTTGATGAACTTCAACATTCGTTAATGTCCCAGGAACACCTTGGGTTACCACAACTGCTGATTGTGCAACAATTTGGGGCATCGGTATCGGTGGTGCAGCAAAGACTGGTATCTGAGGTGGAGAGCTCGGCATATCAGTGGTTTGAACACCTTGAGGGAAAATTGCAGATGGGGGTACGATGGGGGGGAATGACTGATTTGTAAACGTCTGCGTTGGAATCGGTGTAGGATTGGGTTGAGCTTTTTGCTGTTGAATTCCAGGTTGAGGGATTGGCATCTGAGGTTGTTGCAGTGAGACTTGCAGTTGTGGAGCTTGTTGTTGTTGAATGACGCTTTGGGCTTGGAGCGCCGTTGATGTGCCGGGACTTTGCGGAGGAATATTTCCTATCATATAAAAAAAATAAATATCCTTAAAAAAAAATTTTAGTTTTAAATATGTACCTGAAGTAATGTTTGGTGTGTTATTCTGACCGTCATTTGGTGTAAATCCACTTGGTACCAAATCTGGAGAGTCAAGCTCACTATCTTGCAAGAAATAAAAGTTTCCAGAGCCAATAACTTCAGCCAGAGGTCTCATTTGCTGGATATACTGATGTTGTTTGAAATACGCCTGTTCAACTGCCCTGACAGTTGTTGGAGGAAAATGAGCCGTATGTAATGGATTTGTGGGTGTAGGTGCTACCGCTACAGGTGGAGATGAGTTAACTTGAACCTGAGCGGTTACAGATGTTGTGACAGGGCTTGGGACAATAGACCTTTGCAGCTGCGCTGGTTGTGGAGGGATTTGTGAACTGACTAATGTGGGTTGAGGTGGCTGCGGTTGCTGTGGGAAAGCTGGAGCAGGTACTGCAGCTGCAGATGGTGCCTCAGTGGGGAATTGAGGAATTGTTTGTCCCACATTGCCTTGAACGGGAGGAATTATTTCTTGCTGCAATTGGGTTTGTTGTATATTCCGATTAACAATTTTATCATGTTGTTCAACTATCTGTTCACTTGGCGAAATAAGGACATCAGACTGCGATTTATCCACATTTTCTAATGCCTGTTCACTATCCTGATCTTCCTGAAATTCTCCTACTGAATCCACCTTGCCTCCTTTATCAAGATAACCACAATCTTGAATACTTTGTATAATCTGACGAACATTTTCGAAAGTTGTTTCCCCATACGCCTTTGGACGACCATCAATAGTTAGCGATAAGTATTCAGCAGCTTTTTGGGCACATACTGAGAAAGGAGTATCTTCAGGTGAGGTTTGACGATTGATTTGAATATCAACGTAGCTAAAATTAATTTATTATAAATTCACCTTTGCATAGAAACTAGAATATTTTAAAAATTTACAATTGCACGAGGACCTTGAGATCAATTTCTTCAAGTTTTGCAGCCCCATTTGTTCCATTAAGAAAATCTTCACGGATATTTGCATCAGCAAAATGAGAGAGAATATTTTGAATTGTAAGAACTTCCCGAATTTTAGCAGTTTCAGCTTGAGTTCTTATAAGAGCTTCCTGTAAAAACGAATTGCTATTTACTTTATATCTACATTAAAAAGAAAAATTAAGCTGTCTCCTACCCTTCTTGCTTGCTTTCGTTGTTCCTTTTCTGCTATGGTAGCAAGTTGTACCATTTGTTTGGAAAGCTCACGAGCAAATTCAAGTGACTGAGCTACTTCATCATATTTTGCAACTGCAGCCTTCTGGTCTCCACTTAGCTCTTTACCAGAAGCTTGTATTGCTCTATATGACTCGAGTTTCGTCTAGAAAAATAAAAAAAAATTATTAATAAACAAAAGCTGAAAGTGCTAAAAAAACCTTTTTTTCAAGTGAGACTATATTTACGGTCATCTAGGTTATCGCTACAAATGACCTTAGACCAACAGTTATAACTTTTTTCCTAGTTATAGTATTATATTACCCACCTTATTCCAATTTATTTCCATTAGCATTTGTACGATTAATACGTATTTAACACATTTATATCTAATGTAAATCGACCTAAATATTAAATTTATGAATACCTAACATTCTACAAAATATATATTTAAATAGTCGATTGACTTTTTTAAGTAGTGCAATAAATATAAGCTTTTTATTCGACTTGGAAGTACAGATCTGGAATCTTTTTTTTATGCCTGAAAGGTGTTAAGAGGTCTTTTCATCTGGATATAAGTATAGATGGCACAAGAACTAGATGTCGTATGAAATACCAGAGCAGAGTATACAAATTTTATATGGCTGACATTAGAAATGATAGATAGGTCGAGTGATTCATATTTTCTTGCTGTGGCCCGTTCCGGAATACCCTACCCATTTCACAATCTGTATCTCTGCTCTGGTATACCAGGCGAAAGCTAATTGCTGTACCATCTATGGTATAAGCTACTCCAAGCTAACTCCAATTTCAAAATTTCAAGTAACACGGTGCTGCTTATAACAGTTTAAACCTACCAGAGCCCTTCAAACAAAACAGTAATAGTAACTACATATTTCTAGACAACAAGTCACATTAATCAACTATTGTGAGTTCACTTCGCTCATGAAGGCATTAAGTGATTGTGGCCCGCCCTGCAAACGCATCGCTTTCTACTAAGGCTCTTTGGGGGAAAGTTCGTAATCTTGGTGTACTTTCTGACTCTTAACTCCATGCAGGATGACATGGACCCTGACGTAATTAACAGCTTTTTTGTTACAGTGCAAACTGATCTCACATCTACTTCTCCATCGGGTAATAATAATAACATCGCCGAGCACGAGGACTCCTTTTCATTTTCCAACGTAGATATCTCTCAAGTCTTATACGCCCTTTCGTGTGTCAAATCGGATGCAGTTGGTCTGCATGCATTCCCTTAAATTTCTGAAGCTAGTTTGTCCTGTCCTCTCTGGCCATATTCTTTACCTCTTTAACACCATCATCACCACTTCAACCTTCCCTACTGCTTGGAAATCATACAAAGTAATTCCTGTTCTTAAGTGCTCCAATCCTTCACAGCCCTCGGATTTTAGGGCTGTAACCATTTTACCCCACTCTCAAAGGTTTTGAAAATTTTAATCAGGACTCAAATAACTTCGGTATCTGATGTCCCCTATTTTACATACGCCAAGCAATCTGGCTTCCGCAAAGGTCTAGTGCCTCGAGTGCCATTCTAGACATTACTGAGACGGTAAGGCACAACATGGAGCGCAAGCTGGCTAGCATACTCATATTACTCGACTTTAGTAAAGCCTTTGATAGTCTAGATCATACTATCCTGCAGAGCCTTTTCCACTTTTCCCGGTTTGCTTGCTACCCGATCTAGTCTTATTTGAGCTTGAGACGCCAGTGCGTCATGTCAGGGGATCGTACGTCTGATCTTGTGGGTCTCCACAAAGGTGTTCCTCAGGGGCCGATCTTGGGCTCACTTTATTTTCCCTATTTATCAATGACCTCTCAGCTGCAGTTAGGTTCCATGTCATTCATATCTTTGCAGACGATGTGCAACGCCGACCTTTCCTCCGTCTTATCTTGGGCTTTGCGCAATAAATTAACACTAAGCCCACCCAAGTCTCAATCGGTTGCCTTCTTTGGTCATCCAATTAAGCACCTCCTCGATCCCATCTTCTTTAATGGGGTTATTATACCCTATTGTGACACATTAATACCTTAATCGGCAGGGTAGGTTTTGGTCTTCGCAAACTCTATAATATTAGCATGTACCTGCCAACATGTATAAGGAAGAAGGTTGCTCACGCCCTGTTGTTTTCCCACTTCGTTTATAGGGCGGACAGACTAAGCGCATCCTTTAATTCAATTATCAGGAAGACCGTACACATTCCACGCCGAGTGCATGATTTGTGCGGTTACACGGTGGATTTTCTTAATACTACCTTTGGCAGGTATCTTATACTCCGCAACCTCATCTTTTTGTTAAATTAATTTGATCTCACACAACACAATATTTGTTATCCAGATTGGAGTTTGTTATGAGATAAAAATATTCCTCACGGTCAGCAGGAAAGTACCAAGGCTCTTAACGGGCCAACTTAGGCTTATCATCATTTCTCCTGAAAACTCTACAGAGAGAATAATAGACACCTATATTCCGACGATGTCCCTCAAAAGCTGTCCACTCAATGCCAATCAATATGCCTACCAATCCGAGAAATACACCGAGCACACTCAGTAGTCTGGTAGACTACTAAATTTACTCCAACAGGCCCAAGGATAAGCTGATGATATTTTCATCTGTGTTAAAAGAAAGTTTGAATCAGCTTTACCCGAGCTTATGCAAACATCGTTACCAGATGGTGCCAGAACATTGGACTATCAGTAAACCTAGGTAAAACAGTGCAAGTTACTTTTACTAGAAAAAGTGTTTTTCAGATCCCATCTCAAGTTAAATGGAATTGCAATAGAATATTCCAAAGAAGCAAAATATCTAGGAAAAATCCTAGAGGAAGGAATCCCCACCTGGAACTGATAACTAACCAAACCATGTGGGCATTTAGCTCTTGCCACAGGCTTCTCCGGAAAAAGTATGGTCTGAACCCCAAAATGACCTTATGGATCTTCCAGGGCATAGTCAGACCCAGTATACTTTCTTATGGGGCAAATGTGTGGTGGCCTAAAACATTGCAGGCAACCACCAGAAGAACCCTTGATAAGTTGCAAAGGATGGCTTGCTTATTCGCCACTGGCGCCTTCACATCATGTCCTTAACGTGCACTTGAAGCCATTCTTGGCTTACAGCCAATTGTTTTAAAAAGGTGTGTCCTCTCATTATCTTCGAGCAGGTCAACATTAACGACTTAGAAGCTCCAATAGATACTATGGTCAAGAGACTTTCTTACTTTCTTTTGAAAGAGGTTAAAAGGTAACCATGCCTGAAAGAAGCTAGAAGCTAGATACTAGACAGAGGACTCCAGCTTCCGCAACGGGACCAAGTCTGGTATACTGACGGATCTCGGAAGGGCGGGAAAACAGGCGCAGGGGTGGTTGGCCCAGAAGTGGAACTATCCATTCCGCTTGGTGCCTCATTTTCCATTTTTCAGGCGGAAGTCTATGCTATTGAGGTTGGAGCTCAGGAAAACCTAAATAAGGGTTGCAATGCGCTCCTAGATCTTTCCTCTCAGGTTTTGAGTCGAAACTAGTCTGGAGCTACTACTTGAAACTCCAACTACTGTCAAGGACAACCTTGGTATGGGTCCCTGGACACCAAGGACGGTAATGAACAAGCGGACGAACTGGCTAAAACCGGAGCTGAATGTCTGTATACTGGTACCTATCCGGCATTTGGCCTACCAAAAAGCCACTTTAAGGGGAACTATTTAAGTGGGAAAACAGGCAACTGGATCTCCTTTGGCATAGCGCGCGCGGTATGAGGCAGGCGAAGAAATTCTTCAACTCCTCTCATTAGCAGACAGTCGCTCAGACTATTTGCTAACACAGTCACTGGTCATCACCCCTTACGTCACTTCCTGAAGAAGATAGGCAAATCGGACAGTGAATTGTGTCGACTGTGCGAAGAGAAAGATGAAACCTCGATTCATGTTATATGTGAGTGCCCAGCACTTGCATGTCTAAGGCTGCAAATCGCTGGAGGAGCACTTGTCTCTCCGGATAATGTCTGCAATCTAAGCCGAAAAGCAAAAAATCGAGGCTCGATTTTGCCGAACCACTCTAGGGGAAGGCACAATAAATAAACTATGTTCGCGGTGTCCGCCAGGTCTTGGAGGCCTAGTCGCCCCTACTCTTTACATTAACATTAAACAGCTAGCAGAAATAGCAGTATTCTAAGTGCAAATCTATCGACATTTCTACACGTTGCTATTCATTTATCACTAGTTTAGAATTGTTACCGTTTTGCTTCACTGATATAATCTACATAAATATTTTATGATACTCGCAGCATTCCGATACTTCTAAATTAATCGATTTGGAGTTTCTCATAATTGTAATCATTACAATTGAAGAACGTTAAAGTAGAATTCAAACAGGTTTTGATCGTTTTCTTACAATTGTTCCGACTTCAATTACGAAAAACGAAATCTGGAGTTAATACTAACATAAGAATTAAATGAGAATTCTAAAATCTTTAGGAACGAAATTATGGATTAAGTTTTTATTTTTCTACTATTAAAGAAGAAATTTAGAATAATATGCATTGAGTTTTTCGTTCCAGCAATCAGGGAAAATTCGCAAATTCTTCAAAAATTGGAAAATAAGGGAAATACTCTTCACTATTACCAGCCCTTGGCTGTCTGTGAACACCTTATATAAAAAAATTAATAGTCAGCTTAGAAAGATGGGAAGAGTAGTGAAAAGGTGGATAGCGCTGGATAAAAAAAAACCAATGCAGGGCACTAAAGTTTATTGAACACTAGTCACATTTCAATGGAATGAGTCATCGTATTAATTTTTTTTTCAAGTTATTACGACCACCAAGGCTTAAACACAGTTGGTGACGGCCGGTGACTGTTGCAGTAATAGGAATAATTTTCTCTACGAACGTTTTATGGATCGTGTATTACAATGGAATCTGCAGTGGCCTTCGAACACTCTTTACAAATTAAGCTATTGCAACGACCAGAGGGCCCAACGACTATTGCAGACATAGGCTCAATTTTCTCCAGGAACGTTTTATGGAGCGTATTGTCAAAGTTAACTTTATGACAAGTTAGGAGACAAGAGAGTTTTCAGATTGTTTTACATTTAAAATGCACACGGCAAGAAAAGGAAGAAAGAAGAAAAAAATCACTCTTTAAAATGTTGATGAATAAAAATAAAAAATGTGAAAGCGCAAATTGCATGGAACGAAACAGAATGGCAAATGATTCATTTTCGTAAATAAATTAGAAAGGGCGGAGTTTTCTGGTTTTACTCTCATACAATGTTCCCGCACATTTGTGAAAACTGGTTTTCTCTGAAATGTTGTGAGAAATATCCTTTGTTCTTTATAGCATAGTGCTGGAACTTTAGTGTATTGAAAGTGTAGTAGTTAATTGTCAATGCTATATTTCTAAGGAAAACAGTTGCTATTAATTAATGTATATATAATAATTTCTATAGTTAATGATTCCTGAAGTATAATGATGTCTATGATTATGTTAGTAATGATATTTAATGATTCTATAATCAGGTATATGATTGTTTCTAATACTTGCCTAATGTATACATAGCTTATATATAAATATGTAGATTGTTAAAATCGGTAGACTGAATAAATTATTATTATTAAATTCGAATACAAATGTAGTAAATGACTTCCACTACGATTAATTGAAAATTTTCTGTAGTTACATATGTCTAAGTAGAGTACTGTCTTATTAATAATTGTTGATCACAATCAAGGATCATTTCATAAGCATTAAGTGGGAAACACAATTGCACCGTTTCGATCCGATACGTACAAATGTCAAATTTGCTTAGATGAGACACCGAAATGGATCGAAACGGAGAAGTTGAGCAAATTTCAACTTTTACGGATGACATAACCTAGAAAAATTACCTGTACAATGTTTGTGTATAACTCAAGATGGATGAAGAAGTTTTTATTGAAGAAATTAAAAAAAAATGAAGAGCTTTATGACAAAGCCAACAAATTTTACATGGATGTAAAAAGAAAAGACAAAATCTGGAAAAATTTCAATGAGAAATTTAAAACCGATGGTAAGTTTGAACGGAACAATTGTGCTCATGCACGTAACGGATCGAATTGAATCGGAACGGCGGAATTGTGTTTGGCACTTTAGATGACAAGTACAAATTTTAGTAGAGATAACTCATTTAATTGTTAAATCGCAGTTAACGACTAATAAAAAACTGCACGAATTGCTAGGAATTCTTATTATAATATTTATAGATATGTATGTAAAACCATAGAGATTTTACTTAAGAAATTCATTTCAAAAAACAGTTTACATATAAAATTATAAATGTTCATAACAAAAATAAAATTTTTATTAGTTACACGAAATTCACGTATCATTTCTAAATTAAGTAAATTTGATAAAACAGAACGTCTTGCAACTAACAAAAAAGAATTCTTTATTAAATTTAGTAGGAATATCAGATGATAACTAATCATAATAAATTATGTAGTATACATAAGTCACCTACATTTTTATATAATCCATTAGTGAAAGAAATTTTCAAATCATACTGTATTAACACTGTTGATTTAGAGTAGCTTGGAGCCTTTTACAAACAACATTAGTGTGCC
Organism: Dioctria linearis; assembly: GCA_963930735.1. NCBI lineage: Eukaryota > Metazoa > Arthropoda > Insecta > Diptera > Asilidae > Dioctria > Dioctria linearis. The sequence continues at coordinate 53,258,119 of OZ005743.1, read as the reverse complement.
TGCTATTACAATACCTTACCCACATGTGGGCGGATAGTAATATAATCGTAGTAAAACTTGTACAAATTTGTATGGAAGGTGTTTATTCCATTTTGCAAATTGCTATGGCTTATATACAAATTTTTCCTTATTAGAAATTAATTTTATTTTTAATATTTCCCACAAATGCTCGGGATTATCATATGATTGTCAATTAGTTTTGAAAAACATAATCGAAAAATTTCTTCCACTTCGGTCCCAGCCTCTGTGCTGGTAACAACTAATTAAAAACAAACACTCCAAAATGGAGCCTACAACTAAAGTTTATAATTCTAATCAAGTATAAATACTCCAAAATGGAGCCGACAATTAAATAAAATAATTTTTATCAATACTCTAAAACATCAACCAAATAATAATGAAAACAAAACTATACTCCCAGCAAATAATCAACAGTGCGAATAATTGTTTAAAACGTGTAATAAATTACCTATCAACAGTTAAAGCAAATTGTCCTCTGCGCGTGGCTTCGCAGACATAACCTAACATTATATTAATATCGCAACAAAGAAAAATAATATAATATAAAATCAAATCAAGCAAACGCATTCGATAATACAACTATTATTATAACCAATTATCATCAATTAACTTTTCGATTTTACAACTTTAAACTAATCATCTTGGACGCGTGGCGTCCCATACATAACCGTACATTAGTGTGCAAATACCAGTATAAATTAAATATGATCAAATAAACAAACAAATCAACTATAGAACAACTATTATCCAGAAGATAGTTAAATTGGTCCCCCAACTACTATACTTAGCCTACTTATTTGGCGTTATACCTCACAAGGTCAAGCCAGTGAGTGGAAACTCCAGCTCCCATTTAGTGGAGCCCACAGTTTTCTACTCAGAAAATAAAAGTTGAAGAAGAAGAAGAAGAAAAATTTCTTGATTGGTATTTTAATTAAATATTTGCTTATTTTCCATAATTTTTAAAAGTTTAGTAGAAATGAGTTGGAGTGTAGTAGGGGAAAATTTACACCGTGTTTTCATCGAACAAACCTATCGTTTTCGAAAAAAAAAATGTGTGCCAGACAGACGAGATTCCGTTTTTCCTTTTGAGGTACAAAGACCTAAAAAAACCTTTTCGACAATTCATACAGTTATTGCAAGCTTTTGAATATCCAAAATTATTTAGCGACTTTTCCTTGTTATGGCTAACTTTGCGCTTTGTTATGCTATCGAAGCAACTATAGCTGAAATATTGATGATGTCGACATAGATGTTTATTTTTCCGTTGCCTCCACTACATGCTCCAATGTCCTTTCAGAACGGGTCGGTTCGGGCAGTATTTTCTGCCTTCTTGCTCTAAACTGACTCCTTAAACATGACGAAAGTGACAATAGCGCAGTTCTCTAGATTCACACATTTAATAAATAGCTAATAAGGAAGCGGGGTATCGCGCGAATACAGTGTCCGTGTTTAAGCATTTCAATGCAATGTGACCTATGGTGGGGGGGGGGGGGATGACAAAAGGGCGTCGTTGCTATTTTGTGTCAGTTCAACATTCTGACATTTCAAAAGATTTAACATTTTACCAATGCCGGTTAATTTGTTTACAATTGAATTGTCATTGGTTTCTAAATTATTCCAATCATACAAAGGCAACGCCAAGAAATATTATCTGAAAATAAATGGGGCATTAGAAAAAATTCTTACAAATTTAAAAAGTTAAAAAATATTATTAAATTTAAATTTTAAAATTAATTTACAAACGTTGAGGTTATCTATTAAATTTCGTTTATTCACAGCTATAATTTTTCAAGTTTTCTTTCATCATTCCAAATTTTGCAAATTAGGTTTCCTCGAGATAAGGTCTTTTGTAAGAAACGATTTGAAGCAATTGGGCGCATAAATTATATACCTTTAAAAGTAAGCATCGTATGTGAGGATCATTTCAACGAAAACCACATTAACAAAAACAAAGTGCGCAAAACCCTAAAAATGTTTGCAGTATGGGAATTCTGATAACTTTGTTCAGAATGCCAGACTCAACCAGTCTACTTATCCAGCGATGATGGTACCTTCTTAGTTAAATTTCAGATAAGAATACTAATAAGCTTTTTAATAGATTTATGAAGACAGCCACATTGGGAGCGATTCACTAATAGGGCAAAGAAAAGAATTCTCCATTCAACCTTCAACAAGCCACAGTCTCTCCATGGAAGATGAACAAATATCACATTTACCCTGTGTGGAATCTTCAAATATTGTAAGTCATTTAAAAGTATTTATTTTTATTTCATATGTAGATACACACCACCACTTATACAGACAAAAAAAATCTTAATAATACTACTTTTTTATTAGCTTCATTTGAGTGGAACCGAAGACGATTTCAATCAAAACTTTGCGATATTTCAGCTTGTAGCGACTGCAACACAAATGTAAGTAACTCCTTTTTGTTAAGAATATTTTCTTTTCAAAAACAAAAATTAGAATTTCCTAATATCTGTAATACCTGCAGGTATATGAAGAACAACCTCAGAGCCACGATTCTGTAATCGAAGAAACCATCAATTTAAATGAAAGCGTGATTTAAATAAACAAAATAAACTCACAAAAAATATACAACCAACAAAACTTTCGAGTAAAGAGCAAACAAAATAAATCCCAACTGCGTTTATAAAGCACCATTTCGACTCGACTACGCCAGCCAAGCGTGGTCGAGTCGAGGAGTCAAGTCGACCCAATTTCAACTCGAGTCGCGTATACATGGAATTGAACCCGAGTTGAACCATGGTTCAATCCTGCATGCAAACATGGTATTTATCTAATCAATTCATAGCAAATATTTTCTGTTCATGTGCAAATAATATACCTTTGCCATAGTTTTGTTAGGTAGGACTATATATAATCTTGGAAAAGGCAGTTTAAATCGTTTTAATTGTAAGTAGTATTGAAGTCTTAATTCATGAAAAGAAAATATGTTATGTCGGCTTACTTTGGACTCGGTGGACGATATTGTATACCGTAGATGACGGATAACTCCAGAAAATTGCTTATTATGTGATCGCCTGTTTAATTTTGTTTTTAAAAGAAAATTCTAGACATCTCCAATTAAAGTTTTGCTCTCCAAAAATTACAATAGGATATAATTAATGAAGATATTACAATTAAAGAGTGTATGAAAAGCTCAGAAGAGGACGAATTAGATGAAGAAAGAATTAGAGAAAAAAGACGATACCAAAAGTTAATTAAGTTGAGGAAAGTAGTAATTAAGAAGAATAAAGAAATAAAGCGCTGCATCAACAATTTAGGAATTCATCACGCAAAAATATCAAATTGAACTCTTTAGTTTCGCAAATGAAAACAAAGAATTTAATTACTGAGGAGATAGGAGAAATATTGAAAGATAAAATTGGCCCAAATTGAAACATTTTTCAGCGACAATTATGTAGAAGTAGAGGAAACCCTGTCTCCAAACAATATGACACCGCTATAAGAACATTTGCGATTAATTTGAACTTCATGTCTCCCGAAGCGTATGAATATGTAAGGGAACATTTTGGTGGATGTATACCTCATTCCAGGACGCTTGGAAAGTGGTATGAAAATATTAACTGCAAACCTGGATTTACTACGCAGTCGTTCCAAGCAATAAAATACGCGTGTGATGAAGCAAAAAAAAAATGGCGAAACGTTATTTATTAATCTTGTATTTGATGAGATACATATCAGACAACATATTGACTGGGATGGACAAGATTCCTACGATGTTGGCGACGATTCGGGGTGTGGAGAAATCGCAACACAGATTTTAGTGTTTATGGCAGTTTGTATTAACAGGCCATGGAAAATACCTCTCGCCTTTTTTCCTATAGTGTCCCTGAATGCTGAGCCGAAAAGAAATTTAATTTCATTATGCTGCGATCACACTTTAGAGAGAGGTGCTAAAGTTATTGGCCTAACTTTTGATGGGACCTCTGTAAATATTACTGCGGTTCAAGATGGCAGGATCCTGATCCTTACCACATGATTAAGTTAGTGCGTAATGCACTAGCTGACTTACAAATTTTTATTACCAGCATGGACGAGGAAGTTAAATGGTGCTATCTAGAAAGGTTAGTCATGTTGCAGGAAAAGGAAGAAATGCACCTAGGTAATAAATTAAGACGTGCGCATGTATATTTCATGCAGCAAAAGATGAAAGTGAAGTTAGCAGTACAAACTTTCAGCAAATCAGTTGCAGATGCCTTGGATTTCTGCAGAGATGTATTAAAGTTGAAAGAGTTTATGGGAAGTGGCCCACTCTCAAAATTTATAAGGATTCTAAACGATATTTTCGACATACTAAATAGTCGTACCATAAGTGCCTATGAGTATAAAAAACGAGCACTATGTGGTAACAATTATTATGAAATTAGGAATTTTGTAGAAGAAGCTATAAAATACTTAACAGAAATTAAACTTCCATCGGACACACTTTTAATAAATTCACCGAGAAAAACTGGATTCATAGGTATAATAGCTTGTCTTAAAAATAAATATTCAAACGCTGCATGAAAGATTTATTATGACTAAAGAATTGAACTTCATACCAATGTATAAACTAAGTCAGGATCACATAGAGCTATTTTTCAGTTCTATTCGAATGCGTTTGGGTCATAACAATAATCCTTCGGTGAGACAGTTTATTGCTTCTTATAAGAAACTCCTCGTGCGTTGCACAATCAGAGAAGGAGGAATTGGAAATGTTATGAAACCCCTGCTGATCCTCAAGAAATTAATAGTACTTTAAGAAATATGTATGTAGCTTATGACCATGATGAAGATGCTGTTGATCATAGGATTTTGGATCAACAATTTTTACTCGAACACAGCTACATATGTAACATATCCCACCAGATTGACAGAGTGTATAATAAATGTTGTTCATTATATTGCAGGCTTTGTTATTTTCAAAATTAATAAAACTCTTCACTGTCAGGAATGCTTGTCGGCTGGATACAAAAGTCGAGGCTTCCTTCAAATGCCTTCTAAAAGCGTTAAAGATATTTGCGAGCAAACCGAAAGTGTTCTTCGATATCGTCTTCATTTTCTAAAAGCGAAAGAAAGCATTCTTCTTGTTATAGATGTTCAAAAGCACTTCATAGGAAAATCATTATTTCAAGACCAATCAGTACCCATGAATGAGAGCTGTCATTACAGTGCCCTTATTAAATTAATTACCACTAAATATTTACAAACGGGTTATTTCTTTTTAGCCAAAAGAGCTTCAGATAAATGCTCCATCCGCCAAAAATTTAACAAAACAGTACATTTTAAGTGAATTAAGCTAAATTCCTTTATATTATGTAACTCAACAGAGATCTCAAAAGCAATAAAGCGGGAATACGAATTAAGTTTCATTCTTATATAACATTTTAATATTCAAGATAAAACTATGGCGAGGAATCCCTAGCTTTTAAGCTAGAATATGAATTAAGTGCCTCATACATATATATTTTATTATTAAAATTCCAAAGATGTCAAAAGCAATAGAAGCTAATGACCATGGGGACTGCATGAGGTAAATGTATTGTGTATATTCTCACGATACATGAACCTAATACTCCCTGGAAACAAATTACAATGTTTATATAATGAACACTTTGATTTGGCTAAAGAGAAAGGGGACCTATTCCATTTGGCTATTTGGCAAATAGTATATACCCAAATAGAATATTAAGCATTTAATTAATTCAACTTTACTAAAACAGAATTAATTAACATAGCATTTTCGTGCATAAACTCATAAATTTTTTTGTTTTGCTGTAATTTAAAGTTAACTAAACGAATTTTTTGACGAACTATATTTTTTAAATCTTTACTAGTAATATTGGAAGTATGCAATTTATTTTAAGTTTTTGAAATACCCCCCTTCAAAATTGCACGATGCCACTACTGCCATGACGAAACGAATACAAACAGAGCACACTAATCCATTTCGCTGAGATGCTTACGTTATCAGCCGATACGCCGTTTCCTTATTAGGTATTTATTCAATGGATTCACAACACACGTCTGCTGCAGTAAAGAGTAACCTAGAGCAACTCGTTAAACAAACATTATATGTAAATGGTATCTAAAAATGAAATCTTTTACCGGTGAAAAGTACGTTATCTAAAACTTGTTGTTTAACGAACATTCTTATTACTGAAAAAAAAAAAATTAGCAGCATAACGATTACCCTAGACAGACCGTCTCCATAATGACTTCATTTTTAATTAAATGGAGTCAAATGTGCAGTGTGTGTCACACAAAGTCTATCAAGGACTCATTTGCAACATTTGGCTTAATTTTCAAATGGAGCAGATATTACTCCATTCTGTGAAATTGCAATAAAAGTGCCACCTACCGTCATTAAAATGAGCTGAATTTATTTGAAAGTGGAAAGTTTTTCCAATAAAGCTAGCACTGACACAACAGCTGATCATGAAAATTTCTTTGCTGCTTTCTTCCTTTTGATCTCTTTCAACAACAAAAATTGTCTTCTACTAAATGCTTTGCAACTACAAATACTCGCAAATTTTATTGATAGCATTTAATTAAATTATTGAAATCTGCCATATTGCTATGAACTTTACACACATTGAGGAACTGTCAATGACATTCCAAATGAAATAATTTTCGTCCAGTCTGTCACCTCTTCATTTCCTTGAAATAAATGGATTTAAAACAAGTAAAAAAGCTAGAATTGGTCTAAGACCAATTCTTATGATACCCTAGATGAATGCCCTTATGAAATTTCCTATTATCACCCTTCTATGCAAGCTTTATTTTGGAAGTAGTTTTTCGCATATATTTCTAGAACGGTTCGTCGGACAGCAAAAATTATTACAACAGTTGTATAGGATCCGTGTACAAAATTTCAGCTCTAGGTACACGCGTTCTCGAGTTATCGTGCGCACAGACGGACGGACATGCAAAAATCAAAATAACTTTTAATATTACTCGTGGATGTCCAATCAATTTTACTCTATCATCATTATTTCGAGGTGTTACAAACGGAATGACAAACTTAGTATACCCTATAGATTTCATCTAGGGTATAAAAATTAAGACAAATTAAAGATAGTATGTTATGTATTAGGCTGTTCACACACCGTGCGGATGTAGAAACAGATCAGATCAGTCGATTGCACACATTGCGGTAACGACACCGGCATAGCAATATAGAAATATAGTAATTGTAAGACCGAACCGAGAAACCAGATAGACGACAGATTACTTTGTAATTATGCGTAACTGTTTGCTTTGTTGTATTTCCTAAGTATTTTCTGTTAGTGAGTAAGGCAGCTGATATTTTCAGTTATACATTTACTTTTATTTCATATCTTCTTTTTTGGGCTTCGAATTTAGCTCTCCACTTTGGTTTACTCCATTATCTTTAACTATAGTATCAATATAACTTTCAGCCTTAGTGAGCCTGTTCACGCTGCTATATTAGTTCGCTAACAATATTGTACTCTACTGACAATTTTTATTGTTACTTTTTACCTTAATCTTATGTTAATCTACATTTGAGCTTTACTTTAAGCTCTCTATTATTTCACTTCATTATCTTAATCTATAGCGCTAATATTACTTTCTATCGCAATGAGTCTATTCATTGCTCCTTTGTTAGTTTGCTAAGCAATTATATATTTCATCGATAATTCCAACTATCTTACTCGATGTACCTAACGTTGTAACGTAGCTTAAACTGTGATTCTTAGATAACTTAGATTATACCCCGTCGACACACTAGCCCTTATTGCCGAGGCACTGTGCGCCTTGGTGTTCTTGTCTGGAATCGTTTGTTGATTTGGTAGGGCAGTTGTTTCACCACCGCACAGTGTGATATTTTAGCAATCTAGCTGGATTTAATTCAATTTTTCGATATTCTAAATTATGCCCAAAAGTATTTTATCGTAATGGCAACTATCCTAGGAGGTATAAGCCTCATTTTTATTTTCCAGGAATTCACCCATTAATAAACGAAGAGGTCCTGAACAAAGGGACTGCAGGTACACGGTAAAAGACACCGTGCGAATTTATTTCATTCATGTGATTTTTATCGACGAATGTGCTGTGTTTATGTGCTTTGTTTTATCTGTACTTATTTTCTGTGTGTTTTTGGTCTTACACGTAAGTATAATTTTTTTTATTTTCTTAAATATAATTTGGAAAAATCAATATAACGATCCCTTAGTACTCTTGTAATGTAGTTCAATATATTGTAGATTTAAAATATATAGATATGAGCGAATATGGAACTAAGAATATATTTATATAATAGATTAATATGTTTACTTTAAGGAATTTAAGAAAATAGTTGCGTATATTTGCAACGGTCATACAATTGTTTTTCATTTTCAGAATGTCTGCCAATATTTTGCGGAAGGACATTTTTGAGGTTTGGCGAATTTCTAATAGCAAAATCCGGTTCGAGGCGGTTTATACCTATGTTTTGGAACAGTTTGGTGATGTAGTGTTTCCTGATGTGATAATCAAGTGTATTAAAAGACAATTAGGAAGTGTATGCCAGCAAATTAAATTGAAATGGAACAAATGTGGACGAAATCACGAGCGCTTTTTGATAATGTTCTCATTATGGCTAAGTGAACCAGTGAATTTCCCAGATATTGTTTTTAAAGCACTACCATCATCGTCTTCTGAATGTGCCACTACAAGGCGTGGGAGGCCATCGAAAACATTTCTGGAATGCAGTGACCGGACGAAGAAGCGTGAACTAAAAGAACTTGTTGAAACAACTACTCCGGAAGAAATATCGGTGGCTGCTGAAATGAAATTGCGAAAATTAGGTAAAAAAGATTCAGCGTCAATTGTAAAGGAACTGACAAGTGCTTCACCACAGCGAGGAACTAATGTTAAAAAGGCTAGATTAACTTTTTCACACAAACCGAAAATTATTCCTGCCGATAAGGCACTGGCTCTGATCATTGACTCCAATCTTTCTACACACCAATACAATTTAATAAGGCAGCAATGAAATGAATACTCTCCCAATTTATTTCCATCATATAATAAAATAAAAGAGGAAAAGAAAAAATGCTATCCAGCAGAAATAACAGTATCAGAAACTTCAGCTGAAATTAAACTACAGTCCTTGATTGATCACACTGTTCGAAGACTGTGTAATGCGCAAGAAGAAGTATTGCAAAGCTTGCAAGATCTGCCTAATGAAATGCAGATCATAATAAAGTGGGGGTGTGACGGCTCGCAACAAACTCGCTATAAGCAAAAACTGAGTGTAGGTGAATCAGATGAAAATTTATTTAGTATCTCAATGTGCCCTATTCAAATGTACTACGGAGACAATTCTAGAATAATTGTCTGGCAGAATCCTGCTCCGTCATCGACGAGGTATTGCCGCCCAATTAAGTTTGTTTTTAAAAAGGAATCGACTGATTTAATAACGAAAGAAGTGAAAAATGTTGAGGACCAAGCCAGTTTACTGACACCTGTTCCTGTTACCTTTGGAAACCATGTTGTTTTGATTAAGTCTGTTTTAGTTTTAAGTATGATAGACGGTAAAGTATGTTCAGCATTATCTGCGTATAATTCTTCACAGACCTGTTACTTGTGTGGCGCGACACCAAAAGTAATGAATAAACCTGATATTATCGAAAATAAAACAGTCGATGTTAGAGCTTTAGCATTTGGTTTATCTCCTCTTCATTCATGGATTAGATTTATGGAATGTCTACTCCATATATCGTATAGGTTAGATCTGAAAGTTTGGCAGGTAAGAGGGGATGAAAATAAAAGAAAAGTTGCCGAGAGAAAGAAAAATGTTCAAGAGGAATTTAGACAGGAATTAGGTCTATTAATTGATTTGCCCACCCAAGAAGCAGGCAACACTAATGACGGGAATACGGCTCGAAGATTTTTCAGAAATGCTGAAACATCTTCGATTATAACTGGTATTAATTTAGAGTTAATCAATAGGTTTAGAATTATTTTAGAAACTATAAACTGTGGATACTCTATTAAAATAGATGCATTTGAAAAATATGTTGTAGATACAAGAAACATTTATTTAAGGGAATACTCTTGGTATTACATGCCGAGCACTGTACACAAAGTTTTGTTCCACGGAAAAGATATTATTGCTTCCTGCATTCTTCCGATAGGCCAGTTATCGGAAGAAGCGCAGGAAGCTAGGAACAAAGACAATCTGAATTTCAGGGAACATTTCACAAGGAAATCGTCAAGAGTTAATACTAATATGGACTTGCTACACAGGCTTCTGATTTCTTCAGATCCTTACTTAACAAGTTTGAGGCATAAGCCAAAGTCAAAGCAAAACATCACTAGCCCTGAAGTTCTTGCATTACTTTCTGTACCTTCGGCAGAGGACGATAACGAAACTGATTCCGATTAAAAATTAGTTATATGTATACCTATTATTTTATAGCTTTTTATAATAAAATTTATTAGAAATATACATTATGTATGTACATATGTATTATGTAAAAATAAAAAAATTTAATAAAGATTTTTTATTTAATTTTTTTTTTAAATCTCCAAGCCAACTACGGTAAATCATTAGTTTCAAGTAAATGTAAATAATATGAAGTTGTTTCAACACAATTATCAAAAAACAAAAGTTATATGTTACGGGCAGGAATTAAATCCCGCTAGATTGCCAAAATATCACACTGTGCACCGGGTGCTTTCTGGACTCAGAGTTCTAATTTATAGTTTCTAATTTTAATTTTTAATATTAAGGCTTATATTTAGTATTTTTCTCCACATTTCATATGTTATGATTCACATTGTACCGCTGTTATTCATTTACTCTCCCTATTGTATCTGATATTGTATGCTATTTCCTTCTTAGCTTTGAATAATGCTTTTATTATTTCCATTATTATTGTTATGGTTTATTATTTCATTATCTTTCGCTATGGTGTCAATATGGTGCATGGGCTCTATTGTTTGAAGTCATTATCTTAATATAATACTAATATAACACTAATGTTAATTTCTACTGCAACGAGTTTGTTCGTTGCTCCTTTGTTAGTTTAAAAAATAAATAAGTGCTAGCTAGGATAAATTGTGACTAAAGAAATATCAGTGATTATTAGAAATGCGCCAAAAATCTGATAGTCAATTTTAAGTCCGTTAATCCAAAAAAAACAAAAAATTCATTAGAAGAAAAATGAAAACACGATGGGACTTTTGTGTAAAAAGTGTAATAAAAACATTAGAAATGAAGTTGGATTTCCTTGCAATGGGTTCTGTAATGGTCTATTCCATGAAAAGTGTACGACGTTGACGGAATATGATAAAAATTTAATTGCAACAAAGAACAATGTTCTTTATATGTGTGATGCCTGTGTGGAAGGTAAGGAAGTTATAATTAATAATATGTTTGAGAAAGTATTCAAAACTGTGTGTGAGAATAAATCAAGGCGGGGAAATTAAAGAAATATTAGGAAAGCTAAATGAAATGAATAAGACGGATGGGGAAGTATTAAATGAGGTTAAGAAGATAAACGGCAAAACTGCAAATAAAGAATCGTATGCTAGCCAATTAAAAAACAGGTACCAGTCCTATTAAAACCGAAAACTAAGCAGGCTAACTCCAAAACAAAGGAGGATCTCAAGAAGCAAGTCGACCCTACAGATCTTAAAATAAGCGAATTAGAGGGAAAACATAATATTATATGTGTGAAAATGACCAGGAAAGAAACAAAGTAAAGCTGCTGTATAACAAAAGTTGAGTGAAAATTACGAGATCCAAATTCCGCAATTAAGAAATCCAAAGTTATTCATTATTGGAATTAGGGATGAGCTAGATCAAAATTCGGTAGAGGAAAAGTTGAGATTGCAAAATGAAGTGTTGAAGAAAAGTGAACTGAAGTGTATTAAAATTTTTAAGAAATCTAAGACGAGAAGTGACAGAAGTTTCTGGTATTATAATGCAGTGATTGCGTTGGATGTTGAAAGTTTTCATAAGGTAATGGATCTAGCAAAAGTAAATATTGGTTGGGATGATTGCGCTGTTTATGAGGAATACAATATAATGAGATGTTTTGAGTGTCTAGGTTTTGGACATAAAGCAGGCGAGTGTAAAAGGAATTCTGTATGTGGACGTTGTGCCGAAAATCATGAGACAAAAGAATGTGTTAAGGAATTAAAGAGTGTGTTAAGGAATTAAAGAGTGTGTTAAGGAATTAAAGAGTGTGTTAAGGAATTAAAGAGTGTGTTAATTGCATTAGAGCGAATAATAATCTTAATCTTCGACTCGATATAAAACACGTTTCATTAAGTGCGTAGTTGAGGAAAGTAGAGGTTAATAAAAATAAAATTAAGTATTAGCAATTAAAGGAATTACAGAGTGTGTATCTTAATATTCAAGGACTACTAAACAATTTTAATGAGTTAGATATAATTATGAATTCGGAAAAGTTTGACTTTGTTATGTTATCAGAAACGCATTTAACGGATTATATTGGGAATAAAGAGGTAAGTATTGAAGAATGTAACGTGGTCTTATACTTAAAAAAACAATGGCAATAAGAAATATTATCTAAGATAGCGATTACAAAAAATGTTTGGTAGTTAGTTATAAGATGTTGGTTTGGAAAATATTGCTTTATATTTGTGATAACCAATTCCCAAGTGCATCAATGCGACAATTTTATGACTATTTTACAGAATGGTGTGAAGAATTATCTCATTTATATAGAAATGTGATAATCGTTGGTGATTTTAATGTGGATTTTACTAGTGATATAACATATACAAGAATGCTTAAGGGTGGGTTTAAACAAATTGTGTCGGAGTATACTAGAATAACACAATAAAAAGTCATTGATTGACTATGCAATTACCGACATGAATTATGAAAATGCCAGAACGTGCAAGGATTTTAAAATTAGTGACCATGAGACATTGTTTATAAGAATTCCTATAAATTTACATAAAGAGAATGATAAAAAGTTTATTCAGTTTTTAAAATATGATAAGGGTAAATTTGCAAGAAGATTGGTGGAATATAATGATAAAAATACTTGTTTAATAATACAAGATCTAAACGTAAGTGCACAACTTTTTGAAAAGAAATTAAAAATATCGTAAATGAGCTTACAGTAAACGAACTAAAGGAAAATGGAGTGGTTCACAAATTATTTATTAAGAATAAAAAGAGAAAAAAGAAGAAGATACGATAAGGCAACATTAACGAATAGCGTAAGTGACTGGTTTAATTATAAACTTATTCGAAACATCTATTCTAAAAGAATAAGGTCAGGTAAGAAGGACTATATTACAAGCAAAATTAGTAGTCTCTACTCTGAATCGACGTCGACATCCGCGACCACTCATGAATTTTTTGAGAATATTCACACTTTCTTTGAAGACAGTAAGGAGCTCCTGGATACAGTACTCACATTGGAGGATATGAGGGATTTATTAATTCCTGAACTTTTGGAAGTCTTCAGTTCGGCGGTTGAGACATTCAGACTTTCCTTCTAGTTGGAGGAGGTCTGTTGTATATATACAAGTATCTAGATGGTATACGTATACGGTTGTGTTTCCTGAAGCTCCGATAAAAATTTGTTTAAAATTGAGTATTTTTTTAAATTTAGTGCGTGGCGAAAGTATTTAAAACCAATTAGCAATTATCGTTTCGTAAAAATACATTTAGCCCACCTTGGGGTGTGAAAAATGTCGTTAAATTGTGGTGATTGCGAGCGGTCGTTGCGAAATAGTAAAGACAAGTGCATAGCATGTGACGGGAAGTGTGGGAGATCGTTCCATTTACAGTGCGTGGGATTAACGGAATATGATCCCAAATTAATTAGTGACAAAAATTATATACACTTTATATGTAATGAATGTCGCGAATTTATGAAAGCGATATTGAATAGTATACACGATTTAAAAAATGCGGTAGATGCCAGCATGAAATGTATTAACAAACAAAATAAAAAAATTGAATCAATTGCAAAAAGTGTTAATCAATTAAATGAAATGAAAGAATGTGGAAGCAATGTGAGCAAAAAAATACCATCATACGCAGAAGTTTTGGGAAAAGAGCCTCCAGTTATTATTAGACCAAAAAACCGGAAGAAAGTGCAGTAACTAAACAAGCCATTATAAAGAGCATTGACCCATCGAAGTTTGCACTAAAGGTCGATGGCATGGTAAATACACAAAACGGTGCAGTGGCAATAAATTGCGATAATGAGGAATCTAGAAAAAAAATGTGTGATCTTGTTTCAGATCAAATGGCAGAAAAATATAAAGTGGCTTTACCCAAAGCAATAAACCCTAATATTTTGGTGCATGGATTAATGGAAATGTGGGAGTGTGAGCGACTGGCAATAGCGATAAAAAATCAAAACAAAGTAGATGGTTTAGTGAGATGTGTAAAAATCTACAGTGGGTTAAAAAATCCGAAAATTTTTAAAGCCATTGTAGAAGTAGATAAAGAAAGTTATAGGCAAATAATGGTAAAAGGCAAAATTAATATTGGTTGGGGCAAGTATCCTGTGTATGTGGGCGAAAAGATGTTTCAAGTGCTGGGGCTATAACCATATAGCCGTAAGTGTATAAATAATGAAATCTGTGCGAAATGTAGTGGGAACCATGATTCTAGGCAATGTCAATCGGATCAATTAAAATGCAATAATTGCGAGAAAGCAAATAAAAATTTAGGTTTGAGTTTAGACGTGAATCACGATTGTCGGGATAGAAGCTGTCATGTTTTTAATGGGCAATTAAAAAGCATAAAAAATAATTTGACTATCAGAACCAGCTTAACACAAGCTCGCTGCATGGACACGTTTAATAATAAACGTCTCAACAATACATGCGATTCATCACTTAGTCGGTGTTAGTATTAGTATGTTAAACTAAACATAGACCAAACACCGAATGAGATGACATGCAATGCGACATGGAAACAGAAATTTAAGTATTATATAGACGTTTCTTTAAAACATGCTTGGAAATATCAACGACAAAATGCTCAGCCTTAATATTAACAACAATGCACATGCGATTGATGGGTTCATACATACTAAAGTTGGATCTTGCGGCGTTAACATGCAACAGAGGTAACCTTCTCAAATTGTGCGCACTATCACGGAAAGAGATTTTGCTAAGTAGAAGGGGAGAATCAATATTCGCGTTTAAGAGTTGATGCACAAAAGTTACATCAGCGACCATGCGACGTTTTTCGAGGGAGTGCATATTTAAAAGCTTCAAGCGATCCTCATAAGGTGGAAGAATCAATGAATTGTTCCAGGGTAGATGCCCGAGAGCGAAGCGCAGGAAGTTCCGCTGAACAGACTCGATGCGTTCGATGTGTGTACCGTAAAATGGAGACCAGACCTGGCTAGCGTATTCAACGAGAGGTCTCACAAAGCAAGTGTACAAACGCAGTGTTATGGTGGGATTCGAGAACTCTCGAGACCAACGGTTAATAAAGCCCAGCATAGAACTACTCTTACATACCATATAGTTAATGTGGGATATAAAATTCAATCTATGGTCACATTTAACACCCAAATCACAAACACCACCCTCGCGACGGCGAATCGTGGAATCCGAGAACACATAATCATAAGTGATTGGTTTCTGATTCCTGTGGAAAGTCATAACCTCACATTTGTCGATATTGAGGGCCAAATTATTGTTTTTGCACCAAACGTAAAATTTGTGAAGGTCACCTTGTACCAGTTCACAATCGGTAACAGATTTAATCTGAGCGAAAAGTTTAATATCGTCAGCATAAATCAATACTTTGCAGTGCCTCACAACAGAGACAATGTCGTCAATAGATAGAATGAAAAACAACGGGCCCAAGTGACTCCCTTGAGGTACGCCGGACGAAGCTTTCAGGACTCTGGAGACGGAATGACGGAATAGTATTTGATATGTTCTGTTATCTAAATAAGACTCCGTCCATTTTATAAATGTTGGGTGAAACCCATACTTTTCCATTTTAAAGAGTATCACGGAGTGAGATAACTTGTCGAACGCTTTACTGAAGTCAGTATAAATACAATCTGTCTGATAGCCTTTTGCAAACCCGCCAACGGTAGGCGAGACAAAACAGACATAAAACGTGTTATTAGCAATTAGATCATTTAAGTGTGTATATTCGAATATAAGAAGTTTGGTGAGTAATTGGAATGAGTTTATAACTTTGGTTGTGGTTGAAAACTTTGATATAATAGCGCTATCAGAAACACATCTCACATCAGATATTGATGACACAAAAATTGAACTAGATGATTATTTCACTATTAGGTGTGACAGTGAATCAAGACATACCAGAAGTGTTTTATATACGTAAGAAAAAAATGGCAATACGAAATAAAAAAAACTGAGGTGTTTGAACTTTGTGAAGGAGGTATCTGGAGATTGAATGTTAAAATTACCTTGGACAAATATATTGTAAATGTAGTAGTTATAAATTAATCACCTAGGGCGCAAAACAGGCATTTTTGTGAGTATGTTGACGCTTCTATAGAGGAAATAAGCGATTATTTAAATGACTTCTTTGTGATTGGTGATTTTAATATTAATTGGTATGACGATAATAATATTTACAAAAAAAGAATTGAAATACGCTGATAAATAGTGACAGAACCAACTAGGATAACCACGAATTCTAAGACATTGATAGACTTGGTTTTAACAAATAGCACCGCGTTTGAGGCTCGAGCAAATTGTAGTTTAAATATAACGGATCATGAGACGATTGTGATCTCTAAAGAAATCCATGTTTCGCAAATGGAAAAGAGTAAAGGTAAGATAGAATTGCTCAAATATAATAAAGAAATCTTTGAAAATGAATTTAACGTAGAACATCTCACCGAGAAAGAATTGTGTGTGAACGAACTTGCTGAAGGGTTAGAAATTTTATTGTTCTTAAGGATGAAAAATACCTTGGATATGAATGGTTCAATGGAGAACTCATTATAATGAAACATGATAAAATAAAAAAAAGATCCAAAGCAATGTTAACGAATAAGGAAGAAGATTGGAGCAATTACCGTGTTTTGCGAAACGTATATAAACGGCGACTAAAACAATCAAGAAACATTTACATACAGAATAAGATAAACTCTTGTACAGACCAGAAATCGATGTGGAGGGTGTTAAAGACGATGGTTATGACAGTGAAAAAAGACAATATAAGTAATATATGCTTTAAGGGGACGGTAATAAAATGGGATCAACAGCTTGCAGAAAAGTTTAATGAGTATTTTATTGATAGCGTAAAAAAGATAAATGATAACCTTCAAGTGGTACAGTACAGAAATTTAATTGAGGAGGTAGGATTCAGATTCAAGTTTCGAAGTATAGACTTAGCGGAGTTGGTCGATATCTTAAATGGCATGAATAACAAAAGGGTTTCAAGCTAGTTAATAAAAAGATGATAATGGATGTGTTTCCAAAGATAAACCAGGTATTACTCAAAATAATAAATGATTCCATGAAAATCGGAAAGTTTCCTGAAATTTGAAAGGATTCATTGGTGACGCCGATAAAAAAGTAAAAAATTCAAAAAACTCCCGAAGATTTCAGACCAATCAATGCATTGTTGCTGTGCGAGAAAATTCTGGAAAAAGTTGTTCATCAGCAATTAGAGACCTGTTTGGAAAATATGAGTATTATTGTTGAGAACCAATCGGGCTTCCGCAAAAATCGTTCGTGTGAATCGGCTATTAATATGGTGCTAAATATATGGAAGGAACAACTATATCGAAAGAAGAAGGTAGTGTGTGCCTTTTTAGATCTTAAAAGAGCCTTCGAAACGGTGGACCGAAGTATACTACTGTAAAAGTTGGTGAAATATGGAATTAGAGACGAAGAATTTATATGGTGTAGGAACTACTTAACTAATCGAAGACAAAGAACTAAGGTTAATGGGCATTATAGGCATTGGTCAAGGTCGTGGCGGGTTGATCTAGGTGTTCAAGGTTCTGTGTTGGGTACACTACTATTTATTTTATACATCAACGATTTGCAAGTGGTAGTACAAAACTGCACACTGGCGCTGTTTGTGGATGACGCTATATTATTTGTGGCTATGGATGACTTTAAAAAAGGGGAAAGAGCTATGCAGGAGGATCTTGACAGAGTAGACATGTGGATGAAAAGCAATAAATTGAAATTAAATGTGTCAAAAACGAAATGTATGTGCTTGTATGGTGAACTAAATATTAATCTAGTTGTGGATGGAAGTAGAATTGAGCAGGTTGAACAGATAAAATACTTAGGGATAATAATTGATTCAAAACTTAAATTTGATAAGTCATGTAACGTATATATGCAAAAAAGTAAGTAAGAAGATTGGTTTCATGAAAAGGATCAGGAATAGGTTAACACGCCAAACAGCGATCAATATGTACAATGTTATAATTAAACCACATTTTGAATATTGCAGTACAATATTATATTTAACTAGTAGTCAGGAAAAGCAGGTTCAATTGCAAAAAATGCAAAATAAAGCAATGAGAATGATATTGGAATGTGATAGATATAGTAGAATAGATTTTATGTTAAGTGAATTAAGATGGTTGAACATTAAACAAAGAATTACGATGAATGTACTAGTTTTCGTTTATAAAATTAAGAATAACTTAGTTCCTAGCTATTTAAGTAAATATATAAATTATGTAAGGGATTAATAATATAAGAAATGGAGATAAATTTAGATTAGCTAATTTTAGAGATGCTAGGGCGCAGAATTCACTAATTTATAAGGGACTTAGGTTATTTAACGACTTACCACGAGAAATAGGAGCAATAGAGCACTTAAATTTATCGTTGGAGCCGCTACTGGTGAATCTTCGTCAAATGCTCGGACAATATTCGGTTCATCTACCATATACCAATGTGGGGCCTCTTATGTTGGCAATTCGGATGACCTTTCTATTTTCGTGACAAGAGATGAAGCTTTTCCGGTCACTCGTGCTAAATTCAACCTTAGTAAGAGTCAAGACTTGTGGTGTAGAAGGTGGCGAGATCGTACAGATACTCCACTGAACATCCAATGGACTAATACTTGCCTGAAGTATTTAGATGTGTATATCGGACGCGATAGTAAATCAAATATTCGGCGCATCGCTTTTGAGAAACTCTCTAGAGCTAATGGGAAGGTCAGTCGTGATAAACTTTTGATTACCTTTTCCATCATTCATCTGCTAAAGTCTGAGACGTTTGATGAAGGCTTCGTAGGTGTTGTTCAAGCAAATGCGATAGACGCCTTTTGGTGCGGAAGATCTCACTTGGTTTTGAAATCAAGAGGTCTCCAAATGCGTGCATTCCAACGAGTGTTTTGCCAGAGAGATGCCTTGATTTCTCAACTGTGGGTGAATGTACTGGGAGGGATCGGCATATGGGAGTATTACTACCTGCTCTCTGTTCGGCCACCCTATCCTCGTGCCTGGCCACAGGATCCAATCTCAACGATTCAGACCTGGGGCAGAATCAGGCCAGCATTTCACCTTAAGTGCAATGCTTTACGGTACACGCAATTCGCGTCTATTCCAATCAGGTTTAATCCTGAATTAATAGATTCAGTGTTCAGTAATGCTCGGGATTTTGAGGCTGACACGCATACACTGACAGTTATCGGAGATATTATTGATATCTCTGGAAACTGTCGAATAAACACTAACACTGCAAAACTACACGACCTGCTGCTTCTGCGCGGGAGAGATTTCGCCAACTTGGGACCAGTGACCCTGGCACTAAGTTAGAAGATGCTTTCGTTCTGAACTGACCACCTCACACACCTTTCAGCACACTTACAACACGTGTGCTCCGTGACGTGCTTATGCCCATAAGACCTCCGGAGTATACAGGATACAACAGATGGCGAGCACACCTCGGGGTGAATATGGCCGTGATAGGAGGAGTAACTTGCAGAGTAGTCTACAATTTTCTTTCTAATTACAAATATGCTGATGTAGCATTCAAATTGCTGCATCACAGTCTTAATCATCCTAATCAGTTATCACATGTCGGCCAGCGGGTTCAGAGGATCTGCAGTTTGTGCTGGTGAAGGCACCCGTTTCATCGGTTCTTCATTTGTCCAGCTTTGCAAAATTTACTGTCAAAGTGATAACGGTATTTATATTCTTATTGTATCGTGTTCATTCGAATTAAGGTATTTTGTTCCTAGTTTAGTTTTAAACTAACAGGCAGTTATTTGAAATCATATTGGCGTTTACTGTGAATTAATTTTTAAAGAGATTTGAGTGGTTAGTTTTATCATAGAGAAGCAATAACAGAGTTGAAAAATATATGGCAGCAATATTCCCTCGATTTTAAAAGCTTACTTTAAAAGTGCTTTTGAATTGACTATGATGATATTGCCATTTACTGTGCTCGGCTCGTATGCACGTCACACACAGTGCAGTGTGCGTGCATACATCTCAGCGAAGCCGACCTTATGCTGTTCGATGTAGGCCGGCCGATGGATGACTTTACTACTGATCGCTTAACACCATCGAATGAGTTCTGGATGTGTTGCTTTCAGACTAGCCATGTGCTATTAGAAGTAGATTAGGCGCACTTGAGCAAAAGCTCTGTGACAAAATTTTCAACATACAGTTTTCTACTCTGATACTGTTTGCTCTATGGTTTTATATACCACCGCGCAAAAAATAATTTTGCGAAAACAGGTAAAATTTTTTAAAAGGTATAAAGAAGGATGCTTTGTTATTAAACTATAATTGAATAGTCATGAATCAAAAAATTCTGCTCTCCGAGCATATCGCGGCAATTTTATGCTATGATGAAGATGAATCCGTAGAATTGGCATGTATTCCTTCCGACTCCGAGTCTGAAGATGAGGAAAACACTCTGGAAGAAAATAAGGTACTACCATTTCATGAGGAATCCGAAAACGAAGAAGTATCTCAGCCTTATGTAAGCCACTTTTACCAAAATATAGCATATTTAGTCCTACAAGTGTTGAAACATTATAGATGTCAAGGGATGATTTCGAAACTGATGACGAAATTATTCTGACCGATTTAAAAAAAAGTTTGGAATGCAAAAGGTTTTAATCCACCGAAATGGAGCAGAAATTTCCGTATAGCTGAACCAGAACAATTCAAGGAAGCACACTATGGTCCATCGGAGATCATTGCAAATCTTCCTTCAAAGGATCCAAGGGATCTTTTCTGTGCATTACTCACTGATGAAATCGTTGAACATATAGTATTCCAAACTAATTATTTGCATAGCAATTGGAAAATTTTTATCTGCCTACCAATAGCACAGAAATCTAACTTTTTATTGGAATAAATTTTCTTATGGGAATAAAACCCCAAGCGGGCTTCCGCGATTACTGGTCTAGTAGACCTGAATTGAAAGACCCATATATATAAAAACTGATGTCAGTCAAAAGATTTAGTTGGATTTTAGGAAATATTCATTTGAACGATTCGTCATTGATGCCTAGCAGGGATTCTGCAAATTTGCTTTTGGAAAGATATCAACAACGTTTTCATCCAAGAGTACTTTTTTGCGGTAGACGAATCGATGTTTAAGTTTAAAGGTCGCAGTTCTCTGAAGCAGTATTTACCTAAAAAGTCCATAAAAGAGGATATTAAATATGGATGCTTTGCGATAAGAGTGGTTACATATGTAACTTTGAAATATACACAAAGCAAAAAAAACTTAAGCGAAAACGTCGTTTTGCACATGAGCTATCCTTTTATTGGTAAATATCACAAAATGTATTTTGATTATTTTTTTACAACATGTAATTTGATGGTTGAGTTGAAGCGGAATGGGATATACGCATGTGGCACTATTCAAGCCAATCGGAAATTTTTACCATCAGACTTGAAAGAGGACAGGAAACTCTCCCGCGGGGAATTCGACTGGAAAACAAGTGACTCTGGATTACTTTATCTAAAGTGGAAAGACAAAGATCGGTTACGATGCTTTCAAATTTCCATGATCCTGAAAAAGTAACTAAAGTTACACGAAGAAAGCCCGATGGTACTTCAGAGCTAGTTTCTTGCCCCGAAGTTATTGCTGAATATAATTCAAATATGAATAATGTTGATAAATTTAACTAGCTCAAAAAATATTAAGAGGTTGACCGAAAGAGTCACAAATGGTGACATAGAGTTTCCTTTCATTTTTTGGATGTGTGCGTCCTGAATACTTATATCTTAGCAAAATTTGTCGACTACAAGCAACCTCTAAAGGAGTTTAAATTGGATATTATCAACTATTTGACAACTATACCATTGCCTCAAAAACGAAAATCTAAAGGAGAAAAAGTTCAGATAAAAAACACCAAGCCTTATTTATGTTGACCCATCCATTCGAGCGCTGTGCCAAATGCAGTAAAAAGGGACACCAAAGGCGAACACAGTGGATGTGCTCTACGTGCAACGTTCCTTTATGCCTTAGTAAAACAAAAACGTGTTTTACAGATTTTCACAAAAAGTGATCGTATTATGTGCGTTGGTATTAAATTCATATTATGTCCTTACGCAGGACGACTCTGCAATTAAACAATATTAACGTAAATTTTTTTTTTTTCAATAAATGGAATAAACTCAGTTTGACTAAATTTCGTTAATTTATTTAATTTTATCATATCGTGCCCCTGAAAGAGTTAAGCGGCACTTCGTTGACGGATTGAAGAGACGTTTACGTCTTGAATATCGGGCAACAAACTATCGTCTGGCAACCACTATCGTCGGTGCAGGACGGAGCTCTTGTCTTTCGCTGGCCACAGCATTTGCAACACGAGGCTTCTCCTCGCTTTGGAACCGTTGCAAGTGCTGTGGGAAGGACAAGCACTCTGTTAGAGATGCCAAGCTGGAGGGATGATGACAGGTTGTAGAGGTCTCGATGATACAACAGGCTGCCTTCGCGGAACTCTATAACGGTATCGCGTAAATTTTCTCCTTCGTTCGGTTATTAATTTTAATTTCAGTTTCGGTCTCAGTGCAAAATTGCAAAATTTATATATAGTTGAAATTTCGATCGTTTAGAAAATAATTTTTATTAGACTATTTTGGAAATTGAAACTTCTTGGAACTTCCACTTACCTATTTGTTAAAATTGGGTCGTAAATTTTTTGTTTTCTATTTCTTAGGGCTTTTTCAAAATGTTTGTATCAGTTTATATTATCTCTTTTGAGAACAGTGTTATCTTTTTGTTCTTTTACCTGTTAAGTGTCCAGTTTGTTTTTAATGTCCCTATTGACTGTTATGTTTGTGATTTTTTGGGTTAGCTAGTGTCTTTTCTGTTTTTTTTTCTACCCCCTTTATAGCCTTTTGCCTTTTATGTTTAAGGAATGTTGAAGAGCCAGAGCGCCAACAAATAGAGCTTATTTAAATACAAAAAAAAAGTATTATTACTTACTCTATGTACCTAGCGTAAGCTGAGGTTCTTCAAAAAATGCTTTTCTATTCTATTTCATATTTTTTAAGTCCAAGCATTTTGATTGATTCCTTTGGAGCGGTAGGAAAAATATTTGTAGATATTGTGAATAAATCCCTATTGGAAGGAAGTTTCCGATTCATGGAAGGAATCAATAGTAACGCCAATAGCTAAAATAAAAAATTCAGCTAATTGTGAGGATTATCGACTAGAGAATGAGTTGCCGATATATGAAAAAGTATTGGAAATGATAGTGTATAAGCAGCTTAGAAAATATTCTGAGGAAAATGCACTTATAATCTCTAATCAGTCGGGCTTCAGACATGGGCATTCCTGTAAAGCGGCGCTTATTATATTGACAATAGATTGGAAAGAGCAGATAGCGTCAAGAAATGAAATCACTTGTGTTCCTGGATTTTAATGGAGCGCTCGAAACTGTTGACCATCAATTTTTACCACAAAAAATACATAAATATGGAATAAGAGGTAAAGAACTGAACTGGTTTACAAAATTTCTGACTGGAAGAACAGAAAACGAAAATAGGACTAGCAACATCGTCAGAGGTATCGAGGCGCCGCAGGATTCAGTGTTTTAAAATATTCAGACGACACACTTAATATATATAGCAGGACAAGATATTATCGAGGCGGAGAAATTGTTGCAAGAGCACCTCAGTGAACGGATTAAAACAAATAAATTTAAATTAAATGTATCAAATTAACGGTGTAGGTAATTTGAGCCTAATGGTTGACGGAGCAGTAATAGAAGCTGTCAAAGAAATAAAATAGCTTGGGATTGTTATTGATAAGGATATAAAATTTTCAATATGCTAGAATATCACTAAAACAATAGCGAACAAAATTGACTTCCTAAGAAGAATTAGAGTTAACCTATCAACTTATACTGCGAGCAATGTACCTACATAACACTATTGTGAGACCCCACTTCAAATATTGCTCCATTCTTCGCGGTCAGCAAATGTTGCAAAAACTGAGAATAAAGCAATGCGAATTATTTTTAGATGTAGCAGATGTACAGCTATTACATTAATGATGGAGGCACTGAAATGGCTAAGTATAAGGCAAATAGCTGCGAACGTTTTTGTATTCATATTCAAAATAAGACAACATGCTAAAACAGTATTTAACTGGACAAATAAATTACGTGCGTGATATCCAGCCGCATGAACTGGGATTTGCAAACGACTTCAGACTGCAATCTTTTCGGAATTCAAGAACTCAGAACAGCATACTGTTCAGAGGATTTCGAGTATTACATATGTTTAATAATGAGCTGCCAGATAGACTAAATTACGAAATAAATTTTAGAAATTTCAGACAATATTATATCTTATGTAAGAGAGAAAATGTAAATTATTGTTGTAAGTGGCTTTGTAAGCTAATAAATTAATCTTTAATAATTGATTTTCTATTCTATTAAATTTCTTTTAGAACCTTAAATGCAGATTAAGGGCAATATTTTTATAAAGCAGATATTGAAAAATATACTCGCATATAATTAGTAATTAACTAGTTGACACCAAAATCTGGTGATGTCATTAAAATTGGATAATTATTAGGAAATACTGATGGAAATCTGGTTTACACTCGCAGGTCCAGTATCATTTATTTGTAATTTTAGTGTGCGGAAGATTTCACTAATGTTTACAAATTAAGGCATTTAAGTATATATTCAAATTGGAAGTTAGCAGTGCATTAGCTGAAAGAAGTGGCATTACTAACAAATTATGAAATTGACGAGAAAAAAGAATTAGTATATCCTACGACTTTTGGTGTCATTACCCTGAATTTAGATTTATCTTACTACTCAAAATAAAGAATATTAGTATTTACATTACAATATAGCGATTAGAACCTAATACCGAGAAATATTATTACAATATGACCAATAATAAATTCCAAAAATGTTCCAATAAGTTGTTGTAAAATTTCTCTATTAAAAGCCGCTTAAGCACATGTAAATATGGCGTCCATCATAGAAACCCTTTGTCTATACAAAGTAATTTTCATTTTTGCTAACAAGAAAAATGTCAATAAACAATATTAACCCTACTTACTAGTTTTTGTAAATTTAAATAAAATCAATATAGATATGTAGACATTTTTGCCTTGACAAAACAAAAACGCAAAAAGTCGGATGGCACAACAGAAATGGAACATTTTACGGAAAAAGTGAAAACAAATTGTCTCCTGCAAAATATATTTACCTTACGCTTTTCCAAATTGCGAATTTTATGCTCAATTATCACTAACGCTTGACGAATTGCAGTATTCGCATTATTATTGTCTGAAGACTCCGCCTGATTGCTGGAGGCTTGTTTTTCTAATTTTGCACTTGCGGCAGAAGGCATCCTTCACGGGCAACAACTGAAACAGGAATAAAAATTTACAATAAATGGAACACTGAAGTTGGATGGAATTGAAAAACTTTTTCGGTATATTTTGACTCATATTTCGGATAAATTTTCATCGTGCCTTAATTTACTCTGTTTTCCAATTTATATGCCATAATTAGGTCACGTTTGTATGAAACTTTGTAGTTGAAAAATATTTCACTATCGTTTGAGCCTAGTACGCTAATCAAGCGAAAATTTCGTATAAATGCTACTTTGCATGCGTTGAATTGACAGTTGAGCTCACTTACATATATATGTCAGTGGTTAAGCTTGAAATCTTTGAATATAGAGACAACAGGAAGTGTTGATACCTGTAAAATTCGTGTGCATGAGCGTGGATTTTTCAGAGTATCATGAAGTAGCTCGTCATTATATTCAAAAAAGAGACAACTCTATGTTTAGCTGTCGAAATATCGAAAAAATCCTTCCTCCACCGAGATTTGTTTACGTTTGTGACAGCTGCGAAATTCCCTGAGTATGATGGCGTAGTGACAGTGAATAAGAACATTTTCCATGGGAGCAAACGTAATATTTTCAACCATATATCTTGTTGCCCCGCTCTC
The DNA here is from genome assembly GCA_963930735.1 of Dioctria linearis. Classification (NCBI taxonomy): domain Eukaryota; kingdom Metazoa; phylum Arthropoda; class Insecta; order Diptera; family Asilidae; genus Dioctria; species Dioctria linearis. The sequence continues at coordinate 53,231,712 of OZ005743.1, read as the reverse complement.
TATATTGATTCTACTACACGGCTGTACTGCGCGTTCACTACAGGGGCAACAGATACTAACGCAAGCAGAATTTCACTACAAACAATCTGTCTTATAACACTTCCTGTACTCTCTATATTCTAAGCTTGAAATACAATGGATGCGACACGAAATTGGCGCCGTCGTTTGTCGAGAAATGAATACGACATTGTCCTCGTCATTTTAAGGCTTAGAATATAGAGCAAACAGGAATGGTGATAAGCCAGATTGTGCGTAATGAATTCCTGGTTGTGTTGGTAGTCCATTTTTACATGTGTTTACACGCCATCCCTATTCTAAACAACTTGTCAATTTTGCAAAAAGTAAACAAAGGTTTTGTGCGGAGTATCTGTGGAAAAAAAAATGTTCTTTTTCTACTTTATTCTGAAACAATTCACATAAGTAATTTATATAAATCTTTGCTTCTATTAACAAAAAAGATAATTTAGGTAGCGCAGTTGCCTCAAACAGGATACCCTAGTTTATAATCCAATTTATATTTGCAAGCACTGACCGAACACCTCATTTCTGGGCTTAAGACCAGTGTTTGGAACGGCACCGATTTTCTTCAAGCTTTGCACACTACTCCTTTTTACTCACAAATCATAAATATGAAAACAAAATTGTGCGGAAAGTTATAGTTTCTGAGATAATCGACTTTAAAATTCCCGAACTTTGTACTGAAATTCACTGCAATTCACAACTAATTTACTCTTCTTCTTCTTTTAGGTAGCAGCAAGAAGGCAATTCAACTTATTGGTGCGTGTACACCACTGACATATAATAAGAATGGACTGAGCCATCCTATCTAATTCCTATAGTCAAAAATGGCACAAATTTTTGCTTAAATCTATTTGTCTCTTTCAAGCTCAAAATGTACACTGAACTGTAACCAATTTTGGAAACAGTACGGCTGTATTAATTGGAATGCATTGGAATTGACATAAAAATTGAGACAAACATATTGTTTTTATACGTCTATCTCTTACAAGCTCAAGGAAATTCGACAAAAAATCTGCAGAGGAGCACATTTTTCAGTAATATTACATATGTGTTTTTGGGTTAATTAAAACAAGTTTAACTTTCTAAATAATTTTATTTTAATGCAATACTATTTTAAAACAACTTTAGTATTTCCAATCGACAAATAATAATAAATTAAAGGGTTTTCACAGCCTGTTCAATATTTGTGCCATTTTTGAAGAAAGAACGCTCCGTCCATTCTTATTATATGTCAGTGGTGTACACATACTCTTCTTCTTCTTTTAAGTAGAAAGAAGAATGAAATACATACCTTCCGAATATTTGGGTTACCAGCATTGCGTTTTTTTATTCATTCTAAGTAAATGCTGTTACTACACATCAATTGAATATTCGTAATGAATAAAAAAACGCAATGCTGGTAACCCAAATGCTTGGAAGGTTAGTATATACATACCTACCACTGCCTCTTTTTAATACTAAAAAGAAGAAGAAGAGTTAATTAAATGCGAGAATGTCAAATTGTGTTGTGAATTCCAGTACAAAGTTCGGGAATTTTAAAGTCGATTATCTCAGAAACTATAACTTTCCGCACAATTTTGTTTTCATATTTGTGATTTGTGAGTAAAACAGGAGTAGTGTGCAAAGTTTGAAGAAATTCGGTGCCGTTTCATACACTGGTCCTGTTCCGATTTCTGTTTTTTTAATTGATATGAAGATTTTAACAGGCACTAGTGGCACTATAAAACTTTGCACTAAATAAAGTTCAAAGATAAATAGTTTTGAAAAGAATTGATTCGGTATTTTTGTTAAATTTCACAAAAGAATTTTAAGTTGACCAAATCTGCTCACAAAACAAAAGCACATTTGACAATTAATCTACAGCTTTGACAATTTCTCTATCCAGCATCTCCTTACTCCTATGTATAGTCTCCTGCTCTTGACAAGTTACGCTCGTGTACACGAATTTTACACGATTCAATCATTCCTGTTTGCTATATATTCTAAGTTTTAAGGCAGTTGAGTTTGGAGCAGTGCACTGCACTGTAAAGCACATTGAAAGCAGTGCAGTGCTTTGACAATCATTTTTTGAAAAAACTCTACCCATGTTTCTTCTAATATCATTTTAAAATTAATTAATCTATTTAAAATTGAACACTTCCTCTATTCTGTAGTATTTAACAAATGTCAACTGATGCAGTGTGCAGTGTTTTAGAAATTAGCCTGATGAAGTGCAATTTATGTGAATTGCTGCATGAGCTCTAAATTTCAATGCAGTGCAGTGCACTGCACTGCATCGTATTGTGTTTCAGGCTTTACTTCTGCGATGTTTACATGCAGAATTGAAAGATTGAGTCGAGATTGAGTTCAGTTTTCGACTGTTGTTGTTGAGCACGCAGGGTTGAGATATTGTGTTGAGAATGGGTCCAACTATATAGTTGAAGTGACAGTTAAACATAACATTATTTATGGTATTTTTTGTGATGAAGTTATAAATTTTGTTTAAATAAACAAAATAAACTCACAATAAATACACAACATACCAAAACTTTCGAGTAAAGAATGAACAAAATAAATTCCAACTGTTAGCTGCCAGGTTGAGTCGAGGTGTCGAGTCGAACCAATTCCAACTCGAGCCGCGTATGCATGGCGTTGAAACAGAATTGAACCATGGTTTGTTATGGAACTATGTAGTGTTATGGTGGTGACGTTGAGAGTGATGTGCTTCGGACGTTAAGTCCAGACTGCCAGCATGAGCTGACAGATCAGTCGTTGAACAGCGTTGACACATGGCGGCATGTTAGCACCTCGGCTATGTGGCGGAGAGTGTGAGGGGGGGGGGGGTTCCCAACGAAACCTGCCGCTGTCACCAACCATGATACAAAAAAATTCCTCATGCCTATAACCAACAAGCCAGCACACACTCCGTCCTGAAGGGACCCTTACGTCACTTACCTGTATACCATCCTCGAAGGCGCAGATGTTTCGGCCTTACTGCACGCCCCAACCACCCATTTGACACTGAGGGCAGCGAGTTCACAGTGTCCCTAGTTGACCTGTAAGGAGAGAGAGTAGCGGACCTAAACGACCTTCACATTAGGGAGCGCCGGGAAAGTGAGAGGAGAATTGAAAAGCCTTACGGAGCCATGACATTATAATCAACTTATTCGTTTCCTTTATTCACTTAACAGCGCCAATAATAACTTGATAACGTTCACAAATGATGTTTTTTTTTTTTTAATATTTAGACTGGTCAATATTGTGATTTTAGAATAATTATTGACATTCTTCCTACTTACTTGTTTTCAAAAATAAAACTAGATCTCCAATACTTAACCCAAAATAAAATTTCTTCTCTAAAGCGACTTTCAGCGACATGTGACATAACCGTGGGTACTTTCCCTTACTAATTGTTTTTTTTTTCTTCTTTCTTTAGATAATTTTGAATACTTTCCTTTAGACGCGACCAAAATGATATTATATTACTTTTCCAGGAAAATCGTTCATCAACATCATCATTGACTCTTCAATGTAGAAAGAAAGACACGCAGCACTAGCCTCTCACCCACGATTGTGGTGGCGTTTGACATACGACAACATAATAAAAATCATAGGCTAAGCATGAGATTAATAAACAATATAATAACAACAACAAAAAAAATGCGGATTGACTTACGTTTTTCATTCAATGATCCCTCGAAGGAGCTCCCTGGAGGCGAATAGGTTATTTTGACGATGCTGAAATTGCTAAAATTATTTATTAACCTTCAAACCTGTCACTTATCGTTTCGATTCAAGTTTTTAGTCATTCTAAGACTCACGTTAGTAATGCGTAATTTCATGAAGTTCACCCCTTGGATTTGATATGATTACAGTAATTCTTTAATGGTCAAGTGCTTTATCCAATCAAAAGTTTCTACTATAATGAAATTGTGTCCAAACCCTTTTGCCTTAGTGGACCCTATACGATATGCATTTTTATTAAAGTCTTTTTTTCTTTCTTTTCGTTTACGAGTTGAACTCCTCGGTTAGTTAATTCTAATCTAATGTCACGCATTTCTCTTCCCCAATTGTCATGTTCCGTATTTGATTTTGTTGGACTAACGAGGTCGAAAAGAAATTTACTTTTAGTTTATTTGTATATATATCAAAATTTCATCTTAGTACTTTCTATATAATCTCAATTTAGATTCCTATTTTACTAGTTCCTATCCTTAATCCTCTTATCCTAACCTCTTACTTCACATTGTATATCCTGACCAAATTGTTATGGAATGTATGTTGAGTGATTGGTCAGGACGTGAAGTCCAAACTGCCAGCATGAGCTGACAGATCACTCGATGACAGAGTTAGTACAGGGCGGCACGCTAGCACCTCGGCTAATGGTGGCAGATAGTGTGGGGGAGTTCCCGAAATAACCTGCCGCTTGTCACCAACCATAATCAAAAAAAGATTTTCGTGCCTACAACCAACAAGCCAGCACACACTCGGTCCTGCAGGGACCCTTACGTCACTTACCTACATTCCAATGAAGGCGCAGATGGTCTGCCTTCTTTGCCAAGTCCCTTCCTCCCATTGACTTTGTGTGGCACAATTGTCCAAAGTCAATTTGTTGACCTGTAAAGAGATTAGATCGGACCTATACAACCTTCATGCTAGGCGGCTCCAGGAAGAGGAAGGAGAAAATAAAACCTTTAAGAGTTCATTTCTACGTTATAATTGTCGATGAGAACTATCCTCAAGTCAAAGTACGTACATACATAGATCTTTGGGTAAGTACACCATTAATAGGAGTAATCGTATAGCATTAAGTAAGTACCGGAAGGATATATACGTAAGTATATCATTGAATTCGAAAACTACCTCAACGTATAGCATTAGGTATGTATATAGATACATAGAGTCGGCTAAAAGACTCTTTTTCAGAATTATACCTGGACAAAGATTCTACTAGGCTAATTGTATAGTTATGTAAATATTATTATTGGAAAAATTATATATATATATATAGTTACAAAGAAAAAAATGTCAATAGAAAAAGTCCTACTGAGCAAGGTTTAACGAAGCCGAAGCATGCTTATGTCAAAAGAAAACATAATATTTTAGTAATACTCACGGTGAAATTCCACGGCATGATGAGGCCTCATTATCCTCCACCTGGTTAAAGAATCAAATTAGTAATTATCTTCGGCCCGCTTCAGTAGGTCTTATTACGACAATGCATCTAGCTGAGTTGAACAAAAATTGCCCGACGGCAATTGCAACTATGCTCGAACGAGATCAAAAACTTTTACATCAAAGAAAGTTCAAAGTAGTGCTTGATACAAAAAAAAACTTCTGAATATAACTATCGGAAGTCAAAAATTACTTTTAAATATGAGCGGATAGAAAAAAAGTCCTCTTCCCAATTTATCGCTTAATCCTAAGTGCGTCTTCTAAGAAGACTAGCATTTTTCCACTGATAGTTCAGCACACCACGACGTTACACTGTCTTCCGTAATGTGGCCAAAAATAAAGAAATACAATGATACCGGACAACCAAAATTTCAGCGTTATATTCAACGTTCGTAGGCAAGGTATATCCCATAACCTATCTTCAATTCGTGCGGATTCGCATTACAAATAACAACCATTTCCTCTAATGCCAATTTGATTTGTAGTTGGATCTCCTTTAATGATCTTTTACATCACAGATGTGATTAAATGAGTGTCCTGGTACACGTTCTTTTAATGGAAGTCCATATTCAGAAATGGATACCTCATAATCATCCTTTGGTCTTATTGGAATGTGATCAATTCTTGTTCCCAATGGATTTTCTTTAGCAACAGATGCAGCTATATAAGAATTTTTCCCACAACCGCTAGTTCCAGCTAAAATCTGTAAGACTGCCTTATCTCTGGTAATTTTTATAAATTGAGCAGTATCAAAGGCCTGAATAATGCGAGGTGCCTTACAATCTTCATTTTCCTATCATACTCGGCATTATTGTGAGCAATATAGACATTAATCAACTGATTATTGCCGAAGAATTTACACAATCCACTTATTTATAACAAGTCTAATTTTCATTTTCGGTGTCAAAGTTGGAACCTTTTTACTTCTTTGTTCCACCATCCAGCACTTGCAATATCCAAAATCTTTTTCTGCCTACAAACCAATTACCCTTTGAAAATCCCTAAAAGATTTTATTTATACACGTTGACCTAGCGATTTTTATATGAAAGTATTACCTTGTTGGGCACGATGTCGTTGAAAATTCTCGATATTCGGTTTTTCACTTGACTTCTTTCACGCGCTTGTTCGAGAAAATGAGACAGGTCAATGGTCTTCTTCCTCTTTGTCTTTTTCTACACTCACATGTCACACGAGCTTGAGGAAGCATTACTCTCGGTCGGGTGCGATCGGTATGCGGTTTACTTTAAGGCCAGCTTACATGCATCAGCATTTTACCTGTAGCATATTGCTATATGCAATAGCTACGACCATAACAATACAGAGTGGTCTACACCACCCGTGGTTCAGACGACGCTGAAAAATGGTCGACTGAGCTAGCCGGTCTTAAACATAGGCCTCATCACTGCGGGCGCTCAATGTGTGTCTCGACCCGCGACCCAATGTGCATTCCTCATCACTCGGATTCTACTTGCCCGACGACGCATCGAGGACACATCCCCGAAGTCTCGTCAGTCTTCGACCAGACTTCGACATCCCTCTCAGTGTGGCAAGCCAAAGCCACATCGACAAGCTGGTAACCCAAAAAATCCAGCCGGTCGATGCCGCTGTGTCTTTCCTCACCCAGATGCTGAGGAAGCCTCGCGATCAGCAACCTAAAGAACTGATTGCTAAGCTTTCCCGGCGCAAGATCTCACCTTGATCTCCGACTGGCGATTGTTAAAGGGTGTGTCTCCCAGGCGTCGTCGAAGTAGTGACATCCTGACAGCCTTATACAGGAATGGATTCCAACAGGTATATCACCCACCATTGACGGGGCAATAGGAGGGCTTCACGATATCCTATAGTTTACCAGTGAAGCTGGCTGGATGCCTTCTTAGGGCTACCAGGAATAGATGTGACAATAGATAGATGACACTTTGAGACTGGATATCACTGCTTGATGTCTTTGGCGTGATAGACTCCTAACAACTTTCCCTGCAGATCCTCAAGCTCGTACAGGGAGTTTCCTTTCTTGCTTTTAACCCGACATTTGACAAATTTCCGTCCCAATTTAGCACTGGTCTGCTGTTGGAAATGGCTCTGGGCGAAATTTCGTCTAAATATGTACCTCTTGACCCACTTTGAAATCGACAGGCTTCGCCCTGAGATTGTAGGCTCGTGAACCCTGTTCGAATGCGTGTATTAAGTTTTCCTGCACTCTCGCACGGATCAATCTCATTTTATCCTCAGCATCTACTCTCAATGGCTCATTAAGAGTTCCAAGGCTCCTCAAGATAGAATAGGAGCTGCCATGTTCTATCATGTGTTGACCGAAGAGTGTTCGATAGGGAGAGAGACCAGTAGCTTGATGGAAAGAGCTCCTGAGGGATCTAGCTATTTGGCTCAGTTTCTCATCCCATTTCGTATGTTCCTTCCGAATATATATATATGCTTGCGGCGAGTAAACTGCCGTTCGGAAGAACTTCACCCCATACTTGTCCAGCAATCTGGTACACTGAGTCGAGCAAAACTGGACTCCATTGTCAGAGACGATCGTTTCCGGGACCCCGAACACGTGGAACACTTCCGTCTCAATGAATTGGCACACATTGAGTGAAGACGCTTTTCTCATAGGTTTGAGAATCGGAAATTTTGAAAAGCGGTCAATAACTATTAAGATGCAGACATTTCCTTTTACTGACCGAGGATATGGACCTAGAAAATCAATGTACAGCTTTTGCCATGGTCTTTCTGTCACAGACTGGACTCTCATAGGTGGTCGTAAAATAGTATTGGGAGCTTTCGTTTCCTTACACACGTTACAGGCGCCTACGTAGTTTCTGACATCAACTGTCATTCGTGGCCAGTACAGATGTCTTCGGAGACGTTCCAGTGTTTTCCCTATACCTCCGTGTGAAGCCAGCGGCGGATCATGAGCCCTTGAAATGACGTCGGTGACAAGCCCTCGTGGAATCCAAAGCTCCCAGGCTTCTTCTTCCTGAATCGGATCGCCTGTTCTCGGAACAGTCCGAATGTAAACGAAGCCATCGCTGACGAAACGATCTGCTAGTTTGGCAGAAGTCGTTTTAACTTTAGGCCTCAGTTCTTCATATTCCAACGAATTGAAATATGGCGAACTAAGGTCAACTTCCGGGCCAGGATCTTCATTTGTGGTCAGGCTGTCACAATGAATGCGTGACAGCGCATCAATAGTGTGCTCAATAGTGAAGTCGAAGCCCTGAAGCTTCAAACTCCACCGCGCAAGTCTACCGCTGAGGTCCTTTTGAGACATCAGCCATTTCAAGCTCGCATGAGCAGTCACTATCCTAAACGGCATGAGTTCTATGAAGGGCTGGAATTTCTGTACGCTCAAGATTGCGGCTAAGCATTCTTGCTCTGTGACGGTGTAATTTTGTAATTTCTTTGTGCTGAGTTCAACTTTTGCGAGACGTAGGCTATTGGCTTTTCATGGCCATCGTCATCTAGTTGAATCAGCACTCCTCCAATACCTTGTTGGCTCGCATCGCACTGTATAACGAATGGTTTGGTGAAGTCTGGACTCACCAGCGACGGAGCAGAAGTAAGTTTTTGTTTGAGAAGGTCAAGAGACGTCTGGGCTTCAGGTGTCTATTTGAACTGACTAGAGATTTTCAAGGTGTCTGTAATGGAGGCAGTCAAATCAGCATAGTTCGGGATGAACCGTCTATACCATCCTGCCATACCTAGTAGGCGTCGGGCCTGCCGAACAGTTTTAGGTGACGGATAGTCAACTATAGCTGAAATTTTGTCAGGGTCAGTTCTCATACCTCCCTTTCCGACAATAAAACCCAAGTATTTGGTCTCTTTGATACAAAACTTGCTCTTCTCGACGTTGATAGAGAGGCCAGCTTTGCTCAAACAATCCGCTACGCGGGATAGAAGCGTGAGATGCGTGTCGAAGTCTGAGCGTTGCATAGGCCGAATGGCATCACCGTGTACTGATAGAGAGGGTGACCAGGCACTGTAAAAGCGGTCTTCTCTCTGGAAGCAGTGTCTAGTGGGATCTGCCAGAATGCGTCTTTCAGGTCCAGGGTCGTTATGTAGTTTGCCGGAGGAAGTCGACTCAGAAGTGCGTCTATCTGCGGTAGCGGATAGGCATCCTTCTTCGTAACAGAGTTGACCTTTCTGGCGTCAAAACAAAGCCGGACCTTTCCAGGCTTCCTTACCAGAACAACTGGAGAGCTCCAAGGACTCTGGCTCTCCTCTATCACACCCAGTGATAGCATTCGCTCTAATTCGGCATCCATCAAACTTTGTACTGCCGGTGAAATTGGATAAAACCTCTTTTTTATCGGAGCTGCGTCATTCGTTTCAATCTTGTGAGTGACCAATGATGTTTTCCCCAGGCCTAGAGAGGCGAAAGAGGGGAAAAGCTGTTTGGTGGCTTCTAAGCGTTGTTGGTCGAGACTAGAAAGAATATGGCAGTCGGTGTCAGAGGTAGCTATTACACTTGGATTCACTTCTGCGACTATACCCAGGACATCTGGAGCCAACCCAAATAGACGCCAGAAGTCTATTCCCAGATATAATGCCTGTGTGAGCCCAGGAACCACGTAAAAATGCACGTTTTGGGTCTTATCACGGAAAGTGACATCCAAGTCCACATGACCATGCACAGTCGTCATGGCACCATTTGCTACTTGGACCTGTGTCTGATACTTCTCCCATTCGACATCTGCTTTTGCAAGCTTCTCTAGAGCTCCCTCGCCTAGAATACTGACAGTGGCACCACTATCAAGTAATCCATTCTCAGTTCGCCCGAGCAGCTTTACTTCGGCGTACGGTCGAATGTCGTCTGGCATCAACACGGAAATCTGTGCCAGTTTTTTTCTTTCTAGTTTCATTCGTCGACAGTATTCCCGCCAACGAATGGTAGATCGTTTTTTTTTCGGTCTCATATCCAGGTCAGGAAACATAATGTCAGCTAACTCCGCCACCGAGGAGAAAATTCGGCCTCTTGCTGCTCTGTATTTCTGCAGACGCGTATGATACGGTGTCAGCGGATGTAAAACTGGCTCACGCCCACTCGTCATCTCAGAGCTTGGTGGCCGTTTCAAAACAAATGACAGGAGGCCAAATCTCCTGCTCAGTAACCTTGTCAGCTATGCGTGCTATAGGTGTCAACGGGACATCGAAGATTAAAGACTCTTCTAAAGAAGTGTCTAATAATGTCATAGGCTCCCCAGAAGTGGAAATGGGAGCTTGAAGATCTGCGGAGAAGTCTATTAAGTTCTCCGCCTCTGCCAATGAAGTAATCGTACAATCAGTGTTTTACTGATATCATCAGAGTCACTGAATGATATCAGAGGACATATCCGGGAATTATCGCTAGTGTTTGCTAATGGAGCGGACCTTCCTCCTTGTTCACATTTGAACTGGAGTGTTCGATGCATTGATTGCGCGTGATGTCAACGCTGGTCGGAAAGAGGTGGTGGTATTCCCGACCCGTCTGAAGTTTTTCTGTTGACATCGAATGCAATGTGGCTTGAAGGTGTTCTTCCGTCCACATCCGTAACAGAACACAACTTGTCGTTCCTGCCGGCAATCTTGGTAAAAGTGACCGGGGCTGGTCACAATTCCAGCAGGTTACATTTTTAGGGGTTGAAATAGCAGATAGTGAGACTTCCTCACTGCGTTCAGGTGACGTATTCAGTTCAGCCTCAGTCGAATAGTATCCATCCACCTCACTGACTCTTTGTCCGCGATACGCGTTCCAACTACTTGCTGTCGCGATGCGCTGCTGCGTCGCTTGGATTTGATTCACAAAAACGCTGAGCTGGTGGATGGTGTTTGTAGGATGCAAACAAATTTTGTTTTTGTATCTCTGGCAGTAAATTTGATTTGACTATTTCCAAAAATTCAACGTCTGGCAACGGGTTCTGCAGTTGGTCTTGTATCTGTACCAGTTGTCTGGTACTACCTAGCAAATGACTCCCCTGCTTTCTGCTTGCGCAACATAAGCTGGACCTTGACCTTAAGGTCGTCTTTCGGCAATCCCCACTCAGCTAATAGAGCTGCTTTCACATACTCCCATGACGGCGTGGAATTTTGCCTCAGGATAGACCAGTACCAGTCCATTGCTGGTAAAGAAAGCAGGGTCGTCACGTGACGCACCAACAGGTCGAAGTCTCCTTCCAAAGCCGAATAAGTCAATGCTTCTACTCGAAATACAAATTCATCGACTGTGAGCCGAGAACTGTCACCGCTGTAAGATATATTCCACCTGCGGATAGGGCTGCCAGAACGTCGCTGTCCTATGCCTGCAGGGCCACGATTAGATTGGTGGTGGTGGAGGTGGTACAAAGTTTGGTGCAGGCTGATTTCCAGGCTGACGAAAAGCTGATGGAGGTCGATTAAAAGATAGTCTAGGGAAAAGCGTCAGATTGTCTGGGATTACCCATAGCCGGGGAGAGGTCGTGAAAAGTCTATTGGTGGCATTGCGGCTGCTACTTGCTGACGGACACTATTTACTAACTCAGTCCGCAGAACATGGAGGCTCTGTTCGAGACCCTCACTTACCAAGTCTTGCATTTGCATGCGTAAGCCTGCCATCAACGCATCAGTAGCTGCTGAGGTCTGTCCACTGCCAGAAGGCAGCGGGCTGTTTCGTCGCGAGTTAGGATTGGTAAAAGTCCTTGAATGTAGATCTAGCCTTCCAGGAGAGAGTGATCGTCGACTAGGTGGGTGGAATTGTCAACGGTGGTAAGTCAAGTGTTGGCATGGAAGGTAATGGATCAAGGTTGACAGACTTTGCAGGCTTCGTCGTCTTCCGGACAGCACCAGTATACTCAGTGAAATCGTACTGAGTGAGATGGGCTCTGCAGAACGGGCAGTTTGAGTACTGTCCAATCCACGTTTTCAGACAGGCCTTGTGAAACACATGCCCACAGACCGTCTTCACTGCCTTCCTCTGTCCTGACCAGTCGCTCTCTGGACAGACGGAGCACGGCTCCGGTAACAGCATCGGTACCCCAGTTGCTCGCGGTGGTGCTCGCGCTGTAGCCATTGTAGGATTAGTCGTAAGTCAGGCAAAAGATTTTCAAACCAAGGGTTTGGAATAGTTATCCCAAAAAAAATTCAAGAAATTTGAACGTTCGGAAGAGACACGCTCTTCACAATGTGATGTTGGCTAAATACTATGAAATACTAAAATTCAGACAAAAGTTTTCAGAAAAAGTTGAGATTCAAAACAACCAAGGACTTGAAAAGTTAATCAAGGCTTCTCAAATAGAGACAATGTAAATACTGATTTCAAAAATCCAAAGTTCGGAAGAAATAGCAACTTTCTAAGAGAAATTTTCTTCTAAGAGTTCAGGAAAAGCGAAAATCCAAGGAGATTATAAAAATCAAATTAAGCGTTGCAAAAAGTTTTAACAAAACTCATACAATTTCTCCCTCACTTCCCGAAGCTAACTCCCATCATAAGAAGTCTCCAGGTCGCCCTCTCTCCTTACAGGTCAGAAACAGGATGCAGGCAAGTGACGTGAGTGTGTGCATTGAAAAATATGTGGAGTTCCCACAGAAATCTGGGAAGAATCGGGTTGGAGAAGCTAGAGACTGAAAATGATACTAGAGATTCTTCAGCCAGGCAGTTAGCAGTATGCCAAGTCCTGATTACTGAAGGTCTCCAGCATCACTTCCATCCTCCAACAACTCTTTCCTTCCCCTTCACCTGATCGTCGTGTCCAGCTGACCTTCCAACCGGGCAGAGTTATGAATCTGGTCGACTAATTTGCTGAGAGCCAAAAGTCGTCTCACAGATTCATAACTCTGTCCAGCCAGTTGGCCAACAGAGACATGTCTCCGTGAGAGCTCACACAAAAAAATTTTTGTGAGGCCACCTACCATTTCCATGACAGAAGGCCAGCGGGAAAGATCAAATTCAAAAACATTTCAAAAACTTTAAAGAAAAATTCACCAAACTGTTCAGGCTTAAGGCTCGACCGAAGTCAAACCTAAAGCTGAACTTCAACTTTCAAAAACCTTTCAGAAAAACTTTACTTTACTTTACTCAACCGTTACAAAAAATTCAAAATATCAAAAACTCTAAACTTTACGTTACAAAAAAAAACTTTCTAATAACAAACAATTAGACTCAGGTCCGCATATAACTTCCACCGATTATGCGATTACCGAGTCAGACTATTTAGCTAACAGCCAAATGTCCATCTCTCAAATAATCGCAGTCCTCGCCAAAAGTCATAATTAGACACCGAAGTCCAATTGAGGTGGCCACTCGTTGGGTGCCATTTTGTTATGCAATGTATGTTGAGTGATTGGTCAGGACGTGAAGTCCAAACTGCCAGCATGAACTGACAGATCACTCGATGACAGCGTTAGTACAGGGCGGCATGCTAGCACCTCGGCTAAGGGTGGCGGAGAGTGTGGGGGAGTTCCCGAAATAACCTGCCGCTTGTCACCAACCATAATCAAAAAAAGATTTTCGTGACTACAACCAACAAGCCAGCACACACTCGGTCCTGAAGGGACCCTTACGTCACTTACCTACATTCCAATGAAGGCGCAGATGGTCTGCCGTCTTTGCCAAGCCCCATCCTCCCATTGACTTTGGGTGGCACAATTGTCCAAAGTCCCCTTGTTGACCTGTAAAGAGATTAGATCGGACCTATACAACCTTCATGCTAGGGGGCTCCAGGAAGAGGAAGGAGAAAATAAAACCCTTAAGAGTTCATTTCTACGTTATAATTGTCGATGAGAACTATCCTCAAGTCAAAGTACGTACATACATAGATCTTTGGGTAAGTATACCATTAATAGGAGTAATCGTATAGCATTAAGTAAGTACCGAAAGGATATATACGTAAGTATATCATTGAATTCGAAAACTACCTCAACGTATAACATTAGGTATGTATATAGATACATAGAGTCGGCTAAAAGAATCTTTTTCAGAATTATACCTGGACAAAGATTCTACTAGGCTAATTGTATAGTTATGTAAATATTATTATTGGAAAAATTATATATATATATAGTTACAAAGAAAAAAATGTCAATAGAAAAAGTCCTACTGAGCAAGGTTTAACGAAGCCGAAGCATGCTTATGTCAAAAGAAAACATAATATTTTAGTAATTCTCACGGTGTAAATTCCACGGCATGATGAGGCCTCATTATCCGCCACCTGGTTAAAGAATCAAATTAGTTATTATCTTCGGCCCGCTTCAGTAGGTCTTATTACGACAATGCATCTAGCTGAGTTGAACAAAAATTGCCCGACGGCAATTGCAACTATGCTCGAACGAGATCAAAAACTTTTACATCAAAGAAAGTTCAAAGTAGTGCTTCATACAAAAAAAAACTTCTGAATATAACTATCGGAAGTCAAAAATTACTTTTAAATATGAGCGGATAGGAAAAATGTCCTCTTCCCAATTTATCGCTTAATCCTAAGAAGATAGCATTTTTCCACTGATAGTTCAGCACACCACGACGTTACACTGTCTTCCGTAAAGTGGCCAAAAATAAAGAAATACAATGATACCGGACAACCAAAATTTCAGCTTTATATACAACGTTCGTAGGCAAGGTATATCCCATAACCTATCTTCAATTCGTGCAGATTCGCATTACAAATAACAACCATTTCCTCTAATGCCAATTTGATTTGTAGTTGGATCTCCTTAAATGATCCTTTTACATCACAGTGTCCTGGTACACGTTCTTTTAATGGAAGTCCATATTCAGAAATTGATACCTCATAATCATCCTTTGGTCTTATTGGAATGTGATCAATTCTTGTTCCCAATGGATTTTCTTTAGCAACAGATGCAGCTATATAAGAATTTTTCCCACAACCGCTAGTTCCAGCTAAAATCTGTAAGACTGCCTTATCTCTGGTAATTTTTATAAATTGAGCAGTATCAAAGGCCTGAATAATGCGAGGTGCCTTACAATCTTCATTTTCCTATCATACTCGGCATTATTGTGAGCAATATAGACATTAATCAACTGATTATTGCCGAAGAATTTAGACAATCTCCTTATTTGTAGCAAGTCTAATTTTCATTTTCGGTGTCAAAGTTGGAACCTTTTTACTTCTTTGTTCCACCATCCAGCACTTGCAATATCCAAAATCTTTTTCTGCCTACAATCACCCTTTGAAAATTCCTAAAAGATTTTATTTATACACGTTGACCTAGCGATTTTTATATGAAAGTATTACCTTGTTGTGCACGATGTCGTTGAAAATTCTCGATATTCGGTTTTTCACTTGACTTCTTTCACGCGCTTGTTCGAGAAAATGAGACAGGTCAATGGTCTCCTCCTTCTTTGTCTTTTTCTTCACTTACATGTCACACGAGCTTGAGGAAGCATTACTCTCGGTCGGGTGCGATCGGTATGCAGTTTACTTTATGGCCAGCTTACATGCATCAGCATTTTACCTGTAGCATATTGCTATATGCAATAGCTACGACCATAACAATACAGAGTGGTCTACACCACCCGTGGTTCAGACGACGCTGAAAAATGGTCGACTGAGCTAGCCGGTCTTAAACATAGGCCTCAATGTGTGTCTCGACCCACGACCCAATGAGCATTCCTCATCACTCGGATTCTACTTGCCCGACGACGCATCGAGGACACATCCCCGAAGTCTCGTCAGTCTTCGACCAGACTTCGACATCCCTCTCAGTGTGGCAAGCCAAAGCCACATCGACAAGCTGGTAACCCAAAAAATCCAGCCGGTCGATGCCGCTGTGCCTTTCCTCACCGAGAAGCTGAGGAAGCCTCGCGATCAGCAACCTAAAGAACTGATTGCTAAGCTTTCCCGGCGCAACATCTCACCTTGATCTCCGACTGCCGATTGTTCAAGGGTGTGTCTCCCAGGCGTCGTCGAAGTAGTGGTATGCTGACAGCCTTATACAGGAATGGATTCCAACAGGTATATCACCCACCATTGACGGGGCAATAGGAGGGCTTCGCGATATCCTATAGTTTACCAGTGAAGCTGGCTGGATGCCTCCTTAGGGCTACCAGGAATAGATGTGACATTAGATAGATGACACTTTGAGACTGGATATCACTGCCTGATGTCTTTGGCGTGATAGACTCCTAAAAGTTTTCCCTGCAGATCCTCAAGCTCGTACAGGGAGTTTCCTTTCTTGCTTTTAACCCGACATTTGACAAATTTCCGTCCCAATTTAGCACTGGTCTGCTGTTGGAAATGGCTCTGGGCGAAATTTCGTCTAAATACCTCTTGACCCACTTTGAAATCGACAGGCTGCGCCCTGAGATTGTAGGCTCGTGAACCCTGTTCGAATGCGTGTTGTAAGTTTTCCTGCACTCTCGCACGGATCAATCTCATTTTATCCTCAGCATCTACTCTCAATGGCTCATTAAGAGTTCCAAGGCTCCTCAAGATAGAATAGGAGCTGCCATGTTCTATCATGTATTGACCGAAGAGTGTTCGATAGGGAGAGAGACCAGTAGCTTGATGGAAAAAGCTCCTGAGGGAACTAGCTATTTGGCTCAGTTTCTCATCCCATTTCGTATGTTCCTTCCGAATATATATATATGCTTGCAGCGAGTAAACTGCCGTTCGCAAGTACTTCACCCCATACTTGTCCAGCAATCTGGTACACTGAGTCGAGCAAAACTGGACTCCATTGTCAGAGACGATCGTTTCCGGGACCCCGAACACGTGGAACACTTCCGTCTCAATGAATTGGCACACATTGAGTGAAGACGCTTTTCTCATAGGTTTGAGAATCGGAAATTTTGAAAAGCGGTCAATAACTATTAGGATGCAGACATTTCCTTTTACTGACCGAGGATATGGACCTAGAAAATCAATGTACAGCTTTTGCCATGATTTTTCTGTCACAGACTGGACTCTCATAGGTGGTCGTAAAATAGTATTGGGAGCTTTCGTTTCCTTACACACGTCACAGGCGCCTACGTAGTTTCTGACATCAACTGCCATTCGTGGCCAGTACAGATGTCTTCGCAGACGTTCCAGTGTTTTCCCTATACCTCCGTGTGAAGCCAGCGGCGGATCATGAGCCCTTGAAATGACGTCGGTGACAAGCCCTCGTGGAATCCAAATTCTTCCTGAATCGGATCGCCTGTTCTCGGAACAGTCCGAATGTAAACGGAGCCATCCCTGACGCAAAGATCTGGTAGTTTGCCAGAAGTCGTTTTAACTCAGTTCTTCATATTCCAACGAATTGAAATATGGCGAACTAAGGTCAACTTCCGGGCCAGGATCTTCATTTGTGGTCAGGCTGTTACATTGAATGCGTGACAGCGCATCAATAGTGTGCTCAATAGTTAAGTCGAAGCCCTGAAGCTTCAAACTCCACCGCGCAAGTCTACCGCTGAGGTCCTTTTGAGACATCAGCCATTTCAAGCTCGCATGAGCAGTCACTATCCTAAACGGCATGAGTTCTATGAAGGGCTGGAATTTCTGTACGCTCAAGATTGCGGCTAAGCATTCTTGCTCTGTGACGGTGTAATTTCTCTGTGCTGAGTTCAACTGTGCTGAGTTCAACTATTGGCTTCTCGTGGCCATCGTCATCTAGTTGAATCAGCACTCCTCCAATACCTTGTTGGCTCGCATCGCACTGTGTAACGAATGGTTTGGTGAAGTCTAGACTCACCAGCAACGGAGCAGAAGTAAGTTTTGTTTGAGAAGATCAAGAGACGTTTGGGCTTCAGGTGTCTATTTGAACTGACTAGAGATTTTCAAGGTGTCTGTAATGGAGGCAGTCAAATCAGCATAGTTCGGGATGAACCGTCTATACCATCCTACCATACCTAGTAGGCGTCGGGCCTGTCGAACAGTTTTAGGTGACGGATAGTCAACTATAGCTGAAATTTTGTCAGGGTCAGTACTCATACCTCCCTTTCCGACAATAAAACCCAAGTATTTGGTCTCTTTGATACAAAACTTGCTCTTCTCGACGTTGATAGAGAGGCCAGCTTTCCTCAAATAATCCGCTACGCGGGATAGAAGCGTGAGATGCGTGTCGAAGTCTGATGACAGAATTAATAAATCGTCTAGATAGACGAGAACGTTCTCACAAAGATCGCAAGGAATGACTTTATCCATGAGGCGGCACATTGTTTGTGGAGCATTGCATAGGCCGAATGGCATCACCGTGTACTGATAGAGAGGATGACCAGGCACTGTAAAAGCGGTCTTCTCTCTGGAAGCAGTGTCTAGTGGGATCTGCCAGAATGCGTCTTTCAGGTCCAGGCTCGTTATGTAGTTTGCCGGAGGAAGTCGACTCAGAAGTGCGTCTATCTGCGGTAGCGGTTAGGCATCCTTCTCCGTAACAGAGTTGACCTTTCTGGCGTCAAAACAAAGCCGGCCCTTTCCAGGCTTCCTTACCAGAACAACTGGAGAGCTCCAAGGACTCTGGCTCTCCTCTATCACACCCAGTGATAGCATTCGCTCTAATTCGGCATCCATCAAACTTTGTAGTGCCGGTGAAATTGGATAAAACCTCTTTTTTATCGGAGCTGCGTCATTCGTTTCAATCTTGTGAGTGACCAATGATGTTTTTCCCAGGCCTAGAGAGGCGAAAGAGGGGGAAAAGCTGTTTGGTGGCTTCTAAGCGTTCTTGGTCGAGACTAGAAAGAATATGGCAGTCGGTGTCAGAGGTAGCTATTACACTTGGATTCACTTCTGCGACTATACCCAGGACATCTGGAGCCAACCCAAATAGACGCCAGAAGTCTATTCCCAGATATAGTGCCTGTGTGAGCCCAGGAACCACGTAAAAATGCACGTTTTGGGTCTTATCACGGAAAGTGATATCCAAGTCCACATGACCATGCACAGTCGTCATGGCACCATTTGCTACTTGGACCTGTGTCTGATACTTCTTCCATTCGACATCTGCTTCTGCAAGCTTCTCTAGAGCTCCCTGGCCTAGAATACTGACAGTGGCACCACTATCAAGTAATCCATTCTCAGTTCGCCCGAGCAGCTTTACTTCGGCGTACGGTCGAATGTCGTCTGGCATCAACACGGAAATCTGTGCCAGTTTTTCCTTTCTAGTTTCATTCGTCGACAGTATTCCCGCCAACGAATGGTAGATCGTTTCTTTTTCGGTCTCATATCCAGGTCAGGATACATAATGTCAGCTAACTCCGCCACCGAGGAGAAAATTCGGCCTCTTGCTGCTCTGTATTTCTGCAGACGCGTATGATACGGTGTCAGCGGATGTAAAACTGGCTCACGCCCACTCGTCATCTCAGAGCTTGGTGGCCATTTCAAAACAAATGACAGGAGGCCAAATCTCCAGCTCAGTAACCTTGTCAGCTATGCGTGCTATAGGTGTCAACGGGACATCGAAGATTAAAGACTCTTCTAAAGAAGTGTCTAATAATGTCATAGGTTCCCCAGAAGTGGAAATGGGAGCTTGAAGATCTGCGGAGAAGTCTATTAAGTTCTCCGCCTCTGCCAATGAAGTAATCGTACAATCAGGTGTTTTACTGATGTCATCAGAGTCACTGAATGATATCAGAGGGCATATCCGGGAATTATCGCTAGTGTTTGCTAATGGAGCGGACCTTCCTCCTTGTTCACAATTTGAACTGGAGTGTTCGATGCCTTGATTGTTCGTGATGTCAACGCTGGCTTGAAGGTGTTCTTCCGTCCACATCCGTAACAGAACACAACTTGTCGTTCCTGCCGGCAATCTTGGTAAAAGTGTCCGGGCTGGTCACAATTCCAGCTGATTACATTTTTAGGGGTTGAAATAGCAGATAGTGAGACTTCCTCACTGCTTTCAGGTGACGTATTCAGTTCAGCCTCAGTTGAATAGTATCCATCCACCTCACTGACTCTTTGTCCGCGATACGCGTTCCAACTACTTGCTGTCGCGATGCGCTGTTGCGTCGCTTGGATTTGATTCACAAACATGCTGAGCTGGTGGATGTTGTTTGTAGGATGCAAACAAATTTTGTTTTGTATCTCTGGCAGTAAATTTGATTTGACTATTTCCAAAAATTCAACGTCTGGCAACGGGTTCTGCAGTTGGTCTTGTATCTGTACCAGTTGCTGGTAGTACGTAGCAAATGACTCCCCTGCTTTCTGCTTGCGCAACATAAGCTGGACCTTGACCTTAAGGTCGTCTTTCGGCAATCCCCACTCAGCTAATAGAGCTGCTTTCACATACTCCCATGACGGCGTGGAATTTTGCCTCAGGATAGACCAGTACCAGTCCATTGCTGGTAAAGAAAGCAGGGTCGTCATGTGACGCACTAACAGGTCGAAGTCTCCTTCCAAAGCCGAATAAGTCAAGGCTTCTACTCGAAATACAAATTCAGCGAGTGTGAGCCGAGAACTGTCACCGCTGAAAGATATATTCCACCTGCGGATAGGGCTGCCAGAACGTCGCTGTCCTATGCCTGCAGGGCCACGATTAGATGGTGGTGGTGGAGGTGGTACAAAGTTTGGTGCAGGATGATTTCCAGAGTGATCGTCGACTAGGTGGTGGAATTGTCAACGGTGGTAAGTCAAGTGTTGGCATGGAAGGTAATGGATCAAGGTTGACAGACTTTGCAGGCTTCGTCGTCTTCCGGACAGCACCAGTATTCTCAGTGAAATCGTACTGAGTGAGATGGGCTCTGCAGAACGGGCAGTTTGAGTGCTGTCCAATCCACGTTTTCAGACAGGCCTTGTGAAACACATGTCCACAGACCGTCTTCACTGGCTTCCTCTGTCCTGACCAGTCGCTCTCTAGACAGACGGAGCACGGCTCCGGCAACAGCATCGGTACCCCAGTTGCTCGCGGTGGTGTTCGCGCTGTAGCCATTGTAGGATTAGTCGTAAGTCAGGCAAAAGATTTTCAAACCAAGGGTTTGGAATAGTTATCCCAAAAAACATTCAAGAAATTTGAACGTTCGGAAGAGACACGCTCTTCACAATGTGATGTTGGCTAAATACTATTTTAAAGTCGAAGGTTTGGGTGAAATACTAAAATTCAGACAAAAGTTTTCCCAAACGTTCGAAAAAGTTGAGATTCAAAACAACCAAGGACTTGAAAAGTTAATCAAGGCTTCTCAAATCGAGGCAATGTAAATACTGATTTCAAAAATCCAAAGTTCGGAAGCAATAGCAACTTTCTAAAAGAAATTTTCTTCTAAGAGTTCAGGAAAAGCGAAAATCCAAGGAGATTATAAAAATCAAATTAAGCGTTGCAAAAAGTTTTAACAAAACTCATACAATTTCTCCCTCACTTCCCGAAGCTAACTCCCATCATAAGAAGTCTCCAGGTCGCCCTCTCTCCTTACAGGTCAGAAACAGGATGCAGGCAAGTGACGTGAGTGTGTGCATTGAAAAATATGTGGAGTTCCCACAGAAATCTGGGAAGAATCGGGTTGGAGAAGCTAGAAACTGAAAATGATACTAGAGATTCTTCAGCCAGGCAGTTAGCAGTATGCCAGCTCCTGATTACTGAAGGTCTCCAGCATCACTTCCATCCTCCAACAACTCTTTCCTTCCCCTTCACCTGATCGTCGTGTCCAGCTGACCTTCCAACCGGGCAGAGTCATGAATCTGGTCGACTAATTAGCTGAGAGCCAAAAGTCGTCTCACAGATTCATAACCCTGTCCAGCCAGTTGGCCAACAGAGACATGTCTCCGTGAGAGCTCACACAAAAAAATTTTTGTGAGGCCACCTACCATTTCCATGACAGAAGGCCAGCGGGAAAGATCAAATTCAAAAACATTTCAAAAACTTTAAAGAAAAATTCACCAAACTGTTCAGGCTTAAGGCTCGACCGAAGTCAAACCTAAAGCTGAACTTCAACTTTCAAAAAATTTTCAGAAAAACTTTACTTTACTTTACTCAACCGTTACAAAAAATTCAAAATATCAAAAACTCTAAACTTTAGGTTACAAAAAAAAACTTTCTAATAACAAACAATTAGACTCAGGTCCGCATATAACTTCCACCGATTATGCGATTACCGAGTCAGACTATTTAGCTAACAGCCAAATGTCCATCTCTCAAATAATCGCAGTCCTCGCCAAAAGTCATAATTAGACACCGAAGTCCAATTGAGGTGGCCACTCGTTGTGTGTCATTTTGTTATGGAATGTATGTTGAGTGATTGGTCAGGACGTGAAGTCCAAACTGCCAGCATGAGTTGACAGATCACTCGATGACATCGTTAGTACAGGGCGGCACGCTAGCACCTCGAAATAACCTGCCGCTTGTCACCAACCATAATCAATCAACAAGCCAGCACACACTCGGTCCTGAAGGGACCCTTACGTCACTTACCTACATTCCAATGAAGGCGCAGATGGTCTGCCGTCTTTGCCAAACCCCATCCTCCCATTGACTTTGGGTGGCACAATTGTCCAAAGTCCATTTGTTGACCTGTAAAGAGATTAGATCGGACCTATACAACCTTCATGCCAGGCGGCTCCAGGAAGAGGAAGGTGAAAATAAAACCTTTAAGAGTTCATTTCCACGTTATAATTGTCGATGAGAACTATCCTCAAGTCAAAGTACGTACATACATAGATCTTTGGGTAAGTACACCATTAATAGGAGTAATCGTATAGCATTAAGTAAGTACCGAAAGGATATATACGTAAGTATATCATTGAATTCGAAAACTCCTCAACGTATAACATTAGGTATGTATATAGATACATAGAGTCGGCTAAAAGAATCTTTTTCAGAATTATACCTGGACAAAGATTCTACTAGGCTAATTGTATAGTTATGTAAATATTATTATTGGAAAAATTATATATATTTATATAGTTACAAAGAAAAAAATGTCAATAGAAAAAGTCCTACTGAGCAAGGTTTAACGAAGCCGAAGCATGCTTATGTCAAAAGAAAACATAATATTTTAGTAATACTCACGGTGTAAATTCCACGGCATGATGAGGCCTCATTATCCGCCACCTGGTTAAAGAATCAAATTAGTTATTATCTTCGGCCCGCTTCAGTAGCTCTTATTACGACAATGGATCTAGCTGAGTTGAACAAAAATTGCCCGACGGCAATTGCAACTATGCTCGAACGAGATCAAAAACTTTTACATCAAAGAAAGTTCAAAGTAGTGCTTGATACAAAAAAAAACTTCTGAATATAACTATCGGAAGTCAAAAATTACTTTTAAATATGAGCGGATAGAAAAAAATGTCCTCTTCCCAATTTATCGACAACCAAAATTTCAGCGTTATATACAATCTTCGTAGGCAAGGTATATCCCATAACCCATCTTCAATTCGTGCGGATTCGCATTACAAATAACAACCATTTCCTCTAATGCCAATTTGATTTGTAGTTGGATCTCCTTAAATGATCCTTTTACATCACAGATGTGATTAAATGAGTGTCCTGGTATACGTTCTTTTAATGGAAGTCCATATTCAGAAATTGATACCTCATAATCATCCTTTGGTCTTATTGGAATGTGATCAATTCTTGTTCCCAATGGATTTTCTTTAGCAACAGATGCAGCTGTATAAGAATTTTTCCCACAACCGCTAGTTCCAGCTAAAATCTGTAAGACTGCCTTATCTCTGGTAATTTTTATAAATTGAGCAGTATCAAAGGCCTGAATAATGCGAGGTGCCTTACAATCCTCATTTTCCTATCATACTCGGCATTATTGTGAGCAATATAGACATTAATCAACTGATTATTGCCGAAGAATTTACACAATCCACTTATTTGTAGCAAGTCTAATTTTCATTTTCGGTGTCAAAGTTGGAACCTTTTTACTTCTTTGTTCCACCATCCAGCACTTGCAATATCCAAAATCTTTTTCTGCCTACAAACCAATTACCCTTTTAAAATTCCTAAAAGATTTTATTTATACACGTTGACCTAGCGATTTTTATATGAAAGTATTACCTTGTTCGGCACGATGTCGTTGAAAATTCTCGATATTCGGTTTTTCACTTGACTTCTTTCACGCGCTTGTTCGAGAAAATGAGACAGGTCAATGGTCTTCTTCTTCTTTGTCTTTTACTTCACTCACATGTCACACGAGCTTGAGGAAGCATTACTCTCGGTCGGGTGCGATCGGTATGCGGTTTACCTTAAGGCCAGCTTACATGCATCAGCATTTTACCTGTAGCATATTGCTATATGCAATAGCTACGACCATAACAAAATCAATTGTGAATTTTATTGAATCTTGATCAAATTTAATTGTTTTTTTTTGTAAATAAGCTTTCAGAAATACCCATCGGTCCGGCAGATGAAGCTTCACCTCCTGGGAGCGGCTGAGTGAGTACCCAAAATTTTTTTATAACAATATCTTTATATATGTATATTTACACAAAAAAACTCCGAGCAAAAATACGAGAATTCAGTAAAGATATCCAATATGTAACCTAATGAAAATAATATCATACTAATACTGAAGCATACGCCTGCCTCACGATTGCGACTTCGCTCCTGTATACTTATTGCTGAACTGATTAGTAGTATTATAGCAGTAAATAGTGGTTGTCACCACATAAAGTTAATATTATCTCAGTAAGGTTATGTTCGTCATGTAAATAGTAGTATTATATCAGCAATTAATAGTCGTCCTAATATAACGTTAGTTAGAGGTAAATTAAGCCTCCATCGTCCATGATGAGAGGACTAAGAGTTTTTTTTTGGTTTGTGTTCAAATAAGCACCAGATCAGCAAGGTAGTGACTTAGTAGATGTTAATAGCGAGTGATTACCTATATTCTGGAAAGTTATTTTTGGCTCAACCATAAATTAACGTAAAGTGAAAGTAATCAGTACCTACCTTGTTGGGATCAAGTGTGTTGGTCCATATATATAGGTATATATATGGATATGTAATATATAAAGGTTGTAGGATGAATATAAGGCTAGATAGATTTTTATATATATGTGTTTACATTAATAACTTACGGTTGTAGGTAACGCCCCCTCTGGGCATGTGTATAGTTCCAGTTGGAGCATAAGCCTCCTAATTAGTCATTTGTTCTCGAATTAGATTTGGGTTTATATTAGTTTATTCTGGTCTGCATGATTTTCAGTCGATTATACGGTGGACTCTCACACCTAATAAAAATATATATCCGTTTTTAATAAAAGTCACAGTGTTTTTTTTATGGAATCCTTTATTTTGAAACGTCTTGATCTGTTTACATAGTAGTGGGATGTATACTAGCTAAGAGTCGCATGGGCGTCCGTCTGTCTCCGATCTCCCTCAAGGAACTCAAGATGGGGTAGCCTGTCCACCTCTTTCCTTTCCGTCAGTCTTTCTTGTTTGGTATGGGATCGATGGCGGCGAGCCATGGATGTATTTGGGTGGGTCAGTTCCACTATAGATGTCATATCTACACGCTGTGGACGTCTCCCGCCAGACTGATAGCCGGATGTTAGCCGAGTCTGGTCAGTCATTTCGAACATGCCTATGGCTTGTTCCAGCACTATTCCGCTGTCTGTACTATTTTTATATCCCTGTGGTAACCTCAAGGAAGTGAGCTTCCTGATAGTTCCTATCCAGCTTCCTTGGCCACAAGCAGCCTGCGATCACATTAACCTATTGGAGGTGAACCCAAGATTCCACCCCCCTGATGACGAGCTAGTCCGTGCACTGTCAACAAGCGCAGGCACGCTGGCTTCATACCCCCCTCGTAATAGGAAGGACTGCGTCTGGTGTTAGTTGTCATCTCCTGTGACAAGGCCTAATGAGGTGCTGCATTGAGCCATTGTCCTGACAGCTTGAACCAATTCAAACACCGACGCTACATATAAATATGGCGCCCAACGAGTTGGCCCTTGCTAGCAACGACTAGCCCATACTCATCCTCAGCCAACTCAAGTCTTTTCAATGTTTTATTCAAGATACACCCCAGATAGCTTCAAGAAGGAGACTATACGTTAGTATGGAGGAAGGATGTTTGTTAGTAATGAAGTCCAAAAACGCGGGTTTGAAACTAGCGTGCTGTTGCTTCTTATTCATGCAACATCACTTCAACATCATGGCGGCGTTTAAGTTCAATGTAGAAAAAGTATCTCAGGTGCCGACTTAAGATCACGACTGCATGTCCAGTTCTCATGCGGCCCTGAAACAATTTCTAATGACCACGATAGTTGCAACGAGAAGAAATTATGTCCTGAAGACTGCACTAGAGGCCTCGCACAACTTGTGACTGCTTCGGATATAACGCTTCGAGTCACTCCACACGGGAGTTGTGTCATCAGCGTCGTCCATACCTTGCCTGAAGTTATCAATTACAAAAATAAATTTAAACGAGAGATTTCACGTCTGCTCGTGCCCCTGTCTTCATCGGATATCCACATCTCTCCGTAAATCATTACGTATAATCTCTTTATCTGTGAAGGTATCCTCTAGATATAACCACTAATACATTTTTTATATTTTTTGTCCATACAGATGTTAATACGTCCTTACAGGTATATTTACCTGTTGTTTAACATATCTCTTTTGGTCAACCCTTACACAAATTCATTCATCTAGTAATCTCAGTATATCTTTTCTCATCTGTATGGAAAATGTTCCTTTTTTTTTAGCTCCCGCTGTCTTTGGAGTGTGGAAGAAGACGGACGGTCACGAAACATGATAGTTATTCAAATTTCCAATACAAGCAATCAGCAGTAGTTGATTATATAAATAGTAAATAGTAGTGTTAGTATGTAGCAATTCTAAGTTACCTAGTGCCCTAAGTTTTCGCAAGTCCGATAGTATATTTTTACCAAGTCCAATCAATCGAGTGTCGAACACGTCATTTATTCCGCCCCCATTGGGAACTCAGTAAGACATGTTCCGAACACCGTCTAAAGAACGGGGAGCCATGCCGAAGCAAAGCCAGGGCCGCGCGAAACCCTCTACTTCTAGAGCCAGTTCTTCCCTGTCACAGTAACAGTTCCTTTCATGGCTTTCCAGATGACAGACGTTCCAATAACCCTACACCTACCAGCTTTGACCTGCCATCAGTCAATCTCAACCAAACTTTCGCTAGCCGAGAACGGTTACGAGATGAGCCGCCAACAGTATCCGAGTCGCATCCCCCAGCAGGGAGAGACGAAGCCTCAGGTCTCAGTTTTCCACAACCTCACGAACAATCGCCAGCTAGAGAAGCACTAAAGGCCCTGATAGACCATGAACTAGCATGTCGCCTTGAAAATTTGAAGCAGGAAGTTGCGCGGATCGTTCGAGAGGAAGTATCCAAAAATACTCAGTCACGTAATTCGAGAAACAGCTTAGAGTTCCCTAAAGACCCCATGAATAGTGCACCACCTGCTAGAAGTCCTAAGGACAGGCAAGAAATTCCCAAGCCCCGGGATCGAAACAATAACAGCCGGGAGCAATTTTTCTGGCCTATCCCTAACAACCTAGACCCAGTGCCAATACCCAGAAGTAATCCGAATCCAAGTCGGCAACAAGAGGATGAGCAACGGAGTGACGCCGAACAAGCGAGAGAGGAGGGAAACCTACTTCATAATCGCGCGGAATTGAATAATTCCAGATGCCGACCTTCGATTCTTGGAATATGATATTCTCAGGGAATACCAGCGGCTTGACTGTGGATGAAATTATCTACCGCCTGGAAACGCGAGCGCGAGACAAAAACGTCTCCGACGCCGAGTTGTGTCAAAATATTGCCGGACTTCGGAAAGAGCGGGCAGAGGACTGGTATTGGTCGCAATTTCGCCGACAAAATCAATATCCGACATGGACGCCCTGAAAGAAAGTCTTAAGCAACAGTTCAAGAGTCTGGATAACGATTTAGAAATTATTAAAGCTATGTTGGAGCTGAGACAAGGCTCTGTCAGTTTCGACAAGTATATACGTCAGTTAGTTAGTTCACAAAATAGATTGAGACGCCCTTTGGACGAATTAGAGTCAATCAGAATAGTCAAGAATGGACTTCATCCTCGCCTGTGTCAAGTGGTGATAGGACAGCCAATAGTCACGATGCGTCAATTGCGTGAGACTTGTCTCGAAGCTGAGCGAGAAAGAATCAGAGTTCACGAGTTGAACGTCCCCATGTCAGACAGACCGTACCCAGAACCCTATTCAGCGAACGAGAATGTTAGTGAATTGCTACCGATCAGCTCCGAAACGAAGAAATGTCTAATCTGTTGGAACTGCCGGGAGGAAGGTCACGCGTTCTATGATTGTGTTCGCTAAGTTCGACACCTGTTTTGTTATAGATGCGGTTTAGCTGAAGTGACAACGCCAAAATGCCCAGTATGTCAGGCGGTAAACCGCCGAGCGAGTGTGAAAGAAGGCGGGGAAACACGCTCGCGCAGAGCTTTAGAACCAGCCCCGGCCAGACCATAAACACCAGCCCTGAATTGTCCAAATCGGTTCAGACTATGCCAATCTTACTACTTAGAGCGAACCCTAGTACTCCGAGAGTAACCTTATCCACACTCTTGTCCTTACAGGAAAGGTGGGTCAAGTACAACGAAGCTCGTGCCAGAATCTTTAGTGAAGAAAAACCTATTCGACGCACCTACTCAGATAGAAAAACTAGATATGTGACTCGTATCAGACGAGTCGCCCAGAAAAAGAAGGAAGTGAATAATCAAGTAATAATATCGTCAATTCTAGCAAACCCCTCCGATAGTCAACCTTATGCTAAAGTGGAAATTGGTGGACACAAACGAGTAGGCCTATTAGATAGTGGCGCCTCCATTAGTTGCTTAGGCATCGGCGCGTAAGAATTCGTCCAGAAAATCCCAAATATTGTCATAAATAAATTAAACACCTCCGTCAATACCGCGGATGGAGCGAAACAACCCATATATTAGATTAGATATATTAGAGTGCCAGTTACCTATGGTACCATTACCAAACAGGTCACCCTACTTCTCACACCCAGTCTTAGTCAGCCGTTGTATTTAGGGGTAGACTTTTGGAGAGAGTTGAAAATAGTTCCGAATCTAATTGCTGAACTAGAGCCCGTTCCGAGTTTGGCAACTCCAGCCTCAGATATTCTGCACGACTTGTCTGCAAATCAAAAGGTGCAGTTGGATAGAGTCATAGCAAAATTCCCCTCTTTCTCAGTTTTGGGGTTGGGAAAAACCCACCTGGAAACTCACATAATTAACACCGGAGAAGCGGAACCCATTAAACAAAGAGATTATCCTGTTTCACCAGCCATACAGAGATTAATGTATGAAGAACTGTACAGAATGCTTGAACTAGGAGTGATCGAGGAGTCTAACAGTCCCTGGAATTCCCCTGTAATTTTAGTTCGCAAGCCAAGAGAGGTCCGGTTGTGTCTCGATTCCCGAAAAGTCAACGCAATAACCAAGAAAGATGCATATCCTTTGCCGCACATTGATGGTCTGTTAGGCCGTCTGCAAGACACCAAATTCATTAGCTCCTTAGATCTTAAGGACTCTTTTTGGCAGATTCCGTTGGAACAAGAATCCAGGGAAAGAACAGCATTCACGGTACCCGCTCGCCTCTTATATCAGTTTACAGTAATGCCATTTGGATTATGCAATGCGCCTCAGCGAATGTGTAGATTAATGGATAAAGTAATCCCCGGTTACTTAAGACAAAATGTCTTTGTATATATGAATCGTCTCAGCTGATTTCCTTTCCCATGTAGAAACTCTGGCTAAAGTCGTGGAATGATTACGGCAAGCCAATCTAGCCATAAATCTGAGCAAGAGCAAGTTTTGTGTGAAACAAGTGAAGTATCTTGGATTCTTAATTGGAGATGGATCACTGAGAGTCGATCCTAGTAAAGTATCTGCTATCGAGGAGCTCCCAGCTCCAAAAACAGCCAAACAAGCTCGCAGATTCCTTGGGATGACGGGATGGTACCAAAGATTCATCTAAAACTACTCCAGTCTGTCCACTACGATCACGGATTGTTTAAAGAAAAGTAGCAGGTTCACGTGGACGGAATCTTCTCAACGCTCATTCGAACAGCTTAAACGCCGAATGATTGAAGCCCCAGTCCTAGCTATACCTGATTTCACTAAAAGATTTTACATACAATGCGATGCTTGTACACTCGGAGTAGGTAGCGTGTTATTTCAGAAAGACATTGAGGGCGGAGAACATCCCATAGCCTATATGTCAAAAAAGCTCAATAGCGCCCAGAGTAGATACAGCATCATAGAACTAGAATACTACGCAGCTGTATTGAGCGTGAAGAAATTTAGAGCGTTCATAGAAAATCATGCCTTTACTGTTATTACGGACCATTCCAGCCTTAAATGGTTGATGAATCAGTCTGACTTGAGCGAACGTCTAGCCCGTTGGAGCCTGAAACTGCAAGGTTTCGACTTTGAGATCGAACAGCGCAAGGGCTCTCAAAACGTAGTCCCAGATACCCTCTCTAGGATAGAGTGCGAGGAACTCCGTATAGCCACTTCTCTGGAAGTCGAATTGGACTCAGAGGAATTTAAATCGGAGGATTACCTGAAACTAGTACAAGGCGTAGAGGAGCATCATGAGCAGCTACCTGATTTACGCGTATCAGACGGTTTGGTATTCATTCGAAGAAATATGTATGCAGGGGACTCGCAACAAGAAGACCTCGCATGGAAACTATGGATTCCTTCCTCCCTTACAACCGACCTAATTAAGAAGGCTCATGACCCACCTACTGCGTCCCATGGAGGCATGCACAAAGCCCTATTTCGCCTCCGAGAAAAGTACTATTGGCCAGGAATGGTAAGTCAAGTCAGGCATCACGTGAATAGTTGTCAAATTTGTAGAGAGACAAAAGCTAACAATATCACCCTTAGACCGCCTATGGGAGAAGCAATGAAGGTATTTCGACCATTTCAACTGTTATACATAGATTTCCTAGGACCGTATCCGCGTACCCGAGAAGGAAACATAGCTATATTAGTGATTCTAGACGCCTTCAGCAAATTCGTATTCCTACACCCAGTGCGGGCTGAAAAAGCCAAACATGTAGTCAAGTATCTGGAACGCCAGCTATATCCTATCTTCGGAGTGCCAAAGGCTATATTTTCCTTTAATGGCAAGCAATTCAAGTCCAACGAACTCTCCACCTTACTGAAGAATTACGGAATTCGACACACGTGCACCGCCATTCACTCACCTCAAGCTAACGCTAGCGAAAGAGTGAATAGATCAGTCTTGGCAGCAATTAAAGCCTACATCCATGACCACCGGGAGTGGGATGTACACCTACCGAGAATTGGGAGTGCCCTTAGAAGTTCAGTACAAAGTGCGATCGGAGCCACCCCGTATAAAGTTGTTTATGGAACTAACATGATAATGCATGCCTCGGCATATGCACTGTTGAAAAAATTAAATGCACTGTCAGACGGGGAAGTGGAAACTCTTCCCCGACCCGATCAATTCCACCTGATCAGAGAAAGAATAAAGAATAATTTATCGAAAGCGCATGAGAAGTACGAGAGGTCCTATAACACTCGATGTCGACCAGTTCAGTTTAAGCCTGGACAAGAGGTGTACCGACGTTTATTTCCTCAGAGTGACGTAACCAAATGTATTAATGCCAAATTAGCTAGTTCGCGAAAGCACGCATCACTAAAGAAATAGGTACCAGTCTGTATGAAGTAGAAGATACGCAAGGTTAACCTCTAGGGATCTATCATGCCAAAGATTTGAAACAGTGACCGTTGTAAGTGTACGAAATCTAAACGGCATAACAGCCAATGACGATACCAAAATCCCCCTAGCTAGGACACGCGTATATCCACGTATCACCTTGACCAAACTAGAAACTACAATCCAAGACATCTGGACACCATAATATTTCATGAAAAGACGAAATCCCGGTTAGCTCAACCAGCAGAGCATGAGACCTTGTGGTCAGGTCGTGAGTCGAAGCCACACGTGAAATAACTCTCACGCTTTTCAGATCCTAGCGCGACATCCAGGATCCGCGATAGTACCTGCCCTGTAACGTGAGCATAATTTCAGACTATAGTAAGACGAATGCTAGCTGTCGGTTAGCACAGAAAGTGCGAGGTTAATATAAGCAATATGTAAATCTTTTTCTTCCTAACCCTTCTGGCAGGTCGCGCATTCGCACGGAAACTAACCCCGGCACATTCATGAAGACGGCCCTTAAGCTTTCGATTCGAGTATCGATAAACGTCAAACTCCAGATGACATGGCTAAATGTTCTAGAGTGCCTGTCACTTCACGTCTACTTTTATACAGATCGGTTCCTGTAACTCACTCAGATTCAAAAAATCAACGAAAACCGCGTGCATCCCGGGAAATATACACTCCCTAGTGAAGAAATTGTATAGCTGAGATTTAGTGCTATCGATGGGTAATATATTTCATAATTCTTTTCAATACCTACGCACGATTTGCTCTAATTATCTTCTTTTAGTGATACCACCCAGTACATATAAGCTCGTGTATCTATTATCTACCCTCCAGTTCAGCCCCAGTCGTGCTCCTCTGGCAGAATTTGAAATAATATTACCAGACCAAGCTTGTGGCATCCTATTTCATACGCCCATTTATAATGCCTTAAGTGCATCAAATTAGAAAGCCCAAACGTGTCAGATAAACCGGCTCGACTCATAATAGAACCGGTAGCAAGAGCTTTGGAGTTATTTATTCGGAGTAATAAGTACCAAAGAAAGAGGAAGAAAAACAACAAAATATAAAAGTAAAATAACAAGTCGTAGAATAGAAGAAGTGAAAATAAAAAACGCTGAAGGAAAATACGCAGAAGCGGCATAAAAAAACAAAAAAACAAAGGAAAAATAATAAAGGAAAAAGAAGGAGACTCGGAGGTCACCTGAAATCAACCCGATACCAGAATAATCACGTTCTAAATATTAAATTGTACCTTTAGTTAGTAGATACATTAGGAGCCTGTAAGGTCAATGAGGTCAAATGTGAACAGGAAGGAAACCGCACGAAAGAGACGGGCGTAGTCACCTGATACTACACCATCGCCAGGCGTAGCGAATATCGGCATTTAATTGTTTTTTTTGTAAATAAGCTTTCAGAAATACCCGTCGGTCCGGCAGATGAAGCTTCACCTCCTGGGAGCGGCTGAGTGAGTACCCAAAATTTTTTTATAACAATATCTTTATATATATATATATATTGTTGCCAGCGTGGCCTTTGGTTCGTTAATCAAAACACAATATTGAATAATTAATATATAAGTTCTTTATTTCACTCTAATCATATAAAATTCACAATTCCTCAATTAATCAACTCAACTCTAATTATCGCTAACACTGTACTTTCAATTATCGCAATCTAATTACACACCTTCGCTTCTTTATTACTTTCACTTGTTAACACTGCAACGTCTAAGACAAGACTCTTTTTCTGGCGAGGACAACTGTTATATTTATACCCTAGAAACTCTCCGGATCATTCTGGAGTGTTCTATTCCAAAAGCTTCTTGACTATTCTATTTGTTCTATTCCTGAACTTTCCAGTAGATTTCGTATTCGATTCTCCGAACCTGAAGTCGTTTACTCTCCATTGCCAATAGATATCACCAGTTGTCTCTTTCTATTGCACGTAACAATATTTACACAAAAAAACGTCGAGCAAAAATACGAGAATTCAGTAAAGATATCCACTATGTAACCTAATGAAAATAATATCATACTAATACTGAAGCATACGCCTGCCTCACGATTGCGACTTCGCTCCTGTATACTTATTGCTGAACTAATTAGTAGTATTATAGCAGTAAATAGTGGTTGTCACCACATAAAGTTAATATAATCTCAGTAAGGTTATGTTCGTCATGTAAATAGTAGTATTATATCAGCAATTAGTAGTCGTCCTAATATAACGTTAGTTAGAGGTAAATTAAGCCTCCATCGTCCATGATGAGAGGACAAAGGGTTTTTTTTTGGTTTGTGTTCAAATAAGCACCAGATCAGCAAGGTAGTGACTTAGTAGATGTTAATAGCGAGTGATTACCTATATTCTGGAAAGTTATTTTTGGCTCAACCATAAATTAACGTAAAGTGAAAGTAATCAGTACCTACCTTGTTGGGATCAAGTGTGTTGGTCCATATATATAGGTATATATATGTATATGTAATATATAAAGGTTGTAGGATGAATATAAGGCTAGATAGATTTTTATATATATGTGTTTAGATTAATAACTTACGGTTGTAGGTAACGCCCCCTCTGGGCATGTGTATAGTTCCAGTTGGAGCATAAGCCTCCTAATTAGTCATTTGTTCTCGAATTAGATTTGGGTTTATATTAGTTTATTCTGGTCTGCATGATTTTCAGTCGATTATACGGTGGACTCTCACACCTAATAAAAAGATATATCCGTTTTTAATAAAAGTCACAGTGTTTTTTTATGGAATCCTTTATTTTGAAACGTCTTGATATGTTTACATAGTTTTTTTTTTGGATGTATAAGTTAATAAATTCACTTATACGTTTATCAAAAAAAAAATAAAAAGAACAACTTTAAATTATTATTGGATCTTTATTCTATCAAATATAAACGAGAACTGAACTAAGAAATAATCTAAAAGTAAAGCGCCAAGTTGAAGCTGAATCTAAGATGATTCCCACGGCTGGCATGCAAGCATGAGACATGATGTTAAAACTGCAATCGCTGCAATTCCCACAGGTGGCTTGGAGACGATTTGGTTTAATGTTGATATGTGGGAGATATGATGATTACACGTGATTAGGTGTTGTATTCCTCGTCGCATGTACTCCTATTTGTTAAGTCTTCCCCTCTTAGATGCGGATGTCCTCATACGTTAAATCTCGTAGAACTTTGGCCGGCTTATGGAATAATGTTGGGGAAGATCAAAAACTGCTGATGTGGTTAAAGCTGGATGAATATCTTTGCTTTCTTCTAGGTTAGTGAACTTTGGAGCGATTTCCTTACTTGTATTGATGTGGATTTCCGTTTGTTTTTTATTTTTTATGAAAAATATTACTAAAATTGCTAATATGATGGCTATTGAGGTAAGCAGTCCGTAACTGGTCCATTGATGAAGAATCTTCTCGGTTTCCAGAAGTTCTATTTTGTTGGTATTGTTTATATGTAGGTCTTTCATCATTTCAAGTGATAATAATTCTCGATATTGACTTTCTTCTGAACTGATTTGCAAGATGGCAGGTAAGACATGAAGGGTTGGCTTTTCTTTGGAGATAAAAGTTCTTCCGTTAATACTGATCGTCGAATTGTGGAATTTGATGAGGAAAGTTCCATTAAGATTGTGTACCGAATCGTCGATTCTTATGGCACCGCTAAATTGGTTGAGTAGCAGAATACCTTCAGAAATTTCTTCTATTGATGTTACATGTTGATTATTGGTTTTGTTGCAGGTTGCGCTTGTACTTTTTAGGAGATGGGGAATACACGTAGTATTACTAATGTCTATGACATTATCCTGTTTACAAATTGACAAATAACCTAAACTTTTACAATCTTCTGTTATGGCAAAAATACTATTTTTGTTTTCAGAATATTTTTGTAAGTTATATCATTAATTACATTATACCTCTTAACTGGTTTGACTAATAATTTTTCAAATGTTACGTTACTTGTTATTGGAATATTTATTACGTAAAATAAT
Source organism: Dioctria linearis (assembly GCA_963930735.1). NCBI lineage: Eukaryota > Metazoa > Arthropoda > Insecta > Diptera > Asilidae > Dioctria > Dioctria linearis. Next base: position 53,195,997 of record OZ005743.1, on the reverse strand, counting down.
GAAACGGAGTTTGTAATTACTTTAACAATAGCAAAGACTAACGCTTCTTCTGGCGTAGCATATGGTAAGTTCTCTTTATCTAAAATATCTGTAGCTAACTTAATTTCTTCTTTAGATAGTATTATTGAGTTTACAATTCCAACTTTGGCCCAATGGATGGCGTAAGCAATATTAGTTAATTCTTCCTTTATTAATTTTAATTTATACTGAATACTTAGTACTAAATGATCATTTAATGAGTGGTCATTTTTTATTAACTTTATTATTTGATTTGTAATATTCGTAATGTTATTTATTCTTTCGTTATACAATTCATTGATAATAACTTGTTTATTATTATTTGACAAGACATTATTTATTTTATTCTCTATCATTACAAAATCGTCATGGTCAGGATTTCTAGCTATCCATTTCCATGCTGAGCCAATAAAATCTAATGATATTTTTGCCTTATGTGGCTTTAAATTGTTTAATAAATTCTGTATTTGAGATATCTCGTGGGAAAGATAAGGGAAGAGGGTATAATTTTTAGGAATTTGGTTCTCTAGAAGTGAAGAGATTTCGGATATAAATGTTTCGTAAATATTTAACTCGATTATGTGGATTAGTTTAAAATGACCTTCCTGGATCCTTGCAGTTCCCACGTTTAGGGCTATGATTTGCGAATTAGAATAGTCCAAGATTTGGACTTCTCCTCTGATAGAGTAGATGACATGTCTGAAATGAGAAATTTCAGTTTCTTATGTGAGTTTTGTGTATGACTTTTCCTGATTCTGTGAGAACAGTTGTGTTGCGATTTTCTTTCACAATTTCTTTGATGTACCTAACGGTTAGCTTTGATCCTATTCTCCTATTATGCTTTACGAAAATTGATTCTCCAATCTCATAGTTTTTTACAGGCTTTCTTTTTTCATTGTGATATTTAATGTCTTTTTGCTGTTTTTGTCTGAGTTTGCTGATGTTGTTTGAGCGGGATAGCTCGAAATCTTCTGGGCCGACTCTAGGGTCTCATCCGTAAAAAAGTTCAACTGGTTTTTTTCCAGTTGTAGAATGGACGGTAAAATTGTACTCATTGTTCGATCGTTCCAAAAGCTCTTCAAATGAGCGTTCAACGCCGTCGCTCTTCAAGCATCTCATTATTTCAGAGAGAGTTGAGTGGAAACGTTCAACTTGACCGTTGATTTCACTCTTATAAGATTGTGTTCTGAAAATTTTTATATTTAATCCATCTCCCATCATGGAAGTTATCGTGGCAGAGTTCAGTGCCTTCTCGTTATCAATTATGACGTGTTCAGGAACACAGAAAAAGAATAATATATCTCGTAGAGGACGTTTTATATCCTCTATTGACCTGGATTTGATTATTTTTGTACGTGTAAATTTCGTAAATTTATCAAGGGCAGTAAGAACAAGGTTTCTTTCAGTAGAATAGATATCAATGTGAACAATGTGACCGGGGTAATTTGGAATAGGTGTAGGATTTATATGTTGATTGTTTGGATGTCTATCATACTTGTTTTCTTTGCAAGTATTGCAGCGTTTAACCAGATATTTTATTTTAGAACTCATTCGTGGGAAGTAATATTTTCCCAATAATTGAATTCTATTTTCTTCGGCATTACGATGAGCTCTTTGATGAACTCTCAGAATTGTTTCTTCTTGTTCCGTTTCATTTACTATGTCTTGAACAATAGTTTGGGTAAATCTAATTTTGTAATTTCGAAAGTGTATTGGGTAAATCTCTTGTACTTTACCCATTATAGACTCGTCCGCTTTTAAACCATTTATAGTACGTGCATTAAGATATCTTTTGAATAAATTAATAATTTCTGTTGTGGTAAATTGAGGTTGAATGATGATGTGACGGAGATAATTTGGAAATGGGGATTTTAGCTGGTAACTTGTTTCTTGACCTATTTGTAGGATGATTTGATTGCGGAAGACGTTTATGGGACACTCTAATGTTGGAATGAGATTATGTGATGAACTCTCATCACTGTGTTGTGTTGTGGTCAGTGGGTTTAGATGCGTTTCTAAGGGTGGTCTTGATAGCGCATCGGCTACCACATTCGCTTTGCCAGGTGTGTGCTCGAGTTTGTAATTGTACTCTTCGAGGATAGCTTTCCATCGTTTCATCTTACAATTAGTGTTTTTGTTACTGAGAGCGTACGTAAGGGGCTGATGATCCGTATAGATTTTTACCTTTCTTGCTCCATAGAGGTAGTTTCTTAAAGAGTTTAAGGACCAAATAATTGCCAGCATTTCCTTCTCGTTGGTGGCATAGTTCTCTTCAGTTTTACTTAGCGTTCTCGACAGAAATGTTATTGGTCGATTGTTTTGAGATAGCACCGCTCCCAACGCGTGGTCTGATGCATCAGTTGCGAGCTCAAATTCTTTTTCGAAGTCTGGGTGGTGTAGAATAATTTCTCCTGATGTTAGTGATAATTTGATTTTGTTAAATGCTTCCATGGCTTCTACGCCGAGGTGAATAACTTTATTTTTCGAGAGATTTTTGGACACATGTCCATCTTCCCCTCTTAAAAGGGATGTCAGGGGTTTTGCTAGTTTTGCATAGTCTCTTATGAAACGACGATAATAGCCTGACATACCGAGAAATGATCTCAAATCTTTTAGTGTTTTAGGCGGTGGCAAATTGGTTATTGCCTCCACTTTCTTATGGTTGGTTTTAATACCCTGTCTCGACACTACGAACCCAAGGAATTCGACTTGTTCCTGGAGAAATTCGCATTTGTATAATTGAATCTTTATATTTGCTGCTTCTAAAGTGTTAAATACCTTTGCTAGGTTTTCAAAATGTTCTGATTCATTTTTTCCGAATATAATAATATCATCGATGTAAACATAGCATATTTTGCCTATGTGTTCCCGCAGAATATCGTCTAAGGCTCTTTGAAAAATAGCAGGGGCATTTTTCAGCCCAAAGGGTAGACGAGTGAACTCATACTTTCCATTATTGATAGAGAAGGCGGTTTTCTCAGTATCAGACTCTTTGAGTAGTATCTGATGGAAACCACTTTTTAAGTGTACTATTGTGAAGAAGTTGTTTTTCCCTAGGTTTGCCAACACTTCGTTAATTTCTGGGATTGGATATTTATCCGGTATAGTGACTGTGTTTAGTTTGCGGTAATCGATGACCATTCTGTATTTTTTCTCGCCAGATGCATCCAGTTTTTTTGGGACGACCCAAACTGGTGAGTTGTATGGCGATCTTGATGGTCGTATGATACCATCTTCAAGTAGATTTTTTACTTGGGTTTCGACTTCATCTTTTAATGACATGGGATAAGGGTACGATTTTGAATAGACTGGGTCAGTTGAGGTTGTTCGGATTTTGCCTTTAACAGTAGTGGTGTACGTTAATTTTTCATCAGGCTCAGAGAACAGACTGGGATTTTGTTTAATTATGTGATTAAGCTTAGCGATTTGTTCCTGATTTATGTGGGAAGTTCGAATATCAATTGAATTAATAGAATCAGATATGTGCTGTTTGAGTTTTACGTGAATGTTTGGTTTGATAATCATGAAATCTTGGTTTGTGTGGATAACAGCATTAAGTTCCTTAAGACTGTCATTGCCAATTATTCCGTCGAATGAAATAAGACTGGGAAGAATAAAAAAGTTTAAGTTTGCCGTTTCTGGTCTAAAAAGATTTACTATTATATGATGCGTAATTTCGATATTGCCTCCGACTGAGGTAGCGAAAAATCGTTTTTTATTCGGAATGGGATGTCGGACATAATGAGGTTGAATGTAGTTTTTGTTTGATCCTGTATCTATTAAGAATTTCAGAACCTTTCCGCTCTTCGCTGTGTATTCAAAATAAGGAAGCGAAGCTGTCAGAACTGATGTAATTATTTAGGCTTTGATCGTAGTTCAAATCTTCAGTTTTTATGTCTTGTTCATGTTCGTTTTCTTCGGTCGTTTGCTGATTGGTAATCGCAACTTCATTCGGGTCCTCCTGTTCTATGTGATTTATTCTTTGCTGTTTATATGAAGGATGAACCTGTTGAGAGGGTGGTCGCTTGTTAATGAATTGGAGATTCCTGTTTGGATAATTTTGATAGTTCGCTGCTCGAGAACGTAATGAATGATCCACATCCATAGGCTCGGGTCTAGGCGATGGTTGCGGCGGCAGTGGTGTTTGCCGGGAATAATAGCGTGGCTGCTGTTGCCAATGAAAATTAGATTTTTGTATCTTCTGAGGTAAAATTCTTCAGGGTAAAATTGATAATTATTGTCTTCTCGGTAATTACTTCTCCTTGGAGGAGTAGGCGGTATGGGTCTATGTTGAGGTCTATTTGTAGTATGATGGGCATGTTGAACCCGGAAGTTTACATTTTCGAGTTTAAGACATAAATGTAATGCTTGGGGTAGATCTGATGGTTCTCTCATGCTGAGTAGTCTTGGTAGATCACCTTTAAGACCTCTAACAAAGGTATCCAAAGCTTTGTCCCGATAAGCTTGAGTCATATTTGTCAAGGACTCATTGCTCATCTCCATGCTACTAAGTTTGTTTAATATTAGTGACAGATGACGATAGACTGTTTGGTAGAATTCAGGAATTGTCTGGTTTCCTTGTACCAGAGTCGTCATCTGATACTCCAGCGTTCCTAGGTTTCTTTTGTTTGCATAGTGCAAAGTGAGGCATTTTGAAATCTTCTCCCAATTTAGTGGAGTATTGTAGGACTCGAGAGCTACACCTGCTTGACCCGTAATTTTATTTCGAATCACGTTTAGGATACCGTAATATTTCGCGGTTCCTTTTAAATGTGCATAAATTGTGAGAATTCGCTCTACGCTTTTTTTCCAAGAGGAGAACTCTCCAGGTTGACCTGAAAATTCTCGAAGGCTTTTCACGACATCGGGAATTTTATCCATTTCTGATAAATTACCCTCGTTTCCAGCGTCAATTCGCTGGTCGACGTCGTTATCAATGTCCGCTGTCGGATTAAGAAGGGACTGAAGAATAGTTCTACCTTCTCTTCTAAGAACATTTATCACTAAGCTATTTACCAACTCTGCTAAGTAATAACAGCTTGCGGAGCTGGATTTATAGTTTCGTTGGGTTTAGGAGTTGGTGGACTGGAATTTACAGATGTCGCATTTAAATTAGGCGATCTCAAAGAATTATTAGGATTTGCCATTTTATGTTTTATGAACACTAGTAGAAAAAAATGCAGAATGCAGAAAACTTCTTTGAAAATTAATTGATTTTGTTTTTATGAACACTTTTAAAATTTTTCAAAATTCAATGATTACTCTTAAATTCTATAAGATGATTAAATTCTATCTAAATATATTTTGAAATAATATTCCTGTTTTCACACCTTTTTTTATTATTCTGGATTTCCAGTAAATAATTCAACCTTCTGATGAAGTTGACTTTAAATCTTTATTTTTTCTTTCCTTGAAGTACTACTCAGTGATTTAAAAATTCTGAGCTCAATTTGTACTGTTTGATTTATTTAAAATAACACAAAAGAAAATATTTCAACAAAATTTTTTTTTTCTTTTTTTTAAAACACAAATTTTTTTTCCCTATAATACTCTTTTACTTCACTTTAAGGTGTGTTGAAAAAGAAAATATTTCTAAAAATTTCTTTTTTTTAAAAAAATAATATTTTTCTCTTATAATACTCTTTTATTTTACTTTAATTCGATAATTTAGAAAAAATAAGAGAAAATAAAATTTTATTTTAATGGAACATTTCACTCGTTCAATGTGTAAATGATATAAAACAAATCACCAGTTAAGAATGAGGAACTTTCTAATATGTATAACTTAACTCACAATATGAAAATTAGGTGCGGGGTTCGCATCCTTTCTGATGATGACCGATGCTGCGGATGGTGTCTTTAATTGAATTATTACAGGCGTGGTTGTCCTGTGTATCCTGTTTTTAGGCGTGATAATCCTTGTCTCCTATTTTCCTTGAGGCGTGGTTGTCCTGCTATAGGGATAATTATTTTACACTTTTACCGCTACACCGGTCCCTGCTCGGGCGCCAGTTAATAAATTCACTTATACGTTTATCAAAAAAAAAAAAAATAAAAAGAACAACTTTAAATTATTATTGGATCTTTATTCTATCAAATATAAACGAGAACTGAACTAAGAAATAATCTAGAAGTAAAGCGCCAAGTTGAAGCTGAATCTAAGATGATTCCCACGGCTGGCATGCAAGCATGAGACATGATGTTAAAACTGCAATCGCTGCAATTCCCACAGGTGGCTTGGAGACGATTTGGTTTAATGTTGATATGTGGGAGATATGATGATTACACGTGATTAGGTGTTGTATTCCTCGTCGCATGTACTCCTATTTGTTAAGTTATACTAGCTAAGAGTCGCATGGGCGTCCGTCTGTCTCCGATCTCCCTCGAGGAACTCCAGATGGGGTAGCCTGTTCACCTCTTTCCTTTCCGTCAGTCTTTCTTGTTTGGTATGGGATCGATGGCGGCGGGCCATGGATGTATTTGGGTGGGTCAGTTCCACTATAGATGTCATAGCTACACGCCGCTGTGGACGTCTCCCGCCAGACTGATAGCCGGATGTTAGCCGAGTCCGGTCAGTCATTTCGAACATGCCTATGGCTTGTTCCAGCACCATTCCGCTGTCTGTACTATTGTTATATCCCCGTGGTAACCTCAAGGAAGTGAACTTCCTGATAGTTCCTCTCCAGCTTCCTTGGCCACAAGCAGCCTGCGATCACATTAACCTATTGGAGGTGAAGCCAAGATTCCACCCCCCTGACGACGAGCTAGTCCGTCCACTGTCAACAAGCGCAGGCACCCTGGCTTCATACCCCCCTCGTAATAGGAAGGACTGCGTCTGGTGTTAGCTGTCATCTCCTGTGACAAGGCCTAATGAGGTGCTGCACAGAGCCATTGTCCTGACAGCTTGAACCAATTCAAACACCGACGCTACATATAAATAATACAAAAGCTTCACAAGGCACATCCTGGAATGGAAAGGACAAGGCTTTGGAGCGGAGATTCGTCTACTGGTCGAAACTTGATCAAGATATTTACCATATTTACATGCAGGATTGAAACCTGGTTCAACTTGGGTTCAACTCCATGTATGTATACGCGGCTCGAGCTGAAATTGGATCTCGACTCGACCACGCTTGGCTGGCGTAGTCGACTCGAAATAGTGTCCTATAAACGCGGATTGAGTAGTGGAGTTGGCAGCTTACAGTTAAGATTTATTTTATTCATTCTTTACTCAGAACTTTTGGTATGTTGTGTATTTATTGTGAGTTTATTTTGTTTATTTAACCTTTATAACTTCATCACAAAAAATACCATATGTTTAACTGCCACTTCAACTATAATTGGACCCGTTCTCAACTCAATATCTCAACCCTGTGTGCTCGAAAACACTAGTCGAAAACTCAACTAAATCGCGACTCGATCTTTCAATTCTGTATGTAAACATGGTAATTGAAGAATATGGTAGGAGTTGTGCAAAATGTGCATATGCTACGCTGCAAAACCCCCAGTGAAAGCTCCATTGCAATGATTGCAATCATGGCTAATACCAACACAACCATGGGAACGCATTCACATAAATTTTGCGGGACCCTTGAAGGAAAAGTATTTTCGGATTTCGGTTGACTCATACTCCAAATGGCCAGAAATAATTCAAATTCAAAATTTATTTATTACAAACCCCACCTTACGTTTTTGTTTTGCCTTGCTTGAAGGACTGTTAAAGTTGAATAAGATATTTTCACATTATGGAAATCCACAGATTTTGGTTACAGACAATGGTACATAATTTTCATGCGAGCAATTTAGACCATTTTGTGAGGAAAATGGAATTAAACATCTGCGTACAGCACCATACCATCCACAATCCAATGGTCAAGCAGAAAGGTTTGTTGATTTTTTAAAACGAGCATTATCTAAAATGGAGGGTGAGGAAGATATAGTCAAAATTTTGAAAACGATCTTAATCGCATATCGCTCCACACCCAACAGATCTGCATGCAATGGTAAATCACCAGGTGAGATTTTCCTGGGAAGAAAAATCAGAACAGGGGGGTGATTCTTATCTCTTTGTCGTAGCTTAGGCGTATATTTTAGTCACATATTTTGACATTTCACCTCAAATTTGTCGTACTTTTATATACACCATATTAATTTTAATTTATCCCTTTCATCAACGACAAATTAGTCAACTGCTTCCGAGGTTGTGACAAAACTGTTATACTGTGGTAAATGGATATTCTATTCTCTATTCTATTCTCTTATTAGAGCAATACAAGTGCAAGTGAAGTGTCATTTTCAGTTGTTTCTAAATAAGTAATGCAGGGTTTGCTGAATATACCCTTAAGCGATGACATTTCACCTGTCAAAATTATGTACGTGGTTGTCCACTTTTATGAGGAATGAATCTGGAATAAGTTTTGTCTATTAATTTTGTGATCGATTTTAGTGTAAAATAACTTTCAACATTTTTTAATTAATTCATAAACATTAACACAATTCAATATTTAACAGTTTTTTTAAAAACATTAGGACGTAAGTGTAATAATTTTCGGTTTTAATGGAATTGTAATTCTGTCATGGACGTGATGGTAAGCAAACCTAGGTTGTTTCATTGGTATATTATAAAAATTGAATCGTTTTTTTCTAGTATGGCTATAACTTATTGCTTGAGGGGTAGTTATTTAAAAACTGGACGCGAAAACGTAAAGTTTTACAGATTTCCAGGAGAATCGAAGAAGCGCAATTTAAAAAAAATTTCTTTAAAAATAAAATTCGACTTTGGCTGTCAGCTTTACGGCATAAGAATGATGGAGGTAGCATAAATTTAAAATTTGTTCGAATGTGCTCTCGACATTTCATATCAGGTAATTCATTTTTGCTTGCCAGCATACTATTTACATTGAATATGCTTATAAATTTGAACAGCAAAATAGGCGAAATTGAGGGATGATAAACAACCGGATTGGGGACCAACCCAGAACATGGGTTATTACTGTAATATAAAGGACCCAAAAGGAATACTGAACAGATACAAACGGAGTAGAAAAGGAGAGAAATAGAAAGCAGCAAGAATGGGCCAGGACAGCCGAAAAGAAGAGCAGAAAATGGAGCTGGAAATTACAAATTTGGATGAAGACTTAATTGAAGAAGATGATAGTTTTCCCGGTATGGAGGACACATTAAAGACTTTTGCGACGCCTTTCATCTATATAAATTGGAAACAGAAAGGTATAAAGATGCTTTGTCTTCAAATGTTGGGTAACAAATTACAATTAATAGTAATGTTTGTAAATATAAGATTAGCTTTTAGTTTACAGATCTTTATTTATTAAAATTATAAAAGCTACGATACGTGCTTATAGCACGAGATGACAATACAAAGTGTGTGTACATCGATATATTGCCTAAACCACAATGTGCATAACCTTGCATATGCAAGCCTTGAAAATATCATGAATGTTTCCTTATGCATCACTAACATTTGTATAGCATTTACACAAACTGTCAAATTTGCTTATGCAAAGTACGATCGCGAGCGTACAGACAGAAGTTGACGAAAGGAATTAAAACTTGACAAACGGATTCTTATTCCTATTGTGGGTTGTTATTATGAAAAGCAATTGGTCGTGGTTTTGCATATGCTAGCATATGCACATTGTGGTTAGCAACGAGGTAATAACTAAAGGAGATGCAATCATATGTACGATCCGTGTACATGAGCGTACCCAAAATTGCCCTGTATTTGTGTATGTTTCATTCCGCCATTTTTGGTCTTCGCTGTCAGATCCATACTTAGGTTTGGTTTGATTTGGGCTTGGCGCATTGACGCAGGAAAACTCATGAAATAACCGTAGGGGCACGAAGCAAATATTACTCAAAAACTCTTTATCACTGAACTTTTCTTCATAATTATTAACTTTTTTATGTTCATGTTTGCAAATTCAGTAAATACTTTTAAATATGTGAAAATAAAAGCGATTAAAATTGCGAACAGGTTGTACAATTGTGTACAGGTGTACAAATTTTACGGCGCTTATGTACAAACAATATCAGTGTCAATATGTTAGGAATGGGTACGTGATATTTTCTCATTTGCATCTCCTTTAGTTCTTACCTCGTTGGTGGTTAGCCCTAATCAGCTGATGGCTGTATAATTACATGAATATATAGAACTAAACTAAGTATGAGGTAAGTACAAGACTGGTACTATCTTTCAAGAATGATGAGAGCTATAGATTTAGGCGCTCCGGTGGTCTAATTATTCTTCCAGAACTTGTACTGGTGGTTTCAGATAAGCTCTATTTAGTATCTATATTTGACATATGTTCTTCTGATGACTCGTCTACCAAAGGTAACGTTGAATCTAGTTGTGTATGTGAGTCGTCTTCGTTGTTCTCGGGAACCGTTCTTGTGTGATACTCCATTTGCGCTTGAGTTCGCTTGATGCATGACGAGTTTCTTCTGCATGTTTTTCCCTTTCTGTCCCTAATCATGTATGATCGTGGATGAACTTGACTTTCAATAACAGCTGGTTTCCATTCAGTGTTATTGTTTGTTACTACCACATCTCCTTTGTTTAATTGCTCCCTTTCTCTGGAACTATTGTCGGCGTACTTCTTTTGTTGCTTACGTATTTCTCGCAAAGCTTCTGGTACGTCTTCTACTATAGAATGATTGTGTAGAAGTGATAATAGTAGTAGGTATAGGTGAACGTAGGTTACGTGCATAAAGTCTTTGTGCTGGTGATCCTAAGTTCCCTCTATGTGTATGGATGAAGTTCCATATTCCTAATTGGACATCTGAATTATCGTAGGCACACTTCTTCAAAATTTTTTTTGAAGTTTGTACCGCTTTTTCTGCTAGTCCATTAATTATTAAATTTCCACATTTTCGAACAATTTTTAAACACAAGTGATGAGTATTGCGGACCGTTGTCTGACTCTAACACTCTTGGTATACCTTGAAGTGATAATATGTTTTTAAGAAATTTTATAATATTTCCTGTAGTTATTTAATCAAGACTTTCAAAGATAATGAATCCTGAGTAGCTGTCCGTTATAATGATATAATCTTGTCCTTTAAAATGAAATAGATCGGTTGCTACAATTTCGAATGGATATGTCGATATTTCTTTCCGACCAAGAGGTTCTTTAATGTTGCTTTTCTGATTTGCTTGACATGATGCACATCTTTGAATATAGTCATATATGTCCCTATTCATTTTTGTCCAGAATACACAGTCCTTGGCTCGTCGAACACATTTTTCATAGTTGAAATTTCCGCTATGAATATATTTCAGCAAGTCTGCTCTCATTTTGGCTGGAATTAATACTTTATGCAATTTATAGATGATCCCATCATATACAGACAGTGCATCCCTGAAGCTCCAGTAAGGACGTACTACATTCGGTATGGATTTGATATTGTCTGGCCATCCTTTTAGAATCAATGATTTAAGGATTTAGCATGTTTGATCATTTTTTGTCAAGTTTGTTTGTCTAGTTAATTCCTCATCAGAAATTGAAAGCAGCATTTGCACTTCCAATTCCTCGTCCATGTGGGTGTCATCCGGGCTTGGATTGTCACAGTCTCTGCTTAAAGGATCTGCGAGGTACATCTTAATCCCTTGTATATAGATGACTTCTGGATTGTAAGTCAATACACTTAATCTGATTCTTTGAAGTCTGGCTGGCGAAGAATATATAGGCTTTCGAAAAATTGTTTCCAAAGGTTTGTGGTCTGATTCGACTATAACCTTTTTACCCCATACATATTCATGGAATTTTTCACATCCAAATTTCACTCCTAAGGCTTCTTTTTCTAACTGTGAATATCTTTGTTGACATTCAGTTAGGGTTTTTGATGTGTATGCGAAGGGCTGCTCTTTTTGGAGAAGTAACGTCTTCATTTATGTTATATAATTTAAGAACAGGTGTGTATTATAGACTTTAATTTATCAAACGCAATTTGTTGATACCTGTCCCATACACACGGCGTTGACTTTGACAGTAATGTCGTTAAAGGCGTTGTTAATTCTGAAAAGTTTTGTATGTATTTACTGAGGTAGGTGAACTTACCCAAAATTCTCTGCAATTCTTTTCGATTTGTAAGGGCCTTTAGACGATAGATGGCGGCTGTTTACTGGATCGGCAGTCATTCTATTTCTATTTATGATGTGTCCTAAGAACTTAACTTTAACTTGTTCAAACACACATTTGTTTTTATTTAGTTTCAGTCCGTTGATTCGCAAGATTTTAATAACTTCCTCTTTCGTTCGTATGAGCTCGTCTATGGATCGTGCGTGGATTAATACATCTATTGATACTTCTACGTTTTTGATCTTTGAAAATAATGATTGCATTGTTTCCTGGAAGACTTCTGGAGCTGATGAAATCCCAAAGGGTAATATCTTACAACAAAACCTTCCCCATGGTGGTAAATTTTTTTTAGTGTTTTCTGATACACGTACTTACAATCGAGAAGCGTGTAAAATTTTGAACCTTGTAACCTCACTGCGATTTCTTCAATAGTTTGCATTGGATAGTGACGTCGTAGAATATTGACATTAACATCTGTTGGGTCTATACAGATTCGAATTTTGTTCTGTTTTTTCACTACTACCATTGGTGAAACTGAAGGAGTAGACTCCTTTTTTGATTCGATTACGTCCATTTCTATAATTTTTTCCAACTTTATTTTTTAATTCATCCCTGATTTTATACGGAATTCGTCTTGGTGGATGGATCGTGAACTGTGGATTTGGAATTAGGTCCATGCCATATGCAAATCCTATTAAACATCCAAGACCTTCAAAAATATCATCGTCCATTTGCACTGTGTGAACTCTTTGAACGAACCTAATAGTTCACATGCATTGGCACCTAAAACTGGTTTTATGTTTTCAGCTACGACTTTAAACATAACTTTACATATTTGATTTGCAATGAAGCATTTTATTTCTAATTGTCCCAGAACTTTCAGACGATGATTGCTGAAAGACATAAGCGTTTTGACCTTACACTTATCGATCTTAGCATTCACAACATCAATTACACTTTTCGGTAGTACATTGCATTGGCCAACTGTATCTAATTTTATGTCGAATTTGTCATTTGCGATTGTGATATTTTCTGTCCAATTGTCAGATTTCATTGTACCATTCGACAATAAACCTACTTGTATGATGCTGTCATTTAATATGTTAAAATTTTTTGTCAATCGTTTGCCTTTTTGTTTGTTTGTTTGACTGTTTCTACACATTGATTCAAAATGATTTTTATCACTGCACTTTTTGCAGATGTGTTTAAATGCTAGACATTTACATACTTCATGTCGCGTACCACACTTACGACAGTCAAATGTACTATTATTACGCTTTGATTTGTAAATCAATTCGATGGAACGTTCATTTTCTCTTGAGATTTCTTCTACTTGTTGTTGAGAAATTTCGGTAGCTTGACACAATTGTATTGCCTTTGTTAATGTTATTTCTTGGGCTAGCAATTGTGTACGAAGTTCTTCGCTTTTTAGTCCCAGAATTAATTGATCTCTCCTAATGTTTTCGGTTAAATGCTTATATGCGCAATTCTGTGATTGTAAGCGTATTCTTGCAATTAACTCGTTTACGGATTCGCCGCCTTTTTGAGAAATTTTGTGAAACTTATAACGCTCAAATGCTACGTTTAGTTTTGGTTGAAAGAAATTCTCAAAAGTACTTTTTACCTCTGGAAGTGGCTGTTGCAACGTGTTGTATAATTGTATAGCTGTGCTGGCAATTTCTGTGCATATTTTGTGGCTTCGTTGTAATCTGCGTTGCGATTTCGAAATAACCATATGCTTGTTTCCATAGTTTCCATTCCTTTGACATGTCAATTATGAGTGGTTTTGGCGGACGAAGAAGATTGTCTCCAACGTTTTCCGTCATTTTTATGAAAATATCCTTCTGATATCTCTAAACTATTTGTTTCGCTAGATTGGCTAACGTTCATTTAAAAGTTTAGTCGGGTTTCGGCACCATGTAAATATAAGATAGCTTTTAGTTTACAGATCTTTATTTATTAAAGTTATACAAGCTACGATACGTGATTATAGCACGGGATGACAATACAAAGTGTGTCCATCGATATATATCAGCTGATGGCTGTATAATAGATTTCATGAATATATAGTACTAAACTCAGTATGAGGTAAGGGGGGTTACCACCAAAAAAGCTCACGATTTCTGTTCCCAAAATCTTAGCATAAAGTAATAAAGGCTAAAGAGATGACAAGATTAACTTTGCTTTGCGAACCAATATTTGAAAGCTCAATCTGAAAGTTTGGATGCAATCGTCAAAGCTTTTCTTGCAGAGCTCGCATCTTGTGTATTGAATTTTGAGCCCACTGTACCAGCAGGCATCACATCAATCATCATCAAGTCAAGGCATGATGTACTGAATGGAGTAAATGCAACACTACCAAAGTTTACCATGGTAAATATTAATACGCATATGAATTTGTTAATTTTGGAAGCTCTTTTGATACAAAATATTATTGCTTCAAGCCAAAACCCTCGAGAATACTTCCCAAGCCATGAAACAGAAATCTATATGTGTGCGTGCTTAGTCCGTTTTCTAAAATGTTCTATATGGATACTTATGGAAAAGTGCTAAACATTGGCTTTATATATGCCATAGAGCTTAAACTACTATCCATACAGGAAAATAGCCTTCTAGTAGTTTACAGCTTGGTTGCTTACCTTCCCAAAGGCTACACTTCCTATATACCTTACTTAACAAAATATTAAAATAGTTTTGATTACAAAGTAACCTTACCATTTTACGCTCAACACCTCTCTGCTGAGTGATAATTGCATGTGTGTATGTGCAGCCGTAGTCCGAATCTGTAGGCAGCTACATTCGATATCATCAGCCCACGGCATGCCATGACGGCACAGCGACATTACAATGATTACTCAGCTGAGAATTTTTGTTTGAGGAATTGTAGTCATTTGGTTAAGATAAATTTTTTTAAATAATTTTGTTAGGAAAGGTATGAAAATTTTATTACGGTTCGGAAGATAAGAAAGCAAGCTTAAGATTAACAGAACGCAATTTTTCTGTATGAATAGTAGTTTAGGGCGGAAAGCTATTCAAATCAAACTTTTGTCACTTTTACATAAGAACACTGCAAATATTTTAGAATGTAAGGACTACGTTGGGCCTCGCATGTGGTAGGGAGGGAGTCTGTTTCATGGCTTGTGAAGTATTCTCGAGGGTTTTGTTCAAGCGGAAGGAAATTTTGCGATGATATACAACTGATATGGAGGTATTAGCTGCATTTTTTTTTATATTGTACTGGTTCATAATTTCATTCTATAAAACGTCTTTAGGTAGCCATGATTTTTTTTATGGGGGAAAATTATCAAATTGCATTTCAATTTTCACAAAATGCCAAAATAGATCAAAAATATTAGGTTCTAATTCTAAAGTAGTAATTCTTGAAAAGCTGGCAATTTGATGATTTTTATTCATTTATAAATCAGTGCATCTCCTTTTATAAGGATCAGGAAAAAAGAACGCAGCATTGTAATCGTAATAGTACTGAAAATTATATGCAAGCAAATTTCTTAGACGGCGATTGTTTTTTCCACAGTTGTATATGGTACAGTGTTTTTATCTTACACACTTAAATATGATGGATGAGTAATTCTAACAGCTCGAAATGGGAACATTTTCGAAATTTTCACAAATTCGTCAATTATTTTTTCCCCACCGTGATGTACTTCATATTGTGATCGTGTGATATTCAAATTGTCTGTGCTATGTATGAGCGGAGTGAGAACGAAATAGAAATCAATTCATTATGCTTCTTAGTTTGCTATTTTTGATTGATGAAGCTGAATATTTGAATAGAATTATATTTTTTAAATCCCCATCGATTTACGTTACAAAAATATTTTAACACATTTTTAATTTTATAAACTCATGATTTTTATACGTTAGATAAAGTCTCATATGGTATGCTAACCTTGTCATTCCGTTTGTAACGCAAAGAAATAATGCTGGTAGAGCTAACTGAGCAATAGGGTAGAATCACTGACCTATAAGTCAGTGGGAAGAATTGCATAGGCATGGCGCGATTTTAAATTTGGCTGTCGGATTTTTCTTAGAATTTTGTTGAGGAGCATGCAAGGAGCGAACGATATGTATGCGCTCTGTGCTGTTGATCAGACACTTTTCCGTGTAATTTGTCTGGCACTATTTAGTGCTTGGGCAACTTTATTTTACTGAAGCCGGTCATCAAATAAAACTCTTCCGAGAATTCTGAGTTGTAATATACCATATAATTTTGACAATGTTCACACGTTATCAGATTACCATTTTATTAACTAGATATCCAAAGAACTACCTACTTTAGAGAATTAGATTTGAATTTACCAATAACACAATTTCCAGGTTGAGCTATGTCTGGTCGATTTTCTAATCCAATTTTAGTATATACATATATACAATTTTATCTCTATCTAATTCCTCAATGTTTGCATAAAATTTTGCATGTTTCAAGAAACGCAATTCAACCAGATTAGCCTAGTCGGAGTTACTGTAACTGGGAAAGATTACCAATATAGCAAATAGTGAATTCTTTTCTGCGACTAGATGTTAACACTGCCATCAAATCTGCCATTCTCGTGATATTTTCTCCCTACTGACCTCGTTTCTCGTTCTCTTTTCTTCCCTACTGGTATGGTGGTGGCAGATTCGGTGGCGGTGATTACACCGAGTCGCAGGAAAAAATTTACTAAAAGATAAGAGTGTGCAACGATTTCAATTAAAAAAAAATTAAAAATAAATGTAAAGCAGTATTTCCAAGTGACCGCATTGCACATGTTACATTTAAAGTAAATTTCTGAAATAAACCCCTTTTTGTCTTCCTTTATTGGTACCAAGCCAGTTTTCTTCTTCAGAAGGTGTCTCCCAAAGGCAAATTTTTGCTCTGGTCCACAAAGTTCTTATTTCTGCCCATTTTCATAGTTCTATTCACTTAAAATAGGACGCGGGACGTGGTATTCAAAATCTTAATTGATTCTTTGCGGCAGAAACTCGCTGTGAGAGCCACGGTAGTCGATTTCGAAAAAATGCTAGAGTTACTCCGTGAAGAACTTTGGTTGCCAGAAAGGTCAGCTAGTTTACCTATGTATTCAAGGAGGCAGTAGTGTCAAAAATTACTTCAAAGCATGCGTAAAATACAGATCTGAGAAGCAAGGGGCGAGCCCATTCTGAAGGGAGTATAAATTGGTCCCGTTATGAAGGCTTTGGATGAATTAGCTATTTATTTCGGTACTTACAGAAGAACTGATCTTTCTTTAAATGAATTTAGGCGATACCGATACTGCATTGATAAAAAGATTCATCACATAATGACAGCAGCTCGAACTTTTAGAGAGGACGGGCTAATCGAAAGGTATAATTGCTATATAAAGAGGACGATTAACCCGATCAAATGGGCATTGCAAGTACCTGAGAGCGTTTCATATAATCCGCATAATAATTTTCGTGCAGTGAGCTCAATTAAAACATTTATAAGAAAGAAATTGCTTTTGACTGAAATATATATTAAATCGCGTAAATATTCGTCAGCAGATTTCCTCTTAGTTAAAAAAGAATTAAAAAAATAATTTCAAAAGAAAGATGTCATTGGTACAAAGTCGTTACTTTTATTGATCGATGCAAGTTCTTTGTAATTTGTAAAAATGCTTCATCTTCGAAAATCGCATTTTGAAAACAATTCATACATAAATTAATAGTAGTAATAATTATAGTGGCTAGAAAGATAATCGATTGTAGTCAAAAAATTGGTACACACTGTATATAATCTGACAACTCACTACGCCTCATCAATTTTCGTTCAGTTTTCTAAATTACATACATATATTCGAAAAACAACTCTTCAAAACTTTAAAAAGTTCCATTTTGTCCATTCTACAGCTTCACTAAAACGCGGTCATAAATGGAACGCAACAAAAAATAACTTATTATAACTTATATATTTGGCCAACCTTCCTCCAAAAATTCATCAAAATCATTCACATTTCACAAATTCAAATTCACATTTCACAAATTTGCACATTTATAGGATTATTTCCTTTTCATATACACAGAGTTACATACCTAACAATATTCAGTTTTCTTTTCTTTATTCCATAATTATTGACCCGAATTTTACTAATACATCCCATGATTAAATAATAGTTACTCATAATTCGTTACCTATAACCATAATAGAACTGGCAAAAAAATTCTCGGCTCAAAAGCAAAAATGAACAAATTACCAACCAATGATAAAAATTAAAATATTCCGGGAAATCTATACACATACATATACCTAATGCAGAAAATAACGGCACACACTCTCCAAGCATGCAGCTACAGCCGCTGAGCTTTCAAAACAAATGAAAACCTTCCAAAAGCACATTACTCCATCTGATGATGATAGAATGAATTGAAAACGCCAAATTGTATGCAAAACATAATAAAACAAGAAATTTTTGCCGTTACCATCATTAACATTATTGACTTTATTTCCTTTATCATTGCACTAAAAAATTTGACTTTTTCAAAATAAACAGAGAAAGGTTCGATCTTTGTTACAAATTGAACTTTCTTTGAAATAATATCATAATTTTGATAGTTATTTGTCTCGGAAAATAGCAACTTTCAAACGAAAATATATTAGTAACCAACATTTTTTGTCTGGTAGTACCTTGCAATGATGTTAATATTTTTATAATAATTTAAACTCAAGGATTCTTTAATAGCTATTTTAATAGGAAAAAATAGATAGATTGTATTTCTTTTAATTTTTTTTTATTAAAAAATAACGAAATTTAAATCTTAAATTTTTCAGATTCGTTGATGTCGCTAAGCAGTTGTACAAAAGAGGCTTTTTGATCATATAGGTCTCTTGAAACCTATAAAATTTATAAAAATGGATAGATAGAGGAAATAAGCTGCAAAAAATTAGCTTGTGAGCTACATGACATATTTTGACTAAATACTGTTCCTGCATGTCAAACCTGGGAGAAAGCTGCCTTCATATTGGGGCTGTTCTATTTGGGGTCGCAAAAGGTCTGAATTTGGAATTAATGTCTAACAACATCCAATTAATTTAATTTATAATCTAAGTAAGGATGATTTGTGAAATGGCTCATTCCAGCAATGAAAAGTATTCAGATGAAAACCTCGAAGCAAAAAGACTGAAAAAAAAACACTAATATTGCAGCGGATATCTTGGAGCTACTGCATACTATCTGAACACTTTGGAAGATATTTTACCAAAGTGAGAATACCTTCAACAAGTAAACTTGTGATAAAACGTTGCAATATAGAGGAAGAACGCCTCTTGCTCATAATACAAGCTTATATACTACATAGAAGAGTAATGTTTATATTTTTAAGCCATGAAAAGCGTGTAATAGTTTTTATATGCTATGTTTTAGAATAGTTTTTAAACTTTTTCAATTAAATTTTGTCTCGACTGAAATATCTGATTAATACAAATAAATATATGAACTAGTTAAAGCTCTTCTTTCATTAAAACAATGTAAGCTAAACAAATATTACATGAAACGTAGTATGATAGGCTCTCTCATAAACTACTTTTGTAATAAGTGAAACTCATCACACAACAAGAAAAAGGTTTTTAAAACATTCTGAAAGGGAGTAAAGGAAACACTCAAATATAATAATATTTTCATTATAATCAAATTACTATATATATATATGTTATAAACTAAATTCAAATATGTATACATATTCAAAAAAAAATTTATCCTAAACCTATAGTAATGTTGATATAATTCACTAATATCAAGAAAATCGGAATTTTCGGTCACATATTTATCACTTGCTCTTCCTCCGAATGCAGGGGAAACTAATAACTTCTTCTTCAATTAAGTCTTCATCCAAATTTGTAATTTCCAGCTTCATTTGCTGCTCTTCTTTTCGACTGTCCTCGCCCATTCTTGCTGCTTTCTCTTTCTCTCCTTTTCTACTCCATTTGTATCTGTTCAGTATTCCGGTTGTTTATCATCCCTCAATTTCGCCTGTTTTTCAAGCGCAGTGGCTTTATGTTCTATTGTTAGTTGATGTAGGTCGTAATAAAAGATGGGGATTCCAATTATTTAACTCTTATATTTAATACTTATAAAGACTTCTGTTCGTGTGTTACATTTCCTTACAAACTTCAAAAAGGAAGAGAGCGAGTTGTCATTTTCAGACTGTGACATACCTTCGGTGTTGCCACGCATATAATTCCATATAGTAGCGACAAATGACGCTAGAGTGCTTTCTAGTAAGGCTAAGAATCCATGAACATAACAACTTTCCCCTTCCAAGAAATGCTTCCTGTAGCACTTTGTTTATATAAGTAGTATGACATGTAAATCGCATATCCAAATGTAAACGTAAAAGGCCAGTTCACTGAACTAGGTGAAAATCTATCTGGAGGTCGTCGTGTCCTCGAACTCTTACGACTGAGTGGTGTTTCGACCTTCATTGGAATAGTCAATGTATCAGTCAATTGACTCGTGTCCGGTAATATAATCGGTTGGACAGGGTGCTTAGGGCTCCCTGTTCTTATAGTTTGAACATTTTGTTGAGTGTCTTTAAGGAATGGTAACTGATCATCAACTGGCGGCAAATTGTAGCTTATATCGTATTGTTCCTTAATCTCTGGTAGAGGCAAATCCAAAGCTTCATAGTCCCTAACCTGATCACCAGTCTTACTTAACTGGTCAATGTGCCTTACCCATGTTAGGCCCATATCGAGTAATACTTCGTAATGTAATCTACCTCTACGCTTATGAATCTGTCCGAATGCCCATTTTATATCACCTGTATATT
This sequence comes from Dioctria linearis, assembly GCA_963930735.1. NCBI lineage: Eukaryota > Metazoa > Arthropoda > Insecta > Diptera > Asilidae > Dioctria > Dioctria linearis. The sequence goes on along the minus strand of OZ005743.1, from coordinate 53,175,097 downwards.
GTCTAACCGCGACTCTTTCCCCTTCCGAAAATTCCCGAATATGTACGTTTTCGTTAAACAATTCCACAGATTTTTTCTTCGCTTGGCTTCAGAAGTGTAAATCTGGAACGTAAGGGGTACCTCAAAAACAGGTCCGCGGGTGATTTCCCTGTGATTGGGTGATTCGTTATTCTATAATGAACTAAGATTTGCAATAAATTGAACTGAATTTCCGATTTAGAGCATTCTACTGCACGAATTTTATTTTTTAATATTTGCACGTACAGTTCTGCTTGTCCTTTTGCCGCGGGTGATATGGTGCAGTTCTTTTATGAATAATACCGTTCACTTTTAAGAAATTTTGGAATGTAGAATTCGTAAATTGTGATCCATTGTCTGCACAAATGGTTCGTGGTAACCCAAACATAGAAAAAAAATTTTCGAAGTATATCTATGGTGGTTTTTTCCGTCGTAATTCTATCCATGATATGTATTTCTGGCCACTTTGAGAATGCATCTAAAAAATAGATGCGTAGCCACTTTTGGTGGGTTGTTTTTAATCTTGCAGCAATGTATACAGTTTTGCACTACTTCTTCCAAATTTTTGTCTATACCCGACCACCAGCAAAAAACTTCTAGCTAAAGCTTTCATTCGAACTATCTCGAAATGTGTGGCATGTAAGTCTTTTAATAACGTATGTTGTAGCGTCTGTGGAATTACCACTTTAACTCCCCGCATTATGCAACCGTTCTGCAATGAAAATTCTTCTTGCTTAATACCGAATCGTATTTTTCTATCTATAATTTTTCGAACTTTTAAGGATTGTAGTAATGGTTTCAACTGAGGGTCAAGCTCTGTTTCCCTCATAATATCTCTTGCAGTAACTGGTAATGATTCAATTTGACTTAATTCAAATACGTCCGACTCTTCTAACTTAAGATTTTCTTCATTTGCAATTGGAAGTCTAGAGAGAGCAACGGCATTCGCATGCTCTTCCGATTTCCTGTATCGAATTTTATATTTGAAACACTGTAAAAATATAGCATAATGCTGCATTCGAGCGACAGACATGTGGGGTAACGGCTTCGCAGGCGAAAAAATTTGACTAACGGTTTGTGATCAGTTAGTAGTATGAACTCCTTTCCGTACAGGAACTGATAAAACTTTTTCACTCCGAAAATAATTGCATAAGCTTCTTTATCAATTTGTGCCCATCTCCTCTGTGTATCTGACAATGTTGACAATAATTGGTTTATCCGTACCATTCGGACACACATGAGAGAGCACTGCTCCTACTCCTACTGGTGAAGCATCTGTGGCTAAACCAAGAGGTAGGTTCTTGTTGAAATGTACACGGAATTTGTCAGTGGTAATTTCTTTTTTTATTTTATTGAGTGCTTCTTCGCATTTTGTATTCCATTTCCACTTTGAACTCTTCTTTAACAAAGTATGTAGGGGTTCGAGTACTCAAATTTGGTAAAAATCGCGCATAATAATTTACCAAACCCAATTGCTTCCACTTTTGAAGCACTTTTGTGAATACCGTTCCGATCAATGCAAAATCCACAATATTCTACCCTATCTTGAAAAAAAGTAGTCTTATCTGGATTTATTCTTAACCCTGAGTCCAGTAAACTTTGAAAAACTTGCTGCAATCGCTGCAAGTGTATTTCTTTCGTAGGTCCGGAAACAAGTACGTCGTCTATGAATACAACTACCCCTTCTATGCCTTCCAAAATGCTTTCTATCGTCCTCTGCCATTTTGCCGGTGCGCACTTTAACCCGAAAAGTAATCTTTTGCACCTATATAAATCTTTATGCGTAGATAGCGTAATAAAGGTTGATCCGTTTCACGTACTTCCCACTGATGATACGCCTTCCTCAGATCAATTTTTGAAAATGCAAATCCATTACTTATTTTATGGAAAAGCTCATTAATCGTAGGTAGAGGGTGCTTATCCACCTTCAGATATTTATTAAGGGTTACTTTAAAATCACCACATAACCTAATTTCTCCATTCGATTTCACAATGGGAACTACTGGAGTAGCCCATTCGCTATGATTGACTCTTACTAAAATGTTCTTTTCTACGAGATCCTCTATTTCTTTTTCAATTTTATCTCTTATTGCAAAAGGTACTGGACGTGCTTTAATAAAAACCGGTCTACCTCCTTCTTCTAACTCTAATGTAGCTGGCTCCCTTTTATTGCTGTCATGCTTTCAGCAAATAAAATTGAGAACTTATTTAGCATTGCATGTAATGGTAGAGGACTATCTGAAGGCAGCATTGATTTATATTGCTCATTTATAAATGGTAGAGAAGAATTTATTACCTGTATATCCGCGCATATTCTTACACCTTTGTATACCTCTGTTAATGGTGACCCTTCGAAAACTTTCAACCATTCACGACCAAACAATGGGTGTTTGTCTGTCTCTATCACGTACAGACGAAGACGATTTCTTTTGTTGCCATTCTCTAAAGTCACCGCCACTTCAATATAACCTAGAACTGATAAAAAGTTATTACTGTAAGTACGCAAACGTAAGTTTGTATGTTTAAGGATCATTTTAGGAAATTTTTCTTTAAAATCTTTTATGAAAATCAATGACACCGCCAAACCACTATCTAATTCCATTTGAAGTTGGATCTTTTCAATAATGAACACATTTCCCCACAATTTACTTTGATTATGTACATTTCCATGCACTGCATTTATATAAACTACGTCATTTGCTTTAGAACTTGCATTTACATTTGCATTTGCATTATTTCGTCTCTTAAGGCATACCTTTTCCAGATGCCCCTTCTTTTTACAGTACCTACATTCTGTATCGATGTGTTTACATACATTAGCAAGGTGGGGTCCACCACACCGAACTTGGCCCCACATAATGCAGCAGGTAGTTAAGCTTCCACGTAGTATTTGCTATCCCAAATATGACGAAGGCACTTTGCAGCCGCTGTAACCAGCGCTCAAATTTACCTTTATTTTCATTAAAAAAATCGATTGCGAACGTAGTTTGCACCGCTGGAATTACTTGTGTACCACTCGGAGTATCTGACTTATAGCCTAAACACAATTGCGACGACCGGCGACAACCTACAAGCAACAACCACTGTCAAAAAATTAAAACCTTCACTTTGCTATCCAATCGAACACAATTGCGACTACCGACGATGACTGCATTTTCGCTCATCGCTGCGATTGGTAAAATTTCTAATTTCATCGCCAACTGCAGGCCTGCCAACTACATAATGTTGAACTTTTGTTACTATTATACTTAGAATATAGAGCAAACAGGAATGGTGATAAGCCAGATTTTGCGTAATGAATTCCTGGTTGTGTTGGTAGTCCATTTTTACATGTATTTACACGCCATCCCTATTCTAAACAACTTGTCAATTTGCAAAAAGTAAACAAAGGTTTTGTGCGGAGCATCTGTGGAAAAAAATGTTCTTTTTCTACTTTATTCTGAAACAATTCACATAATTAATTTATATAAATCTTTGCTTCTATTAACAAAAAAGATAATTTAGGTAGTGCAGTTGCCTCAAACAGGATTCCCCAGTTTATAATCCAATTTACATTTGCAAGCACTGACCGAACACTTCATTTCTGTTTTTTTATTTGATATGAAGATTTTAACAGGCACTGGTGGCACTATAAAACTTTGCACTAAATAAAGTTCAAAGATAAATAGTTTTGAAAAGAATTGATTCGGTATTTTTGTTAAATTTCACAAAAGAATTTTAAGTTGACCAAATCTGCTCACAAAACAAAAGCACATTTGACAATTAATCTACAGCTTTGACAATTTCACTATCCAGCATCTCACTTACTCCTATGTATAGTCTCCTGCTCTTGACAAATTACGCTAAGGTACACGAATTTTACACGATTCAACCATTCCTGTTTGCTAAATATTCTAAGCTTTTATAGCTCTTTAAGTTTATCGCACTGATTACTGGCCATTTGTGATTGAGTGGCAGTGGCTTGGCTTGGTAAAGCAGGAAAAACGCGGCTTTTAATTTTTTTATATTTTTTACAAAAAAACCATCGATTTCTCTAGATAAATTTACTTCACGCACTCACCACCTCCTTTTTCCATATTGTTCGTATAATAAATAAATTTGGTAGGTGGTGTATACCATATTTAGTACACTCACAATGTGCATTATTCTATCCATAATTACGTTTAAAAATTGAACGTATGTTTTTACCGTGAATACAGTACGAGACAACCAAACCATATCAAGAGATATATCTTCTTCTTTTTCGTTGTCGTTGCAATTGTGTTTCATGTTTGTCCACGGAGGACTTTGACAGTGGTTGCTGCTTATAGTTGTCGCCGGTCATTGTAATTGTGTTTAGGCCTTTACTCATCATGTGCAGCAATGCAGTCCAATGTAAGAGAAGTAAATTTCACCGAAATTTGTTTCCAGAAATCAGCAATCATCCGACTATACCTTCAGCATCCAAATCCCATCCTCGTCGCCAATTGTTGTATTGTTAGTCGGGATGATGTAGGTCGTAATAAAAGATGCGGATTCCAATTATTTAACTCTTATATTTAATAATTATAAAGACTTCTATTCGTGTGTTACATTTCCTTACAAACTTCAAAAAGGAAGAGAGCGAGTTGTCATTTTCAGACTGTGACATACCTTCGGTGTTGCCACGCATATAATTCCATATAGTAGCGACAAATGACGCTAGAGTGCTTTCTAGTAAGGCTAAGAATCCATGAAGATATGGAGGATAACAAAAATGAGGAAGAAATATTTAATTACCGGGACAAAAGAAAATATTTATGGCAGCGGCATTATGTTATGGATATGCCTAACAAAATGTACTGCCTTATTGATTTTTGAATTCAAGATATATTCTTACAAGTTTTATAACTTCAAGTTTGCAGAATCTATATAATTAATATCTAAAATCATTTATATTGAATAAATTAAAAAAAATGGAACATATAAATCAAATTTCTTAAATTTACATATATTTTTTAATCTTCGCTTGTACTATCACTCTCAGCAAAACTCAGTGATATTCTAACGAAATTATCGCCTGTCGAAAGTTTTACAACAAACCAACTATCGATAAATTGTCGAACGTCGAATATTTGGAAGTTATAACATCTTGCCCCGGCTAATTTTCCTGTTCACGCTATCTGAAAATTATCTGGTTATTTACAATTTCATAAGAAAATCTGCAATCGCACTAACATCAGTAGATAAATTTCTTACGCTGATGTTTATACTTTGCGTTCCTCGGAAGGCACACGTCCGCATGCCATAATTTTCTTTCAATTTATCAGTCACACGTACATTGTATAAGCTGTCTGCGCCACGAGTCATCTAGCAAAACTTTTGTGTACAAAAAAACAAGTGTGCCTGTGATAATACCTCACAAAACAGCAAGTGTGTCCATGACAATATCATTTACTGACAATTGTATTATTTTATTATTACGCTGTAAGCATAAGTTTTCTTGCAATTTTATGCAAAATAGAGAAAATAACATTACAATGTTTAATTTTAGATACTTTGTAACATTTGATTTACTTTGGAACGCTTTTAAAAATTTGATCGAAAAGTGTTCATTTGTTCATATTTTGTTTAGCTAAAATATTAGCCCAAAAGATCCAAAAAAGAAAAAGTAAAAACTTATCTTATCTTTTTATGGCACATCTTTGGATTTATACTAAAATCGGATCATAAATGACTTTCACTTAGCTGGAAAGTGGTGTAAGAGATAACAGTTATTAACAATTTTACAAATTTCAGATAATTATGTAATAATTTCTGGATTAATTTTGAGAAATTTGCTACACTTATCTCACGGATTGGACCTTTATCTACATAAACATTAAAATTTATTTGGAATGATAAGACACACCACGGGGGTGATTCTGATCTCTTCGTCATAGCTTAGGCGTATATTTTAGTCACATATTTTGATATTTCACCTAAAATTTGTCGTAATTTTATATTCACCATATTCATTTTGATTTATCCTTTTCATCAACCACAAAATAAACTAAAACTAAACTAAAAGTACGACAAATTAGTCAATTGCTCCCGAGGTTGTGACAAAAATTGTATACTATGGTAAATGGATTTTCTATACCAACTTAAAACAACACAAGTGCTTAAAAGCGAAAAATATTTTTGAGTTCGTAATGTGAAGTGTCATTTTCAGTTCATTCTACGTAATGCAGGGCTTGCTGAATTGAATAAAAACACGAAAAAATCAGTAGAAAAGTTCATTTAGTTTGGGCGTATATTCTGACATTTTACCTCAAATTTGTCGTACTTTTATATACACCATATTCATTTTAATTTATCCTTTTCATCAAGCACAAAATAAACTAAAATGAATTTGCAATGAATTAATGTCAGAATACACGCCTAAAAGTATGACAAATTAGTCAACTGCTTCCGAGGTTGTGCCAAAAATGTTATACTGTGGTAAATGGATATCCTACACCTAATTAGAGGAATACAAGTGTTTAAATTCGAAATAATATTTTGAATTTGTAATGTGAAGTGTCATTTTGAGTTCATTCTACGTAATGCAAGGCCTGCTGAGCTGAATAAAAACACACAAAAATCAGTAGAAAAGTTCATTTCATTTAGGCGTATATTTTGACATTAAAGTACGATAAAAGATCAGAATCACCCCCTGGAGGGTGATTTTGATCTTTTGTCGTACTATTTACGCGTGAATTTTGACATATTTTGTCATACTTTTTCTTTTAAAACAGTTCATTTTGTGTCTTCACTATTATCTACCACAAAATGAACTATAATGGATTTTCGGTGAACAAACGTCAAAAAAGCACGCCAACATATGCGACAATTTAGTCAACTGCTCAAGAGGTTCTGACAAAATTTTATACTGGTAAATGAAAATTCGACACCTAATTAGAGCATTACATTATATCTCGAGATCAGGAGGATGATTCTGATCTTTTGTCGTACTTTAATGTCAAAATATACGCCTAAACGAAATGAACTTTTATACTGATTTTTTCATGTTTTAATTCATTAGACGTCAGAATAACAGCTATTTGTTTTGGTTGTCCACAAGCTGCCGGTGCAATATATATGTGTGAGGAATTTTGTGAAAAATTTCCTACTAAATAATTAAATAATATTAAAATTTTATGTTGCAGGATGAGTTGTGACTTTAATTATAGGTATGGAGGACAAATTAAGGACTTTTGCGATGCCTTTCATCCATATAAATTGGAAACAAAAAGGTATAAAGATGCTTTGCCTTCAAATGTTGGGTAAGAAATTACAATTACTAGTAATGTTTGTAAATATAAGATTAGCTTTTAGTTTACAGATCTTTATTTATTAAAGTTATACAAGCTACGATACGTGTTTATAGCACGAGATGATAATACAAAATGTGTACAATCTATATGTATCAGCTGATGGCTGTATAATAGATTACATGTATATATATAGTACTAAACTAAGTATGAGGTAAGTACAAGACTGGTACTATCTTGCACCCATTTTTTCAAGAATGATGAGAGCTATAGATTTAGGCGCTCCGGCGGAGTGTGTGGGAAGGTTCCACGAAAACCTGCCGCTGTGCCACCAGCCATATACAAAAAAAATCGTGCCTGGCAAGCCAAAAATCCAAGCACACACCCGGTCCGGAAGCGACCATTACACCACCTATCCTTAACTTTAGTGAAGGCGCAGATGTTTTGCCTTCTCTGCTCGCCCCAACCACCCATTCGACACTGAGGCCAGATAATTTTCAGTGTCCCTGTTGACCTGAAGAGAGAAGAGGAGTAGCGTACCTAGACAACCTTCATGATAAGAGGGCTCCAGGAGAGTAGAAGGAGAAAAGAAATAACTCCTAAAACATTATGACGTTCTAATTATTTCTTTTATTTAATCTAATAACCTGAACCTAGTGTACCCCTGTTTCATTTGTCCATAAAGGTGTGGACTCTTAACTCTACCAGATACTATGGCACATAGTCAGCTTTAGCTGTTAACTCGAACCTAGCCGACTATTTCGCTTGGCACTATTAAATTCATGGGTCGTACTTCTGCGAGAAAGTAGTTTAAGTCTTTAATTTAAATGAACTTATAATTATTACAGTTGACACTGTTCATGTTCTAAATACACGATTAGGCTAAAGATAGTTTGTGGTTCCAATTCAAAAATTTTATCTTACTATAACTGACCCTGCTGAAATTCGCAAAGTGCCTAAAGTGCTAAACCTAGTTTAAGTCTAAAAAAGAATTGATTACTATTATAGTTAGCACAATCACAATTTAAGTTTAGGAAACGCCGCGTACAAAAAGGAACCCTGAATCAGGGATAGAACAATCAAGGTTAACCTGGGCTAGATTAGATTCGTAGAGGGGTGTGTAGGCGTCAGCCTCGCAATCACCGCGACCTAAAAGATCTATTGTGAGTCCCCGTTGAATTTATTCCCTTTCTAGGTTCAGACTGTTAATAAAGTCTAGGATCCTTCTGGGATTGAGGTTCCGTACGTAGTTAGGTGTAGGAAGAGCATGTTCGAGATGGAGTAGTCTCCGCCTGGTCAATGCTTCGCAGTTGCAGAGCAGTTGCTCCGAGGTTTCATGAGCATCCTGGCAAAAGCGGCAGGATGAAGTCTCAGCCAAGCCCATCTTGTTAAGGTGATACCTCAAGGGGCAATGGCCTGAGAAGAGTTCTGTAATTATTTTGAGCTCTGTTTTCTTGAGAAGTAATAGTTCTTTTGTTTTTCCTCCAGAGGTGTCGATAAACTTTTTTGCCTGACGAAGTCCTTGTAGCCTTTCCCAGTATAGGGATTTTTGTTTGTTCTCCCAGTTATTTAGGGCACCTTTGAGGTAGCACTTTGAGGTGCCACAGAATGGGTCCGGTCCGACAAAGGGAGTTTCCGCTCCTCTTTTGGCCAGGCCATCAGCAATTTCGTTGCCTTTATGGCCCTCATGTCCAGGTACCCACATGAGGATAACTTTGTTTCCTCTTGATAAATCTTTTAGAGTTTGTAGACACTCCCAGACTATCCCTGACTTGATGGTGTAGGACTTTAAGGCCTTGCGGGCAGCTTGACTGTCCGAGAGAATATTAATAGTTGAGCCATTTATGGCTCTTTTAATGCAGGTATTGGCGCATTCTTCTATGGCCAATACCTCGGCCTGGAATACGGTAGGGGTAGAGCCCAGGGCCTTTGATATATGGCATCTGGGGCCGTATACGCCCAGTCCGACTCCACTGTTCGTTTTTGAACCGTCTGTATACCACACCATCGATCCTTGTTGAAAGGACGGTTTAGTGGAACGCCATTGCTGTCGGTTTCCTAAAACCACATCGAATGGTCTTACAAAATCCACCTTGGGTGTGATTATATCAGATATTGTCGTCATATGCTCAAAGCGTATCTGTTTTAAGATACTTAAATGACCAACCAGATTCCCTGGTTTTAACTGTTTCTCCTTTTGCAATCTAATAGCACTGGAGATTGCTTCCTTTTTCACCTGCGGATGTAGGGGTGGAAGGTTTAGTAAGGCTTCCATGGCGGCTGTAGGACAGGTCCTCATGGCACCAGTTATTCCTAGACAGGCAAGCCGTTGTGTTTTTTGAAGCAGAGCCTCAGCCTTCTTTTCATTAGTTTTTGGCCACCATGCGAGTGCCGCATAGGTGACCATGGGTCTAACAACCGTGGTGTACATCCAGTACATCATTTTTGGCTTCAGACCCCATGTTCTGCCAATGAAGCGACGGCACGTGTAGAGAGATCCTATCGCTCTTTCCGTCACTCTAGACAGATACGAATTCCAGGAAAGTTTCTTATCTAAGGTGACCCCCAGATATTTGACTTCTTCTGAAAATATCAATTCCGTGTTATCGAGAAGAGGAGCCTTACTGAAAGCTTTGATCTTCTCGTGAACGGAACGATAACCGTTTTGTTTGGGTTTACACTGAGGCCTTTGGTTAAGCACCAAGTATGGACTTTAGAAAGGGCTTTTTGCATGAGGTCGGATATGACTTGGTCATGCTTGCCCCGTATCGTGACTACTAGGTCATCCGCGTAGCCTTGTACGGTAAAACCCGAACTGGTCAGCTTCTCTAAGAGATCATCAATCACGATCGACCATAGGAGTGGAGAGAGAACTCCTCCTTGTGGGCAGCCTTTAGCTGCAGTGATCGTGACTGAACAGTTTCCTAGAGTAGTAGTTATCCTCCTGCTTCTAAGCATGGAGTCTATCCAATTAACCGTGGGGGGCTCGAAGCCCTTGTCCTCGGCAGCTGATTTAATTGCTTCGAAGGAGGTGTTATCAAAAGCACCTTCTATGTCTGCAAATGCACATAAGGCCACCTCTTTTGCTTCAAGAGCTTTTTCGAGGTCTTTAACCAAAGTGTGGATGGCAGTCTCGGTAGACTTGCCTGCTTGATAAGCGAATTGCTTAGAATGAAGTGGTGATTTAATCAAAACTTCACTTCGAATATGTAGGTCTAGGACTTTTTCCATGGATTTAAGTAAAAATGACGAGAGACTAATCGGTCGGAACGATTTGGCTAGAGAGCTAGCTCTTTTTCCTGCTTTGGGTATAAATACCACCCTGACGTCTCTCCAGCATTGGGGAATATACCCCAGAGCGTAACTGGCTCGAAAAATGTTTTGTAGTGGAACAAGTATTTCTTCAACCCCTTGCTGTAGTAAGGCAGGAAAGATGCCGTCCCCTCCAGCAGATTTAGAGGGTTTAAACGTACCAACGGCCCATCTAACCTTGTTAGGAGTGAAGATTCTTCCCGCAAGGCTCTTACTCCTGTTAGAGACCCTGTAATTGCCCACCTCAGTTGGGTCTGGAGCTACTATTCCTTGAACGGGACTGGTAGAGTCGGGGAAGTGAGTTTCTAATAAGAGCCTGACTGTTTCCTCACAACTCTCGGTATAGTTCCCATCTTCTTTTTGAAGTGAGCATATACCATTCGTGTGATCCTTCGAAAGTACCTTATGGAGCCTGGTAGCTGCGGGCAGTTGATCGCAGAAGGTCCGCCAGGTTCTTCTTTTAGATCTTCTTAATTATATGTTATATTCCGTTAGAGCCTTTTTATATTCTCCCCAGGAACCAGAGAGCTTGGCTCTGTTAAATAGTTTTCTGACTTCTTTTCTTTTCAAACTCAGTTCCCTATTCCACCAAGGTACCTGCCGATTACAAGTCTTTTGCTTCAGAGGGCAGCTGTGTTCGAATGAAGTCAGTACAGCCGTTTGTAGCTGCGTAGTGGCTGAGTCCAACTCCTCCGTTGTGCTAATGCTACTACCGGGAGAGTTAACTACTGCCTTAAGATGTTGTCGATAGAGTTCCCAGTTAGTTAATTTAGGGATTCGGTACTCTAGACTTGAGTTAAGTGCGGCTTCTATATCGAACCTGATATGTCTGTGATCGGACATGGAAATCTCGTTCGATACGTGCCACCTGCTTATTTTTGTGCTTATGAACATACTGGCAAGTGTTAGGTCCAGGACCTCTTCTCTGATAGTGTTCATAAAGGTTGGCTTATTACCTCGATTTAGTATCTCTAAATTATTAGATATTATAAAATCGTGGAGGTACTCACCCCTGATGTTGGTATCCGTGCTGCCCCATAGCGTGTGATGTGCGTTCGCATCGCATCCAACGATAAATTGCTTTCCTCTTCGTTTGCAGTAGGTGATGAGTCTTTTTAGCTCTGTAGGAGGTAGTGTATCCGCATCTCCAGGAAAATAGACTGAGGTCACTACTACCTCGTGACTACCTCCCGGAGTTGGTACCTCGAGAGCTACTGCAACTACGTCCCTCGAAATGAACTGCGAAAGAGGAATAAAATTTAGATTAGTGTTGAGCAGCAATGCTGCCCTGGGATATTCATGCTCATTACTGTAAATTAACTTACATGATTTTGTGGGAAGTCCTTTAATGCGGCCTTGATGTACCCAGGGCTCCTGTATGAGCGCCAGACTAAGTTTCTCCGAGACAAATCTCCTGCTAAGCACGTCTGATGCCGCTTTGGCATGATGGAGATTTATCTGGAGGCAACTTAGATGATGATTAGTCATGACTAGGATGAGTTTTTATGGCCGCTAGCAGCCTTGATAGGAGATCCTTTCGGATTTCCTTTTTTGCCCTGCTTCGCACGGGCAGGAGGAGGCTTCTTCTTAGTGCCTTCGGACTTCTTTGTGGAAGTCCCCGGCTTAGCCTCTGCAGTTCCGACTGCTTTACCGGGGCCAGCCTTAGCCTTGACAGAAAGTTTAGGCCTGCTGGTTCCTGATGTCGATGGCTGAGGCTCATCAGTCAGAGTTTTAATCTGACCTTGGCCATCCTCAGCCTCCGCCACAGTCTTTACTGCCCCACCCTTGGGCCTAAGTTGGACTGAGCCGAACTTGTACCCAATTGTGTAATGAGCCTTTTTTAGCTCCTCCATGGACGTATGGTCCACGGAGAAGGTTAACTCTGTTACGTGTGGTTTTTGTTTCTTGCGTAACACAATCCACTCTGACACCTTTAACCCCGCGTTCTGACCCTCGATGTAGTCAAGAATCAAGTCCGTAGGGTCCTCAGCGCTGTTGGGAAAGTATCCCACAAGAACTTGTGGGCGAGGAATTTCACTTTCCTCGACCATGACAAGGTTGGCTCCTTCCCAGGGTTTTAGCTCCCCAACTACACCTTTTAGCCACGTCACGGTGTCCTGATTGGCGCAGTTGATGACCATCCACCCTGGTCTAAATGTGGAGCCCAGGAATCTTGGCTTCATTGGGCTTTGTTTTCTAGCCGCGATCTCTCTCAAGATAGCACTCTGTACGGACTTCAATTGATCCATGTTGAGTGCCACCTCAGGATAACCGACGGGAAGAATACCCACCCGAACGCTCTCTGCAACCACTTTATAGGAGGGCTGCTTACGCAAAGGCTGGGAGACGTGCTTCTTTGAAGGATTCTCCGTTGCTGCCTTGCTGCGTTTGGCGCTAGGTTGCTCCACTTTAGGAGAAGAGTCGTCAGAGCGAGTCCGTTTTTTAAGACTATTCTGCCCCGTGACAACTAGAAAATGCTGATGACACTCACGGGCGGCAATGCGTCTCTTACGACTTATTCAGATATGTAAGCACCACGTATATGGTGATCAAGTACAATGACGTAATCAACAAGAGCCCCAAACAAAACAAAATGATCAAATATGAAGCGATGCGTAATTGCATAATGTTGCAGAAAGCACTATGAGCACACTTAAAACCAATAGTTGTGCAGAATGCCACATGATCAAGAGTAACACAGATATTACAAAATGTAATATGATCAAATAATATATATATATATATATATATATATATATATATATATAGGAACAAATATGTAAAATGAAAATGATCAAATATAAAGCCAAATGTGTAAATTACAATATAATTAAATATGTTTTAGTTTAATATGCGTTTAAATCTCAACTTACATGTGACGCTTTCCTTCGAAGGAGCTCCCTGGAGGTGATGGTGCAGTCTCTGAAAAAAATTTTCTGTTCTTGCAATGGTATACGGTTGGAACTTACTACTTGATCGAGCGGTGTCCGTAAATGAACTACACAAGAGAAAGCACCTATGGGCGCATGTTATAATGTTCACTCAACTGTTCCTTGTTACTTTTTGTACAGACAATTACCTGGTACATAACGATATTTTCTAATTTCACCTAATTACGACTTCCACCTGCTTGATTTCGACACTTAACTACAGTTTGGCTTTCCTTTTTGGTTCTCTTTTCTTGTCTATAGGTGTTGATTGCGGAATGACTCCTTACGAAATCTGCTCACTGCGGACAGACGCTGATTTAGAACCGCGGTTTGGTTATGCCTGTCTTATCTTCATCACTGACCTAACCACAGCCAGGCCCGTTGGATTACTGTTCTGGACTTGAATTGACGCCTGGACGCAGGTTGATAATAAACGCTGCTCCTAGCTTAGTACAAGATTATATCGTGAAAATCCCAAGAAATTTGCTTTTCATCAAAACGCACGACATGAAGGCCTTGTTCTGGCTTTATTGGATTCACAACAAATTGTGGATTGAATAAATGCCGGCAGATTTCCCTTTTTTTAGCCAAGCCTTATCTGCACCCTAACCTCACAAAAGCTGTAATGGGTCGCCCTTCCTCCTGTTCCGGTCTTGCGAATCTTTTTATGGAATTTTTCCGTGTAAATCTCCGCCCGCCCTTCGCACGATCTCTTTGTCAAATTTTTCACTTCGTAATTTTATTTTTGTGGACACTACTTATAAATCTTTTAGTTTTCCAGGTTTACGTCTATATCTCACGGCGACTTCTCAATCCCATTAAATTGAAATGTCAAATTGTTCTTCTTGTTCTTCTTCTGTTTTCGGGCACTTGTCTCAGTCAGACTCGAGTCGACATTACAATTGCCGTGTGGCCCACGCTCTGTGCTGCTGGTACCCGTCGGGTAGCATACTGCTGCCTGCAATATGCTACGACCATAACAGGGCAGGGTAGTCCAGACCACCTCTGGTCCAGACGACTCTGAAAAATGGTCGACTGAGCTAGCCGTTCTTAAAACATAGGGCTCATCGCTGCGGGCGCCCAATGTGTGACTCGACCCACGACCCATGAAAGCATTTCCCTCATGCAAGCCAGACGGATGCGACGGGTTGTCAAAGACGATCTGCTATGCTCGAGAGTTGACAAATCGAAGGCATCGTCGAGGTAGTGACATGGCCGATGTTGATGAAAATGTTCCAAACTAAGCCTCGTCAATGAAATGCACTTTTAAATCTTTATAAAAACTTTATTTTATCTGCTGTGATCATTCTGCTTAATTTAAGTGGACTGTAACTCTTTATGAAATGAAAATAACTTGTGACATGAATCGGTTGACTGCTGCTTAGTAAGTGCCTGAATTGAGTATTACAAGCAATTTTATCTAGAGAGATCTAAACTGTATGTGTAAATGAAATAGACAATGGAACTGAGTTTCTACTGCATAATCAAATAGGTACCTTATAAAACTAGCTTACCGATTGAGCTACAATATTTAGAGTGTTTCTTAATTCAATATTAATAATTCAAGTCTTATGACTATATTAGCGCATTATTTCTTAACAGCCGATTTACTTCCTTAGATTTACAAAGCCCGTAGACAAGGTTGAATTCTAACAGGTTTATCACACCCACCATTGACGAGGCAATAGGAGGGCTTTGCGATATCCTATAGTTAACAAGTTAAGCTGGCTGGATGCCTTCTTAGGGCTACCAGCATAAACGTTGCAATAGATAGATGACATGTCCGAGAATATGGGTATCACGGCCTGATGTCCTTGGCGTGATAGACTCCTAACGTTCTCCCCTGCAGATCCTCAAGCTCATATAAGGAGTTTCCTTTCTTTGACTTAATTCGACGCTTCACAAATTTACGGCCTAGTTTAGCACTGGTCTGCTGTTGGGAATTGCTTTGGGCAAAATTCCGTCTGAATACTTCTTGATCCACTTTGAAATTAACTGGCTTCGCTCTGAGATTATAAGCCTTTGAACCCTGTTCGAATGCGTAGTTACAGTTCTCCTGCACTCTCGCATGGATCAATCTCAGTTTGTCTTCAGCATCTACTCTCAGCGGCTCATTAAGAGTTTCGAGGCTCCTAAGGATGGAATAGGAGCTCGCATGATCTGTTGACCGAAGAGTGTTCGGTAGGGAGAGAAACCAGTTGCTTGGTGGAAAGAGCTCCTAAGGGAGCTAGCTGTATGGCTTAACTTCTCATCCCACTTGGTATGTTCCTTCCGAATGTATGCCCTAATCCCTGACAATAGAGACCTGTTCACTCGCTCTGAGGCGTTTGCTTGCGGCGAGTAAACTGCCGTTCGGAAGTGTTTCACCCCATATTTGTCCAGTAATCTGGCGAACTGAGCTGAGCAAAACTGGACTCCATTGACAGAGACTATCGATTCCGGAACTCCGAATACGTGGAAGACCTCAGTCTCGATGAACTGACACACATTGAGAGTAGATGCCTTCCTCATAGGTTTGAGAATCGGAAATTTAGAAAAGTGGTCAAGAACTATCAATATGCAAACATTTTCTCTCATCGACCTGGGATATGGACCCAAAAAGTCACAGACTAGACTCCCATAGGTGGTCTAAGAATAGTATTGGGGGCCTTGGTTTCTTTACACACGTCACAGGCGCCTACGTATTTTCTGACATCAACTGTCATTCGTGGCCAGTACAAGTGTCTCCTTAATATCTCCAGTATTTTCGTAAAAACACATCCGTGAGAAGCCAGTGGCGGATCATGCGCTCTTGAAATAACGTCGGAGACAAGCCCCCGTGGAATCCAAAGCTTCCAAGTTTCTTCTTCCTGAATCGGATCGCCTGTTCTCGGAACAGTCCGAATATAAACGATGCCATCCCTGACGCAAAGATCTGGTAGTTTACCAGAAGCTGATTTAGCCTTATACCTCAGCTCCTCATATTCCAACGAGTTGAAATATGGAGAACTAAGGTCAACTTCTGGGCCAGAATCTTCAGGTGTTGTTAAACTGTCACAATGAATTCGTGACAGCGCATCAGGAACGACGTCCAGGCTTCCTTTTCGATGCTCAATGGTGAAGTCGAAACCTTGAAGCTTCAAACTCCACCGAGCAAATCTACCGCTGAGGTCCTTTTGAGACATCAGCCATTTCAAGCTCGCATGATCAGTCACTATCTTAAACGGCATAAGTTTTATGAAGGGCCGGAACATCTGCATACTTAATAAAGCTGCTAAGAATTCCTGCTCTGTAACGGTGTAATTACGCTGTGCTGAGTTCAACTTTTTCGAGACGTAGGCTATTGGTTTCTCGTGGCCATCGTCAACTAGTTGCATCAGCACTCCACGAATACCTTGTTGGCTCGCATCACACTGTACAACGAACGGTTTGGTGAAATCTGGGCTCAATAGCAACGGAGCAGAGGTAAGTTTTTGTTTTAAAAATTCCAGAGACGTCTGGGCTTCGGGTGTCCATTGGAACTGACTAGGATTCTTCAGCGTGTCTGTGATGGAGGCAGTTAAGTCAGCATAGTTCGGGATGAACCGTCAGTACCATCCCGCCGTACCTAATAGGCGTAGGGCTTGCTGAACAGTTTTAGGTGACGGATAGTCAACTATGGCTGAGATCTTATCAGGGTCAGTTCTGATTCCTCCTTTCCCGACAATAAAACCCAAGTATTTAGTCTCCTTAATGCAAAACGTACTCTTCTCAACGTAGATAGTGAGGCCAGATTTCCTTAAACAATCCACTACACGGGCTAGTAGTGTGAGATGAGAGTCAAAGTCTGATGACAGAATCAATAAATCGTCCAAATAGACGAGGCCTTTCTCAAGAAGATCGAAAGAAATGACCTTATTCATGAGGCGGCACATAGTTTGTGGAGCATTGCAATTGCCGAATGGCATCACGGTGCACTGATAGAGAGGATGAGCAGGTACTGTGAACGCCGTCTTCTCTCTGGACTCAGTGTCTAGTGGGATTTGCCAGAAAGCATCTTTGAGGTCCAGGCTTGTGATGTAGTTTGGCGGAGGAAGTTGACTCAGAAGCGCATCTATCTGCGGCAGCGGATAGGCGTCCTTCTTAGTAACAGAGTTGACTTTCCTGGGGTTGGATTCCGCAACTATGAGTTTACGCGTGTAAAAAAAATTTTGTGTACACCACCTTGTCCCGATTCCGCAAAACTGGATATGAGTTTTTCTGTCTAAAATGTGCACACTTTAATTAATATTTTCTCACGGAAATTTTGGGCGTGAATTTTGAATAGATACCTGTGAGTTTTTATCAAACAGTATTTTCAAAATTAACTCTTATGTTATTTATTTTTTTCCTTCTCTAAGCCGTAGTCGCCTTAATACCATTGAATTCATGTAAATCATTTCTTATAACTAAACTTAACTTCTCCAAAAAGACTATTTTCTTACTCAAACAACATTCAGCATAGCAAAAATTTAATTCAGCACTTAAGTGTGCACAGGTACTTACGGAATCGCTTGAAATTCAAAAGTGTACACTTTCCTCCCCGATGAGTTTTTTAAATCGTGTACACTGGCAAATTCTTCACAGTTGCGGAATCCAGCCCCTGGCGTCAAAATAAAGCCGGACCTTTCCAGGCTTCCTTACTAGTACAACTGGAGAGCTCTAAGGACTCTGGCTCTCCTCTATCCCACCCAACGATGTCATTCATCGCAATTAAGCATCCATCAAACTCTGTACTGCCGGTGAAATCGGATAAAACCTCTGTTTTATTGGAGTCGCGTCATTTGTTTCAAACCTGTGACTGACAAAAGATGTTTTTGCTAAGCCTAAAGAGCCGAAAGAAGGAAAGAACATGGCAATCGGTGTCAGAGGTAGCCATTAGACTTAGTGTCACTTCCGCAACTATACCCAGGAAATCTGGAGCCAACCCAAATAGACGCCAGAAGTCTATTCCTAGATAAACTGCCTGTGTAAGCCTAGGAACCACGTAAAGACGCACGTTTTGGGTCTTACCACGGAAAGTGATGTCCAAGTCCACATGACCATGAACAGTCGTCATGGCACCATTAGCTACTTGTACCTGTGTCCGATACCTCTTCCATTCAACCTCTGCTTCAGCTAACTTCTCTAGGGCTACTTGGCCTAGGATTGTAGAGCGCATCACCACACACACACCATTAAATTAAATTAAACAAATCATACAAGACACCCATAAGGTGATTCACTGCAGTACATGCAGAAAGAATAAAACAAAAAGAACATTGATCAGGAAAAACACCCATAAGGTGATTCACAGCATTCTTTTGTATATGCAGAATGCCATACAAAATGTGAAAATAAAACAAAAGCTATGTCCACCTGTTTATGGACAAGCGAAGTGCATTAAGCACATATATGAGTGTCATGTATCAATGAATACACGACGGCAAAGCTTTACGCTATGCCTTTGCTTTGCAATAAGAAAAGCAAAAAACCAACAGCATATGGTACGATAGAGTAAATAATCAATGAAAAGCATTACATTGTAGCTTTCTTTGTTTACTTCTACCTGGCTAAAACTTTGTATTATGCCCGCTGTGCATTATTTGCATGCACAGCAATTATGATCAATAATTGAATATAGCAATGGCTGAAAGTGTGTGATTGGTTGAAATTATAGAAATAAGTAATGTCAGCACTTTTCATAATGTAGAAATTCAGTGTAATTATATGAAATAAATCAGAGTTTTTATCAAACTCCACGGGTGTGTATCTATTCTAGATCCTAACTGCGAGCTCCCTAGCTCCAACATGGCTACACCTAAAGGTAACTGGGCTCTCTAGCTCTACCTTTCTTTTATTTACCTGGCTGTCCTAACAGTGAGCCCTATAGCTCCCACTTGGAATAGTCGCTTGGCTAACCGAGAGCTTCATAGCTCCTATCTGTCAAGCACACTGTTTCACAGCGCCTTAGGAAGCACTTGGACAGTGAAATAAGAAGACTTTAACATTTCTTTATATTCATATTCAGGTTTGAACAATAAAGGAATAAGTTTTCTACATGGCGACCCTGCGGCCCACGAACCGGCAAACAAAAATCATATTGAAGTTGACACGGTGATGAACCAGTGGAAGCAATTAAAAAAATCTATTAAAGAAGCTTTAGCAGCAGACCCCACCTGCGGGCCAAAACCCATCAGCATTGAGGAATATAGGAGAAGGAATAACCTTCTGCCACGACAAAAACAACACGAAGTGGAAATACCAGCGCCAGCCAAACGTAGGAATAGAGCTGGAAAAGAAGCGAAAATTAGAGCCGAGCTAAAAGAGTACAAGCGATTACTGGCGATATCCACAGGTGTGCATAAAATCGAATTTTAAAAAAAATTAAAGAGTTAAAAATAAAAAGAAACAATTACAAAAAAAATAAAAATAGGAATAAAAAAAAAATAATTATAAAACAAACAAAAATATTCTAATGTAATAAATCATTTTTTGTATATCGTAAAATATTTTTTTTTTCAAAAAAACAAAAAAAAATCACTCTTCACTACATATTTCTCTTTTCGATTTGGTTTAGTTTCTCATTGCAATCACTATTGCAACTAATTTAAATTTTAAAATGGGTAAAAAGGCTTCAAAGCGAACGGCTGAAGAAGTTATAATAAATAACAATGCGGGTTCTACGAGCAACAATATAGCTCAAAATAATAGAAATCTTTCTGATCTGGAATTAATACTAATTGTAGTGGGAATCGTTGTCATGACTGCATGGATGTTATGGAGACATATACGAAAGCAAATAACTGCAAACAACGTATAAAACTCCAAGATTCAAATAATGAGCATTAAAGAATTAGTGTCTCAAATAAAAAATATAATCGAGAATTTCAAGAAAACCCCAAATAGGAAATATACTTCGGCACACATACGGACAAAAACAACCGAAGTAGAAGAGATAAAAGATTGCTTTATTACCAAGTATAAAGAATTGTCAAACATAAGCAAAGATCTAGCCGTCAGAGAGAAAGAAGATTTTGACCAGCTATACAAGACTGGGACTGAAATTTTGCGAAAAAAGCTAGCGATACTCTAGACGAAATCATGGACAAATTTGATATATCTACGGCGATAAAAGTCATACCGGAATTCTCCGGAGAGTACAAAAATTTAGATAATTTTCTAAATCTAGTACAATTTCTGCATGACGATCTAGCGGAAGAAACACAAAAGAAGAAATTGATTAACTTTGTTTTAAAAACACGTCTATCATCCACAGTACGGAACAAGTTATGTACTCTTGCAATTCCTACTGACTTCACGACATTACAAAAGAATTTACGTGAAATCTTTAAACCAAAGAAAACGACGCTTAGTATACACTCAGAATTATCACGAGTGACACAATCCAATAAAAACGTCAATGATTTTGCAACAAAAATCGAAAGTCTAGTTGCTCAACTAAACACCTTACAAGTAACTGAGCAAGGTGAAACCAATAGACCACTGATCGTAAAACTGAATGATCAATTAGCTTTGAATGCATTTAAAAATGGTTTGAACGAACCACTCAAAACAACAGTCTTCGCATCAAGGCCCAAAACTAGTTGAAGCAATACAAATCGCATCGGAAATAGAAGTACCGAACAAAGAGGCAAATGTATTTTATTATAATAAATACAATGCCAAAAGAAATTTCAACAAACAAACCTATGTTCGCAATAAATATGATCAGGATACAGCTATTAGTAACCACCAAAAGGGTTACCTAAAAAATACAAAAGATCCTAGCAAATCGTATCAGTATCACAGATCACAAAATGGTAATAGACAATCAACAAATGCACAGAAGAATAAATATAACCCAGTCGGGAAACGAGCAAAACCCCGAAGTGGATTGCTCGGGGGATATAAATTAAATAAGCAAATAAAAATTTATAAGCTTAATAACCATTTAACAAATTACATAACATTATGTACAAATGTATCAATCGGCAAGAAAACATTCCTAATAGATACAGGAGCCGATATTTCCATATTAAAAATAGGTGCATTGAAAGAAATACAAGGAATTCTAAAGCATAAGAAATGCAAAATAACAGGTATCACCCAATCAGAATCGTATTCTCTAGGCACATTGCCAGCCTTAATAAGAATAGAAGACCAAGAAATTCCGCAAGAATTTCACATCGTTGATGAAAGCTTTCCAATTCTAACCAATGGAATTTTAGGAAGAGATTTTCTAGTAAACAATTTATGCAAAATTGATTACGACAATTTCACTATTTCAATCTTCTTTGAAGATGTCAATTACATATTGCCCATGTATACACAATTACCTGATTCAAAGCAAATAAGAATCCCACCTAGAACTGAAATAATACAAGCAATAAATGCTGACATTAAAGAAGATAGCATAGTTCTAAATGAACAAATACAGGAAGGAATTTTCATAGCAAATTCCATTATCCCTGCCAAAGGCATCGCGCACATAAAAATTCTGAACACATTAGATAGAGAAATAACATTAGATAATTTTGAACCAAAATTAAAGCCACTCCAAAATTATCATATATTAAAAGCTAATCTCAAGCATAACAACAAAGAAAGATTCAGTAATCATCTCAAAGAGTTAAGTATACAGAATTTGGATCAATATGCAACCAATTCCATACTTAACATCTGCAAAGACTTCTCAGACATTTTTTATTTATCTGGCGATAAATTAACAGTAAATAATTTTTACACCCAAAAAATATCCACAATAGACAAAAATCCAGTTTACATCAAAAATTATAGACTGCCTCAAACCCAAATAGAGGAAATAAACAGTCAAGTTGAAAAACTTCTTAACGAAGACATAATAGAACCATCTATTAGTCCGTATAATTCTCCACTGCTAATTGTTCCAAAAAAAGCAGAGAATGATATAAAAAAATGGCGTCTTGTAGTTGACTTTAGACAGTTAAACAAGAAAATTGTAGACGACAAATTTCCTTTAACAAGACTAGAAGATGTACTTGATAAACTTGGAAGAGCTAAATACTTTTCCACACTAGATCTCACAAGTTCTTTCCACCAAATAGAACTAGACAAAAAATCTAGGCCATTAACGGCATTTTCAAGTAACAAAGGGCACTATCAATTCAAAAGACTGCCTTTTGGATTAAAAATTTCAACTAATAGTTTTCAACGAATGCTCTCAATAGCTTTGTCTGGATTAGACTCTGAAGCATTCTTGTACGTGGATGACATTATAATTTTTGGATGTAGTTTAAAACATCACAATCAAAATTTAGTAAAAACCTTTAATAAACTCAGAAGATGTAACTTAAAATTAAATCCACAAAAATGTAAATTTTTGCAAACCGAAGTAACATACTTAGGTCATTTAATAACAAAAGAAGGCGTTAGGACAGATCCAAAGAAATTCGATACAATATTGAATTATCCTGTACCTGAAAACGCAGATGATGCAAGAAGATTCATAGCTTTCTGTAATTACTACAGAAGATTTATTTTCAATTTTGCTCATATAGCAAAACCCATAAACTCTCTATCAAAGAAAAATACACCATTTGTTTGGACAAATGAATGCCAAGAATCGTTTACAGCATTGAAATCTAAACTAATCAATGCCCCAATTCTAAAATATCCAAATTTCGATGAACAATTCATCATAACAACAGATGCTTCTCAATTCGCACTTGGAGCAGTATTATCTCAAGGCGAAATTGGATCAGATCTACCAGTTTCATATGCTAGTAGAACGCTAACTAAGCATGAGCTCAATAAACCAATTATTGAAAAGGAGCTCTTAGGCATCCACTGGGCAATTAACTATTTTCGACCGTACATATATGGTAGAAAATTTATAGTGGTTACAGACCACAGACCTTTAGTGAGTCTCTTCACACATAAAAATCCATCTTCTAAATTGACAAGAATTAGGCTAGACTTAACCGATTACAATTTTGAAATCGTTTATAAGCAAGGCAAAATGAATACCAATGCCGATGCTCTATCACGGATAAATATAGATTCTGATATCTTGAAAGCAATGATACCAACTTCAAGTATAAAAGTAGCTACAAGGGCAATGACCCATAAAACAAATGAAAATAAAAATAAAACCCCTAATAACGTAAAGACTGATCACCTTTATGCATGGGAATATATATCCATAAATGAAATAAGAAGGGTTAAAAAATTAAAATTTGAGCTCAAGATAAACAATAATAACAAAGCGCTAAGAAAAAGAAATAAAGAAAATAGTTTGCCACATATGATAATACATAAAAAGGGAGTATTAATCGAGTTCAGCAATAATCCACATCATGACTTAGGTTTGATCCTGGAGACACTGATTTTCGAAATGAGAAAATTGAATATAGAGTCACTATCGTTAGCGAAAGATGACATAATATTTCATTATATAAGCGTCGACGAATTTAAAAAATTATTTAATAAGCTGCAGCACAATATAAATAATAAAAATAGGCAAACAACACTAAAAATAATCATATACAAACCTCCCAAAAGAATTGAAGACATTTCAATGAAAACTCAAATAATTGAAGAATTTCATAACGCACCACATGGCGGACACTCAGGTGTCAAAAGAACAATAAATAAAATCAAGCAAAGATATATATGGAAAAACTTAAATAAAATGGTTAAACAATATATAAATAAATGCGAAAAATGCGCAAAGAATAAAATATTGAAGCACACTAAAGAAAAAATGGTAATAACAGATACACCATCAACAAGTTTTGAGGTGATATCCATAGATACAGTCGGACCATTAAAAGTATCCAATGAATTCAGATACATATTGACGATACAGTGTGACTTAACGAAATATATCGAAGCCATTCCAATGGAAACTAAAGAAGCAATAAGTGTAGCAAAAGCACTAGTTAAGGAATGCATGTTAAGACACGGTAACTTCAAGACAATAAAAACCGATATGGGAACAGAATTTGTTAATGAAATTTTTTCAAGCATATGTAAGTATTTGAAAATAAATCACACCACATCTACACCATACCATCACCAAACTTTAGGCTCAATAGAGAGAAACCACAGAACGTTGAACGAATACCTTTTATCATTCACGCAAGACTATAATTGGGATGAATGGATCCCGTATTATATATTCTGTTATAATACAACACCTCATTCAGACACAGGTTATTCTCCATTTGAGCTAGTTTACGGAAAACTTGCCAGTTTATCCAATGATGTAGATCTTACTGACAAAAGTCCCATATACAATTACGACAATTACTGTGAAGAATTAAAATTTCGTTTAAAACAAGCGCACGAAAAACCAAAAATCTGCTAAATATAGCTAAAAGAAAGCGAAAAGAAAAATATGATAGCAATTTAAATACAATAAATTTAAAAATAGGCGATTATGTATTATCGAAAAAGGAAGATAAAAGAAAACATGAAAGTCCGTACAAAGGACCATACTTAATAAAAAACATAAATGATGTTAATGTAGACATAAAAATAGATAAGAAAATAAAGACAGTACATAAAAATAGGCTAAAAAAAATAGAATAACACTATAAATACACTAAAATAAAACAGGTTTGTAATTATATATATAAATAACACAAATAATTAAACTTACTAACAATAGGATTAATATGTAGAACATAAAACAACTTAGGTATGTACAAATAAGTTAGATAAGATAGATAAAACTAAGAAAACTAGATAATTGTAAATAATACAGCAATATATATACAATTGTACATAAAATAGAAATAGATAAGATAACCCTACATACTAACCCTAGCGATATAGAATGAATGTAAATGCTGAGATTACTCATTACAACAAAAAAAAAATTTCTTTCTACTTAAACAAAGATTTTTTTTCATTAACGGATAGGATGTAGAGCGCATCACCACACACACACCATTAAATTAAATTAAGCAAATCATACAAGACACCCATAAGGTGATTCACTGCAGTACATGCAGAAAGAATAAAACAAAAAGAACATTGATCAGGCAAAACACCCATAAGGTGATTCACAGCATTCTTTTGTATATGCAGAATGCCATACAAAATGTGAAAATAAAACAAAAGCTATGTCCACCTGTTTATGGACAAGCGAAGTGCATTAAGCACATATATGAGTGTCATGTATCAATGAATACACGACGGCAAAGCTTTACGCTATGCCTTTGCTTTGCAATAAGAAAAGCAAAAAACCAACAGCATATGGTACGATAGAGTAAATAATCAATGAAAAGCATTACATTGTAGCTTTCTTTGTTTACTTCTACCTGGCTGAAACTTTGGATTATGCCCGCTGTGTATTATTTGCATGCACAGCAATTATGATCAATAATTGAATATAGCAATGGCTGAAGGTGTGTGATTGGTTGAAATTATAGAAATAAGTAATGTCAGCACTTTTCATAATGTAGAAATTCAGTGTAATTATATGAAATAAATCAGAGTTTTTATCAAACTCCACGGGTGTGTATCTATTCTAGATCCTAACTGCGAGCTCCCTAGCTCCAACATGGCTACACCTAAAGGTAACTGGGCTCTCTAGCTCTACCTTTCTTTTATTTACCTGGCTATCCTAACAGTGAGCCCTATAGCTCCCACTTGGAATAGTCGCTTGGCTAACCGAGAGCTTCATAGCTCCTATCTGTCAAGCACACTGTTTCACAGCGCCTTAGGAAGCACTTGGACAGTGAAATAAGAAGACTTTAACATTTCTTTATATTCATATTCAGGTTTGAACAATAAAGGAATAAGTTTTCTACAGATACTGACAGTGGCATCACTATCAAGTAATCCAGTCTCAGTTCGGCCGAGCAGTCTTACTTCGGCATACGGTCGAATGTCGTCTGGCATCGACACGGAAATGTGTGCCAATTTTTTTCTTTCCTGTTTCATTCGTCGACATTCCCGCCAACGAACGGTCGATCGTTTCTTTCTTTGTCCAATGTCCAGGTCAGGATACATAATTGCTGCTAGCTCCGCTACTGAGGAGAAAATACGGTCTCGTACTGCATTGTGGTCTTGCAACCGCGTATGATAAGGCGTCAACGGATATAAAACAGGCTCACGCCCACTCGTCATAACAGAGATTGGTGGCCGCTTTAATATTGAGACGCCAGGAGGCCGAATCCCCTGCTCAGTAACATTGCCAGCGAAAAGTGCTGTCGGTTTTATCGGAACGTCGAAAATTAAAGACTCTTCCAAAGAAGTGTCTAGTAGTGTCGTGGGCTCCCTACAGGTGGAAACGGGAGCTTGAAAATCTGCCGAGAAGTCAATCAGATTCTCTGTCTCTATCAGTGGATTATCATTGACATTGAGACTGTCTAAAGGATTGTTACTATCACCAGAATCACTGAGTGATATTAACAGACAATCTAACGTCTGTTCGATGGGGTCTATTAATCGAGCGGATGGGTTTCCCTGCTCTGCGATAGGTCTGGAGTTGGTGGCGCTGTGGCCAGCCAGGATGTCAAACTTGGTCGAGAAGAGGTGTTGTGATTCCGGACCCGCTTCAAGTTTTTCTGCAGATATTGTCTACAGTTTGGCCTGAATACGTTTTTACATCCACACCCGTAACAGAATATCTGTTGTCGTTCTTGTAGATAATCCTGGCTGGTCACAATTCCAACAAGTCACTGTTTGTCGGTCTGAGATAGCTGCTACCTCTGCAATGTCGGTGTCAGTCACAGGCATTTGTGACTGGTCCTCAATCTCACTAATACGAGGAGTACGGTAATTGTTCAGACCACTAGCAGTTGCAATCTGCAGCTGCGTAGCTTGGATCTGGGTCACAAACATTCGCAGTTGACCCATGGTGTGAGACGGGTGCAAGCAGATTTTATTTTGTATGTCAGGAAGTAAGTTTGCTTTCACAAGCTCAAGAAATTCTGACTCTGGCATGGGATTTTGTAGTTGGTCCCGCAGCTGTACCAGATTTTGGTGGTACATTGCGAATGATTCCCCTGGTTTTTGTTTGCGTGACATCAGCTGGACTCTGACTTTCAGGTCGTCCTTTGGAGCTCCCCATTCACATAGTAGTCCGTTCCTGACATATTCCCACGTCGGAGTCGGATTATGTCTTAATAGAGACCAGTACCAGTCTTTAGCCGGTCCTGTCAACAGGGCGAACATGTGCCTTATCAATAAGCCGAAGTCTCCTTATAACGAGGAAAAAGTCAGTGCTTCCATTCTGAAGATGAACTCATCTACGGATAATTCAGAATTATTTCCGTTATACGACAGGTTCCATCTCCTGATAGGACTGCCTGAGCGTCTATGCCAGGAATAGTTTTGAGCTTGTTGGCCTGAAGGTGGTGGTGCCGGAGGAGCGAAAGCTAATGGAAGTGGAGGAAAATGTCTGGGTTGTCCAGCTGGGAGGGAATGTCTGTGACGCGGATTCTAGGAGTCCCTGCAGAGTCTCTGGGTGGTTGAGCTCGCTCTCCAAAAGGAGTTGGTGTGGGACGATACGCGTCTGCTTGCCGAATAACCGCTCGTTGTCGAACATCTGTAATCTCAGCACGCAGCGCGTGCATACTCTGAGAGATCTCGGTCTGTACTACATTTTGAAGCTAGGTTCTGAGACTGGATATGCTCCTGTCTGTGTCTATAAGGCCTTGCCCCGACGGTGCAGGTGACAGACTATTTCTTCTAGAGCTGTTCTGTGATATGGGTGCTGAATGTAACCCAGGAGATAAAGATCTGCGACTAGGCTGTGGAAGTGTCGCTGGAGGCACATTGAACTGTAATGGTTGCTGTGGAGGATCTGAACTCCCGTGCCGAGTGGGATATCTCTTCGGGATCGCACCAGTATAAGCCTCGAAGTCCTACTGAGTGAGAGGACTTCTGCAGTTTGGACAGTTTGCTTGTCCATTTATCCATTCTCGCAGACATGCTCTATGAAATATGTGCCCACAAATGGTGGCTACAGGCTTCTTCTTAGCAGACCAATCCCCCTCTTGAAAAATGGTACACTGGTCTGGCCTCTGTATTGGAGCATCACCCGGAGGTGGTGTGCGGACGGTTGCCATGATGAAATTCCGAACGTTTAAACAGGAACAGAAAAAATGTGAACCTATTGTCATGAATCCACATCACCTTCTTCAGATTCATAACTCCCTAATTACCTGAATGCTATATCTATGCATTTATTATTATTCACAAAAACTTAAAAATAAATCTTAAACCAATTTCATATACAAAAATTACTCATTTCATATACAAAAAACCTTCATCCATTAACACACTCAGAAACAGGTGTCATGTCTCAACATTCCTCGGGGCACCCACAAGACAATAAAATACCATTCACCAGAACGAAAACATGATATACGATCCCTTCTGAGTACTGACCGTCGGGATAGCACTCTTATGTAATTATATGTTTGTTTATCATTTTCCACATTTTCCACTGGTGACCCTGAAAATTGTCTCTGATTGTTTTTGTCATTTTTAATTGTTTTTGTGATATCTCAATTGTTGACCGATTTTTGAAATTCGAGCGTTTCCGTTCAAGACGAAAAGCCAATTTTCAATTATTTTTCTGATTTTTTTGTTGTTTGAGCGTTTCCGTTTAAATAAAAATCAGAATTGTGATTTTCAATTGTTTATTCGATTTTTGTCATTTGAGCGTTTCCGTTTGGAAAAAAATCGGAACATATGCATGCATATGGAATTGCCTATCCGACAATTCCCACCAAATAGGGAAATCCAAAATCGACCAATTCTGATTGGTTAAGGAATTGGTTCGATTTTGAATAAATAACCTGTGAAGCGAAGTCGAAGAAGAGAAGTTTTCCTAAGTTCAACCTGGAGAGTCCCCCTACCCAAGGTAAGGCCTCCAGTGTTTAAAGTGTCAAAAGAGTTCCAGTGTAAAATCCAGTATTTATCTGTGTAATTAAAGAAAGTCTTTGTAAAGTCTAGTATTTTCCAGTATAATAAAAGAAAGTTTTTTGTAACCAAGTAAAAGGAACTTTTTGTGATTAACTGTGCAGTGAAGAATTAAATTAAACTCTCGCCCACAACTTCCTGAGTTTTTACTGAAAACAAGTATTGGTACTATACCGAGTAAGGATAGCGCAACAACAAGGAAACTAAGTTATCCTCCAAGTGGCGTGTAACAAAAACTGGTGGCAGCGTCTGATGTAAATCAGTTTAAGAGGTCCATCGAATATTACAAAACAAGTACACGCAACCTAGATAAATAATGGTCACACAATTATGTTGCCACTAGGAAGCGACTTGTAATGTATCGATGCCTAATTGTTGAAATCACAAATCAACAAAAATTAATTAAGCAATGACATGAAAGTAGGTGAGTGCCAGTATCGCGAAATGATTGGGAAGGTTTCGAGACAGCCTGAGGTTGAGGAAATGTCCAGTTTTGAGTAAACCTTCGATAGGTTAAGAACGCGGCGTAATTTTATGAAGTAAATATAAAGAGTAAATAAAGTAGTGGTTTTTATATGATTTTGGTGGTTTGTTTTAATAATAATTTTATCCCCAAAATAAATATCCATTACAATTGGCGCAGCCGGTATTTTCGACATTAGACTCCCTATTGAACAGTAACTGGAAGACAAAAGTTAAATTGCGTGAAAAAGTATATATATGTATATACATAAGTTGTGTTCTATGAACAAAAAATATATAAAAAAAAAATCAGTATAACAAATATCTGCTATCAGTTATTACCAAATAGCAATCAATGTGATAAAATCTTAAGCGAAAAGTTTGGAAAGTTTCATACTGGTGTAACCCGATATTAAAAAAAACAAAAAAGAGAAGATCCAGAATACACAAAGGCAAGGCCGCATAATATACCATAAGGAGGTCAAACCATCAACCCATTTTAAAGAGTGAGCCACAACGGAATTGGTATAGATATAGGCTTATTATTATATTATATGTATATATAAATATATATCCATTACAATTTATCACGAAGATAAGGTATAAATTTAGTAGATAGGTATATCACATATCATTAGAACCAAAAATTAAATGTATGTACACATCATGATGTAAGCACACGTCTAACAAAAAAAACATATTCATTTCATGTACACATGATGTATGTATGTATAGATAAAAAAAAAATGAAGACACCAACCGATAAACAAATAGCACAAGCAATTAACGTGTTATGATTTAATTTAATTAAACTGCTCGTTCAGCATTTTTTTCTCGTATTATTACTTATGTCATTCAGTTCGAAGATTCAAAATCTAGGTGCACGAAATCGACGTCAGCGTTTTCTTAATACTACTCAAACTCCAGAATTTGCTCGATTTTGTGACAGAATTGATTCCCTAACTCTGGAATCCGAATTAGACGAGGTGTTTGAAGCTCCATTAAATCCCGCTAGAAGCGACGACTTTCCTAATAAAATTCAAAATCCGATTTAAAGTGAGCAAATAAAAGCCCCCATTGAGCTAGTGATTGCAGCTTAAGTACTGCAAAAACAATAACACGAACTCAAACAAACCCTGATCTTGTTCAGAAATTAAATATTTGTATAGATAATATGGCCAATTTGTCACTTGAAAAAATTTCTAAGCTGGTTAATAACATCGTACCTGTATTTCAGAAATTATAATTCAAACGAATTACTTATTTTTCTCGATTGTTGCAAGCAAGTAGAGAATTCTTTGACCTCCTCCGAAGAAAAAAGCTTGTTGATACCCTTACTGAAAACAAAACTGAGGGGAGAAGCTTATGATCTGGTTAAGTACTTAAAAATCGAATCGGTAGATGAGTTAGAGAGCTTACTTTTAACTGCGTTTAAGCCAAGTAACTCAATTAATGACATCATAAGCAATATACGTCGTTGTATTCAAATTCACAACGAAACAGTAGGCTCGTTTGGTACGAAATTAAATATGATGCTTGTTGAATGTAAACGTTGAGGAAGAAGCATGCTATTCGTTTAAAACGGGAATTATCAGCCCTATTATTCGTCAAGTGGTAATAGGAAAAACGAGTAATTCACTAGATGAATTAATAAAAATGGCTACAGAAGTTGAAAAAATTGAAGCTCGTCAAATTCAGAGCCGACAAATAAGTGCAAACTGGCAGACTTCATCATCTGCATGCCAGCAATTTAACGAAGATAAAGTGAGGCAACTAAGAGGTTTTTTAGAAGCAAATTTTCCGCTCTCCCAAGACGCTACCCCAAAAAATATGGTCACACACCTTTTTCTAAACTTTAATCCCTCTCCAGTCTTAAACACTTCTTCCGTAAATGTATATTCAAAATTATCGGAAAAAGTTCAAAATCCATCACTCAATAGGACCAATTTTCATTTTTCATCAGCGAAAACTTCTGAGAAAGAAAGGCATGTACAGTTAAAAAATTGTGATTTCTGTAAAAGATTTGGACATAATTTTTCTGAGTGTCGCACCCGAAGACGCTCACAATTCTGTCACGTTTGTCGTGCTTACGGACACTCTCAAGAATCATGTCAATTAAATAATATACAACAAATGAAGCAGAAAGAGTTCCCCAGAAGTGGAGGACAAACAACCGTACTAAAATGTGATTGGTGTGCTAGATCCTCACATTCCGTAGCTGACTGCTACGCAAAAAAATCTTGGGAGGAAAACCACAGCACAAACCAAAATCATTCGGGAAACTAAAGCGGGCTAGCCTATTGCGCCCAATGGCTAACCCTTCTACATACATATGGGTGCAAAAATATTCATTGTGGAGAATTTGAAAAATTAGCCGATAAATACGAAGTTTCAAGTAAAGAAAATAAAACTATTAACAACAGCAAAGAAATTTCAAATTATCCTAACGTTTCTAATACTATAATCTTACTGCAAAATAATGCGCTAACTGTAAATGAAGCAATAATTGAACTTCCCTTGAATATCTCTAGAACAGGTAATGTTAAGCTTTTGGTTGATACGGGAGCAGAAGTAAGTATTCTAAAAAGAAATAGGTTATCTGACCATACATTTGTGAATCGACAGAAGGTTATTCAATTACAAGGCTTGTACGGTGGCATTGATCTCACCGATGGGTCTTGTGAAGGCATTTTTCTGATAGGTAAGGGCTTAAAATGCGAATTTAATATCTGCCAGGAAAATATTTCGATTCCTTTTGATGGTATATTAGGACGCAACTTCATATGGGGCAAAGCAAACATTCTCACAGTTGAACGAATGTTGCATTTTCCCGGCAATAGTAACAACTCAACCGAATTAAAAATTCCTTTTTTGTGTAAAGGAGAAGTTAACCAGTTACGCAATTCATTTAAGGAAACAAGTAATACAAAAGATTGCTTGTCATCTAGCAGAGACGAAGTAGTATCTAGTACTTCCCATCCACTTCGTACAGCTTTAAACTTGCCAGCCTCTCAGAAGCATAGAGAGACAATCACAAAAGATTCATACAGCAATGCGACGCATATCCCTCCGCGATCAGAAATGGTATTAGAAATACCTGCAATGAGCTGAGATGATGAAATGTTATGTTCCTCTCAGGAAATTGTACCTGGCGTTTTTATAGCTAATAGTTTAATTAGGCCACAGAATAGGAAATTAAGACTTAGTATGATAAATACACTTGAGAAAGAAATTATTTTACCAAATGTGGAACCAAAGCTAGAATCGTTACGAAATTTCAATATTTACAAGTTGGGGAAGAAACATATAAGTGATGCAAAGATATCAGAAAGACAACGTTTTCAGCGACTGGAAAAAGAAATATCATTAGACGAAACACATAATACCGAGGAAAGAAAAGCAGCAAAGGAACTATGTGAAGCATATAGTGATATATTTCATTTATAAGGAGAACAACTACCATTTTCTAACGTTACTTCTCACACTTTCCCCATGACGTGTGATCAAGCCCCTATCAATCAGAGACCATACAGACTGCCAAATATTCATAAAAATGAAATTAACAAACAAATAAAGAATATGTTAGATGAACACATTATTGCCCCAAGTAGCAGCCCCTGGAATTCACCCCTATTGGTAGTTCCTAAGAAACTAGCCCCAAATGGTGAAAAGCGATGGAGAATAGTAGTCGATGTTCGGAAACTGAATGAAAAAACCATCGGAGATGCATTTCCGCTACCCAGAATTGAAGACATATTGGACCAACTGGGAAATTCACGCTATTTTTCAACATTGGACTTAGCTAGCTTATACCATCAAATCCCAATGCACCCTTCAGACCGCAAAAATACAGCTTTCAGCACGGCATACGGACATTATGAATTCCTTCGAATGCCTTTTGGATTAAAAACAGCTTCAGCAACTTTTCAGCGAGGAATGAATCGTGTGCTTACTGGTTTGCAAGGCATAAAGTGTTTTGTTTTTCTAGACGATATTGTCGTCTACGGGAAAAATCTGGAAGACCATATAAAAAAACTGACCGACATTTTGAAAGATCAAGAGAATATGACTTAAAGCTCCAACCAGGAAAATGTCAATTTTTCAGGAAGGAAGTGGTCTATTTAGGCCACAAATGCTCCCATGAAGGTTGTGCTCCAGATAATGAGAAAATTAAATGTGTTCAAGAATTCCCAACACTAGATAAAGTACAAACCAGGCCGAAAAAACTGTAATGCCGATGCTTTAAGCCGAATCCCTCAAGAAGGTACAACAATGTTTGTGACCACAAGGTCGCAAAGTAAATAACAGCAAACAGAAGACTCGTTAAACCCTCAATCTCAAATTCAAGAAGAAATACAAGTAAACATTGAAAAAGATTCAAGAGAATTATTTGAAACTGGGGAAAAATACAATTACAACATATCGGAAATAATATGATATTCTGACTGAAAAAAAGATATTGATGAAATATTAAAAGTCTTTCATACAAACCCACTAGGGGCCACCAAGGGATTGCAAAAACCTATCACCGAATTCGGAGAAAGTACAGGTGGAAGAATATGTTAAAGGATATAACAAAATTTATTAAATCTTGTCCTAAATGCCAAACAAATAAACATTGTAAACTAATCCGGATGCCAATGGTACTGCCTGATACAGCGAAAAAGTCCTTCGACAAAGTGTACCTGGATATAGTGGGACCACTTCTAGTCACGACCCTTGGAAACAAATATATACTAACATTCGAAGATGATCTAACACGCTTCATGGATGCTTATGCTCTCCCAGATTGCGAAGCAGCTAAGGTTGCAAAAACATTCTACGAAGAGATTATTACACGGTACAGAATACCGAAAAAACTTATCACAGACCAAGGCATGAATTTTATGAGTGAATTATTCAAACGTTTGTGTAAATTCCTACGCATACAGAAAATTAATACTACGGCGTACCATCCACAATCGAATGGCGTCCTGGAAAGGTCTCATCGACCATTAACGGAATACTTGCGAAATTTCGTGAATGAGAACCCTCACTCTTGGGATGAATGGTTACGGCAAGCCGTCCATGTACATAATAACACCAAACACTCCTCAACACGTCTGACTCCCATGGACTGCCTTTTTGGTTTTACAACTGACCTGCCCACGAACCTTAAACGCAAACCAGAACCAATTTATGATCATGAAAATTATTTTTATATCCTAAGAAATAAAATCCAACAAGCCGATAATATTGCCAGGAAAATATAATAAAAAGCAAGGAAATAACGAAAAAATATTAAGATAGAACCATTCGGGAAGAGTTATTCAAAACTGTTGACTTAGTCCTTTTAAAAAACGAAGGCAAAAATAATAAGTTATCACCTATTTGGATCGGACCGTATGAAGTAAAGGAAGTAACCTCAACTGTGAATTTAAAAATTCAGATAGGTCGAAAGGTGAAAGTGGTTCATTCGAACAGATTAAAGAAATTTCACGCTAAAGTATTATTATATATTATTTTTTTCATTTAGTTGAAATACCTATATTATATTATTACCCGCCTTTTAGTTATTTTATTAAATTTAGATCTTCCCTACCAGGTATTAATATGAACGGAATAGCCATTCTTGTCCTGGAAGCGCTCTTCACTGCCGGAGCAGAAGTTCCATATACATGGACTCCCCTAGACAAACCTGGGATTATTTTCGAGGAAGCTAACAAGGTACTTTTATACAAAGATCAGTGGACAATATTCACCACAATCAAGATGTCACACGTCCATATGTGGGAGGAATACCTAAATTGGAGTGAAAGTACTATCAAAAAAGTTTGTGAGCAAAACATAGTTTTAGGTTTTAAGAACACATGCAAGCAAGATATACAGAACGTACAATACATAGTAGGTAGCATTAAAATAGCACTACCCAAAATAGACATAAATTCAGTCGACCGATCACGACGATCATTATTTGACGGGGTAGGCAAGTTTTCTAGTTTTCTTTTCGGAACCATGGATCATGATGATGCAAATGAAATATATTCAAGATTAGATAACTTAGAGGCTGATAGCAACCAAAATTTATATTTAATAAAAGAACAAGTTAGTTTAATGAAATCAAATTACGAAGCCAATAGCGAAGCACTTGAAAAGTTTAACACTGACTTGCAAGAAACCAAAAATCAAACTATACAAGTACTTAATACTATTAATGAAACGATAGCTAATATTTATTCGGAATCTAAAATTATAAAATAGCAACTTACCGACGACGAAACCTCAATGAATATGATAATACGCTTACAAGAAATAGAACATCAAATCGAAAACCTTTATATTATCTGTAGCAGTTTGAGTAACAGGCAACTACACCCTTTTGTTCTTAGCTACCCACAAGTTGTGGAATTAGTAAAAAATCTTCCTATAGTATATCCACGTAATGAGATTCTTCAGAATCCATTTTTACTACAACAATTAGCCACAGTCGACAGCACCTGCAACCAGGGACAAATATTTTGTAAGATAACAATACCCCTTATTCAGAATAAATGTTTTTCTCTAAAGAAGGCATATCCACTTCCTATGCTTGGGAAATATAATGTTTCAACACGTTACGACATTCCAGATGATTATTTGATTACAGATGTGGGAGCCAATAAGTTCATCCCACTCACTGAGTCTCAATTAAAGCCTTGCAAGAAGGTGACCCTTGATACCACAAAACAAACTTTAGTCTGCCACCTTACACTTCCACTCTAAACTGCGCCAGATGATAACTGCCTCTTACTGCTTTATAAGACTTGGTCTGAGGCTAACCAAATTTGTTCAAGAGCATAATACAATTATCAAAATGGTGACACAAAACTCTTGGCTGTATTTGTTAGTAAAGGAAATTACCACAAATATTGAGTGTGTAGAATACAAAACAGTAATTAATATGAATGGAAAAGGTATACTAAATCTCAAACCAAATTGTCAAATGAGAATTGGCAATATTCTACTCACAACTACCAACACCATTGTGCAGAATATCTCTGTCGAACAAATCGAGCTAATACCTAAAAACAGGGACTTTACCAAACAAATTACAGTTAATTGACCATCAAAATCACAAAATACATTTAGACGAAACTCAGCCTTAAAAACTTTTTACATAAAATCGATAAGTGAAAACCGACCGAGAGTCAAAAACCCATAGCCACTATACATAACAGGAACCACACAATTATTCTGAGTGTTTTAGTCTGCCTTATTGCGATAATTTTAATAGTAATAATAGTAAAATTTAAACAGTTGAGCAAGAAAAAACACATATTTTCGAAAGCGATTTCCTACTATCCACCGGAAAACGCCCAACATAAAAGGTCAAAATCCAGCGTGATCTAATCCGTCAAACTGTTTTCAGTGACGCACACACAAGTAACATTAGTAAACCAACGATCCCTCTAACAACCGCCACAGTAAAAATTTTTCGTCCAGAAGAAAAACTTAGCAAGAGAAACGTAAGCGATTTTGAAATTGTTTAAGTAAAACATTCGTTTTTAGTACCTACTGAAAAATTTTGAACTTTCTGAATAGAACACATTTCTATTAATATATTGTTACGTGCAATAGAAAGAGACAACTGGTGACATCTACTGGCAATGGAGAGTAAGCGACTTCAGGTTCGGAGAATCGATTATGGATAAAAATGAATAGAACAGTTAAGAAGCTTTTGGAATAGAACACTCCAGAATAATCCGGAGAGTTTCTAGGGTATAAATATAACAGTTGTCATCGCTAGAAAAAGAGTCTTGTCTTAGAAGTTGCAGTGGTAATAAGCGAAAGTAATAAAGAAGCGAAAGAGTGTAATTAGATTGCGATAATTGAAAGTACAGTGTTGGCGATAATTAGAGTTGAGTTGATTAAATGAATGTTTGTGAACTTTATATGATTTAAGTCTAATAAAGAACTTATATATTAATTATTTAATATTGTGTTTTAAATGAACGAACCAAAGGCCACGCTCGCAACAATATGTATCGAGGTAATAATATACAAACAAAACCAGAAATCTTTAGCATGGTTGCTTGTGTTATTTCTTTGATACGCAGTCGGTAAACTTTGGCTACATTTCTCAATATATGTTTATTATAATTATGTACATATTCTACAGAAAAATGTCCCACAGATAATTTAATTTATTAAATAAAACTAAAGCATATAAAGATAAGAAAAATCAAAATTTGTAAATACATTCATTGATATAATAAAAAGAAAAGTTATGTTTGGACTGTCTACATATACATAAGCTTATTTCAAACCGATTCAATTTATTATAAATATTATACATCTAGGTTTGTGACAATACACAAGTCACATACAATTACTATATACAAGTTATAAAAAAAAAGTTATTGTTTAAAATATAACATACTACATATTTTACAAATAAATGAAACATGTAGGTATAATAAATTAAAATTTAATAGTAGGTAGCTAATACAAGCAGCAAACTTTTCCAATAGTAATTTTCTAGTTAAAAACATGTATACATATGTATCTATTATAATTTTAAAGATTGTTTAATTTCACCCAGCAATAATTTGCTACAGATATGTCAAACTAAAATAACGAAATGTTTTCTAATTAAAAATTTTAAGCATTCACTAGCTCGGGCTCTCCCGGAATCTCATTTCATTTTTCCATGAAAAATTTCTACAAAAAATATACAAAAAACTTCAAAAGCCACAGTATCCACTTCAAAGGGGGGAGGAATGTGATGTAAACAATGTATTAGAAATAAATGTGAAAATTAATGTGTGATGTAAATCAGTTTAAGAGGTCCATCGAATATTACAAAACATTTACACGCAACCTAGAT
Organism: Dioctria linearis; assembly: GCA_963930735.1. Taxonomy (NCBI): domain Eukaryota; kingdom Metazoa; phylum Arthropoda; class Insecta; order Diptera; family Asilidae; genus Dioctria; species Dioctria linearis. The sequence goes on along the minus strand of OZ005743.1, from coordinate 53,136,377 downwards.
AAATAATGGTCACACAATTATGTTGCCACTAGGAAGCGACTTGTAATGTATCGATGCGTAATTGTTGAAATCACAAATCAACAAAAATTAATTAAGCAATGCCATGAAAGTAGGTGAGTGCCAGTATCGCGAAATGATTGGGAAGGTTTCGAGACAGCCTGAGGAAAGCTTGAGGAAATGTCGAGTTTTGAGTAAACCTTCGATAGGTTAAGAACGCGGCGTAATTTTATGAAGTAAATATAAAGAGTAAATAAAGTAGTGGTTTTTATATGATTTCGGTGGTTTGTTTTAATAATAATTTTATCCCCAAAATAAATATCCATTACAGTAGTGTACGCGCAACCCTTTTACCAGGTCTCGTTACACATAGGAAGAAATCTACTCCTAAACAAAAACGAACAATGCCTGATAACACTACAGAACATTTAACTCTTGATCATGCCAAGAGTCTTATCCCAGAATTCGATGGGAATCCAGAGAATCTCCACAGGTTCTTAAACATATGCAGCCTATTCCAAAAACAAGGTACAGCCGAATCAGATAAAGCGCTATACCTCCGTATTATAAAGGCTAAACTTATTGGCAAAGCATACGATGGTATCAAATATAATGACATTAATTCTTGGAAAGAATTGCAAGATTCGACAAAATTCGCCATAGAGCAATCTGAAAGAAATGGTTCTTTCAACGAAAACGTTTCACCCTGCTCTAAATGTCACAAAAAGGGTCATTCTGCTGACTCTTGTTTAACATATAGAATTAGAGTGGAAACAGGCTTATATGCGCATATTGTAAAACACCGAATCATCACATTAGTCAGTGTAGAAAAAGGTGATTTCAACAGCAATCTTTTGCTCAACTTTCCACTAGCTTCGCACAAAGAAGCCCTCAACATTTTCAATCCAATAGGATTCCGCATCAGCAGCAACCTGTAAGAGCTCCAAATCTTCAACAAATAGATAGGCAAGGCCAATATCCACAAGGAAATAGAGCTCCCCTATTTCAACCGACTAACCCATCACTTCCTACACATTCCCGTAATATTAGATCCACAATTAGAAGTAGGAATCCAAAAGGTAACCCTGATATGCCTCAAGCTAATGCAAAAGGGGAATTTCCAAAAAACAGTCAGCGGCGAGACGAGATAGGGGAAACTCAATCTCGCCTAAATCAATTAATCATAACCGCCGATGTCCATCCGCAACCTCAAATTTAAAAGGAGAACTTTGGCTCTCCTTAATCGCCGATCGCCAATCGCTAGTTGTGACGATCGAGAATTCTATTACTGCATTTAAAACTAGCACCTTTTTGATGGATACCGGAGCAGAAATATCGGTATTAAAAGCTACTAGGGCACTTGGGAATACTATCATCACTAATTTAAAAAGCATAGAGCTATCTTCATTAGCAGGAACCCCCTGCGTACGCTAGGAACTGCAGAATGCAATTTCTACGTTAAAAATACCACTTTTAAACATAATATACTCGTACATATGGTCGATGTTAATTTACAATTAAAATATGACGGAATATTAGGTCATGATTTTTTAGATAAGTTTCTTTGCAAAATTAACTACGAAACAAAAATACTAACTCTTAAAATAAATAACGTGTCCCCAGACGACACTGAAAAACAAAATTCAATCACAGGAATAGTATCGAACATTGAGTACGGAGGTTTGAAAGACACAAGCTACGAACTATTTCCAGTTAGGTCAGGCGCAAGGTATGGAGGTTTGAAAGACCCAAGCCAACACGTCAGACCAAATTCGAAAAATGTCTCAAAAGAAGACAAAGTACAAAATAATAAAGCAAAGAAATCGAATAAAGGCAAGTGCGATGCTGACGATATAAATATACCAGCACGTACACAGGTAATAACTAGGATAGGCATGAATAAAAGAGGTACCTTTTTCTGCGAACACAAAGAATTGGAATCAGGAGTGATTATTGGGAATACGCTTATAAAACCAGACAAAAAATGGTCAAGCGAATACTCTTATCCTCAACTCCAATCAAACTGATGTTTTTATTAGGAAAACGGGCATAAGACCTCACTTACATGAAATTAATAAATTTAATATTATAAAACTAAATCCTCAAAGGGATCTATGGTAAAGCTCCAGTTTATATATATCGTCTTTACCAATTACCTATACTATATTTAGAAACAAACACAAAATTAATAATTCGAATTAAATTAAATTTCATTTAATTTTAATTTATTTTAATTTTAGTCAAAAGCACATTCTATTTTAATACAAGTCGTATTTCTTCGAGTTTCTAAAAACAACTGGCTCAACTACCTGTCTAGTTTTTTATTTTTCGCATTCCACAGAATGCTAACACAAAAAAATCTTAATATGAATACAGTGTTTTTCAAGAAATCTACAGCTCGAACAGAAACTGTTGTGTGGTCAAACATTCCCGTTGCTGAAAAGTGTCACATCCATTCACAGAGTACTAAAAGATGTAGTAACCGCTACATCAAGCCCCTCTTCAGCGTTAGCGGCCATCTTTGTATCGATATTTATTCTCATATTTTATTTAACATAATTGAAAAGTAACCTTTTTACCTAGACTTTTCGATATCTGTTCGTTTTTATTTACATTTTCTTCAATGAAGGCCGGTTTTAACCGATCTGTTGAAATTGTTCTTTCCTTTCCTTTGTAATTTATAATGAAATTTTTATTATCTCTTTTAATAACTTTATAGGGTCCTTCATATGGACAGTCAAGAGAAGGTATATTTCTATCGATTCTCAAGAACACATATTTACAAACACTTAATGCTTTTGGAACATATACTTTGGTAATTGGGGTTCTAGAACCGGTCGGAATAATATTTTTTATATGATCTCGTAATTTAGTAATAAAATTTGTAGGATCCACCACTTGTTTCCGGGATTCTACCACGAACTCGCCTGGTACCCGTAAATTCTGACCATAGACTAATTCTGCCGGGGAACTAATTGAACGTTTATGAATTGTTTAAGATTAGAAGTGAAATAAAGAACGTGTATATTAAATATTTAATATTGTGTTCTTTTGCATAACGAACCAAAGGCCACGCTCGCAACAATATTGAATAAATTAAAACAAAATGGAACATATAAATCAAATTTCTTAAATTTACATATATTTTTTAATCTTCGCTTGTACTATCATTCTCAGCAAAACTCAGTGATATTCTATCGAAATTATCGCCTGTCGAAAGTTTTACAACATACCGACTATCGATAAATTGTCGAACGTCGAATCTTTCGAAGTTATAACATCTTGCCCCGGCTAATTTTCCTGTTCACGCTATCTGAAAATTATCTGGTTATTTACAATTTCATAAGAAAATCTGCAATCGCACTAACATCAGTAAATTTCTTACGCTGATGTTTGTACTTTGCATTCCTCGCAAGGCGCACGTCCGCATTTTCTTTCAATTTATCAGTCACATGTACATTGTATAAGCTTTCTGCGCCACGAGTCATCTAGCAAAACTTTTGCATAGAAAAAAACAAGTGTGTCTGTGATAATACCTCACAAAACAGCAAGTGTGTCCATGATAATATCATTTATTGACAATTGTATTATTTTATTATTACGCTGTAAGCATAAGTTTTCTTGCAATTTTTATGCATAATCGCGTAAATAACATTACAATGTTTAATAATAGATACTTTGTAACATTTGATTTACATTGGAACGCTTTTAAACTTTGATCGAAAAGTGTTCATTTGTTCATATTTTGTTTAGCTAAAATATCAGCCCAAAAGATCCAAAAAAGAAAAAGTAAAAACTTATCTTATTCTTTTATGGCACATCTTTGGATTTATATTAAAATCGTGGTGTAAGAGATAACAGTTTTTAACAAATTTACAAATTTCAGATAATTATGTAATAATTTCTGGATTAATTTTGAGAAATTTGCTACACTTATCTCACGGATTGGACCTTTATCTAAACACTAAAATTTATTTGGAATGCTAAGACACACCAGGATCTCTTTGTCATAGCTTAGGCGTATATTTTAGTCACATTTTTTGATATTTCACCTCAAATTTGTCGACAAATTTAGTTAATTGCTCCCGAGGTTGTGGCAAAAATTGTATACTATGGTAAATGGATTTTCTATACCAACTTAAAACAACACAAGTGCTTAAAATCGAAAAATATTTTTGAATTTGTAATGTGAAGTGTCATTTTCAGTTCATTCTACGTAATGCAGGGCTTGCTGAATTGAATAAAAACACGAAAAAATCAGTAGAAAAGTTCATTTAGTTTGGGCGTATATTCTGACATTTTACCTCAAATTTGTCGTACTTTTATATACACCATATTCATTTTAATTTATCCTTTTCATCAACCACAAAATAAACTAAAATGAATTTGTAATGAATTAATGTCAGAATACACGCCTAAAAGTACGACAAATTAGTCAACTGCTTCCGAGGTTGTGCCAAAAATGTTATACTGTGGTAAATGGATATCCTACACCTAATTAGAGCAATACAAGTGTTTAAATTCGAAATAATATTTTGAATTTGTAATGTGAGGTGTCATTTTGAGTTCATTCTACGTAATGCAAGGCTTGCTGAGCTGAATAAAAACACACAAAAATCAGTAGAAAAGTTCATTTCATTTAGGCGTATATTTTGACATTAAAGTACGATAAAAGATCAGAATCAACCCCTGGAGGGTGATTTTGATCTTTTGTCGTATTATTTAGGCGTGAATTTTGACATATTTTGTCATACTTTTTCTGTTAACACAGTTCATTTTGTGTCTTCACTATTATCTGGCACAAAATGAACTATAATGAATTTTCGGTGAACAAACGTCAAAAAAGCACGCCTACATATGCGACAATTTAGTCAACTGCTCAAGAGGTTCTGACAAAATTTTACACTGATAAATGAAAATTCGACACCTAGTTAGAGCATTACATTATATCTCGAGATCAGGAGGATGATTCTGATCTTTTGTCGTACTTTAATGTCAAAATATACGCCTAAACGAAATGAACTTTTATACTGATTTTTTGTGTTTTTATTCATTACAGAGTTAAACGTCAGAATAACAGCTATTTGTTTTGATTGTCCACAAGCTTGTTATGGTACTATGTAGAGTGATTGGCTTTGGACGTAAAGTCCAGACTGCCAGCATGAGCTGACAGATCACTCGACGGACAGCGTTGACTGCAGGGCGGCACGCTAGCTCGCCTCGGCTCATTGGCGGAGAGTGTGGGGAGGTTCCACGAAAAACCTGCCGCTGCCATAATCAAGAAAAAAAATTCGTGCCAACAAACTAAAAGCCGGCACAAATTAGGTCCTTCCTGCATGCCCCAACCACCCATACGACTCTGAGGGCAAGATTTTTCAGAGTCCCTTGTTGACCTGCAAAGAGAGACTAGGCGACCCAGACGACCCCCGCGTGCGAGAGGACTCCAGGAAAGCGAGAGGAGAAATGAGAACTCTAATGAGTCATTACGTTATAAAAACTCTTTTATTACTGGATCATTTCAGGCAAAACTATAGTTCTATGCTTATCAGTATGGCTATATGAGCTGAACAATCCTGAATTTCAACTGAATTCACCAATTACTCTTACTATTAGAATTATCAATCCTAGCCAAATTTTTAATAAATTAGTCATTAATGTAATTCTGTGCAAGCAAAACTATTACTAGAGCTATCGTATAAATATGAGAGCTATCATTTCTATCAAAATCATAGTAAATATATGCGTTAATCTGTATGTATGAATATAAAAAGGTTATTATGAACACGACTCTGTTAGATATATGTATGTATGTTTACGAGATTATTAATTGGTCGCTTCAAAATGAAACTGGGATCGAGTACTCTCAGACAATTATAAAAAAATTATGAAAGGTAACAACTTACAAGTTTGTTGTTCTGGTTCCATCGCCGAGGCGCCTCAGAGATGTTTCCAGTATGCCACTATACATTTAACAGAAAGAATAAAAGAACTATGATCAATAATTTCCTAACTATGTCACTATAAACTGAGCTATCCGCGCAGAGTTTTCAATGAAGGCGTAAATCGTCGATATAATTGCAAGAAACCTTTTGAAAATCCTTACTTAACTTAAAAGTTGTTTTATTACAAAATCTCCTTCTAACTATGGCGTTGAACGGTTGGTATTTTATTCACGTACTTCTGCTTTTAACCACGTTGAAACAAGTAAAGTAATATTTTGGGATGGTATCTTCAAAAACAGCTTGTAACTTGTCGTTAATTTCCAATGAAAGATATAATGTCATACTTTGACTAGTACCTCTGGTGCCAGTGTATATAGCGGACATGCCTCCTCCATATTTGGCGAATTCTTTCTTATTTTGATCACTTTTAGAAGACATAAGTGCACCTGCTTGATCACGCACCATATAACATTGAAGTATTTTCGATTTTGTTTGGGTTTTTTTTTCTACAGTTCAGCAACAAGTGTCGTCGTATGATTTTCAAGAAAATCAATCTTCTCTATTTGTCTTGCAACTGGTCGTTGTAAACGTAAAATTCCTTCTACTACATGTTCTTTGGGAAGGTGCTTGAATGGTTTTACTTTCTGGAGCACTTGCACGAGTTTCACTTTGATTTGATACAATATTTTGTAAATCTTCAGATTTGCTATCCCTACTACTTTTCCTCAAATTCCGATTTATCTTTTTCCAGCAATATTTCCTCAGCTTCTATTGCTTTTATCTTCGAATTTTGCAAATATATTTCGGGAAGTACCGTATCGCTACGACCGCGAGATGCAGATGCTGTCGGGCCTCAATATTTTTACGCCTTCCGCGTATGGAGTTGGTTTCCTGTCCCATGGTTTTAGAAAATTCTTGGATTCACTACTGCACTTGTTCGCCGTGTGGAATAATTGACAAGACAGCCACGATTCTTCTTTTTCTTTTCTCTTCAGCATGTCCCCCCGAGCTCGAGGAAAAGCACTTCTCTCGGTCTGGGTGCATTCGAATATTCTGTTTGACAGCAGCCGGCATACACGCTGCAGTTTCTCGTGTACCATATTGCTATATGCAATACTCGCATATATTTCTAGAACGGCTCGTCGGACAGAAAAAATGATTATAATCAATTTTATAGGATTTCTTATTCTGAAGAAGTTTTTAGTACAATAAAAATGTCTACGATTGATGGTTTTCAAAGTATATGTAAAAAACCAAAAATTTTATATGGCAACACCAAGAAGGGGTTGCCCGATTTAGTCCATTTTTGAAATTTTATTTGCTATTACTATTAAATCACAATATACCAAATTTCAGCTTTCTATGTCGACGTGGTCTCAGGTACTGTCCAAATATATAGTGGAAAACGAAATTTTTGTGTGGCAACCCCACGAAGGAGTTGCCCGATTTGTCTCATTTTCGAACTTAATTTTACTTTTTTTTTAATGTCCGTGTACAAAATTTCAGCTTTCTAAGTGAACGCGTTCTCGAGTTATCGTGCGCATGGACGGACGGACGGACATGTAAAAATCAAAATAACTTTTAATTTTATGCGGGGGGTCCAATCCATTTTGCTCTACCATCATTATTTCTGTGCGTTACAAACGGAGTGGCGAACTTAGTATACCCTAAAGATTTCATTAAGGGTATAAAAAGGTATAAAGATGCTTTGCCTTCAAATGTTGGGTAAGAAATTACAATTAATAGTAATGTTTGTAAATATAAGATTAGTTTTTATTATTTATTTATTTAGCTTTAGTTTACAGATCTGTATTTATTAAAGTTATACAAGCTACAATACGTGTTTATAGCACGAGATGACAATACAAAGTGTGTACATCGATATATATCAGCTGATGGCTGTATAATAGATTAAATGAATATATAGTACTAAACTAAGTGTGAGGTAAGTACAAGACTGGTACTACCTTGCATCCCCCTTTTTCAAGAATGATGAGAGCTATAGATTTAGGCGCTCCGGTGGTCTAATTATTCTTCCGGACCTTGTATTGATTGTTTAGATAAGTTCTATTTAGTATCTATAACTGTTTGACGGTGATTGCTAATTGACGGTGTCTAATCAGGTTTAGTCATATTATTTGACATATGTTCTTCTGATGACTCGTCTACCTACTCTAGTTGTGTATGTGAGTCGTCCTCGTTGTTCTCGGGAACTGTTCTTGTATGATACTCCATTTGCGCTTGAGTTCGCTTGATACATGAAGAGTTTCTTCTGTATGTTTTTCCCTTTCTGTCCCTAATCATGTATGATCGTGGATGAACTTGACTTTCAATAACAGCCGGTTTCCATTCAGCGTTATTGTTTGTCCTTGTTACTATCACATATCCCTTGTTTAATTGCTCCCTTTCTCTGGAACTATTGTCGGCGTACTTCTTTGTTGCTGACGTATTTCTCGCAAAGCTTCTGGTACGTCTTCTACTATAGAATGATTTGGTAGAAGTGATAATAGTAGTAGGTATAGGTGAACGTAGGTTACGTGCATAAAGTCTTTGTGCTGGTGATCCTAAGTTCCCTCTAAGTGTATTCATGAAGTTCAATATTCCTAATTGGACATCTGAATTATCGTAGGCACACTTCTTCAAAATATTTTTTGAAGTTTGTACTGCTTTTTCTGCTAGTCCATTTCCTCTTGGATGGTATGGCGAGCTAGTTTGATGATTAAATTTCCACATTTTCGAAAATTTTTTAAACTCAAGTGATGAGTATTGCGGACAGTTGTCTGATCCTAACACTCTTGGTATACCTTGAAGTGGGAATATGTTTTTAAGAAATTTTATAATATTTCCTGTAGTTATTTAATCAAGACTTTCAAAGTTAATGAATCCTGAGTAGCTGTCCGTTATAACGATATAATTTTGTCCTTTAAAATGAAATAGATCGGTTGCTACAATTTCAAATGGATATGTCGGTATTGGTATGTCGGTCCCTATTCATTTTTGTCCAAAATACACAGTCCTTGGCTCGTCGAACACATTTTTCGTAGTTGAAATGTCCGCTATGAATATATTTCAGCAAGTCTGCTCTCATTTTGGCTGGAATTAATACTTTATGCGATTTATAGATGATCAGTAAGGACTTACTACATTCGGTATGGATTTGATATTGTCTGGCCATCCTTTTAGAATCAATGATTTGAGAATTTGGCAAGCTTCATCATTTTTTGTCAAGTTTGTCAGTCTAGTTAATTCCTCATCAGAAATTGAAAGCAGCATTTGCACTTCCAATTCCTCATCCATGTGGGTGTCATCCGGGCTTGGATTGTCACAGTCTCTGCTTAAAGGTACATCTTAATCCCTTGTTTATAGATGACTTTTGGATTGTAAGTCAATACACTTAATCTGATTCTTTGAAGTCTGGCTGGCGAAGAATATATAGGCTTTCGAAAAATTGTTTCCAAAGGTTTGTGGTCTGATTCGACTATAACCTTTTTACCCCATACATATTCATGGAATTTTTACATCCAAATTTCACTGCTAAGGCTTCTTTTTCTAACTGTGAATACCTTTGTTCGGGTTTCTGATGTGTATGCGACGGGCTGTTCTTTTTGGAGAAGTAATGCTCCTAGTGCAGTGGAACTTGCATCTAAGTACTTGGAGTTTAACGTCTTCATTTATGTTATATAATTTAAGAACAGGTCTGTATTATAGACTTTAATTTATCAAACGCAATTTGTTGATACCTGTCCCATACCCACGGCGTTGACTTTGACAGTAATGTCCTTAAAGGCGTTGTTAATTCTGAAAAGTTTTATATGTATTTACTGAGGTAGGTGAACTTTCCCAAAATTCTCTGCAATTCTTTTCGATTTGTAGGGGCCTTTAGACGAGAGATGGTGGCAATTTTTTCTGGATCTGCAGTCATTCCATTTCTATTTATGATGGGTCCTAAGAACTTAACTTTAACTTGTTCAAACACACATTTGTTTTTATTTAGTTTCAGTCCGTTGATTTGCAAGATTTTAACTACTTCTCCTGTCGTTCGTCTGAGCTCGTGTGTGGATCATGCGTGGATTAATACATCATCTATTGATACTTCTACGTATTTGATCTTTGAAAATAATGATTGCAGTGTTTCCTGGAAGACTTCTGGAGCTGATGAATTCCCAAAGGGCAATCTCTTACAACAAAACCTTCCCCATAGTGTTAAATTTTTTTTAGTGTTTTCTGATACACGTTGTAAATGGTTGGGATGGTAAAATAAAATAAAACTTGAAAAAAAAAGAATAAAGGAATAAAAATCCGACAATATTGGAATTGGTTATTAAAAGAATTTTATTTGATATAAAAAAGGTGTACACGACTCGAACGGTTTTACCAGACTCGTCAATTTAAAAATTAATTACAATTAACAAAAAAATATTTTACATTCAATAATTCAATAATTAAAGTATTGTCAGTGATTTGTTGCTTGCTGCGGTGCTCCCTGGTCGATGATCGCGGTTCGTGATATCGTTTGCTGACCCAGAATGCAACCTGTAGTATTTGATATGGTTTCGCAACATTCTGCCCGCCTTGAAATGTCTTCATTTCAATCTATAATTAAAATAAAAAAAAAACATTAATTCTACATTTTGGGTTTAATGGCATTACCTCCAAATAAACCAATGTAGTTAAGGTTTTAAGGCGCCTATACTCGCCTAAATGATATGATGTAGGAAAATAGGGAAATGGGAAAGGGGCGAGGAGAGAAGTGAGTGTTGTATTAAATATTTTCATCAAGTGCTGGATATATTTTGGACGTTCGGTTAGTATCGCCTAACTCTCTTAAACTTTCCTGCATTGCTGCTTAATCAGCGGTATTTGATTGTGGAATTGGATCTCTTGGGTGTGTAATCACTGATGTTAGTACTGCATCGCTTTGTTGTACTGTTTGTTGTTGGTGTAGTATATGGGTGGTCATGATATTCCATGATGCTGCTGCGAGCCGCCAATTCCAGCCATACGTAGCGTGAATTTTTTTCGCATTTACTGTAGTTGTTACAAATGCCTTGAGGAATCGTATTATGGCGTACGTTCCTATGATAATAAGGTAGATACTTCCGATTTCTTGGATGATATTGCTAACCTTATCTTTAAATGAATTTAGGTCATATGGTGTTAATACATTTACCATGTTTATGTTTTGGTGATCAATCCAGAACCCAGTAATCTATGAGTCATAATGTTGTTTATAGCTTCACGCTCTGCTGGAAACATAATTTGTATTCACAAATTCCCTAATGCTTCTGAAGAATATATTCCTGCTTTCATGAGATTACCAGGGTCTTCATAGGCCCAATCGTTAGAATTTGTAGATGGTTTTAATTCTTTTGGCGTTTTATTCTTTTGTAATGTTGGTGATAGTCCATACCATTCTCCTAAGATATGGTACCCTGGAACAGTCAGTGATGAACATGGTATTTCGTTACCCAGTCTTTGCACTATGTGTGTTCTAGGCGTCATGCTGAATTGTTTGCATAGGTTATTGGCAATTCGTTATAGCATTTGTCGGTATTACGTACAGACTTCTACTGGCTGGCATTTAATTATGTATAAAAGCTCTCCACGTGGGATTGCTGTGTGACTTAATTCTTTCATATATAATAAGGCAAATGCATCCGGATTTTGTCCCGCAATACTTAATTGTGTTCGCAATACTTCTGTTTCCAGTTCACATCCCTTTAACATCAGATTTTTATACAGTTTTTCGATTTGGACCTACCAATGTCTTTCCGTGTATACAAATTTTGAGTTTACGTAGGTCAGTAGATCTAAATTGTTCGCGTCAGCTGATTTTTTGGTAAACCAATACTCTGTTCCTACCTTGGGTACAATAATCAATCTTGGATGTTCAGTTTGGTATCCATGGACACGACAAACTGAAATAGGTTTCCTCAGTTCCAATGCAAACACAATGTCTTCTGTTTGCACAATGTCTTCTGTTTTCATTCATTCGCTTATTTAACAAGTTTAAAACACAATGTCTCTTAAATTTCTAGTCCAATTCTAGTATAATTGCAGTGCTCCCCACTCAGTCAGCAAGGCTGGTATGAGAGTTGGGAAAATCCGTCACAATTGCATTACAGCCGCTCCCAGAGACCACAAGAAAATAGTGGCCAGTGACGTCCTCAAATAGGAATTGGATAGCAAACATAAGAAAAACCAAAATATATACAGTAAAATGCTGTGAGTTGCAGTAAATGCGAAAACTAGGTCAACAAAAATTTCTTTATTTTTTTCATGAATAGTGGTAGTGTCGGAGTAGTCCTGATATCAATCGGCAGAGCATTAAAGATTTGTGCAGCCGTGGTTAACAGCCCCTGTCGTCTTCTTTCAGTTCTTTGCCTGCCTAGTGTTATATTATTCCTATTTCTCGTGAGGTGTACATGAATATCCTGATGTTTTTCCACTACTAGATTTGACCGTATAGTCCTATTTACTATGCTGAACATAAACTTCGCCTTTTCAATTTGAATTACTTGCTGCAAGGTAAATTGGCATGCAAACTGATAGACAAACAGAGAACTAGTATCCCACGGCAGCCGGTATAGCGCTTTTAATGCTCTATTCATTAATATCCTTATATCATCTTTCAAGCCTATCGTACAATGCGACCAATTTATAATGCCATAACGAATGCGCGACAAAAAGTGTGCATTGTAAATTAAGCTCGCAACATGCCTCTGCAGGTTAACATTTCTTCTAAAAATTCTAATCAATGGTATTAGCTTTCTAACTAAGTTCCCTATATGCTGTGACCAGCATAGTTTATCATCAATCAATAGTCCAGATAATTAAATTTTGCGGTTCTCTGATGTTGGTATTAGCGTTGGTGTTATTTTGACCAAGATTACGCACGTCAATGCAATGCAATTGTTATTGTTATCGCTTGATTGACTATAACGTTGGTCCATGAGTTCGTACCCACGGAATAGGGTACTCCATAACATGTACCATCGCTAGTAATTGTACCAGCTACAATTGCTGAATTGCTACTAGTACTGTTTGCTTTTATTTCCGCAATTGTTCTTTCTCCATTTAAGTTGTATGTTCCGTATTTGTGAAGTGAAACACATTCTTTGTGTGTAATTTCCTTTAAATAAGTGGATAACCCACCAGAAACTAACGATAGGTGGCTAAACATTCCGCAATGGAATATTGTTTGAATAATATAAATTTTGCATTGGAATGTTTTAATTGAAGCAACATCACTCAGTTGTAGAAGCTGAATGTCCTCGTCTTCATGTTCAGTTCTTATCTCTTCAACCTGACATTCTCCTAAAGAAACAAGGGACATTGACGTTATATTTATGTTGTTATGGCTGCAATCGTATGCAATAATAGCTTGGGACATTCTAGCAGCAAGTATGAGCAGGAAGCAACAAGGCGGCATCATGGTTGAAGCTAATAAATGAATGTTCATTATTATTAATATTATTCTATTATTATAAGTATTCTTAGTATTATTAGTTTAAAGTTATTTTTAATCGGGTATGAGTCATATTTATTCTAATATACGTACACTCAGAAAAAAGTCCTCACTTAAAATTAAAAATGAATACCATTGAATTCCGAATATTTGAATGTTCCGAGAAAGCAAAGTAAAGGTCTTTCATTCAACATTGAATTAAAGCCTCCAATTTTCATAATTAAAATTTTAACTTTATTTCGAACATGTTTTCATACGTAGAATTTTGAAATGAAGTTGGCATTTTGTAATCAAGTATTCTGATATTTAATTCTGATATTTCCACGTATTAGATGAGATAATTCTTAAATAAGAGACTTTGATTCAAAAATGTCAACTTTACTTCAAAGATTCTAAGAATGAAACCATTTTTGAAATAAAGTTAAAATTTTAACTATTAAAATGGAATACTTTGATTCAATGTTGAAGTATTTTAAACGTAGAATGTTTTCTTTGAATTAGTTGGAAGCGTAAGCTGCAGTGTGCAAATGCGTTTAGTGATTCAATCTCCGTTCGTATATGAAGTAGATCGCAAGAAAGATAAGTTAACCGGCGGATTACATTTTACACGTTTATAACGGGTTTATATGCAGTGTGGTGCAGTATGTTAAAGTGTGAATTAGTGCACGTGATGTAATATAATTTTTTTTTAACTTTACTGACCAATTTACTGATAATAACGAAAATTTAGTTATTCGATAATAACGGCTCCAAAAGGTGAATATGGGATAAGGTGAAATGGTTTGAAATAAATTTGTTTTAAAAATGGCATAATTAATTGAAGTTAGTGGTAATTTGCTCAGCATGTTAACAAGAACGCCAAAGTTATTCAATTAAAATTATTTCAATTATTATTTAAAAGTTATGGATGTATTATATCATATTTTTTTATACATTTTTATACAGTATTTTACCTCCTAAGCTAATAAAATAATTTTTGTTGCTCCATTCGAAATAAATAAAAATAAGACTCGAGTAATTTCAGTTAAGGAAGTAATTAGTTGCTTAATCCTCGCTTTTGTGTTGTTGAAATGGAAGCAGGAAATCAGAAAAACCCACGAGTGCTCACCCTTTTCGATGAAAATGGTATGCTTATACATGGAGAAATACCTTGTAATCAAGCTAATGTAGAAAGAAATGTGGTTGTCGAATGTAATTCGTTAGACAACAATACTGCATGTGCTAATACTCCAAGTACTAGTATTAATGCTTCATGTAATAACGTAATTATTTACACCTTGCCTGACACCCGTGATATTGAACTTGAGAACTTGCTTAAAGAATGGAATCTTTCTCCTGTTTTGCCTGAGTTATACGGTATTATTACAAATATAAAATAATCATTAAAAATGCGAAATATACCTGCATTTTCAGAAAATGGGATAACTTTTAGAAGCCTTCAATATTTGTCATAAGAAGGTATTAGAGACGTTATTAAAAATGTTGGATTTCGTTCTGAATTTCGAGAAAAATTATTCGTATGGAGAAAAAATCATGTGAGCAAATTGACTCGATAAATTTAATATTTCATACCATTTAAATAACTTATGTTATTATAAAATATTGTGTTTATGTATTTTTTCATATATTCCCTTGTCTATTAGTTTGGCATTGATGGTGAAACTCTGTCAATCAATTCAAAAGTCGAGCAATGGATTCAAAATAATGGATATGTAAGCTCATCTCAAACAAGTAACACCCCTAAATCTGAAAGTTCAATACGCTTGAATCTCTCTACAATACTGAAAGAAAATACAAACGGACTTGCTTTACAGGGCTTCTATAGAAAAAACAATTTTTTATTAGAAAACTACAGGCAAGACCTTGTAACTTTAATAATTGAACACGTAACTTCTTACAATATTCAATTATCGCCGAAAGACTTTCCCCCGATTGCGAACCAAATAATTGAGTTATTTCCTACTGAAAAACAGGTAATATCAAATATTTACGTACATTTAATATATATTCATAATATTTTTTTTAAGGAGTATTATTATACACCCAGAAAGAGGAAGGGCAACCCTCGAGGTCGCCTGTATTTCAAATATGTTAACTTAAGAACTAAATTAAAGAAAATAAATCCACGACTATCTCCTGAAAGAATATCAGAAGTCACTCCTACCCACCATTCGACTGTTCAAGAAATTGACGAAACAATAAGTGTTAGCTTGAAGAAATCACTAAGTTTAAACTTTTCCGATTGGGAAAAAGTAAAATGTGACTGGGAGAAAACTGTTTTATTAAGACGAAATGAAATTCTGAATGAAAAATCTACAAACTGTCTTACATTTTTGAGCGATTGGCCTTTGTAAAAGCATTCCAAAGCACACGAATTGGTAAGACAAAGTGTTAATTATTTGACATTTTTAAGTAAAATTCATAAATTCCAGATTGAAATTGATTTCAAATATTTGTATCCCGGAAAAGAAACAGTAATTTATAAAAAATGGGATGAAATCAAAAGGAAAATTAGTACTTACTTCGAAATTAATATAAAAGATAAGGAGTGTAAAGCAGACTTTCAAAAGTGCAAGGAGACAAGAAATTTAAGTAAGTACATAAAATATTCATTACTTGAATATAATAATAAAATTGCAATATTTTCAGACTCTATCGATGCAGTTTTCACGTCATTACTGAATTCTGTAATATTACCTTCTGCTCGGTTTACAGATGAAACTGGAAATAAGAAACGTAAGATATCTATTAAAGACGCACAAGATAGTTTTATACTGCACCTGATAAATATAAACGATTATGAAAGAACAATAAGTGAACTAAAGGAAAAATATTACAATGCAGGTCTCACGGTACAGCCTATGATTATAGTGGTAGGATCAGACATATTTCAGTTAAATTCTTTTTATGTCTTTTTTGATAGAACTCTGTATAAATTTGACTCATTTTTAGCTTGCCTTGATATTTGTTTTAAGATTTTTCAATGCCTTTCTCTCCATTATCCTAAAACTTGTTTCGCTGTATGGCAATTTATTCAAAAATATATTTATGATATTCATTACCCAAAGTATGATAAGTCCATACCTTCAGTTACTTCTCTAATTGATTTCTTACAAAATAGTTAAATTTAAATATGTATCCATGCTTTAAGTGTTCATTTGTTTCTCAAACAGTAAATGGTCTTATTGATCATATGAAATATTTACATTTAATGCCATCTAACGTAACAATTGAATGCAAGCAACTGAAATGTAATCAGTTATTTTCAAATTTTAAAGCTTTTAAATCACACTTAAATAAAGTACACAAGTATGTCAGTATATCTAAAACAAGGGAGGAATGCATTATTCAAAAAGAAAATGAAAACAGTTTAGTTGAAATTTTCGCTACCCAAGGTACAAATCCAATTCTTTTATCAGCAGAATGTTTTAATGATAGCCACGAGATTATAAAGGAACTAAAATTAAACGCCTTAAGTTTTGCATTACAATTATACGCCAAAAGTAGCTTACCACGTAAAGATGTTATTGTTATACAAAATCTAGTAAAGAAATTGTGTTTTTCTATAGCTGTTTCTTTACGAAATTTGCTTGAACCAGAGAAGTTTTTAGAATTTCAGGAAAGTATTGACAGCATTTTAGAATTTTGTCAGGATCCTTTTCAACAGATAAAATCAGAGTATAGATTTTTTAAAGTTCTGAAAGAGAACGACTTGTATGATTATCCCATTTGTTGCCGAGTTAACTCAAGCATTGATATCAAAATAGTTGAAGGCAATCCTGCACTCAATGAAAATATTAGTGTTGCATATTATTTACCAATAAACTTTCAAATAAAGAAATTCCTTGAACTGCCAAACGTTTTGAAAATAACTCTGGAGAATCAGGAGCGGTTGCTCAAAAGTAAAAATATATGCAACTTTGTTAATGGTGATATATTCTTAAAAAAAAAGAGCAATTTAAAAATAAGATTGTCATTCCACTATTATTGTATTTTGATGATTATGAAATTAATAATGCATTGGGAAGCCATACCTCTCCCGTTTTCGCTGGCTATTACTTCTTGCCAACAGTGCCACAATATCTGTTATCAAAACTAGATTTTATTTTTAATTATATTTATGTAAAAACTCGTGATGTTAAAAGGTTTGGATATCATGTAACACTCCAAAAAATGTTAAACGACTTAAGGATTTTAGAAGAGGAAGGTATATTAATTAATGCAAGCAATGGTTCCTTTAAGATTTATTTCACTTTAGGATTAGTCCTTGGGGATAACTTGGGCTTGAATGGAATTCTCGGTTACGTAACCTCGTTTAATTCGAAACGATATTGTAGAATATGTCGACGTGTGCGCAGTGAAATGAAAAATGATTGCCATGAAAAAGCTGGATTCTTAAGAGATAGAACAAATTTTCATTTAGACTTGGCTAAAAATGATCCTTCAGAAACTGGCGTGAAACATGATTCAGTTTTTAATTCTCTGCCAAATTTTCATGTCGTTGAAAACTATGCTTCTTTCGACATGATGCATGACGTATTTGAAGGAGTATGTATTCAAAATATATGCAAAGTTTTATTGTCACTTATACATGATAAAATTCTTTCTCTACACGTTATAAATAGCAGATGTTCTCTATTTCAATATGGTGAAATTGAAGTAGGAAATATATCCCCATCTATTGATATGCAAAGGTTAAAATCTTCTAATCTTAAAATGTCAGCGAGTGAATGCTGGAATTATATTCATTTTTTACCGATCATGATAGGAGATCTTATTCCACGCGGTAACGAAAGCTGGGGAACTATTTGCTTAAAGGTAAATATCATAGACATTCTTTTAAAACCCGAAGTATCACAGGAAGAATTCTAGATGCTCTAATTACAAAACACCATTCTCAGCATGTATCTCTTTTTGGTCCAACTCTTAAACCCAAACACCATTTTATGTTGCACTATGTCACTGCAATAAAACACGCTGGACCATTAAGATATATATGGAGCTTTAGATTAGAGTCAAAGCATAAAGAGTCAAAAATGTACTGTCATAATATTAATTCAAGAGTAGATATTTCCTCCACCCTGTCTAAAAAGGCTGGGTTAAAGTTTTCAAAATTTTTAGTTGACTATAAAAATGGGTTCAAGATCGAAATAGATTTCAGTAAAGGTGAAATTATTGATTTAGCAAAAAGCGACTTTTAGAAAGAACTTATTTTATAAAATGGAATAAATTACTCATCGGTTAACGTATTCTATAGTTGCATTTTTAGAGGTAAAATTTACAAACAAAATTATTATTTAAGCATTGTGTCAGAGGACTTAGTACATTTATACAAGATTAAGTTGTTTATAAAACATGATAATAAGTTATTTGTGGTTTGCAGTAAAATTAAATTATTAGGTTTTGACAGTCATTATCAATCCTACGAAGTGGGATCAGCTGAAAATAATATTTTTGATACAAAAGCTATAGAAAGCTTCACTAGTCCTCCTTTGCATATTTATCAAATAAATAATGGCAAAACATATTTAAGAAATAAATATTTATGATTAGGCTTTTTTTTGTATCGGATGGAGTTTTTATATTTTCAAAATATGCTTTGCTCAATTAGATTAGAATAGATTCAAATGTACATTTATTCATAAGAATCAGAAATCAGTGAAATATGCGGAAATGTTTTTTTTTCGCAATAAGAAAACTCAAAAGCTTAAATATGATACATATCCTTATATTTTTTATATGTTTGTGATGCCTTCTATTAGATATTTACTCTATTCAGATTTATGTATATAATAAATCTTTATTATTTTCTTATTATTAAATGCAATGAGTATGTTCCTATTTTCTTAAAATACAATTAAGTGCCGCAGAGTAACGCAAGACTTATTTATGTTCCTTATATTATTTTTAAACTAAACGCAATATATATTGTTCTTTATATAAATAATCTACTTATTATTTTCTAATTTTTATGCAATTGAATACATTTGTGTAGGTACTAAATTTACGTTCTTAAATCTACTTATGTACATACCACTCTTCTTACTTATAAGAGGCTTTTTCTAGGAAGATGTCATACGAAGCCTTCTAAATATTGTGAAACGTGTCTGAATACTTTTTAATTAAAAATATATATATATATATATATATACGAGAAATGTTTTTCATTATAGTTTAAACAGTTCCATCAGTCTCCATAAAAGTAAAAAAGTAGTAAAAGTACGACATATTTAATATAAAAATGTCACATGACATTCAATATTGCCATATTATTAAAACAAATACATAAAACTATCAATTTAAAAATGCACATGTTGAAATCGAAAATTAAAAGTTTTAAATCAAAGTTGTTTGGCTTTATGTTTAAGTTAATTTTGAAGCCAATATTAAAGGTGAACATTTTTAAAATTAATAGACATATAATTAAAACAATAAAACTATCAGAATCAAATTAAATATGTCATTATTGTTAACAATAATGGCACAGTTTTAGATAAATTTTAAAAACGGTAATATTGGAATAAAGTAATATGCATTCGAACCCAAATCATATTTGTTTTTCTTTGCTTCAAAGTCATTTTACTTTGATTTTAAACGATTTTTCTCTGAGTGTACGTATTTCGTTACAATCTAGAATAACTTATGTATTTGTAAATTATCTTCTTTGAATCCACACAAATTGTTATTGTCTTCTATAGGTAAGATGCATAATTTGGTGATTGGTCTTTTTAGAGTGCAATCCTTGCATTTTAAGGTTACAACACGAACCAATCCATCATTCCCAGGATGTAATTCAGTAATTCTTCCCAATAGCCACTTCGTTGGAGGTAATCTTTCATATTTTACTAATACTAGCATGCCTTCCTGAATATTGGGAGTCTGTTGGAGCCATTTTGGACGCTGTTGTAATCGGCTCAAGTATTCTGTGTTCCATCTACGCCAAAAGTCCTGCTGTATTTTTTGTATCTGATGCCATCTGTTTAATGTGGATACTTTATAGTTTACTAAATTTTCTTCTGGGTGTGATACTAAGATATCGGCGATTAAGAAATGTCCTGGTGTAATAGCTGCAACGTCTTCTGGATCATCAGTCAAAGGTGTTAAAAGGCGAGAATTAAGGCACGCTTCTATTTATGTTAGGCAAGTAGCTATCTCTTCATATGTCCACAACATGTTTCCCATGATTCTCTTTAGATGGTGCTTGGTTGATTTGACTCCACTTTCCCAAAGACCTCCAAAATGGGGTGACCCTGGTGGAATAAAGCTCCACTCTATTCCTCTTTCAGCTAATATTGGGTATATATCTTCAGAGAGTCCCCACTGTTTGATTAGTGCTTCTTTTATTAGGCGGTTGTTTGCTGCTCCTACAAAATTTGTACCGCAGTCAGAGAAAATTTTTGTACATAGCCCTCTTCTTTTTTTTTTTATTTTTTGTTTTTTATATTATTAAGCCAAGCTCAGGGGATATCCTATGATGCAAAGCACAGCATGGCAGGAAGGAGATAGGGAAAGGATTAGGGGATATGAGGAAAGTGCCGATGTATGTCGCCCTTAAACTTCCGCAGATTGTATGCCGGAGGAAAAACAGAAGATGGTAAGCTGTTCCACATTCGCACTGTTCGGGATAAAAAAGCATCTCGGAATTTTACTGTACGGCCGAAAGTAATTTGAATGGTTAAAGGATGTGCGCGGTTTGCAGCGCGAGTATTGCGTGCAGGAATCATTCTACAAGGGATTAGACTAGATATTTCATCAGAACATTGACCATGCATATAGCGATAAAGGAGCGAAAGGCATCCAACATTGCGGCGGTGCTCGAGTGAGTCGATATGACAAGTTATTGCCAAATCGCCAAAGAGCTTGAAGGCTCTCTTTTGGACAATATCCAATGAAGCTAAGGCTGTGCGACCAGCCCCGGCCCATATATGGGAGTTGTATTCCATTCTAGGTCTAATGTAGGACTTGTAGAGGAGCGCTAGATTTGACGGGCTGAAATATTTCTTACACCTTTTCAGAAATCCAAGACATTTCGATGCTTCTTTGGCAACAGAGAAGATGTGATCTGTCCAGTTTAACTTACTGGAAATATTAATGCCAAGAATGCTTAGTGACGTTGAATCAGAAATGAATGCTCCATCAAAAGAAACGGGTGTGGTTAAGTTATGATCTTGTTTTAATGAGATAAGACAGCTTTGGGACTTTGATGCATTGAATTCGACGCAATTCGCTTTGCCCCAAGCGAGGATATTGGCAAGATCGTTATTTAATGATCTAGTCATGCGATCTCGTTTAACACATGCAGCATTCCCCCTGGACTCCACAAGAGTGTCAAAGGAGTAAGCGAAATCAAGAGTACTGTCATCTGCGAAACTATGGATGGGATTGAAAGTAAGGGAAAGCAGATCATTAATGAAAATTAAAAAGAGAGTTGGAGAGATAACAGAGCCTTGAGGTACACCGGCATTTATGGGATGCGGTTCAGACGTAACGCCATCTAATACAACACGTATTTGGCGACTAGATAGGAAACTTGCAATCTATAATACAAGAGGAGGGGAGAGAAGTTGGAGACGTTGATCCCCTTTAGGACCCTGAACACATCCCTCGTACGAACGTGTATTGGCTCTTGTACACATTCACACGGGCGATGCAAAATAGGTGTTTGTGAAGTTGGTGGAAGACGAGAATTTGAAGCGAATCTAGCAGCTAAAATATTAGCTTTATCCAGGGAGTCAACAATCACTTCACCATTATTAAGTAGTGAAGGTATAGAGGAACTGGTGAAATTGTTCCTGATGGTTTTGACCAGGGACCAGAAACCTTTGCTACCTTTGCGTCTTGTCAAGATTCTTTGTCTAATATTCTGGTCAAAAACAAATTTTTCTCTCTGGATAATGGACTTGCAGGTGTTCCGTGCAGTCTTGTAGACTTGTTTCATTTCCGGAAATGGATGCAATTGATAGGCGCGAAAAGCAGACCCTTTCGCTTTTATAGCTTGGTTGCACTTATCGTTAAACCAGGAGCGATCATGCTGTTGTTGAGACCTGCTGTGAGAATACGGAATGTATTCACGCATGCCAAGATTTAGTATGTTACTAAATTGTAATGTGCATTCATCAACATCCCTCGAAGCAAAACAGACCGACCAATCAATTTCTTTAAGATACTTATTGAGACTTTCCCAATCAGCATTCTTATAGTACCAAAGAAGCCTACTTGTAGGTGGAGCAGTTGGGCGGCACAGATTTGAGGTGGTAAATTGAGCCGTGATTAAACAATGGTCTGAATTTCCAAGAGGGGAACCGACTGAAATGGAATATTTGTCAGGATGAGATGTTAGAAACAAGTCGAGTAAATTAGCTTTATCTCCAGCTGCATCAGGAATTCGCGTTGGTGCATCCACTAGCTGTTGCAAATTAAATGATTCACAGAAGAGTTCAACGAAACGGCCCGCAGGACTTGTGGTAGAAGAATGTCTGAGCCACGGTATATTATGAACATTAAAATCGCCTGCCAGGACGATTTCGGAAGAGGGGGAAACAGAAAGCAAATGATCAATATTGTTGGAGATATTGTCAAATACGGATACCGTGTCGTCATCAGACATATTTGGGCTGCGATAAAGGAAACAGAAGTATATGATGTGCTTGTGAAGTTTGAACCTAATCCAGATATAATTAAACTCTGGATTAGCAGAAGAAAAATCTTGAAGAATAGTAAAGGCCACATCATTCCGAATATATACTGCGATCCCTCTATGCTGAGAAAAAAGAGGCACGAAGCTGTAACCAGGGACGTGATACTGATTAATATCAGCATCAGAAATGACCTTGGTTTCACTTAGCGCAAGAATTGCCGGATTTTTTGAGTTAAGGTGGCAGTACACCGAAAACCGATTTGCTCCTAATCCGCGAATGTTGCAGAAATCTAAAATAAAATTCTGCATGCTGAAGACAAAAACAAAAAAGCAAAAAAGAATAAAAAGCGACACACAACAACACAAATATTTGGGCGCCACCAGCAGCAGTCAACGACACAGCGAGTAAATCTTCTGAGTGCAGCAAGAAATGCTTCGGTTGTTAAGTCTGACACCGCTTCTAGGTGTACAGCCTTTGTGGCCAAACAAATAAAGATGCAAACATATACTTTAAAAATTCTTGGTCGCCCTCTACATTTTGATTCTTTCAATGTAAATGGGCCGCAGAAATCAATTCCGGTGTTTAGGAATGGTCGGCTTACAGTAACCCTGTATTTTGGTAAATTACCCATTAATTGTTCTTGGGCTTTTGCTTTAAATTTATAACAGATAATGCATCGATGTATTTCAGATTTAATTAATTGTCTGGCTGAAGGTATCCAATATTTTCTTCGGAGAACGTTTAGCATCAGCTGCACGCCACCATGTAATGTTTTCTTATGTATATCTCCAACAATAAGTTTGGTTAATGGTGCTGCCTTTGGAAGAATTATGGGATATTTTTGATTATAAGGCAAATTAGAATGCTTTAATCTTCCCCCTACTCTCAATATACCATTTTCATCTAAGTGGGGATGCAAATTTAATATATTTGAATTTGAAGATAATGATTGACTGGATCTTAATGCTTTTAATTCTGATTCGAAGTAAAATAATTGTGCTACAATAATCAAGCATTCAAGGGCTTTGTCGAGTTCGTATTTAGTTAGGTGACCTTTGTATCTTAAATGTGGAAATAATTTGCGATTGAATATGAAGCGCTTGCACCAAGCGGTCACATGAAGAAGTCTATTCAGTGTCGAAAATCGTTTTGTGATATCATTTTCCGTAGTATTTAGAGTTGTGGATATAATTTTTCTTTGTTCAAGTTCCGTCATAGGTATAGTTACTTTGTACATTTTTAGGCCACTGTGATGTATTTTTACTTAGCCATTGCGGACCCTTCCTCCACAGAGGATGACTGTTAAGTTCGATAGTGCTTATACCTCTACTTGCACAGTCGGCGGGGTTGTCGGATGACTTGATATGTCCCCACTGAGCATCATTCATGTTCTCTAATATCTCAGTTACGCGATTAGCAACAAATGTTTTCCATTTGGAGGGATGGTTTCCACAAAAACGTATCAACGTATCCATTTGAAGTGATGATTTAGTTGCTTTTATTAATTTGGTCAATAATACCGCACCAGCTAGCTCTAATCTTGGTAAGCTAATTTGTTTTATAGGAGCTACTCTTGTTTTTGCGGTTAATAATTCGACCTTCACAAATGCATCTTCTGCTACTCGTAAGTAAATAGCAGCTGCATATGTTTGTTCGGATGCATCGCAGAAACCATGGAATTGCCAATTTTGAATATATTTTTTGTATGAGATCCATCTGGGAATGCGTATATTTTCAATTAACTTTAACTCATTATTAAATGTAATCCATTGGGTTCGAATATTACTTGGTATATCATCATCCCACTGTGTCCCTGATAACCATAATTGTTGCATTAGAATTTTTGTTTTGACTATAAGAGGGGAGAGCCAGCCGAGTGGATCATATAATTTGAAGATTTGTGACAGTAATTGTCTTTGTCTGAACATTGTTATCGTATTCTTTTATTATAAACTGGAATGCATCGCGACGAGGGTTCCAATATATTCCTAGTGCTTTAATTGTGTCATTGATGTCTAGTTCAGTAGCACCCTTTAATTCTAAGTCGTCTTTCGGTATGTCGGTAAGAATTTCTAAGTTATTACTTGCCCATTTACGCAACCGTAATTTACCCCGGAATAAAATCTGACGTACTTCCCTCTGTAGGCTTACTGCGTCTTCAGCTGAATCTGCACCAGAAAGCAAAGCATCTACATAAAAGTCATTGATAATAGTTTCAGACGCCTTTTCAGATATAGACTTTTCATCTGAAGCTAATTGCTGTAACGTTTTAATGGCAAGATAGGGCGCACTTGCTATACAGTAAGTTACGGTGACTAATTTGTATTCTCTAATTGGTTCTTTAGGATCCGCACGCCACAAGATTTTCTGATAATTTGTGTGTTCTGGGGTAACGAGAATCTGTCTTTACATTTTCTCTATATCTGCCGTAAATGCTATCCGATGTTTTCTTCCATCTCAGAAGAATGGTGTTTAGGTCTTGTTGAATCTTTGGACCGATTAATAAGGTATCATTTAATGATATTTGATTGGATGTCTTTGCGGAAGCATCAAATACAACTCTTGTCTTTGTTGTTGTGCTATCCACTTTGAATACAGCGTTGGTGTGGCAAGAAATAATATGGAGATTGATCATCATTATCAGGTTCTTCTATACGTCTCATGTGTCCTAGCGCTTCATACTCCTGCATAAATTTTATATACTCAGTTTTTAACTCGGAATTGGCTTGCAATTTCCGTTCCATGCTTAGGAAACGTTTAATTACCATATTTTTAGAATCTCCTAATCTCGGTTTATCAGGATATGATTTGAAGGGGAGAGCTACTACATATTTTCCATCATTAGTACGTCCATGTGTAGTATCAAAAATGTTCTCACATAGATTTTCCCCAAGTGTTCGAAATTTGCTTGTCTCATAATGTTCGACTTCCCAATATCTTTTGAGTAAGTCATTTACATTTCTATCACCTTGTACGCTTATCAGAAATGAAGCTTTGACATCTTGCTGAATTGGACCTGACAATATCCATCCTAAAGTGGTTTTCTGTGCCAGAGGTGTTCCTTAAGGACCACGTATTTGTTCTATATCGATGAGAGTAGTATATATATATCAGCACCTAGAAGGATATCTATTTCACCAGGGTTCAGATATAGCGGGTCAGCTAATTGCAGATTATGAATGTGATTCCAGTTTGATCCTCTTTCTAATTTTTGGGGTGGAAGGAGTCCTGTTATGGTTTTAATTATATATGCTTCTACGTTATAGCGCTTTTTGGAATCAAAGTGAGATGCAATATCAAGATTGGTCACATATTGTGTTGACTTTGTTTTGGTACTACCAATTCCTGTGTTTATTGTATTTGTCGGCCTGCGTCTTAGCGATAATAATTGTGCAGCCTTTTCGGTTATAAAGGATGTTTGCGAGCCTTGATCAAGTAAGGCTAATGTAATGCAACCGCGGTTAGTGGAATATACATTTATTAAAGCAGTTGCTAATAATACAACTCTTGTTGCAGACGATTGAGTATACAGGTTACTTATTTCTGGTTGAACATTGGAAATTAATTCACCATTTGTGATTTGGTTTGCTACGTAAGATGACTGTACATTTTGGTAAGAATTTATAGCAGTTGGCATTGGCATTTTATTGTAAGGAGATGATGTATTGTCGTGTTCGAAATGTAGTAAGGTATTGTGGCGATTATTACATTTTCTGCAGCCAAATTGTTGAAAACAATCCTTGGTGGTATGTTTGGATGAAAAGCAATTAATGCAGCGATGGTCCTGCTTAATCAACTCATACCTAGTCTTTGGACTCATTGTAATAAACTTACTACATTCCTTTATTTTATGATTCCCTTTACAAACAGGACATGCAGGGATATATGAATTATTTGGTTTGCCTTTAAAATAGTTATTTTGATAGCCCTTTGGCATAATTGCCTATAATAATGTCTTGGCTAAATTTTGACGAGAGAGCCGTCCGCAACCATGCCGTGGAGCCGGCTGGTGGATCTGACGTAGCCAAATATAAGCTAAAGCGGGTTGTGTAGACGATCGGTCTAATCAGAGGACAGTGTAATTCAGCTGAGATTATCCGAATTCAGCACTTGATGCGATTCGTGAGTAATTCGTAGACTTGAAGCAGAAAGTTGATAGATGAGGATAATGTGGTTTAGGTGACTACAGTCTTCTTAAAGTTAACTTGAGGCGACTAGCAATAATGCGGTCTGATTAGTTGTAGTCTTCTTAACAGGCCCTGAGATGCCGAGTAATAAGGCGGTTCTGATAACCGCAGACTTATTACTCGTGACTTGAGGCTTCACACGAAGTCTAGCGCCGTTGATAGTTGAATGCTAGGTAAACCAATGTATAGTTTACTGCCACGAGGAGATCAACTGATATCAGGATACTTATAAGAACATCAATTTCAGTAGAAACAGGACACTCGTTCACCTAGGCTCAGAAAGACACTCTGAAAGGATTTAAATTATATTAAGAGGAGCCGCCCCAATCACAGTCCACTTGTTGCCTTGATGCGCGGGACAAGCCACAGTGCGTGCTTCACGATATCCCAAAGTTAGGACTGGATTTGATTGGAGGCGGAATTGTGTAAGATGACAGGCGTCTTATTTAAATAGAACAAGGTGTTCGATAGCGATACCACTGGATTTAGAAGCATAAATGATCCCAGTTGGTGTCTTCCACTTTTGTACGTTTGTCGATGACGATTACGCTGTAGCGCAGAAGAATTTTCCAAGTGTTACTTTATTTTGAGCTCTGCACGTTGGT
Source organism: Dioctria linearis (assembly GCA_963930735.1). Taxonomy (NCBI): domain Eukaryota; kingdom Metazoa; phylum Arthropoda; class Insecta; order Diptera; family Asilidae; genus Dioctria; species Dioctria linearis. Next base: position 53,108,540 of record OZ005743.1, on the reverse strand, counting down.
GGTATGCATCTAAGCTTGATTCCCTGAAAATGAGCTTTGGGTATCCTGTGGAAAACTTCAATATAGTCAGAAGAAATTTGCCATGAACATGGCCGGTAGACTGCTTGAATAACCAAAAACTATTTATTTTATTCTATTTTATATTTTATAATATTTTATTCGCTTTTTAAAATTTGTGTGAACTTGCTGTTCACCCGCTGACATGAGACTGATTTGCTTTTATATTTTATTTTACAATTTTAATATACCGGCCTACTATTTCACACCCTTTTTAGTTCCCAAAGTAGTTTTCGCTGCACATAGCGCAAACTCTACAAATGTAGTGTGGTTGTCCAAATTAATTCGCAACGCGTCGTCAAGCCGCCACAGCCCGACCTTTTAGTCGTGCTCTGGGCCACATGAGAATCAACTTTACGGGTATTAATTCCACCTTTTACCCCATGTATTGCTTCTAATGTTCTAAATCGGGTTTCTAGATATTCGGTAAATAATTTAATTGTCGGTAATTCAGTTGCATTATCTCGCAAGCTTAATTTGGCTTCCCAGTGAGTTATTGTTTCTTTAGACAATTTCGCAATTAAAATATGGATTAATAAGAGATCCCAATTCTCTACAGATACCTTTAATCCTTCAAGTGCTTCTAGAACTTCATTTACTTTATCAAGCATTCGCCTTATAAGAACCGAGGTTTCTATTGTATGAGAGGGCAAGGAAGTTAGAATTTGTAGTTGAGTATTAACTAAAATTCTATGATTATGGTAACGATTCTTCAGTAATTGCCATGTAGCAAAGTAATTGGCATCAACTAGCTGAAGATGTTTAATCAGTTGTGCAGCTTCACCATTTAAACTAGTTTTTAAATAATGCAGTTTCTGCATATTGCTGATTTGCATATTTTTATGCACAATTGCTTCGAAAAGATCATGAAAGGATGACCAAGATTCATAACTTCCAGAGAATGGAGGAATTTTAATGTGCGATAATTTTATTTCATTAGAGTGCTCACAAACCGTAGTATTATTTTGTGATACACTTATATCACTGGTTTCAGGTTGAAGATTTTGCAATTGGTCTGTGATTAGACCGCTAATTGTACAATATAAATCTTCCATTTCACTAAACTGATCCTCTTCAAAATATACGTGCTTTTCAAATGTGATGGAGTATCCACTAAGTATTAATCTAAGCGATTTATAACAATTTCTCCACAATTCGCCTTTGAGAGAGTTGAATTCTTTTTAATAAATTATTTATTCCTTTGAATTACAAACGGTTTTTTGTTGTTCTGATAACAACAACAGCATAGTTAGAAAATTTGACTATCTGGGCCAGGTATTCAAAATATCAACTAAGGAAATAAATAAATAAATAAAAAACATTTTTTACCTGACATACCACTCTCTTCGCCTCTTTCGCACATAGTTTGAGTGCTTCTTTTTTGAGCATCTTCCCATACCTTCCCTTATATATAAAATAAGCTATGAGGTTTTTGAAAAATTGCAAACTAGATTATGTGACTGTACGCTGCACACAATACACCAAGTTAAGTATTTTCTAATGTCCACTATAATTTTATATAAAACAATATAATAAGTTTCTCTGTACACTGTTATTAAGTAAACTAAAACAAAGGAAAAACTATATTTTATTTGTGGTTTTTCCTTTTACAAAACTATAGTTTTTCCTTTGTTTTAGTTTACTTAATAACAGTGTACAGAGAAACTTATTATATTGTTTTATATAAAATTATAGTGGACATTAGAATATATATATTCATGAATATATATATTCATGTGGCTCGCGGTACTGCAAAAAGAATAAAGTTTCGTTTACTTTATTCCACTTTGTTATTGGGGTAGCGTGTGGTGCAGATGACTCATATTATATTTGGTTACTTTTCTAATGTAACTAAATCAATCTGTGATGACATTCAATTCATCTGAAAAATACTATGCCATAGTAAAAGTTTCAATGAGATCATCGTAATTTTAAGTAAGTAAAAAAAAAACTCTAAGACCAATTCTTGAGATAGTGGTGACATGTATAACTTCGCATCGAAAGCGATCATCGAAGCGAAGATTTCGATCTAGCGATATGTTATAAGATTTTCGTTCGACAGGCGATTTTGCTTGTTTCGAAATTATTTCCGAATTTTTTCCCCTACCACAAATGACATTTATAGATTCTTTTTCTAGTTGTTGATAAATTTTAATAATAATAAAATTGGAATTTATGAATTTTTCAAGCGCAGTGGCTTTATTTGTGGAGGATAACGAAAATGAGGAGGAAATAATTAATTACCGGGACAAAAGAAAATATTTAAGGCAGCGGCATTATGTTATGGATATGCCTAACAAAATGTACTGCCTTATTGATTTTTGAATTCAAGATATATTCTTACAAGTTTTATAACTTCAAGTTTGCAGAATCTATATAATTAATATCTAAAATCATTTATACTGAATAAATTAAAAAAAAAATGGAACATATAAATCAAATTTCTTAAATATATTGTTGCGTGCGTGGCCTTTGGTTCGTTATTTAAAACACAATATTAAATAATTAATATATAAGTTCTTTATTTCACTCTAATCATATAAAAGTTCACAAACATTCATCTAATCAACTCAACTCTAATTATCGCTAATACTGTACTTTCAATTATCGTAATCTAATTACACTCTTTCGCTTCCTTATTACTTTCGCTTCCTAACACTGCAACGTCTAAAACAAGACTCTTTTCTGGCGATGACAACTGTTATATTTATACCCTAGAAACACTCCGGATTATTCTGGAGTGTTCTATTCCAAAAGCTTCTTGACCATTCTATTTGTTCTATTCCTGAACTTTCCTGTAGATTTCATAATCGATTCTCCAAACCTGAAGTCATTTACTCTCCGAACCTGAAGTTGTTTATTACCAGTAGATGTCACCAGTTGTCTCTTTCTATTGCACGTAATACTGCCCCCTTCTTAAACTTGTTCGTCCCGATCAACAGGTGGTCCACGGTCTTGATGCTCGTAGTATTGACACAAGCGGTCCAAATGAACAATTTTGTGCTTGCCTCTTGTGCCACGCTGAATCCTGTATACCACGTCATTAATTCTAGTTACTACTGAATATGGTCCTTCCCAGTGTTGTTGCAATTTTGGAGAACGTCCCTTACGTCGTTTCGGGTTGTACAGCCAAACAAGATCACCTTCGTTAAATCCTGCGGAATTAGCACGTAAGTCATAGCGGGTCTTCATCCGATCAGTATTTGTTGCTAATTTCGTCCTCGTGGCCTCGTGTACATCGCCTAATTGTTGTTTGAGCTCCGATACGTAGTCTTCTGGTAACTTTTGTTCACCTCTGGGGGTACCGAATTTGAGGTCGCTAGGTAAACGCATCTCTCTTCCGAATATGACTTTAGCTGGGGTTTGTCCGGTAGTACTATGAACGGCTGATCTATAAGCCATTAGGAATACAGGAATATGTTGATCCCAATCGCGTTGATGATAGTCAACTACTTTCTTTAGATGCTCGATCAATGTTCTGTTGAAGCGCTCTACCATGCCATCAGATTGTGGGTGTAGAGGAGTTGTTCTAGTTTTTCTTATTCCCAACATTTTACATATCTCCTGGAAAGTCCGCGATTCGAAGTTCCGTCCTTGGTCCGAATGAAGTTCGTGAGGCACACCAAACCTACTGACCCAATTCGTAATTATTTGTTCCGCAACTGTGGTTGCCTCTTCATTAGGGATTGCATAAGCTTCAGGCCATTTACTGAAATAGTCAATGGCAACTAATATATAACGGTTACCGCCATCCGTTTCTGGAAAAGGTCCAGCGATGTCTATAGCTAACCTTTCAAAGGGGGCTCCGACATTATACTTATGCATTTCTCCTCTGCTTCTGTGTTGCGGCCCTTTGCAAGCAGCACAGACAGTGCATCTGCGGCACCACTCCTCCACATCTTCTCGCATATGTAACCAATAAAACTTTTCTCGTATTTTGGAAATGGTTTTGTTCACTCCCAAATGACCTCCAGAGGTTCCACCGTGCATTTCTTCTAGAACATCTTTGACGTTTGATGCTGGCACGACTATCTGCATTCGGAAAGATTCGCCATTAGGTGCTTCCCACTTGCGTTTTAATATACCACATTCAACATGAAGAGAGTTCCATTGAGTCCAGTAACTTTTCAGCTTCTCACTCCGTTCCGAAATATCCTTCCAGTCTGGTCTTTCCATGTCTTCTTTCCAAGCAAGAATAGGTGAAATCTCCGGATCTTCTCGTTGTGCTGTTCGTAGGTCCTCGTTGTCCCAACCTGTAGATGGATCCACGGTTACCAACTGTATAGTTGCTGTTGTTTCTTTTTCTTCTATTCGGATGCAATGTTTGCACTCAAGTTTACATGGACGTCGTGAAAGGGCGTCTGCATTTCCATGGATACGACCTCTTCGGTGTTGTATTTCAAAATCATAAGCCTGGAGTCGCTCTATCCATCTCGCCACTTATCCCTCAGGATTCTTAAACTGCAGAAGCCATTTAAGCGCTGCATGGTCGGTGCGAAGGATGAATTTCTGTCCGTAGAGATATTTATGAAAATGCTTTGTTGAACTTACAATGGCAAGTAGCTCCTTTCTTGTAGCACAATAATTTTCTCTGACTTTGAAAGTGCTTTGCTATAGTAAGCTACTGGAACTTCTTGACCATTCTCCTCCTGAGAAAGCACTGCACCAATTCTCCTCCTGAGAAAGCACTGCACCAATACCTTCATTGCTGGCATCCGTGTCTAATATAAATGTTTTTCCCAGCTTTGGATAGTGAAGTACTGGCGCTTCACAGAGCTGTTGCTTCAAATTTTCAAAACTTTCGTTGCATTTATCCGACCATATGAACGGCTTTCCCTTTTCGGTAAGTTGATGTAGGCTTCTTGCTATATCTGCAAAACCTTTCACGAATCGCCTGTAGTAGGTAGCTAAACCAAGAAAACTGCGTAATTGATGTTTGTCCTTTGGTGCTGGCCAATTTTTGACGGCTTCTATCTTCTCTGGATCGGTTCTTACTCCTTGTGATGAAACTATGTGCCCTAAATATTTAACTTCTTTTTTAAATAGAGCACATTTACTCTCACTGAGCTTTAATTTTGCATCTTTGAGTCTTTGAAGTACATCCCGTAAGTTGTTTTTATGTTCCATGAATGTCCTTCCGATTACTATTACGTCATCCAAATAGACAAGACATGTTTTCCAGGTTAAACTTCGTAGAACACATTCCATTAGTCGTTCGAATGTGGCTGGAGCATTACATAACCCAAATGGCATTACTTTGAATTGCCATAAGCCACTGCCAACTGAGAAAGCAGTTTTCTCTCGGTCCTCGGGATGTATTTCCACTTGCCAGTAACCACTCTTCAAATCCAGCGTGGAAAACCATTGCGCTCCGGAAAGGGTATCCAATGTGTCATCAATCCTTGGTAATGGATAGCTATCTTTTCTCGTCACGTTATTTAGTTGGCAGTAGTCTACACAGAATCGGGTGCTGCCATCCTTCTTCCTAACCAGAACAACCGGCGATGTCCAAGGGCTGCTAGATTCCTCTATGATGCCTTGTTTCTTCCTGGAGTTCATCATGTCTGCAACTTCTGGTTGTTTGGCTAATGGCAATCTTCGTAGTGTCTGTCGAATGGGTCTGGAATCTCCTGTATCGATTCGATGCTGGACAAGATTTGTTTTACCATAGTCATCATCATTCATTGCAAATAATTCCGAAAATTCATCGATCACCTCTTTGGCATCGTTGTGTTGTTGTTCACTTAAGGCACTGGACGAAAGAAGTTTCTGAACCTGTTGGGTAGTAGCTGGTATAGTTTTTGTCTCCTTGACATTACTACCATTATCTAAATTGACGATTTGGTAAACGGGTTCACAATTTCCAATTATAGCACCTTCTTTTAGTTGTACCTCGTTTTCGGATGTGTTAAGCACTCTGACTGGAATTAATGTTGCACCTTCTGCCTTCACTAAAGTCTTGCCAACGATGATGTTCGATGTAACTTTTGTGGGGTTAGGCTCCACCAGATAGAATCGGCAGGTCCCGATGTCATCAGTAAGCTTTGTCCATATTAGTGTCTCGGAGCATGGCGAAAGAGAAATATTTTCGCAAACCATCGTCCTTACTTTCGCAGGATGATCTGCTTCTTCTCCTAGTTTCATAGGAATTTCTATGTTGCCATATTTGAGAATCCGCTCTCCGACATCCAGATTTATTTTGTATGTGGTCATGAAGTCTATTCCAAGAATGCAGTCATCCATTATGTCTGAAACCAGGAAAGTGTGAGGAAATAGTAGTTCGCCTAGTTGAACATCTAAAGTTATTTCTCCAAACACCTGTGCTGCCGCTCCAGTTGCTGTTCTTAGTAGATATTTGGTGGTGTTGTGAAGCCATTTGTTCTTAACAAGATCTGCTCTAATAATTGATCTTGAAGCTCCAGTATCGATAGTAACTGCGCAGTCATTTTTTCCTAAACTTCCATATATAACAAGACTGCTATTATTTCTCTGTAACTGACTTACTTGGATGATGACTTCGGGGCTGTCGATTCCACCAACCAACTTCTGCCCCACGAAGTTGGTTTTTACTAGTTTTCCGACTGCTCAACAGGAGAGACGATGCGACTAGTCGTTGTTTGATATCTAGTCTCTCCACGAATTGCTTGTTCCCTGGCTCGACATCTTTGGCATTCTTCTTTCTATTCTTCTTCTGGTGATTCCACTCGTCGACGTTTTCTGCAGTATCTTTGAAGGTGCCCTGGTCTATTACAATTCCAGCATCGAGGGACACCACGTGAAGGCGGGCTCTGTGATGATTGCACTCTATTACAAGTACATTCTTCCACTGAAATTTCTCTCACTCGTACAGCACTCCGTGAAGCTTGTCTGGCGGATTCGTATGCTAATGCATAGGCTAGTGCTTCTGCTGTTGATTTCTTTCCTGCTAGCTTTAATGATTGTTGTAAATTTTGATCTGTAATAGCGTTCACAAATGCCTCCGTCGCCACTTCATTGAGAAAATCCGCATTCACGCTGGAGTATGACAGATGCGCTAATCTTTCTACATCTGCCTGCAGTTGTTGTAGTGATTCGCCATGTTTTTGAATCCTGTTGCGCAACTGTAGGCGATATACTTGCTGCATGTGCTCATCTCCGTAACGTAATTCTATCGCCTGTACTAATGAAGAGTAATTACGTTGATTTTCAATCGGTACATTTTGTAAGAGTTCTGACGCAGGACCTCGAAGTGCTAACACCAGAGCTATAGCTTTGTCTTCATCATTCCATCCATTTACCTCTGAAGCTGCCTCGAATTGTCTCTTGAAGATATGCCACGAATTTTGTCCATCAAATATGGGAGGGTTCATTCTACCTGCACCGGATATTTCAGTTGCTACGCTTAGAGGCTGACGATGCTTTATTATTTCCAGATCTACTTTAACGTTTTCAAGTTGCTCGGCGACTTTTTGTTGAACTTCCGAAACCTTTTGTTGAAATTCCTGCTCAATTCCTTCAATTTTCAAATTTTGTTCTTCTAAAGAACTTTTTAGAAAATTTTTCTGATCCTCCAAAAGAGTTTCTAGACAATTCTCCAGAGAACTCTTTTGTTCGTCCAAGCGCGTTTCCATAGATTTCTTCTGTTCATCTAAACGTGATTCTAGAGAATTCTTTTGTTCGTCCATAGATTTCTTCTGTTCATCTAAACGTGATTCTAGAGAATTCTTTTGTTCCTCGAGAGAATTCTTTTGTTCCTGGAGAGAATTCTTTTGCTCATCAAAACGGGCTTCCATTTTACTCATTAAAGTACTCAAAAGCTGTTCCATTTTCATCGCAGGCGCTTCTTCAACTTCGATTTCTTCCAAGTTCTCTTCGAAAACAAATGTTTCAGGATTCTTTCCTTCCTCTATCAAAGATTGTCTAAGTCGCTCGACTAGAACTTTCTTTATGCCTGTCGTTTGTAATGACCGGTTCCCTAACTCCACTTTCAAATCCTGCGTTCGAAGCTCGTCCACTTTGCGCCCCATTATTTTAGTAATTCTCTTATAGATGAATATAAATTATTTTCCAGAACTTTCACAATTTAACACAATTTCTCAAAATTAATCACTCTTTTAATTTTTAGTCAATTGCCACCACTTTATTTCTCAAATTTATTTCACTTCTGACACCAGTTGTTGCGAGCGTGACCTTTGGTTCGTTATTTAAAAGACAATATTAAATAATTAATATACAAGTTCTTTATTACACTTAAATCATATAAAGTTCACAAACATTCATTTAATCAACTCAACTATAATTATCGCTAACACTGTACTTTCAATTATCGTAATCTAATTACACTCTTTTGCTTCCTTATTACTTTCGCTTCTTAACACTGCAACGTCTAAAACAAGACTCTTTTCTGGCGATGACAACTGTTATATTTATACCCTAGAAACACTCCGGATTATTCTGGAGTGTTCTATTCCAAAAGCTTCTTGACCATTCTATTTGTTCTATTCCTGAACTTTCCTGTAGATTTCATAATCGATTCTCCGAACCTGAAGTCATTTACTCTCCGAACCTGAAGTTGTTTATTGCCAGTAGATGTCACCAGTTGTCTCTTTCTATTGCACGTAACAATATAAATCAAATTTCTTAAATTTACATATATTTTTTAATCTTCGCTTGTACTATCACTCTCAACAAAACTCAGTGATATTCTATCGAAATTATGGCCTGTCGAAAATTTTTCCAACAAACCAACTATTGATAAATTGTCGAACGTCGAATCTTTCGAAGTTATAACATCTTGCCCCGGCTAATTTTCCTGTTCACGCTATCTGAAAATTATCTGGTTATTTACAATTTCATCAGAAAATCTGCAATCGCACTAACATCAGTAAATTTCTTACGCTGATGTTTGTACTTTGCGTATTCCTCGCAAGGCACACGTCCGCATTTTCTTTCAATTTATCAATCACGTGTACATTGTATAAGCTTTCTGCGCCACGAGTCATCTAGCAAAACTATTGCATAGAAAAAAACAAGTGTGTCTGTGATAATACCTCACAAAACAGCAAGTGTGTCCATGATAATATCATTTATTGACAATTGTATTATTTTATTATTACGCTGTAAGCATAAGTTTTCTTGCAATTTTTATGCAAAATCGAGTAATTAACATTACAATGATTAATTTTAGATACTTTGTAATATTTGATTTACATTGGAACGCTTTTAAAACTTTGATCGAAAAGTGTTCATTTGTTCATATTTTGTTTAGCTAAAATATTAGCCCAAAAGATCCAAAATAGAAAAAGTAAAAAACTTATCTTATCCTTTTATGGCACATCTTTGGATTTATACTAAAATCGGGTCAGAAATGACTTTCCCTTAGCTGGATGAAAATCGTGAAGCAAATAGACTATAAAAAAAACCACTAATATTGCAGCGGATATCTTGGAGCTACTGGATACTATCTGAACACTTTGGAAGATATTTTATCAAAGTGAGAATACCTTCAACAAGTAAACTTGTGATAAAACGTTGCAATATAGAGGAAGAACTCCTCTTGCTCATAATACAAGCTTAGATACTACATAGAAGAGTAATGTTTATATTTTTAAGCCATGAAAAGCGTGTAATAGTTTTTATATGCTATGTTTTAGAATAATTTTTAAACTTTTTCAATTAAATTTATGTTTCTGTCTCGACTGAAATATCTGATTAATACAAATAAATATATGAACTAGTTAAAGCTCTTCTATCATTAAAACAATGTAAGCTAAACAAATATTACATGAAACGTAGTATGATATGCTCTCTCATAAACTACTTTTGTAATAAGTGAAACTCATCACACAACAAGAAAAAAGTTTTCAAAACATTCTGAAAGGGAGTAAAGGAAACATTCAAATATAATAATATTTTTATTATAATCAAATTACTATATATATATATATATATGTTATAAACTAAATTCAAATATGTATACATATTAAACAAAATTTCGGTCACATATTTATCACATGCTCTTCCTCCGAATTCAAGGGAAACTCCCATACCTATAATTAAAGTCACAACTCATCCTGCAACATATAATTTTAATATTATTTAATTATTTAGTAGGAAATTTTTCACAAAATTCCTCACACTTATATATTGCACCGGCAGCTTGTGTACAACCAAAACGTTTAACTCTCTAATGAATAAAAACACAAAAAATCAGTATAAAAGTTCATTTCGTTTAGGCGTATATTTTGACATTAAAGTACGACAAAAGATCAGAATCATCCTCCTGTTCTCGAGATATCGGGTGCAAGCCAAAGGTTAATTTTCAATTTTCACTGGTATTCCCTCTTAAGCACTTGTAATGCTCTGATTTGGTGTCGAATTTCCATTTACCAGTGTAAAGTTTTGTCAGAGCCTCTTGAGCAGTTGACTAATTTGTCGCATATGTAGGCGTGTTTTTTTTACGTTTGTTCACCGAAAATTCATTATAGTTCATTTTGTTGGAGATAATTGTGAAGACACAAAACGAACTGTGTTAAAAGAAAAAGTATGACAAAATATATCAAAATTCACGCCTAAATAGTACGACAATAGGTCAGAATCACCCTCCAGGCGGGTGACTCTGATCTTTTGTCGTACTTTAATGTCAGAATATACGCCCAAACGAAATGAACTTTTCTACTGATTTTTTCGTGTTTTTATTCAATTCAGCAAGCCCTGCATTACGTAGAATGAACTGAAAATGACACTTCACATTACGAACTCAAAAATATTTTTCGCTTTTAAGCACTTGTGTTGTTTTAAGTTGGTATAGAAAATCCATTTACCATAGTATACAATTTTTGTCACAACCTCGGAAGCAGTTGACTAATTTGTCGTACTTTTAGGCGTGTATTCTGACATTAATTCATTACAAATTCATTTTAGTTTATTTTGTGGTTGATGAAAAGGATAAATTAAAATGAATATGGTGTATATAAAAGTACGACAAATTTGAGGTGAAATGTCAAAATATACGCCTAAACGAAATGAACTTTTCTACTGATTTTTCCTGTTTTTATTCAATTCAGCAAGCCCTGCATTACGTAGAATAAACTGAAAAAGACACTTCACATTACAAATTCAAAAATATTTTTCGATTTTAAGCACTTGTATTGTTTTAAGTTGGTATAGAAAATGCATTTACCATTGTATACAATTTTTGTCACAACCTCGGGAGCAATTGACTAATTTGTCATACTTCTAGGCGTGTATTCTGACATTAATTCATTTCAAATTCATTTTAGTTTATTTTGTGGTTGATGAAAAGGATAAATCAAAATAAATATGGTGAATATAAAATTACGACAAATTTGAGGTGAAATATCAAAATATGTGACTAAAATATACGCCTAAGCTATGACGAAGAGATGAGAATCACCCCCCCCCCCCCCCGTGGTGTGTCTTAGCATTCCAAATAAATTTTAATGTTTAGATAAAGGTCCAATCCGTGAGATAAGTGTAGCAAATTTCTAAAAATTAATCCAGAAATTATTACATAATTATCTGAAATTTGTAAAATTGTTAAAAACTGTTATCTCTTACACCACGATTTTAGTATAAATCCAAAGATGTGCCATAAAAGAATAAGATAAGTTTTTTACTTTTTCTTTTTTGGATCTTTTGGGCTAATATTTTAGCTAAACAAAATATGAACAAATGAACACTTTTCGATCAAAGTTTAAAAGCGTTCCAATGTAAATCAAATGTTACAAAGTATCTAATATTAAACATTGTAATGTTATTTACGCGATTATGCATAAAAATTGCAAGAAAACTTATGCTTACAGCGTAATAATAAAATAATACAATTGTCAATAAATGATATTATCATGGACACACTTGCTGTTTTGTGAGGTATTATCACAGACACACTTGTTTTTTTCTATGCAAAAGTTTTGCTAGATGACTCGTGGCGCAGAAAGCTTATACAATGTACATGTGATTGATAAATTGAAAGAAAATGCGGACGTGTGCCTTGCGAGGAATACGCAAAGTACAAACATCAGCGTAAGAAATTTACTGATGTTAGTGCGATTGCAGATTTTCTGATGAAATTGTAAATAACCAGATAATTTTCAGATAGCGTGAACAGGAAAATTAGCCGGGGCAAGATGTTATAACTTCGAAAGATTCGACGTTCGACAATTTATCGATAGTTGGTTTGTTGTAAAACTTTCGACAGGCGATAATTTCGATAGAATATCACTGAGTTTTGCTGAGCAGTGATAGTACAAGCGAAGAATAAAAAATATATAATATATATATATTGTTACGTGCAATAGAAAGAGACAACTGGTGACATCTACTGGCAATAAACAACTTCAGGTTCGGAGAGTAAATGACTTCAGGTTCAGAGAATCGATTATGAAAGTTCAGGAATAGAACAAATAGAATAGTCAAGAAGCTTTTGGAATAGAACACTCCAGATTAATCCGGAGTGTTTCTAGGGTATAAATATAACAGTTGTCATCGCCAAAAAAGAGGAGTCTTGTCTTAGACGGTGCAGTGTTAAGAAGCGAAAGTAATAAAGAAGCGATAGTGTATGTAATTAGATTACGATAATTGAAAGTACAGTATTAGCGATAATTAGAGTTGAGTTGTTTAGATGAATGTTTGTGAACTTTTATATGATTAGAGTGAAATAAAGAACTTATATATTAATTATTTAATATTGTGTTTTAAATAACGAACCAAAGGCCACGCATGCAACAATATATTTAAGAAATTTGATTTATATGTTCCATTTTTTTTTAATTTATTCAGTATAAATGATTTTAGATATTAATTATATAGATTCTGCAAACTTGAAGTTATAAAACTTGTAAGAATATATCTTGAATTCAAAAATCAATAAGGCAGTACATTTTGTTAGGCATATCCATAACATAATGCCGCTGCCTTAAATATTTTCTTTTGTCCCGGTAATTAATTATTTCTTCCTAATTTTCGTTATCCTCCACAAATAAATCCACTGCGCTTGAAAAATTCATAAATTCCAATTTTATTATTATTAAAATTTATCAACAACTAGAAAAAGAATCTATAAATGTCATTTGTGGTAGGGGAAAAAATTCGGAAATAGTTTCGAAACAAGCAAAATCGCCTGTCGAACGAAAATCTTATAACATACCGCTAGATCGAAATCTTCGCTTCGATGATCGCTTTCGATGCGAAGTTATACATGTCACCACTATCTCAAGAATTGGTCTTAGAGTTTTTTTTTTACTTACTTAAAATTACGATGATTTCATTGAAACTTTTACTATGGCATAGTATTTTTCAGATGAATTGAATGTCATCACAGATTGATTTAGTTCTTCATTCATGAAGAAAATATTTCATCACTGGTTATTTCGCATTCGACAAATTGACTACCGCATTAGGGTTACATTAGAAAAGTAACCAAATATAATAGCGTACAGGCACATAATCTAGTTTGCAATTTTCAAAAACCTCATAGCTTATTTTATACCCTAGATGAAATCTATAGGGGTATACTAAGTTTGTCATTCCGTTTGTAACACCTCGAAATAATGATGGTAGAGCAAAATGGATTTCACACCCACGCATAATATTAAAAGTTATTTTGATTTTTGCATGTCCGTCCGTCCGTCCGTCCGTGCGCACGATAACTCGAGAACGCGTACACTCAGAGAGCTGAAATTTTGTACACGGACTTTAAAAAAAAAAGTAAAATTAAGTTCGAAAATGAGACAAATCGGGCAACTCCTTCGTGGGGTTGCCATACAAAAATTTCGTTTTCCGTTATAAATTTGAACACTGCCTGAGAACGAGTCGCCGTAGAGAGCTGAAATTTGGTACCTGCTGTTTTTACTAGATTAGCAAATAATATGTGAAAAATGGACTAAATCGGGCAACTCTTTCTTGGTGTTGCCATATAAAAATTGAGGTTTTTACGTATACATTGAAAACAATCAGTCCAAGACATTTTTATTGTACTAAAAACTTCTGCAGAATACGAAATCCTATAAAATTGGTTATAATAATTTTTCTGTGCGACAAACCGTTCTAGAAATATATGCGAAAAACAACTTCAAAATCAAACTTGAATAGATCGGTGACCATACGAAATTTAAGACTGGCATTCATCTAGGGTATCATAAGAATTGGTCTTAGACCAATTCTAGCTATTTTTCTTGTTTTTTATTTATTTATTTCCTTAGTTGATATTTTGAATACCTGGCCCAGATAGTCAAAATTTCTAACTATGCTGTTGTTATTAGCAGAACAACAAAAAACCGTTTGTAATTCAAAGGCAAAAATATGATTTAAAAATTAAAACTGTAAAATAAAGCGAAAAAATGGAAATTGGCATTGCTCAGGGTGGTGAATTATGATCGCTGGTTCAATAATCTTAAGAATAATAACCCTTTAAAATGCTTACGCTAGACTAAATGAAATTCTTGGTTTATCATGATTAAACTGAATTTGAATATCTTGAATTAGTAATACTAGTTTAATTGTTACCTTAATAATTAGGATCTATGTCATAACATACTCCCCCGCGTTGAACATACCTTGTTCAACTGTCAATGTTTACCCTGAAATCCGGGGTTGTAACTCGTCTCGGGCTAGGTTTAGGTGGCTTAGATGTATTGCAGCATAATTTAATTGTTTTGCATCTCCAAATGATTCCAAAAATTGTAATAATGATTTCCAGGTACAGTGTTAGATATCCTACCGTATAGTGAGGAACGTGGTGTGCGTGAAATTAATTTGGGAGTTCTCTTATATCCTGCATTTGGACTTCCTTCTGAAGGGCTCTCAATTCTGCTAATTTAGCGTGATACGCTATGGCATTGTGTTGTATCATTGGAAGGTGATCGAGGCTTATGGGTTTGGGAATGCTTCCGACACGTGTGTAGGACAATTTGCTGGTAGTTGGATATACATGATGCCCTTGGATCGTCAAGAATTCTTGCCTGATAACACAGTTTGCTTGAAGTTTCAAGAGACCGGAACCTTCGATTGATATTTGAGATACATCATTTCCACATACGACGTTGACTGTAGTCTTCTCCTTGAAAGCGTAGATCCATTGATTTGGGTGGAATAACTGTATCCATACTGGGTCACTGTTGGGTCTTCTGAGATCGCATGTAGGTGAGATTTCCCTGTGATGAAACTGTTCAATTTCGCACAGGCTAACATTTCCTCATCTTCGATAGATTGGATGAAGCTGCTTGCATAAATAGATACTTTCATCAGTTTGTAGACACGATGATTGCTGTTGCTTAGTAAATGGGTAATATTGATCTATGCAGATTAATTGCTAGAAACTCTGATGCTGGGTTAATTGCAACAAGTGTTCTATTGATCAATGCTGGAATGGGAGTGACTCGGAATAATTCGAATTTCTCTATGTTTACGAGAGATAGTCTCAATCGAAAGATAACATAATTTTCAACGACTCGGTCCTCTATTGTCATCAAGCGATAGAACTGTAGTATATAATCCTGGGATGCTGGTAATTGAAGAGATATGGGTAAATGGGCGTTGATGATAGTAAGCTCTTGAGCTAATTGCCTTGGGGAAAGGAGCATGTGATTAATCCTTCCATGGTGGGTGTCGGTGATAGTGTCTATTATTGCTGATTGTATTTTTTGAAAGTTTAACGTCATCAGAGTCAGTTCCATCGCTAATGAAGAAAACAGTTCCATCGCTTTCTGCTGATACAGTACTTCACTGATATTATTTATGCGCAGGTTTATCTGGTCAAGGTGATCTTCTATTTCTTGGAACTTTCTGTCAACAATTTCTTGATCAGCTTTCTTTATATTTATTGTGGAGTCTATCAAAGATGTCTAATTTTTTAAGAGTTTGAGGAGACGGTTTTCATTTCCCTTTATGTCATCAATAGTGTTAGACATTTCTGCTGCATATTCCGAGTCCAGTACGCCGAACAGGGCATTTGCCACATTGCCAATGATATTAACAGCACCTCTTTTCGTTCTAGTAGATTTAGTTTTGGCTTGTAGGAGTTCATTATCAGTAGAAATTTCCTCTTGCAGACGATTGAATTGGTTAACTAGTTTGACACACAAACTCGTCTGTTTTAGCACAAAGAGAAAGTTTATCTGAGTGCATAGGTGATCTAGGGTTTTGGTGCTATTTATAATAGCTTGAAAATCGGTCCGGTATGTCTCCATTTCACAATAGACTACAAGGTTCCATTCGTTTGATATTATGTTAGTCGTGCCGATATTCTCAAAATATAACCCAGGTTGTGGTGTGAAAGGGGATGTTTCCATAGGCTGTCCTCTGATATTGGGTAAAATCATACAGGTTAAGAGAAGTGTTGTTAGTGCGGAATCGTACGTGTGACGAGTCTTTTTTTTGGAACCTCGCCGCTACTGAATGTAGAGTTGTCGTAAGCTTCTGCTAATTGGGATGAGTTTCGTCGTTTTGAAGTTTGACCTTCTCTGTCCTGATCAACATGACTAGCCGATCTATCTTCGTTATCGTCCTCTATAGGCAGTGAAGCAAGCCTGTATGTTGGTCGCCGTAATGTATTATTTGCCGTTCGAACGTCGGCTACTCGGACAAGATCATCATTGCCCTTGAATGTTTTCACAATTCTTCCTAGCGGCCATTTGAGTGCTGGCAAGTTATCCTCCTGTATGGTCACGATAGTATCTGGTTGGAAATTTTGGCAGCTTTGCTTCCACTTAACACGATGCTGCAGTTAGTTGAGATGTTCTCTTGACCATCGCCTCCAGAACTCCTGTTTAATGTGAGTCACTAGTTTCCATCGTTTGAGAAGACTTATTCTTGTTTCTTCACATCTGGGATCAAAGGAAGCCGTGAGGGGCTCACCGATCAAGAAGTGTCCAGGGCTCAAAGCCGTAGAATCATTTGGATCAGAGGACATGGATGTAATTGGTCTCTAATTGAGTATTGCTTCTATTTCAATCATGACCGTTTCCAGCTCTTCATATGTAAGTGAAGCTGAAGGTAAGCTGCGTTGGAGTAGGTATTTGGCTGACTTAACGGCTGCCTCCCATAGACCTCCAAAATGGGTAGCTCGCGCAGGTATGAAATGGAAGAAGTGCGCTGCACCTTGTTTCGATCTCTTCTCTCGCCTTGTCTGCGAAGATACTATCCAGTAGTTCTTGAAGTTGGTTTCTGGTGCCAACAAAATTTGTAGCATTATCGCAATATAACTTCTGGCAGTGCCCCCTTCTGCCCATGAAGCGTTTCAGAGCACCAATAAATGCGTTCGTTGTTAGATCACTCACTACTTCCAAATGGACTGCTTTGGTGGCAAAGCAGCAAAACACTGCTACATAACTTTTTTGAGGTTTCTTCCCTCTGAGATGAAAATGCGTCCATATTGGCCCACAGAAATCCACACCTGAGTTAGTAAAGGGTCGTGCCGGTTGTATTCTGGACTGCGTTCCAAAATATAGCTACAGTTGACTACAGTTGACTTCAATCGTTTCAAAACCCATTAGTCGACTGAAATATGTTAGATGAGTTGACTATTGTGCGCTATGAAGTCAGCTATAGTCAACTGAGGGCTATGTTTTGGAATGCACTCCGGGTTGCTGGATGATTCCCCATTAACTGTGTTCGCATTTTCGGATTGCTTCTGAAATATCGGACACAGTTTTCACTATGGAGCGTGCGATGTCTTCCCTTTTATTGGCCAGAACTGTTGCCTGGTTATTGCCAGGAGGTGGTGGATGTCGGTCATTAAAAGTTTTGTAAATGGATGATTATAGGGAAGGAGCATGGGATGCTTGGCATCATATGACAGAGATGATGCTTCTAATCTTCCTCCGACTCGAATGACCCCCTGATCGTCTAAAAATGGAGCAAGGCTAATAAGTGGGCTAGATTTCTTTAGCTCCGTTAATTTTTGTAGCTGATATAGATCATATTTGAAATTTTCCTCTTGTATGATCTTAATTATGGTGAGTAATCCCTTATCTAATTCTAGACTTGTCAATGCACAGCTCTTATTTAGGTTATTTTTGTCTTTATTTTTGGTGATATCTATGAAACGTAGAACGTAAGCCGTGATCCGTTGCAATTTTTTGAAGGAATTTTGGTGATTTATATGATATACGAAATGTGGAATGCTGTTTTCGATTGTTACTGGGATTGCAGTGCGTTTCCTTTCAAGCTCACATTCTGAGTCTGTTTTATATGGTTTTGGCCATATTGATTCTTCACCGTATAGGAAGGGAGGTCCATAAAACCAGAGATTGCAGCCTTCTAATCTTTCTGGAGCAATACCACGGGATAGGATATCGGCAGGATTTTCCTTTGAATTTACATGCCTCCATTGTTGGGGTGATGACAGTTCGTGTATAGAAGCAATTCGATTGGCGACGAATGTTTGAAATGACGACGATCTAGGGTTTATCCAGGCGAGAACTATCTCCGAATCTGTACAGGAGAATGTGACGGCATCTTCCATTTTGAGATCTTGCATTGCGCGCTTGGTAAGCTCAGCAGTAAGCTTCGCGGCACATAATTCAAGTCTAGGTAGTGTCAATTGCTTAGTTGGAGCTACTCTCGACTTAGCGCAGAGTAACCTCACTACGATACGGTTATGACTATAGACAGAACGGATATAAACGGCTCCTCCTCCTTTCAGAAGCATCTGCAAAGGCATGTATTTGTGTGGATCTTAGGCATTCTTGGCTGAACAAGTGTCTTGGGATTTTTATGTCATTCAATAATTGCAGCCCTTCACGAAATCTGATCCATCTTATATGAAGCTCTAATGGGACTGCGGCAACCCAGTCAAGTTTAAGATTCCATAATGTTGAAGGAACATTTTGGCGGTAACGACAACTGGCCCTGATTCCGAGCTAGTCGAACAAGTGAGCTATGTCCGATGATATGAGTCCTTTGGTCACTCGATCTGTTTTAGTCCAATTAGTTTTAATGCAGAAGACATCATTTTTTGGTATCCATGCTAAGTCCAGGGTTTTGATATGCTCTTCAACTTCATCATTGAAATCCAATTGAATAGCAGTATCTTCTCGTGAAATATTTTGAAGCAAGCGTGGATGGTTAGCACACCACTTTCGAAGTT
This sequence comes from Dioctria linearis, assembly GCA_963930735.1. Lineage (NCBI taxonomy): Eukaryota > Metazoa > Arthropoda > Insecta > Diptera > Asilidae > Dioctria > Dioctria linearis. Next base: position 53,089,396 of record OZ005743.1, on the reverse strand, counting down.
TGAATCCGCCTTTCTGGATTAAAGTAATCAGTTGTCTTTGAGTGTCAATGGCTGTGGCTAGGCAATTGGACCCTGTCATGACATCATCTACGTAGAAATCGAGCAGAATTACCTCCAAAGCTGTAGGATAATCCTTGCCATCTTCATGTGCCAACCTTTTTAGACATCTTGTGGCTAGGAATGGAGCTGTTGTTGTTCCATAGGTCACTGTGTTCAACTGATAGAATTTCAGTGGGGCATTCGAATCACTTCTCCATATGATTAACTGAAATCGACGATCTTCTTCATTGAGTAGGACCTGGCGGTACATCTTCTCGATGTCAGCTGTGAAGACGAATTTGGGCAACCTGAATCGCAGCAAGATTGAAAAGAGTTCGTCCTGTATAGTCGGTCCTGTTGCTAAGACATCATTCAGCGATACGTTCGTGGAAGTTTTGGCAGATGCATCAAAGGCAACCCTTAGTTTGGTCATTAAACTGTCGGCTTTGATAACGCTATGATGAGGAAGAAAGTAGTATGGATGTTGAATAGTTCTTTCGTCAATTTCTTGCATGTGCCCGAGCTTGATATATTCATTCATGAATTCCACGTATTGTGATTTAACATCATTGTGTCTGGCAAGTCTTCGTTCTAGCGGCAGGAATCTTCGTAGAGCGACATCCTTGGACTCCCCTAGCTTGTCAGTGGTTTGATTAAATGGTAGGCGCACTATGAATCGTCCCGTAGGGTCTTTTTTCACAGTTTGGTTGAAATGATTCTCACATCGTGCTTGCTCTGGTGAGAGTGTTTGAGACGTAGTGTCAACTTCCTCCAGTCTCCAAAACCCTTCTATGTCAAACGTTTCATCTTCACTGCAAACCCCACAGGTGGCCTTGTTTAAGTGTCTTCCGCCGACCCTTCCGGCTACTATCCAGCCACATACAGTATTCTGGAGGGTTGGTAAGTTTTCGCCCAACTTTATTTGGCCTATACATAGCAGGTCACGGTAGAATTCTGCTCCCAGCAGTACGTCTATACGAGATGGATTGTTGAAGTTGGGATCGGCTAATTTTATATTTTTGGTATCGCCCAGGAATCTGTATTTATTTCTTGAGTAGGTTGAGGTGCTATGATTTGTGGCAGAACGAAGGCCTCTACCCTAGTAGCAAACCCATTCAATTTTGACTGCAAGAGCATATTTACTCATTGTTGTGTATGCTGTTTTGTTTGTCCAATGCCCTGTATCTGCATCTGTTGAGAAGTACCAGCCAGGCCAAGTTTTTCAATCATTCTTTCGGTTATGATTTTAATCTGGGATGCGGAGTCCGGAGTCCGGAGTCCAGTACTGCTCTGCATTCGACGCTCATTCCTTTACTGTCAACTAAATTCACGAGAATTGTACTCAATAGAATGTAATTTTGTTGTCCTGTGGCTGTTTGTGCGGTTAATGTTGTTGGTCTGTCGTTAACTTCACCTTTCGTTGGTGATTGTGGAAATACTTTTGGAAGTGACTGAGATGAGGCTGAATATGTCTCGATATGTAACAGAGTGTTGTGTTTTCTAGTACATTTTGTACAGCTTCTCAATGTGCACTGCTGTGATGAATGGCCCGGTCTCAGACAATTGATACACAAATTATGTTTTTTGACGAGAGTTAGCCGGTTTGATGGTGTTAGTCGAAGAAAGTCCTTACACGAGAATAGTGCGTGGTTTATCTTGCATGATATGCAATTTGGTATAGTTGTAGCAGCAGAGGTAAAGGTTTTGTTGTACCTTGTTTAATGTTGTAGTTTCCTGGAATTTTTGCCTAGCTTCCAAGTGCTTCCAGAGATTGGAATCGATTCTCCAGAAATGATAAGAGGCTCTTCATAGATTGAAGATTTCGTGGATGACTTAGAGATTGTTCGTATAAACGATGCATGGTTTGATCCAATTTCTTGGTTAGCAGATGCATTAGTATTGGATCCCAATCAGCGGTGGAAATCTTAAGATTCTACAAAGCCAGTAAACATTCCTGCGTTGTATCATGGAGCGTTTTAATTGCTATAGAACTTTCGTTCACAATAACTGGTTGCGATAATAATTTGTTGAGTAGAGCTGTAACTAACAATCTGGAGTTCTCATAGCGATCCTATAACATGTCCCAAGCAGCGGTGTAATTTTCATCTGACAAAGTTAAATGGCGTATTAACCTTTCAGCTTCCCCAGACAAGTTTGTTTTAAGATACCACATTTTTTGGCAATCGTGATTGTTTGTGAACCATTTGGTTAAACAGATCATAAAACTGACGCCATTTTAAATAGTCTCCATCAAATTTTGGAAAGACTATTTTTGGTAGTTTTATCATGGTGTTATTGTTGATTGTTGTAATAGAAGTTGTCGAATAGATAAACTAGTTGATCTTGTACCTCTTCTTCTAATTGCACGTACTCATCAACATTGTAAACCATTTGAATTGGATCTTCGGCTAATTGCCAGATATTCTGGTTTATATTTTCGATCTGCAACCAATGCTGATTTAACCTGTTTATTTTCAGGTCACAATAATTTTTATTCTGTTGATCCTCATCCATTTTCATTCCTGCAATGAGCCGACGAAGTGCCTTGATGACTTCGCCTTGTCGTCTTATTGCTCGAAATATTTGCTGTGTTGTGGGTTTGATTGAATCTCTGTAGTTCTACGACGCTCTTCATGAGCATTGGTGTCATCAGACCTTTGCGGTTTTGGATCTGTGGCATCTTGGTTATGGGCGTTGTCACTTGTACCAGCTATGACCTCTTTAGTGGTGGCTTTGTTGAATAATTTAATTTGGCTGGTAAAATGGTTTTTATACTTGTTGAAGATGGTTAAGATGGCGTTATAGTAATCATTCGTGAAGTAGGCATGATCTCTGGGTACATTCTGTAATGCTCGTATCTTGGTTTCTGTAGCATCAAACAAGGACCAACGTTCTTCGAGACGCCTCAGTCGTTCCTCATAATATGTTAGGGTTTTCCTGTCGACCGAGTCTTTCTTATAATTCGAGATTATTGCTTCAATCTCATATCCGTTCAGATCTTGTTCCTTGAACAGTGCTTCCATAATTTTGTTAAGTTATGGAGGTTTTCGTGTTAATATGAGATTTTCACTCAATCTCACTTGTAATCTCACTTTGTGATGGGAAGTCAAATGAAATCTTCCTTCAAAGGCGATAATAAGTTTTCCTTCTGGCCGAAACAAGCGCCTCAGTTTCAACCAAAATGAATGTATGTATGTGATTCAAGTGATGCACTTGAATCACGTCGGGGTCACCAATGTTTAAGTTAAAGCTCTTTTGCTTTAACTGAGATGTATAGGCCTAGATGCACAATCTATACCGCTGTAGAATTGAATATCGATGCTTGTATCAATACTCAAAATAATGGGGAATGGTTGAAAAGCTGACCGTTCTGACTAATAGAAACGCACTGATTGTCGATTATAACAAAACTGTTATTATTATTTATTTCATTCAATATATTTATAACAAAATTGAACATGCGTAATCAATATTAACAAATCAATACACAAATTGACCTGTAAGAAACACGGTTCATCGACTTAAATAAAGTAAATATTGTAAAAACTGCATGTAAAGCGAAAAAATGGAAATTGGCATTGCTCACGGTGGTGAATTATGATCGCTGGTTCAATAAAATTAAGAATAATAACCCTTTAAAATGCTTACGCTAGACTAAATGAAATTCTTGGTTTATCATGATTAAACTGAATTTGAATATCCTGAATTAGTAATAGTTAGCAATGGAGCATGGTAATTGTTATGTAAAGCGATTGTTTACTACTAAGCGACTCAGGTGCTGCAACCGGTAGAACAAACGACAAGGTTGCTGTCGTTTGTTTACATCCGCGTTGTGAGCAAAGAAAGTACTTCCGAATATCGGGGCATAAAAGACCAATGACTGGTCTGGCGAGCGCCGTTCAGAGTTCAGTCGCGTCATTACTTTTGTTAAGAGTATCAAGTTTCAGTTCGGTTCGGAGTAGTTGCAGTATTGTTAAGATAGGTCAAGCTTTTGCGTGAAATAAAGAAGTACATATGTTAAAGTAATCTGAGAGTGTTTTAATTAAAGACTTTTCGTGATCGTGATTAATTATTCGATTTTCCGCTATTCTATTGCTTTGGGACACGACATTTTGGCGCAGCCGGTGAAACTTAGGTAAGAAATTAGAGAAATTTCTTGCTGGTGTATTTTTGTTTTGTTTTCATTGCTAACTTCTTTTTTTCTTCTTCAAGAATTTTTTGTAAGAACGTGGAAATTTGTTTATTTATTTTTTTTAATTCTTTTGCGTTTCAGGTATTTAAAAAGTGTTAGATTTAAATTTTTGTGTTTTGTGATTTTTTTTGTGAAACTAAGCTACTCCAACATATATTGACGAGATCGAGGAGTTGTGCTTTTACAAGCTACTTCCGCATCTTCATCATAATACGCACATACACCTACATTAGCGGCGATCGAGGAGTTGTGCTTTTACAAGCTACTCCCGCATCCCGAATAAACAACATTCACCATTTTCAGATAAAAAGGTAACAGATGTCAATTTTAGCATGGAATGGAGTTCGAGAATAATTTTTAAATTGTGATCGGTTAGACAAGTTTTCAACGTCGCAGGTTGGTTAGTGCGTTGATCACACACGCTTTTCGGTGATTTCTCGCGGTTTTAAAAGTTGTAATAACTGCTCCCAGTAACTACTAGAGTAATTTGATTAACGGGAATAATCTTGGGTTACTTAAAGTATGGATTATTGTATTTTCTTTTATTGTGTGACGTGTACATCTGAATAAGGAAGAAAAAATATTGAGAAAGCACGATTGTGTTGTAGGGATGCTTAATAGAGGAATTCAGAGTAAATGAGTGTGGTAATTAGGTTATATTACAGTTTAGCATTAGATATATAGCAGTAGCATTAGATGTATATTGTTGTTCGGTTAGCACCTATAATAAGGATATAGGTGTTGCAAAAGATTTGCTTTAGAACGCGTTGTACTAATTTTTCGGCTCGCAGTCATGAAGGATAAACCGTCTTAGAGAAAAGTGATTTCTAAGTATGCAGGGATAAGTGGGTTTAGGTATTTCTTTGTTTTAAATGGTAGACATCAATGTCAGTAGGAAGAAGTAACTAGGGAGGAACTGCTGCCATTCGAAGCCCAGGAAAAAGAATTAGAGATAAGAGCTCAGAAATTAAAGGAGTACGAAACAAAAATTCTGAGCTACGAGCAAGACTGGCAATACATTGGAAATCATCTCACTTCAGAACTGCAAAAACGATTGTCAAGTGAAGAATCAAAAAATTGCTGAGGAATTGAGTACGGTTACCCAAAATTGCAAGAAAGGAGAAGCCTTGGACCTGATAGTTACAACTACATTCGAAGTAATCCAACAGAAGGAAATTGAGTCGGAGCAAGAAGTAGAGGAAAACAATAAGAAAAATAAAGCTCTACTAAACAAAGTAGCAGCACTAGAGCAGCAGCTACAAGTAGCAGAGGAAACAGAAACAGAGTTAGAGCAGGAACTAGGAATCGATCAATTGGCAACAACAAAAGAGAAATCGGCAGTCTCATCAGCTAATAGGAGGTGGAATCCAAGGAAATTGGTATTCTGGGACCAGCAACAAGATAGAAAGAGGACCTCTGAGACGCTTAAAGATACGCAGCAAAAAACGTTCAGTAGTAGTACGGAACAAGGTCGAAATAAACCAAAAACAGAACCTAACAAGGCAAAAGCACCTCTAAAGATCAACATGGCAGAGGCGTACGAGAAAATCATGGACTTGGTTTCTAAATACGTGCCAATGTTTTCAGGGGAAAGGTCTCCAAAGTTGGCAAAAGAAGTTTTTCGTTTCCTCAGCTGCAGCAAAGACTTGCACGATCGACTGGAACCAGCAGAGCAAAGCATTTTTATTAAATGCATAGAATACCGATTATCCGATGACGCTTACTATGTAATAAGATCACATGAACCAAAGGACTTTGCATCTTTGCAGCAGGCGATTAAGACAGCCTACATGCCACGGAAATCTTTCAGTGAGTTACGCACTGAAATGTTAGCATGTAGGCCGAGGCCGGGTGAAGACATTAGAGAGTTTGCGGATCGGATGATGGAGCTGCTGGACCAGATTAAATCTGCGGTATCAGCCAAATACCCCAATAAGGATGGAGGTTTGATAGCAGAGCTAGAAGTCGACGCGGCAGCTACTTTTAAAGCTGGTGTCGGCAATCAGGCCACACGGGTATACTTAACTGGAAGAAAATTCGAAGCATTAGAAGAAGTTCGAGAGGAAGCTCTCTACTTCGAAAAAGATTCGGAAAGGCTTTAGGCCATGGCACCAAGGACCTGGAGAAAAGCACCGGAACATGCCATGGAAACACCACAGGAAAGTTGGAAGACCAGAAACTTTAGCGGGGTCAGGCAGAAACAAACTCCAAAGCCTTTCCAAGCAGTACGGAGACTGGCAAGAAACTGGGAAACTCCAATCAGAGCAACACAGCAGCCTAGAGCGGCCAACTGCTTCAAATGCGGACAGCCGGGACACTTTGCTAAAGAATGCCAGTGGAGAAAGCAGCCTCCTTACTGCACTAAATGCCAAAACTATGGGCATGAGGCGCCAAGTTGCAGGAATCAGCAAGTCAGGTTCGCAGATACAGTGATAGACAACTCAACAGAATTCACTCAGAGAAGAGATGTTCTCTATTGCCAGTTTTGTAAGACAAGTGACCATTATACGGATATATGTTTAAGAAAGTACCTAGCAGAGCATGGAACCAAGCCTCATGAGGGAAACGATGGGCGGCAGCTGGGGACTCTTTCCGCAGCTGCCTTCAATTAAGAGAATTGGAGTATACTCAGTTATTCAGAGATAAAAATAGTGCAGTAGAATTAGGTTCATTAAATAATTGTTTAATCACAGTCGATGCAGACATTGGACCAGAAGGTAAGTTAGTATTATTAGTAGATACGGGATCTTCATGCGATATAATTAAGGTAAATAAAATAAAAGGAAGTACGCCCATACAAACCCAAGAAACAATCACTATAGGAGGATTGTTTGGTACACAGAGAAAATCGTTAGGAACCTGTCAAGCCTTACTAGGCTTTGGTACCAGCCAACAGACTTGTGTATTTCATGCCATACACGATACCGAATCCATACCAGCCGATGGAATATGAGGCATGGAGTTCCTTAAAAACAGAGCCGTTATTGATGTGTTGGTCATACACTGTCAATTCAAAGCGTAGAAGGAAACAGGGGAGTAAGGCCACTTTTTGAAAACATAACAGGGAAAGAAAATGTTGATATTCTTACGTTAGATAGATGTACCTCTAGTCAATCTAGTACAGAGAAGCCGCAGGAGATTTCACCAGAAGCTGTAAGGCTACGAATTCAAGAAAAAGTCACAGGGCTAAAAGATATTGTACTCAAGGCAAGTGCCGCTTCAGATAGCATAGAGAAATACTTGAAATATGTGACCAACAGCGATGAAACAGTGAATGTACAACTGGAAGGTAAACAGATAAAACAGAAGGAGCGGAAAATAGCTCCAGAGACGGACGAGCTGGATCTTAGGCAAAAGCAACCGTGATTCTTCGCACAGGACCGCAGCAAAGGGATTTTCGTCCAGCAGTAGAAAAGTCTATAGCTTGACCCAAAGAAATGTGGGGTGAAGAGCAGGTAAGGGTAGCGGTTGAAAGGAAGAACGGACTAGAACATCCTCGCACGGAAGTCCATCTAAATAGCCTCGAAGCTGAACCCTCTGCCTCTTTTCTCAAATTTCAGGACACGAAAAGACCAATACGCTGATAAGAATTCAAGTCTCGAGCGATTCTGACTGACTGGTATGTATGGCAGAAGAGATATGCCCCGGTGTTTATTGTGGGAATACCTTGATTAGGCCCAGTAACGGACAAGCCTTTGTAGGAATTGTCAATGCTAGGACTGAGGCAATCGAAATAAAAAATTTTAAGCCTAAGTTGGAAAGCTTAAATAAGTATTTGGTAAGACCATTAAGAAATCCCGAGGGTAGAATGAAAATCACTCAGCAACGGCTTCAAGTAATGAAGAAATCTCTGGAGTTGGGGGATGAGCTGAATTCGGAAGAGAGGGAACCAGTAATGCAAATCTGTTACGAATACAGCGATATCTTTCACTTACCTGGGGATAAACTAACGTACACTCCGACGAAAATGTTCAAACTTCCCTTGATGGCCGACACCGGGCCCATAAATTAAAAGCAATATAGAATGCCTGAAGCCCACAGAGAGGAATGTCAGGAGCAGTTTAAAAAGTTGTTGGAGGTTGACATAATCGAACATAGTAACAGCCCGTTCAATTTTCCAGTCTTATTAGTACCGAAAAAGGGAACTGATGAAGCAGGTAAGCGAAAGTATAGATTGTGTGTGGACTTTCGCGAACTCAACAAAGTCTGTATTCATTTTTCTTATCCACTACCACGGATTGAGGATATTCTAGATAGATTAGGTCATTGTATGTATTTTACTACCTTAGATCTTGCAAATGGTTATCACCAGGTGTTGGTGGATTCGGCAGATAGTGAAAAGACAGCTTTTAGCACAAACTTCAGTCACTTTCACTGCCATTCGGATTAAAAACGGCACCTTCATTCTTTCAGTCTTTATTAAATGGGATATTAACAGGTCTTCAGGAGATCAAGTGCTTTGTCTACCTTGATGACGTAGTGATTTTTGCGAAAAATCTGGATGAACATAACGGAAAGTTACGAGAAGTATTTCAGAGATTTAGAGAACATAACTTAAAACTACAACCCACTAAATGTCAATTCATGAAAAAGGAGGTGGTATACCTCGGGCATGTTTGTTCGGAGAAAGGTGTACAACCTGACAAACGGTTAGTAGAAGTGGTACAAAACTTCCCCCGACCAAAACAGTGAGACAGGTTCAGTCTTTTTTGGGGTTGGCAAACTACTATCGTAATTTTGCTCCCAATTTTTCAAAAATTCTGGCTCCAATTAATAACCTTTTGAGGAAAAATGTGAAGTTCAATTGGGGATCAGAATGCGAGAACTCCTTTAAGGTCATTAAAGAAGCTCTCACTTCACCGCCAGTATTAATTTATCCAGATTTTAATAAGGAGTTCACTCTCATCACGGATGCGAGCGGGGAATCTCTTGGAGCAATCCTAGAACAAGAAGGTAGGCCAGTTAGTTATGCCAGCTGCACTCTGAACCAAGCTGAGAAAAACTATTCTACCACGGAACGGGAATTGTTAGCCATTGTATGGGCTGTACGCAATTATAAATGCTACTTACTGGGAAGACATTTTAAAATCATAAATGATCATCAGCCTCTCCGAGGGGTTTTTAAGGTTAAGGACACCACATCTCGCATGGTGAGGTTCCACCAAAAACTTTCGGAGTTTGATTTTGAAATTGTCTACAAGAAAGTTAGGGAAAATGGCAATACGGATGCTCTTAGCAGAATTCCCAGAGATATAGAACAAGCGGAGGAAAAATGTGGTAAGGAATATCCATGTTGTGCAGTTACTCGAGCACAGGCTAAGAAAGATACAAATGACGGAAAAAAGAAACAAGACTCTTCTCCGGAATCCGAAGATGAATGGGAAACAATAGAGGAGAAGGAGAATAAGGAAGTAAGGCTACAAAAAAGCTCAAAGCCACAGAATGTCACTGACCCAAAAGATATCGAGGTAATAGAGAAGTAATGAGTTTGAAATAACGTGCTTTGTATCGCTCCTTCTATTTGTCCAGTTTTTGCCAGTACAACGGTCCCGAAATATACTGGAGTCTCTTTGAAATATTCAGTGAAGTCTATTTATTGTGATTAATATCAAATATCTTGCGAAAGTTCCGCGATTTTACTTTATTATTGAAATTTTGTTTTTTATACGTGAACATGTCAACCAGAAACACTAAGAATTCAGCAAAGGGTCAGCAGAGTCAACTAACACACTCTAATCAACAATGTAACACGACATCCACTCCATCATCATCTAGAGAAGGCAGTGTGGGTGCTAGCTCCAGTAATACACTTGGTGCTGACGTCATTGAAGCTATGGAGAATCGTATTATCAGTAGAAAGACCGTTGTTATTGCTGATGAGATAAAATCTCTGCAAGCTGCTCTCATGGAAAAAATGGACGCTACTCTTGGTACTTTTCGTGCCGAGCTGGATGCCTTCCGTACGATTGTTACTGATTTGGAGTGCAAATGTAAGTCTCTTGAATTGGCCAATGATGACATGCAGCGGGTTCATCGATTGAGTGATGTCTTAATCACTAACATTCCACAAGTTAGTACACTGCAACCACTAACAGTTGTCAGAAATATTTCCGACGCTATCGGGCATAAATTATCACCTTACGCAGATGCTTTTTGGTTGAAGCGGAGTCTTAGATCTGCCCATAATAAACTTAATACTGTAAGCAAGCCGTTAATCGTCAGGTTCTCCTCGAGCAACGAAAAACAAATTTTTTTACAAATATTCCTGCAACACATTAAAAAATATGGTCACCTAAAATTACAGGATATTAAGTGCGGCTTTACTTCCGATGGACGGATTAATATTAATGAAAGCCTCACTCCACTAAATAATGGAATTTTACGTTCTGCTCTTCGCCTGCGTAGTTCAGAAAACCTGCATACTGCCTTCACTAGAAATGGCTTTGTTTATATCAAACTGACGAGGGAAGATATAACAGTCCGGATAACCAGCTGTAGTCAACTGAACTCCATTATTTCAAAGTCCAGTTCATAAAATTATTGGAGTGATTTGCTAATTAATTATTGTTTTATTTGAATTATTTGAATTTTCTTGCATTGAACTTTTAGATTTATATTTTTCTGGTGAAATTTTTATTAGTTAAGTGCTAATCTTTCAGAATGAATTATAATTATATTTCTTCTTGCTCGCTCTTCTATCTGTTAAATATTTATCTTGGTTATTTTAGTTTATTTCGTAGCTTACTAGTTATAACCTTAGTGCTTGAATTTAGTTTTTTGTGTGTAAACTTCATTTTAATTACCGAGATGTCGAGAAATATATGTAGTAATTATGCGTTGCCCGCGGTCGGTATGCCTGCTGTTTCGCCTAATGGGATGGCAAACGAATATGTCGATCCATTTTAATCTATCGCCTTTGCTCAAGGTTAGATCGCTCTTCAATATCTTTAGCGCCCAAAATAATGGACTTAATAATTGCCACCTAAATGCTAGAAGCGTCAAAAATAAAGGGGATATATTACAGGAAATTTTTGTGGAATCTAAAGTGCATGCTGTGCTTGTCTCTGAGACGTGGTTGAATGAAGATATTACATCCCGTTCTATATCTCTGCCTGGATACAATATCTATCGATGCGATCGCGTCGGTCGTATAGGTGGGGGTGTTGGCCAAGTTTTTCTGTTCAGATCCCGGTGATATGTTAGAGTTTCTCTGTGTAGAATTTTACTCAAATGGTCAAACATGTATGCTGATTGCCGTCTATTGCCCACCCAGTTGTTTTAGTGAACCTATCGCTGCTAAGTTTCAAAACATCATAGCTGGTATATCAACTCACTGCAGGAATGTTATTGTTGGTGGTGATTTCAATGTTGATGTCCAGCGAGATGGGAGCTCCTCCCGTTGTTTGAAATACGTATTGCATACCTTGGATTTGAAAATCATGAACTTAGCTCCAACATATTTTAATACAGCAAATCCATCACAATTGGACCTATTCTTAACAACTGAAGTAAACTCAGCTTTACTTGTTAATCAAGTTAGTCCTCCAGATAACTTCGACCACGATTTCATCTTCTTGACTTACAGTTGATACAGTTGATACTATTTCGCGTTTTAGTACGTACTCATATCGTGACTATTATAACATAAATTATGATAACCTATTTTCTGAATGCTCGACTACGCCTTGGGCAAATGTTTTTAATTGTAGTACTGTCGATGATAAAGTAAGATGCCTAACTGAATACGTGTATTATTTATTTAATAATTTTGTTCCTATTAGAGTTTGTCGCAAGCGAAATGTGGGATGTGCTTGGTTTACTAATGAAATCCGAAACTTAATCGCGGAAAGGGACTACTTATACCACCGTTACAGGCTATCACGATCACCTGTTGATTTAAGACGTAATAAAATCGTACGTAATAAAGTCAACACTACGAAACATGCAGCCAAAAAAAGATATTTTGATTCGAAGCTTGACCCTACTGTTCCTCCTAAAAATCTTTGGGCTAACCTCCGCAAATTAGGAGTATGTGGTAAGGATTCACAACAATGTAATTTCGACCCCAACAGCTTAAACTCATTCTTCACATCTACTCAATCCTCCGCAAATGGTTGTCCTGAATTAATATCTAACTTAGACAGAGAGTCTGAGTCGCATATTGGCGATGGGTTCTCATTTAGGTGTGTCGATGTGTCTGAGGTATCCGAGGCTATAAATAAAACCAAATCGTCTGCTACAGGTTCTGATAATATCCCACCAAAATTTGTCAAAATTATTCTGCCGTTTATTCTACAAGCCTTGACACATGTCTTTAATGCATGTTTAACTACATCGCAATTTCCAGTGCTCTGGAAAAGTGCTGTTATCCTACCAATTCCCAAGTCCCGCAAGTGTACTGAATTCAAAGATTTTCGCCCGATCAATCTACTTTGTTTTTTCAGCAAGGCTCTCAAAAAATTAATGAATGATCAAATTACCACATATGTTAACCACAGAAATTTGGTAACCTGCTGGCAGTCCGGTTTTCGACCAAGGCGTAGCTGTGTATCTGTATCTGATATTTCTGAGGCACTAGACAAAGATCATATGACCATATTAGTTCTCCTTGACTTTAGTAAGGCATTTGATCCCATCAATCATGACCTGCTCCTCTTCAAACTGCGTCAACACTTCAATTTCTCAATCACAGCTATCAAATTGATAAGAAATTTCCTATTCTCCAGAACCCAGTCTGTCAAAGTTTGTGACATTCTTTCATCATCCCTAACTCTCAGCTGTGGCGTGCCTCAAGGTTCCGTTCTCGGACCACTTCTATTTTCGCTTTACATTAATGAACTACCCACGGAACTTCTTGATGCATCAGTTCATCTGTATGCTGATGATGTTCAGATATATTAAGATAAGCCAATTGGGCTAATTGAGGACTGTGTTGAGCGGTTAAATGACGACTTGGTTAGAATTGGTGAATGGGCCAAACGTAATCAGCTTATACTCAACCCCAAGAAGACCACTTGTATGCCAGTATATCGAAGAAGCTAGGACGTTTCAGACTTATCTCCAATCAAGGTAAACAACACCATCGTACCTTATGTCAATTCTGTTAAGAATCTTGGCGTTGAGTTAAATAGCTCCCTCACTTGCTGTAATCATGTCTCTAATACGATTAGAAAAATTTATTCCTGTCTGAGAATGTTGAGATTTTCTGCCAAAGTTTTGTCCCGTCAAATGCGCATGGTACTCTCAAAAGCTCTTATATTACCACACTTCAGTTTTGGAAGTTTAATTTTTCCGAAACTCGATTCACAATGTCAGCGCAAGCTAACAGTGGCTATTAATGACACTGTTCGATTTGTTCACGGTTTACCCAGAACATCTCATGTGTCACCTTACACTAACTCATACCTAGGTTGTACACTGGATGTGTATCTTATGGAAAGAAGATTAAAATTTTTATATAATTTGGTATATTCTAAGGAGCCTGAATATCTGTATGATCGTACTCAGTTCCTAGGTTCATCACGGCACCGCAACCTTTTATTGCCTAACTTTCGAACTCAAATTGGCGAGCGTTCTTTCTTTGTGCAGGTTATACGCAAATGGAATAGTCTACCCACTAGCGTTCAAAGAGCTAGTTCCGCTGATATATTCGGCAGGCTTTTGACTTCGATCCACTTACCTTGAATTCTATATTTTTCTTGATAGTATAAAGTGGGCGCGCGTTTTTGCTTTGGTACTCTACGTCTCGGTTTTTCTCTAATTTAGCTTTTTCAGTCTATAATTTTTATTTTAGATTTAGATGTTTCAGTAAGCAATATTCATTTGTTCTTCTTTTTTTTTCTCACTGTATTTTTATATATATATTTAATGTATACTACTTCTTGTATCTCTTTCCTTACAATTTGCATTGCTTATTTCTTTATGCATTATTAGAGTTAGTTAAATATTCCGACATTGTTAGCCTGAATGTATGTACTACTATAAGATCTTAAAATCTTTTGTACAAAAATGATAAATAAAGTTAAAGTTAAAGTAATACTGAAAGATTTTCATGACTCGCGATTCGGAGGGCACTTTGGGCGAAATAAAACCTTGGAAAGAATAAAGAGGTTCTATCGTTGGAAGGGCATGAAGAAGGACATCGCCAAACATGTCGGGTGTTGTGCGAAATGCCAGAGAAATAAACAATCCAGGGCGATTAAAATGCCGTTAGTGGTAACAGAAATTTCAGAAAAACCATGCGACAAGGTATACGTAGACTTAGTGGGGCCGTTGCCTACTAGTCATAATGGTAACAAGTATATTCTCTCCATGATGAATGATCTGAATAGATTTGTTGACTTTGTGGCCATACCAAACCAAGAAGCGAACACCGTAGCGCAGGTCTTGTTCGAGCAAATCCTTAGCCGTTACTCATTACCCAAACAGTTAGTAACTGATCAAGGAGCTAACTTTACAGGCGAAGTGTTAAAGGCTCTTTGCAAAATGCTTAAGATAAAGAAACTGCAAACCACCGCCTATCACCCACAGTCCAATGCGGTAGAGCGGCAACATTCTACGTTAGTTAACTATTGTAGACCGGGAACCCCAGAGCTGGGATAACTTTTTGAGGACAGCAGCTCATACTTACAATAGCACGGTACATGCTGGTACAAAGCTAACACCCATGGAAACTCTTTTCGGATTTGTATCAGAAATCCCTAGCAACTTACAGCATAAACCTGAACCGGTGTACAACACTGATAAGTATCATTCGGTGTTGCGGTTCAAGTTACAAAAAGCGTTTGAACTGGCCAGGGAAAACTTACTCAAAAGCAAGCTATCTGCGAAAAGGTATTATGATAAGACAGCCAGGCCAGAAGCCATACATGTGGGGGATAAAGTTCTGGTGAAAGATTTAGCTCGAGTGGGGAAGTTATCTTCAATTTTCAAAGGCCCTTACGTAGTAATTTACACTCATAGTCCTGAGAACGTTACTATCCTTCAAGAAAAAATCTCAAGAGGATTCACATGAATCGATTGACGAAATATAATGAATAGTTTCAGCATAAAATTGGATCATTTCAGAAAGACGGAAGCCTAAACGGAGTGCAGCACGCGGCAATAATTTTGGAATTGGCGGAATTGGCGGAATTGGATTAATTAATTAATTTAATTATTTTTTTTCTCTTATTCCTCTTAGTTTGTTTCTTTTATTACAGAATATAAACACGTACAAGACTAACACGGATTCATAAAGAAGATTACGCTACGAAGGGCGAGAAGATAAGGCAGTCAATCTAAAGGAATAGTAAGTATAGTGAAAAAAAAAATATAAGAAAGGTTGAGAAGGAATTAAAATTAAAATTAAAAGAAAGTAATACCAAAAAAGAGGAAGAGATAAAGACAATTTAAATAAGAAATTTGAAAAAAATAATTGATTTGCAAAAGAAGTAAGATATTTAAAAGAGAAGTAAAAAAAAACAAGACAAGTCAAGTCATAGAACCAAGATTTAAAGATGAAAACTTAAAGTATATAGATTTGGAAGAAATAAGAATAAGGGTTGCCATAGATTAGCATAGGGTTTAGTTATCAAGATGAAAGCAGTTATAACGGTAATATTTGCACTCATCACCTTGCTGGAGGCAGAGAAAACAGGCTATAATATCCAACCGATACCCCATACAGGAGTGTTGTTCGAGCATCTTGGAAAAGTCAACCTCTACAACAAGCACTAGACTATCCTGTTCAATGTGGAAATGCCGGATATAACAGAGGACTTGGAATTTGAAAATAATTGCACTAACCTAATTACGGAGTTATGTTTGGAGGTGACACACGACGGAATAGTATCCAGGTGCACCATAGCGGCCAAGGAGATAAGAAGTTCGGTCTCGAAAATTAAGAGACAAAACGAGGAACTGCTACACCATACCCAGTGTGAATCACCACGACGAAGCAGACGTTCAATTTTTGATGGATTAGGATCAACATTCAAATACCTTTTCGGGACAATGGATCATGCAGACTCAGAACAGATACATGCAGCCCTAGATGATCTTAGTGGAAAAGAGAACCGAACCTTCACTCTGTTAAAGGACCAAATAACGGTCATTAAGTCTACATTTGACGTATTCAACGCTACCAGAGGTCAAACGGTAGCAGAACGAGAGGAGCTAGGTAACAAATTATATCTGTCCGTAAGGCGATCCTGGGCAAGATACTGGAGATAAAGAATGACCGACTTAAGCCGGCATTCCTTGACTACAGTGCCAGACCAGGATGGCTAGTTCTCACCTGCTCTGACAAGGCTACCTCGGAGTGGCTAAAGCAGATAGTGGGTGAGATAACACCATGGGAAAATGCCAAACTAAGGGCTGTAGAGGTATGTGATATTCCTCGTGCAAAGATCCTAGTTGGCTATTTCCCTGAAAGCACAGAGATGCCTGCTGACGAGTTACTGCGTTACGTAGGTGCCCAAAACCATGAGCTCAAAGTAGCTGAGTGGAAGGTCTTAAGGAAAGTGACTGAAGGAGTTGTCTCACAGGTCACTCTCTCAGTGGACCACTGCTCGGCGGAAAGGCTCAAGAAGTTAAGCTTTAAGATTAACTTCCTTTTTGGGCAGGTACAGCTTAGGCCGAAAGGAGACCTAAAACTGCAAAAGGAGCAAGGAAAAACAGCAGAGGTCAACCCAAAGGCTGAAGCATCCTAGACTGCACTTCGGCCATCTGGCCTAGCAGCTGCGGTCGCCTCAACCTCGGGCAAAAGCCTCGAGAGTAATACTGGAGCTCCTGAGAAAATGGAAGTGGCTGAACCATAGCCAACAAGGGCGATACCCCAAATGGGTACCCCAAAAAAGGTCAAAAAAAGCCACAACTACCAGTGGACTTAACAACCCGGTAATTGTGACACCCTCAACACCAGAAAGGGGCAACAGGCTGACCAGTATTGCTGGGGAGCAGGCAGTGGTTAAATTAAAACCGCCCGGCAAACCCACATGTTGTATAGCTAAAATTGCTAAAAAAAAATAATAATAATAATTATAACTTGTCTAATTTCATGCATAAGTATAAGCTAATCATGCTTAAAACATGGTTAGCTTATCTCTCTGCAAAGCGAAAAAATTGCCATCAGCAATTTCGTCACATTCCTTTGCAACATATAAAAATATTTTCCCACAAAACGACTTGGGAAAAATAAAAGTTTTAAATTTCAACCCAAGTCGTTTCGATAGAAAAATAGCCCCACGATAAATCTTGCCTTCAGTAAGATTTGTCGTATATACGATATGTATGTACATATATACATACATACATATCGGGCGCATGAAAATTTTACGCCGGTGAAGTCTGAAACGATCAAGTCTTCACCGAAAAAAGCTCCTATCAGCAAATTGTCACGAGCTGCATACATTGTGATCGCAACAATGTGTGCACGATAGCACGACGATGGTTGGATATTTATGAAAATATCAAATTTCAATTCCAACCATCGTTCGTCGCGATAATTCTGGGCATGTTTAAATATTGTAACACCAACTGTGTATCACTAAATAAAAGCCCTGCAGATTGCAAAAAAAAGCAGATAAAGGCCAGAGGCACGCCTAGTGACAGTGAGTACCCTTTTGAATTGATATATAACCAAATTGGTTGTAGTATACAACAAAATTGGCGCAGCCGGTAGGATTGAGGAAGCTTGATCTAGTCAAAAGGATCGTAAAAGCTTGAAAAGCCTTAATCCTTCGAACCTAAGGGGTCCCATTGACTAAGCCACTCAGGCCAAGTTACCCCCAACACTCGGGTAGATACCATCTCTAGGCGCCTCTGCTCCAGGCGGGCAAGCGTTCACCCCAATTAGTGCACAGGCACCACCGAGGGATAAAAGTGAACCGTCCAAAGAACGAAGTGGAAAACATTCAAAACTCCCCCAGAAGGACGAATACAGATCAGCCAGGACACAGCTCGATAAGCAGCCTGTAGTTTCAGGCAACGATCCTGAGTTGAAGAGGAAATCGAAGACGGCTCATAAGCCCCCTTTTAAACTAGATCCAGGGGAAGTTAAGACGGCCCAAGGCCCCCCCAGCTGCAAAAGTAAGCCGAAATCAACCGACAAAGGATTCAGAGGGAACTCTCAATCACAGCAAAGGGACCTAAGCAGGCAAGGAGCCCCCCTTTCACCAAACAGTGCATCATATGCCAGCCGACAATCCTGCTCTACCTCAGCAGGAAACAGACACAGCAGCGAGGGAAAACTCTCCATCTTTAGCCGACGCGGGATCAGCCCCCGGTGCAAAAATACAGCACCCCGGTGAAGGTACAGCATCTGCTGCTGAATTTTGCCCAACAGGACCTCGACTTCGAAGCGGAACCGTTCTGCCAGGTCCGAATAGTCAAGTAAGTTAAGATAAGTTTTTAAATAAATTATACGAGAGAGCGCGGGAATCGGATAAACTGACGATTACCCATTGTGACGCCTTAGTTCACAAATTAAAAACAGAGCGTGAGACCAGGCTCGCCAAGTTAAATACCTTAAAGGAAAAAACAATAAAGTTCCGAGAGGAACTAGAACAGTTTTCCGAATCTCGACTCTCACTCAGTTTAGATCTAGAGAAGAATAAGAGTGTTAGGTTAAGTGAGAGTGATAATGATAGTGACGGTGAAGTAGCTGAACCAACTCCCGAACCTGCTGATCGATTGGCTCGAAAATGATGGACTACACAAGGGTATCTAAGCTCACATCTCAACTCGTCCCCTTATTTTCGGGTGAAAATACCCCACAAATAGGACGTGAGCTACAGACCTTCATCGGCTGCTGCAAGCAAACTATGCAGTGCCACGATGAAGAAAAGGTGGCTTCCCTACAGGTTCTCCCCACAAGATTAAGAGGTGATGCATATCAGCTATTCGCTTCAGACGTCCCTACTTCATTCACTGAGGTAGAGGAACGTTTGAACAGAACATACCTTCCCCGTGAGACTTACCAAGAATTGGTGAATAGATTGATCACCACACGCCAGAACCCGTTGGAATCTCTCACTGCTTTTGCTACAAGGTTGAGGCAGCTGTTGACGATCTGCAATGAGGCTGCGACACAAAAGTATGGAGCTGAGGCAGTCCCGGCTGTGAAGACACAGCTAATGGACTTCGCCAATAATGCTCTTAAAAGTGGAGTAACTAATCCACATTTGTGTAAATATTTACTCACACAGGGAGAAGGTGACTTAGAAGCATTAATTCAAAAAGCCCTGGAAATGGAGAAATTACAGCAAGGTGCTACATTCGTCCAGAGTCCTCTGGCACAAGCCCCTCCAATGGCTCCAGTAGACCCAGATTTACGAGTGAGAGATTACTATAGAGCTCCTTACTATCAAATGCCATCTACACCTATGTTCGCATCACCTCGAGCCACAAACCCAAATCAGTTTTCACGCAACGTGAATAACCCAGGTTCATCACAGTCAAGACAAAGACCATTTACAAACACTGATGCTAGAAAATCGGACACAGATGCACTGGTCCGTAACATCACGTGTAATTTCTGCCAGCGAAAAGGTCATACGTATACAGATTGCCTTAAGCGCAAGAACACCCCTTTATGCTCAAACTGCAAAATCTATGGACATGACGTCCGTGATTGCAGAAAAACACAACAAACGCAACAGATTGTTCCTCCACGCCTCTCCAACAGATCTACACAAGAACACCACAATACGAAAAGTCCTCAAGTCTTCAATATAAGACTCAAATGCACCTTTTGTGGTCGCCGAGGACATGCAGACGAAGATTGCCGCCAAATGAAAAAATGGGAAGCCCGGAGTCAGGGAAACGACATGCAGTCGACCCAAAACTCCCCGGCTCTACTTTAAACCCACAACGCAAATCAAAAGGGTCACCTCAAGCGCCCGAATCCGGTGTCCCTACAGTGAAACTTCCACTGGATATAAACCTTAACGGCCATACAAAACTAGTAGTGGACACTGGCACTGAGGTTAGTATTATTAAGAAAAGAGCAATTAAAGACCTCAATATAATTAATTCCAATGAGGCATGCACTTTACAGACCCCCTTTGGAACCGGAAAGACATTGGGAAATTGTAAGGGCAATTTCAATTTTAAAAATAAAATTCCCTACAAGTTTCAGGTGGTACAAAACCTGCCAGGTCTTTCCGATGACGGCCTATTAGGAAACGATTTCCTATCAAACAATTGTAATGTTGAAGGCCCAAATAAAGCACTCAAGTTTCCTTGTACGGAAACAAATCCCGAAGAGTTTACTGTGCCCTTGTCATGCAAAACGGACAAGCTGTATTCCAGAAAGGCAGTCGAAGTGAGGCCACTTGCAGAAAAGATGGAACCTAAACAGGTTAAGCTATCTACATGCAGTGTCTCCAAGGCATCTCAAAAGAGTAATGCTGGCTGCCAGGTTCAACAAAAGCGGACGGAATGCGAAAACAGCTGTCTGGGTGATCAAGAAACCTACGAAATGAGGCAGCATCTGGTTACTTTAGAGGAACCAATATGCATACCTGCTAGGTCACAAATTATCACCACAGTCCCGTTGCGAGTGAAGGAAGAAATGCTCTGTCTATCAAAAGAGATAGGCGATGGAGTCTTCCTGGCCAACAGTTTACTCCCTACTGGGAAACAAACAATGCTAGTTGCCATACTCAATATTAACAATTTCCAAGTAGTCATCAACAGTTTATTATTACAACTGCTCCCTATACATGACTACGCCGTCATCCCAATAGGAGAAGACACTGATACACAACACGTTCTCAAGCCGAATAAATCGCAAGCGAGTAACACAAACATCAGTGAGCTTCCCAAGGCGGAACAGAAGTCAAACAAGACTTTCTCATCAAAAATACCTAGATATAAGTTACTAACGAGGCCCAAGAGCCACATACAAGACACGTGCGAGCTCAGAAAGACCCTAATAGAGGCAATAATGACTCCGCCGTCCAATAAAATAAGTTATAAAAATTTTACATGGCCCCATATCCAAATTAAAGATGCGAGCGAGCTCCAGAAGCCGACAAGCAAAATGCAGCTGACTCCTCCATCCAATATACCTAGCTGTATGATAACCACAAGGATAAGAAGCCCAACAACAGATGCGTGTGGGCTCAGTAAGACCTATTCTCAGGCAAAGATGACTCCACCACCCAACAAAGTAAGTGTTAAGAAACCTCCGTGGCCCAAGAGCCCCATCAACAGTGCGTGCGAGTTCAGTAAGACCTATTTAAAGGCAAAGTCGACTCCACCACTTAATGAAATTAGTTTTAAGAATAAAAAGTAGCCCAAAAGACGCGAGCGAGATTCGTGAGACCTCATTGAAGGCAAAGTTGGCTCCACCGTCAAACAGTATTACGAGAACAAATTTTCCACGGCCCATAAGCCAAAATACGAAAGCGTGCGAGTACTTGGACCAATGTAATCGTGAAACGATTGAAGTCTTGATGCTATTGAGTGAAGGTATCACAAGCGTGTCGCCTGGATCACGTCGGGGTCACCAAAATGTTTATTAAGCGACCCATTCTTTTATCAGCCGCTGTGGATGTTGATTTGTCAGGGTACAATACCGTGACACTGATGAAATTGATGCTTAGGTGCAATACCTATGCATCTAACTAAAGCGATGTAGGGAAGAATAACAAACGCAGTTTTCACTTTGAATTATTAAACCATTATGTCCCCATGGGGGTTCAATTTATTATCTATATAAATTATATAGCCATCACACAGGTATGATGACCATATTCCCACACTCCAAATCGAGTTTGGAAACAAACAGGAAATTATATAATATTTTCACATTTTAATTCATATTTTTACGACCGAGCACAAATTTTCACCTGCGTAAGCATTTATTATTTTTAATGCAGAAATTTTCTCACCGCGAATCAAACGGCTCCGATAACAAGAACTTTTGCAGGTAAAAATTGTGTGCTCGTAATTAGATCTATGGAAAAACAAAGTTTCAGCAGAATTTTATTATCTTGTGTGAATTACTTATGGTTGGCTATTAGAAATTAGTTTCATTTTAGAGTTAAATTTCAAAATTTGCAATGAATTCTGCTGTGTAGATTATGAATATAATTCATAATAAAAATGTTATGATATCTTAAGGTATATCTATGGCTATTGATGATGAGTTTGAACATCCTCCCCCTCGTTGGACTATTAGTTCAACCATCGTCTTCGTGTATGCTGACTGTAAACATCTGAGGGGGTGTTTGACGCGGTCTCGGAGTTGGGCTGTTTACTTTATGGCGGTTGAGTCTTTTCTTCACACATCTGTAAAGTATGCTGATACCAATAATGGTTCCCAGAATTAAGGCTACGTATCCTAATGTAAATTGATGAATATCTATTGCTTTTAAGTCCTTTGGTAGCCTTTGGGTCTCCTTTAGTTCGATGATCCTTTGCTGTAACTGGGTAAGTTCGGCCTGATGATTTCGAAATTGAATTGGTGTGTAGGATAGGTCTGCCAGTTGATCGGATGATATGAAATCCGTGATATTTACAGTTGGCATGAATGAGGCTCGAAGTGTGCTGGGATAGACATTGTGCGATTGGAGAGTAACAAGTTCTTGCTTCACTGCGCAGTTGGCTTGAATTTTCAAAATTCCGGAACCTTCCAGGATTTGTTGAATTACATCTGTTCCACAGACTACGTTTATGGTGGTTCTATCCTTTGTTGCGTAAATCCATTGATTAGGATTATATAGTTGAATCCACTTGGGGATATTTTCAGCATTCATTGTTCGACAGCCAGGTGATGGTGGTAGATGATTCATGAAGCTCATTTCGCAGGATGTGATATTTGCCCCCTTTCGGTAGATTGGATGCTTCTGTTTGCATATGTGGGAAGCTTCGCCAAAACTTACGCAAGTGTTCAGTTCTTCTTCGCTGAGTGGGTAGTATTGATCGCGGTGCAAATTAACTTCTATAAAATCAGTTGAAGGCTTGATAGCCACCATGGTGTTGTTTACTGCTACGGGAACGGGAATGATGCGGAATAGTTCGAATTGTTCAAATGCGAACAAAGGTAATTTTATTCTAAATATAGCATATCTTGCAGTCATCCGGCCTTCTACTGTCATCAAGTTATAGAGTTTAAGCAGATTGTCCCTTTGTCCAGGTAGTCTGAGGCTGGATGGCAAGTGATCTTTGACCGTAGCCAAAGCTTCTTTTAATTGCTTCGGAGTAAGAAGTTGAGGGTTGATTTTTCCGTGGTGGGTAGCCATTAATACATCAACAATGGCAGTCTGCGCGTATCGAAAACTTGAAGACATTAAAGTTATCTGTAACGCTAGTGATGTGAAAAGCTCGGATAATTTCTGCTGATGTAGCGCTTCGGTGATATTGTGGACATAGTTTGTTATTTGGTCAAGATGAGCGTCTACTTCTTTAAATTGATTTTGGATATTGTCCTCATCTCTTTTCAGTATATTTGTAGTTGATTCAATTATGGAAGTCTGATTTTTGACTAAGTTTAGGAGATGTTCTTCATTAATTCTAACCTTGTCAATAGTGAGAGCCATTTTCCTGCATATTCGGAGTCGAGCACCCCGAAAAGAGAGCTAGCCAAATTACCCACAATATTTAACGGTGCTCGTGCAATTCTTTACCGAGGTGTTGCGACTAATAGCTCATTGCTGTTGCTAAGGTCCTCCTGTAGTAGTGCCGCCTGCCTTGTGATCACCGAGCAGTAGGTTTTATCTACTAGAAGGTCGCATGCGGTGTGTAGCTTATGAATGCCGCCTTTTATGGATTGGTACTCCTTCCAATAGCCTTTCATATCATAATATACCACTAGGTTCCACTCGTTGGAGATTAGATGGGTTGATCCTAGACTCTCGAAATGGATTCCCGGCTGCGATACGAATGGTACTATTTGTACTGGTGGATTTCCAAGTATGGGCATAATAAGGCATGTTAGTAAAAATGCGCTCAGTGCTGAGTTCTGAGATGATCGTCTTTTTTTGGCAGGAGTGGACTCAGAATGCTGATCTCTTTCATTGTCTCTTGACGGTCTTGATGATTCTTCCGTGCTCGGGTTCGATTGTTGATTATCCTCAGTGTCTATTGGTAGTGGTGCCAATTTATGTATTGGCCTTCTCATGATTCCAGAAGTAGTTTTAACATCAGCAACTCGCACAAGGCCGTCATTTCCCTTGACAATCTGAGTAATTCTTCTGATCTGCCATTTGAGAGGTGGTAAATTGTCTTCTTTTACTAACACCATCATTCCGGGATGAGCATTCTGGGATGGCCGCTTCCATTTATGTCTGTGTTGCAAGTCGCATAGGTACTCATTTGACCATCTACGCCAAAATTCTTGTTTGACGTGTGAGACCAGCTTCCATCTTTGCACTAAACTCATTTTATGCTCGCTTGAATGTGGGTCGACGATTGCTGTTAGAGGCTCTCCGATTAGAAAATGTCCTGGTGTTAATGCCGTCAAGTCCTTAGGATCTGATGATAATGGAGTGATTGGCCTTGAATTTAAAATTGCCTCGATTTCAGTTGCTGCTGTTGACAACTCCTCGTAAGTCAGAGAGGCTGATGCTAGAGATTTTTGTAGCAGTGTCTTTGCTGACTTTATTGCAGCTTCCCACAGACCACCAAAATGTGGGGCACGTGGTGGAATAAAATGAAACTCTATTCCTTTTTTGTGACACAATGACGAAATCTTTTCTTGAGCTTCACTGGGATATAATATGTCTTGGAGCTCCTCGATTCGGTTTCTTGCTCCCACAAAATTGGTGGCGTTATCACAGTACAGATCCTTGCAATAGCCTCGTCTGGCGTTGAAACGTTTAAGTGCGCCAAGAAAACCATCTGTGGTTAAGTTACTGACAACTTCAACATGAGTTGTCTTTGTGGCAAAGCAACAGAACACTGCCAAGTAAGTCTTTTGAGGATGTTTTCCCCTTAACTTATAATGTGTCCAAATTGGACCACAGAAGTCTACTCCAGATCTTATGAACGGTCTTGCTGGTTGTACCCGGGCCGAGGGAAGATTTCCCATGAGCTGGGTCAGTAGCTTAGGTTTCATTCTGTTGCAGCGAATGCAATTCTGTACAATTGATCTAGCAATTGTCTTTCCCTTGACTGGCCAGTACCTTTGTCGGGTGATTGCAAGTAATGTTTGTGGACCAGCATGTAGATTGTCGATGTGGATGTCAGTCATTATTAACTTCGTTAAATGATGAGAATACGGCAGCAGCATGGGATGTTTTGCATCGTACGACAAATTGGAGTGTTCCAATCTGCCCCCTACTCTGATGAGTCCGGTTTCGTCGTCAAGAAATGGGGCTAGGCTACTTAAGGGGCTACTATTATTGATGGTTCCAGTTTGATTCAATTGACTCAGGTCTTCTGGGAACCCTTCATGCTGTATTTCCTTCAGAATGAAGATGAGTGCTCTGTTCAATTCTTCGGTTCTTAAAGAGCCAGTGTGTCTCGTTTGTCGCGCACGTTTTCTTGCATTATGAGCGAATCGCAGAGTATATCCGATCACCCTTTGGAGCCTTCTGAATGAATTACCATGATTGATGGTGCTGATGAGTGATGACCATATGTTGCTTGCAGTGAGTACTACTTTGGACCTTTTTCTCTCTAAGTCAACACTCACTTTCGAATATTTGGGGGGGCCAATATCCCTCTGATCCATGCAGGAACGGAGGGCCATAGAACCACATACTGCAATTTGCTAATTTTTCTGCGAGCTTTCCGCGTGACACAATGTCGGCAGGATTATTACTGGACTTAACATGACGCCATTGCTCTATATCCGATAACCTTTGAATGCTGGCAACCCTGTTAGCCACAAAAGTGTTGTAAGATGAAGACTCAGAATAGATCCAAGCAAGCACAATTTCTGAGTCTGTCCAGAAGTATGTTGGTATGTTGTGCAGTCTTAGGTCTCTTGTAACCCGTTGAACTAACTGAGCAGCTAATTTTGCGGCACATAATTCCAGCCGAGGAAGTGTTACAGTTTTGATGGGTGCTACCTTGGACCTTGCGCATAATAGTCGTACAATTACAACACCATCTTCAGATATCGACCTGATGTAGATCGCGGAGCCATATGCCTTTTCAGATGAGTCGGAAAATGCATGGATCTGTGTGGACCGCGGCTGTTGATTTGAAAATACATGTCGCGGGACTTTGATATCGTTAAGCGCCTTGAGTCCTTCACGAAATATGAGCCAATTAGTGTGCATTTCTAATGGTAAGGCTGCGTCCCAGTCCAATTTAAGTGTCCACAGCTTTTGTATGAACAATTTTGCAGTCACTGTGACAGGATTTACCAATCCGAGGGGATCAAAAATGTGAGCAGTGTCCGATAATACTGATCGTTTTGTAACCCTTTTACTGTCACTCCATGTTGTGTTTATGGAAAATACATCAGATTTCGGAAGCCAAGTTAAACCGAGAGTCTTTATATGACCTTCAGTTGCTTCAGTGAAGTCCAGTTGTAGCTCGATATCTTCTTCCGGAATTCCTTGCAGTAATTGCGGGTGGTTCGCGCACCACTTCCGGAGGTTGAAACCTCCTGATTGAAGAAGTTCTTTTAGCTGCCTTTGAATTTCCTTTGCTTCAGATAAACTATTGGAACCAGTCATCACGTCATCAACATAAAAATCTCTTCTGAGAGTTTCTGATCCTAGTGGGAATCTTGCCTTTTCTGCTTCCGCTAGGGATTCTAAGCACTTTGTTGCTAGGAAAGGAGCAGCTGTCGTCCCGTATGTCACAGTTCGAAGTTTGTAATAATTTATGGGTTTATTTGGATCTTCCCTCCATAAAATGAGTTGGAATATTTGATCTTTATCATCTAAACAAACTTGCCGATACATTTTCTTTATATCGGCAGTAAAAACGAATCTCGGCAGCCTGAATCGTAACAGAACGGAGAACAATTCGTCCTGGATAGTAGGCCCCTTGTACAGGATGTCGTTGAGTGAAATGTTTGATGACGTTTTCGCGGATGCATCGAATACTACTCGGAGCTTAGTGGTACTGCTATCCGGTTTTTTGACGCAATGATGTGGCAAGAAATAGTGTGGCTTACTTATTTCAAGAGGATTGACTTGGTCCATGTGGCCTAGCCTGATGTATTCCCGAATAAAGTCAGTATACTGTGCCTTGAGGATAGGTTGCCTACCAAGTTTCCGTTCCAATGATAAGAATCTATTAAGTGCAATGGTTTTTGATTCCCCCAATGCCTTGGGATTCTGTGAGAAGGGCAGCCTTACTATGAACCTTCCTTCTTGGTTTCTCTTCATATTTTGCTTAAAATGATTTACGCATCGCTGTTCTGAAATTGTAATGTTGTTTTCTTCATATGCTGAATCAACTTCTTCCAATTTCCAGAATTTTTCTATTTGTTGTTCAGTCCTTTCATCCTCACTACAAATGCCACATGTTAAAGTATTTGGGGATTTTCCGTCAACCTTTCCAGATACCACCCATCCAAACACTGTATTCTGTAAGGTTGGTAAGTTGTCTGCCAACCTTATTTGACCAATTGACATGATTTGACAATATATTTCTGCTCCGATCAGGAAATCGACTCGACTTGGTCGTTGGAATTGCGGATCGGCCAGTGACACATTGCAGGGAATCGGCCAATCTGTAGTGTCTACTAGTTGCGTTGGTTGATGAGAGGTGATCCTGGGTAAAACAAAGGCTTCCAGTCTGCTACAAAATCCATTTGTTCTTGACTGTAATAGAACATTGACTCGTTTTTGTGTGTGTTGCTTGCTTTGACGTTTTATTTAATCCAAGTTCTTTAACTAATTTCTCTGTCACGAAATTTAGCTGCGATCCGGAGTCCAGAATGGCTCTACACTCCACGGTTTTGCCCTCATGATTTACGAGTTTGATAAGTGCAGTGCCCAAGATGACGTAACCTCTCTTTTGGCGAGTGCCGTGTATTGAGAGTGTGGTTGCATTCTCTTTAAATATGGGCACAGTCTCTTGAGGCGAATTGACGACTTCTTCCTTGACCTTCAATTGTGTATTTGTGTATAATGGCTGGCTCTTCTTAGGGACTGGAGTTGACACCTTCTCTAGGTGCACCAAAGTGTTATGCATTTTTGAGCACTTAGAACATCCTCTTGAAGTACATTGCGATGCACAATGTCCAGGCTTGAGACAGTTCGTGCACAAGTTGGTCTTTCTAAGGAAGGTCAGTCGACGGTATGGCTGTATTCGTAGAAATTCTTGACACGCGAACAGCAGATGATTCCCCTTGCAAAACATACATTGTTGAGTAACCTTGGCGATAGAAGTAAGTGATTTCGCTGAAAGTCTCCCTTGATACTTTTCGGGGCTTCTGGCTTTACTTCCCAAAGCTTCTAGTGATTGAAATCGTGTTTCCAAAAAATCTAGAAACTCTTTTATGGGCTGCAGCCTTTTTGGATGGGACAATGACTGCTCATATAATCCATGAGTGGTTTTATCCAGCTTTCTAGATAACAGATAAAACAGCAAAGGATCCCAATTGGTGGTATTGATTCCAAGGTTTTCTAATCCCAATAGGCATTCTTGGGTGGTGTCATGAAGTGATTTGATTGCAGCTGAACTTTCGGACATTATGTTCTGTTGAGTCAGTAGTTTGTTCAATAATGCCGTGACTAACAGCCTATGGTTGTCATAGCGGTTTTTTAACATTGTCCAGGCAGCGACGTAATTCTCATCAGACAAGCTTAGATGGCAAACAAGTTTCTCAGCTTCCCCGGTTAAATGTGATTTCAAATACCACGTTTTTTGACAAGCCCCTATGGCTTGATTATGAACCATTTGATTAAAAAGGTCATAGAATTGCCGCCATTTTAAATAGTCCCCATCGAAGTTGGGCAAGGTTATCTTTGGTAGTTTCATTATTGAACTGGATTACGTCGCGGTATTCGAAATAGCCGAGGACAACATGGATAACTTTTCTGAAAGTTGTATTAGCGTTTCTTGTACAAGTTCCTCCAAGTTAAAGTAATCAGCAGAATTAAAGCCGTGACTAGTTGGATCATCGGTGAGCTCGCACATACTTTGATGAAACGTCTCAATTTGATTCCAATAGCGCGTAATAGTTGATATTTTTGCTTCGCATGCCTGCTTCGAGATGTGCTGATTATCTTCGCTGAGCCTTGTTAAAAGTCGACGCAGAGATTCGATTATTGCTTTCTGTTTCCTTACCACCTTTGCTACATCTTCTGCTGCATTAATATTATTTTGAGATGGTTGAGATTCGGCATTGTTCTCTTCCCCCGTTTTGTGCACCTCCGTGGTTTGTGAACTGCCACCGGATTCTGGACATTTCTCTAATCGTTCCATTATTTTTCTTAAGAACGTTAGATATTGTGCTTGAATCTTCTCAAAGTAATTTTTAGCGAAGTAGGGATTATCCTTGTTCTCAGCTTGCAATTCGCTGAGTTGATTGTCGTTCTTGACAAACTGGGTCCATTGCTCACCCAGATTCCGCTTATATTTGTTTGTGACTTCAGATGTTCTACGAGCTATCTTTTCTTTGCCGAAATTTTCGAAAAGCTGCTGAATGGCCTTTTCTATGCTGCCTTGGGTTGCCACTAATTTATCTATTGTAGTGGCTTCTTCATGAAGTTCGGATAGTTTCTCCTTAAATTGATTCGAGTACCTTTCAAAAATTACTCTTATGGCTTCGTAGTAGTCTTTGGTGAAATAAGCATGCTGGAGTTGATCTCCGTATTGCTGTCTGATGTCGCTGTCTGTTTCCTCGAAGGAATCCCAGGCTTCTTCCAACAGCCCTAGCTTCTGCTGGTAATACGCAGAAGTCTTGAAACTGGGAGGATCATTTCTGTAATTTTCGATGATTGCCTGGATTTGCTTTCCAATTTGCTCTTGTTGAGCGGACAATTTCTCCATTGTGACGGCAATTGACTCTATTCTGAATTCAGCACAGTGATGATAACCAACTTGCCAGGATCGCGCCTCCTTAGTTGCGAGGATTGGACCTTTTGTGCAATAATTGTTGATTAGATTTACGTATCACAAGCGTATCGCCTGGATCACGTCTCTTCAGCGTGAAACGATTGAAGTCTTGATGCTATTGAGTGAAGGTATCACAAGCGTGTCGCCTGGATCACGTCGGGGTCACCAAAATGTTTATTAAGCGACCGATTCTTTTATCAGCCGCTGTGGATGTTGATTTGTCAGGGTACAATACCGTGACACTGATGAAATTGATGCTTAGGTACAATACCTATGCATCCAGCTAAAGCGATGTAGGGAAAAATAACAAACGCAGTTTTCACTTTGAATTATTAAACCATTATGTCCCCATGGGGGTTCAATTTATTATTTATATAAATTATATAGCCATCACACAGGTATGATGACCATATTCCCACACTCCAAATCGAGTTGGGAAACAAACAGGAAATTATATAATATTTTCACATTTTAATTCATATTTTTACGACCGAGCACAAATTTTCACCTGCGTAAGCATTTATTATTTTTAATGCAGAAATTTTCTCACCGCGAATCAAACGGCTCCGATAACAAGAACTTTTGCAGGTAAAAATTGTGTGCTCGTAATTAGATCTATGGAAAAACAAAGTTTCAGCAGAATTTTATTATCTTGTGGGAATTACTTATGGTTGGCTATAAGAAATTAGTTTCATTTTAGAGTTAAATTTCAAAATTTGCAATGAATTCTGCTGTGTAGATTATGAATATAATTCATAATAAAAATGTTATGATATCTTAAGGTATATCTATGGCTATTGATGATGAGTTTGAACACACAGTACTCCACCAATAAAAGAGCAGGAAGCACATACCCTGCCAATTAGCAAAGTAAGTGAAAGCAAGTATAAAAAGGTACAAAAACCCAAAACTAACGTAAGCTTTTCGGAAAACACAGCTATCTTACAACACGTAAGATACTTATTTCCGGATCATGAATATTCCACACATACTCCGCGAGTCAACAGGCTAGACCAAGAGCTCAGCCTAGACCCAAATCTAAATGCGGAAGAAAAAGCTTCGATATCCGAACTCTGTTATGAGTACAATGATATCTTTTACCTTAAAGGTGATAAGCTTACATATACAAACGCTATCACCCATAACATTCCATTAATACAAGATCAGGCCCCAATAAACCAAAAGGCCTATCGATTACCAGAAACCCAGAGGCAAGTCATAAACGAGCAATTAAGAGAAATGCTAGACAACGGGATAGTCCAAACTAGCAAAAGCCCTTGGAATTCACCCTCATTAGTAGTCCCCAAAAAGGCGGGACCCGATGGTGAAAAAAGGTGGCGCGTCGTTGTCGATTTTCGCCAATTGAACGAAAAGACAATTGGCGATGCTTTTCCGCTACCACGAATCGAGGATATTCTTGACCAACTAGGTCATGCCAAGTACTTTACCACTCTCGATTTGGCCAACGGCTATCACCAAGTCTTAGTCGACAAAAAGGATCGACATAAGACCGTTTTTAGCATTAATTACGGGCACTACGAATTTAAGCGTATGCCATTCGGACTCAAAGGAGCTCCCGCTACATTCCAACGCCTCATGAACTTCGTTCTGACAGGCCTACAAGGCCTCGAATGTTTCGTTTATCTTGACGACATCGTAATTTACGGGAAAAACCTAAATGAACACAATGATAAACTTCGCAAAGTCTTCAATAAATTGAGAGAGAACAACCTCCAAACTGCAGCCAGAGAAGTGCCAGTTCTTGAGACGAGAAGTTGTTTATCTAGGGCACAAATGCTCTAGCGAAGGTGCATTACCAGACCCCAGCAAAACGGCCTGCGTCCAAACATTCCCTGTTCCTAGAACAGTACGGCAAGTTCAGTCCTTTTTAGGACTTGCCAATTACTACAGGAAGTATAATACCAATGCGGATGCATTAAGCCGCATTCCACAAGTATTAAACGAAGACTATACAGGCAATACCTTAACGGTACAAGCCCAAGTCCACACTATGGACTCTGATGTGGAGGAAAATAATCCCCCAAATAAAAGGAAAATAAAGAAACCCGCTCATTGCTTCGCCGTGACCAGAGCTCAAAGATAGAGAGCCCAAGAGGCCAATACGAGCCCCAGCGCTGAAACACAGCCCACGGCAGCGGAAAATAAAGAAAATGAACCCCCAGAGGCGGAAATATAACCCCCTGCTACGCTTGAACAAGAAATAAGTCCAGTCAAGGCACCTGAAATTATCACGAGCCCCAAGGAAGTTCAAACAATCCTAAAGGATTATCACGACTCTCCTTTCGGCGGCCATCAGGGTGTCATTAAGACTTATAAAAGAATTAGACGCAAGTACTGGTGGAGACACATGCTTAGCGATATAAAAGGGTACATAAAGAAATGCCCTAAGTGCCAAACAATGAAAGCATCTCCACAATTCAAGATGCCCATGGTAATAACGGACATCGCAGAACAACCTTTCGACAAGGTTTACCTCGATATAGTAGGTCCACTAGAAGAGACCATATCAGATAATAAATATATCTTAACTTTTCAAGATAACCTTACCAAATTTGTCGATTGGTATGCCATACCTAATGGAGAAGCAGTAACGGTGGCTCAAATCTTTTTCAATGAGATTGTCACGCGTTATCGCATTCCAAAGCGAATAGTCACCGATCAGGGAACTAATTTCCTGAGTGAGCTATTCAAGAAGGTCTGCAAACTCCTAAAGGTAAAGAAGTTACAGACTTCTGCATACCATCCACAGTCTAATGGAGCACTAGAGCGTGCCCATAGACCACTAATCGAATATCTGCGTACAATCGTAGATGAAAATCCTAAAACATGGGATCAATTCCTACGAACCGCTGCATTCGTGTACAATAACAGTGTACACGAGGGTACTAAATTAACCCCGATGGATTGCCTTTACGGCTTCACAGCGGATGTCCCATCTAATTTAAAAAGGGATCCTGAACCCGTTTGTAACCACTAAAGTTATTACCATATGCTCAAGTACAGACTACAAAAATTCTATGCCACGGCTCGTAAAAATCTCTTAGCCAGCAAACAACGCCCAAAGGCATATTACGACAAAACAGTCAGGCCTCTCACTTTCCACCTAGGAGACAGGGTCCTCCTCAAAAGTGAAAGCCGAAAACACAAACTGTCTCAAATCTGGGTTGGCCCATATCTGGTAATCAATGTACCCAGTCCAACAAACACTACCATAAAAATAGGCAAGCGGCAGGTTGTCGTACACAACAACCGTTTGAAGCCCTATTATGAGTAGTATACTGGTACATATATCTTTAGAAAATAAGTTCCACTGAAACAAAATTCGCCAAGTAAACTAGCCACTACCTACTTAAACGTTCCGCACTCGGAATTATTTACTACGACTCACGAAGTCGACCCTTACCTAAGTTTTATTTAAATCAATAAAAAATACGCTAAATAAACGTACCCATATATACATTCTATGAGTAAATTAAAAAAAAAATCTACCAATAAAAATCTTGCTTGCCTTGACTTGCTTCCCTAATTAAAAATTTTGAAAAGGTACTATACTCATCGTCCTAAAAGCTCATAGAGAAGATGAAGGAGTTTGGAATGCTTTGACTTGCATCCGTCATACCTTGCCTTGAGAGTTTTGTATTCCTCTACATGATTTACTTTTTACTCATTGTAGTAAATTAAACAACCTCCCAATTCAATTTTTAAATAAGTACAATGCTCCTACTTTGACGAGATTTAGCATGAACTGACTTACAGTCCTCCTACCCTGTTCTATCTCGTCTTCCTTTTAGCAACTAAGCCCCCACTATACAACTATCGACGATTCAATTAAGCAATACTATATTTAAATAATATATGCTATGTAGTATGACCAATTGACTAATGAAGCCTATCCTTCATTTTCTACAGAACATGAAGCACATATTATTGTTAATATGCTGTTTCCATCTGGCAATGGGACAAATCCAAACGGAACCCTACACAATAGGGCCCCTGAACAATACAGGAATACTGTATGAGGATCTAGGAAAATTAGAAGTCTACCATAGTACATGGAACATCTTAACAGAGATCAATCTAATGGAACTGGACAACCAGACGCTTATGGCAGAACAGGCGGAACACTTAGTTCACCGACTATGTTCAAATCGCTCTCAAACGGATGAGCTATGCCTGGTTCAACAAAAACATGTTCATTCTCTCTTGGAAAATATCAAGAGAAGAACAAGTGTCATTCGAGAAGTGGTCCCAAAATCAAGATCAACAAGATCTATCTTTGATGGAATAGGGAATGCAATGCACTACCTATTCGGGACCATGGACAGCACTAATGAACAGGAAGTATACAGTCGACTCGAGGAGCTCGAAACAAATACAAAAGCACTAGCCCATCTGGAAAGACAGCAGATCAGTGTAGTCAAAACTACACTACAGCAAATCCAAAAACCATTGACATCTCTGCAGGAAAGACAACGTCAAATAAATCTCCAGGTAAATAGAATGCAAAACATAACAGATGCTTTACTGATGAGACAATTGAGGCAGGAAATTATTTCAAGCCTGACCTTACAAATTGTCGAGGTTGAGTACAGGCAGCAAGCCTTACTCGACATAATAATCTCCAGTAAAAATCACCAATTGCATCCACTAGTGGTGTCTCCCAAAAGTTTATTACAGATATACCACAAGTCCCACGCTACTTGCCCAGATGAACAAAATTGTCTCTCCCTGTTATATCAGACAGCGGAAACGAAGGCTCGTCTAGTCCAAGACAAATTAGTCATCCGAATACAACTTCCGATTTTCAATCTACCACAAATGAAGTTGTATAGAGTACACAGTTTTCCCATACATATTAACAAAAAACAATCATTGGTACCCGATATACAGTACTCGCACGTAGCGCACCAGGTACAGACACAGGATATTCTATTATTAAAAACACAAGATCTTAAAAGCTTTAAAAAGATAACTCAATATTCCAAAGAGGACACTTACATCGCTAAGCTAGACATTCCCGTAACAAAGGCAACTCTGTCTAAAGAATGCACAGTGAAGCTGCTCTTTAATCCATTAAAGGAAGAGCCTCAGTGCCATTTCAGAGCACAAATACCTCCTAGAGACCTACTTATCAAATTAAGTAAACCCAATTCGTGGATATTCTCGTTGATAGAACCTACAGTTGTACACCTCCAGTGTACCCAACAATTCTTAACTTCAAAGATTGAAGGTCAAGGAATAATCACTATCAACCATCCCTGTCAATTACAAGTAGGATCCCAAATCCTACACTATGAGGCGGAGAATATCCAGCCATTGAGTCTCAAACAACCCAAATACTTTCCGGACATAGCTCCATTAGAGCAAATAGTAGATAAATACCTCAATAAAACCAAACAAAAGGTACAGTCTGACAAAATACAAACAGAACTATATTCAGGAGATGACACTAACAGCATCATCCTAGAAGGTACGCAGTCATTAAAAGAACTGGACGAAAAATTAGAAAAAATAGTTGCTCATATCAGTCACCACCCTACACATGTCCTAGCTGCAACATCAGTATCCTTAACTGGTGTTGTCATCACATGTATGGTACTGTACCTGGTCGCCAAATGGCTAGTCCCATTCTAACAAAATTTCGTGTACGCAAACGCAAACCTACAAAAACCCCAGAGGCGGAGGAACAAATCGAACAAATCGAAATAACCGAACCTACCCCTCTTAAAAGGACCCGCACCCTGCCACCTACTAGGTCAGTGCAAGTGGTATAGTGTCACCACTTCAAACGGTCTGAAACACTATCACTAATAGTAGAGCATATAAATACTAAATGTAAGTGGTTTCTATTAACCACAAATAAATCAGTAAGTAATAATAAATAAAAATAAAAACAAAAGGGAGAGAGGACAAACAATTACTAAAGCGTAGATGTAAGGAAAACTAGTTTAATAAAAACGCATATACATATATATATAAACTAAAAATAAAAGAAAAAAAAACAAAACCCTCCCCCACTAGTGTTAAATAATAATTAAAAAATAATAAATAACATAAAATATAAATATTATTATTATTAAACTAGGTTAGAAACTAAATAACCAATACCTTTAGAATAGAACATATACCGTTAGAAAAAGTATGAAATCATAATAATACTAAAAGTAGAAAAGACATCGAAAGATAAGTAGAAGTAATAAATAATATTGTTACGAGCGTGGCCTTAGTTCGCAATTTAAAACAGAATATTTCAGATATAATTCAAAAGTTCTTTCTTTATTTAGCTTTACTGTTTACTCTCACAAATTCACAAATAATTATCAAATCAACTCTTTATTTATCGCTAGTACTGTACTTCTAATTATCGCAATCCAAATAGTTTACTTCGTTCACTTCGCTGTCTGAAATAATACTCCGCCTCCTAGCTGTCAGAGCGCCGTATTTATATTCTACGAATTATCCTAGAACCTTCCTGAATATCCCGTTTTCCGAACCCAAAGTTTACTAAGATGGCACTAACCTAAAGTTGCTTCCATTCCTACCAGATGTCGCTTGATTCACTTTGTGGCACGTAACACTGCCCCCTTCTTAAAATTTGTTCGTCCCGAACAACAGATGTTCCACGTTCTTGGTGCTCTCCGTATTGACCCAAGCGATCTTGATGAACGATTTTTCTTTTGCATCTTGAACCGCGCTGATTCTTGTATGGCATGTTATTAATTTTAGTTTTAACTGCATACGGTCCCTCCCAGTGTTGTGATAACTTTGGAGAACGTCTCGTGGCCTCGTGCACATCAGCTAATCGTTGTCTGAGCTTTGTTACGTAGTCTTCTGGTAACTTTTGTTCGCCTTTGGGTATACCAAACTTGAGGTCGCTAGGTAAGCGCATTTTCTTTCCGAAAATGAACTTGAATGGGCTTTGTCTGGTCATATTATAAACAGCTGATATATAAGCCATTAGAAATATAGGAATATGTCGAAACCAATCGCGCTGATTACAGTTGAAGACCTTCCTGCGATGTTTGATTAATGTTCTGTTGAAACACTCTTCCATGCTTTGATTTTTCTTTCGTCTTTAATCCTTTGTCCTCAAATTTCTTGCCCTTTTGATTGCCGTTGTCATCCTTTTCATTGCTACCTTTGCGCTTCTTATTATCATCATCGTCAGAAACTTTGTCTTTACCTTTTCCGACCTTCATTATACCCTTATCATCCTCATTATCAGCCTCTTTAGACCCTTTACTTTTCGTCTTTTTCTTTCTTTCATTGTCCTCGCTCTTGGATTTCTTTCCTTTCTTCTTTTTACTATTATCACCGTAATCATCATCATCTTTGGATTTCTTTCCTTTCTTCTTTCGACTTTCGTTATCACCATTGTAGTCATCGTCATCTTTTTCTTCCATCCGTCCGAAATGTTGCCATTCAGGATTGCATGGACGTTGTGAAAAAGCTTCTGCATTTCCGTGGATACGTCCTTTGCGGTATGGGATTTCAAAGTCATGAGGTTGTAGTCTAGTCTCTCCACGGAAAGCTTGCTCTCTAGCTCGCCATCTTCTCCCTTCTTCTTCTGTTGTTTGCATTCGTCCTCGTTTCCTACAGTCGTTTTGCAGGTGTCCCAGTCTACTACATTTCCAGCATCGAATGACACCACGCGAAGGAGTGGTCTCTGAAGACGGTATTCTGCTGTGAGTCTGCTGCCCAACTCGATATCTTTGCCCAGCTCGATATCTCTGCCCTTCTTCTAGCGCTTCCATTCGTCGGCGTTTTCTGCAGTCCCTTTGGAGGTGTCCTGGTTTATTACAATTCCAGCATCGCAGAATACCGCGTGAAGAATTGCTCTGTGATGGCTGCATTCTATTACAAGTACATTCCTCCACCGAAATTTCTCTCACTTGTACTGCACTTCGAGAAGCTTGCCTGGCAGATTCATATGCTAATGCATACGCTAGTACTTCTGCTGTTGATTTCTTTCCTGCTAGCCTTAACGCTTGTTGTAAATTTTGATCTGCAATGGCGTTCACAAATGCTTCTGTTGCCACTTCATTAAGGAAATCAGCATTTACGCTAGAGTACGAAAGATAAGCTAATCTTTCCACATCAGCCTGCAGTTGTTGTAATGACTCGCCATGCTTTTGAGTCCTGTTGCGTAACTGCAGGCGATATACTTGCTGCATGTGTTCATCTCCATAACGTAATTCTATCGCCTGTACTAGTGAAATGTAATCACGTTGCTTTTCAATCTGAATAGTTCGTAATAACTCTGACGCAGGACCTCGAAGGGCTAATACCAGAGATGTAGCTTTGTCTGCGTCATTCCATCCATTTAGTTCGGAAGCAGCCTCGAATTGTCTCTTGAAAATATGCCACGAATTTTGTCCATCAAATATTGGAGGTTTCATTCTGCCTGCATTGGATATTTCAATTCCTTCGTGCCGTGGTTGTCGATGCTTCATCTTCTCCAAATCTGATTTAAAGCTGTCAAGCTGTTCGGTGACTTTTTGTTGTACTTCCGACACTTGTTGTTGAACTTCTAGTACTTCCTGCTGGATTCCTTCAATTTTTACATTTTGCTCGTCTAATGAATTCTTAAGAAAAGTCTTCTGTTCCTCCAAACAAGTTTCTAGACAATTCTGCAAAGAATTCTTTTGTTCGTCCAAACGGGCTTCTAGAGAATTCTTCTGCTCATCTAAACGGGATTTGAGAGAATTCTTTTGTTCCTCGAAAGCATTCTTTTGTTCGTCTAAACGGGCTTCTAGAGAATTCTTTTGTTCCTCAAAAGCATTCTTTTGTTCCTCAAGAGCATTCTTCACCTGCAGGGTTGAAAGCTCCATTTTGGTCATTAAAGTACCCAAAAGCTGTTCTATGTTCATCGTAGGCTCTTCTTCAGTTTCTGATTCTTCCGCGAAAATGTATGTCTCAGGATTCTTTTCTTCCTCTATCAAAGCTTGTCTAAGTCGCTCGAGTAGAACATTCTTTAGACCTGTCGTTTGCAATGACCGCTTCCCCAACTCCACTTTCAATTCCTGTATGCGAAGCTCCTCTAGTTTGCGTCCCATTACTTTGATAATTCACTCACAGTTTAATATAAAATTAGCTTTCGGAACTTTCACTTAAAGCAGGAAAGTTTCACACGATTTCGCCAAATTAATCACTCTTTGAATTTCAAAGTCAAATGCCACCACTTTATTTCGCGATTTTATTTTACTTCTGACACCAGTTGTAACGAGCGTGGCCTTAGTTCGCAATTTAAAACACAATATTTCAGATATAATTCAAAAGTTCTTTCTTTATTTAGCTTTACTGTTTACTCTCACAAATTCACAAATAATTATCAAATCAACTCTTTATTTATCGCTAGTACTGTACTTCTAATTATCGCAATCCAAATAGTTTACTTCGTTCACTTCGCTGTCTGAAATAATACTCCGCAAGAAAAGAGAGCGTAAAGAAATTTTTTTTTACCTGAAGCAGACCAGCCCATTCCCCCATGGGGAATCAAGACATAGTCCACCTTGTAGGAATGCCCGGCTACAGCGTCCTGCATCCAAATAACCTCGGGTGGCGCGTTGCGTTGATGCAACAGTAGACGGATCGGGCCCTTCCAATCAGCAACCACGCGTACCACACCACACAAATCATCGTTGCCCGTGAAGCTAAATACGCTGGACAAAACCAAGGTCTGCGACCTAACGCGATTCGAAACGCCATGGTGAATGATAAATGAAAAACCACAGACCCCCGATTAACCCAAAATACCTTACAATTTATCTGGCCTTATCCAATCGAGATAAGATTCAAGGACCAGAATCGTGTGGTCATAAACCTAAACAAAACAATAACCCTAACATGCATGATTAATGGGTGCCTTACCTCCCCCTGAGAATTATTCCTCTTCAAAGAATAATTCTCTTTTTCTTAGGGGGAAGGATTGTTGTATAGCTAAAATTGCTAAAAAAAATAATAATAATAATTATAACTTGTTTAATTTCATGCATAAGTATAAGCTAATCATGCTTAAAACATGTTTAGCTTATCTCTCTGCAAAGCGAAAAAATTGCCATCAGCAATTTCGTCACATTCCTTTGCAACATATAAAAATATTTTCCCACAAAACGACTTGGGAAAAATAAAAGTTTTAAATTTCAACCCAAGTCGTTTCGATAGAAAAATAGCCCCACGATAAATCTTACCTTCAGTAAGATTTGTCGTATATACGATATGTATGTACATATATACATACATACATATCGGGCGCATGAAAATTTTACGTCGGTGAAGACTGAAACGATCAAGTCTTCACCGAAAAAAGCTCCTATCAGCAAATTGTCACGAGCTGCATACATTTTGATCGCAACAATGTATGCACGATAGCACGACGATGGTTGGATATTTATGAAAATATCAAATTTCAATTCCAACCATCGTTCGTCACGATAATTCTGGGCATGTTTAAAAATGCCCAGCGGTAAATAATTTTCTCAGGATAGGAATGCTAATTAAGCACTTTCCTATCCTGAACAACTAGACTTACGATTAAAAAGATCCAAGTCAAGAGAGTTGATTTTTGCACTTGCAGCGGCGCGGTCACAGTCCTTTTGAAAAAGAAAGTTGTAGTAAGAAGTTTTTTTTAGTTTTAAAAGAACCGCTCTTGAAAAGAGAAGTTATAATAAGAAGTTTTTAATGACACTAAATTTGTTGTCTGGGAGCGACGTGGATTCTATGAAATTATCACAAGAACAAGTTGCAAACGCCCTTTTAAATCCACAAGTTTTTATTTCGTCAATTAACATTAAAAAAACATCAATAAACAAAAAAACTTAACGACCGCGGTTTCGGACAATGTGTCCATCATCAGGTATTATTTGCAACTAAACTAATTACACTAATGTGTATACATATAAATACGTTACAGAGTAAATAAATTAAAACTATACATAGGACTTCGAATACAAATGTCATCTATGGAAACTGAATACACCAAAGTACAGAGAAAAGCATTACAAAGTAAATAAATTAGACCATACATAGGACTTCAACTGCAAACATTAATATATGACAGAGTCTAACAACGAGAGACTGAATAAACTAGATTTTATTATAGCTTCTTCTGAATTCATCAAAGGTTTGTCTGCAATAGCCATGAACAAAGATTCGTATGCGTCTAGCTTAAATTTTGGTCGCACTACTTTAATAATATCGGGATCTGGAGAGAGATTGAGTGCGGTGCTTATCATATGTAGGGCTACACTTGAATCATTGGTACTACTGTTTAGAATCGCTTTTCTATGTTCTGTCGCTCTCTTTTGAAACGTACGTGCTGTTTGACCGATATAAATGCTATCGCAGTCTAGACATTTTTCACGATAAATACCTGATTCCGTAGATTTGCTCTTGGTATCTTTAAATTTGCAAATCGATCTACTTAACTTATGCGTACTCCTTGTGATCAGATCGATGTTATGTTTTTTAAAAATGTTTTTAAGTTTATTCGTGAATGTGTGGTAAAAGGGAACACAAATACGAAAATTCGGACCTTTGTCTATTGCTGGTAATAGCGTTGTTATCTGTTTAAGATCAGATTTTTTTTTTTTTTTTGGTGTTTTCGGATAATGTCTGTGGCGAATTTCGTGCTATAACCATTTACTTTAGCTGCCTCAATAATAAAGGCGACTTCATTATCGTAATCAGTCTTACGCATTGGGATGTTGGCTAATCTATGAGCCATTGAATGGAATGCAGCTTTTTTATGTTGACCGCAATGGTAGGAATCAGACGTAATAAACCTATTGGTGTTAGAAGGTTTTCGATAAATTGCGAAATTCACTCTTTTCTCTTCGTTACGTTTTACTAGTACATCTAGAAAGGGTAGCTTTCCCTCTTCTTCTAATTCCGCTGTGAACTTTATCGTATTATACATCGAATTCATAAATGCGAGAAAATTTTTTATGTGTCTTTCATTGATAATAGCGAAGATGTCATCGACGTACCTCCACCAAACACGAGGCAATCTGCCAGCTTTTTTTAGTTCCATTTCAAAGTGGCACATAAACAAATTAGCTAGATAAGGTCCAAGTATTGATCCCATACTGACACCGAATGTTTGCTGATAGAATATGTCCCTAAATTGGAAAAAATTCTGGTCCATGCTAGTTTCTGCGATTTTTCGGAAAGCAGCTTGTTTATTTGCGGGAACGTTGTGTTTCTGAAGATGTGATATCATGGCTTCGATAGCTAAAACAACCGGTACGTTTGGGTATAAGGCAGTCACACAAGTCCTACAAGACAACAGTTGTTCCCTTCACGAGAAAAAGGAAGCTTTACCTAAAAGCACCATCCCTTGAGGGAACAGTAGTGGAATTCTGAAAGGAAGTCAAATATCTAGGTATTACTCTGGATAATAGACTAACCTGGAACTCTCACTGAAAAAGAATACTGGATAAAGCTACGCTGGCAACATGGACACGCCGCAGGCATTTTGGCAAAACTTGGGGTCTTAAACCAAAAATTACTCTGTGGTCATACACAACTATTATAAGACCCATGGTCACATACGCCTCACTCGTTTGGTGGCCAAAAACAAAACAAAAGACAGCTCAAGCTAGTTTGCAAAAACTACAACGGCTTGCATGTCTAGGAGTAGCCGGTGCCATGCGTACCTGCCCAACTGCGGCCCTAGAGGCTATGTTGGACTTGCTACCCTTACATTTGCATGTTAAAGAGCAGGCCATACTTAGTGCAATTAGGCTACAAAGGGCAAACCTCCTAAGTTCAAATAATCTGGTTGGCCACCTGAAAGTCCTCCAAGATTTCATAGAGGACCCGATGGCTAACCCAATTTCAGACGTTATGCCGAAACGCCATAACTTTGAAACACCATTTAAGGTCATCGTGGGGACCGTCAACAGTGGCACACTGGGGACCTACCCTTTGAAAAAGGATCTCTTAAATGGTACACGGATGGATCCAAAATGGAAGGTAAAGCAGGCGTGGGCATAGATGGGCCAAGGTGCCATCTCGCAAAGGCACTGGGGGCCTCACCAACCATTTTCAAGCAGAAATACACACCATAGAACCCTGCGCTCGTGAAATAATCCATAGAAATATGCGTGGAGCAAAAATATACATAATATCAGACAGCCAAGCAGCACTTAAAGTATTAAACTCGTTTACCTTCGAGTCAAAGCTGGTTTGGGACTGTCTTACTGTCTTAAAGCAACTGGCCGAGACAAATAGGGTGACACGTATCTGGGTACCAGGACATGAAGGCATTGTGGGAAACGAGATTGCGGCCCGCCTTGCAAAGGAAGGAGACAAATCTCCGTTTATTGGCCCTGAGCCGCCCTTTGGACACCCAAAAAGTCACCTCTCAGCTCAGATCAGGCTTTGGGAGGACAGAACTAAGAAGGAATACTGGGAAAATACCGCGGGGCTGAGACAAGCGAAGAAGTTTATAAAGTACTCGCAACAGAGGACCAAAGAATTCCTCACACTCAGCAGGAAGGAACTAAGGCTCATAACGGGCCTACTTACTGGGCATTGCCCACTTAGATACCACCTTAAGAAGATGGGTAAGGTCAATGATGAGACCTGTCGATTCTGTATGGAAGACGATGAATCCGCTGAACATGTTCTATGCGACTGTGAAGCTCTGTGCCGCATAAGGCTAAGACATCTAGGAAAGGCATTTCCACTGCCAGAGGATGTCAAAAAAATGGCCCTAAAGAATATTATAGGCTTCATCAAAGACCTTAAGTTCGAATGGGCGCCCTAGGGCATCAAGGGGTAATGTCACAATAGATCTTATAGGTCGCAGTGACAATATGAGAGGGAGAAATCCTGTCTGCATCCCCCACAATTAATAATAATAATAATAATAGGTAACAAAATCTCAGCATTAGTAAAAACACAACAGGGTCAATATCGTGAATTGTCGGCATTGCAGCTTAGATTAGAAATGAGCGAAGTAATTACACTGATGACTCTTCATCTACGAGAAATCAGTGAGATGCAGGAAAATATAATCAGTATGTTGGTCGCTCTGAGTGTCGGAAAGCTACATCCATTGATTATTCACGCTCGGGAAATGAGTGAAATAACGAGGAACGCCACTCGTCAATTAGACTTAGATGAGAAATTCCAGAACTTCCAGTTGTTGACGCAGATTGCAAAAGTGAAATCCCTTCAAGTAAATCAAGGGATATTGATCCGTATTGAAATTCCACCACCACAAAGAGTTGCATTCGATATGCACAAGATATATACAATTCCTGTTACAATAGACAACGCCGGGTATGACATATATGATCTGGATGCCGAATTTGTAGCCGCTAACAACGATGAA
This sequence comes from Dioctria linearis, assembly GCA_963930735.1. NCBI lineage: Eukaryota > Metazoa > Arthropoda > Insecta > Diptera > Asilidae > Dioctria > Dioctria linearis. The sequence goes on along the minus strand of OZ005743.1, from coordinate 53,044,844 downwards.
CGGCAGTATGTCCTAATGAGTTATCATCAGTATCAAGGGTGCTAGCAGCTTTCGACCACCGCCGATCAGCCACAATTTCTTTGTGCACATTTGGGCCCGACCTTCAAAGCAATTAGAGAAAATTGCGTAGTAAACCTTTTCCGAAGCTTCAATGTGAACTCGAGAGCATGTAAAGATCGAGTTATACCGAAATGGAACAGTCTATTTATGACGAGGAACCACTGGCTATTTGTGGTATCCGAAAAAACAAAATTAGAGGTGAACTGACAAAATTCACCAACTAAAATTGCAGAACTAACATCTACAGGGGTGTTATCAATTGAAGAATACTGCCATTTACAGATTGGGGACCTACGGATAGCTGCAGAAGACGACAGCCGGAAAAATATCTCAATTTGGCAGCCGAATCGTTTGGAGTTGCCAGCCTGGAATGACGTAGACATAGCTAAATCAAATAAGCAGAAAGCGGAAATTATAGAGAGTAAAGAGAGTGGGATAAAACTGTTGACAGCCATATATTTATAAAGATATAAAGCGAGTACAGGAAGCCATTACGAACGAAGAGACTAGCAGACAATTTATTCCACATCACGTCCACTTAGCAGCTACATCAACTACCGGGTGTTTATGCATCTTCACCTTAGCAGTACTAGCAGGAGTAGTGTGCCATTCAAAGCGACAAAAAAGTGAACAGACTCGAACGATCATCAGCAAACCATTTACGGGGCCAATTCAATCGCGGGTATCCAAGCAAGCAGAATCCAGTATAGAAGTCATCATTCCAACAACAGCAAACCTGCTAACAGCAAATTTACCTACCGTCGTCGGGAAACAGCTGGTACAATTAGAATAGTAGAGTAATTATTGTATTGTAATAATATAATTAGGGAAATTTTGGGCACCCACAGAAATTAGAATGTTAAGGCTAAGGTTGTAAAAAGTTTTAAAATTATTGAAGTTTTTTCTCTTATGAATTGGACAATACTTTTAAAATTGTAATAAGGTAAAAATGAAAGGAAAACAAAAATATTTTTAGAGAAAAGATTATTGGCGACGGAATTATTAAAAATTAGAGTACTTATGTAAGATATATCAAGCTTATAGTTTATTGTAACAGAAAGAGAGGTAGAATAGATAAAAATGTAGAAATATATATTTTTTTAATTTTGTGAGATGTTTGAAGAAGTTATATTGTAAAAAAAACAAAAAAGCAAATGTTAAAATAAGAGGAATGTAAAAAAAATGTAAGAAATACAGGAAATAAAAATGTTAAATAAATTAAAGAAGTAAAGAAATATTGTAAGACGATAATAAAATTGAATGTGAGAGGCAATAAAAGAAAGTAAAATATGGAAAATTAAAAACATATAATACAGAAAGCAAAAAAAAAATTTAAGGTGAAAAGAACATAGGAAAGAATATTCAGGAAGAAATAAATGATGAAAGAGAAATTAAATATAAAAGAGAAATGTGAAATATGTAAAATCAAATAATGTTAGGAAAAGAAAATAAGAAAATTTCGAAACATGTAAAAATGTAATGTACAGAATTGTAATGAGATACTGTAAAGAATCTGAACCGAACGAGGATTAAGATATTTTCAGTTTATTTAATTGATTGCACTCTCCAGATCTAGTTCCCTGCGGAAACTAGTTTTTCCAAGGGGGGAGGGATGCTATAGCCCGATATGAGGAAGATTCTTCATGCAGCCAAGGGCGCATTTTAGAGAAATAATTAGCAATTGCTAAACAGTAACCTCGCATGGTACTGTTCTGCAACTGCCGGTTATTTCGCTGATTGGCTCAACAGCTGGCTACGATGAGCGCTTAGTAGAGCAATCGACGATTACGATAACAATTAACCTAGCATGGTAATTGTTATGTAAAGCGATTGTTTACTACTAAGCGACTCAGGTGCTGCAACCGGTAGAACAAACGACAAGGTTGTTGTCGTTTGTTTACATCCGCGTTGTGAGCAAAGAAAGTACTTCCGAATATCGGGGCATAAAAGACCAATGACTGGTCTGACGAGCGCCGTTCAGAGTTCAGTCGCGTCGTTACTTTTGTTAAGAGTATCAAGTCTCAGTTCGATTCGGAGTAGTTGCAGAATTGTTAAGATAGGTCAAGCTTTTGCGTGAAATAAAGAAGTACATATGTTAAAGTAATCTGAGAGTGTTTTAATTAAAGACTTTTAGTGATCGTGATTAATTATTCGATTTTCCGATATTCTATTGCTTTGGGACACGACAGGCGGATGTTTCTCGTCCACCCCCACCATCCTTTGGAGAACGTGTTTAAATGCCCAGATTTTTTTTGGGAAATCAAAGAGACCCACGCAATCGACACTCGTTCTCAGCTGGGCAACATATACCTTCATTTCCACCGGCTGCACCTTTCGTTCCTCGGGCACCTCCACCTCAAAGGCAACAAACTCAAAATCATCCCGGGCATAGACGCTCAGGCAGTCGTATCAGGAGATGGAACCTGTCGTATAATGGCAATAACTCTGAACTATCAGTGGATGAGTTTATTTTTCGAGTTGAAACACTCACTTACTCCGCTCTGGAAGGAGATTTTGAACTCCTCGTAAGGAACATGCTAACGTTATTGACAGGACCAGCGAAGATTTGGTAATGGTCGCTATTAAGGCACAACCCTTTTCCAACTTGGGAATTTGTCAGGACTGGATTGTGTGTTGAATGGGGAGTGCCGAAGGATGACTTGAAAATCCGAGTGCAGCTGATGTCAAGAAAGCAAAAGTCCGGAGAATCATTCTCTATGTACCACCATGACCTAGTACTGCTGCGAGACCAATTGCAGAACTACATGCCAGAATAAGAATTCTTTGAAATCGTCAAGTCCAATCTGCTGCCTGAGATTCAGGAGAAGATCTGTCTGAACCCTTCCAATAATATCAGTCAGTTAAGATCACTCGTCACTCAAATTCAAGCTACGCTATTGCGCATTGCGAGTGCTAGTGGCTTGAAACCGTATCGACATCAGCGGGTGAGTGAGATTGAGGAAGCAGCAGATTTCGACCTTGATGTGCCCATATTACCGCAAGGTGACACTAACAAATCCAGTCCAATCATTGAACAGGGAAGAGAGAGAGCAGACATAAACGACGAATCACTAGACTGTCCGTCAGTATCACTCAGTGACTCTGGTGATATCGACGATCCATCTGACAGTCACACGGCTTTTAACAATCCTTTAGTAAAACAGGGAACCTGGTTGGCTTCTCTCGAGATCTTCAAGCTCCCGTTTCCACCTGTAGGGAGCCCACGACACTACTAGACACTTGTTTGGAAGAGTCTTTAATGTTCGACGTTCCGATAAAACCGACAGCACTTTTTGCTAGCAATTTTACTGAGCAGGAGATTCGGCCTCCTGTCGCTTCTGTATTAAAAATGCCACCAAGCTCTGCTATGACGAATGGGCGTGAGCCTGTTTTATGCCCGATGACGCCTTATCATACGCGTCTGCAAAACTACAATGCAGTACGAGACCGTATTTTCTCTTCAGTAGCTGAGCTAGCTGAAATTATGTATCCTGACTTAAACATTTGACAAAGAAAGAAACGATCGACCGTTCGTTGGCGGGAATACTGTCGACGTATAAAACAGGAAAGAAAAAAATTGGCATATATTTCCGTGTCGATGCCAGACGACTGCTCGGGCGATCCGAGACTGGGTTACTTGATAGTGGTGCCACTGTCAGTATCCTGGGCCAAGGAGCCCTAGAGAAGCTTGCAGAAGCAGAGCTTGAATGGAATAGGTATCGGACATAGGTACAAGTAGCTAATGGTGCCATGACGACTGTTCATGCTCATGTAGACCTGGACATCACTTTCCGTGGTAAGACCCAAAACGTGCGTCTGGTTTCTGGGCCCACGCAGAGACTATATCTAGGAATAAACTTCTGGCTTATATTTGGGTTGGCTCCAGATGTCCTGGGTATAGTTGCAGAAGTGACACCAAGTCTAATAGGTATCCCTGACACCGACTGCCATGTTCTTTCTGTTCTAGAGCACAAACGTCTAGAAGCGACTAAACAGCTCTTTCCTTCTTTCGCCTCGTTGGGCTTACGAAAAACATCTCTTGTCAGTCATAAGATTGAAACGAATGACGCGACTCCCATAAAACAGAGGCAGTACAGAATTTGAAGGATCCTGAATAGCGACGAATGCTATCGTTGGATCTGATAGAGGAGAGGCAGAGTCCTTGGAGCTCTCCAGTTGTACTAGTGCGGAAGCCTGAAGAGTCTTTATTTTGATGCCAGGAAAGTCAACTCTGTTACTAAGAAAGATGTCTATCCGCTGCCGCAGATAGATGCGCTTCTGAGTCGACTTCCTCCGCCAAACTACATAACAAGCCTGGACCTCAAAGACGCTTTCTGGCAGATCCCACTAGACACTGAGTCCAGAGAGGAGACCGCGTTTACAGTACCTGGTCATCCTCTCTATCAGTACACCGTGATGCCATTCGGCCTTTGCAATGCTCCACAAACTATGTGCCGCCTCATGGATAAGGTCATTCCTTTCGATCTTCGTGAGAATATCCTCGTCTACTTGGACGATTTATTGATTCTATCATCAGACCTTGACTCTCATCTCACATTGCTAGCCCGTATAGCGGATTGTTTGAGGAAAGCTGGCCTCACTATCAACGTTGAGAAGAGTAAGTTTTACATTAAGGAGACTAAATATCTGGGTTTTATTGTCGGGAAAGGAGGAATCAGGACTAACCCAGATAAGATCCCAGCCATAGTTGCCTATCCGTCACCTAAAACTGTTCGGCAAGCCCGAAGCCTATTAGGTATAGCGGGATGGTACCAAGGATTCATTCCAAACTATGCTGATTTAACTGCCTCCATAACTGACACTTTGAAGAATCCTAGTCAGTTCCAATGGACACCTGAAGCCCAGACGTCTCTGGAATTGGCAAAAAAAAAACTTATCTCTGCTCCGGTGCTAGTGAGCCCAGATTTCACCAAACCGTTCGTTATACAGTGTGATGCGAGCCAACAAGGTATTTGGGGAGTGCTGATGCAACTAGATGACGATGGCCACGAGAAGCCAATAGCCTACGTCTCGAAAAAGTTGAACCCAGCACAGTGTAATTACACCGTCACATAGCAGGAATGCTTAGCAGCTTTATTAAGTGTGCAGAAGTTCCGGCCCTTCATAGAGCTTATGCCGTTTAAGATAGTGACTGATCATGCGTGCTTGAAATGGCTGATGTCTCAAAAGGACCTCAGCGGTAAACTTGCTCGGTGGAGTTTGAAGCTTCAAGGTTTCAACTTCACCATTGAGCACCGAAAAGGATGCCTGATGCGCTGTCACGGATTAATTGTGACAGCTTAACAACAGCTGAAGATCCTGGGCCAGAAGTTGAAGTTCTCCATATTTCAACTCGTTGGAATATGAGGAGCTGAGGCATAAGGTTAAATCAGCTTCTGGCAAACTACCAGATCTTTGCGTCAGGGATGGCTTCGTTTATATTCGGACTGTTCCGAGAACAGGCGATCCGATTCAGGAGGAAGAAGCTTGGAAGCTTTGGATTCCACGGAGACACTTGTAATGGCCACGAATGACAGTTGATGTCAGACACTACGTAGGCGCCTGTGATGTGTATAAAGAGACCAAGGCCCCCAATACTTCATTCATTTCTTCCTACATGTACTAAAACGTAACACTTTTTGCCCCAAGCCTGTAATCACTTAACCATAAAAACATATGGATACCAGCCCAACAATAACTTAACCTTAAACTGTTTTTATTGTTTAACTTTCGGCACAATATTATGTTTTTTGTATCGGAATGCTTTTCGAAAATTCTGCGCCTTTTGCAATAATGAATCATGTGATGTTCTATTCCACCGGCGTACACGCTGATCATGCATCATTTTTCATGAATGATAGATACTCGGAGAAATGTGGACATCCCCCCCCCCTCCCGCCGAGAATAGAAGTATACTGCAGCGTGTGTAGGTGTATCTTTGCGATTGCTTTTTATCGCGCGATATATTCACAAGCCTCAACTTAAATTGTTTAATTTTGTGGTGGCAAAGAGATATTAGTGTGAAATTTACATATATTTATGATTTTATATTTACACATTATAGTAAATTTCGAGATCACTGCGAAGTTTTAGCATTATTACAAATTTAAACAAACATAAATGTTGACTTTAAGGTGAAAATCGCACCAAACTGGAGCATAGCTGCGATAAGTTTTTGTATCGCACGAAACGTAGAAAGAGTAAGCATGTTCAGCGACAACCATATTGCTGCAGCTAATCAGCTCTGTCGCATGCGATAAATCGTGCACGTGAACAAGCCCTTATATTGCATTATTTGGCCTTAAAATTCAGCATGTAAACTGGGGCTCATTTCCTATGCCATAGCCCACACAGGGGAGGATATTGGCACTTTTTACTGGCCGGAGGTATTCGGGGGAGGAAAAATGCCGAAATGCCAAGTTACGATCGGGAGTACCGGCAGCATACCAATAATACAGCAAGCTGCCCATTTTGAAATTGCGAAATTTCTGAAATTTCTCATCGGACGGCTGTACAGATGTTTATTTTCCATTTGAGGTGATAATATAATAATTTAATAATCATTACGTTTGTAATACAGTTAATGTCTAAATCAAAAACTGTGACTTAATTGAACACGCACACAATTAATTTCGGTAATCATGGAACTACCGTAACTCCGGAATATAATACAACCCAAGTAGCAATTTTGATCACTGTTACACTGGTTTTCATCACTCCTATATTACCGTAGTAAATCTAACGTAAATCTTACAATTTTGGCGATGTTAATGTAAATGTGATAACCAATGTATAGATGACGTTATTTTGATGTATTTGTTACAATAATGTCACCAATATGACATTGAGTTAAATTTTATGTATTACTTACAATAACTTTGCAGATGTTTCAAAATGTAACATTAATGAACCGATACGTACCATAATGTTATTGTGTTATGGCCCAATATACGGAAGATTCTTCCAGCAGCCAAGGGCGCATTTTAGTGAAATAATTAGCAATTGCTAAACAGTAACGTCGCATTGTACTGTTCTGCAACTGTCGGTTATTTTGCTGATTAGCTCAACAGCTGGCTGCGATGAGCGCTTAGTGGAGCAATCAACGATTACAATAATAATTAACCTAGCATGGTAATTATTATGTAAAGCGATTGTTTACTACTGAGCGACTCAGGTGCTGCAACCGGTAGAACAAACGGCAAGGTTGTTGTCGTTTGTTTACATCCGCGTTGTTAAGTAAGGTCTACTTCCGAATATTGGTGCATAAAAGACCAATGACTGGACTGGCGAGTGCCTGCAGTGTTCTTAGCCCGTTAATGGTTCAGTCGTCGTGATATTAAATTGCAGTTCGGTTCGGATTGGTTTTACTTTTAGAATTATTAAGATAGGTCAGTTCGCGATAAATAAAGGATTATGTTTTAAAGTAATTTGAGCGTTGTTATTATTTGAAGAAGGTTTACGGTGATTAATTAATTGCTTCTTGTTTATTTGATGGTTTGTGAATTTTCTTAATTAATTGCTTTTGGGACACGACAATTTGGCGCAGCCGGTTAAAAAAGGTATTGTATTTTAAATTTATATATATTGGGAGTTAAGCTTTTTTAGCTGCTCCATTTTTTTTTATTTTTTGGGAGTTAAGCTTTTTTTAGCTGCTCCATGTTTGTTAATTGTGGGAGTTCTGCTTCTTTTAGCTGCTCCATTTACTTTTCAGGATAAATTTAAAAAGTGTTAGAATAAGTGTTGAGTGCGATTTTGGGAAGCCATTTCAGTGTAGTAATATTGATTTCATGATTGTGATGTGCGTTTTTGGATAGGTTGAGGTTAAATCATTAGAGGCGTTTGAAAGTTTTTGTCGCATTTCCGTGTGTTTAGGTTGAGAATTTAAGATATAGGTTAATTAGTTAATTCATCGATGTTTGGTTTTTGTTTTGTTTGCGGCGATTTTCAATATTTTTTGTTTAATATTGGGGAATAAATGTTTTGTTTCGATGACTTTTATGTTTTTATTATAAATGAGAAGTGTAGTAAGTTATTCAGTTTTTGTGCGGATGAATGAATTTGTACCTGTAAGAAAAACTGTGAATCTTTCTATAGGTTAAATAGACTAACAGTTAAGGAGTGGAAATTTTGGTAATTAGGTATAGCGTTGTTTTCTATAATTCCGCTTAAAAGTTGGATTTCACTCCTGTTCGTTCGAAGCAACTTCGCGTTTGTTATAGCATTGATAGAGTATATGCTATATTTGTCTGAATTGACTCGTCACGTTTTAAACAGAGATTATAAGTCTCGATATTGATATCTGCTGAGTGTTGGGGTTATGTCTTCGTGATTCACACAAAAAGTCAAGTCGACTGTAACGTTTGGGATTAAAGTGTTAATCTAGGGAGCAATTAGGTTACAAAGGGCAGGAGAAAGTGAGATTGAATGAGAAAATTGGGAAAAATTTGAATTAGTGTTACTAGATGTGGTTTAAAATTAATTAACTTTTGTGTAAGTTGTTTTGTTGGGTGAGATTGTTTTCTTGGTTAGGTGTTATATATAATATATATATGTAACTAGGCTTGGATTGGAGGGAAAAGAGAGAAGAATTAGATGATCTTCTGGTTCAGACTTCAATGTCGGTGGGTAGAAGTAATGTACTGACAAGAGAGCAACTGTTACGGTTCGAAACTCAAGAGAAGGAATTAGAGGAAAGATCGCAGGAGTTAAAAGAGTGTAAGGAGAAGTTAGAAAGCTACGAGCAAAACTGGCAGTATATTGGAGAGCATCTCACGGCAGAGTTGCAAAAACGAACATCAAGTGAAGAATCGAGAAAATTGATTCAGGAGTGGAATACAGCTGCCAAGTCCTGTACGAAAGGCGAAGCTTTAGACTTGCTGGTAACGGCTACACTCGACGTGATCCAAAGGGGTGAGATCCAAGCAGAACAATTGTTAGAAGAAGAGAAAAGAAAGAACAAGGGTCTAATAAAGAAAATATTGTCTTTGGAACAGCAACTGAAGGAAGCAGAAGAGGCAGCGGAGGAACTGGAGACAGAATTAAGAGCCGAGGGTCCTTTGCCGCAAGAGAAAGTATACAGGCAAGAAGTCAGTAAGAAGTGGACACCAAGGAAATTAGTGTTCTGGGATAAACCACGAGAAACGAAAGATAGGCAAGATATTTCAGCTAAGAGTAGCTCATCGAAGGGAAAGACAAAAGAACCAGGAAGCAGTAAATCATACGGATTGCCCAAGAACAGTATGGCGGAAGCCCATGGGAAAGTTATGGATATGGTATCCAAATACATACCATTATTTTCTAAAGGTCATCAAAGCTGGGCAAAGAATTGCACCGTTTCCTGAATTGCAGCAAGGAACTCTACGATCAATTGACTACTGAAGAAAAAGCTATCTTTATCAAATGTGTGAAATTTCGGCTTACAGATGACGCTTAATATCTAGTGTGTTCCCAGGACCTGAAGGATTTTGAAACTCTGCAGCAAGTTATTACAACTGCATATACGCCACGAAAATCGTTCAGTGAGCTACGTACGGAAATGCTGGAGTGTAAACAACGACCTGGAGAGGACATTCGAGAATTCGCTGACAGAATGAAAGAGCTTCTGGACAAAATTAAAACAGCAGTCACAGCTAAGTACCCAAATAAGGAAGGGGGTGGCTACTTTTAAAGCAGGCGTTGGGAATAAGGCAACGCAAGTGCATCTGACGGGAAGGAGATTCCAATCTCTAGATGAAGTACAAGAAGAAGCTAGTTATTTCGAGAAGGATGCAACCAGGCTCCAGAGTAGAGAACCAGAAGTCTGGGGAAGTGGGCGAAAACTGAATTCCGAAACAATGCGAGATAGCTGGGGGACTAATCGTTTCAACAATAATACCAGCAGACCATTCAGAGAAGCCGTACAGAAGGGCCCATCTCCAGTAGCAGCAGGAATATATCGTGGATCACAGGCTAGGGCAACGCCGCCTAGGCCCATCCAGTGCTTCCAGTGTGGGCAAAGAGGGCATATTGCTAGGGAATGCCAATCAAGAAAACAGCCACCATACTGTGTAAAATGCCGAAACTATGGTCACGATACTGCTAGTTGCCGAAGACAAAACATAAGGTTCGCGGATACTTCAATTGGTTCTCCTTTATTGCCAATTTTGTAGAACCTGCGCTCATTATACCGCAAACTGCTTGAAGAAATATCTAGCTTAACAAGAAGCTCTAAAGAAGGAAAACGGGGAGGGAGCGGCAGCTGGGGGAATTAACGGAATTTAAGACCATGAAGACCTCACAGAAAGAAGCCAGTGTCATAGAGTTAAGTTTGTTAAATAATTGCATTATCTCAGTAGAATCAGATATAGGTATAACGGGTAAATTAACATTATTAATAGATACAGGTGCAACATGTAATATAATTAAGGTAAATCGTATTAAAGGAAACACGCCTATACAAACTCTCAAGAAAATAATGATTGGAGGGTTGTTTGGGGCACAAGAAAGCTCGATTGGAACTTGCAAAGCCACACTACTCATGGGTGGAGTAGAACAGCCATGCGAGTTTAACACCATTTATGACACTAATTCGATTCCAGCTGACGGTATTCTGGGGATCGAGTTCCTGAAGGACAAAGCAGTCATTGATTGTATAAATGGAAAACTGTCAGTGAAAGGCATGGAGAAAATAAAGGAAGAAAAACCTCTTTTTGGATGCATCACTGGAAAGGAGAAAATCGAGTTAATAGAGTTGAAGGAAAGCACCCAGGACAATCATCACCAGTTTATCCAGAAAGAAGAGTCAGTGTATTCTTCCCCAAAAGAGATTCAGCAACGAATGAAGAATCGAGTCGCAGCCTTGCGCGACATTATATCCAAAGCGGGCGTGGTATCAGATAGCCTCACAAAGTATCTTTCAGAAGTAGAATCTTACCAAGATGGTCAAATAAAAGAAAGAAAGATGACTTTTCCAAAAGAAGATGATGTACAGCCAGCTCTAACAACTGAGGAGTGGCCTTTCGTACAATTGGTCGAGTCCCTTACCACGGGAACGAATCAAAAAGATTCTCAAGAAGCACCCATCAATAGGACTAAACCGATGGGGAGCAGAGAACAAGAGGGTGTAGCAGGAAAAAGGGAAAAGGAGCTGGAAATTCCTCGCATGGAAGTCCAGCGCGACCTCTCTAAAGCTACAGCTTACGCAGAGGCTCAGAGCGAAAAGGTACATCTTACACAGCGAAAGGAAAAGTATTACTTAGGAAAGAGTAAAACCACTCTGGGGACAGAACGGCTGTTGGAAATTCCTGTCATAGGTGAGGAAGATTTAGTGTGCATGGCGGAAGATATTAGGCCAGGAGTGTATTAGGGGAATGCTATAATTAAGCCAAGGAACGGTAAAGCGTGGGTAGGTATTATTAACGCAGGAAGGGAGCCCGTTGAACTAGTGAATTTCAGGCCGAGGCTTGAAAAATTGAGTAAGTATACTGTGCATCCACTAGGACGGGATAAGGGTAAGATTGATAATCGCCAACAACGGCTCAAGCTAATGAAGGAATCACTGGTGCTGGGAGAAGACCTTAACTTCGAAGAAAGGGAAGCAGTAACCCATATTTGCTACGAATACAATGATATTTTTCATTTGCCAGGCGATAAATTGTCATACACCCTGACGAAGACCTTTAAGTTAAAGTTAATGGCTAATACGGCCCCCATACACAAAAAGCAATATCGCATGCCAGAAGCCCATCGAGAAGAGTGTCAGGAACAACTCAAAAAATTACTCGAGGACGATATCATCGAACCTAGTGACAGTCCATTTAATTTCCCCGTACTTCTAATTCCTAAGAAAGGAGTAAATGATAACGGTAAAAGAAAGTATCGGCTATGTGCAGACTTCAGAGAACTAAACAAAGTCTGCATCCCCTTTTCTTATCCCCTTCCCCGAATTGAGGACATCATAGATCGTTTGGGTCATTCTAGATACTTCACCACGTTAGATTTAGCTAACGGGTACCACCAAGTATTAATCGACCCAAAAGGCAGAGAAAAAAACGGCGTTTAGTACCAATTTTAATCATTTCCATTATAAACGATTACGATTTGGTTTAAAAACGGCCCCCCCATTTTTTCAATCCCTACTAAACGGAATTCTGACGGGACTTCAAGGGATTAAATGCTTCGTGTATCTCGACGATGTCGTGATATTTGCTAAGAGTTTGGACGAACATAACAGCAAACTACGAGAATTTTTCAGCGCTTCAGAGAACACAACCTTCAGTTGCAGCCTTCAAAATGTCAGTTTTTAAGGAAAGAGGTAGTATATCTGAGCCATATTTGTTCAGAACAAGGGGTAAAGCCTGATAAACGATTAGTAAAAGTAGTGAAAAATTTCCCACAACCAAAAACGGTTCGTCAGGTTCAATCTTTTTTAGGGATAGCCAATTATTATCGGAAATTTGTTCCGAATTTTTCAAAAATATTGGCCCCCATTAATAGTTTATTAAAAAAAAGCGTTAAGTTCACATGGGGACTCGAGTGTGACAAGGCTTTCAGTCGTGTCAAGGAAATTCTTACTACACCACCACTCTTGATATATCCGGATTTCACAAAGGAATTTATGGTAATCACTGATGCAAGTGTGGAATCTTTAGGGTCAGTTCTGGAGCAAGAGGGCAAGCCAATTAGTTACGCTAGTCGTACTTTGGACATGGCAGAAAGAAACTATTCCACTACAGAGCGTGAGATGTTGGCCATTGTGTGGGCAGTACGGAACTATAGGTGCTACCTTCTGGGCAAACCTTTCAAAATAGTAACGGATCACCAACCGCTACAGGGAGTTTTCAAGGTGAAGGACACTACTTCACGTATGCTCAGATTTCACCAAAAACTATCGGAGTTTGATTTGAGATTATATATAAAGCTGGAAAGGAAAATGGTAATGCCGATGCCCTAAGCAGAATTCCAAGAACCTGAGTCATATCATAACAAGGAGTACCCATGCCTTGCAATAACTCGTGCTCAAGCTAGGGAACAGAAAGAAAGGGAACAACCAAAACAAATACCGTTGCGAGATTCTGAAAACGAAGGTAACAGTATTGAAGGGACTGAGATAATCACCGAAGAAAAACTGAAGAAACCAGAATCAAAACTGATGACCAATCCAGAAGAGATTGAGCTAATTCTAAGAGATTTTCATGGCTCTAGGTTTGGAGGACACTTTGGAAGGAACAAAACGTTCAACAGAGTGAAGCGCTTCTACCGTTGGAAGGGAATGAAGGCTGATATACCTCGGTATGTTAAACGTTGTACGATTTGCCAAAAAAATAAGCACGCTAGAGCCATCAAGATGCCATTAGTAGTAACGGAAATCGCGGAAAGACCTTTTAAGAAAGTCTATTTTGACTTAGTTGAACATCTTGTCTATGATGGATGATCTGACTAGATTTGTAGATTTCGTGGCGATACCAGACCAAGAAGCGAACACGGTAGCCCAGGCCTTATTTGAGCAAATCCTCAGCCGGTAATCGCTACCGAAACAGCTAGTAACGGATCAGGGAGCAAACTTCACTGGAGAAGTCTTAAAGGCTCTTTGTAAAATGTTGAAGATAAAGAAGCTGCAAACAACTGCCTACCATCCCCAGTCCAACGCTGTGGAGAGGCAGCATTCTACGCTAGCCAACTATCTGAGGAGTTTCGTTGATCGGGAGCCACGAAACTGGGACGAGCTGTTGAGAACCGCAGCGCATGCGTACAACAACACCGTGCATACAGGCACAAAACTTACACCCATGGAAACGTTGTTTGGATTTGTAGCGGAAATCCCCAGTAGCATACAGCGTCAGCCTGAACCGGTATACAATATGGATAAGTACCATTCGGTATTGCGGTTCAAATTGCAGAGGGCGTTTCAACTAGCTAGGGAGAACCTACTTAAAAGCAAACTAGTGGCAAAGAAGTACCATGACAATTCAGCTAGGCCGGAATTGGTGATAAAGTTCTAGTTAAAGACTTAGCTAGGGCAGGGAAATTAGCATCCATTTTTAAAGGTCCATATGAAGTAATTTACGTTCACAGTCCTGAGAATGTAACTATACTTCAAGGGAAAAAGCTCAAGCGGATTCATACGAATCGTTTGAGAAGGTATCATGATTAATTTTAAGATTAGTGTTTGTTCGTCATATAAGGACGATAACCTAAGTGGAATGAAGCACGAGAGAATAGTTTTACAATTTGAATATTTTATTTTATTTAGTCTTTTTCTTAGTTTCTTTGTTTTTCTTGCAGAACAAGGTTCATTAAAGCATTTAGGCTGAGAGGAAAGGAAAAAGAAGATTAGGCAGATGCGAAAAGATTGCCAATGGAGGGAAGTAAGTAAGTATATGTAAAAAAAAAAGGGAGATGAATGATTGAAGATTTTTTTTAAAGAAAAAAAACGAAATAGAAAAGAAAAAATAGAGATTTAAAAGAGAAGAAAGTAGAGTATACAAAGATTAATTGAATGAAAAAGAAGAAATAGAGAATTTAAAGGAAATAATAATTAAAAAAAAAGAGAAAGAAAAGAGGAATAGTAAACAAGATATAAAGATTAAAAAAAAAAAGGAATAAGAGATTTTGAAAGAAATAATGGAAAATAAATAAGAAGAGCTGTTGAAAGAAAGCATAAATAAGAGGTTAATAATAAAAAGATTAAAAAAAAATGGGTTTAGAAATTTAAAGGAAAGATAAGTTTTTATACAAGTTGTGTAAAGAGAAGAGAGAATTGCTAAAGAAATAAAGTGTAAGGAAATAAAGATTGTAAAAAAAAAAAAAATTTATTAGAATAAATTAGGAGTTTATATTAAAGAAAAACAAACTTCATTTAGTCTAAGATTACTAGGATTGCCCTAAATTTATATAGTTATAAAAGAAGGTTTAGCTTCGCGATGAAGGCGGTAGTAATTTTAATCTTCGCTTTGATAGCTGGGATACAAGCAGAGCAGGTTATAGCATCGAGCCGATACCACAGTCGGGAGTGTTGTTCGAGCGTCTCGGGGTGGTTAATTTCTACACGAAACATTGGACTATTCTGTCTAAGTTCCAAATACCAGATCTCACTGAAGACTTAAAATTCGTCAGCAACTGCAGCGGTTTGATAAGTGGATTATGTGCAGACGTAACCGATACTGGAGGCGTTGCAAGGTGTAAGGCAGCAGTCAAAGAGATAGGAGGCTGGGTGGAAAAAATTAAGCGTCAAGATGAGGAACTTTCGCATCATACCCAAAATGAAGCGCCCCGAAGAAACAAGCATTCAATTTTTGATGGAGTGGGATCTCTGGCCAAGACACTGTTCGGAACCATGGACCATGCCGACTCGGAAGAAATACATGCAGCTATAGATGACCTTAATGAGAAGGAGAGCCGAACATTAAATCTACTGAAGGACCAAATTACAGTCGTCAAATCTACGTTCGATTTGTTTAATGCTTCAAGGCTACAGGCAGCAGAAGAGAGAGAAGAACTACCAAATAAATTTTCAACCATCGTTAAAGAGCAGCAGGGTCAATATCGGGAATTATCGTCATTGAAACTAAGAATAGAATTGAGTGAGGTAATTACGCTAATGAGCCTTCACTTCAGAGAAATCAGCGAAATGCAAGAAACAATGATGAGCATATTAATCTCCCTAAGCGTAGGAAAGCTACACCCGCTGATAATTCATGCACGAGAGATGACCGAGATAATGAAGAATGCCACTAGTAAACTGGATTTAGATGAAAAATACCAGAATTTCCAATTACTGGTACAAGCACTCCAGGTAGGCCAAGAAATCCTAGTCAGGGTAGATATCCCACAGCCCCAACGAGTTGCATTTGACTTACATAAGGTATACACGATCCCGATAGCTATAGATGAATTTGGGTATCATGTATATGATCTGGACGCTGAATTTGTGGCAGCCAACAATCATGAACGACAGTATGTCTTGCTGAGTTACCAACAGTACCAGAAGTGCCAGAGGTTGTTAACCGTATCGGACTACCCGCAAATCTTATTCCCACAATTAGCCCCAACTATTACTGCTATTGGAGAAAACTGTGTGCTGAACCTTTTCCGGAGCTTCAACGTAAATGCAAAGGCCTGTAAGGAAAGAGTTACAGCAAAGTGGAGCAGCTTAGTGAGAATGGTAACGAGAAACCACTGGTTATTTGTGATGTCTGAGAAGACCAAGCTGGAAGTAAACTGCCAACATTCACCAACTTCCATCGGTGAGCTGAAGCACACAGGGGTATAATTCATCGAAGAACATTGTCACCTGCAAATCGGTGACTTACGAATACAAGCTGAAGATGCCGCACAGCGAAATATATCTCTATGGTAGTCCAGACGAATGGAGTTACCAGCCTGGAACAGCATCGCAACACAGACAAACAGGCAGAGAGAGGAGGTAGTAGAAGGCAAAGAGGACGAAATACGATTGCTGGCTAGTGACAACTTTAATCAAGCATGAAGAGAGCAGGATGCCGCTATAAAGAGGGTTGAAGACAAGATCAGCACGGAGGAGGCAAGTAGACGCGCCATTCCACATCCAGTACATTTAGCAGCGACAACTACTACCGCATGTTTAGCCGTCATCAGCTTAGTAATCTTGATAGGAGTATTATGCCATTTGAAGCGCTGGAAGAGGAACTACACCCAAGCTGGCACCAACAGAGTGATTCAACCTATAGTTCATAAGTCAGAGCAGCAACCCAAGGCCCCGAATGCAAACATAACCATTGAGACAATCTTGCCCACGACAGCGAACTTGCCAACCACCAATCTGCCAACTATTTTGGGGAAACAACTTGTGCAGCTAGAGTAGCCGCCATAGTTTTAGTTAAGTATATATATATATTTTTTGCACTTGTATAACGAAGAAGTAATTTAAGGGCAACCTATAGTTAGAGATTAACGAATAAATTTATATAGAAATAAAAATATGTATATGTACATATATGGTTATTAATATTAAATCATGTTCAATGGAAAGGAATGGATTAATTATTATAAGATTCAAATGTAGGAAATTATTAGTATAATAAGGTATTTAAGAAGTGGAGGAAGTTTCTAAGAAAGGACATGTGAAGTAAGAAAAAAGAAAATCGATATGTTGTAAAATCAGAATAAAAAAGAAATGAGATGAAAGTAAGAAGGAAATTAAATGTGAAAATGAAATGTTGAACTTAAAGAAATTAAATGTAAAATCAAAATAATAAAAAGAAATGATGTAAAAAGATGTAAAAATGAAAGAAATGAATTAAATGTGAAAATGAAATATTGAATTTAAAGAAGTTAAATGTAAAATAAAATAAAAAGAGAAATGATGTAAAAAATAAGACAATTTAGATAGTATATAATGAAAAATGTAAAGAATCTGAACCGAACGAGGATAAAGACATTTTCAGTTTTTAATTAAGACTGTTGCACTCTCCGGAATTAGTTCCCGATGGAAACTAGTTTTTCCAAGGGGGGAGGGATGTTATGGCCCAATATACGGAAGATTCTTCCAGCAGCCAAGGGCGCATTTTAGTGAAATAATTAGCAATTGCTAAACAGTAACGTCGCATTGTACTGTTCTGCAACTGTCGGTTATTTTGCTGATTAGCTCAACAGCTGGCTGCGATGAGCGCTTAGTGGAGCAATCGACGATTACAATAATAATTAACCTAGCATGGTAATTATTATGTAAAGCGATTGTTTACTACTGAGCGACTCAAGTGCTGCAACCGGTAGAACAAACGGCAAGGTTGTTGTCGTTTGTTTACATCCGCGTTGTTAAGTAAAGTCTACTTCCGAGTATTGGTGCATAAAAGACCAATGACTGGACTGACGAGTGCCTGTAGTGTTCTTAGCCCGTTAATGGTTCAGTCGTCGTGATAATAAATTACAGTTCGGTTCGGATTGGTTTTACTTTTAAAATTATTAAGATAGGTCAGTTCGCGATAAATAAAGAATTATGTTTTAAAGTAATTTGTGCGTTGTTATTATTTGAAGAAGGTTTACGGTGATTAATTAATTGCTTCTTGTTTATTTGATGGTTTGTGAATTTTCTTAATTGATTGCTTATGGGACACGACAATTGTAAGTAGTATGACATTGAGGTTACCGTCAAAGATATTACGTTAGCCTTTCGCAGTTTGTTATTACTATGTAACTTTGAGGTAGATCTAACTTCAAAGTTAAATTTGCCTTAATATTACTTTTCCCCCATATGTTGACAGTTCCATACGTGCGAGATATAATGGATTCGCATAAAGTTATTAAGAAGAAAACACGACCGTTGTTATGGTTGTCTTGTATTGGTTCTGTAGGGATTACGGACGGAGGATGTTGTGTCCTGTCCGCGGAGCTAATTGCCCGTTCACCCCGTGGCAGTTATCGGCAGGCTGGCATGCTTGTAGATAGCTTTACGGAGAATAGTAGGGAGGTTCGAGGAATTAAACCTACCTCCTACCACAGCAACACAACAAAAAAATGTTCATGCCGGGTTAGTTAGAGATGGAGATGAAGAAGGAATAATATCGGATGCCAGGGACTATGAAGGAAAGGATAGTCAACACTGAATCCACCTGCTGCCATGCTAATTTACTGGTGATGTTGCCCAGCATTGGCCGTGCCACATCCTCCTCATGGATATTCTGGCCATATATTCTGAATACCCCCTTTTCCTAGAAAAACGGCGAGCGATAGAAAGAGAAGGACCCGGAGAGAGTGTGGAGATTATTTAATTAATACTCATGATCGTCGATTGCATGGCGAAATGAGATTTATTAATCCTACGGACTAAATTAACATGTGTCTTGCGATTAATTTCAATATACGACAACTCCACCTTGGGACAACTGGAGTTACATACGATCTACTACTATTAATTCTACTCTCTTAAATACCTTATGCTAATACTTGTAAATAGGAAAAAGTCCTACGCGACTCCTCACTCAGTTCGTGATTATTTGGATCAAATTGTGCCCCCATGACATTTCTTCCACTTCATTACTTCATTTTATCAAGACATAACAACTTCATGTTATCGTGGTGGTACATGCACAGAAATCCACTACACAAGCTATTCCGCACATATCCACGTGTGTGGTTATCACTATTGCACTACATATATATATATATATATATAAGATATATTATTTAAGATTCAAATATGGTATGCAAAATAAACAGTTATAAGGAAACACCAAAGTTCTACTTACGACAACGTCGGATCCCTCGTAGAGGCGCCTCTGGATTGATGCGACGATCTCTCTGTAACTGGTTAAACCTTGAGGAATAGTTATGCCGGTCTGAGGCCTGTGCAAATACCCCACTATATTTATACAAGGTTAATTCAGTACTCTATACCTATCTCTATATCTATCTCTATATCCATATTTCTATATTAATGGGGTTAACTATGAACGCAAATTATCGGTAACTGAGCAACTTTTCTCCTCACCCTCCTCTTTCAGGAAGAGGGAACTAGAATATATAAAATTGTTATAGCAGTCCTCTGCTAAACTATAATTAGATTCCAAATTGATATAAAGTTAGTTCACTGCTAAACTATAATTAGATTCCAAATGAATATAAGGTTAGTTCACTGCTAAACTATAATTAGATTCCAAATGGATATACGAAAAATTAAACTCGTGAGATGTCTTCCCTGAAATACGTAATCCTCTAAGGCGAGAGCCCGGAACAGAAATATTTTTTTTTGTTTTACAAAATATTTCAATCGTTGAGTTACAATTATCAGCTACCTATCACGCGGTGCTCAGGAGGAGAGACAAAAAAAATTCCAATTAGACAATGTTGTACGTAGTAGTTCAGAGGTCACGGCAAGGTGATATGAATATAGACGTGACTACCGGTACATCCCTTAGCGTCCCCACGGAATGCGGAGTTTTGTGGTGCGCTTTACACCGATTCGTTTTGATTTCAGAGGCCTAGATCCTAATTCGAGGAATATGTATGTGCCTTATACGAACAATATTGTGGCTGAGGCGATTTGTCTGTCCGAATGCCACTTACTGCGAAATTATGATATAATAAATACCGTGTGAGATTAAATGCGCAAAATTTTGTTTACCTTGTTATTGAATTCCACTGATTCCTTTTGATTCCAGAGGCTTAGGCCCTGATTCGAGGCATATGTATGTGCCTTAGACGAATAATATTGTGGCTGAGGCGATTTGTCTTCCCGAATGCCACTTACTGCGAAGTAGTATAGCTAGGACAGTTCTGGCTCACTTTTTGAAGCCTTCAGGATTTCGCCACAGATGGCGCCACCGTCGCTAGGTGGTTTGAGCCCGTACTAAATGTAGGTTTGTGCCTTGGCTGTATTGGCTTGTGTCTTGAATACACCATTGCGCCTTGGATGCATCATTGTGTCTTGGGTGCACCATTGAGCCTCGACTGCGCCCTAGCGGGATTAATCGGTACTACCGGGATGTGTCATTTGGTCTTGACTGCGCCCTAGCGGCATTAGCAGGTACTACCAGCATGCTCCCGTACTACGGTTTCTTAAATACATACATAGGTGCGCCTAAATGTAGGCTTTTGGTTTTGAACTAATATTAGTAATAATTAAATTTAACGCTAGGAAATTTTTGTTCATGCCAATGGATTCTAGATGGTTTGGGTGTGGGTATTAGGGGGGACGAAATTTTCATCAGAAATCCTCTACGGGCTCTGGTTTTGGAGATATTAGCTATTTTACCTTTTCAGATATAGTTAATATTATTAATAATTCAAGCTACCTAGGATAGTTTTGTTCATGTCAATAGATTCTAGAAGGTGTTATAGGGGTGGGGGTTAGAGGGGGCATAACATTTTTGTTAGAAATCCTCTACGGGCTATGGCTTTCGAGATATTAGCGATTTTACCTTTTTAGATATAGTTAATATTAGTAATATTTCAAGTTTTTTTTTGCTCATGGGGTGCTGCGTCTAAATGTAGGCTTTATTCAGCCTCATTCGAATTTCACAACATGACATCACCATGAACAGATTCTACAAGATGTCAGTAAGACATTAGCCGATACTACCAGTATGCTCCGGTACTACGGCTTTCTTGGATGTGTGGTACGATTCTCTTGGATATGTGAAGTTTTTTGCTTCATTTTTGGCCCACACGTGGCAGCATGCTACGGTTTTGGGAAGTTTTTTGCTTCACTTTTGCCCACACGTTGCAGCATGCTACGGTTTTGGGAAGTTTTTTGCTTCACTTTTTTGGATGTGTGGTGCGCCTAAATGTAGGCTTTTGTTGTTTTCAAGTGTTCCGCCTGGTTTTGAATTAATATTAGTAATAATTGATTTTTCTTGAGCGCCTAAATGTAGCCTTTGGTTTTGAACTAATAATTAAAGTTAATAGTAGGAAATTTTTTTTCATGCCAATGGATTCTAGAGGGGTGGTATGTGGGGGGGATAATAAAGATTGGGAGGGGCGGTAATGAAATTTTCATCAGAAATCCTCTACGGGCTCTGGTTTTCGAGATATTAACGTATTAATATTTCAAGTTATTTTTGCTCATGGAAATGGATTCTTGGCGGTGTGGGGTGGGAGGGGGAACGAAATTTTCATCAGAAGTCCTCTACGGGCTTTCGTTTTCGAGATATTAGCGACATCTGTTTGGGCGCAAACGCCATTTCTTGAGTAAGGTACCATAACGGCCTCAGCCGGAACTACCAGCATGCCTTGATTTTGCTGTTTTCTTTTATTTGCGGGAGAGTTCTAGATATCAGCATGACGTCATCATGGTTTTGCTGCACCTAAATACGTTTTCTAAGCAGGGAAGTTGTAGATATCAGCATCATTCGAATTTCACAACATGATATCACCATGAACAGATTCTAGACGATGTCAGTGAGTGTTCTGGGGTATGTGTATTGAAAAGTCTTATGTTTTATAAACACTTGTTTTTATTTCCAATAAAATTTCTTATTATAAAAGTATTTCTTATAGCACATTGTCCAATATGAACTTGGCTAGATGGCGCATTTGTGTTAATCTCTATTAGTTTTCCACAGTTGTATTCATCTTCGACGTTAAAAATGATTTCACCCTCTCCAACTATCTTCTGCATCCAACGAACTTTTTCAGCTCCCTTTACATATATGGTTTTGTTTCGAAGCAGTGGTTCAACTATAGTGTACAGCTTGTGATATGGTATGTAGCCATCATCCCAGCGGAATCCATGAAAATTGTGTTGAAGCCATTTTACTTGTCTCTTTTTTGCTGAAGTCAAATCTTTGTATCTGAATGGTGGTTGAAATATAAAGTGCTGCATCTGGTTTTCATTGTTTAAAATTGCCAGTTCTTTAGTGATGAATTCATTGAGATTTGTTTTGAATCCTTGGATGTCTACGATGACTGCCATCTTCTTAATTTAACTTTCTAACTTCACTTGTCAGCGGACTGTATTCTACTATTCGATCGTGTAGAAGCAGACAATATGCTGTTGTATTAGCCGGTATATTTTCAGATGTCTTGAATTCTAGCCTTATGTCAACAGGTCCAGTTTTTAATGTTTCATTTTGATGTGAGCAATCAATGACAGCGATCGGAGCATCGGTTTTGAACTTCTCCCATGTGAGGAACAGCTGATACTGATGACCATAGTATGATTGTGTAAACTTTATATACATCTCATACAGCAATGCGTATCTATTCAAATCAAATTTCAAATTCAAATCATCATAGGGATATGATTCTGAGTTCAAATGAACTGTAACATCGGTGAGTTTGCAGTGATCAAACTTGCTTGCATCTTTGGTTTTATCGTTCCTTCGATCCGTTTGTAATGCTAAGATGATAAATCGAGGTTTCTCCAGTTGAGTGGAAGTCTTAACTGACCAGGTTTGATGCGTGGATTCCGGTAGTACTGGATACTCATATATGTCCCAGCTGCGGAATGGTATTTGTATCGGGCGACCTCTCCCGATAATTTTAAATAGTTGCAGCTTTTCATCATCGGATACTGTAACATTCGGAATGCTCCATTGAAGTTTGGTAATTTCAATTTTCACCACATCAGTGGGTGATATAATGGCATTATCGTCTGTCCTGCTCCGGATCAATATCAGTTCATGTTTGGAATTTATCAGAATTTTCTTGTAATCTTCAGCGAATCCCAATAAATATTTCAGAGGTACACAATAGTTAAACAGTCCAGTGGCTGGTATAACGGATGAATCTGGTGACCAGCTGCCGTTGAGTAGTATCCTGCTTACATTTGCATTTAGCGATACGTAGTTTTTTAATGTTGTCGCAATCCCAAGATTTCTTGTACGATCGATTTCCACTGCATTCAATTCATAGCGTATTTCCTCAAAAAGAAATGGTAGAGCGTTGTTAGCTAATTTTGCAGTTGCTGAAATGGCTCCATCCAGCTTTGTGAGCGACCCCTCAATGTAAAGAAAGCTCCTGCTGGGTAGAAGATTCAAGTCCTGATGTTGTACAGAGATACGGATTTCATCGCTGTTTTTAAATGATGTTAGAAATGGTGAATAGGAGTGATGTTCAAATTTAGTAACACTGTTATCAAAGCGAGCGTCTGGTGCAATATCTAGTATTCCTTTATTCATTGTTTCAGCGTTAAGCCTATCCATTGTAAATATGCTGTAGGTCTTGACCGCTTCAAGGTTGTCCGCTGACTAATGATCTTGTCTGCTCCGAACTCGTATTTATCATTATTGTATATCAACATGCTGTGGCTTCAAATGTAACCTGATGGTTATAGTCTCTCCTCTGAAGTTGATTAAGTCACCGTCTTGGTCAAGGAGCTTCAATGTTAGAGAACTTATACGTTTGGTGTTCACAGGCAAATAGATTACATTTTTGGGTACCTCCACTATTTTATACCCAGGTCCCACGTTCGGTGAAAACTCGTGGAGAGTGTGTACTTGTGTGTTGTTGAAGAATGATCCTGATATAATATTACATTCGATGCGTATAGTATTTACTTTAATGATGTTGACTGGCAACTCTGATGTATGCACTATATTAGCACATAAGTTTCTTTTACTGAATCCTAGCAGAGGAGCTATGGATCTCTGTTTTTCAAAATGTATTTCTTCAGTTGCCGTAACTTCACTCTTCAATGTATTATTTTTAGCCTTTATCACAACCTTTATCCTTTTCCCTTCTTTATCCAAGTATCCTTGTACATATTTTGCTATATCATCAATCTCATAGGATCCAACAGGTATCTCAACAACCTCATTCCCTACATGAACCAGATTATTGCTCACATCAATATTTGGTATAGAGTTGTATGTTTGAAAATCAATTAATCCACAAACATAATCCGTTGCTAGCTCCAGCGGAGGAAAGTACTCAGCAATGAGTAGAGATGAATTTCCCGTGAGAGTAAGTGTTAATGACATGGCGGTTGATAATGAACTGTCACAATTTCAATATAGATACATTTATTTATAGATAATAATTAATGGCTATAATAATTATATAAAAACTCTAAACATAAATGACCGCAAATTACTGCATCATAGTTCTCATAAGAACTGTAGTTGTACGTCATATTACTACCCAAGTAGTTTATGAGCTCCCGTGGTGGTTGGAGATTGCCAGAGCTATCAAAGTATTCGATGTTATCACCTTTCTTGTAGTACGCTACCCAGTGTGTACCTGATCCAGTTGAGATGTCCAAGTTAACAATACCGCTTTCTCGCTTCCATGACTTTTTAGGTAGATTATCACTCATAAATACTCCTCTGAAGTGCGGCAAGTGTGTGGTATACTTGTGGAGATCCAACCCGTTTAGCGGTCGTTTGGGTAGCGTCTTTAATAGTTTTTTGGTTGAGGTTGTAGATTGAGTCCAAGTCCTTTTCTATACGGCTTCAAGAACAGCCCGTTTCCATCTTTATCAACCGCTATAGTTTCCATTGCTTGGTTATGACGTTTGCTTTCTTCCAATTTTGCCTTTGCCGCACTGGTATCATTTACTCCTTTAGCTATGCCTGCTGCACCTCCCGATAGTGCTCCCAATGCTGAAAGCCCAGCAAACAACGGGATGAGGAACGGAAGTGCTCCGCCAACCTTTGGTACAGGTATCACTCGTGGAGTTTTAATTGATTTCTTCTTTCTTTTCACAATATTTTTAGCTGCACTAAGAGCTATTTTTGTAGCTTCCATCAAGTCTTTTGGTTTTTGATTTTTAAAATCTTACGTGCATTTCGTACTGCTTCTCGGAATGTGGGTTGGCGTTTATTTTTAGCCTTAAGACCCATACCTAGCTTAATTTTAGCCTTCATGGCGTTTGTTATAAGCCAGGCGTTGGCACGTTCACTCAAATTTGCATCCTTAGATTTTGCACGCTGCCAGGCTTTTT
The DNA here is from genome assembly GCA_963930735.1 of Dioctria linearis. Lineage (NCBI taxonomy): Eukaryota > Metazoa > Arthropoda > Insecta > Diptera > Asilidae > Dioctria > Dioctria linearis. Next base: position 53,019,448 of record OZ005743.1, on the reverse strand, counting down.
CAGCTAATATTTTATCAGCTATATGTCGATCACTTGTATCTTTATGTCGCGAGTATGCTGTATCGTGTTCTTTGCAGGCTGCGTCCAATAGATTAATGCCCGGATCTCCTCTCGCCAATCTTTGTTGTAACTTTGTTTCTGGTCCACAGTACTGGTATCCCGGTAGATGTAATTCTACAGGTAATTTGTTGATGATTGAATTTAATAGTCCTCTGCCCCCTTTCAAAGATTTTCTGGAGCGTTTCGATTTGTGATCCGACATCTTATAAGGTTCCGATGATACTGTTGAAATGTGATATAATCACGTGTACTTATAAGAATCACGTTAGTCTTCAATATGCGGTTCATTAAACAACAACAAGCTTTTCCTGTTCGAAATGCTGATGTAGCTGTTATGAAGGTGAAAAAGAAGCATGGTTCCCTATTGCCTAATAGTATAAGAAGCATCATTGTTGGACCATCCAATTGTGGAAAAACTAATGTTATGATAAGTTTGCTGGAACATCCCAATGGTTTGAGATATGAAAATATTTACATATATTCCAAATCTTTACATCAACCAAAGTATGAATACTTGAAGCGAGTGATGACTCCCATATCAGGATTGGGGTATTATACATTCTCAAACAACTGCGACGTTCTACCACCAGAGGAAGCCAAATCACATTTAGTGTTTATTTTCGATGATGTAGCATGTGAAAAGCAAGATAATGTGCGATCCTATTTTTGCATGGGTCGCCACGAAGATATGGACAGCTTCTATCTCTGTTAAGCATATACGCATATACCAAAGCACTTAATACGTGAAAATGCTAATTTAATCATCTTATTCAAGCAAGATGACTTGAATTTGAAACATATCTATAATGATCATGTGAATACAGACATGAAGTTTGATAAATTTCGAAGAGCCTGTGCTGAGTGTTGGAAGGATGAATATGGTTTCTTGATGATTGATAAGGATAGCTCATTAAACAAGGGGCGCTACCGTAAAGGATTTGATACCTTCATTGTACTGAAACATGCGAAACCTTCAAAAGTCGAAGTTGTAACTCAGTCGAAAGCACACCAAGTCCTGTGGACCTGCTGAGTAGATTAAAGCTGTTCACCGATTATCAGACCTGTTTGAAAAGCTGTTAACCTGTTATCAGAGCTGTTTTAAAATCTGTTATCAGAGCTGTTAAGCTGTTATCAGAGCTGTTAAGCTGTTATCAGAGCTGTTTAAAAGCTGTTAAGCTGTTATCAGAGCTGTTTGAAAAGCTGTTAAGCTGTTATCAGAGCTGTTTGGAAAGCTGTTAAGCTGTTATCAGAGCTGTTTGGAAAGCTGTTAAGCTGTTATCAGAGCTGTTTAAAAGCTGTTAAGCTGTTACCAGAGCTATTTGAAAAGCTGTTAAGCTGTTATCAGAGCTGTTTGGAAAGCTGTTAAGCTGTTATCAGAGCTGTTTGGAAAGCTGTTAAGCTGTTATCAGAGCTATTTGGAAAGCTGTTAAGCTGTTATCAGAGCTGTTTGAAAAGCTGTTAAGCTGTTACCAGAGCTGTTCGGAAAGCTATTAAGCTGTTATCAGAGCTGTTTGGAAAGCTGTTAAGCTGTTATCAGAGCTGTTTGGAAAGCTTTTAAGCTGTTATCTGAGCTGTTTGGAAAGCTGTTAAGCTGTTATCAGAGCTGCTTGAAAAGCTGTTAAACTGTTACCAGAGCTGTTCGGAAAGCTGTTAAGCTGTTATCAGAGCTGTTTGGAAAGCTGTTTACCTGTTATCAGAGCTGTTTGAAAAGCCGTTATTCAGTTAATATCGAAGATGAATGAAAATCTATTAAAAGAACTCATCAAGACAAGGAATGCAGTGCGAAGGAAATTTAAAGCTCTAAGGATGAGAAGGATTGAAGCAGAAGCTCAACTTGAAGAAACCTTTAAGCCAATCACTAAACCCTTAAAAGAGTTTGTTAGAAGAGTCAAATACGAGCCACCGGATATAGCCACCGGATATAGCCAAGTTTGAGACAAAAGACACAAAAGAAGAAAAAGAAGAAGAAGAAGAAGAAGAAGAAGAAGAAGAAGAAGAAGAAGAAGAAGAAGAAGAAGAAGAAGAAGAAAAAGAAGAAGAAGGAACAATAGAAGAAGAAAAAGCAAAAGAAGAAGCCAATGACATTGTGGAACCTTTTACCCCCCAAAACGAAAATATGTGAAAATAGAGGCTAGTAGCACACCTATAAATTATGGAAATTATTCCTTAACATCTGAAGAAGAATTCGCATCACCTAAACATTCAAGAACATTGACAGGAAGGTCTCCTGTCACCTCCCCCGATACGTCTGGATACATAGTTTCAAACTATTTAAAGCTATTCACTGATAATAGCCCTAAAATTGATCCAACCTATGGAGTTTACCATGATGACAACGCGTGGAGAATCGGTAATTCAACGTTTGATTTTGATGATGTAGGAAATATTGTTATCAAGGGGAAGAGCTATAAAACAACTTTGGGGTTATGTGAGCTGCTATTTATGAAAGATCCTGTAAAAAGTCTATATACTAAAGAGGATTTAACTAATTATGGATCTATTTTGCGAGATACCAATGCATATAAACGTGACTATGCTGAAGATGGGCAAATAAGGGGTACTAGAGCGGCTAAGTATAAAGATATAATCAGTAAACTTATACAGCATAAAGGCATGGGACTAATGCGTCTGCCTATAGAAAACATTGATCACATTTACTGGGATGATCCAAATGAATTAGTGGATAGACTGCGTCTTCTAATGGCATCAAAGCAGGCTGGAAACACCAGTCACAACAATGAAATTGTATCTATCGTGGAGGAGTTGCGAGAAGCAGGTATTATAGTTTAAATACTACTTCATTACCATAGTTCATCACAATCTACAGATGAGCGTTGACAAGTTTGGACGTTTCTCTAAGCGAGGATATCTTGGGAAAGCAGGTGAACGTGGACCAACAGGAGCTCAGGGACCAGTCGGTAAACAAGGAATTCAAGGACCAGATGGTAAACAAGGAGCTCAGGGTCCAGCTGGTGAACAAGGAGAGCGGGGTATTGGATTTAATTTAACGATAAACGGAGACTACGATCTAAACTCAAAGTGTATAAAACGACTTGGTGAACCCTTTGAAAATGATAATGCTACTACCAAAGACTATGTTGACAAGAAACTTAAAATAAGTGTTGAAGAAATAAAAAAAACTATTAATATAGAGGTGACAAATTTAACGCTATATAACAATGATGAAATCGCGAAGCTTGAAAACTATCTGTTTACTTCAGTGTTATGGTCGTAGCGTATTGCATATAGCTATATGCTACACGAAATGCTGACGCGTGTGAGCCGGCCGAGATCAAGTTCGAAAACTGAATGAACCCCGACCGCGAGTAATGTTTCCTCACGCTCAGGTGCCATGTTGACATGACTGAGAAGTAAGAAGAAGACGATCGTCACAGTGGTGTCAAATCTTCTTCAACACGTCGAGTTAACTACCTAGCAAGACTTTTCCACAAACATCGGCGAGGAATTATACCCTCAAAACAATTTCACGTCACCGCACCTAGAATTCGTCAAAAGTGAAGGAAATAAAAATTCAGATTACGTCAAAGTTAGAGGGAAAAAAAAGGGAACAGAAAATCCGAAAGTCACGCTCTTTAGTAAAGAAATGAATTTATATATATGAATTAATGAGAGAAACTACCAATGTGGGAATGATTACATCAGAAAAAGAAAAAGGGTCATGAATTAAAGAATTGAACCAAAAAAAATTTTTTTCATTTGAAGACAAAATCAATCAGAATGAAAAGTGAAGAAGCAACCATTTTCTGAAAAAAGGAAAAGAGAAATTTTTATATCTCGGATAAAATTGATTGCAGACTTTGCTAAGGACTGAATACACAAAGTAAGCAAGAGTACAAAGGTCTGAACAGTAACGAAAATTCGGTTCTATCACACCAAGAGGCGCATACAGTGTGCGGAGATATTATTATCTACCAAAAATTGAGTAAACTGAATTGATAAAAATGAAGCATGTGTATTATAAGCGTAAGTAACTTTTCACGCCGCAGCCCCATATGATTCCTATTAAAGAACACTGATAGGACATTTATTTAAAAACAAAAGGATTGCTTTCGACCACGGACAAGTACAACATATATGCCGCACCCAAAAGCCGCTCAAATAATTAAATGCACGGAAAATTAAATGCTCGTCTTGTAACGGCTATAATATTTTCCCCTCAGTTGCAAAATTCTAATTTCGTGTATCTTGGGCAACAGGGTATATGTAATCATAATTAGTCAGATGCATCCCAAACCCAGTCTCTGGTAAAATAATTTAATTAAAGTAAATGAACTTCTTATCGAAATACACAGAAAAAAAAAAAAAAAAACAATTTTTAATATAATAAATTGTTGCAAAGTAAAGTCAGTAAATTGAGTCCAAGCGGAAATCTATTGCGAAAAACTCAATAAAATAAATCGCCCACTAAACGTTTCTTTTTGGTAAAGAAAGAAGGAAAAAAAAAAAAAAAAAAAAAAAAAAACAAAGAAAATGCAATTTGAGCATTCCCGATCACCCAACAAAAATGCTGATCAATCAAGGGTAATGCACTTGGGTAATTTTCCCTATATCGCCCCTTGGGTGTCATCAAGAAAGGTGAAGATCGAGACCCTCACAGTCTTCAGTTATAGTGACTGGTATACACCACAAATTTCAATTACTTTGTTTTGCTCTATGAGTGGACCCAAGCGCCACTAAGAGTTTGTTTGAGTTTTTTTTTGTTGCAAGTTGCGATCGAGATTTACCAATCTCCCAATTATAGTGAATTATTTCGTTTTATTTTGCAAGTGAATCTAAACGACACAAAGTGTTCGTTCAAGTTTTTATTTTACTTACAAGGTGAGGTGGAATTACCTTCTCGTGGTAGGGGTGATTTATTTAGCAAATTTTTACATATCAGGTGACAGAGATTCGGGTAGTGCTTGAATTGTGTGATTACACTGGTACATGAATCAACAATAACGATAAAAGCGGCTAGGAAGCGAGCCCCATCTTTTCATAAACGAGGCCTTGCTTTGCTTGGGCACCCAAAGTTCGTTTGCAGGAGACTATCGGCATACTTATTGAGGAGACGAGAGTCGCCTAACTCCATCCGGAATTAGAGGAAAAAAATCGTATAACCTAATTGTCAACGGGACGAGATTGGGGGAAGGCGGAGAAACAAAAACACAACATACAAGAAAACAAAAAAAAACAAAAACACAAGAAAATTTCCTTTTTTCACAGCATTAATCACCAGGTTGCTGAAGCGCTTCATCGCCGGGGAGATTAATATGTAAGTACCAACACAGGTTCCCACCAATTTATATTTTGTCGTGATAGTGTAGTGTTGCAAAAAGAGAAGAAAGAAAAATAAATACAAAACGCTCTGTTTCTCTTGTCTTCTCATATTTCGCTTGGAACCCACATGGTTTATGATAGTCAATTAGATTTGAGTATATTCATAAAAATAATACAAAAACATTTTTTTTTCTTGTAATACTGTAAAACTTTTTTTTTTTGTTTTCTTGATTTTATTCATGCTTATGTTTATAATAGAGTATAATCTCCTCCCTATGGAGTTATCAATTATCGGGTTACTAGTGTAAGAACTTCGTCTTTAGGGTATAAAACTTAAATTTGTTTTTTTTTGTCTTTTTGTTTATATGTTTGCACATCATATATAGAACAGATAGTAGCGTAACGTCCTTAGTTATACGAATTGTTTTTCTTAGTTCCTTTTAAGATATACAAATATTAGTATACTAACGAAATGGTTTTAGCTATAAACTTTTTTTTTTTCCTATTGATACATAGAGTAGTTTAATGACGCAGTGAATTTTGTTTCCCTAGATCAACAAATTTTTTTTTCTTTCTTTCCTTCTTTGTTTTGTTCTTGTCTTTTGTGTTCTCGTAGATATACATACATATAGGTACATATATATATTACATATAAATATATTACCACCATGGGGATGCTTAGATGATAACTATCCACACATGTTCTTGTAGTAGTGTAGACCCTTATATTAATGTTTTTTTTTGTGTTTTGTGTGTGTTTTGAAAAAAAATAAATAAAATAACATGGTAATAGGATAAATATCTGTTTCGTTTGGAGCTGGGTTCAGTTGGGGTTTTGGGAAGATCGAGATGCCAGGAGGCGGATGCAGTTGCAATCTCTCCTATGAGTTTGGTGAGTAGGGCAGGGGGATGGGGTTTCAAGTAATCCAGAGGAGCCTATCATTCAGAGTGGGGTCCGTATTCCCATCTTTCAGTTTCTCTATTTTTTTTGTTTGTACTTTGTTTTCTTTCTATCTTAATTATTCCTCTAGAGCGGTACAGTAATAGGTGGTTGAACAGCGAGCAAGAACCTAACCCAGCCCTGAGCTTGAGCCGGCAAAAAGCCTGTACCGTGCTCGCCTAAAGATCAACCTCCATTGTCCCTCAACAACCTTAAATGGGACATAAAGTAGCCATGACCAGTCATCTGCCTCGCTGAGTTGAGTGGTCGAGAAGCGGCCACGCTGAGAGGTATATATGACTGGCCGGAAGGTTACAAATATGGCGCCCAAGCAAGCATAATATTCTACAGCTTACAAACGAATGTTTTTTTTTGTTTTGTTGCTGTTTACTTTTACGAGTTAAGATATCAACTAAATATAGTTGCGCTATAATCACAGCGTCAATTTATTAGGTTTGTTCGTTTATAGATTAACTCTGGCTTCTTTAACACTTTTGCATTCCTAAGTGCTCGTGTCAATGCTTTCGCTAAGTGGTTAGGATATTCCGCACTGCAGGTTTCGCCATAGGTTCGATTGGTATTAGCGACTCTTAGTGATTTTGTAAAAACCTCGTTAGAGAAGGCTATTCTTATTTTTCATGTATTACACCCTTTTCTAATTTGATTGTCGACAACATTTCCGTCAAGTAGTTGATATGTGGCCTTTGAAGGGTTCCCTGCTTGATGTTTGATATGTGTTGTCATTTGTTAAATAATTATCTCTGTAAAAATTATCCAATCGCTTACTCCGCATGGCGGGCTGTTAGATTGAGCAGATTAGTATTCTCTATTAGCCCCGCTGGTGGAGATGATAGCGAGTATAGAATCCTTTTAATTACACAGGAGAAACCTAGGACCACTCGCCACTGACTCATCAAACCCTTAAACCTGAACTAAATGAACCGTAGCACCAAACGAAGAAATATTAACCACTATTCAATTCAGGAAATCTATTTTTTTTTATCGAACTTTACTTTATATATATATATATAAATATACAAGTATAGTCATAGTACTGTTATCTTAATATAAACTGGTTCGCCTTTATCTCTGATTAATTATACTTAGGTTTTCGATTCTATTAAGTTCTAAGTATACCCCCTAGTTAATTGATTGTTTTGATTTGTTCATTATTACTAACTTGTTCTTTGCCTTTCTTTCATAGTTAAGCCAGAGATTACTCTGCTGGCGATATAAGCATTATATTCCCCTTTTGGTGGTTTTTTTTTTTTTTTTTTTTTTTTTTTTTTTTTTTTTTTTTATCCTTAGACTTCATTGGTTATTCGATATAGTTATAGTCTCCTCGTATCTGTATGTTAACAAGATTAGACAATCTTAATACAGTTGTCAACAACGAATACCTTATTGTATTTTATTCTACTTCTATTGTTTTTTTTGGTATATATATATATATTTTTTTTATTATTATCGCCAATTGCATTCCTGGATAACCAAAATATCTGTACGCACCTTATATTTTAATACATACTTATATCCGTAACTCGGTTGTCTTTCACATTTACCATCATAATAATGGATCCCAAATTCCTATTAGAGGACGAACGCAATGTTGAGTATAAGGTCAGGGGCCTAGATATAGCTGATCCCGATGCCTCTACCAAACTTAGAGAATTATTAGATTTAGAGGCATCGTTTCCTGGTCGAGCACCAACGGTTATGCACGATCCTTCCGAAGCGAGAAGTGAGCTTGAGATTTGTAAAGAAAAGCTCGACTTGCTAACTCGTCTAATTAAAGAGAATAAAGTCCAAACTTATGACGACTATCAACGCGTGAGATGTCGATTGAGTCATCTAAGTGGGCGTGCTATACGCTTAGCTAGCTCATCGACAGATCATTCAGAAGAGGCCACTGAACAAGTATCGGCAATGTCCGAGCTTATTAAGGAATTCATGAAAATTAAGATTCCTCCTCGTAGGGATGCCTCTGAGAACCAAAAGCCCCAAGCCCTTGCAGGAGCAACTAGTACTCCAGCACCACCTAGCTTTGAGACAAATGTTGAAGGAGATGAGGCCGCGAATGTTGGAACAGGTGCAGTCCGTCGACGAATTCAGTTCCCAAGAAGTGTGACACTTCCATCTTTGTCGATAATCGGAAATACAGCTGGGGATCTAGGAAGGTCTCCTAATCAGTTTTTGAGCACAACCACGAATCCATTAAATTGTACAACCCTGACGCCGCGCATGGGCAATCAGAGTGATCCCTTGTCAACAACTCTTTTCCCTACTGAACAAAATCGCGGAACACACCCTAGCGGGAATCAACCCAATGCCCACTTTCAGTATAGTGGCCGCCCAGAATCTTCAAGTTCTCCTAATTGGCAGCCAAGGCTACCAAAATGGAAATTATCTTTTAACGGGTCCCCAGAGGGACTTGACGTCACCGAATTTGTCTTCCGAATAGAAATGCTTTCCAAGGACGATAACTATCCGCTGGATCGTTTAATTGGCATTTTGCCTAACTTCCTCTCAGGTACGGCTGAAAGCTGGTTCTGGGTTTACAAGCGGAAGTATCCCGATACGAGTTGGCAGGGTATGAAGACAGCCCTACTCGAGCGATTCGGGAGCTATGTCTCAGAAAGAGAAACGCGAAGGGCCATTGAAACAAGAAGACAAGGCCCGAAAGAAACGTTCAATAACTTCCTGCTGGACGTAGAACGACTTAACGGTCGGCTTCGAAGACCATTCCCTGACAGAGAGCTACTCGAAATTGTCCGAGAAAACATGGACCCAGCTCTGCAGAGTGCCACTACCACGACAATATTCAGATCAACGGAAGAGGTGAGAATTATCTGCCAGAGGCTAGAGAAATTGTGGGCTAGATCTGGGCACGATCGTCGACAGCTGACTATGGCTCGTACTTTCCGAAATAGAGCGCAGGTCGAAGAACTAGAAGAGGTAATACCCTTGTCAGAATACGTTGATAATGACATTGACCCACAAGTAGCAGCGCTTACGCCAGTGCTAAGGAGAAATACTGCTAACCGCGCTTCGTTTGATATATGTTGGAACTGCCGAGACTTAGGCCACAGATATCAAGACTGTTCAAAGGGTCATCTTGGGATATTCTGTTACGGTTGCGGACGTCCTGGCGTACTGAAGCCAAACTGTGGGACCTGTTTAGGCCGCGCGGTAAACAAGACCCCGAACGCAGAACGAGCTGGGGTCATGCGTTCGGGCCATACGACCAGTTACCCCAGTGCCAGGAGAGTGGAAGCAGCCACCAATACCGAGCCTGCAGCTCATCGCTAGAGAATGTGCACACTTTACCAACATTGCTACCCACTTCATCCCTTTCCCACTTAACATCAACCCAATCAACACTAACTCCCCAATCTTACATAGACACATCCAAAACAACTTCGGAGGAATCCATTCGCTCTCGATATATCGCCTCAAGTCGAGGTCGGCGGCGTCAGCTTAGATCTCGGAAGTACTTTACATCCAAAAAGCTGCTTCGTAAAGCAGTATCCGCCGCTATTCAGCGTGATGGAGAAGACCATCGCCCATACGTCACAGTAAAAATAGCCGAAGAAAATATAGTTGGTTTGCTCGACAGTGGAGCTTCTGTAAGCATATTGGGAAAACACTCTCTGGAATTTCTGCGTAAGAATAATCTTAGTTACAACCAGAGTCATTCTTATGTTCGTACAGCGGATGGCTCACGGAATTCTATCATTGGTCACGTAAAGTTGCCCGTCCGTTATGCTGAGAAAACAGAAACCATCCATTTTCACTTAGTGCCCAGCTTACAACAGGAACTTTACTTAGGAATTGATTTTTGGGATGCTTTTGGCATTACCCCTGCAGTAATAGACTCCCTGGATATTGATATGACCACAAAGATCCATCCTCCGCAACACACCCTCACACCAGAGCAAAATGCCCAACTGGAAGATCTCAAACATCAATTTCCTTCCTTTTCGAAGCATGGCCTCGGCCGTACAAAACTGTTGGAACACTGCATCGACCTAGGAGATACTCCACCAATAAAGCAACGTCACTACCCGGTATCCCCAGCGGTTCAAAAGTTGTTATATGAAGAACTGGACCGAATGTTAGCCATGGACGTTATCGAAGAGAGTCAGAGCTCCTGGAGCTCTCCAGTGGTTCTCGTAAAAAAATCTAATGGGAAGGTACGACTATGTTTAGATTCTCGCAAGGACAATTCTGTTACCAAGAAAGATGCTTATCCACTACCTTTGATAGATGGACTCTTAGGTCGCCTCCGAGAAACCAGATATATCTCAAGCTTAGATCTGAAAGACGCATTCTGGCAGATACCACTCGCAGAGTCCGCTCGTGATAAGACTGCATTCACAGTTCCTGGAAGGCCTTTATATCAATTTAAAGTCATGCCGTTTGGTCTATGCAATGCTCCACAAACTATGTGTCGCCTTATGGACCGGGTCGTGCCTCATCAATTCCACGATCGAGTATTTGTCTACTTAGATGACTTACTCATTACTTCCACTACGTTCGAGGAACATTTGGACTTACTGAGGGAAGTCGCTTCCCTGCTTCGTCAGGCAGGACTGACCATAAACGTTGAGAAGAGTAAGTTCGTTCTTCGAGAAATAAAATACCTTGGCTATGTGGTTGGTGAAGGAGGTCTGAGGGTCGATCCTGAAAAGGTGTCTGCAATTGTAAATTTTCCTAGCCCATCAACAGTTCGGCAAACACGCAGACTACTGGGCATGGCTGGATGGTACAGGAGATTTATCCCAAACTTTTCGAGCATCGCTGCTCCGATCACAGAGCTTCTGAAGAAGGGTGCGAAGTTTCAGTGGACTTCGGAGGCTCAAGAAGCCTTTAAACAACTAAAAGAACACTTATGTTCGGCCCCACTGCTAGCTAATCCAGATTATACGAAGCCCTTCTATATAAGATGTGATGCCAGCACTATGGGAGTAGGCAGTGTCTTATTTCAAAAGTCGGAGGATGATTCCGAAAGGCCAATTGCATTTATGTCCCAAAAGTTGAATTCTGCCCAGAGAAATTATAGTATCACTGAACTAGAATGCTTCGCTGCGGTACTGAGCGTAAAGAAGTTTAGAGCGTACATCGAAGGTTTCCACTTCACAGTCATCACCGACCACCAGAGTTTGAAATGGCTAATGACTCAAAAGGAACTTACGGGGCGACTTGCGCGATGGAGCTTAAAACTACAGTCATTCGACTTTGAGATCGAGCACGTAAAAGGAAGCCAAAATGTAGTGCCGGATGCGTTATCTCGAATGTATCTTGATTCGGCAGAGGCGACTATCTCTGACCTTAGCAAGCTAGATTACCTGGTAGACCTGAAATCAGCACACTTCTCTGACCCTGCTTACGTAGGTTGGAAAGACAAAATCTCGGCTACACCAGCTCAGTATCCTAATCTGCAAGTCACTGAACTGCACATTTTCATTCGTATTGAGGGCGGTGGTGATAACGATCTATCCGATATCCCCAGTTGGAAACTCTGGATTCCTCAACGGCTCACCAAAGATTTAATTAGAAGGGAACACGAGAGCTCCACTGCAGCCCATGGCGGAATTCATAAAACCCTTGATAGACTGCGAAGATATTATTTTTGGCCAGGCATGCGCCAACAAGTCCGCGCATATATCTTACAATGCGATGTCTGCAAACAAACCAAAGCTCCAAACTGCAGGCTAAGGCCCAAAATGGGAAACCAGATTGAGGTAGAAAGGCCTTGGCAGAGATTGCATATTGACTATATTGGACCCCTCCCAAGAAGTAAACGCGGGAATACCACCATCCTAGTCATTGTGGACCAGTTTACCAAATTTGTCCTACTAAAGGCTTTTCCCCAAGCTAAAACTAAGCAACTCATAGAATATCTAGAGGAAAATATATTCCACTGTTACGGGGTACCTGAGATTATACATACTGATAATGGGCCACAATTTATCTCAACAGAGTTTGCTCGCATGATAGAACGCTTCGGTATTCGCCACACAAAGACTGCAGGATATTCGCCACAGTCCAATGCTGCAGAGAGAGTTAATCGCTCCATCGTGGCAGCAATTAGGTCGTATGTGCAAGAGGAACATACCAACTGGGATTCCCAGCTAAGTGATGTGGCTTGCGCTTTGCGAAACGCAACACACCAGTCGACCAAATTTTCCCCTTATTTCTTACTTTACGGATACCACATGATCTTACATGGAGGTACATACAATCTTCTCCGCCAGATTGATGGCTTGGCAGAAGGTAACTTCGAAGTATTACCAAGTAACTACAGAATTCCACTAGTACATGAGCGAGTGAAAGACCATCTCCGGGAAGCTTACGAGAGAAACGCTCACACCTATAACCTTCGCGCGCGGCAGATAATTTATAAACCAGGGCAAATTGTCTATGTCCGGAATTTCGTACAGAGCAAGGCCGCAGACAAGTTCGCGGCCAAACTGGCCAACAAGTTCATCAAGGCTCGCATACGAAAGAAGAATGGTAATGTGAACTACGAAGTAGAAAGTATGGATGGTAAGTTTATTGGCGTCTATCACGCAAGCAACATTCGCCAGTAACATCCTAAATCGTAATCAAATATTCTAAATCATTTTATAAAATAAATATCGGTATTCAACTCGCAAAAGAAAGGAGTAATATATATAGAGTAGTTAGACAATAATCTCGCCCTTAAATTTGTCGAATACAGACCCTGTATGTGGTCCGGAATCCCATATAAATTCGCTGGGCTGCTCGGCTTACTTCTAAGCACGGGTAGTAAGATATACTCAACCTTAATAACCAAGCCTTTCTCTATACAGAACGGTCACGGACGAGAAACTACGACCATGTGGAAGCCAATGGAGCTCTCACTAACCACCGGCCTATTATTGGTGATTGGCCTGATGACAACTGCCCCTATTGCCTGCGGAATCATCGCCTACGACTGTGGCCATGAGAGAGTGAATCTCACCGCCATTTCACTGGTATCCGTTGGTCCATGCATATTTAACAATAAGGAAGTAGTCAAGGAGGAAGAGGATATACAGCTTTTGCAAACGAGCGAGACTACCACGCTACACATCTTTCAATGCAAAATTAACATCATACAGTCAGTGTACAAATGCGGTATGTTCAGCCATCTCTCTCTAGTACCTGGAGGATTGAGTACATATATTATGAATATAAGTAAAGAGAACTGCATGAACATTCATAGGTATAACACTCTTAAATTACAAAACGGCAGAACAATTGCTGATATAAAGACGAATGCTTCAACCTCACTGACCGAAGTCGTTGGCGGGTCAATCGACCAAAACGGAAAATGCAACGGAGTTCCGTATACGTCAGGAGCAAATTCCTGGGATAATGTTGTGGTTATGCATGCGATGGAAGTAACCATTATGGACTACCAAAGCTCGGTCCGCATTGATGACAACATGGTTATTCTACGAAACAACGTGCTATGTCCCTACCTGGCTGGTAAATGTACGGATCCAGAATACGGAATGAGTTTTTGGGATCTCATCTCTGACAATTCTTGCGAAAGTCAAAAGTACGACGTATTATGGCAAGGAGTGGCTACGAAGATTAGGACCTCGAACAAATCCATTAGCAACACCATATACACCGTGACGTCCGGAGAAATAATCTTTGCACTCGAAGTAAAAAAGCAAGTATCCGTTTGTCGTTTCCCCGGTTTCCAAACTGAGCATCCCAGGCTGATCATTGTACCTAAGGCAGCATCCGATTACTGGTTTAGGAAAAAACCTCTGGATACTCGTAACCTCGATCTTTTCACGTACGTTAATTCGAAGTTCGTCTATGTTGAGCGTCACTTTAAGGGTCAAGTCGAGAAACTATACACCAATCTCCTGAGGAAGAAATGCGAATTAGAAAGAGAACTACTTCAAACCCAGCTGATCATAGCCCTCCACCACCCGGCAGAGTTCGCTCTTATAAGAATGAAAGAGCAAGGGTTCACCGCTGTACATAGGGGGGAAATCATCTACTTAGTGAGATGCCAACCAGTTGAAGTCACTGTTCGGAAGAGCAACCGGTGTTATATGGAACTACCAGTAACTTATGGAGAAAGTGACTACTTCCTAGCTCCGTTAACCCACCTACTGCAGCAGCGTGGAACTGAGATTATCTGCTCAGATTTGCTGAGTCCAGCATACTACATTAGAGGAACCTGGTACGGGACCAATCCGACAATTCACCAAATTAAAGAACCATCTCAACTTCAACCATCAAACACCGCTGACTGGTCATACGAAGACCCAGGAGAACTTATTCGGGCAGGAATTTACCACAGCGAGTCTCTGGAAAACCTTCGCCACCAGATCATGTATCCGTCCGAGAGGCTAGCCATTACTAACATACTCACGCAACGTGTAATGGGTCGAGATGTTCACCACCAAGATATTAACGCCGTCAACCTTTTATCTCCAAAGACAATGGAGGACCTAGTCACAACGGTACGGACAAAGATATGGGGCGCTTTCAATTTTTTTGGAAGTGTCTGCTCCTCCCTGCTGGAAATTTACGTGTGTCTGAAGGCAGTCAAGTTTGTCATCGATACCTTCATCAATGCCAAGGTTCTCGGAGCGATTTACGGGAGGAGTTGGAAATTATCAGCCGCTGTGTGGAACACCATGACAAACCATATTCTACATCAACAGCAAGCTACTGCATATCCGGACTCCGTCACTACCCATCTACCCCATGATCGTCTAGCCAGTGCCTCAACCGAAGAAGATGCACAAACAACATCACCACCTGGAGCTTCAAAAGACACCATAGACGAAATAATCACGCTTAGGGACCGAGTAGCTCGTCTGAACTCCAACATCCAGCCTTAGAAGAGCAGCAATCACTCAGTAATACACTTCTACCATGGTTAAGGTCATACCAATCAGCAACTAGATCGACTGAAATTTCTCGATATGTAAAAAGTGAAATACTTCTTTATCATACCCTTGATACATTTGTGTTCACTTTGTTTCTTGAATAAAGATTCAGTAATAGCTTACTACGATTGTCTAGCCCATTTTCTTATTCCTTTTTTTTTATATATAATCGCTGCCTATTGATCATACAGGGTAACCATATCATCCTTTCGTAAGACTTATGCCCGGCTAGCTCAGTCGGTAGAGCATGAGACTCTCTGATCTCAGGGTGTGGGGCGTCCCCGCGTTGGGCCTTATATTGTTAGGATTGGACCACAGCCGTAGTGTTCTTTCAGCTTCGGAGAATTCCGCTCTGGAATGGGAACTTCCGAACCTGACCTGTAACGGCTATAATATTTTCCCCTCAGTTGCAAAATTCTAATTTCGTGTATCTTGGGCAACAGGGTATATGTAATCATAATTAGTCAGATGCATCCCAAACCCAGTCTCTGGTAAAATAATTTAATTAAAGTAAATGAACTTCTTATCGAAATACACAGAAAAAAAAAAAAAACAATTTTTAATATAATAAATTGTTGCAAAGTAAAGTCAGTAAATTGAGTCCAAGCGGAAATCTATTGCGAAAAACTCAATAAAATAAATCGCCCACTAAACGTTTCTTTTTGGTAAAGAAAGAAGGAAAAAAAAAAAAAAAAAAAAAGCAAAGAAAATGCAATTTGAGCATTCCCGATCACCCAAGAAAAATGCTGATCAATCAAGGGTAATGCACTTGGGTAATTTTCCCTGTATCGCCCCTTGGGTGTCATCAAGAAAGGTGAAGATCGAGACCCTCACAGTCTTCAGTTATAGTGAATGGTATACACCACAAATTTCAATTACTTTGTTTTGCTCTATGAGTGGACCCAAGCGCCACTAAGAGTTTGTTTAAGTTTTTTTTTGTTGCAAGTTGCGATCGAGATTTACCAATCTCCCAATTATAGTGAATTATTTCGTTTTATTTTGCAAGTGAATCTAAACGACACAAAGTGTTCGTTCAAGTTTTTATTTTACTTACAAGGTGAGGTGGAATTACTCGTGGTAGGGGTGATTTATTTAGCAAATTTTTACATATCAGGTGACAGAGATTCGGGTAGTGCTTGAATTGTGTGATTACACTGGTACATGAATCAACAATAACGATAAAAGCGGCTAGGAAGCGAGCCCCATCTTTTCATAAACGAGGCCTTGCTTTGCTTGGGCACCCAAAGTTCGTTTCCAGGAGACTTTCGGCATACTTATTGAGGAGACGAGAGTCGCCTAACTCCATCCGGAATTAGAGGAAAAAAATCGTATAACCTAATTGTCAACGGGACGAGATTGGGGGAAGGCGGAGAAACAAAAACACAACATACAAGAAAACAAAAAAAAAAAAAAACACAAGAAAATTTCCTTTTTTCACAGCATTAATCACCAGGTTGCTGAAGCGCTTCATCGCCGGGGAGATTAATATGTAAGTACCAACACAGGTTCCCACCAATTTATATTTTGTCGTGATAGTGTAGTGTGGCAAAAAGAGAAGAAAAAATAAATAAATACAAAACGCTCTGTTTCTCTTGTCTTCTCATATTTCGCTTGGAACCCACATGGTTTATGATAGTCAATTAGATTTGAGTATATTCATAAAAATAATACAAAAACATTTTTTTTTCTTGTAATACTGTAAAACTTTTTTTTTTGTTTTCTTGATTTTATTCATGCTTATGTTTATAATAGAGTATAATCTCCTCCCTATGGAGTTATCAATTATCGGGTTACTAGTGTAAGAACTTCGTCTTTAGGGTATAAAACTTAAATTTGTTTTTTTTTGTCTTTTTGTTTATATGTTTGCACATCATATATAGAACAGATAGTAGCGTAACGTCCTTAGTTATACGAATTGTTTTTCTTAGTTCCTTTTAAGATATACAAATATTAGTATACTAACGAAATGGTTTTAGCTATAAACTTTTTTTTTTCCTATTGATACATAGAGTAGTTTAATGACGCAGTGAATTTTGTTTCCCTAGATCAACAAATTTTTTTTTCTTTCTTTCCTTCTTTGTTTTGTTCTCGTCTTTTGTGTTCTCGTAGATATACATACATATAGGTACATATATATATTACATATAAATATATTACCACCATGGGGATGCTTAGATGATAACTATCCACACATGTTCTTGTAGTAGTGTAGACCCTTATATTAATGTTTTTTTTGTGTTTTGTGTGTGTTTTGAAAAAAAAAATAAAATAACATGGTAATAGGATAAATATCTGTTTCGTTTGGAGCTGGGTTCAGTTGGGGTTTTGGGAAGATCGAGATGCCAGGAGGCGGATGCAGTTGCAATCTCTCCTATGAGTTTGGTGAGTAGGGCAGGGGGATGGGGTTTCAAGTAATCCAGAGGGGCCTATCATTCAGAGTGGGGTCCGTATTCCCATCTTTCAGTTTCTCTATTTTTTTTTTTTTGTACTTTGTTTTCTTTCTATCTTAATTATTCCTCTAGAGCGGTACAGTAATAGGTGGTTGAACAGCGAGCAAGAACCTAACCCAGCCCTGAGCTTGAGCCGGCAAAAAGCCTGTACCGTGCTCGCCAAAAGATCAACCTCCATTGTCCCTCAACAACCTTAAATGGGACATAAAGTAGCCATGACCAGTCATCTGCCTCGCTGAGTTGAGTGGTCGAGAAGCGGCCACGCTGAGAGGTATATATGACTGGCCGGAAGGTTACAGTCTGAGAACGACACGGGCATCCAGTAATGAGATCCTGTTCTGGGGCAATCTAATGTCTGCCGCAAATGGGTTATTAAGAGCAGAACAAGCAGGAAAGCACCCGGATTTGGAGCAACATGTCTGATGGCGATATGTGTTTTGTACGGCGACCGGAAAACGTATAGCAGAACCCAAGAAATGATGCTGTCTTAACCTAACTCTATGGGAAGATTATCTCTAGTGCTCAGGGTTTGATATCTTAGGCAACCGGATAGTAGCTAAAGTTCCTACATTAAAATTTAAAGAGTCTGTATCCAGGTCATAATTAGATTTAGATTTTAACAACTGTGTGTGCCTACGAAGTGTGCCTTTACGTTAATATCAATTTTACACTTTTAATTAGAATCCAGTAGTATATTGGAACTTCCTGGAGGCGCCTCTACGATGGATCCACAGCATTAATTCCATGTAAGTGTTCCGTTTGTTTTCTTTTTGGCAATTTATTCGAATATATATAACCTATACCTCTTAGCATTTTAAAATTTTGTTTGGCATACACACATAGTACTGTGAAATTTATTTAAGTATACATGACATACTTCTTAAAATTTTGGAGAAGAAATTTTTGTTTAGCATAAACCAGCATCAGGTTCAAGATTAGTTATGTGTATAAGGTATAAATTTTTCTCTTGTTGCTCTTTAAGAAGAATTCCTTTTTATGTAGACAATCAATAAGGGTGGAATTTTTTGTATAGAATGTAGCTTTTTTCATACGTCAAGAAGGGATTTGTTCTCTCTCGGTTGACGCATGCATGTCTTGACTGCCTAATGAATTGGTTGAAATATATAGGGCGTGACTTAATAGGATTACTGAATCGGGAATAGTGAACCTTGATTAAGAGAATCAGTTGTGCTAGCTCGCAGTGCACATTTATTTGGAGCACAGTTAAATTTAAGGCATGTAGTCATTAGAAAGAACTGAAGTCACGCTTAAGGCAGCCTAATGTAAGTCGCTGAGCTTTATCTTATATACATTTTTCAAGTTCCATATTAGATAAGAATTAAAGAAAAACACGCAAATTATTTTTATTATTACTTATAATAGCTAGTAGGTAGTCATTAGAAAGAACTGAAGTTACGCTTAAGACAGCCTAATGTAAGTCGCTGAGCTTTATCTTATATACATTTTTCAAGTTCCATATTAGATAAGAATTAAAGAGAAACACGCAAATTATTTTTAATATTACTTAGAATATCCATGCACATACTTACCGCTAACCATGCTGTAGCATTTGTAACGTGATAATATTGACTTTTGTCTTCCTTCGAATGTTGTATAACGGTAGTTGTCCATGTCACAAGATTACCGCAGCATGTAATAGGTTTCGCTTAAAATAAAGGGAATTTTTGTAACGATTATGACGTGCTGAGTTTCGATTTAGTTCTCCTTCCACATCCCGGAGCCCTCTCATCCGTAGGTCGTATAGGTCCGCTTTAATCTCTTCCATAGGTCAACACAAGGGACTTTGCAAACAGTGCCACCCAAAGTCAATGGGAGGATGGGGCTTGGCAAGAAGGCAGACCATCTGCGCCTTCATAAGAAGGTGACGTAAGGGTCCCTTCAGGACCGAGTGTGTGCTGGCTCGTTTTTGGTATGTAGGCACGAAAATTTTTCTTGTTTATGGTTGATGACAAGCGGCAGGTTATCTCGGGAACTCCCCCACACTCTCCGCCACCCTTAGCCGAGGTGCTAGCGTGCCGCCCTGTGCTATCGCTGTCATCGCGTGATCTGTCAGCTCATGCTGGCAGTTTGGACTTCACGTCCTAACCAGTCACTCCTTTACATACTACCATAACATAAGAAAGACTTGACACCAAATGATGGTGTATATGAGTAAAAACTCTTGAGAAATCTGCTTCATTTATAATTACGATGAGTAAGAGACGAGTGGTAAATGAGCTACATAAACCAGCGAGAAAAAATTTTAAACGACGTCGTGTGATTATTAAAGGACTATATGACTTGTGGCACGCAGACTTAGTTGAAATGGATCCCTACAAGTATGTGAACAAGGGTTACAGCAATCTGCTGACAGTAATTGATACCTTCTCCAAATATGCATGGGCAATTCCAATTAAAAGAAAAACTGGTGTAGAAGTAAGAGATGCCATGCAGTCTATATTAAGCGAGAGACGAATACCTAAAAACCTGCAGACTGATGATGGAAAGGAATTCTACAACAGCCTCTTTAAAAATCTAATGATAAAGCATGCAATTAATCATTACTCTACGTACAGTTTCCTCAAAGCATCAATAGTGGAACGATTTAACCGAACTCTAAAGGATATGATATGGAAGGAATTCAGCTTTAATGGAACTTATCAGTGGATTGGTATGGTAAAGAGACTGCTCACTGAATACAACTCAAGAATACATCGAACTACGAAAATGAGACCACGTGATATCAACACCTCCAATGAGAAACAACTGCTGTCAACTGTATACAGTCATATAAAGATTGTTGTTCCTGCAAAGTATAAAGTTGGAGATTTTGTACGCATCAGCAAATACAAGCATATATTTGAGAAAGGCTATACACCAAACTGGACAGCTGAGATTTTTAAAATAATTAAAGTTCAAAACACAAACCCCATCACATATCAGCTGGAAGATTATCAAGGAAATCCAATCACAGGAGGCTTTTATGAATTGGAGCTGCTGATAGTTAAACACCCAGACCTATATCTCGTAGAGAAAATCTTAAAGAAGAGTGGAGATAAAGCTTACGTTAAATGGCTCGGATTTTCATCAAAACACAATTCTTGGATTAATAACAAAGATGTTTTATAATTTCTTGAAAAAACACCTATAATACAATTTTAAATAAATATATATTTATAATACTTTATACATGTAGCTATAATGCAAATTACTTTAATAAATGAAACTAAAACTATAATACATAATTTATTTACCTAGATTTAGATTCTTTCTGGGGTTGCCACTTGTTGATCTGATGAAATGGAGTAATGCCCCAAGGTTAAGTATCCGTCGTTCCGCTCATAATATGTCGCTTATTTTCATAAGGACTCATATCCAAATAAATGCACAGCTACACACATCCACCCACGCCTTAGGTACCATTTCCTCAGCCACCAAGTAACCCAGCCCAACATACCACAGGCACTCATACTAAAGTAAGCAACTGAAACCAAACTCAAGCTGACAATTATACAGCCCGCGATATAAATTCGCTTAGGGTATTTCACATCATATATACGTATACATTCTATCCAAGCCTTGGCATAGGTAACGTAGCCGAATCCAACACACCACAGACAATCCTAGTCATAGTATCAGATATTGCCACTAAAGCTCTCAGCCAACCTCCAGTACCTATCCCCAAGATGATCTCGTATCCCCAAGCCCGAGATGATGTAGTACCGACTAATGCCACCAGGGGACCTTGCACAAGAAATGGTGTTTGCACTCGAAAGAGCAACTGTGAATTTTCTCTGCACGCACCCCCAAGACCCAATAATAATAATAATTTGCTAAGGTTGTGAAATTCGAATGATGCTGATATCTACAACTTCCCTGCTAAGAAAACGTGCAGCATTTGAAAACAGCGAAACTATGATGACGTCATGCTGATATCTAGAACTCTCCCGCTAATAAAAGAAAACAGCAAAACCAAGGCATGCTGGTAGTTACGGCTAAGGCCGCTAGGGTACCCTACTCAAGAAATGGCGTTTGCGCCCAAACAGATGTCGCTAATATCTCGGAAACCAAAGCCCGTAGAGGATTTCTGATGAAAATTTCGTTCCCCCTCCCACTCCACACCAACAAGAATCCATTTCCATGAGCAAAAATAACTTGAAATATTAATACGCTAATATCTCGAAAACCAGAGCCCGTAGAGGATTTCTGATGAAAATTTCATTACCTCCCCCTCCCTATCTTTATTATCCCCCACATACCACCCTCTAGAATCCATTGGCATGAACAAAAATTTCCTACTATTAACTTTAATTATTAGTTCAAAACCAAAAGCCTACATTTAGGCGCTCAAGAAAAATCAATTATTACTAATATTAACTCAAAACCAGGCGCAACACTTGAAAACAACAAAAGCCTACAATTAGGCGCACCACACATCCAAAAAAGTGAAGCAAAAAACTTCCCTAAACCGTAGCATGCTGCCACGTGTGGGCCAAAAGTGAAGGAAAAAACTTCACATATCCAAGAGAACCGTACCACACATCCAAGAAAGCCGTAGTACCGGAGCATGCTGGCAGTATCGGCTAATGTCTCACTGACAACTTCTAGAATCTGTTCATGGTGATGTCATGTTGTGAAATTCGAATGATGCTGAACAAAGCCTACATTTAGACGCAGCACCCCCAAACTTGAATTATTACTAATATTAACTATATCTGAAAAGGTAAAATCGCTAATATCTCCAAAACCAGAGCCCGTAGAGGATTTCTGATGAAAATTTCGTCCCCCCTAATACCCACACCCCAACCATCTAGAATCCATTGGCATGAACAAAAATTTCGTAGCGTTCACTTTAATTATTACTAATATTAGTTCAAAACCAAAAGCCTACATTTAGGCGCACCTATGTATGTATTTAAGAAAACCGTAGTACGGGAGCATGCTGGTAGTACCTGCTAATGCCGCTAGGGCGCAGTCAAGACCAAATGACACATCCCGGTAGTACCGATTAATCCCGTTAGGGCACAGTCGAGACTCAATGGTGCACCCAAGACACAATGGTGCACCCAAGACACAATGGTGCATCCAAGGCGCAATGGTGTATCCAAGACGCAAACCAATATAGCCAAGGCACAAACCTACATTTAGTGCGGGCTCAAACCAGCTAGTGACGGTGGCGCCATCTGTGGCGGAATCCTGGAGGCTTAAAAAAGTGAGCCAGAACTGTCCTAGCTATACTACTCTGCGAAATTATGTTTTAATAAGTGTGAGATTAAATGCGCAAAATTTTGTTTACCTTGTTATTGAATTCCACCGATTCCTTTTGATTCCAGAGGCCTTTTTTTCCTTTTTCTACCATGTGCTTCACCTTGTGCACTTCTTATTTAACCGCGTTTTTTCCTGTCTCGTTCTGCACAATCGTCTCTTCGATCTTCTTCTTTTTCTCCCTTTTTCTTATTTTCTTCCCTTCCAAGTGGTAGCCACGCGCTCCTGGCCCATCCACATAGATGCCGTGCCGTCACCTTCGTGCCGTATCAGCGAAAATTGAACGATGCAGTTCTCCGCACTCTTATCGGCTGTCATGTTGGCGATGATGACATTTATAATGTCACACGTCCTGTACTCTCTACATTCTACAGGTGTTTACTTGCAGTTTGAGGTGGTAATACGATAATTTAGTTCTCATTACGTGATTTGAATTCGTGATATAGCTATTATCTATATCAAAAACTCTAACTTGATTAAAGATGCACTCGATTAATCTCGGTAATCATATAAGGAACTACCGTGTAGCAAATTTAATATGATACATGTATAGGCACAAGGGTAGCGAAATGCTCACTCCTGCTTAGTGCTGAATTGTGTCGTTGGCATGCGTTGGCCTATACATGTCAGTGGTTCTCCTTAATAACGAGAATACGCTTTGTATTTAACACATAAGAGGCGCATTTATTTCGCTATTCCTATTTCATGCGGTATCAAACTTACTATCTTGAGTGAAATAAAACCTTTCTCTTTCCAAACTTGTGTTTCCTCTGTTTGTTCGAAGGCTAATGAGTTTTTATTTTTAATCAAAACTTTTGCACGCACCATGGTTCTTTTAAATCGTTATGCTCACAAACGCCAATGTTTCTTTGGTCAGTCATTGCATCGTTTATCCACAATAATAAAATGGTACCGTTTGGGTTTATTTTACATGTATCTAGTACGGTGGTATGCCGATTCTTAGTCGTACTGTTATTGACGACCGTAACATCGTATAAATATACGGGAGAATATTATCGGAAGGATAATCTAAAAGTACGCCGATGGAAAGTTTTACGTAGTGCAAACTTAAAAATAAAAGAAAGAACATTTCTTTTCGATCAGACATCACCAAGCACAAAGGATATTATAGTTGAAACAGTTAATTTATTTGTGTTTACATATATTTCTATATGTTATGAATGTTAACACAAAGTTAATATACTCTGGTTTCATCTGGGGTATAAGAATATGCAAAATGGTAAATATATAATACTGCCGTACTTTATTTAACAGGAAAGTCTGGAAAGATAAAAGAAGGAGACATTGCATTTTTGTTATCATAATAGATGTAATCGGCATGTTCATCATGAACATAACGTTCTTCAGAAATAACATCTTCGTCTTGTAGCGTATTAGATGCAGATGGTTCCTCATCATCGGATTGTAAGGGTGGTGTAGGTAACTGACGTATATTACGCACAATTTTGTCTCGTCCTGCAACACCCACAACGTGTACAGAACTATCAGCGTTCCTTGCTATACCTACTTCCATTTCTGAATTATAATCAGTTAGCATTGTATCCATCTTACTTATTAATCCAGGATGCAACCGAGCTTGTTTCTTTTTAGTAAAGTACCTGTAATAGTTTGTACATAGATAGTAAAAAGGGAATTTGTAAGTAATAAATGCTTTCAATTTACCGCTGCTCTCTATCTTTATCCGAAAATGAAGCAAACAACGCTTCACGCTCTAGTCCTTCTTTGATATTATTTATGGGATCACAGTTTTTAGGCACACATTTAATTTTATGCCAGTTTCTCAGTGGCCAGTGGCTCACACTTCGAACGAAGATCGTCGATTTTTCTGCTCGATTTCGGTGGTCAAAATAATGTGGATCCTTTCACCCAACAATATGGTACACATGTAACGGATGTATCTCCGCCTTCAACTGTAGTCACAATTTTAAACATTGAAATAATTTTGTAATAATTCACTTGTCGAGATATAAAGAAAAACACAAAAATTTTACGCGCACTGAAGTATTCAAGATACCAATGGTGAACTGACAGCTGTCAAAGATTTCATTTATGTTATATTAAGACCAGTGTTACTTTAAAATAACTTTAAAGCCAAACTTACATTAACGCAATTGAAACCTGATTTCAATCAAGTTCCTTGTGATTTTATATGTAAGACATTCAACGTTAATAGCAACATTGTTACAACAAAGGTAACTATACCTAACATTTAATCTCTAACAAACTTCGACGTATATGTTATGTAAAGTTGAGTTTATTGAAACCGCAATGAAATGAAAAATTCATGGCGTCAATAAATTATCCCAAATATGGTGGACATTCTAAAAGTTATTGAAATTGAAGTTTTTTGTTTTTAATTCAAGCTAAAACCAAAAAATTAATAATTTTTTATACTTCTAACCCTTCCGAAGATAAAGAAATAAAGAAAACTGAAAAAACCGACGAATTGTCAAAAATAAATTTTTAGAAATTTATAAATAATTTTAATAAATCTACAATTTTACGGAAGCGCGTAATTTTTGAGGAGGTATTTAATATTGTTGCGAGCGTGGCCTTTGGTTCGTTATTTAAAACACAATATTAAATAATTAATATATAAGTTCTTTATTACACTTAAATCATATAAAGTTCACAAACATTTATTTAATCAACTCAACTCTAATTATCGCTAACACTGCACTTTCAATTATCGCAATCTAATTACACACTATCGCTTCTTTATTGCTTTCGCTTCTTAACACTGCAACGTCTAAGACAAGACTCTTTTTCTGGTGATGACAACTGTTATATTTATATCCTAGAAACACTCCGGATAAATCTGGAGTCTTCTATTCCAAAAGCTTCTAGACTATTCTATTTGTTCTATTCCTGAACTTTCATAATCGATTCTCCGAACCTGAAGTCATTTACTCTCCGAACCTGAAGTTGTTTATTGCCAGTAGATGTCACCAGTTGTCTCTTTCTATTGCACGTAACACTGCCCCCTTCTTAAACTTGTTCGTCCCGAACAACAGGTGGTCCACGGTCTTGATGCTCGTAGTATTGACACAAGCGGTCCAAATGAACAATTTTGTGCTTGCCTCTTGTGCCACGCTGAATCCTGTATACCACGTCATTAATTCTAGTTACTACTGAATATGGTCCTTCCCAGTGTTGTTGCAATTTTGGAGAACGTCCCTTACGTCTTTTCGGGTTGTACAGCCAAACAAGATCACCTTCGTTAAATCCTGCGGAATTAGCGCGTAAGTCATAGCGGGTCTTCATTCGATCAGTATTTGTTGCTAATTTCGTCCTCGTGGCCTCGTGTACATCGGCTAATTGTTGTTTGAGCTCCGATACGTAGTCTTCTGGTAACTTTTGTTCACCTCTGGGGGTACCGAATTTGAGGTCGCTAGGTAAACGCATCTCTCTTCCGAATATGACTTTAGCTGGGGTTTGTCCGGTAGTACTATGAACGGCTGATCTATAAGCCATTAGGAATACAGGAATATGTCGATCCCAATCGCGTTGATGATAGTCAACTACTTTCTTTAGATGCTCGATCAATGTTCTGTTGAAGCGCTCTACCATGCCATCAGATTGTGGGTGTAAAGGAGTTGTTCTAGTTTTTCTTATTCCCAACATTTTACACATCTCCTGGAAAGTCCGCGATTCGAAGTTCCGTCCTTGGTCCGAATGAAGTTCGTGAGGCACACCAAACCTACTGACCCAATTCGTTATTATTTGTTCCGCAACTGTGGTTGCCTCTTGATTAGGGATTGCATAAGCTTCAGGCCATTTACTGAAATAGTCAATGGCAACTAATATATAACGGTTACCGCCATCCGTTTCTGGAAAAGGTCCAGCGATGTCTATAGCTATCCTTTCAAAGGGGGCTCCGACATTATACTTATGCATTTCTCCTCTGCTTCTGTGTTGCGGCCCTTTGCAAGCAGCACAGACAGTGCATCTGCGGCACCACTCCTCCACATCTTCTCGCATATGTAACCAATAAAACTTTTCTCGTATTTTGGAAATGGTTTTGTTCACTCCCAAATGTCCTCCAGAGGTTCCACCGTGCATTTCTTCTAGAACATCTTTGACATTTGATGCCGGCACGACTATCTGCATTCGGAAAGATTCGCCATTAGGTGCTTCCCACTTGCGTTTTAATAAACCACATTCAACATGAAGAGAGTTCCATTGAGCCCAGTAACTTTTTAGCTTCTCACTCCGTTCCGAAATATCCTTCCAGTCTGGTCTTTCCATGTCTTCTTTCCAAGCAAGAATAGGTGAAATGTCCGGATCTTCTCGTTGTGCCGTTCGTAGGTCCTCGTTGTCCCAACCTGTAGATGGCTCCACGGTTACCAACTGTATAGTTGCTGCTGTTTCTTTTTCTTCTATTCGTGTGCAATGTTTGCACTCAAGTTTACATGGACGTCGTGAAAGGGTGTCTGCATTTCCATGTATACGACCTCTTCGGTGTTGTATTTCAAAATCATAAGCCTGGAGTCGCTCTATCCATCTCGCCACTTGTCCCTCAGGATTCTTAAACTGCAGAAGCCATTTAAGCGCTGCATGGTCGGTGCGAAGGATGAATTTCTGCCCATAGAGATATTTATGAAAATGCTTTGTTGAACTTACAATGGCAAGTAGCTCCTTTCTTGTAGCACAATAATTTTTCTCTGACTTTGAAAGTGCTTTGCTATAGTAAGCTACTGGAACTTCTTGACCATTCTCCTCCTGAGAAAGCACTGCACCAATACCTTCATTGCTGGCATCCGTGTCTAATGTAAATGTTTTTCCCACCTTTGGATAGTGAAGTACTGGAGCCTCACAGAGCTGTTGCTTCAAATTTTCAAAACTTTCGTTGCATTTATCCGACCATATGAACGGCTTTCCCTTTTCGGTAAGTTGATGTAGGCTTCTTGCTATATCTGCAAAACCTTTCACGAATCGCCTGTAGTAGGTAGCTAAACCAAGAAAACTCCGTAATTGATGTTTGTCCTTTGGAGCTGGCCAATTTTTGACGGCTTCTATTTTCTCTGGATCGGTTCTTACTCCTTGTGATGAAACTATATGCCCTAAATATTTAACCTCTTTTTTAAATAGAGCACATTTACTCGCACTGAGCTTTAATTTTGCATCTTTGAGCCTTTGAAGTACATCCCGTAAGTTGTTTTTATGTTCCATGAATGTCCTTCCGATTACTATTATGTCATCCAAATAGACAAGACATGTTTTCCAGGTTAAACCACGTAGAACACATTCCATTAGTCGTTCGAATGTGGCTGGAGCATTACATAACCCAAATGGCATTACTTTGAATTGCCATAAGCCACTGCCAACTGAGAAAGCAGTTTTCTCTCGGTCCTCGGGATGTATTTCCACTTGCCAGTAACCACTCTTCAAATCAAGCGTGGAAAACCATTGCGCTCCGGAAAGGGTATCCAATGTGTCATCAATCCTTGGTAATGGATAGCTATCTTTTCTCGTCACGTTATTTAGTTGGCGGTAGTCTACACAGAATCGGGTGCTGCCATCCTTCTTCCTAACCAGAACAACCGGCGATGTCCAAGGGCTGTTAGATTCCTCTATGATGCCTTGTTTCTTCATGGAGTTCATCATGTCTGCAACTTCTGGTTGTTTGGCTAATGGCAATCTTCGTGGTGTCTGTCGAATGGGTCTGGAAGCTCCTGTATCGATTCGATGCTGGACAAGATTTGTTTTACCATAATCATCATCATTCATTGCAAATAATTCCGAAAATTCATCGATCACCTCTTTGGCATCGTTGTGTTGTTGTTCACTTAAGGCACTGGACGAAAGAAGTTTCTGAACCTGTTGGGTAGTAGCTGGTATAGTTTTTGTCTCCTTGACATTACTACCATTATCTAAATTGACGATTTGGTAAACGGGTTCACAATTTCCAATTATAGCACCTTCTTTTACTTGTATCTCGTTTTCGGATGTGTTAAGCACTCTGACTGGAATTAATGTTGCACCTTCTGCCTTCACTAAAGTCTTGCCAACGATGATGTTCGATGTAACTTTTGTGAGGTTAGGCTCCACCAGATAGAATCGGCAGGTCCCGATGTCATCAGTAAGCTTTGTCCATATTAGTGTCTCGGAGCATGGCGAAAGAGTAATATTTTCGCAAACCATCGTCCTTACTTTCGCAGGATGATCTGCTTCTTCTCCTAGTTTCATAGGAATTTCTATGTTGCCATATTTGAGAATCCGCTCTCCGACATCCAGATTTATTTTGTATGTGGTCATGAAATCTATTCCAAGAATGCAGTCATCCATTATGTCTGAAACCAGGAAAGTGTGAGGAAATAGTAGTTCGCCTAGTTGAACATCTAAAGTTATTTCTCCAAACACTTGTGCGGCCGCTCCAGTTGCTGTTCTTAGTAGATATTTGGTGGTGTTGTGAAGCCATTTGTTCTTAACAAGATCTGCTCTAATAATTGATCTTGAAGCTCCAGTATCGATAGTAACTGCGCAGTCATTTTTTCCTACACTTCCATATATAACAAGACTGCTATTATTTCTCTGTAACTGACTTACTTGGATGATGACTTCGGGGCTGTCGATTCAACCAACCAACTTCTGCCCCACGAAGTTGGTTTTTACTAGTTTTCCGATTGCTCAAGAGGAGAGACGATGCGACTAGTCGCTGTTTGATATCTAGTCTCTCCACGAATTGCTTGTTCCCTGGCTCGACATCTTTGGCATTCTTCTTTCCCCTCTTCTTCTGGTGATTCCACTCGTCGACGTTTTCTGCAGTCTCTTTGAAGGTGCCCTGGTTTATTACAATTCCAGGATCGAGGGACACCACGTGAAGGCGGGCTCTGTGATGATTGCACTCTGTTACAAGTACATTCTTCCACTGAAATTTCTCTCACTCGTACAGCACTCCGTGAAGCTTGTCTGGCGGATTCATACGCTAATGCATAGGCTAGTGTTTCTGCTGTTGATTTCTTTCCTGCTAGCCTCAATGACTGTTGTAAATTTTGATCTGTAATAGCGTTCACAAATGCCTCCGTCGCTACTTCATTGAGAAAATCCGCATTCACGCTGGAGTATGACAGATGCGCTAATCTTTCTACATCTGCCTGCAGTTGTTGTAGTGATTCGCCATGTTTTTGAATCCTGTTGCGCAACTGTAGGCGATATACTTGCTGCATGTGCTCATCTCCGTAACGTAATTCTATCGCCTGTACTAATGAAGAGTAATTACGTTGATTTTCAATCGGTACAGTTTGTAAGAGTTCTGACGCAGGACCTCGAAGTGCTAACACCAGAGCTATAGCTTTGTCTTCATCATTCCATCCATTTACCTCTGAAGCTGCCTCGAATTGTCTCTTGAAGATATGCCACGAATTTTGTGCATCAAATATGGGAGGTTTCATTCTACCTGCACCGGATATTTCAGTTGCTCCGCTTAGAGGCTGACGATGCTTTATTCTTTCCAGATCTGATTTAAAACTGTCAAGCTGCTCGGTGACTTTTTGTTGAGCTTCCGCCACTTCCTGCTCGATTCCTTCAATTTTCAAATTTTGTTCGTCTAATGAGTTTTTCAGGAAAGTCTTCTGTTCCTCCAAACGAGTTTCTAGATAATTCTCCAAAGAGATCTTTTGTTCGTCCAAACGGCTTTCCAGAGATTTCTTTTGTTCCTCAAAATCAATCTTTTGTTCATCAAAACGAGCTTCCATAGATTTCTTCTGTTCATCTAAACGTGATTCCAGAGAATTCTTTTGTTCGTCGAGAGAATTCTTTTGTTCGTCCATAGATTTCTTCTGTTCATCTAAACGTGATTCCAGAGAATTCTTTTGTTCGTCCATAGATTTCTTCTGTTCATCTAAACGTGATTCCAGAGAATTCTTTTGTTCCTCGAGAGAATTCTTTTGTTCGTCCATAGATTTCTTCTGTTCATCTAAACGTGATTCCAGAGAATTCTTTTGTTCCTCGAGAGAATTCTTTTGTTCGTCCATAGATTTCTTCTGTTCATCTAAACGTGATTCCAGAGAATTCTTTTGTTCCTCGAGAGAATTCTTTTGTTCGTCCATAGATTTCTTCTGTTCATCTAAACGTGATTCCAGAGAATTCTTTTGTTCCTCGAGAGAATTCTTTTGTTCCTCGAGAGAATTCTTTTGTTCATCAAAACGGGCTTCCATTTTGCTCATTAAAATACTCAAAAGCTGTTCCATTTTCATCTCAGGCTCTTCTTCAAATTCGGTTCCTTCCAAGTTCTCTTCGAAAACAAATGTCTCAGGATTCTTTTCTTCCGCTATCAAAGCTTGTCTAAGTCGCTCGACTAGAACTTTCTTTGCACCTGTCGTTTGTAATGAGCGGTTCCCTAGCTCCACTTTCAAATCCTGTATTCGAAGCTCCTCCACTTTGCGCCCCATTACTGTAGTAATTCACTCACAGTTGAATATAAATTATTTTCCAGAACTTTTAAAATTTAACACAATTCCACAAAATTAATCACACTTTTAATTTTTCAGTCAATTGCCACCACTTTATTTCTCAAATATATTTCACTTCTGACACCAGTTGTTGCGAGCGTGGCCTTTGGTTCGTTATTTAAAACACAATATTAAATAATTAATATATAAGTTCTTTATTACACTTAAATCATATAAAGTTCACAAACATTTATTTAATCAACTCAACTCTAATTATCGCTAACACTGTACTTTCAATTATCGCAATCTAATTACACACTATCGCTTCTTTATTGCTTTCGCTTCTTAACACTGCAACGTCTAAGACAAGACTCTTTTTCTGGCGATGACAACTGTTATATTTATACCCTAGAAACACTCCGGATAAATCTGGAGTGTTCTATTCCAAAAGCTTCTAGACTATTCTATTTGTTCTATTCCTGAACTTTCATAATCGATTCTCCGAACCTGAAGTCATTTACTCTCCGAACCTGAAGTTGTTTCTTGCCAGTAGATGTCACCAGTTGTCTCTTTCTATTGCACGTAACAATATGTTTTTATCAGAAAAGTGAAGTTCGTTTGAAATTTCATATCATACAATGCCTTCTAATCTCAATATTTCCAATAATTTATGTCATATCGTATCCATTATCTAAATAATAAAAATGTCACATACAATATAGTTAGTTACCAAAAGATTAAGTTCTTGCTAACCCTACGCATACAGTTTTACCTGCATCTGTATACATATGTAAAACCTTTTCCATATACTTTCGCCATTTGTATGCGCGTTTTTCACATTAACGTAAACTTTACGTTAAAATGATCGTAACAGTTACATTACCACGCCAATCTTGAGGTAAGTTTAGTTACATAGACGTAATTGAAGAAATCAAAGTTACATTATTGTAATGTAACGCCCCATATCACCACTTTGTCACTGTTACAAAATTCGTATGAGTTTTTTGCGAAGTTACATACATTGTGAGGTAACTGCAATTTTAATGTAATGGTGAATTCTTTTCACCAAAACCGAGCAGGAACTGAACTGAACCAGAGCCTGTCAGATCTACACCGAACTTAGCCCTGTCCTGAGCGGGGACAAAGTGAAAAGAATGCAAGAAAGTAAAATACCTGAACCAGGCCGGTTTTGTGGTGAAAAGAACAGGTAGAGGCTTGGAACCTGTTTTATTAGAATTAATTAAAAAAAAAAGTAAATCACTTAATAAAATAATTCCGCACATCTATACTTTTAATGCCTTTTTAAAATGTTCGTCGTTTATAATTTGAATAAAAAAATAAATCACTTTGACAAAATAATTTCACTTCCAAATGTTTGCACATACTGATAACAAATAATTTTGATTTGACGTTTAGTTCGGCGCTGTAACCACACATTTTCATGGAACAAGAAAGTTCAAACCTGGAGCAGAAACCGAACATGAACCGCTGTGAAAAGAACATACGTTCTGAACCAGTTCTGTGTCAGTGCGGTGAAGAAAACACTTTGGGTGTAGGAACCGAACGAGTTATGGTTCAGTTCAGGTAAAAAGAATTCACCATAAGTTTAACTTATGGTAGTTATTACAAACTGGGTAATAATTACGTAACTGTTACAAAAATTGCTGCTTGGGAAGCCATGAAGTCGCCGAAGGCACCAACAAACACATTAAAAGGCCTTAACGTGCCGGGTACAGCATGCAGTAAGAGTTCACTCTCACTGCTTTTTGTATACTCGTCATGGAGGAAAAACTAAAATTTCATCTTAAACAGCTCCTAAAGCCCAAAACTGTCTCTCTCACAGCAAAATGAAGTTAAAACAATTTGCCGCCAAATATGTTTTCTTTCTAATAGTTAAAAAAAAATAGCAAGTAGAACAAATGCATGGATATTATAGCGTTTGAACAAAATACAACCAACTTTTATATGAAAAACTCCTGCAGTAAGACAAGGCGAGAAGACATTGGATGACGCCTGCTGATCGGCCCGCTGCTCTCTTTTTTCGACTTTGTTCATGGCTTGTATATTCCGGGCGTTACGGAACTACGCGAAGGTACATTATTGTTATGGCACGTCTAAGCCAAATTCCTTCCTTCCATAAAATGTTCTCGTCTGGGTTGGCCCTTAAAAAGTTCTTGTAGGAAGTATACTTTTATGCAAGCCATCCACCTTTTCGGAACAATTTATAATATAAAAAACCAATTCGCATGGGATATGATTCGCGAATGTTTGTAGTAGTATGCTTGTGAATCCTAAAATAAAATGGCGTCTTTCGTGAATCCGATGAACATTTGTTTGGGTTTTCTTTTCTGTGAAGAGTAACTTTTTGTCAGAACTCAGAAACGAGAATAATACGGAAATTGTTATATATGTTTACTTTGTGTAAAGTTGTAACGTTTTCTATAAACTATAAAATGTAAGGATTTACATAAAAATTTTGATAAGTGCTGCTTGTTGATATAAATGGATACTGTACAAGTGGACTTTTTTGTGGACATTTCCAATTAATGGAATTTGAAGAGAACTCGTAATTTTTAAGAATTATATATGAGTTGTGTGTACAGTTGCAGTGCCTCAGTAATGCAAAAAGTTGCTTTTACTTTCTGAAAGGGTCGTTTCTTTAGTCTTCTAAATATCAGTTGGAATGACGTCTCAGTTTGACAAGTCTTGACGGCCAATATTTTGGCGATTTTATTGAGGTTTGCTGCAAAATAACGTAAGAAATACAGAATAATTTTGTCAAGATGAAAAACTTATATAGTAATTCATTTGTAGTGGGCATTCGCATTTATTTTATAAAGTGGAGCCATTGTGTACTGAATGCAGTTTGTAGACAACAGAATGTGCTAGGTTTGTAAAAGGCCAGGACGTTTACTTCTCAAGAGTTCTAACTTACCTTCTTTATAACATTGCGCAGATTGCGTATCCAAATGTTATATCTAGGTAATTTTACTTTTTTAAAGTGAATATTATAGCGATTGCACATAGAGAAAGGATCAATTATCAAATGAATAGAATAGAAAAGCATTTATTGAAGAACCTCAGCTTACGCTACGTTACAACGTTAGGTACATCGAGTAAGTAATAGATAATTGGTATAATCGATAGAATCAAAGTTTATAAGAAAACTAACAAAGGAGCAACGAAAAACTCATTGCAGTAGAAATTAATATCAGTATTATATATTAAGATAATAGGTCTGTTCACGTACTCGAATTTGTGTGAATGCATTTTGACATTTTCACCCAAAAGCACCCATATTCTGTTTACGTACTCTGACAAGGGAGGGAAAATGTGTAGACGTTACACCTCCCCTTCAATAAATTTTTAGCCAAAATCCACCGAAGGAAAAACTCGGGGTAACTATGTAAAAACTGTCAAAGTAAAATTTAAAATCGAGAATTGTCAGAAGTTTAAATTGTCAAGGGAAAAATGGATAAGGCGGCAGAATTGGAAATTGATGTGCACTGTTCGCCCAGGTTGTATCAAAATCTACAAAATAGTAAGTAAAATGAACAGATATCAGGGGTGTGTTCAATATTACTGCTATAGCTGCTTTAAGCTGCTTTCGTATGCTTTTGCCTGTCCAAAGTAACTCGAAAGCTGCTTTTTCTTACTTGATTTTTGACATTTGTTCTGTCCAAGATTTTAAGATAGCTGCTATCATAGCAGCTTTTTGTTGCTTACACTCCTGACTCTAAGCAACAAAGAAGCTATGGTAATACTTATGTATGTGTGCCTGTCATTTTCTTAAAAATGTTGGTACTGGAAAATAATAATAAATTTAAATTTTCTTGAAGTGGTCATTTGCGATAGCGACAAAATCAATATTTCTGGACGCTCATTATAATTTGGGTAGCAATTCAATATAAAAATTCGCAATTAAATCCAAAGAGCTTTTGACAATTTACACATAAAATTTTGAAAAGCAAAAAAGCAGCTTTTGGTTGTCCAAGATCTCGCTTTCTCTTGCTATGGCTAAATTTGACAGTTCTCAAAGTGTTGCTCTACTGTGCTATCAAAGCAGCTATATCTGTAATATTGAACAGACCCCAGGTCTGTTCGCGTACTTCCAAAACCCTCGAGAATACTTCCCAAGCCATGAAACACAAATCTACATGTGTGCGTGCTTAGTCCGTTTTCTAAAATGTTCTATATTGATACTTATGGAAAATTGTTAAACATTGGCTTTATATATGCCATAGAGCCTAAACTACCATCCATACAGGCAAATAGTCTTCTAGTATTTTACAGCTTGGTTGCTTACCTTCCCAAAGGCTACACTTTCTATATACCTTACTTAACAAAATAATAAAATAGTTTTGATTACAAAGTAACCTTAACATTTTACGCTTAATACCTCTCTGCTGAGTGATAATTGCATGTGTGTATGTGCAGCCGTAGTCCGAATCTGTAGGCAGCTACATTCGATATCATCAGCCCACGGCATGCCATGACGACACAGCGACATTACAATGACTACTCAGCTGAGAATTTTTGTTTGAGGAATCGTAGTCATTTGGTTAAGATAAATTTTTTTAAATAATTTTGTTAGGAAAGGTATGAAAATTTTATTACGGTTCGGAAGATAAGAAAGCAAGCTTAAGATTAACAGAACGCCACTTTTCTGTACGAATAGTAGTTTAGGACGGAGGAGCTATTCAAATCAAACGTTTGTCACTTTTACATAAGAACACTGCAAATATTTTAGAATGTAAGGACTACGCTGGACCTCGCATGTGGTAGGGAGGAAGTCTGTTTCATGGCTTGTGTAGTATTCTCGAGGGTTTTGGTACTTCTCGTGCAAAAACTTGTGTGGTGGGGAAAGAATGTAAAATGCATGAAAAAGTAAACGAACGCTCTTTATGTAACTTCGTGAAAAACAAGAAGAAGAAGTGTGAAATAACATGCGAATTGATATTGTTTTATTTTTTTTTAACTTGTTGCAGTCTTGCAAAGTCCCACGGGAGCATTGAATAGTCAAACTACTTTCATTCGACATTTTGATTGCGCTTTAAAAACTTTTCAGAAAATTAAAAAATGAACCTTTTCTATGACAGCTATCAATTTTCCTTGCAAGAATGGTGCAGTAACTAAAAACTTCGGGTAAATTCATGTGAGAGGGGAAGCTGTGGCGTATGCTAAACTCGTGTAATTTTGTGCGTATGAGAAAGTAAACGAACGGAAATAAGTTCGTGCAAATTCATTGCAATGCATTGTCCCAAAAACTGAGTACGCGAACAGAAATATTATTGAAAACACAATCTTTCAGATATAATTCCAAAGTTCTTTTATTTAATTTTATTGTTTACTCTCACAAATTCACAGATAATTATCAAATCAACTCTAGTTATCGCTAGTGCTGCACGTCTAATTATCGCAATCCAAATAGTTTACTTCGTACACTTCACTGGCTGAAATAAGACTCGCCTCCTGGATGTGAGTAGAACGTTTATTTATATTCTACAAATTATCCTAGAAACTTCCTGAATATTCCGTTCTCCGAACCCAAAGTTTACTAGGAGGGTTTTTGTTTTTGCTGCCGGAACGTGACTCCTGGGTCATCCGGGGACATGTCAGAACCATGTCAAAAAGCTGTTAACTCCGAAGAGCCAGGTTCGTGTTTTTGCGCAAAGGAAGCAATAAACGTCAAAAGTACTAATCACAAACTATTTCCTAACTTCTTGTTTCTTTGACATTTCAAACCAAGAACCGCGGTGCTCCTAGTCAAGAGCAGGAGCATCTAGGGTTAACCCAAGTAGCAAACAAAAACAGAAAGTGACAGTTTCCAGAGTCACAAGTGCCATGACTCTGGCAAATCGAACACAAAATGGACTTGAGGGTTAACACCGAAGCAAAAACAAAAACACGGTAGGATGTCACTAACCTAAAGTTGTTTCCATTTGTTATGTTTGGCATTTTATTTTCAAATTAAAGTTGTTAGCTCGACAGTTTGTAGTTGTCACTTTCGCTTTCTGCCCAAGAACACAAAAGTTGTTCATGTACTTTCCAAATTTGATAGCTTCCCCTCCTGCACATTTTTACACAAAAAAGCCCAAGAACGAAAACACCCGACAAGTACGTGAGTAGACCTAATGACTTCAAGCAATAAGAGCTCATACGTCATATTGACACTATAGTCAAAGATAATGAAACAAAATAAACACAATAATAATAATAATAATATTAAAAATAATGACTGTAATAAAAGCATAAAAGCATTATTCAAAGCTGAAAAGGAAATAGCATACAATATCAGATACAAGATCAGTAGTGAGGGTAAATGAATATACAGCGGTACATCATCACAAATGAAAATGTGGAGTAACAAATTCAAAGAAATTCAAGATACTAAATAAAGCCTTAACTTAAAATAAAAATTAAAAATTACAATTTAGAAATTAGAAACCACAAACTAGAAACTAGATACCACCTTGCATACGATTCCAGACAAGAACATCAAAGCGCAGAGTGCCTCGGAAATGAGGGCTAGTGTGCCGACGGAGTATACTCTAGCGTGCATTGGGGTCCATAAGGTGAAGCAAAGCTAGTTCCTTGAACTGCTTGCAGGAGCAGACCTTCCTAACCGCCTCAAAAGTGTGTTCCAAAGGCAAACTCCCTGCCCAAAAACGTCATTGGACCCAAATCGGGTGAGAGTCCTCTGAAGGACAAGAGTGGTGTCGTTAAGATTGCTCGATTAGAGCAATTGACTTATTTATGCTGGGAGTGGGACACACCTGGCTTTATGAATGTAGCATAGAGATCTAAGTTCTAATAGCTTGTCGAGGGGTTCAGGCATAAACAGCTGAACTAGGAGAGATGTGAGCGTATCGCCTGAGGCGAAAAATGTATCTCACGCAGGCCCTTAGTGGCTTGAGTTTTCAAGGGATTGATTGCCAGCCCACTAGTTCGGCACCAGTCAGAAATATCACCCAGAGTTATATTGAGCGATTCAATCAGAGATGAGAGATCTTTAACACCTGAGGCAAGGTATATTTGCAGATTGTCTGCGTAAAGGGGATATTTGATATCGCCCATCACTTCGGTAATTCCATTGATATAAATGGTGAACAGGAGCGGAGCTAGGACAGCTCCTTGCGGAACCCCAGAGGCAATAGCCCTAGAGGACGAGAATCGGTCATTACTGATAACAACAAATGTCCTGTCTGCCAAGTAGAAATAAGCCGTCCAGCAGTGGACTCAAAACCAAATGTATTCACCAACCTGGCAACGAATATGTTATGCGGAACTGAGTTAAATGCCCTGCTTAAGTTCAATAACACGTGCACGACATGTTTGCCTTCGTCACACAGCTTGCGGGTGTCTGATTCTACATACCTTCACCAGTGCGGAAGTCGTAGAGTGCTTGTGCCTGAAACCAGACTGATACATTGACAGCAAGCCATTATCCTCTATATGCTCGTTGATCTGATCCGCAATGAGAACCTCAAAGACTTAAGTGATGGATAGGAGAATGGAGATACGACGCCAGTCATTAGGACAAGTGGGAGTATTAACTTTAGGGATGAGGGTGATGATGCCGATGTTTTAGCATTTGGGGAAGATGGAATGTGTGACGAGTCTATTGAAGAGATGTGTAACTAATGGCAAAATGAAAGGAAGAATGATCCTGTAGAATTTTATTGTTATATCATCATATCCGACGGCATTAGACTTAATACGATGGAAGGCCTCAAGCACTTCGGCCTCACTAAAGCCGCGGAACGAGATACCATCAGCTGGGGGGTTAGGACTGTCCATTAAAGCATGGTTAGAAATAATGGTGCCTCGGGACGGAGAATTAAAAGTGTTGACAGGCGATGTCACAGAAATGTTAGGGGAATAATAGGTTGAACTGAGCAAAGATGATCTGCTAAATATTCGGGGTCAGCCTGTAGACAATATGAATGGTTAGATAATATACCAAGATACTTCAGTAAAAGATAATCGCAGCAGTAAAGCGTCATCCTATTTTGTCATGTCAGCATTATTCATCCTAAAGCAACCCAAAAATAATTATAATTTCACGAAGATAATAATCGGTCTTTCATATTAAAAAGACTTTAAAATTTTGGGATGAAAAAAGATGTTTGCTCCACTCAGTATAATAGATAAGTCAATCCATTTACTGTCGATATCAGACACAGCCTCAACAGACGAGGTCAATGCTCGTCTCTTACATGAAACCACTGACGTAACATGGACCCTTGACACTACCGAAATTGCTTACGATAACATGGGATCTTTTTTTTCTATAGTTTCCTTTTTTTTTGTTTAACTATCTTATTCCGCTTTATATAATAAGTTTGATACAAAATTCACCATAATCTAGTTTCAGTCAGTAATATTGTTTGTTTTGCTGATTACTTTAATGTCGTAATACCCAACGTTGTACGTAGCTTTAAGTAGTGATAAATTTTTGATTTGACTACAAATAATAAGTTCTATACGCAATCCATCATAGTCCCAGTTTCAGTCAGTGAATTTTCCAAATCAATATATATGTAGAATAGAAATAGGTGGAAATGGCAAAACAACATTTTGTCACGGTGCAGAGAATACAAGATTCTCATTAAAGTTTGACACAAAATCACTCGAGTAGTTGGGGAGTTTATCGTTCCTTATGTTATGTATGAACAAAAGTATGTTTAATTCTATTCTTTGCTTGATAGCCAACCATTTTAATGTTTCTCGCATCCAATGTATTGGTGTTATTGTTATGGTAGTATGAAGAGTGATTGACTTGGACTTGAAGTCCAGACTGTAAGCATGAGCTGACAGATCACTCGGTGGACAGCGTTGACTGCAGGGCGGGCTAGCTCGCCTCGGCTATTGGCGGAGAGTGGGGGGAGGTTCCACGAAAACCTGCCGCTGTGCCACCAGCCATAATCAAAACAATTTCGCGCCTGCCAAATCAAAGGCCGTCGCACCCACCGAGTCCTGCAGGGACCTTTACACTACTTACCACTTACTTATCTGGAAGCGCAGATGTTCTGCCTCCACCGCCGTGGCCCCAACCACCCTGCGATACTATGTGCGAGATGATACAGTATCCCTTTGCTGATCTGAAATGAGAGTAGTAGCGAACTTAGTCAACCTTCATGATGAGGAGGGCTCCGGGAGAGTGAAGGAAAGGAAATTAAAACTTAGCCCAACGTCTTTATTTACACTGCTCGCATATATTTACAACGGAACTTTATAACAATGACTATAAAGTTATATTTTCCTACTTATATTCACCCTCGTAGCTGGTTGTATTCCTTAACAATTTTCTTATCTATCTATTAGCATACGTACAGACGCTGTAACGGCTAATGATAAGTATTTAGGATACCTTTAGTCTATCTCAACAACTTGTTACAGTTTAAGTTCATCTACTTGAGCAAAACAAATAGAAAAATTCAATACATAACCAAATTAACTGGGTTCCCTTAACTAGTAAAACACGTGAGATAACCTTATCAATGAGAACAACTATACCTATATATATATATGCTCAAATTAGGAGCTCGGAAGGAGCTAATACTAAATTTCTCAAAACAAATTTGACCAGATCATGACAGAGCGCGATTCCATCAGTATGCTCCTAGCGCAAAAATTAGTAAACAATAGCGAATATAAAGTCTGCTGAGACAGCCCGAACGGACGTTTGCTACATTTAAATTATACAATTGGTAGGTACCTCTAATTTTCACTTACTGTGGTATGCAAGTCTCCAGAAGGCCTCCTGAAAGTCCGACGCATTTGCTGTAATGAAACAAAAGTAAAACAAAAAGAATGTCTGCGATCCGCTGGAGTTGCACACTTAAGTGGGAAACACAATTGCACCGTTTCGATCCGATACGTACAAATGTCAAATTTGCTTATATGAGATGTACGTGCAATTGGACACATTCGCCGAAATGGATCGAATCGAAACGGAGAAGTTGAGCAAATTTCAACTTTTACGGATGACATAACCTAGAAAAATTACCTGTACAATGTTTGTGTATAACTCAAGATGGATGAAGAAGTTTTTATTGAAGAAATTAAAAAATATGAAGAGCTTTATGACAAAGCCAACAAATTTTACATGGATGTAAAAAGAA
This sequence comes from Dioctria linearis, assembly GCA_963930735.1. Lineage (NCBI taxonomy): Eukaryota > Metazoa > Arthropoda > Insecta > Diptera > Asilidae > Dioctria > Dioctria linearis. The sequence continues at coordinate 52,977,985 of OZ005743.1, read as the reverse complement.
AAGACAAAATCTGGAAAAATTTCAATGAGAAATTTAAAACTGATGATAAGTTTGAATGGAACAATTGTGCTCATGCACGTAACGGATCGAATTGAATTGAATCGGAACGGCGGAATTGTGTTTGGCACTTTACACTGTTCAGCAAATTTAGCAACCTGCTGCGACTACGCATGAATATGCTGCAGGTAGTGCCACTGCTTCAGGAAGTGAATACGCCGTCCCATATACGTCCAGCATGCGAAGATGCTTACTTATTACTATAACGTGCTCCCAAATTTATTTATGCCGTATACGACTAGCACGTGATGTGCTTCTTATTGTAGGCCACTGTATGTCAGGACGTGGACACTAAGGGTATATGTAAATAAAAGTATATATTATGAGGCTCCTGTGATATCGTAAGGCCCAATAAATGCGTCAGCCTAGTAATTACTCTAAAATATCCGGCTGGATGCAACGTGGGAATAGCGACGTCCGTGCTTCAATTGGCCTCATTTGAAACGCGATAACAGCAAAGTGAAAAAAAATGCGTACTTACTTGCGTCTATTAATTTTGATTACCTGCTATCTTTTTACAGTTGTTTCTTATCAGGTATGGTGTAATCTTTTTCCTTTTTTCTTTTTCTTTTACTATCAGCCCATTCGAAGTCTCCAACAAGAAAAATCGGTACCTCCCTCGGGGATAATTATTTCTTCTTAATTCGGTGTACTCTATATTTTCTTTTTGTTTCGCGGTTTATCTGCCGACCACTATTAATTTTTCGGGAATTTTTTTTCTTTTTTTTTAGATTACTTCCTCTCGTTTCCTCAAACTTTTTTCACTCCTTTCTAGAAAAATCACATTTTTCTTCCCTTTCTCTCGGACTCTTTTTTTTCTTCTTTTTTCTCGGGCACTTGTCCCAGTCAGACTTGAATCGTCTGGTCGAGTCTCGTCAGATGCACATTTGCCGTGTGGCCCACACTGTGTGCTGCTGCTAGCCGTCGGGTAGCATACTGCTGCCTGCAGTAGGCTACGACCATAACAGTATCTATAACACCGCAAAATTATTTGCATTGTTTTGTTGTTTTGTAGCTTTTGAATTTGCTCAAACCTTTAGTGCTTAAGTATAGAATTGTCGAGCAGTATTCAAAGTGAGGTTTAATAATTGCATTATATATCCGTATAAGGTGAATAGTTTCCTAATCCTTGTAAAAAACGTGACTTTTTACCTATCTTTTTACATAAATAGTCAATATGGGTTTTAAAGCTTAAATCTTTGTTCACTATCACTCCTAGATATTTCACTTCACTTTCATTCTTAATTGTTTCTCCATTAGTTCTTACTTCAATTCATCTCCGAAAAGTTTGGTCTTGTTCACATTTAAATTTGTTTCTCCTGAACCACTTGTTGTAAGTCCTGTTCTAATTTAGTTTAACACTCTGTAAACTTTTACCTTCAATATACACTAGTGCGTCATCTGCAAATAAATTTATCTCACAGAAACTTATTGGATCATTTATGTCGTTTATGTATATAAACAAAAATAAAGTTCCAAGAACGGAGCCTTGAGGTACTTCAAGTCCATTGTATTCAAGCGATAACAGGGTCGCATTAACCCTCATTCTTTGACACCGTTCACTCAGGTAATCTTCAAATCATTTTATCGCATTACCTTTGATTCCATATGCATCTAATTTTTTAACAAAATATTGGGTTGCACCGTTTCAAAGGCCCGTTTCAGATCTAAGAACATTGCCAGGACGTACATTTTCTTGTCTACTTTTTCCTTCCATCGACTTAAAATTAGATTTAATGCCGAATATGTTTTACGGAATCCTAATTGGATTTTCAAAATTAATTGGTTCTCTTCCATATATCTTCAAGCTGCACTTGGACTACTTTTTTTAATACTTTCTCTATTAATGGTAGCATGTTAATTGGTCTCTTCTCCGCAAATCTTAGATTTTCTTACTTTTTCTATCGGGACTACTACGGACTCCTTTTAACACTGGGAATTCACTCTAGACAATGAATTGTTGACAAGTTTTGTAATTACGAATACTAGCTCTTTCAATTACCATTTTTGCACTAACGTGATTATAATCAGGCTTCTTATTTAATGTTTTTAGAATTCCACGCTATTATAGACCTTTTAATTTCAATGACACTATCTATAAAATACTTATTAAGTTGTCGGCTATTTCCCTATCGTCTGTGATAAAACGGTCACCAAATTAATACATTTGATTTTGTTGTTATCTTTTCGTAACACAGTCATCGGCATTACTTATTCTTTCTGCTATTGCTTTATTTTTTGTTAAGCATATTTTTGCTTTGTATTTGTTTCGCACATTTCTGTATTTACTCTATTCTTCAACAGTCTAGCTTTCTTATACATAATAATTTTTTGTTCCTTCAAGATCCTTAGTTCCTCTGTGAACCAACTACATTGGTAATTGTATATTACTTTTTTACTTAAATATGTCAACTAATTTCTTATCCTCTATATCTACTTCTAAAGTTTCATGGTCACTGACTTTCAAATTTGTGTTATCTTTAGTTTCTATATTAGTCATGTTAAGGTTGATTAAGGTCTTCGAATATTGTGTTATTCTAGTATATTCCCAGACTATTTGGTTGTATCCATTATCTTTTAAAATTAATTCTACATATCTTTTATACGTTGTGTTTGTATTCCAGTCAATATTAAAGTCACCTGCAATTACTACATCTTCAGCCAATTCTGCCAAACTTTCTTTTTTTTTAATAATATTTTATTCATCGATTTTAACAATCTTACAGACAGGAAATATTACATATTTATAAGCTATCAAAGACTATTTCACGACATTCAATCCCCTCTTTCAGTCAGCATTGCTGGTATAAGAAAGAGGTTGAATATGTTGTAAATTCTACAGTATATTATTCATAAAAAAACTAGGTACAATTAAACACCACTCAGAAATTTACAATTTATAATTTATCAGCTGCTAAGCTACTCAGTATACAATCAGTATACTAATGTCTAAATCTAACTAAAAGTTATCTAACATTAACACTTATAGAGAATCAGTACTACATGCATATCTTTTGACTTTGCTTGTAAAAATGCACAAGTTCCTTAGATTTTTGATGTTCTCCGGAAGGCCATTGCATATATCACTCGCCATTGACAGGAGTCCTGTGCGTAACCTCTCTGTTCTAGCTGCTGTAGTTCCTACGTCTGCTTTTCGTCTTGTATTATAGATGTGAATTTCAGCTGCCGTAGTGACTTAAGTTTGTTTTAGAGCATTTATGTATTAGATTGTAAATGAACTTAGCAACATTTGCTTAAGATTGAGCTTGTTGGTTCTACTAAATACCTCTATTGTGGGTGTTAGTCGAGGCATATTATACAATGTTTTCAGAGCTCTGTTCATTGTTGTTTGTACTCTGTTCATTACGTAAGTAGTGCATTGGTACCATGTAAGTATGTTATACGTAATGTGAGACAGTACATGGGCATTATATATTAGATTAGCCGTTTCTAGACTTAAGGTAATTTTCATTTTTTTAATAGCTCCTGCATCATTATTAACATAATCATAGACATCATTATACTTCTGGAATCATTAATTATAGAAATTATTATAGAATCATTAATTAATAGCTAATTTTTCCTTAGAAATATACATAGACACATCGTCACATGGGAATTGATTTGCCGTATATGCCAGTCACACCACTTTCGATAAAACGAGTTTAAAGTTTATGTTCTTATTTAAAAAAAATGGTACGATAGAAATATTTAAAACTTATAATATAATATTCTTAAGTTCCAAATTTATAATTCTAGGATTCCGGCAATGAGGCTTTTATTAGTTATAGGTGCTTAAAAATGTATGCCTTTTGCCGTATACGCCAACTTTGGTACCGAATGAAACAGAGTTATACACGTACGGCAAATCATGTGTATATATTTAGGTCTACCGGGGAATTTGATTCTATCAAATCGAAATCGTGTGTACAAAGTTATATAGATGCTAGAAAGATGGAACAAAATTCAACGAAATCTGATACGAAAAATCCACAAAACTTCCAACTGTTTACTTCCCATCGACTGTTTTACGTCTTTTTGCTATAAGATTTCAACAATTTTTTTCCATTTTTCTTTCGTCTATATAGTTTTGTATTTCGATCTGATCGAATCGAGTTCCCCAGTAGACCTGAATATCATTACATTAATCTATTGCCTAAATTACTTTTTTAGATATTTCAAATAAAAGATGTTTTTTAATCAGTTTTAATATATTTTCTTTTTAAAAAAAAGTAACAAAATAATCAATTCTTGACAAAAAAGATAACATAAAATAACCAAAAATTCAATTTTTGATAACCTGAAAAAATTATTTACTTTATTTTAAGCACAGTCTTATAATACTGCTGATCAACTTCTTGCAAAAAAGGTAATAGACACTTTACATCATTAATTTTATCTTCTTTCACATTACCACGTCGATCAATTGGATTCACAGCTTGGGAAAATAAACTCTTTGGAGTTGCTATTATTTTTTTGGATGGTTTTTTAATTATCGATGCTGTTTTATACTCAATTTCTCGTGAAGATATTTTATATTTGATAGTAAAAAGACCAGTTCGATTATATTGCAAAAATTTAATTTTACTGAAAGGCACATTTTGGAAATTCAGTCTATCAGCTTTACTCGAATATGCAAGAAAATCAGTAGGTCTCATTTGAATGAGCCTTAACTTTATTTTTCGAAACTGATATTTTTTAGCAGTCTTATTAAGGAAAGGAGACTATGTATCTCGACTCCAAGTGCCTATCAATCGCACTATGCACGCAGTCCACTTCCTGAATCTGAGAGTGACCAGGCTCAGAAAATTTTTGTGTGACTGATTTAATGTGACAGTTTTCGGATAAAAATTGGAGTAGAGCTGCCGCGATAACTCTGTTTTTGTTTTGAGGAATGCAGGAATCACTCCAAAATGTTATGAATTCTATCTGCGGGTAGTCCTGTACAAACTGTCGAAGTATTTTTATTATAGCAGCGCTGGCTATATCATTCCCTGCACCACTGTTAGTCTCATCCCACAGCGCACAGTAAGTAATTTTCTTCCCATCAAGGAAACAGGCTGTCGCAGTTAAATTAAACGAATTTATTTTTCGTTTGTAGTAAAAAGCTGACGCGAAGCCTTTTGGAAGCGGAAACACACTGCAAATCAAAGCAAATGATGACTACTTTCGAATCACTATTATGACGATCCAGGTCTCTCTCTGCTTTCAAGCATTTCGTTTCCAATTTGTGTTTTATATAAAGTAGATTTTCTTCCTCGCTAGGCTTTTTTTTCGCTTTGTATAGCAAACACCGATCGCATTGATCTTTTTTTGGTTTGTAAAAACAAAAATTTGAACTTATAATTAAATACATTCCTGTATATATTTAGAGAAACTGGATCCGACTTATTTTCTTTATAAAGATCATACATTTTCTTTACAGAAAGATTCAGGTCCAAATATTTTTTTTCGTTGTTTGCTCTGCAATAATGTGAATCGATCACAGGGAAGCTGCGAATGTGCGTTTCTACCTCCTCAATTTTATCAGAAGCAGTTACGCGCTTAACGTTTTCTCCTTTTTTTCTCGGCATAGGAGCACCGACACTCTGATTGTGTAAATTATTAAAATAAGAATAAATTCTCTTTTCATCAATTGATAGAGTGTTGAGAAAAAATTTCCTGCACACCCTGTGAATGTTGTCATCAATTTCCAAGTAATATAGGAATGTATTTTGTTTTTTCTCTGAATTTTTCATTCTTCGCCGTTGTATGCTACTTTTCTTAATAAGCGTGGAATAGAAACTGTTTTTGTTATCGTTGGATAGACTCCAAAATGCTCCATGTATATCTGCTCTATTCTGTTCAGTGAAATTTATAGTCCATAAATAAAAACACGTTTGAGCACAAGGCGGCTTCGTTGTTTTCGCAGGCATTGTTTTTCCCTTTATGTTCGTATATTCGTTTCCCTGTTCGCGCAGTTTCTTACGGATGTTTTGCTTCAATACATGTGGACAACGCCTCTTCTTTCTGAATGTACCCTGCACTGGGGAGCATGTTTCGCTTTATGAAAAAATAAATAAACAAATAAAATAAAATAGTTATTAGTTTTCATAAATTAAAAACTTAAGATCAAAATTTGTTCAAGGTTATACCTGAGCTGTTGTATTCCGATGGTATACTTCTTACATTTTGTCCCTCATTTCTTATAGTGGGACTTTTCAAAATATTGGCTCTACGTCGCGGCCTGCATTCTCTCGGGTCAAAGTCTGGGTCATTGTCTGAATCAGCTCCTGAAAAAATTCGTAGAATCAAAATTCTAACGAAATAGTATTGAATTTAGCATACTAAAAGGTTCTTCTGGAGAGCTTGGAAGTTTGGGCGAATTCAAAATCTCATCTTGCAATCTTCAAAGAAAGTCAAATATAAGTATTCTTGCACAAATAAATTAATAATTCATGCTAACCTCAATAATGTTGGTGGCAAATTAAGCGTTGGTGATTCCATCTTAAAAGAATTTGTACGCAAAGCATTCTACTCACTTTGAAAGCCAAACTACACTGAGACGATAATACTTTGTTCGACCCTTTTATAGCATCGAAATACGTAGTAGGAGGCAAGCAACGTACGGCAAAACAAGCCTAATCAACAAATCAACTAGCTTTCCCGTATTTACTCAAGATAATGCACATACAGCAAACCAATATTTTAGTTTTGAAAGTCTCAGGCATATGTGCCTGATATAAGGCAAACCAATTCTTGTAAAGAAAAGCTGATATTTTCATACGATTATTGCCGCATACGCCAAAAAATGGCATATACATCAAAACAATATAATTATTACTGTCTTTTTAGGTAATATACGTCAAAGCTCACACTAATTATCTCAAAATCTACGACAGGTAGGAAAAAACGGATTACATATTTGAAAAGGGCATTGTTGGAAACCTTTGTATTGAATATTAACTTAAAATTCGTTAAAATGGCGTATACGGCAAACCAATTCTCAAGTGACGACATGTCAATTACAAAGTTATATAGAATTATATCGAATATATCATTAGAAAACAATTAAATGTCAATTGAAGAATTAATTAATAGCAAGAGTTAAGGAATAATGCAGAAAATGGAAAGAAACTAGGTGGAAGGAGAACCTGTTATGGAAGTATGAAGAAAGAGTGATTGGTTAGGACGTTAAGTCCAAACTGCCAGCATGAGCTGACAGATCACTCGATGACAGCGATATCACAGGGCGGCACGCTAGCACCTCGGCTAAGGGTGGCGGAGAGTGTGGGGGAGTTCTCAAAATACCTGCCGCTTGTCATCATCCATAAACAAAAAAAATTCTCGTGCCTTCTTTCAAAACGAGCCAGCACACACTCGGTCCTGAAGGGACCTTTACGTCACTTACCTAATTCCTGTTGAAGGCGCAGATGGCATGCCTTCCTGCCAAGCCCCATCCTCCTATCGACTTTGGGCGGCACTATTTGCAAAGTCCCTTTTGTTGACCTGTGGAAGAGAGTAAAGCGGACCTAGACGACCCTTATGCTAGAGGAGAGGGCTCCAGGATGAGAAGGAAAAATTAAAACTTTACCGCCACATTACGTTATAATTTGAAACTTTTTTTCTTTTCCGTCAACAAACAGCAAAAATTTTATTTCGATTGTCATTAGTTACTGAGATCGAAATTGCGTTCTTCTCTCGACATACATTTTAAAAAAAATCTCACTTAAACAATTCAAAATGATACCACGATTATCCCAAAATTAATTAACTCACTTTAAGGTGACATTCTCTTCGCGAAAAAAACAAAAGATTTTAATTACGTGAGGCAAGTGAAGTTGCCCTTATGTTTTCTTCTCGATTCCTACATGATACAAATAAGACTTCCTCTTAAATACTGCAACGTATCTTTAAAGAGGATAATAATAGTGATAAAGACCCGAAAAGCTAGAATAGGACAATAAAGAAGTCAAATGGAATCTCTAAATCGGTACTGCTGCTTTATGTTTTCTTTCTTAAGTATGCAGCTTTTACATTCACTTCTATCTCACCTCCTTTCTTTTTTTTTTAATATTTTTAGGAAATGCTTAACAATAGTTCAAGGAAAAACTTACTTAAGACTCCGCAGGGGTTCATGAGCTCACGACCTTATGTCACTACGGCGTCCTCACAACTATATTCATGATAACCACTATAACTTGATCGTATGGTTTCAAAAGAACACTTGAAAATGAATCCAGTTTTCGTACCAGGTCATAGCTATAAAAATGTATTTAGAGACCTTTACCTTCTTGTATACGTATGTGTAAGGAAATATTCAAAAGAATTTACCTTTCAATAACTTGAATGTAGATATTAAATTTACGAATCAATAACCTCAAAGTAAGTATTAACTTCGCGACAGAATCTTAAGGTAATTATTAAATGCATGAATCAAAATCTTAAAAATAAATATTAAGTTCACGGATCAAAATGTTAAAGTGACTATTAAATTCACGGATCAAAATGTTCTCAGCATTGACTATTTGACTAAAATTTACTTCCCTCTAACCTGCTGTTTTGTCGATCTTGTTGAGCGTGGGGCAGAAGATTTCTCTCCTGTAAGAAATTTCCTTGACAAATCCATCCAAGTTGGGTAGGTGTCACACAACAGCACTCAAGGATCAGAAGGCGTTGGGGTCTTATAATTCTTCCCCTTTTCCAATTATCCTTTATAATGTGGTTTCATCTTTTCAGCATATACCGCAGACGGATCAAAAACGTAAAAGTTCGAGGTGTGATAAGTAAAGTTATCTTTAATTCTCAAAGGTGACCTTCACTACTTTCCCTTTTTGTCAGAGAATTAGAGGATACTATACAGTATTCTTCGTCTTTTGTGATTATCTCAAATGTTTTGACAAATATTGCTCTGGTAAAAATTCTCCTTCTAACCTATCCACGTCTCCTTAGCTAAAATTTTTGTTGTTTTGCACTGCGAATTAACTTCGTGTCTTATTTATCCAACTCGGACCGATTTTTTTAGATTTCGTTCAAAAGAAAACTAGACCTTTGTTGCTTGATCAGCCACACTTCACAGTCCGGAGTCAAAAAGTCACCGAAAAAAAAACTCTTCTCCTTCCCTTTCCGTTCAGCATGCAACTCTCAGCTCGAGGAAGCATTGGTCTCGGTTGGGGTGCGTTCACACTTTCCACTATGGACAGCCGACATACACGCTGCTACGTGTAGCATATTGCTATATGCAATACGCTACGACCATAACAAACCACAGGACCAAGTCGAGGTGGGAATCGAAACCACGACCCCAGAATGGTATCCAGCGCGCTTACCAACTGAGCTACTGAGTTCCTCAAAGTCAATACAGGACTATACCTCTGATCCTCTTGGGGATCTATATATTGTGACAATACTAATCCGGTAGTTTCCTACTGAGCAGTTAATTACAAGATACCACAAGTTATTAGAACTTCCTAATGAACACTACAACACCATATGTATTACTAGATGGCGAATCACATTTCACAATCTTATATCCATTAATGCATACTTCGCTATTTTCAACCTTATTCGTTAAGTGTGTTTCTGACAACAACATAATATCAAAGCACCCAGAATTTAGTAATATTTCTTTATTACAAAAAATCTTTGCACATTTAAATATAGGCATTTAACTTACGCTGCTTGCTATATTTCATAACCACATCTTTACTTTTCGATTTTGAATTTATTTATGTACACTGGACACTCTCGACTTATTGTATTATGATTAATATCTAATTTGAGATTTAGTTTCTGATTCTCTTTCGCACAATTAACACAACTTAAAATTTTCTCTTGTTGCTGGCAATCTCTGGTATGATGTTGACTGTTACACTTGCCACAAACTTCTACGTTGTTGCATACTTTTGCCACATGATTTACACTTATGGCACTTTTTAACATCAAGAGCATCCAATACTCTGCAAGTATCCCAACCAATATTAATTTTATTTCCTTGCATCTTCATAAAACTTTCTGGATCCACTTGTACAAGAGCATTATAATAGTTACCATATTTGCTCCTCATCTTACTTATTTTGACACATTTGAAATCTCCACATTCTAAATATTTATTCTGTGCTTTCACTGCCTGAATCAACTGATCCTCTTCCCGCTCCTCATTCATAGCAGCAATAACCACTTTCAGTTTTTTCGGTTCAAGCATTTTCACTTCATAATTCTCACCTAATTTAGCTTCAACTACTGATTGAAATTTTTTTCACTTCAGACCTATTAACGCTTTCAATAGTCATATTGCTATTATGATTTGTTGACATACCAACAATTCTCAATTTTGATAGATCAACTTTCTTTCTCAAGTCTTCTTTAGTATTCTTCACTTCCTGTTTTTTCTTAGGTTTTATTAAGAGAGTTGGTTCTCTCTTGAGAATACCAGCATCTGTATCTACTTTTTTCCCCCTTCCATAATTGCTGTAGCTTTCGTTACTTCCACTGTACAACTTTTTGTCCATTTCATTCAATTTCCTTACTTCTAATATTCTCTTCAGTTCTAATTAATGTTCAGCATACCTCTTTTTATTATCGGTCACTGCTCGCTCTAATATCGTTTCAATTTGGTCTGTTATCGAATTTTTATGGTCTCTCACCTCTTATATAATAGTCTCAAATTGTTCCGACCAATTCCGATATTCAATGCATTGGTCGCACATAAATACATATTAAATTCTTTTTTGCAAGAACTTGTGTTAGATCATATTGAACCAGACCTACACACTTCAAATGAAAGTTTTACTTCCTTCACAAATCATTCCTTGATTACTTCGTATAACCGTACTACAAATTTCACAATTCGAGTTCATTTTATCAGTTTGAAGGTTCAAGCCTATTCAAAGTTTTTTCTGCCTACGACCACACTTTCCACTTGTTTTCTTTCTTAACCAATATGCAATTTAGTGAATACGTGGTTCCGAAATTAACATGAAAACAAAAAACAGATGTAAAATAAAAAAAAACTAATTTTGATGAAGCTCGGAAAAAAACCCGTCTGCACTGATCACTGATCGCTAAAACAATATTATCCAGGAACGTTTTATGGAGCGTGTACTACGCCTGTAGGTCTCTCTCGCTGTCCAGTCCACACGCTCCATAAAACGTTCCTGGAGAAAATTATTCTTATTACAGCAATAGTCTGCCATTTGCCGTCGCAATTGTGCTTAGGTCTTAATGTATGTACATTTATATAGAAAAGGCAGAACGAGGAGAGAGGGGGCATTATATTCTCTGTATCGTGCTTTCCTATATATTACACATTATTTTACTCCTAATGGTGGAACGTGGTTCGTATTGGGAATATCTTGTATTCTCCATATAGTGAACATTTGTAATCTTCTCTGTTCCCCATAGCTAGAATTGCTTAATTTTATTTTCCTTGAAAATCAAGAAATATTTGATGTTATCGGAGATAAGCTTCGAATAATAGTAATAAGTACGAAATTACATCCTTTCCAACGCTTTCCATCTCTCTAGTCTGACTATTATTTTTTCTTATATGAACTAAAGGGGCAATTGTGCCAGGCCACAGTATATTCATACAGTAGAACAGCTGTCAAAACTGTCAGTGGAGTAGGATGCTTCTATTTATATATATACTTTCTCTTTGTTATGGAAGTATGAAGAGTGATTGACTTTGGACGTGAAGTCCAGACTGTAAGCATTAGCTGACAGATCACTCGGTGACAGCGTTGACTGCAGATCCTCCTGGAGTGTTCTGGCGGTCCTGAAATTATGAAAAAAGAAAATCCAAAAAGAATGTAACCCGAAGAAGTCCGGCCAGGATTTCCTGTACAGAAATGTACATTAATCCAATTTGTATACCCTAGATAAAATCTATAGGGTATACTAAGTTTGCCATTCCGTTTGTAACGCACAGAAATAATGATGGTAGAGCAAAATGGATTGGACACCCCCGCATAAAATTAAAGTTATTTTGATTTTTGCATGTCTGTCTGTCCGTCCGTCCGTCCGTCCGTGCGCACGATAACTCGAGAACGCGTTCACTTAGAAAGCTCAAATATTGTACACGGACATTAAAAAAAAAAGTAAAATTAAGTTCGAAAATGAGACAAATCGGGCAACTCCTTCGTGGGGTTGCCATACAAAAATTTCGTTTTCCACGATATATTATTTGGATACTACCTGAGAACACGTCGACATAGAGAGCTGAAATTTGAAATTTGTACATGAATTTTTCATAGTAATAGCAAATAAAATTTCAAAAATTAGCTAAATCGGGCAACCCCCTCTTGGTGTTGCCATATAATAATTTTGGTTTTTTACATATACTTTGAAAACGATCAGTCCTAGACATTTTATTGTACTATAAACTTCTTCTGAATAAGAAATCCTATAAAATTGGTTATAATCATTTTTTCTGTCCGACGAGCCGTTCTAGAAATATATGCGAGAAACGAATGAAAAAAAAACAAAATTGCTCAAATGGGTGACCATACGAAATTTCATACGTGCATTCATCTAGGGATTCATAAGAATTGGTCTTAGACCAGCGTGACATTGGCATCCTGTAGTTTACCAGTTAAGCTGGCTGGATGCCTTATTAGGGCTACCAGGAATAAACGTTACAATAGACAGATGACGTGTCCGAGAATATGGGTATCACGGCCTGATGTCCTTGGCGTGATAGACTCCTAACGGTTTCCCCTACAGATCCTCAAGCTCATATAAGGCGTTCCCTTTCTTTGACTTGACCCGACACTTTACAAATTTACGTCCTAGTTTAGCACTAGTCTGCTGATGGAAATTGCTTTGGGCAAAATTCCGTCTGAATACTTCTTGACCCACTTTGAAATTAACAGGCTTCGCTCTGAGATTTTAAGCCTTTGAACCCTGTTCGAATGCGTAGTTTAAGTTCTCCTGCACTCTCGCACGGATCAATATCAGTTTGTCTTCAACATCTACTCTCAGAGGCTCATTAAGAGTTCCGAGGCTCCTAAGGATGGAATAGGAGCTCGCATGATCAATCATCTGTTGACCGAAGAGTGTTCGGTAGGGAGAGAAACCAGTTGCTTGGTGGAAAGAGCTCCTAAGGGAGCTAGCTATATGGCTTAAGCTCTCATCCCACTTGGTACGTTCCTTCTGCTTGTATGCCCTAATCCCTGACAATAGAGACCTGTTCACTCGCTCTGAGGCGTTTGCTTGCGGCGAGTAAACTGCCGTTCGCAAGTGTTTCACCCCATACTTATCCAGTAATCTGACGAACTGAGCTGAGAAAAACTGGACTCCATTGTCAGAGATTATCGTTTCCGGAACTCCGAACAGATGAAATATTTCAGTCTCGATGAACTGACACACATTGAGAGTAGATGACTTTTTCATAGGTTTGAGAATCGGGAACTTAGAAAAGTGGTCAAGAATTATCAATATGCAGACATTTCCTTTCACTGACCGGGGATATGGACCTAGAAAGTCGATGTACAGCTTTTGCCATGGTTTTTCTGTCACAGACCGGACTCCCATAGGTGGTCTAAGAATAGTATTGGGGGCCTTGGTCTCTTTACACACTTCACAGGCGCCTACGTAGTTTCTGACATCAACTGTCATTCGTGGCCATTACAAGTGTCTCCTTAATCGTTCCAGTGTTTTCCCTATACTGTCGTGTCCCTAAATAAAAACACGCGTATTCACATATAAAAATTTATTTAACGAAACTAATCAGAATACGATTTGAACTTACTTCTAGCTCACAACTCATAATCGCCAAAAACACAACTGAGCAACCTGATCCACAAGCAAATTCGGGTCACCTGTTAGAATCTTTACAGGCGGAAGCGACTCTAACCTAGTGACCAGTGCAATACCCTGCAATTAATCGCAAAGCGTGGAGTCAGCTGGAGCAGACGTTCCATCGTGCGTGTCGCGAAACCAGGTCCTGGTTCTCTTGTAATTCGATTGAGGTTTTGGAGTGGCCAGCATGCTCTCCTGACCTTAATCCAATTGAGAATCTCTGGGGAGTTTTAGTTCGCCGGGTGTACAAGGAAAATCGACAATACAACTCCGTTGAAGACTTAAAACGGGCAATTTTGGAAGAATGGAATGCTATTGATTTGAGTTTGATTAAAAACCTCTTTAGTAGCATGAAAACCAGAATTTTTAATACAATTTTGAAGCAAGGAGGAGCTCTTGATTAATGAATTTTATGTTACTGTATCTTATTATTGTTTTTGGAGAAATAAAATTGTTACTTTTATCGAAAATGTACGTGGCGTTATAATTATGAAATAGTAAAAAAGCGCAATTTCCTTTCAAGAACCGATGAATAAAGTGGTGTGATTACAATTTGTGAGTAAGTTTTTTTTCCTCGTGAAATTCATCATTTTCGCCAAATATTGTGTTCCGCTAGAACAAATGGTTTTCCAGAAATCTTAAATTTTTTAGTGGCGTTATAAATATGAAACGCACCTTATATTCGGAATGATGTGGCCTTTACCATTCTAAAAGATTTTCCACCTTCTGCCAATCCTGAGTTTAATTACATCTGGATTAGGTTCAAACTTCACAGGCACATCATCTACTTTTGCTTCCTTTATCGCAGCCCAAATATGTCAGATGTCGACACGGTATCCGCATTTGACAATATCTCCAACAATATTGATCATTTGCTTTCTGTCTCCCCCTCTTCCGAAATCGTCCTGGCAGGCGATTTTAATGTCCATAACATACCATGACTCAGACATTCTTCTACCACAAGTCCTGCGGGCCGATTCGTTGAACTATTTTGTGAATCTTTCGATTTACATCAGCTAGCGGATGCACCGACGAGAATCCCTGATGCAGCTGGAGATAGGGCCAATTTACTAGATTTGTTTCTGTCATCTCACCCTGACAAATATTCAATCTCAGTCGGCTCCCCTCTTGGTAATTCAGACCACTGTCTAATCACGGTTCAATTTATCACCTCAACTCTGCGCCGCCCTACTTCTCCACCTACAAGTAGGCTTCTCTGGTACTATAAGAACGCTGATTGGGAAAGTCTCACTCAGTATTTTAGGGATATAGATTGGTCGGTCTGTTTTGCTTCGAGGGATGCTGATGAATGCACATTAGAACTTAGTAACATACAAGTCTAGGCATGCGTGAATATATTCCGTATTCTTACAGCAGATCTCAACAACAGCAAAATCGCTCTTGGTTTAACGATAAGTGCAACCAAGCTATAAAAGCGAAAGAGTCTGCTTTTCGCGCCTATCAAGTGCATCCTTGTCCAGAACTGAAAGAAATCTACAAGACTGCACGGAACACCTGCAAGTCCATTATCCAGATAGAAAAAATTCTTTTTGACCAGAATGTTAGACAAAGAATCTTGGCAAGCCGCAAAGGTAGTAAAGGTTTCTGGTCCCTGGTCAAAACCATTAGGAACAACTTCAGCAGTTCCTCTATACCTTCACTACTTAATAATGGTGAAGTGGTTGTTGACTCCCTGGATAAAGCTAATATTTTGGCTGCTAGATTCGCATCAAATTCTTTTCTTCCACCCACTTCACAGGCACCTGTTGTGCATCCCCCGTGCGGATGTATACAAGAGCCAATACACATCCGTACGAGAGATGTGTTCAAGGTCCTTAAAGGAATCAACGTATCTAAAGCCGCCGGCCCTGATGGTTTCTCGCCCCTATTAATTAAAAGCTGTGCCTCATCCTTGGCTAAACCTCTGCGCAAACTATTCTACCTGTCCTATTCGACAGGAAAATTTCCAACTGCTTGGAAACTAGCTCACGTTCAGCCTATTCCCAAGAAAGGAGAGGGTAGCGATCCCTCAAATTATCGACCAATTGCAATCACTTCGATTCTTTCAAAGGTTTTTGAATCTATCATTAACTCCAAATTAATGAAGTATCTGGCAACCAATCAGCTCATCAACAATCGCCAATACGGCTTCCGGCACGGACGCTCATCTGGAGACTTGCTGACTTTTCTTACGGAACGTTGGAATCGTAGTCTTCACAATTTTGGTGAGTCCAAAATCGTTGCTCTAGATATTTCAAAGGCCTAGAGTCTGGCATCCAGCCCTTTTAGCCAAACTCAAAGCACTTGGTCTTCCCCCTCCTCTTCTATTATGGATTGAAAGTTTTTTATCTAGTCGCCAAATACGTGTTGTATTAGATGGCGTTATATCTGAACCTCTTCCTATTAATGCCGGTGTCCCCCAGGGCTCTGTTCATTCTCCGACTCTATTTCTAATCTTGCTTTCCCTTACTTTCAATCCTATCCATAGCTTTGCTGATGACAGTACCCTTGAATTCGCATACTCCTTTGACACCCTTGCGGATTCCAGAGGGAACTCCACATGTGTTAAACGAGACTGCATGATTAGATCATTGAATAACGATCTTGACAATATTCTCGCTTGGGGCAAAGTGAATCGCGTCGAATTCAATGCATCTAAGACCCAAAGCTGTCTCATCTCATTAAAACAAGACCATCACTTAACCACTCCCGTTTCGTTTGATGGTGCATTAATTTCTGATTCACTGTCACTAAGAATTCTTGGCATTAATATTTCCAGTAAGTTAAGCTGGACAGATCACATCCTCTCGGTTGCCAAAGAAGCATCAAAATGTCTTTTTGAAAAGGTGTAAGAAATATTTCAGCCCATCAAATATAGCGCTCCTCTACAAGTCTTACATTAGACCTAGAATGGAATACAATTCCCATATCTGGGCCGGGGCTGGTCGCACAGCCTTAGCTTCATTGGATATTGTCCAAAAGAGAGCCTGCAAGCTCATTGCCGATGTGGCAATTACTCGTCATATCGACTCGCTCGAGCACCGTCGCAATGTTGGATGCCTTTCGCTCCTTTATCGCTATATGCATGGTCAATGTTCTGATGAAATATCTAGTCTGATCCCTTGTAGAATAGTGCCTGCACGCAATACTCGCGCTGCATCCCGCGCTCATCCTTTTACCCTTCAAATTACCTTCGGCCGTACACTAAAATTCCGTGATGCTTTCTTATCCCGAACTGTGCGAATGTGGAACAGTCTACCATCTTCTGTCTTTCCTCCGGCATACAACCTGCGAAAGTTTAAGGGCGACATACATCGGCACCTCCGCCGCTCTCCTCATATCCCTTAATCCTTTCCCTATCTCCTTCCTGCCACGCTGTGCTTTGCATCATAGGGTATCCCCTGAGCTTGGCTTAATAATATAAAAAAAAAGCATTACATCAGTCACTGCCGTCAGCTGGAGACCCCAATACTGTTGGTAAACAAACAGTAAGCCCAGCTGAGCATTTCACTATGCAAAGTGAATTATTTAACCATGGCTTAATGCTTAATTACAACAGCAGTGGATGCGACAGTTTTTTAATAAACAATTCGCAATCGCCAAGCATTTAACTGTGCGAAGTAAAAATGCTTAGGTACTGCAAACTGCTTAATTAGTCGTACACCTGCTGCTAGCTAAAGTCATGATGTCACAACCGAGTGATTCCGTCTATCTAAAGGTTGCCACTGTCCTATCTAATATAACAATAGTATAACAAAAATATCTAACCCTACAACGGTTGTTACTACGCTAGCTGTACTAGGTGTTTTCCGACTATCGCAAGCAGGTTTGCTGTGGGCAATGTGGCTGTAGTAGGCACTATTACTTGGAGGTCATCGTTGGTTTCCTGGTCTTTGGTACGCTGTCCTGTTACAGTGGGTTTTATTGAACTCCGGGTGATGGGCAATATCGACAATCTGCTTGATCTAGCCGGTACTGGTTTTTGCTTCCGACATCTGCGGATCAGGACTCCTGCTACTAGCATAAAACTGGCAATACTTAACAGCCCGGTTATTGAGGTGGCGGCTAGGTATATGGTGTGGGGCTGACTTTGTTTTTGATGTATCTCCTCTCGCGTGATGGCTCCATTTATTTTTTCTATCTCGGCTGCATGAACTCTCCAGGCTTGGTTGGCATTGTCGGCAGCTAACAGCCGTACCTTACGATTTTGACCGCCATCAGCCATAGGCTTTGTAGATCTATTTCTGGTCTCTCCCATGATGGTAATTCCGAAAATGAGGGTTGCCAAAGAGTAATATTTCGCTGAGCGTGGTCCTCTGATGTGATCAATAGGTCGCCGATCTGAAGGTGGCAGTGCTCTTCGATTGATAACACTCCGGTAGACAATAGTTCTCCAATCGCTGTAGGTGTATCGCGGCAGTTTACCTCTAATTTCGTTCTTTCGGCCATCACGAACTACCAGTGATTTCGGGTAATCATGCGGACTAGACTATTCCATTTTGGGAGAATTTTTTCCTTGCATGCCAGCGGGTTGACATTGAAACTTCGAAAAAGGTTGAGCACACAGCTATCACCAATGGCTGTGACGATTGGTCCCAACTGTGGGCACAGGAAACGCAGATGATTTCCGATGGTTGTCAGTTGTTGGCATTTCTCATATTGCTGGTAGTCTAGCAGGACATGGTGCTAGAAATTCGGATCCCAACTCATATACATGGTAGCCGTCTTCATCAACTACTGCGGGAATGGTATATACTTTGTGCAGTTCAAAAGCCACTCTTTCCGGTCAACAATTGGAAGTCCAGAAATTCCTCGGCTAAATCCAATTGTTTTGTAGCGTTCGTCATAATTTCTGTTAACTGCCGGGCGTGAATAATCATGTGGTGAAGCTTCCCCATGCTCAGTGCAACTAGCATATTCGCATAACCTTCTTGGACATCGCTGAGTTCTCGTAGTTGGAGGGTCATTAGTGTCAGTATTTCATTTATCTCCACCCTCCGTGTTAACGTTGTTATCTCCAGCTCTTGACTTTGCTGAGCGGCAGTGATGGCATTGATTTTATTCCATAGTTCCTCTCGCTCCGCTGTTGCCTGAACGCGCGACCAATTGAACAAATTGAACGTCAATGTCATCACTGTAGTCTGCTCTTGAAGCAAGGTGAAGGTGGGGTTTTCTTTTCTATCGAGATCCCTCAAAGCCGAGTAGATATTTTCCGAATCTGCATGATCCATGGTTCCGAAAAGTGTCTTTGACAGGGACCCTATACCATCAAAGAAAGATCGCTTCTTTCGACGAACCGGTTCCGCATGGGTGTGGTGCTTCAACTAATAATCCTGTCTCCTAATCTTCGCCATCCAACTTCCTATTTCCTTAGTGGTTAGCTCACATCTGTTCCCGAGTTTGGTGTGGTTGATTTTCGTGCAGAGCTGTATAACCAACTTGCTGCAATTGTTTGCGAATTCCAGCTCGACTGCTAAGTCCGGCATTTCTACTTTGGATAGAATAGTCCAATGCCTAGTGTAAAAGTTGGCTCTTCCTACGTGCTCGAACAATATCCCGGACTGCATTATGGGCCTTATATTGTAGCCAACCTGCCCAGCGTATGACGAAACTGATGAACATCAACAAGATTATGGCGACTGCTTCCATATTTAACTTCTTAACTTATCCAAACTAATTATATGGCAACCTTCTTAATTTTATCCTACCTAGTATATAAAAATAAAAGAAACCACTCTGTATATAATTTATTTAGTACGGTTTTTATTATTATTTAGTAAAATGAAATAAATCACGGTATAGATTTAGTATATTCTACTATCTA
The DNA here is from genome assembly GCA_963930735.1 of Dioctria linearis. Taxonomy (NCBI): domain Eukaryota; kingdom Metazoa; phylum Arthropoda; class Insecta; order Diptera; family Asilidae; genus Dioctria; species Dioctria linearis. The sequence continues at coordinate 52,958,325 of OZ005743.1, read as the reverse complement.
TCCACTTCCTCCTTCTCTCTCTCTCTCTCTCCCCCGCTCCCCCCACTTTTTTTTTTAAATAAGTGTTCTTTTCTTTTTTACACTTCTCTTTCCAATTATTTTTTTTTCTTCTTTTTCTTAACTTTTCTTTTTATTTAACATATTTTTTAAATTTTTTCTCTCGCTACCTTAATTTTTTTCTTTACTTTAATATTTTTTTTTTGTTACTCTCTTTAACTCTTTTTTTTTTACTTTTTTTTTAATTCTCTCTTTAAACCATATTTTTTTTATTTAGTGTTCTTTTCTTTCCAATTATAAATTTTTTCTACAAATGCATATGTATATGCCGGTGGGCTACTTTTAGCGTCCGTCTCCTGAACGGATTCCGAATCGGGCCACTAGGTCTCTTCTTTCGTCCCTTTTTGCACGCTTCTGCTGCTTTACCTGTAAGATGAAACAAGAACAAAACTTACTAAATCACAATATTCTGATTGCTCAAAGTTATTCAAATTTGTTTTAAACGATTCACGTGAACCCGTTTTTGAGCTTTCTCCCGATAAGGATTGTTACATTCTCTCTGCTATGAACGTAAATTACTTCATAGGGCCCCTTGAAGATTGACGACAGTTTTCCCGCCCGAGCCGGGTCTCTAACCAAAACCTTTTCACCGACATGCACTCCTATCGCCCTCGCGGACCTATTGTCGTGTCCCTAAGCAGTTAAAAATACAAACTTCTTTTAATTACACTTTTTATTTCAAATTAGTGTTCACTATTGTTCCGACCGCTTTCTAATTGAAACCCGAACTGACCACACCAATTTAGTTGTGCACCACGAAAACTTGCACACGGAACTCGGAAGTAGAATCTGACCCTCAACATATGTAATTATTATGATGCGGTAATATTCTACAACCGATGACGAGACTGCTGGCCAATGTCACCGATAGCAAGCAAGCTGTTGTAAACAAAACTGGCAATGATCGTGCTCTATGCGAAGTAGCATGTTTAGTCACTGCTGCCGTAATGTCAACAATCATCACATTATTTAGCAATAATCGGGCACTTTACTGTGCGAAGTAAAGTGTTCCGCTATTGCTAGCTACTTTACTACCGGTACACCTGCCAGCCTGTTGCTTCTGTGTACCAGCAGACTGGCCCACAACATCCCTCCCCCTGGAAAAAACTAGTTCCCAGAGGAACTAGGTCCGGTGTGTTCACTTAGGGCATTCAATTCAAAAGCTGCAGGATTTACATTTCTTTTAATTTAATTCCTATCTAAACACAGTTATAATATTCTTGACATTCCTCTTAACTATATCTTTACATCATGCATATTTTTTCTTTCTATCTTTACATACATTTTCTATTTCTTTAATAATTGTCTTTACATAATACATCTTTTAAAAATCTTTCTTCATTTAGTTTAGTTACAAAATATAAATTTTCTTCCTCTTAATACATTTTCATAATAATTTGCTACATTTCAATTGCTGGCTTTAGTTTTTTTTTTTTTAATTAGTCCATTATATTATTATTACATTTTTTTTTCTTTTCAAAGCAAAACATTGATCCTTTTTTCTTTTTTAAAGCTTTAGCATACATTTTTTTTTCATTGTGATTACCAGCTTTACAATTATTATTTCTATTTAATATCACTAATTTGTTTTATTTATTTTTCCTAACTACTGGTCGCCATAACCTACTTATTTACAATACTATCTTACGTGCTATTTTCCTAACACTGCTGCTGTGCTATTCCAGCTGTACGAGCTGCTTTCCAACGACAGTGGGTAAGTTAGGTGTAGGCAGATTAGCTGTTGTGGGGACTATTACTTCAATGCTAGTGTCGGTTCCTTTGTTCTCCAGTTGCGGCTCTAATTTCACTGCTCGGGTGTTTCTAGTTGACCTCAGTACGATTGGCAACGTCGATGTATTTCGATTGCTCAGTAGGGCTTGGTTTTGCTTCCAACGTCTCAGGTAGATCACAATTCCTTCTACTAGTAATAGGCTGCTAAGGCTTAAGAGTCCTGTCACCGATGTGGCTGCTAAGTAAATGTGGTGATGAGTCTGCTGCCTGCTGTTTTCCTCACTTTTGATGGCACTCTGCATACTTTTTATTGCGACTTCCTGATCTCTCCATGCTCTATTAATAGAATCTGCAGCTAGAAGTTGTACTTTCTGCTTCTTCTCGTGGTCCCCCTCTACCCTTTTCACGACTGGCTTCATCGCAAAGTTGTCCCAAGATGGTAACTCCGAATGTGTGGGCTGCCAAAGGGTTATATTCCGTCTGGCGTCGTCTTCCGATGCTATAAGAAGGTCTTATATCTGCAGATGACAATGTTCCTCTAGCGTTAAAATTCCCGTGGCGGATAGCTCTCCAATGGCGGTGGGTAAATTCTGGCAGTTGACCTCCAACTTCGTACTTGCGGCCACCACGAATAACCAGTGATTTCGGCTTACCATGTGAACCAGACTGTTCCACTTCGGAATAACTTTCCTCGAACATGAGTTAGTGTTGACGTTGAAACTGCGGAAAAGATTTAACACACAGTTATTACCAATAGTTGTAATAATTGGTGCTAACTGCTGACATAGGAATTGCGGATGGTCGGCCAGCGTTATCAGCTGCTGGCATTCTTTATACTGCTGACCATCCATCAAGACATACTGACGCTCGTGGTTGTTGGCTGCTAGGAATTCGGCGCCTAGATCGTATATATGGTATCCCTCCTTGTCCACTGCGGCAGGAATGGTGTAAATCTTGTAGATGTCGAAAGCCACTCTTTGAGGCGGGGGGATATCAACTTGGATAAAAATATGCTGCTGACTCTGGATTGCCTTCACCTTAGCAATCTGCGTTAGTAGCTGAAAATCCAAGAAATGCTCGGGCAAATCTAGTTGTCTCGTGGCGTTTCTCATAATATCGGTGAGCTCCCGAGCATGGAGTATCATAGGATGGAGCTTTCCCACACTCAATGAGACCAAAATGTTCATATAGGTTTGCTGCATATCGCTTATTTCTCTCAATTGTAGAGTCATTAGTGTAATAATTTCGTTCAACTCTACCCTCGTTGCAACGTTGATATTTCTCCGGCTTGACTTTGGTGTGCTGCGATGATAACGGACAACTTATTCTTTAATTACTCTCGCTCTGACGCAGCTTGAAGTCGTGACGTGTTGAACAGATCGAACGTTGATTTTATTACGGTAATCTGGTGCTCTAACAAGTTGAAGGTGCGTTTCTCTCTTCCGTTAAGATCTTCTAGCTTTGCATATATCTTTTCGGAGTCCGCATGGTCCATAGTTCCAAAAAGAGTCTTGGATAGCGTGCCTACTCCATCAAGGAATGACCTTTTTCCCCGCCTCAAAGCATACGTATGGGTGTGGTGGTTCAGTTCCTCATCTTGTCGTTTAATTTTAGTAATCCAGCTTCCTACTTCCCTCATGGCCACTGTACATCTGGTCCCGAGCTCGGTCTGCTTTACCTCTGCGCAAAGTTGTTTGACCAAACTGCTACAGTTATCAGCGAATCTCAGTTCCTCTGATAATTCAGGCATCTCAAATTTGGACAATACAGTCCAGTGCTTTGTGTAAAAGTTGACCTGGCCAAGGCGTTCAAAAAGAACTCCGGACTGCTCGATGGGTCGTATACTGTAGCCTAACTTTTCTGCACACTGCACAGCTACCACTGCCAAAAATATTATTGCGACAGCTCTCATCGTCTTAACCCTACTTAACTTCGCTAAATGGCAACCTTCCTAACCTACTACTATTTTTATTAGAAAAAACAAAACAATGACTTGAATTACTTAATTAATTTACCTTTATTTTTTCATGTAAGTATAATATCTAAGCAAAGACTTAATTAATTCAATATTATCTAAATATATTTTTCTAATATTATGTATTATCTAAATATTTTTTTTCTTCTTCTTATTTACCTTTACTTGAACTTCTTATTGTTTGTATTACATCCCTTTTCTTATTGTATTTTGATATTTTTCTCTCCTTCTATATATATATATATATATATTTTTTAACCCTTTTTGTCTATTTTTTTTTTTTTTTTTTTTTTTTTACCCTTTTTGTCTACTCTTGTTCTTCTTTCTTTTTTACTGTCCACCCCGCTTGTTTTTTTTAAATTCTCCCGCTTAACCAGGTACTAGGTTTCACCCCCCCCCCCCCCCCCCCCGTTGATTTCCTTCTCGGACCAATAAATCGCTCTTCTCTAGGGCTGTAGTGGTGGTATGCCTATTGCTCTGTAAAATATATAAAAAACTTTATCATTATTTGTATACTATAATGCGAATACATGTTATGGAACTATGAAGAGTGATGGACATCGGACGTAAAGTCCAGACTGTCAGCAGGAGCTGACAGTTCACTCGACGGGCAGCGTTCACTGCAGGGCGGCACGCTAGCTCGCCTCGGCTCATTGGCGGAGAGTGTGGGGAAGTTCCACGAGGTTCCAGGAGGTTCCGCTGCCGTCAGCCATAATCAAAAAAATTCGTGCCTACTAAACAAAAGCCGGCACACATTCGGTCCTGAAGGGACCCTTACGTCACCCATCCGTATACAATCGAAGGCGTAGATGTTTTGCCTTTTTTGCCGGCCCCATCCTCCCATCTGACTCTGAGGTACATAATTATTCAGAGTCCCTATTTGACCTGAAAAGGAGAGAGGAGTACGGCCTAGTTCAACCCCTACATCGAGAGGGCTCCAGGAAAGTGAGAGGAGAAGAAATAAGAAGACTTATGATTTCATTACGTTCTAAAGACAAGATATCATTTATTAATTAGGCTTATATTCATTCCCGTCGATCGATAATCTTATAGTCTAACAATTGATTCTAATTCTGCGGTATAACTTACATTGGTATAGGACAACTTCCCCTTTTTCTTCAAATCTTATATAAATTCCTAAGAGTACGTAAGCATTCGATATTTACGGTTATGTAATTAGATTTCGATATATTTCAGTTCTCAAGTCACCTTGGGCGTAATCAACATAATCAACATGTGGACACAACAAAGGAAAATTTTCATCACGAAATGCTATAAGTAGGTATAACTAGAAACTTCAAAAAAAAATTAAATCTACAGTACAAACATCATAGCCGCTTGAATTTCATTCTATAGAGCCACTGCTATGCGGTTGATATACCGAATATCTCTTTATTTTTCAAACTTAAGATTAAACTTCATATAACCATTTGGTTGACCGTTCAAAGCTAAACGACACACAAAAATTAGATACGATACCACCTAGACCAATGGCAAGGATCATTACGCGCTCATTCGACGAATATAGGTATGTCTATAATCTGAGGAAAGCATCATATGATTATTATTAGACTTGCAGTATAGACAGTTAATCAACCCGATAAAATTTTACACAACCGAATTGTTTATCCCACGCTAATACAACGAATATAAATAAGTCTGTTTCCAATCTGACATTTTTAGATTTGTAATAATTAGTACGTGAATATTGAATTTCCAGTATCATAATGTATACGAGTGTCTTACATAACAAAACCTCATTCAATCAGTAATCTTTGCTAGTATATCACATTTAGTTTCTTTTAATAATGAATTCACTGCTAGACCTTAAAAGGACTAGTATACTCCAACAGGAGCTCTACAACGTTTATACAATGTAACTAAACTGAAAGTACTTACACTGGAGATGCTCCGACGTGATGAAGCGCTCCAACAGACGGCATGTACCTGAATGAATGAAACAAGAGTGTTAAATACCGGATCACTAACTTGTGTGTCCGGAGATTATATGGAGTAAATAGAATCAAGTTCCCGCTCAAAAGAAGTTAATAGTTACGCAACAGTCACAGGTTCGAATGAGGCCTTATCAAGTCTACCGCTTTTTGTTTCATTTTTTTTTTTTTTTTTTTTGTAATCTTCCTCTGTTAAAGTGTCACCTGAAATAACCCTATTTAAATCTCTGACACTCCTAATGAACTCTTACGTGTGTAAATTATTAGATTTCTCGCCCAATGTACTTTGACAATATTTAAGTACCTATGAACATAAAATTACATTTGCAGTATACAGCTATTATATCTATGTTCCTACAGAATTCCTTCCGGCTAACCTTTCGAGTTTTGAGATACTCCTGTACCCCTTGTTGGTTCTCACAGACCCTATGTGTTCTTTGTTGCGAGTAGAATGTTCATTAATTGTAATTCAGGCGACAAGCCGGTATGTGCTGAAGTTCCTTGTAGTGCTTATTTCGTCTATTTCCCTGACTAACCGCGGGATTAGAACCTTTCCTATTACAAACAATTCTACCAGGTATTAGCGAATCATAGCTAACTGCGGCTTTTTATACTCATAACTACTCTTATATACATATATATAATAATGTGAAATATATTTTTGTTTTAAATCAGAAAATTAACCAAAACTTATCTATCAACAATGCTTGGTCTGGCCGCTGTCAGCTGGGGTTTTTCCTTCTGTCCTTTTTCTTTCTTCCTGTTTAACTTGGCTGTTTTCTCGTGGAATTCCCCTTTCATGAGGTGTTTACTTCTCGACGCTCAATTATTAGTCCTGAATCGTGGTCCTGGATATCTCACTATTTGACATGTCCGCCACCGTATTGATCTCGACGTTCTCAGAAAAATTCTTGCAATCCCCGCACAGAATTTTAATTTTCCGCTTTTGCTACTTTGTTTACGTTATACAGGGTCGATTTCTTTTAATTTTTCCTATTCTTGTCACTGTTTCTCTACTTATTTTTCCTCATTTATTTTACTCAAAACTATCACCTCCTGGTTTTTCTGTCCTTCCTTCCTGACTTTTTCTAAATTTCCAGCATCAATTGGAAATTCCTTTCGGCCAAGATGTCGTGGAGAATTTTCGATGATCCCCTTTTTCAGGGCTTCTTTCACGCGCGTACTTTGTTCGAGAAGTAAGACAGATTGATTGTCTTCTTCTTCTTTGTCACCACTGTCAACATGGCACTCTAGCTAGAGGTAGCGCATTTCTCTCGGTCGGGGTGCGTTCAAGCTTTCCGCTATGGACAGCAGCCGACATACACGCATGCTTCAGTACTTTGTGTAGCATATTGCTATATGCAATATGCTACGACCATAATGTATGTATGTATACGCTTGAGCTTCTTTTCCCTTGAAGTATAGTTACGTTCTCGTGACTATGAACGTAAATTACCTCATACGGACCTTTGAAAATTGACGATAATTTTCCTGCACGAGCTGGATCCCTTACCAAAACCTTTTCACCGACATGTATAACGACTGCTTTGGCTGACTTATCGTAATATTTTTTGGCGGATATTTTATTTCGTATTAGATTCACTCTTGCTAGCTCAAACGCTTTCTGTAATTTGAACCGCAAAGCTGTATGATACTTGTCCGCGTTATACATTGGTTCGGGCTTTCGCTGTAAACTACTTGGGATTTCTGACACAAATCCGAATAGGGTTTCCATAGGTGTCAGTTTCGTACCGGAGTGCACCGAGTTGTTATATGCATGAGCCGCTGTTCTCAAAAATTCGTCCCAGTTTTGTGGTTCCTGATCTACAAAGCTTCTCAAATAATTTGCTAAAGTCGAATGCTGTCGCTCTACTGCGTTCGCCTGAGGATGGTAAGCAGTAGTTTGTAGCTTCTTGATCTTTAGCATCTTACATAGGGCCTTCAAAACTTCCCCTGTAAAATTTGCTCCTTGATCTGTGACCAATTACTTTGGTAGCGTATATCGACTGAGAATTTGCTCGAACAGCACTCTGACAACGGTATTGGCTTCTTGATTTGGTATAGCTACAAAATCTACAAATCGGGTCAGGTCATCCATCATAGATAGGATATACCTGTTCCCATTGTGACTGACAGGCAACGGTCCCACCAAGTCAACATACACTTTATCGAAGGGTCTCTCTGACACCTCCGTTACGACCAATGGCATTTTGATTGCTTTAGTGTGCTTATTTTTTTGACAAACTGTACATCGTTTTATATAGTTCGCGATATTGCCCTTCATACCTTTCCATCGATAAAACCGCTTCACTCTTTCCAGAGTTTTGTTTCTCCCGAAGTCTCCCCAAAATCGGGAATTATGGAAATTCTTTAATACCATTTGAATTTCTTCTGGTTTAGCAATCACTTGGGGCTGGCGCTTATCCAGTACATCAACTTCGCTTATCTCATTTTCATCCATGTCTATCCAATCTCTTTCGGATTCATGAGTTGATATGTGCTCTTCTTCGTTCCTAGCTTGGGCTCGAGTGACTGCCAAACATGGGTATTCTTGCTTGCCTGAACTTTCTGCTGGTGTATTTTCTCTCGGAATCCTACTCAGGGCGTCTGCATTGCATTATCCTTCCCCTTCTTGTATATGATCCCGAAATCATATTCCGCTAACTTTTGATGAAACCTCACCATCCGTGAGGTGGTGTCCCTTACCTTAAACATACCCCGAAGTGGCTGATGGTCCGTTACAACTTTAAGGTGACTTCCTAAGAGGTAACACTTGTAGTTGCGTATGGCCCAAACAATAGCTAACATTTCCCTTTCCGTTGTCGAATAGTTCCTCTCGGCTGGATTTAGAGTCCGACTGGCATAGCTAATTGGTCTACCCTCTTGCGCTAAAACCGCCCCTAAAGATTCTCCACTTGCATCAGTGATAACGGTAAACTCCTTCTTAAAATCTGGATAACCTAACACTGGTGGTGAAGTGAAGAGATGCTTAACGGTTGTGAAGGACTGTTCACATTCCGTTCCCCAGTTGAATCGGATATTTTTTCTCAATAATTTGTTAATGGGTGCTAAGAGTTTTGTTCATTCTCAACCCTTTCCGAGATAATCGGGGTTAAAGGACTAAACTAAACAGTTATATCTCCTAAACGACAAACAGTAGAAAGATGGTCGGGGTGCTAATTTATAGAGAACCTCCTGCCCTTTGATTCAATGTATCAGTGCTTCTTCTACAGTATGTAGTTTAGAAGAAACGGTCTGCCAAACTTCAAGTTTCAGCTTTTGTACCTCATTTTTTTGTGTGTGAAGCAAAAAAACTAAAATAAAAACCTTATAATTTTTTTGTCTGTCTTACTCCTGTTAGAAGCTAAGATTGTTTTCTTTAAAACGCACTTTGTTTTCATTTTGTACCTTTCACCGTTTGTGAGTTATGACACAAAAATTATTCCAATGCATGAAAAGCCTACCTTGCAAGAAAATATGAAATAGTATTAAAACCATAAACAACATTTTTATATTTATTTATTATGATCGAGATAGGAACAATTAATAACATTAACTATTTAAAATATTTTCAAAATGCCCCCCGTCATTTTGAATACAAAGTAAAGCTGTACGCTTAATAGAGCTTTTAAGATCAGTTGCTACCAAATCCTCTTTAATTTTGTTGGAAGTTTCTTGCCAGTTTCTTTAATTCTTTGGTAGGTTCTTTGAAAGACACGTGCGGATGGAAGCCTTCTCGCCGGAAATCGTCGATGATATTCGCGTTGAGCCCCAAGGGAATTTCCGTCGCTGTAGCCGTAACAGTACACTATGTCCGCGTATTCGTCATTGGAAAATGAAGCCATCGTTGCTTTAAAGTTTTTCTTTTAGTTTTGAATTACGAATAATGAAATCTTTACTAGCATTGGTATTTATAGTAGAATATTTTACCTGCACATGATGTTAGTGAAATTAGTGATAGTTATTGCTTACAATAAGAAATTAACTCCGTTATAAGATGAGCTGCAGGTAATAAATTGCTTGTTTCTTTAAAAGGAGTCAGGTAAGCCATCCTTTATTACAAATTTACGCGGATTTCCAACCAAAAGAGATGCGAGCAGGTAGAAAATGACGAACTTTGTATTCAAAATGAGAGGCGTGTATTTTATGATTTTATAATACTTAACCCGATTTTCTTCTACATGTAGTGGAAGAATTTTTGTGTCATAACTCATAAACGGTGAAAGGTACAAAATGAAAACAAAGTGCGTTTTAAAGAAAACAATCTTAGCTTCTAACAGGAGTAAGACAGAAAAAAAAAATAAGGTTTTTATTTTTGTTTTTTTGCTTCAAACACAAAAAAGTGAGGTACAAAAGCTGAAACTTGAAGTTTGGCAGACCGTTTCTTCTAAACTACATACTGTAGAAGAAGCACTGACACATTGAATCAAAGGGCAGGAGGTTCTCTATAAATTATCACCCCAACCATCTTTCTACTGTTTGTCGTTTAGGACAGGGGTCCGGAAAGAAACGATATGGAAACTGTTCTTAAACGTTCCCGTAACTTTTCGTTCCTTCCGGAACGATATAATTTTTTAAAAAAAATATTGTTCCGAAGTGAATTTAAAAATATCGCTCCGGTGGAACGAATTCGTTTTATAAATAATGAAAAGTTATTTTTAGAACTTTTCCGATTAAATTTTCGAATAAAATTCCCGTATAATTATTAACAAGAATTTCGATAAAATTCAAGCGGCAGATATTAATCATTTGCAAATGTAAAGAAGCAAGCGCATGATTTATGAGCATTGCTAATCTTTTGAGGGTCTACACTGTGCAAACAAACGCAAACACATGTGTTTGTATTCTTGTTTTTGATTTAATGTGTACGTATTGCAAATGAATTTGTGTCATACCCTGTGCTCTTGTTTCCTGTTAAATGTACATTTACAAAAACATTCGTTCGTTCCGTGGGAAAAAATGTGTGCTTGCTCCGCTCGGAACTTTTGATTTTTTTTTCGTTTCTTTCCGGACCCCTGGTTTAGGAGATATAACTGTTTTAGTACAAACCTACATTTCACGTACCCTTAGTCCTTTAACTCCGATTATCTCGGAAAGGGGTGAGAATGCACCACCCTCCGCCATACAATTTTTTTCATTTCTCGACATGACCTATCGCCTCCTTCATTATTATCCACCACTTGTGAAACACCCTGTAGATATATATATTTTTTTTACTGGTCATTTTAAATTAATAACTTTGTACTTCTTACACATTATAAGTTTTTCCCCTTTTTCCTTTTTACCATATATTTGCTTTCATTATTTTCTTTATCATGTTTTCTTCTACCCTGTATACCTTTGTTTAAACACTTCTTTTAACATTATCTTTGCTGATTTCTTTATCTTAACATTGTATTTTGTTTATAACATATCTGACTATTTTCTAATAAATTCCTTTTCTAATTTTTCGCGCGTTTTTAATTCGTTTATTCGAACACTTAAGTGTACTACAGGAGTGTTTCTTATGTTCCTTTCGTGTTGGTTTTTAATTCTCAATCTTTGGAAAATATTAATATACCTGACTTATCCAACAAATTTAACACTTATTTCTTCCAAGAAATTTTTATTTCTCTACAAATACCACTTTTCGATCTTTTGTTTAATTTACCTAAGTACTTATACTTCTTATCTCTTGGCTGAAACAGGAACAGCTAAAAAGACTTTTTTTTAACTTTCAATAATACTTATTTGCTTTACGTGTATTTAATTTCAGTTCGTATTACAATTTTCACATCATTCTTACTGGTTTTTGTTAATATTACCCTTGTATTTCCGCTCATTTTTTTTGCTTTGGAAATAACGCCATATATTTCTTATTTGACTCTTATTATTTTGTAAGATCTAAAATCGTGTTATGATATTATCTTTTTACAATGATAAGTAATACATATTATAATATTAATGCTACTGCGACCGATCCAGGCTGCTTCTTGATGACTGTGGGCAGTGTGGTTCTGACTTGAGGCAACTAAACGTTGGATGATATCCGCGGGATAGACTATGTCACACTGCGGAAGTTATGGAATGTATTTCTAATAGCGTATAAAGCGAACGGTCCATTTACTGTTGAGCTTTTTGCTTATAATGCTCATTGTTTGCTTCAACCATGCTGAACATCTCTATACATGCCTTTGTTCAGTCTAACTGATGTTTGACTTTTGTATTTGTACCATTTCAAATGCATGATGGAGTTCTCCCAATTACATATATTGGGAGTCCACCCATACATAAAAAAAGATACACTTGCTCTAGTCTTGTAACGTACTTTCTAAGACTGCATAGCATTCGGCATGCTAGTTCCTTTAACTTATTCGGCTATCTGTCTTAAATTTGCCGTTCTATAACCTTCACTTTTATATTCGACCTCGCCTGTGACACTCAGTGAGACCTTGTAGATAATTCAAATGCTTTTCATTTGATTTGCTATGTTCTTCGCAGTGAGGTTTTAATCTCTTATTCTTCATGACCTTCTTTTGTTTTGCAAACTTTACAATTAACCTCATATTTAAGAAAGTCGGTGTCGACGGTGAAAAGCTGACTTTTCTCAAGTACTCCTTATTTTCCCTCCACACTCTTGATTCGACGATTGCTCCATTTAGACTATCCAGGGACGTTTCCAGAACTGATGTAACTGCCAATTTCTACTTAGGTATTGGGGTTGCTTTACTCTGCTGATATTCTCTACTTGCACTTAGTTTTTCAATCTTGTACTTATTTACGTATATATTTATATACTTAAGGACTGGAACGAAAAGTATTGTGCCAAATCATATAGTATAACACTAAAAGCACAGCACATTATTTTGTGATATACAATTTTCTCAGAAGCCACAAGTATGCCGTGGAACAAAAACAGTTCGAATGGTTCAGTCTTGGAAATTCACCGTAATGGCCGGTTCACAAGAAAAATTGCGGAAGGAGATTGCGCGAATTTATAAAGCAAATAAAACTAAATCTAAGCTAAGTATCGCAAAAGAGATAGGAGTGTCGGTTAGAAAAGTTCAGCGCGTTATAAATAGTGTTAAAGATCTTCTGCCTTTAGAGGATAAGACAAAATCGGGTCGTCCAACAGGTCCAGTTAACAAAAAATGGAGTCACGTGTCGTGAGGGAAATTGATTTGAACAAATCATCATCGATACGGGATATCGCTCGAAAATTGAAAACAAGTCACACAATGATTCAACGTGTGAAGAAAAGAAACAAGCTGAAGACGTATAAAAAGCAAAAATCGCCGAAAAGGAGCAAGGAACAATTGGAGAAAGCAATTTTGCGAGCTCGAAAATTCTACAATGGAATTTTAAAGAACTCTGACAGCTGTCTTGCTTTGGATGACGAATCATATTTTAAAATGGATTTTTCGACACTACCAGGCCCCCAATTTTATACCGTTAAAGCTGGTACAGTAGTTCCTGATGCAGAAAAGTCAATTAGAATGGAAAAATTTGGACCTAAAATTATGGTTTGGCAAGCCATTTGTCAATGTGGCCTCAGGAGCAGGCCGTTCTTCACAAAAGGGACAATCGATACAAAAACTTATGTCAACGATTGTTTGAAAAATAGGTTACTACCATTTTTAAGACAGCATAGACGCTCTATATTATTTTGACCTGATTTAGCTAGCTGTCATTATGCAAAGCACACCGTTGAGTGGTTCAATAAGAACAATATCGATTTTGTGCCAAAAGAAGTGAACCCACCAAATGTACCTGAACTTCGACCAATCGAACGGTATTGGGCCCTAGTGAAACATAAGTTACGAAAAGAAGGTAAAGCAACGAAAACCATGGAAAATTTTAAAAAGGAATGGCTTAAACAGTCAAAATTGGTGACTAAAAGGTTATTATGAACTTGATGGAACGTATTCCTGAAAAAGTTAAGGAATTCTCTAAAAATAAAAAATAAAAAAATTTGTGTTACAGACAATTTTAAAAACATTATAAACTATTGAAATTTAAAATTGAATTAAAAAAATTCTTAAAAATTAACGGAGTTTTTTTAGTTTATGTGACGACAAGACTTTTCGTTCCAGTCCTTATATATATATATATATATATATATATATTTTTTAAACACTAGTATGTCTAATTATTTTTTTAATTTTTCGTTATTTCCCTTATTCTATAATTTTAAATCTTAAACATTTATTACATATTTTTTACATTTACACTTTAAAACCTGAATATTCTTCTAACCTATTTAATCTGCCTTATATATTTATTTTCGAATGATTTCATAACAAATTTGTTTTCACGTAGGTGATATTTTTCTCCCATTTAACTTTCTCTCTGTTTTTTTTACTTTGTCGCCTTTTTTTTATATTATGTTTTCTTTCTTTAATAATTATTTTTGTTGCAAACTTCTCTTAAATTTCTTATTCCTTTTTTTTATAAATCTGAATTTTTAACATTATATTTCTCTTTATTTTCTTCATTCTTTTGTTTTTATCTTTCTATTTCAATCTTGCTCATAATTTTGTCAAGTAATATTTTCTCATTTTTTTCTCTCTATATGTTTTATAGAACAGTTTTTTACGTTTTTATCTATAAATTTACCTTAATGTTTGGTTCCAAGTCCAACGGAATAGATAAAGTGTCACGTTTATACCTCCTTCCACATTCTTTCTCGCCAGACTATCAAACTCAGCTCATCAAATTTCTTCTGAAATTAGAGGGAATTTGTTGGAAATTTCTTTAGTTAAGTCCCCCAAATCCTGGGTCATAACCATTACTTACCATGTACATACCGTTGGGGTTTGAAGTAAAATTTGTCCTCTCGGTTTTATTTCGGATCGGTGCTACCGTATTTGTTTGATTAATATATTTTGGTAACTTTAACTTACCCCTACGTGGCATCCTCTGAGATCGCCGTTGTTGCAAATGGAAATTGTAATTACCCTCATGGTCCCATCCAGATCGTCTGGAAAGCTTACGTAGTTGCGCTTGTCCATGCATAGAATTTGGGTATTTTACAAAATAGGCTGTTGCATTAGCAATTCTCACGAATTCACGTCCATTCTTCCGACTATTTCCGTTGTGTGTATTAAATCTGTGCTGACTCCTAGACCCTTCGCCAGATTCTTGAGTCATAAGCTTGTTGAGCTCTGAACTTTTGTGAGTTATAGTAAGGCTCTGTTCACAGCATGGCACTATAAACGTGTCTTCCAAAACGGGTACTCTTTTCACTCCATGTAGTAAAGTTTTATCCACATTGTGTGTCGTATTTTTCGATTCGGAGTATCGGTCATAATTGCAAGATGAAATGATTTCTGCCATTCTGATTCTTTCCTCCTCTATACTGGCTGGATACGGACTTTCTTGACTGCTATTTTGCCAAGCTGTGGATCCCACTTGTGCACAAGCTGCGACATTTTCACGAGAGGGTCTTCCTTTCTTACCGTTGCCGGCGTCTTGTATCCACAGTTTCATGTTAACGCAGTCAACAATAGCTCTGTCACTGAGGAAATCCATTCCAAGAATACCGTCGGCTGGAATCGAGTCCGTATCACTAATGGCATTGAATTTGCATGCATGCTGATTATTGTCGATCTGCAACTTCGCCTCACAGGTGCCTATGGAGCTCCTAGCGGATCCGAAGAGTCCTCCAATACTAATTTTCTGATGTTTCTGTAAGGGCGTATTTCTCTTCATCCTATTAACTTTAATTATGCTACATGAAGATCCAGTATCTATTAAAAGCCTTAACTTAGCTTGTAATGCTATATCCGATGGAACCGTGATGATAAACTTATTCTGGGAATTTAATTTTTCACTGGCCTTTTCTGCTAAGTATTTCTTCAGGCAGTTCGCTGTATAGTGATCCCGTGTTCGGCAAAATTGGCAGTAAAGCCCTTCCCCTCCTGGATGGATTCTTCCAACAACGCCTTCTTTAATGTCTGCGACTCTGACGACATGATGTATTCGGCAATTGGACGTTTCGTGCCGATATTGCTGGCATTCTGCACAGAAGAGTTGCTTGTGACACTCTCTCGCGAAATGTCCCTGCTGGCCGCACTTGAAGCAATGGCTGAGTCTGTCTCCATATGCTTTTCTAGGATATCCTCTGTACGATTCTGTGTGAATCGGCTTTAACGAAGAGAAAGGTTTTTGGTGAGGTGCAGGTATATCTCCATTAAAGTAGTGGCTGTTCCCTCCTTCCTGTGAAAAACCTTTATTGTTTGGTACCCTGAGCTGAAGTCTTATCGCATCCTTTTCGTAGAATTCAGCTTCTGCTCGCACCGCCATTAAAGAATCAAACTTTTGTCCTGTTAGGCGAGTCCGAATAGCTTGATTCCATACTCCAGCTTTAAATGTGGCTATCGCATCCGCTTCCAACTCCGCCAGTAATCCTTCATCTTTATCTGGGTACTTTGCAGAACAGCACTTTTAATCTGATCCAACAGTTCCTTCATTTTGTCCGCAAATTCTCGGATCCCTTCTCCTGGCCTTTGTCGACATGCTAGCAACTCTGTTCGTAGCTCGCTGAACGATATCCGTGGCAAATAAGCGGCTTTGATTGACTTTTGTAATGCTTCCAAGTCCTTTGGCTCATCAGAGCTTATCAGATAGTAAGCATCGTCTGTCAGTCGATATTTCACACACTTCATAAAGATGACTTGCTCTGTGGTTTCCAGCCGGTCGTATAGATCTTTACAACAACTCAGAAATCGATACACTTCCTTCGCTAACTCTGCAGATCTTTCCCCAGAGAACATTGGCACGTATTTTGACACCATGTCCATAATTTTATCATGTGCATCGTCCATATTGTATTTTATTGGGCCGCCTCCGTTGATCTTCGTCTCTATTTGTCCGTTTGTTTCTATTGTCAACTAATGCCCCCCTGGTCGCGAACTTTTTCTGGCAGTAATCGACTGACTGTTAAATCCTTTCTCTAATTCCGGTGCAATCTCTTCCGTTTCTTCCAATTGCTTCTTTATATTTTAACGCTTTACTTTACAATCATTTAATTTTTCCGTTCTGCTCTTCAATACTTTTTTCTAAGCCTCGAATTTACTTAGCTCCTCCCTTGTCAGTACATTACTCCTTCCTAATGACATTTATGGTCTCTGAACCCGAAGATTATCTGGTCACTGCTATTACTATCTCGACACTATGCACTTAAATATCACTTCTCACTGCCACTCAAGATTAAATACTTATAGACCAAGAGCCAGTGACCAATTTTAGGTGGTCATTTCAAAAGTCACGAAACTTTCTACAGTAAATCCTCTATACCTACTGAAAATGAAAAGCCACTTCTGGCAGCCCTGTGTGGCCGGGGTAGACTACCCTAAAATTTTAAGGAGGGTAAGAAATAAGATTTATTTTAGTTAAAGTATCAGTCATAAAATTTTAGGAAATTACTTTCGACAGTATTTTGTCTTCATGGAATTTTTGCCAGAGCATTTACATCTCTCCTAATTGTTGACAGAACGCTATAAATATTTATAAAAAAAAATCCATTTTTGATATTTCATCAGTCTTCAAATTTTAACAGAATCAATAAAATAAATAAACAATTAATAATATACAATGCCAGAACGAAATTCCATCACCAACAGTCTGCCAGAGCGAAAAACGTGTCCGTGCGAGTGCAAGTAAGACAGTAATATGGAAACCTGCGGGTTAGAGAGAAAACACATGTGGAGAGTAAAATATATAGAAGTTGAATATATACAATTTAAGAAAAATTTTATTATACTAATTAAAAAATACAAAATTTATGTTTGTGGAATTATTAATTATTTAATAGTCTTCATCCTCGTGTGCATATTGGTCGCCGTGATCCTCAATGAATACAGAATCACATGAATCTTCTATTAACTGATTTTGAGGCTCTAATATTCCATCATCTGTGAACAAGATTAATAATAATTAATATTTTACGACTTGATATATATACATATGTATATAATATGTATGCAATTTATACAAAAAATACACTTACCATCAATATTGGCATCATCTACTTCGATATCAATGTTGTTGTTAGCGATAGCATCACTTACTGTAGGTGGTAGCTGATCTCCCTCGAACCAGTGAAACTCGTACTGACCATCATTCAACACCCATCCATTGTCTTCTGGACTCAATATTGTAGGCAAATCCAGATGTGCATTTCCCCAAATGCAAGCGATATATTTCGTTCTTAATACGTGTTGGTGGAGTTCAGCTTGACATGGCGGCAAATGACATGCATCAAATTTAATCACTTTATTTTCAAATGGTTCATCAATATTTTCAGCTGTGAAATTTTTCATGAATAGTTCGAATCTTCCGCTATTTGTGTCGTCACAATTCTTTATTTTGTAGATTTGGCATACAAATTTTTCTAATGTTGCAAGAATGTCAGTATCCATTATATCTTCTGTTACATTGGCGAGATTGATGAAAGCTTCTTGATAAATTTTGGATTTCATCAGTAGCTTCAACGGATTAATTTTTCCTTTTTTATAAAATGCTGGATTATAATCACATCCAGTAAAGGCGTGATATGCAGGTAAACTCTTGCAAATATCTGGACCAATTTTTTGGTATATATTTGATACGTTAATATAACGTTGGTTATTGCCTGTACTAATATTCATTCAAATTTTCACATTTATATTTTGTAGGTGATCCATACTTCCAAGCATAATAATAAGAACATCTGTATCAGAACATCGAATAAGTATATTTTCTTCATCTTCTATTTTACATATATGATGAACAATTTTCGTGTCAGCTTCCTCGTGATCTGGACAAGATAATTGTGGAAAAACTGTAGATATGACTTTTTCATCGATACAGTCATAACGATGGCATTCTTTGAAGTTAAGATAAATGATTTTATTACCAATAAACGGAGCCATTTCATCTGTTGCCCAGTGTTGGATGAAAAAATTTACTATTGCTTCTTTAAATTTCTTATTTCTTAATTCTTTTGTAAAATCAATTGGTCGTTCTTGATCTGCTCCTACTATTGTATATTCTCGAATATTATTCTCTCTTAATTGTCTTTCATTTTATTGATGGTTCAAAGTATTGGTCAAAAATAAAATCAATTCTTCTGCCTCCAAATTGTGCAGCCATACTCAGAAATCGTTTTGAGATTTTATCGAATGTTTTTGGTACATCTTTCATAGTGTGTAATAAGAAAAATCCATCAATGACTACCACACCTATAGAACTTGGCTCATCATGATTGACACCTTTTTCTAAAAATTTTAAGAGCGAAGATTTTTCTGTTTTACAGATTGCTCCATCTATTGAAAAAGGTACTGGAGTTAATGGATATGATAGAACTTTAGTAATATCTACTTTATATTTAATTGATATTGCTAATAGCCTACCAAACAAATCTCTTTGCAGATGAACTTCTTGAATTTGTTGTCCAATTTTTATTTTTTTTTCCCAGGTCGGATGAAAAATTACGTATTTCTATTTTTTTGATGGCTTGTTCAAATCTTACAGTTGATGTAGAACATTGAGAAATAAACTTCTTTCTTAGATTTTCTCCAATGTTTTCAATATATAATAAATAAGTAGCAACTTCTTCTGATACTGCTTTTCCAGTACAGATGTTAAAAAGAAAATCGTTGGATAATGCTGAACTGAACGGATTTATATATTTTGAAAAAAGCGTCAAGAAATCTCTGAAGTTGTATAGAACTTTGTCGCATGGAATGTTTCTCTAAATCTGCGGAAATATCTTGTTTTTTTTTAAATTCCTGTTTCATTATAAGTGTAACTAATTACACTTGTTCTTATATCATGGCTTTTTGCCCATCTTTGTCGAGCAGATATGGAGTTTGTAAAATGTAAAATTCCTGTTAATCGTTTGGCAGCATCTGCATTGACTGTTTGTTCTAATGTTAAATCAATCGGTTGTCTGGAGAAAGCCTTATTCGTTTGTTTAACTCCAAAAAATCCGTTTTTGAATGCTTCATATAAATCAGGGTAGTCCTCTTCAACTTTCCACAAATTATCATAATATTTAACTAACCATCTAGCGTAATTTTGTTGATTACAACTGAAAAACAAATTTGTTATTTTTGGTAAAACCCATTTATACAAATCGAAGTCTCCAGTACGAAAACTTCTACTTAAATACAAATAATAATGTACTAATTTAATATAAGTCATGTAAAATTTGTGTGTCAGACCAAACTCTCCTTTTAATGTATTCTCCTGATATTTAGAGTATTCAGTCAATAAGTTTTTCAATGATGGTTTATTTGTTTTTGCGTTAGGAGACTTATTGCTCCAGAGGCTTGTGAGTGCGGATATGATTTCATCATCGATTTCAATATTTTTAGTCTGAAGTGTAAAATTTCCAGTCCTAGGGTGTTATGGTAGTCAAAAGGATGAGTGATTGGCTTGGACGTAAAGTCCAGACTGCCAGCGTGAGCTGACAGATCACTCGGTAACAGCGTTGAAGTGCAGGGCGGCACGCTAGTTCGCCTCAGCTATGGGCGGAGACTGTGGGATGGGTATCACGAAATACCTGCCGCTGTCACCTTACCATGAACAAAAAAAATCGTGCCTGTCTTCCTGAGGAGGAGACCACAACGAAAGCACACAATGATCCAGAAGGGATCGCGTACATCACCTACCCGAAGATAATCCTACGGATCGGGTGACCTGATCCAGTGCCGTCCCCGGCCTCCCATGACATCCTGTCGGCTCGGTTAAGATGTCCCTATTTTTTTTTTTTTTTTTGAAAGGGATAGAGGAGAGGTCCTGGAGGGATTTGAGAAGGAGAGAAACACTAATAATTACTCCTTAATCAACATTTTATTTTATGCATTAACATATACAAAGAGAATTTTCATTATATTTTTTTTTCTTATAATCACCCCCGTAGCAGAGAAGGTATAACCCTATCTTCAATCATTGACTAACTCGTTGGTGTAGTCATTCCGAAGGAACTCCTCTCCTTTTATGTACTCACACAGCACGCAAAGATTCGTTCTTTCCTTTTCCTTTCAAATCTCTCCTTTTTTTTGTAAAAAAAAATAAGTTTTTTTTTTTTTTTTTTTTTTTTTTTTTTTTTTTTTTTTTTTTTTTTTTTTTTTTACAATGGAAACTCACCAAAAAGGCCTTTTTGGAGGGGGAAGGACGCGGTGGTGGTTGTAATGATCGCGCTCAGAGAGGACCCTCCCGTCGGGAAAGACGTTTTTACTAATCCCTTGTCTTTAGGATATAAACAAAATTCTAATTGTAATTATGTTTCACTTCATGTTTAAGAAATTTAAACTCTATACAACGTTACGCTGGCTTCTAACTAACTGATCACTACTCTAGTTCCGATACAGTGAGTTCTTGACTTTAGCCTACAAGAAATATTGTATTTTTAATTATATTTCACTTCGTGTTCAAGAATTATAACCTCTATAACGTTACACTCGTTTCTAACTAACTAATCACTACTCTAGTTCCGATACGGTGAGTTCTTTTGTGGTAAACTCGGTGGAGTTGTCCCGCACTAGATGATTGAAATTGGCTTTCGCACCAAAAATGTTAATAATTCATAGGGATGCTTACTCCGTTTACGTGCCCTGCTGGCTAATGATTAAACTTGGCTCTTGTATTCGAATTGTTAATATAGTTATGAAAGTAAGTTCCTTTGAACTAATAACCTTAAGACTATGAGCACTTTCTGGGTTAAATTTCCTGGCAATGTTCTGTACTCAAATAATTAAAATGCGGTCTGAGGACTATAAGCCCTTTATACGATAAATGCTATGGCGTTGGTCTTCACTTTGACGAAAATTGACCTTCGTAGCGAAAATTTTAATATATTTATGAAGGTATGTTCATTTAAATTAATAACCTTAAGACTATAAGCACTTTCTGTGTTAAATTTCATGGCAATGTTCTGCACTCAACTAATCAAAATGCGGTCTGAGGACTATAAGCCCTTTATACGGTAAATGTTACGGTATTGGTCTTCACTTTGACGAAAATTGACCTTCGTAGCGAAAATTTTAATATATTTATGAAGGTATGTTCATTTAAATTAATAACCTTAAGACTATAAGCACTTTCTGTGTTAAATTTCATGGCAATGTTCTGCACTCAAATAATCAAAATGCGGTCTGAGGACTATAAGCCCGTTATACGGTAAATGTTACGGTATTGGTCTTCACTTTGACGAAAATTGACCTTCGTAGCGAAAATTTTAATATATTTATGAAGGTATGTTCATTTAAATTAATAACCTTAAGACTATAAGCACTTTCTGTGTTAAATTTCATGGCAATGTTCTGCACTCAAATAATCAAAATGCGGTCTGAGGACTATAAGCCCTTTATACGGTAAATGTTACGGTATTGGTCTTCACTTTGACGAAAATTGACCTTCGTAGCGAAAATTTTAATATATTTATGAAGGTATGTTCATTTAAATTAATAACCTTAAGACTATAAGCACTTTCTGTGTTAAATTTCATGGCAATGTTCTGCACTCAAATAATCAAAATGCGGTCTGAGGACTATACGCCCTTTATACGATAAATGCTATGGCGTTGGTCTTCACTTTGACGAAAATTGACCTTCGTAGCAAAAATTTGAATATATTTATGAAGGTAAGTTCATTTAGATTAATAACCTTAAGACTATAAGCACTTTCTGTGTTAAATTTCATGGCAATGTTCTGCACTCAAATAATCAAAATGCGGTCTGAGGACTATAAGCCCTTTATACGGTAAATGTTACGGTATTGGTCTTCACTTTGACGAAAATTTTAATATTTTTATGAAGGTATGTTCATTTAAATTAATAACCTTAAGACTATAAGCACTTTCTGTGTTAAATTTCATGGCAATGTTCTGCACTCAATTAATCAAAATGCGGTCTGAGGACTATAAGCCCTTTATACGGTAAATGTTACGGTATTGGTCTTCACTTTGACGAAAATTGACCTTCGTAGCGAAAATTTTAATATTTTTATGAAGGTATGTTCATTTAAATTAATAACCTTAAAACTATAAGCACTTTCTGTGTTAAATTTCATGGCAATGTTCTGCACTCAATTAATCAAAATGCGGTCTGAGGACTATAAGCCCTTTATACGGTAAATGTTACGGTATTGGTCTTCACTTTGACGGAAATTGACCTTCGTAGCAAAAATTTGAATATATTTATGAAGGTAAGTTCATTTAGATTAATAACCTTAAGACTATAAGCACTTTCTGTGTTAAATTTCATGGCAATGTTCTGCACTCAAATAATTAAAATGCGGTCGGATGCAAGGCTTAATTTAAATATATTGAAAAATATAGAATGGAAAGATACCACCTCGTGATCACTCTCGTGATAAAGTCCTTGGTCAAAAAAATTGCAAAATGTGGACTCAATAAATCTGCCGTCCTATCTCATCCGCAGCCTCTATCACTCCTTTTATCGTCCTTCATCTCAGCCTTATTCCAACTCTTGATGTCTTCAGATCTTTTTTTTTTTTTTTTTAAGAACTTTTCACTTCTTTTCTCTTCTCAAAGAAACCGAACCACCTTCTGTCACTACTCGAGACTTAATGTCTTCGCCGCCGTTCCCCTTTCCTGCCTTTTCGTTCCCCGATTCCTGTCATTCCACCGCGTGGTGCCAGCTGTGGCATTGACAGTTCTGACTAGTAGGTGTCAGCATGGTCACATAGGGACAGCAGGCCATGTTTACATGCAGCGGTATGCTGCTGTTGGGTCTACCTGCGACCATAACAAGGGCTATTATTGGATGAAGACGCTTGCACCGATTAAAATGTTTGCCTTCAATAAATCCTGAGATTGATCCACTCGCCAATAGATCACTCTCTATCATAATTGCTGTTAAGCCACAATCATTGATAAATTTGCCAATCGTTTCGAAATATGCCATCATTACATGAAACCCACCTAAATGGATAAAAATATTGTTGAATCGTGGTTTTTCTTCCGATTGAATCTGCATAGCAATTTTTGCAATCGCTAAGTCGTAAGTTACTTGAATGAAGGGCTGCTTTACTTCTTCTGCAATTTTTTGGCTCTGTTTTAAAGTTTCAAAAACAACAGATTTATCTGTGGGGGATAAGTTGACTGGAGTTAAGTAACAAATCTTTTGTGGAAGGCTTTGATCATTTATGATTTGGCTATTAAAACCAGCCCACATCGGAAGATTGGGAACTTTGAATGCATGACATAACATCCAGATCAGATCAATATTTCTTATGATTGTAATGTCTAATTCAGTAGCTGATAATTGACGACGATCATCGTTTGGTAATAAAAGATCCATCATCTTCGGCTTTTTGAAGTAAGGTGTCAGTTCAGGTGCTATTGCGTCAAAAGCTCTTCTTCGCCTTGGTCGATTGACGGTTTTTGTTGTATTTGTGGGAATTTGTTCGGGATGTACTTCGGGCTCTCTTTCAGATTCTTCTTCTTCATTTGTTTGTGACATTATATCCTGGTAAATTATACCAACAGTGTCATGAAGGGTATCTTTTCCATTTACAGTTTCAACATATCTGTCAAAATTGTCAAATGCAACACCAGTATGTGAATTTGGTGATTGAATAATACCTGGTGGAACAAAGTTGATGAATTTGATGACGAAAAAGTTGCTTCTGTTTCCAATTCTTCAATTGTGTGGTAGCTACAACAATGCCCGTAACGGTTTATGATATCAATGATTTTTCTGCTGCTTGTGAGACTCTTTAATGATAAACCCAATGTAACATGTTTTGATGTTTTAATGCTACCATTGGACACATTATATATTATGTCTTCAGCAACGGATTTTACTATCCTTTGACAAGCAGTACTTTTATGCCGTCTGCGATTTGTCCCACCGAATAATGAATAGCAAAAATCTTTCAAGTTATCTGGAATGGAGCACTCACCTGCAATTAAATCTTGAACGGAAATATCGCTTCAAAAAGGTTTTTTTGTTATTTTTAATACAGTTTTTTTCAAAAGAAGTGCCGCTTTTTGTAAAAGTTCAGATTCTTCTAATTGTTGGAATATTAAATGGGGTATTGTAGAGTCTTTCGGCATGATAACAATTCGATTGACGATTCTTAAATCTTTACCATAATTTTTTTCAATTTTTTTTTGTAATTGATGAGCTGTATATTCAGCTTCGTATTCGTGGGAGTGCTCTTCGACTATTGCTTTTACTGAATTCATGTACAAAGAATGAATGTGTGACAAAAAAAAACTTCTCTTTGCTGTTAAAATATTTTCTTCAATAAATTCACTTAATTCATCAAATGCTAATTCATGATAGCGACGGTATGTATGCCAATCAGTTGGTGGAGTTTCTTTTTCAATTGCTTTACATTTATTAATAATCGACATTTTACAAATATTGTGATAAAAAATGTTCCTCCATTCAAATTTTGGAATCTTTCCCATATATTATCTGCATTATTTAATTTACAGTATTTTTGAATAAGTTCAGTTACAATACCTTTCTTTGTTGCTATAATTTTTGTTCTTTACCACGATGTTGTTTTCTTGTCTTTTCGCAGAAGAAACATTCAGCATCTAATCCTGGTTCGATTATTTCAAGGTCATTATTTTCATCCTCGTGTCCTTCATCATAGATAGCATCTTGTTCCATTTGTTCTGTTTCCGTAGATGTATGTGAAGTCGATGGCTGAGGTGATACCGGACGATTTTCTGGGGTGGCAGTCACAACACTTCCTTCATCTAAATATTTTTGCCCTACGGCAGTAAAATTTGCGTAACACTTGCTGTGGTATCCAATATCACTGTTAATTTCATCAGGTAAAATCACATCACAAAATCGCATTTGATGTTTCTTACGAGCGATTAACATTCTCCTACATTTATTTAATTTTTCTACTGTATCAAACAGTAAAATTTTATCACCAGTTTTTTTGCAAATTGCACAAATCATTTTTTAAAAATGTAACTGTAGAACTTAGTATAAAAAAAAAGTCTATAGCATACGAGTCTGAAGTATTATATAATGAAGTAGGCAAATCAACACACGTAGAAATATACCTCACGATACTTTAAAATTGTCTTTACACGAATATATTGTCAATCTTTAACAAAAAAAAATTTTTTTGCAATACTTCAGTATAAAATATTTATTCTGATAGCAAAATCGACGCACGAGTAAAACTGAACTGCACTCCAAAAATGTTCGTAAACGACTACTGAGATGTTGAATCGTATCGTATCACTGTAACCCGCAGGTTTCCATATTACTGTCTTACTTGCACTCGCACGGACACGTTTTTCGCTCTGGCAGACTGTTGGTGATGGAATTTCGTTCTGGCATTGTATATTATTAATTGTTTATTTATTTTATTGATTCTGTTAAAATTTGAAGACTGATGAAATAACAAAAATGGATTTTTTTTTATAAATATTTATAGCGTTCTGTCAACAATTAGGAGAGATGTAAATGCTCTGGCAAAAATTCCATGAAGACAAAATACTGTCGAAAGTAATTTCCTAAAATTTTATGACTGATACTATAACTAAAATAAATCTTATTTCTTACCCTCCTTAAAATTTTAGGGTAGTCTACACCGGCCACACAGGGCTGCCAGAAGTGGCTTTTCATTTTCAGTAGGTATAGACTATAGAGGATTTACTGTAGAAAGTTTCGTGACTTTTGAAATGACCACCTAAAATTGGTCACTGGCTCTCCCTCTATTATGACAACCGATACATTTGACGTTATTAACATTAGACACGTCACTTCAACACAGATCAATACTGGCACTCGTGATCTCTAATTTAAATGTTGATAACGAGAACCGTGAACGATACTATACCCAATTATCAATATTATATATTTCATGTATATATAGATTTTTAAATTATTAATATACGCCGAATACCCACTACGAAAATGTGGCGTTGAAGACTTTATTGCTCACGAAAATAGAAAAAACGTCTTATAATTATTAGTTTCTTATAATATAAAATCACACATGAAATACCACAATTATACGCCACTCACTGACTGACACCCTTTTTGCTTTATCTTCACATCAAATAATTTAACACTTCTATTTGTCTGAGGATTAGACCACTTAAAGCTTAACAAAAAAAAAATAATAATCTCACCCAACAAAACAAACTACAATAAAGTTAAAATTTTCCTACTTTTATCCATTTTCTCCATATAAAAAAAAACAGAATAGATTTACTTGGGTGTGGCTCTAGATATTTTCAATTACGACTTACTCAACTCAATTTTTAACACAACATAAGTTATCATTTCCTAACAACTAAACAACTAATTTTACATTATTTACTTTATACGAAAATTCTACTGATTCATTCGCAAAAAAAAAAAAAAAAAAAAAAAAAAATGAAGAGGATATAAAATCATCACAAAACAAACTTGGAGATCAACGATTAGAATAATAATGTATACGATTCAAGAAAAATATGCCCAAAATCGTCGCTAACAAAACAAAAGCCAAATATTTAAAAAACAAAAAATCCCCCGATGAAATAATTACTTATATTTTAAATTTTTCAGCTAGCACATGAGAAAACTTCCAAACACTCAGAACTATTAACAATTAACACAAAAACTCACACTCAGCATTACAATAGCATCTTTAGGCTGAAAGATGCTACTTAATAAACTTAATATAAATTAAATTAAACATATTTTTTTCAAAACAAAAATAAAAATACCAAAAGTTTTAAAATTTTTACTCGTAAATAAAGCAATACAAAAACAAAAAACACCACAGTAAGAAATCTTCACATTTCTTACTTTAGTTTCACCGGCTGCGCCAAATGTCGTGTCCCTAAGCAGTTAAAACACAAACTTCTTTTAATTACACTTTTTATTTCAAATTACTATTCACTATTGTTCCGACCGCTTTCTAATTGAAACCCGAACTGACCACACCAATTTAGTTGTGCACCACGAAAACTTGCACACGGAACTCGGAAGTAGAATCTGACCCTCAACATATGTAATTATTATGATGCGGTAATATTCTACAACCGATGACGAGACTGCTGGCCAATGTCACCGATAGCAAGCAGCTGTGCTGTTGTAAACAAAACGGGCAATGACCGTGCTCTATGCGAAGTTGTTATGGTACTATGTAGAGTGATGGACATCGGACGTAAAGTCCCGACTGTCAGCAGGAGCTGACAAATCACTCGACGGACAGCGTTCACTGCAGGGCGGCACGCTAGCTCGCCTCAGCTCATTGGCGGAGAGTGTGGGGAGGTTCCACGAAAAAACCTGCCGCTGCCGTCAGCCATAATCAAAAAAAATCGTGCCTACTAAACAAAAGCCGGCACACATTCGGTCCTGAAGGGACTCTTACGTCACCCGTATACAATCGAAGGCGCAGATGTTTTGCCTTCTTTGCCGGCCCCATCCTCCCATCTGACTCTGAGGGGCATAATTATTCAGAGTCCCTATTTGACCTGAAAAGGAGAGAGGAGTAGCGGACCTGTTCAACCCCTACATCGAGAGAGCTCCAGGAAAGTGAGAGGAGAAGAAATAAGAAGACTTATGATTTCATTACGTTCTAAAGACAAGATATCATTTATTAATTAGGCTTATATTCATTCCCGTCGATCGATAATCTTATAGTCTAACAATTGGACAACTTCCCCTTTTTCTTCAAATCTTATATAAATTCCTAAGAGTACGTAAGCATTCGATATTTACGGTTATGTAATTAGACTTCGATATATTTCAGTTCTCAAGTCACCTTGGGGGTAATCAACATAATCAACATGTGGACACAACAAAGGAAAATTTTCATCACGAATGCTATAAGTAGGTATAACTAGAAACTTCATAAAAAAATTAAATCTACAGTACAAACATCACAACCGCTTGAATTTCATTCTATCGAGCCACTGCTATGCGGTTGATATACCGAATATCTCTTTATTTTTCAAACTTAAGATTAAACTTCATATAACCATTTGGTTGACCGTTCAAAGCTAAACGACCCACAAAAATTAGATACGATACCACCTAGACCAATGGCAAGGATCATTACGCGCTCATTCGACGAATATAGGTATGTCTATAATCTGAGGAAAGCATCATATGAATATTATTAGACTTGCAGTATAGACAGTTAATCAACCCGATAAATTTTTACACAACCGAATTGTTTATCCCACGCTAATACAACGAATATAAGTCTGTTTCCAATCTGACATTTTTAGATTTGTAATAATTAGTACGAGAATATTGAATTTCCAGTATCATAATTCAATCGGTAATCTTTGCTAGTATACCACATTTAGTTTCTTTTAATAATGAATTCACTGCTAGACCTTAAGAGGACTAGTATACTCCAACAGGAGTTCTACAACGTTTATACAATGTAACTAAACTGAAAGTATTTACACTGGAGATGCTCCGACGTGATGAAGCGCTCCAACAGACGGCATGTACCTGAATGAATGAAACAAGAGTGTTAAATACCGGATCACTAACTTGTGTGTCCGGAGATTATATGGAGTAGATAGAATCAAGTTCCCGCTCAAAAGAAGTTAATAGTTACGCAACAGTCACAGGTTCGAATGAGGCCTTATCACAGTGTTTTTCAACCATTTTCATTGAGGGGCACCCCTGACTGAAAAATAAAAAATCGTGGCACCCTTGACCAGAGGCGGATCTAAAATCTGAACGCTGTATTAGGGTCCGGGGAGGGGACTTTTTCACCGGGGGAACGTTTCCAAATCAGAATTTAAGTCCATTGAATTTTGTCGAAATACCTACATGTAAAATAATAGTCTCGCTATTGTTTTTTAAAACTAGTTTTATTATCAAATTACACAAATAAGTAAATAATATTAATTTTAATTAATGCGAGATCTGAGCTTGACGTGATGAGCAATTTTTTTTAATTCTGGGCGGAATATTGGAGAGGCACACTCTCATTTCTTCTTCGATCGTTTGCAAACGTTCCCTTTTATTATTTTTGATGGACGTAAGAGCCGAAAATCCAAATTCACACAAATATGAAGTCGAGAATTGCAATAATATTGTGAGAGCTCTTTTAGCTAATTGAGGATACTCTGGCTTTATGTGTATCCAAAATTCATTAATATTCAGTTCTTTATATTTCAGTTTTAAATTGCCATCATTCTTTAATTCAATTAGTGCTTCTTGCTCTTCAAGGTTTATCTTTACTTCATTAACGTCCACAATGAATGGATTTCTTATCCAATCGTAATCCTCAACACGTAAAGAAGGAAAGTAGTGACTTATATTATTGAGTAAGATTTGTATATGTTCCGAAATAAGAGGTATTATTTTAACATTTGTCATAGTAGAAAACTGTTTAAACATGCTTACATTCCCTTCTTTTACTTCTCTTAACAATAAATTTAATTTATCTTGCAAACTCTTGACTTTGTCAGTTGAAGACAGAATATTTTCTTCTTTGCCTTGCATACTTGTATTTACCGTATCCAATATTTCAAATATATCTACCAAGTATGCTAATTTGCTGCACCAATCACGACTAGAAAGCAGGCAACAAAATTCTTCTCTATCTTCCGTATTAAAAAATAAATTCATTTCATTTCTCAATTGAAATACGCGAGTTAACACTTTTCCACGTGATAGCCATCTGGATTCTGTGTGCAGCAGTAGATTAACATATTTTGCCCCAACCTCTTCACACAAAGCCGCAAATAGGCGTGATTTAAGTGGTCTGCTTTTTATGAAGTTTACCATTTTTACTACTGCATCCAGGACAGATTTTAAGTCGCTGTTTAGGGTTTTTCCTGCAAGGACTTCACGGTGAAGGAAACAATGTGTTGTTATAATATTAATGTTACGTTCTTTAACTAGGGCAATAAACCCCTTTATCGAACCGACCATGCAGGGTGCACCATCTATACAAATTCCGGTACATGATTCCCACTTTAATTCATGCATTTCTAGATAGGAATTTACTGTATTAAATATATCTCGGCCTGTAGTTGTTTTCTGAAGTTCCTTACAACACAAAAATTCATTCACTATTTTTTCATTGTGAATAAATCGAATGAAAACAAGAAGCTGAGCTATATTGGATATATCTGTTGATTCATCGACTTGAATTGTAAACATATCGCTTTTTTTAATGGAAGTAATTACATTTTCTTCTATATCTCTTGACATATCTGTAATTCGTCTGCTGATTGTATTATCGGAAAGAGGAATTTTTTTAACTTCATTTTCTGCATCAGTACCGAACATTGTCCTTACTGTAGCTATACAGGACGGCAAAATTACTTTTTCTGCTTCAGTATGCGGTTTCATATTTTTCGCAATTATTTCGGCAACTAAATAACTAGTTTCCTGGGCTTTATCAAATAGTTTTACCATTTTGGTAAAAGTTGCGGATTGTTTTTCTTGGGAATTTAAACATCTTTCAAAATAAGATCTAGGTTTGTCCGAAAGATGTATGTGCTTCTTAAATAAATGTCTTTTTAATTTGCTGGGTGCCATTGCTTCGTTAGCCAACGTATCATCACAAACTACACATTTTGGCTTTGGAAAGTATTTATCCCCACACCATGTGAATCCAAAATTTAAATAGCTATCTAGATATAGGCGCACTTTCTTCTTAACATTTTGAACAGCGTGGTTTGAAGATTGTGAAGATGAAGCAGCAATTGAAGTTTTCTTATTCTCACTGTCATCTTGATTTAAACACTCACACTCATCTGTAGAATCTTTACGCTGTTTTTTCTTAATGAGAAATTTGTCCATTCCTAAAAATTAGTAAATAAATATTATTTTGGGCCCAAAAGTAATATAAGGTACCCGCCTTTGTTTGGTCGATGATCAATCAAATAAAAAAAATTTAATCAATTTTTAAATTTGTCTTTTATAAAAAGATGAAATTTCGATAAAAAATATTTAAATTTTTTTAATATATATCTGGCTTTTTAAAGTATCTACAAGGCACAAGTGCCCACGTCGTTCTTCTCTGCTAGTTGGCCTGGCACTGGGATCTGGGACTAGGAATGTGAAGGCCAAGCAATGTGGTTCGGGCGAACTCGTGACACGTCGTGCGTAGACGTAGCGTAGAACATTACCAAAGATTAGCTAATAAAAGATATGACACAGAAGAGATTTCCGATTGTTTTTCATTTAAATACACACGGCAAGAAAAGGAAAAAAGGAGAAGCAAAAATAATAAAAAAATCAAACTCTGTTTAAAACTTTTACCAATAAAGACAAAAACTGTGAAAGCGCAGGTTCCATGCAACGAAACATAATGGCAAATGATTCATTTTCGTAAATAAATGAGAAGGAGCGGAGTTTTCAGATTTTGCGCTCATAAAACGTTCCCGCGCTTTTGTGAAAACAGTTTTTTTCTGAAACATTCTCTCAATATCTCAATGTATTTTATAGCAATTCCAATGTTTGTTGGCGTAATCCTATGTTAATTCGAACAGCACGTGCTTTCTGTTTACATTATTTTCGTTCCGAAGAGATAAGTGGGGTGACTTATGATGAATTCTATTTGACAGGCATTTTACATCTCCTTCCAGTCCGTTGTTCAATGTGAAATTTATCTTTTGCTTAAAATATTGAGGTAGCGTGACCCGATGGATATTATTATGAATAGCTTGAAAGGATTTTGAAGGTATTCAAGAAGATTTTATCATTCAGGTAAACCTACGTTCTCTCAATTTTGGCTGTTAACTCGTTGTCTCAGTTGCACTATAATAATGCATAGTTAAGTTCTCTTCGCCCATTCATGCAAAAGACATAAGTATACGAAATTATTTGTTTCTTTCTTGAAAACACGAAAAATTTCCAATTTTGTTCTTCTCTGTCCTATCTTTTCATTAGTTTATCTTAGACATTACATTAACGAGCGATTAGTCATCGCTTCTTTGCTTACTAAGTATGTAGATCGTAGCAAAATAGAACTGAAATGAGTTCTCTTGAACTGCACTTAAGTAAATTTCCAAGAAAATTCTTAAACTTTGCGGCACCATTCTTAAACTTTGCGGCACCCCGGTTGAAAACTACTGCCTTATCAAGTCTACAGTTTTTTTTTTTTTTTTTTTTTTTTTTTTTTTTTTTTTTTTTTTTTTTTTTTTTGTAATCTTCCTCTGTTAAAGTGTCACCTGAAATAACCCTATTTAAAATCTCTGACACTCCTAATGAACTCTTACGTGTGTAAATTATTAGATTTCTCGCCCAATGTACTTTGACAATATTTAAGTACCTATGAACATAAAATTACATTTGCAGTATACAGCTATTATATCTATGTTCCTACAGAATTCCTTCTGGCTAACCTTTCGAGTTTTGAGGTACTCCTGTACCCCTTGTTGGTTCTCACAGACCCTATGTGTTCTTTGTTGCGAGTAGAATGTTCATTAATTGTAATTCAGGCGACAAGCCGGTGCGTATGTGCTGATGTTCCTTGTAGTGCTTATTTCGTCTATTTCCCTGACTAACCGCGGGATTAGAACCTTTCCTATTACAAACAATTCTACCAGGTATTAGCGAATCATAGCTAACTGCGGCTTTTTATACTCATAACTACTCTTATATACATATATATAATAATGTGAAATATATTTTTGTTTTAAATCAGAAAATTAACCAAACTTATCTATCAACGACGCTTGGTCTGGCCGCTGTCAGCTGGGGTTTTTCCTTGTGTCCTTTTTCTTTCTTTTTGTTTAACTTGGCTGTTTTCTCGTGGAATTCCCCTTTCATGAGGTGCTTACTTCTCGACGCTCAATTATTAGTCCTGAATCGTGGTCCTGGATATCTCACTTTTTGAAATGTCCGCCACCGTATTGATCTCGACGTTCTCAGAAAAATTCTTGCAATCCCCGCACAGAATTTTAATTTTCCGCTTTTGCTACTTTGTTTACGTTATACAGGGTCGATTTCTTTTATTTTTTCCTATTCTTGTCACTGTTTCTCTACTTATTTTTCTCATTTATTTTACTCAAACTATCACCTCCCGGTTTTCTTTCCTTCCTTCCTGACCTTTTCTAAATTTCCAGCATCAATTGGAAATTCCTAAAGTATTTTATTTATTTAATTTGACACTAATGAGATTTATGCGAAAATATTACCTTTCGGCCAAGTTGTCCTGGAGAATTTTCGATGATCCCTTTTTTGGACTTCTTCCACGCGCGTACTTTGTTCGAGAAGTAAGACAGATTGATTGTCTTCTTCTTCTTTGTCAGCATTGTCAACATGTCACTCTAGCTAGAGGAAGCGCATTTCTCTCGGTCGGGGTGCGTTCCAGTTTCTGCTATGGCTTACACGCTTGCTTCAGTAATTTGTGTAGCATATTGTTATATGCAATATGCTACGACCATAACAAAGTAGCATGTTTAGTCACTGCTGCCGTAATGTAAACAATCATCACATTATTTAGCAATAAGCGGGCACTTTACTGTGCGAAGTAAAGTGTTCCGCTATTGCTAGCTACTTTACTACCGGTACACCTGCCAGCCTGTTGTTTCCGTGTACCAGCAGACTGGGCCACAACACTATCATAGTACTTCTTGGCGGACAATTTACTTTATCAAGTTTTGCTTTGCTAGTTCGAATGTCTTTTGAAATTTAAACCGTAACACATTATGATATTTATCGGCATTGTATAGCGGTGCAGGCTTCCGCTGCAAGCTGCTGGGAACTTTTTAGACGAATCCGAATAAAGTTTCCATTGGTGTCAATTTTGTGCCCGAATGCACCGAGTTGTTGTAAGCATGAGCTGCCGTCCGCTGGAATTCGTCCCAATTCCGCGGGTATTGATCTACAAAACTTCTTAAATAGCTGGCTAACGTGGAATGCTTACAGAGGGCCTTCAGCACTTCTCCTGTAAAATTCGCTCCTTGATCAGTATTTAATTGTTTTGGTAGAGTATATCGGCTGAGAATTTTCTTGAACAGTACTCGTGCCACAGTATTCGCTTCCTGATCCGGGATCACTACGAAGTCAACGAACCTGGTGAGATCATCCACCATGGATAAGATGTATTTGTTGCCATTGTGACTCAACGGCAATGGTCCCACTAAATCGACATATACCTTCTCAAAGAGTTTGCTTTAGATTGCAGTGATTACTAACGGCATCTTTGTAGCTCGACTGTGTTTATTTTTCTGCCACTGCGAGCAGCGCCGAATATACTTCGCGATATCCCTTTTCATCCCTTTCCAATGATAGAAGCGCTTTACTCGTTTTAAGGTCTTATCTCTTCCGAGATGTCCTCCAAACCGAGAGTCATGGAAGTCCTTCAAGATCGGCCCAACTTCGTCTGGATCTGTGATATCCTGTGGGTGCATTGCCATTTTCTCTTCCTTTTTTATAGAGAATCCCGATATCATACTCTGACAATTTCTGATGAAATCGCACCATAACGTGACGTCGTATCTCTAACCTTGAAAACACCCCGAAGAGGTTGGTGGTCAGTAATTACTTTAAAGTGCCTGCCCAACATAACATTTATAGTTACTTACGGCCCACACTATGGCTAGTAGCTCACGTTCCGTTGTCGAGTAGTTCCTCTCGGATTGACTGGCGTAACTGATGGGCCTTCCTTCCTGCTCTAGAACTGCCTCTAGGGATTCACCACTGGCATCCGTCAGTAGCGTGAATTCCTTCGTGAAATCTGGATAAGCTAATAATGGAGGCGTAGTGAGAGCCTCTTTTATCAGGGTGAATGATTTATCACATTTGGATCCCTAATCAAACCTTACCCTTTTCCTTAATAAATTATTAATTGGACCCATGATTAGTGAAAAGTTAGGGCAGAAGTTCCGGTAGTAATTAGCTAGCCCCAGGAAAGACTGGACCTGTCGCACCGTCTTTGGCCTTGGAAATGCCTTTACTACTTGCACTAAACGTTGATCTGGTTTACTCCTTGCTCCGAGCATACATGACCCAGATACACCACTTCTTTTTTCAGAAACGGACATTTAGAAGGTTGTAGTTTCAAGTTATGATCCCTCCCGAAAACGTTGAAATACTTGCCTTAACTTATCGTTTTGTTCGTCTAAGTTTTTTGCAAATATCCCGACATCATCGAAATACAGAAACATTTTACTCCCTGTAACCCTGTTAATATGCCGTTTAGGAGCGATTGAAAAAATGGAGGCGCTGTCTTTAGCCCAAATGGCAATCTTTTATAATGAAAATGATTGAAATTGGTACTAAAAGCCGTTTTCTCTCTGTCTATTGGATCGATTAGTACTTGATGATATCTGTTAGCCAAATCTAACGTTGAAAAGTACCTAGAATGACCTAGTCGATCCAAAATATCCTCAATTCGCGAAGTGGGTATGAACAAGGGATACATACCTTGTTGAGTCCACGGAAGGCTACACACAACCTATACTTGCGGTTCCCAGCTTCATCAGTACCCTTTTTGGGTATCAGGAGTACTGGAAAATTAAATGGACTATCACTGTGCTCTATTATGTCATCCTCTAACAATTTTTGGAGTTCCTTTTTACATTCTTCTCTGTGAGCTTCTGGCATTCGGTACTGCTTTCTATGTATGGGTCCTGTGTTGGCCATTAGACGTAATTTAAAGGTTTTTGTTGGAGTATAAGTCAGTTTGTCTCCTGGCAAATGAAAAATGTCACTATATTTGTAACAGATTTGAGTCACGGATTCCCTCTCCTCTGGATTGAGATCTTCTCCCAACGACAGTGATTGTTTCATTAATTTTAGCCGCTGTTGGCTTTTATTACACTTGCTTCCACTATCCGCTAGTGGTAGTACTGAATACCGGTTCAGTCTTTCTAACTTTTGTCTGAAATTTTTTACCTCCACAGCCTCAGTCCTAGCATTTATGATTCCAACAAAGGCTTGTCCGTTCTTAGGCCTGATTAGTGTATTTCCGCAATATACTCCGGGACATATTTATTCGGCCATACATAGCATTTCAGTCGTCTCACTCTCAACTGGGATTCTCACCAGTTGCTCTGTTCTGGGTTTCAACCGTATTATTAGTCCATTCGTGCTCTCGGGTTCAAGAACAAGTGCGGAAGCTTTCATCCTGGGATTACTGAGCTGGACTTCCGTGCGAGGATGCCCTAGTCCGGTTTCCCGTTCAACAGCTACCTTAACCTGCTCTTCACCCCACATCCCTTTTGGCCATGTTATGAACTCATCCTTTATCAGGCGATGATCTCGTTGACCAGCCTCCGTATGAAGGGTTGCGGTCAAGATATTTTCCCGCCTGTGTTCATGTTTCAGCGCCTTTGCATCCCGGGTGGCCTTCACCTCATTTTCCTGCTGGGATTGTTGTTGGGCAATGTCTTCCGTCCTCTTTTCCACTCTTTCATTTCTCTCGTTTATCTGTGTTAGATACCAGTCTATGCTGGCTGAGGCTGCCATCGCTTTACCAAGAATGTCTTTTAGCCCTGTAATTCTTTCTCTAATACGATGTTTCACTGTTTCTGTTGAGATTTCTCGAGGATTTTCCTTACTAGATTGACTAACGCTTCTTTGACAAGCTTTGGCCAATGTCACTACGTTAATACTTTCTTTTCGTGTTACATTCGCAAAAAGAGGCTTCTCTTCTTTGTTCCTTTTTATATTCCGTATTGACAGTTTTTGGTTAATGCAGTCGATGATAGCTCTATCCTTAAGAAATTCAATACCCAGTATTCCGTCAGCTGGTATTGAGTCTGTGTCATAAATTACATTGAACTCGCACGTACGTAACTTGGATTGACAAACCCCTACGGACTTTCCTTGAGCCCCAAATAAACCCCCAATAGTAATAGTTCGTTGCGGCTGAATAAACGTGTTTTTTCTTATCTTATTAAATTTTATTAAATTTCATGTGGACCCGGTATCGACCAAAAGATTTAACTTACCTGTTAACCCTATATCTGCTTCAACTGTGATGCTACAATTATTCAGTAAGCTTAAGTCTACTGAAATATCATCCCCCTCGGCGATATGTCTCTGGAGTTTGTTAATGGAAGGCAGCTGTGGACGAATTCCCCAGCTGACGCTCCCCATTTGGTACGTTAAGGAGGCTGTGTCCTACATTCTTTCGCAATGTGACCCCGCTATCCACATTTGAAGCAATGAATGGTTCTCGGCGGGGTTTCCCTGGCGGCCGGCCCTTGGTATTTTATGGGTGATACTGGCCTAGCAGTGGAATAAATCGGTCTTTGCAGTCGCTGAACTCGATTGGGGCCGGCCTCACCTGCACCCCATGTGTTTTGCGTACCTAATGAGTTAGACTTCCACCCTGCCTGTACCACTTCAGGGTCTCTTACTTGGAGCCTTTGTGCATCTTTTTCATAGTAGGTAGCTTCCTCTTGTACTCCTTCTAGCGATTCGAATTTCCGTCCAGTGAGGTATACTTGAGTAGGTTTACTCCTAACGCCAGCTTTAAATGTTGCTACTGCATCTGCCTCTAGTTCTGCTATCAATCCTCTATCACCCCTTGGGTATTTTGCCGAGACCGCCGCTTTTATTTGGTCGAGCAATTCCTTCATCCGGTCTGTGACTCCCTGATATCCTCACCATGCCTCTGCCTGCATGCCAACATTTCCGTTCGCAATTCGCTAAACGCTTTTTTTGGTATGTTGGCCGATTTGATTACCTGCTGTAAAGCATCAAAATCTTTTGGTTCCTGTGAGTCTACCAAGTAGTACGCATCGTCCGTTATGCGATACTTTATGCACCTGATAAAAATCTTCTGCTCCTCCTGTGTCAGTCTATCGTGTAGATCCTTACCGCAGCTCAGAAAGCGATACACTTCCTTCGCCAGTTTGGACGACCTTTCGCCAGATAGTATGGGTACATACTTAGATACTAGATCCATTACTTTTTCATGCAGGTCTGCCATGTTGTCTTGCCCTGTGATATTTCTTTCCTCTGGCCTTATCTGGTTCTGCTCTGTTTGCAAGCTGAACCTGGTCTAGGGGTTGATTCGGCTTACATTACATATATATATAAAAATAATTAGGACGTAAATGGTGTATGTCAAGTGGACATCTAGGCTGAAAATTGAATTTTACTGAGTAGTCGACAACTGTTTACGATTCGAATTATATATTTGTGTAAGGTTCTCGGATCTTGCTTTACATTGACACTGTAAGATTTAAGCGACGCACATTGATGCAATTTCCCCGAATGTTTCTATCCGATTTTTCACAAATGTGGTCCCGTCTTGCCCAAACCAAGTATTTAGCTGGCTGGTGAACGCTGCTGGATCTTGCATCCAGTTAGATTTGGATGATAATCTGGTTGTTTGCGCAGGGTTCTTGCTGATTACTTTTTTAATAAAAACTTTGCTCGTATTCTTATAGATCTTTTTTTTTACACGCTGCGCACGTCAATTTGTGTCTCCTGCTCGTGATCAGACGGGGGAAACGAAATCAGCTGTTCGGTGTCATCCATTGAACTTGAAAAGATTATTTATACGGGGTTTAAGGAACGACTACAGGGACGGCGTAATGAATTAGTGCTGGGTCTATTTCATTATTAGTTCTGTCTTTTATTATTTTGACAGTTATTATTATTTATTAATAAAGTTTTGTTTCATTATTAGTTCTGTCTTTTATTATTTTGACAGTTATTATTATTTATTAATAAAGTTTTATTTCATTATTAGTTCTGTTTTTATTATTTCAACAATTATTTTTACTTATCAATAAGGGTTTATTTCATTATTAGTTCTATTTTTATTTATATTTTCATAGGTGTACATGAAAATTAAATTCTGGACAAGCAAAAATCATATGCTGCGCCAAATTGTTAAGTATGAATCTATCCTACTTAAACTTGTTGTGGTTTCTTTGCGAAGAAACCGTTTTGACTTAATTTGTTGATTTTATTTTTGCCTTTCCCGGCAGCGACTGTCGTTGCGTGGAGTAGCTTGTTAAAGCACAACTCCTGATATTATTGTGGAGTAGCTTGTTTAAAGCACAACTCCTGATATTATTTTAGAGTAGCTTGTTTTAAGCACAACTCCTGATATTATTTTGGAGTAGCTTGTTTTAAGCACAACTCCTGATATTATTTTGGAGTAGCTTGTTTTAAGCACAACTCCTAAGTGAAACGAACCGTTTACTGTATTCTAACTCGACTCAAATCGACTGACATTTATTCTTCAAATTCTTTGCTTATTTATACAGAAGAATCTTATTAATACGGAAATAAATGAAATACTTCCGACCCAACACTTTGTATATAACAGTACAAAGTGTTAGGTCATTTGCACTTCATTTATTTCTGTTTACAAATAAATTGCGGCACTCGTCGCTTCCGTACATACATACAGATAGTTTTCTGACTATAATCGTGCTGAGCGTTTCGTCAGTACATTTTCGCATTTGTTGTTACATACGTACATACATAAATCTTGACAAACGCTAACCGCTTGTTGCTTGTTCATCGTGATATTCATGATTTACATACATACCTACATACATATTACTTTCTTCATATGCAACTCGTGAACCATCATTTGGTCACCTGGGTTCTACCGCTGGCGCAAGGTTATCGTATTACAACGTGCGAATTCTTGCGCGCAGGGTATTGCGTCACTCAATTCTACCTTAGTTATTTCCTCTACTTGTTAAGTAATTGGGGAAGGTCAGTAACGAGTGGAATTATAATTTAATGAAAATGACGTAGGCATGTATGTTCATTGAAAAATGATGAAAATATGTATGCTTGCGGTTGCTAGCATTTCTTTGATAATTGTTATAGGTATGTACATATGTTACAATGCTTTCTTAAAATTGTGGGTGGAGGTATGTATGTAACAACCTTACGTTTTCGGGTCTTTACTTAGCAGAATCAAGAATTGCTGGAATTTCACAGGGCTCTTCCTGGACCGGTGCCTTGGGACGTTTTTCGACGGAATTTGCGCTTAATATTCTAGCTTTCTCCTAGGAACGTTACATGTTCTTACTTTTCCACTCGGCGCTACTTCCTGCTTCTTTCTTCTGATTAGCTCCCTTTCTAAATTTTCTTCTGGCTCTTTCTGCTGTTCCCAAAATAACAATTTCCTCGGCTTGAACGCTTTACTCGTACTCACCTTATTACCCTCTTGTAGTTTCCTCAGCCTCCCTTAACTGTGCCTTTA
The DNA here is from genome assembly GCA_963930735.1 of Dioctria linearis. Lineage (NCBI taxonomy): Eukaryota > Metazoa > Arthropoda > Insecta > Diptera > Asilidae > Dioctria > Dioctria linearis. The sequence goes on along the minus strand of OZ005743.1, from coordinate 52,917,531 downwards.
GTGAATATTTTCTTTATCAGTCCTTTTTCCTCTTTTTGGATTTCTACCAATGCTTGCTGCTGTTACCAATAGGTCTAAAGCTTCACCTTTTGTACTGTTTTTAGCACTCACATTCAGTTTCTTTAACAATTCCTTCTCTTCCTCTCTTGTCCACCGTTTCTGTAACTCTGCCGTTATATTTTCCCCAATATATTCCCAGTCTTGCTCGTAATTCCGCAATATTGCTTGGCATTCCTTCAGCTCCTGTGCTTTTATCTCTTAACTCCCTGGGTCTGAAAGCGTGACAATTCCTCCTTAGTTAAGATATTGCTTCTTCCTGTTGACATTTAGGACTGAGACTGTTATACCTCACGCACATATTTCCACCATAAACACTACACTTGTCACTTATCACTTAGCACTCTTAACACCGACATTAACAGGTACGCGAAATATACTTTTTACCGCATCTCATACCTATCAGCGCTTTCATATCTTCCTGAAGTACCTAAAACGAGGAATATTAGACACAACTGTACGTACATATGCTCCAACATAAATCTGACAAAGACTTTTAATCCACAAAGATTCTTCACGAGTACTCGAATACTTATTAAATGTATTCCCAATTTAAGTAAAAGCGCATAAAATTTTAAAACATTTTACGTTACGTGTTTTGAGATTGTAGCTAACTGCATTTTGGCACGATGGCCGTACTTTACCGACAACTTAAAAAGAATTAAATTCTTTAGATCCACTTAGTGGAATCACTGATACAGCCACCGCATTAAAACTGGCACGAAACAGAAACACTTATTATTACCATAGAATACACAAAAATAACCTCTAAATGATTGAAAAGATTTTGAACCACTTGCCTTAATGTTGTAGAAAATTAATAATGATATATACTCTGTCCAAGATGTCGGGGATTGTAGCAACATGTGTAACTGTAATTTTTTAGCTGAAATATGGTAAGACTAGCTAGCAGCATTCTCTTACAACACTACTTAGCACTTTATCTAAATTTATTACCATACAAAAAATCAGAGATCCCATTTGACAAAAATTGCAAAGATTATATACTCGCACTTAACCAATATCGCCAAAAGGCCAGTGAATTTTTAAAATTCCAAGAATATTTTCATATAACTCATCACAACTACAGGCATACCTAAAATTTTCACACCGTGGGATCCCTGTCAACACTACTTAACTCTCACTTTCAGCAAAAATTTAAAATTTATCGGAAAATCACCATAACTCACTTTCTTGACCAAATAATTACATAAACACATATATTCCCCTACCTTTCGTTATCTAATCTATATGTAGGTAGGTATATTCTGAGTTTTCCGGTGTAATGCCTTATATTTATTTTTCCTTTAATGAATTGTGTGTTTTGATAAAAGGAAGGAGAAAAAATAATTACATAATACCACAATAAAACCTATTGCCGTGTTTGAGCAAAGAGAAATATCACTATTAAAACAAAACAGTAAAATAATATTCAATCCTCAGCGTGCACTTTGTGTACCTACATCTATAGATTTAGCGAATTAAGTTTGGTTTATTTTTCATAAGAAACATTCAATAATTAATTTCTGTGGTATTTCATTTAATGCTTAGATATTATTATTCAATTTGAATTTCTATTTTAACTCTTTCCCTGTAATGTTGCTTGTACGTGAATAACTTGTTGAAGTAGCTAAACAGCTTTGCTCCTGGTGTGTGTGTTGGATAGCTAAACAGCTTTGATCCTAATGTATGTGTTTTGGAGTAGCTAAATTAGCTGTGCTCCCAGTGTGTGTATTTGGAGTAGCTATATTAGCTTTGCTCCCAATGTGTGTATGAGTAAACTTTTTAAATTAATGCGCTGAAATGTACTAAAATTGTCCAAAAATTTATTTATTATAAAAAAAAAAATGTTTAAGGAAAAACACAAAAATACCCGTTATGTATATAAAAAAAAATTCTACCCTGTTACTATCACACAATAGAAAAACCAACCATAGCAAGAAATTCTCACATTTATTACCTTGGTTTCGCCAATTATACGCAGTATAATGTCTTCTAATCTTTACTCTTCACTTTAAGCCTAAACGGACAAAAGAAATCCAATAAAGCTAAATTTGTCAATAACGAAGATGAGAAAAAACAAACTAACAAAAATTTATCTCATTTTACTCTCCCAAGAAAAACTAAAACGACAAATAAACGACATAAATAAACTCACATTAATTTCACTCACTTTTACCTCTTTCCCGGCTGCGCCAATTTGTCGTGTCGCTAAATAAAAACTCGCGTATTCATATATAAAACTTTATTTAATGAAACTAATCAGAATACGATTTGAAACTACTTCTAGCTCACAACTCATAATCGCCAAAAACACAACTGAGCAACCTGATCCACTCGCAAAGTCGGGTCACCTGTTAGAATCTTTACAGGCGGAAGCGACTCTGACCTAGTGACCAGTGCAATACCCTGCAATTAATCGCAAAGCATTACATCAGTCACTGCCGTCAGCTGGAGACCCCAATACTGTTAGTAAACAAACAGTAAGCCCAGCTGAGCATTTCACTATGCGAAGTGAATTACTTAACCATGGCTTAATTACAACAGCAGTGGATGCGACAGTTTTTTAATAAACAGTTCGCAATCGCCAAGCATTTAACTGTGCGAAGTAAAAATGCTTAGATACTGCAAATTGCTTAATTAGACGTACACCTGCTGCTAGCTAAAGTCATGATGTCACAACCGCACCTAATTGAATATTGGGCCACGACAATACCTCCGTGAGAAGCTAGTGGCGGATCATGCGCTCTTGAAACAACGTCGGAGACAATCCCTCGTGGAATCCAAAGCTTCCAAGCTTCTTCCTCCTGAATCGGATCGCCTGTTCTCGGAAGAGTCCGAATATAAACGAAGGCATCTGTTAAGAACTATTTTGTTCTTCTCGCTTATTTAAGTCAAGGTGTTACACCTTGGCCTTTGATGGGGATGCAGCGGCTCTTAAACCACTACACCAAATTAGCTGAAAACAAGTTGATTAGTAGGTAAATAAAATCACTGATTATTTCGATGCGATGGTTGAAAATTAACTATATTTCTAATTTATTGAGTCCGTACATTTATATTAATTTATTGCTTATTCTAACAATATCATTTATTGAGTTCGATGAAACAATGAACCCATACAACGATTACATTGCAAAATAGGAATTTAGAAATATGAGAGAAAACATATTGCAATGACAAAATGCGCAAAAATGCAAACATTCACATTTACTCGATGAATGAACTGGGAAACTTGAAGCTTCCCTGAGTGCACTCACCTCGTAATGTATGTAAAGATGTAGCATTGAGAAATTAATGACTAAAAATTATCTGATTTACTTATTCTATGCCAGAAAAATTATATTTTACATCCTCCCCACGTTTGAACTGTGGTTCAAATATGGTTGATCTGGTTAATATGCTGCCTTGGCTGAGGTATAGGCCGTGGATTCTTCATGCAGCACTTGCAGGCTTCAGCTCTACATTTCCAGGCCAGATATATGGCGATGAGTAGGACTGCGAAAAGTGCTATGTACCTGATTGATAATTGATGTATGGTGCTCTCCTGGATCCGTTTGGGTAGACTATCGAGGTTTGGAGATGTGACACGCTCGTGTAACTCCAATAGTTCCTTCAGTTGAGGTTGATATTTCCTATCGTACTCGGCGTGTGTTAGTGACTTCGTTGTTTTTAGGTGCTCCACTGACAATCCCAGGATAGTATATGATGATTTCACATTGGTTGTAGATTGATGATGCCCATGAATTGTGATCAATTTTTCTTTTATGGTGCACTGGGGCTGAATTTTTAATAGTCCTGTTCCCTGCAGTATCTTAGAGAACATCTGGTTGTCACACACGATATTTATTGGCGTATTATTACTTGTAGCGAACATCCATTGATTGGCGTCAGACAATTTTAACCAAATGCGCTGCTCCAGTGTCTGGGTCAACTTGCAGTGTTCGGACCTTGGATTATTGTGTAAAAAATTCATTTCACATGTACACAAGATCGCACCTTGATGGTAAATCGGATGTAGTTGATTGCAAAGATGTACCTTCCCTTCTATCGTGGTACATGTGGTCAGATCTAACTCTGTGATCGGATAAAAACGATCACGGTGTTGCGAAGTCATCAAAAATGGAGAGTGAGTCTGTACAGTGACGAATGAATTGTTGATCCAGACAGGGATGGGATAGACCTTCAATAAATTAAATGTTTCCCAATTGACTAGGGGAATTTTAATTTGGAAGATGATATGGTCTTGAGTGATTCCACCCTTTATATTCATCAGTTTGTACAGCTCCAAAATATTGTCTTGATGAATCGGTCGTTTAAGGGTCGATAATAGATTATTTCTTATCACTGAGGCAGCTTGTCGCAGCTGGCTGGGTGTTACCAACAGTGGATTTATTTTTCCGTGAGTTGTGTCAGTGATGACATCAGTTATTAGACCTTAAATATGCTGCAAGTTGGTGGTGACTAGGCTCATCTGCAGTGCTAACGACATAAATTGTTGTCGTACTCGTACAGTATCACCTTGCTTATTGAGACGATTCGTTATCTGAAGAATGTAGTTGTCCAAGGAATCGAATTTTTGTTTGATGAATCAACGACTGAAGTCTGATTTCTTAGTAAAGTCAGTAGGTGGTCTTCATTTTCATTGATTGATTGGATTGTTTTAGACATCTCTTCCGCATATTGTTGATCAAGCACTCCGAAAAGAACATTGGCTACGTTCCCTAGTATATTGAGTGCTCTACGTTCCCTACTATATTGAGTGCTCTACGTTCCCTACTGTATTGAGTGCTCCTCGCTTCTGGCGATTAGGACTTGAATAGGGTGAAAGCAATTCGTTTCCAATTTTTATCTCATTTTGAAGATGCTCAAATTGAGAGATTATTTGTCGACATGCGCTCTTGGGAGTCAATTGGTCACAAAGTATTTGAAGTGCCTTAGTTCCACTTTCCAAAATGTTTAATTCCATCCAATATGGTTGTAAGTTGTAATGAACAATTATTTTCCAGTCTGATGTTATTAAGTTTGTCGCTCCAAGGTCCTCGAAGTGTATGCCTAATTGAGGCTGGAACTGCGTGATTTCGATGAGTTCGCCTTTAGCACACGACGGGACCATGAAAACAGTTAGTAATAACGTAAGTAGCGATGTTCCCAGAGAAGTTTTTGTTCGTTTTGTTGCTATTGTAGGTGATGGTTTAGAACTGACTTGATCTTCGTTTTGCCGTTTGTTCGAACTTGGTCTAAGGGTTTCGTCGTCATATGCTGTGCAATCCTCTTCAGATGCTCTTTCTTTGTCTGGGCCTTCCTCCATAGGTAATGGAGCCAATTTATGTATTGGTCTGCGAAGGACTCCTTTTGACGTTCTTACATCTGCCACCCGAACATAACCATCCTTTCCTTTATGAACCTCTACAATTCTGCCTAAGGGCCACTGCTGCACTGGTGTATTATATTCTTTCAAAATGACAAGCATTCCTGGCTTGGCATTGGGTGATTGTTGTTTCCACTTAAATCGATACTGTAGCTCATTTAGGTATTCCGATGACCACCGTTTCCAAAATTGCTGTTTTATATCATAAACTAACTCCCATCTTCTAAGCAATTTAGTCTTTATAGGTTTTGCTTGTGAATCAATTGGTGCTGTCAGCGGTCCACCTATCAGTAAGTGCCCAGGTGTTAGAGCAGTAAGATCATTGGGATCTGAAGATAGTGGCGTTAGAGGGCGAGAATTTAGAATTGTCTATACATCAACCAGGGCGGTTTCAAGTTCTTCATATGTTAATGAAACTGAAGATATTGTGCCAACCAAAAGATGTTTGGCTGATTTTACGGCGGCCTCCCACAGCCCGCCAAAGTGTGGAGAGCGTGGAGGAATTAAATGGAAGTCGATTCCTTTCTGACTGTACATGGTCGTGATTTTTTGTTGTCCTTGATCGGAATGGATTGCTTCAGAGAGTTTTGCTAACTGGTTTCTTGCTCCCACAAAGTTGGTGGCGTTATCACAGTATAAGACAATGTCCTCGTCTACCTATAAAAGTTTGAAATCCGATGAATGCCTCCGTAGTAAGGTCACTTACAACCTCGAGGTGAACAGCCTTGGTTGCGAAGCAGCAGAATATTGCCACATACGCCTTTTGCGGTCGTTTCCCTCGAATTTTATAGTGAATCCAGATGGGTCCACAAAAATCAAGTCCACTGTTGATAAAAGGCCGTGCTGGTTGAACCCTGGCTGCTGGCAAATTTCCCATCATTTGTGTCATCATTTTGGGCTTGTTTTTGTTACATTGAATGCAATGTTAAACTATTGAACGCGCAATTCCCTTTCCTTTTAAAGGCCAAAAACGTTGACGAATTGCTGATAGAAGCCCTTGCGGTCCTATGTCATAGTTCCTTTTGTGACTCTCTGACATAATAAGTTTGGTTAGCTCATGTGAGTGCGGTAGCAGCATTGGATGTTTCGAGTCATTTGTAAGTCCAGAGTCTTGAAGTCGACCTCCAACTCGTACAATCCCTCTTTCGTCCAAAACTGGTGCCAGCGTAGCTAGTGGACTTTGCTTGGATACCTTTTTATACCGTAGGAGATGACGTATGTCTTCTTGAAATTCTTCTTGTTGCATTAGCTTGATTATGTTGAACAAGGCTTCATCTAACTCTGAAGCAGTCAGCATTGTCGAAATTATCGCATGTTTTTGTCTGCATCTTGAAACAAATCTTAGCACATACCCAGTTACTCGCTTAAGTCTTTCAAAGGAATTTATATGATCAATATCGTTGATGAAATGCGTACTCTTGTCTTCAATTTTGGTTGCAGTTACAGCAAGTGCTGCTCGTTTTCTTTCCAAATCGCAATCGGATATCTTTGTGTAAGGTGGAGGCCATATATCTTCGCTCCCATGTAGAAAAAGTGGTCCGTAAAACTAAAGATTACAGGACTTTAATTTTTCGGGTGATAGACCTCTTGAGAGAACATCTGCTGGATTTTCTTCCGATTTGACATGTCTCCATTGTTGAGGAAGGGATAATGTTTGAATGGAAGCTATTCTATTACCTACAAAGGTCTGGTAGGAGGTAGATGTAGAATTGATCCAATCTAATACGATCTTTGAGTCACACCAAAGAAAGCTTGCTACTTGTTCTAGCTTGGAAGATGTTTTTACTCGTTGGAGAAGCTCCGCTCCTAGTTTGGCGGCGCATAACTCAAGTTTGGGTACTGTTAGTTTTTTCTTGGGAGCAACCCTTGACTTTGCGCAAAGGAGACACACAATCACTCTTCCTTCATTATTTATTGATCTAATGTATATAACATTTCCAAAGGCCTTCTCTGACGCATCTGAAAATGCGTGGATTTGAATTACTCGTGGAGTGTTTCCTGCAAACATATGTCTTGGAATACGAATTTCATTTAATGCTGATAGATTTGTTCGGAAATTCATCCATTTCGTGTATAGTTCTTCTGTGAGTGAAGCATCCCAATGAAGCTTGAGCTCCCATAGTTTTTGCAAGAAAATTTTTGCCCTGATAACAACTGGAGCCATAATTCCCAGAGGATCGAAAATTCGAGCAATTTCTGATGCCACTGTTCTTTTTGTTGATTTCAATCCTTCATTTACTGTAAGTTTTGTTTGAAATTGATCGGTTTTTGGTAACCATATTAAGCCCAATGTCTTTATACAAGAAGTTTTTTCATCTGAAAAATCTAGTTTCACTTCTTGATCTGCTGGTATGCCATGCAATAGTTGAGAGTGGTTGGCACACCACTTGCGTAGTTTAAATCCAGCTTCCTTCAAAATTCCGGTTAACTGCGTTTGCATGTCTCCAGCCATGGCAAGACTATCTGCTCCTGTCATCACGTCATCTACATAGAAATACCGCAGGAGTACCTGGGCTCCAACAGGGTACTTAGTAAGCTCTCTCTGGGCTAAGACATTTGGATGCTAGGTATGGCGCAGATGATGTTCCATATGTAACAGTGCGTAGTTGGTAGCACTTTAATTCCTGATGTGGATCACTTCGCCACCATCTAAGATGATATTTTCTGTCCTCTTCCTGGAGAACAACTTGCCTGTACATTTTCTCTATATCTGCCGTGAACACAAAACGAGGCAGACGGAAACGCAGCAGTATTGAGAACAGGACATCTTGGATTGTCGGGCCCTTGTGGAGAATGTCGTTCAGTGATATGTTTGTGGAGGTCTTCGCTGAGGCGTCGAAAACTACCCTTAATTTTGTTGTGCTGCTATCAGTCTTCAACACACAATGATGAGGAAGGAAGTAATTAGGCGTTGGTACAGAGTTCACATTAACTTCTTCCATGTGACCCAAATCTATAAATTCGTTCATAAATGTTGTGTACTGATGTCGCAGGTCACTGTTTTTGTTGAGTTTTCGTTCTAAGGTGTAGAACCTTCGCAAGGCAATCTCTTTCGACTCGCCTAAAGTTTTCAGATCTTCTAAAAATGGAAGCCCAACAACTAATCGTCCTTTTGAATTTGTTTTTACTGTTTGATTGAAAAGCTCTTCACATTGTCTTTCTGCCAATGTTGTAGTGGTGGCTTGAGATTCATCTACATTTCAATTTGCCAAAATTTTTCTAATAAGCAGTCTATATCCATATCATCAGTACACACACCGCACGTTGCTTTGGACTCTGCGGTCTGATTTAGCCTTCCAGTCACAACCCATCCGAGTATAGTGTTTTGAAGAGCGGGTAGATCTTCTCCTAGCTTAATCTGCCCGATGGATAGTAACTGCATGAAAAATTCAGCTCATAATAGAAGATCAATTTGATCAAGTTTGTAGAAGGCGGGATCAGCCAGTTGTATATTTTTTGGTATGGACCAGTTTGATATATTTAGTGGTTGGCTCGGATGTGGAGAAATGATGTTGTTTAAAACAAATGCTTCTACCCTTGTTGAAAAGCCATTTATTCTTGAATTAAGCTGAATGTTAACTCTTTTTAAGCTTTCTGGCTTGCTTGACCAATGCCTTGAATATGCATGGATGCGTGCGATGGAGTAATGCCGAGCTTCCTGACTGCTCGTTCGCTTATTAGGTTAAGTTGGGACCCGGAGTCGAGAATGGCTCTACACTCTATTTCCTGTCCCTGGTTGCTTCTGAGTATAACAAGTGCTGTGCTGAGAAGTATATAATTTCCTTGATTGGATTTCATAGATGTGGCCAATGTCAATGGGTGTTGCTCAGAATTCGTGCTGGCAGCTGAGATCAAGCTGGACTCCCCTTCTTTCGATGAGGCGGATATTGCCCTTGATGACGTATCCACTTTTCTTGCTGATGGCTCACTATGCACTAGAGTATTGTGTTTGCGATTGCACTTTGTGCATCCTCTTACAGAACATGTTGATGCGCTATGTACTCTTCTTAAGTAGTTAAAGCACAAACTGTACCTTTGTAGTATAGTCCGCCGATCACTTGGTGCCATCTTCAAAAATTTTTGGCATCTGAACAGTGGATGATTCTCATGGCAAGTTACACACTTCAGGTTGGATTCGACGACTGAAGCCAATGATGATGATCTAGACATTTCTTGACTCTTGCCAATTCCTTCGGATCTTTTGACTTTGTTTCCCAGAGCTTCTAAGGACTGGAAGCGTGTTTCAAGGAATGCAAGAAAATGTTTCAATGTCTGCAGACACTTCGGGTTCGATATAAGATGTGTAGCAATAATGAGTCCCAGCTAGCAATGGGGCATCTGTAGCATGAGATGGTTGATTTAACAATTTGTTAATGAGTGCAGCAACAAGCAACCTTGGGTTTTCATATCTCTCTTGAAGAAGCTTCCAAGCACTATTGTAGTTTTCTTCAGATAAACTGAGATGTCTGACTAGTTTTTCTGCTTCTCCAATAAGGTTCGGCTTCAGATACCACATCTTCTGACAGTTGTTTAAGGCTTGGTTATTGACCATTTGGGAGAATAGGTCATAGAACTACCGCCATTTTGCATAATCTCCGTCAAACTTTGGGAGCGTAATTTTTGGTAAACTTAGCATCGTGTTGGATGAGGCTTGGTCTGTGATTGGTGCCTGTGGCTGTTCATCTAGTTTGGATGAAATAAGAATAAGGTAGTATTGCACCCTTTCTTCTGTCTTAATGTATTCAGTAGCATCGTATCCCATCTCAGTTGGATCTTCGATTAATTCATACATCCGTTGGTTGTATTCTTCTAGCTGGGTCCAGTATTTGTTTATGGACTGCCCTTTCAATTCGTAGAAACATCGGGGATACTCAGCTTGATCTAGATTCTCCAGGCTATTGATAAGACGACGTAATGTTTCTATTATTGCCTTCTGCTGGCGGATCAATCTCACAACTTCTAATGAATCATCAGCTTTAAATTCAGGTGTTATATCGTCTTCTGTGTTGATTGTATCTGTAGATGCGACTACCTTTGCATTCTGTGGCTTATTTGAGTCAGTATTAGTTTTGTTGGCACCATGCTCTAATGGAAAATTCCCTTGCTGGGCACGCTCTTCTTTTGCGAATCATCTCTGTAAAATAAGCCTGATACGTTTCAAACGTTTCGCGTGTCGTCTCATAACAGTTGGATGTAAAATAGACGTGACTGATCGGAGGTTCAGGTAGGAGTCGAATTTCATTGTCCACAGCTTCAAATAAATCCCAGGCTGCTATTAAGCGTCGTAAACGCTCCGTGTAGTAAGCTGACGTAGTTTTTCTATCGATGGAGTCTTTCTTATAATTGTCAATGACCCTTAAAATCTCCTCCTTATAACCATTTTACTCAATAGCTAACTGATCCATGTCTCTGTGCTTATTTGCCATCTCTTCAATGGTTGATTGATGGACAAGATGACTCGCTCGATTTGCTTAGTTCTCTGTAGTAATCGTCTTTGGCTGGTAAGTGATTCAAGTGATGCACCTGAATCACGTCGCTGATTTAAGTCAAGGTGTTACACCTTGGCCTTTGATGGGGATGCACCGGCTCTTAAACCACTACACCAAATTAGCTGAAAACAAGTTGATTAGTAGGTAAATAAAATCACTGATTATTTCGATGCGATGGTTGAAAATTAACTATATTTCTAATTTATTGAGTCCGTACATTTATATTAATTTATTGCTTATTCTAACAATATCATTTATTGAGTTCGATGAAACAATGAACCCATACAACGATTACATTGCAAAATAGGAATTTAGAAATATGACAGAAAACATATTGCAATTGCAATGACAAAATGCGCAAAAATGCAAACATGCACATTTACTCGATGAATGAACTGTGAAACTTGATGCTTCCCTGAGTGCACTCACCTCGTAATGTATGTAAAGATGTAGCATTGAGAAATTAATGACTAAAAATTATCTGATTTACTTATTCTATGCCAGAAAAATTATATTTTACAGCATCCCTGACGCAAAGATCTGGTAGTTTGCCAGAAGCTGATTTAACCTTATGCCTCAACTCCCCATATTCCAACGAGTTGAAATATGGAGAACTAAGGTCAACTTCCGGGCCAGGATCTTCAGGTGTTGTTAAGCTGTCACAATGAATCCGTGACAGCGCATCAGGAACGACATTCAGGCTTCCTTTTCGGTGCTGAACGTTGAAGTCGAAACCTTGAAGCTTCAAACTCCATCGAGCAAGTCTACCGCTGAGGTCCTTTTGAGACATCAGCCATTTCAAGCTCGCATGATCAGTCACTATCTTAGATGGCATAAGTTCTATGAAGGGCCGGAACTTTTGTACACTTAAGCATGCTGCTAAGCATTCCTGCTCTGTGACTGTATAATTTCTTTGTGCTGAGTTCAACTTTTTCGAGACATAGGCTATTGGCTTCTCGTGGCCATCGTCATCTAGTTGCATCAGCACTCCACCAATACGTTGTTGGCTCGCATCACATTGTATAAAAAACGGTTTGGTGAAATCTGGGCTCACGATTCCAGAGACGTTTGGGCTTCGGGTGTCCATTGGAACTGACTAGGATTCTTCAGAGTGTCTGTGATGGAGGCAGTTAAATCAGCATAGTTCGGAACGAACCGTCGATACCATCCCGCCATACCTATTAGGCGTCGGGCTTGCCGAACAGTTTTAAATGACGGATAGTCAACTATGGCTGAAATCTTGTCGGGGTCAGTTCGTATTCCTCCTTTTCCGCCAATGAAACCTAAGTATTTAGTTTCTGTTAAATCAAGCATTGATCTAACGTTAGTAATTTACAATTTCTCGAAAAACTATAAATTACGCTATAATTGCACATCGACAAATTCTTCAGTCAAGAAACAGCGACAATAATTTCCGTTCTCACAGAATGTGCATACCTACTCAGATTACGTCTTCAGACGACATATTACACCGCTTAAATGGCGCAAGAATGCAAACATTCTATGAGAGCTGAAATTATCGTACATAAGAAAACTTTTGGTGTAAAATATAAATTTCACAACGCGTAAGCAATTTTTGTTACTGTGAATTTAGTAAGTAAGTTGCAGCACATTTTTATATAAATTATTTTGAGTTTTTGAATAAAAAGTTCAGTCTTTGAATTTCATTAGTGGAAGCAAGTCTTTTAATTATTCTCATATTATCATCGACAATAATTAGTTTGTTGGTTAAGTACCTACAGACAAGATCGTGATACAGGTTAAGTACCTTGATCACAGAATTTAGAGAGCTCCAAGGACTCTGACTCTCCTCTATCACATCCAGCGATAGCATTCGTCTTAATTCAGCGTCCATTAAATTCTGTACTGCCGGTGATATCGGATAAAAGCGTTGCTTTATCGGAGTTGCGTCATTCGTTTCGATCCTGTGAGTGACCAAAAATGTTTTTCCTAAGCCTAAAGAGGCGAAAGAAAGAAAAAGCTGTTTAGTAGCTTCTAGACGTTGTTGATCTAAAGCAGGAAGAACATGACAGTGGGTAGCTATTAGGCTTGGTGTCACTTCTGCAACTATACCCAGGAGATCTGGAGCCAACCCAAATAGACGCCAGAAGCAATGCTGCCAGATAAAAAAATTTAAAATCTGGAAATTTTCGAATAAAAAGTCTAGAAAATTCCGGGAAAACACAAATTTATAAAGAAAACCATTTATTTATAAATATAATAAGTAAACGTATAATATATTCCTATTATATATATACCATATAAACGAAAAACATAACACAGCAAAAACATAACGTAAATTAATCAGTTCATAATAATATCCGTTTAACAAAAAAGAAAAAAATACAGTCTATTGTTCGCAATCGTTGTTATCTTTGTACATATTATGCGAATTAAACTTTTTGCTTAAATTCTCTTCAATTTTTAAATTGAAGCAATTGATATTTTTAAATCTCATATAATCTTTTGTACGTAATATTGAGCTTAAAGTATCTGCTTGTAAGTGATTTCTAATTTTGGTCTTGTTGAGATTTATTTGGGAAAACGTTCTTTCCACACAAGCTGAGGAATTCGGTAAACTTAATAATTCGAAAATGAATAGTCTGAGAAGAGGAAAAGCTAATTCGCCATCTTCTCTTTTCGTTCTTAAGATTGTCGCCCAAAATGTTTCACCATTTTGAGCATCGACAGAGCCTAAATCCATATTTCTAGTTTCGCGCCACTCAGAATCAATGTTTTGCAACTTTGAACTATCTACCAAATTGGGAAATAAATTACAAAGTTGAGCAATGGAGCCTGCCGAATTTGAAGCGACATTTACCGGATCAATCCAGGCCAATTGTTGTAAAATTTCATTTTTGAAATCGAAGCGTTTAAATATTTGCTTTGTAATCTCTTGATAAAAGTCTAAACAGTTTGATTTAAATGATTCTATTTGTTCTATCGTTAAATTTGAACTAGGACAATTGAGGTATATATTTACATCCGCTCCCAAATAAATTTCACTTAAGGGTAAATAATAAGCTCTATTTTCAAAATCCACATTTTCAAGACTATTTCCGTCTACATATTGTCTTTCAATGTAATTATCTAAAATAGTTTTGACAAGTCGTTTTGTTTCAGAATGCAATTTATAAATTTTCGGGCTTTCGCTTTGAAACAGTTTATTTAAGTTGTTTATTATTGGCACTAAATAACTTAAAAATTGCAAATTGAGTTTATTTAGGATATTTTCTAAACCTTTAATTATATCCCGAGCTTTATATATTTCATCAATGTTTGCAGCGAAGGCAAAATATATTTTTAAACATTCATATCTGTCTAGAAGTCGGGTAACTACCGCTTCTAAGGAGAGCCAAGTGTAACATCTTATAAGGCTTGTAGTCAAGAAGACATTGTATTTCATTAAACTGATTTATCCTATTAGGACTATTTTCAAGATAGGAATATATGTCACGCGCGAGACTTTCTACACTACTAGGTAACTTGGCGCAGGCATAAGATGCGCATAAGTTAAAGGAATGACAGACGCACTTTAAAACGAACATTCATCTTTCAAGAATTTTGCAACGGAAGCGAAACCAACTAAATTATTTTTAATCGATGTCATTCAATACAAAAAATTCAGTTAGCTTTCTATGAACTGTGATTGCATCTGCCTTCGGTACGGAAATTAAAGTAAGAAAAAAATCGTATACCTTAAAATCCACGCTAACTCTGTAATTACACTTAAATTGTTCTGCGTGCCTTTGTCTGTAGACTCATCTATTCACAGTGAAAACTTGAAGTTTTTCAAATAACTAACGACATCTTGGAGTTGTTGTTCACTCAGAACATGTTTCATTATAGCAATAGTTTTAGTCCGGTTACATTTTAAATTTTTTATAACTTCGGACTCGGGACTAGAATTTTTAAAATTTTTTACAAGATGGTCCGATATTGCAAATGGCACGTTATGTTCTACACAAAAAGCGGTTAATCGTAGCGCCAACTCATTCACTTTTCTTTTATAGTTTATAGCAGGGCGAAAGGTATCCAAAATATTAGGCTGTTGCTGTATAATTCGCTTATTTGAGAGGTGTTTTTCACTGTTGGCATGTTTCAGCAAATCCTTTTTTCCTGCTCCAATTTTTAAGCTTGTTGTAAAAATTTTGCAGTAAGCAACATTTTTGGGGTTTTCAATTAACCAGTTCGCTAGAACGGGATCCGTTCTCCACTAAACTTCTGCTCATATTTTTTCTTTTTGTTGGAAGAGCCTATTTTTTTAAGGAATAATAAAGAATACAGTAAGAAAACTAATTATACTGGTACTTTTCACTAATTAAATTACTTTCGCGATCAGCTATTCCAGTTATGACTGCTTCATCTTCCAGATTTTTGTTACTTTCTGTCCTGTGTGCACTACTTTCTACAAATGGTTTCCGTTAACAAATATTAAACACATTATAAAATAAAATCACTTACTTCCTTGCGTTGAGCTTAAAAATCGTTTCATTTTTCATAGCAACAAACCGTACCGTACGAACATAAATGTCACAATATTTTAAGACAAGCCATGGCTCATCAAGTACGGTGAACAACGTCTCACACACAGGACAAGATTTAGGGCGCGTTCTTGAATTTGAAGTAAGGTACGTTTACACTTATGCTTTTGTGTGTACGTTTATATTTTTCATCCTAACAGTTGGCATTAAATTTCGTGAAAATTATTGGTGGATGTATAAGTCCGGAAATATTGACCGAAAGTCTGGAAGTCTGTAGGATTATTGAAAAGTCCGGAGATTTCCAGACAAATCCGGGAGTCTGGCAACGCTGGCCAGAAGTCTATTCCTAGATATAGTGCCTGTGTGAGCCGAGGCACCACGTAAAGACGCACGTTTTGGGTCTTACCACGGAAAGTGATGTCCAAATGTTAAGAAGTCAAAAATAGGTTTGTAAAAGAAAAACGGTTTTAATTTTCTATTAGACTTTTTTATTCTACGTCTAGAACTCAACTACTTAATTTTTATATTTTTACCTTCCTCAATCGTCAAATCGACCTCAAAAATTATATGTTTTGTCATTTCAACAACTTTCAAACACTTCCGATCAGCAAATTAACTGACCCAGTTACTTAATTAATCGTTCGCCTAAACTCAATTTACTGTAGTACGGAAAGTGTAAAAGTTATTGAGTAAGCAAAACAATGACGATAATTTATGGCGCTTGCTTGGGTTGTTGGATTGTTGTGAAGTCTGAAACCTACATTGATCTCATATTGGACTTTACAACATTTCTTCCCGCTTCGCAAGATTGATTATATTATTCTTTTTTTTTTATTAAAGAATTTTATCAAAATATAAAAAGGTTTATCCATTTTATCTTAATAATGTCTTACGACTAAAAACATAGATTGCTAAGTATAATAAAATTAATTATATGGAAGCGATACAATAAAGGTTTTACTATCATCGACAAAAATGCGAATAGAAAAAAAAAACTCAAAAATCTAAGAAAGGCAGAAAAATTAGGATTGAAGACTTACTTACATAATTTTACATATTTGTAGTTTTCTAATAATGATTCGAGTTTTATTCTCTTATATCTCAAGGTTTTTTTTTTTTTTTTTTTTTTTTTTTTTTTTTTTTTTTTTTTTTTAATATAAAACTTTACATTATACTCCCGCGATACATTTATTAATGACCTCCGTTTAAGCTACATTTCCAGGTTGCATTAAAATACTTGGTCATGACATTTATACTAATTACATTTCGCCAATTAAAGATATTATATATCTATATGATATATTCGAATTTTAAGAAAGAACGTTATAAATCTATATATATATATATGGTAGGGACACTCATTCATAATATTAAAAGTTATTTTGATTTTTGCATGTCCGTCCGTCCGTGCGCACGATAACTCGAGAACGCGTACACTTAGGGAGCTGAAATTTTGTACACGGACTTTAAAAAAAAAAAGTGGGGTTGCCATATAAAAATTTCGTTTTCCGCTATATATTCGGACACTGCCTGAGCACGCGTCGACGTAGAGAGCTGAAATTTCGTACATGATGTTTTTACTACATTAGCAAATAAAATGTTAAAAATGGACTAAATCGGGTAACTCCTTCTTGGTGTTGCCATTAGGTTTTTTACTCATACTTTGAAAACGATCAGTCCAAGACATTTTTATTGTACTAAAAACTTCTGCAGAATAAGAAATCCTATAAAATTGGTAATTATCATTTTTTTCTGTGCAACAAACCGTTCTAGAAATATATGCGAAAAACAACTTCAAAATCAAACTTGAATAGATCGGTGACCATACGAAATTTAATACGGGCATTCAGCTAGGGTATCATAAGAATTGGTCTTAGACCAATTCTAGCTTTTTTACTTGTTTTTCTTAGCTTCATAATGGGTGGAAATTATACCAGATAAAAATATTTGCAGTGTCGGAAAAAAAAACTCAGATCAGAGAAAAGCATAGCTACTTAATACATAATTTAAAACTGCATGGATAAGTACATAATGATGCAGTAGTAGATCATCGATCTTAACATACCATCAACGCGCAATTATACTGCCGTACCTCACAGTTCACAAAAGTAAAAATAAATAGTTTAGATAATTTTCAAGCTATCTGTGAAAAAGATAAATAAATTTTCGGTGTCGATTTCTACAATATCAGCGATTTTAAAATATAAAAAGCTTTAAAAGCAAATATAGTTAGTTCTAATCAGCGTGGTGCAGTTATTGAATCTGCTCTGCTATTTTTTTTTTTTTTTAATTTTAATGCTGAATGATTTATTAAATCTGCGACGTGACTGTCTTCGAAAGAAACATATAAAAACAATTATGAATATTACACCTAGTAATACTAGGATACCACTGTTTATGTGAGTTTGAGTGTTATTGTGTTCGGCATCCCTACGTCTTTCTATTTGAGATAGTTCTGCTTCGAAATCTTCTAAAGTCTTGCTGTTCGCTCTTAAGAGGTTTCATAACTGTCGTGCGTCTTAAGCAATGGTGCGGTCATATTTTGTTTGGTTATAAGCTTGTTAGAGAACAGCTTGTTGTTGAGAATTTTTTGAAGAAGTTTTGAATTCCCAATAGGTATTGGTTCCGGCTGATGAAAGGGTAAGGTAATTTCCTCATTACCTTCATAAGGGATTTCAACAGTCCCTAGGGTATATTTGCAATTTTGATTTAATAGTAATATTCCGGTGCCATTAATTTCCTTATGTGAGGAAATTTTTTCGCAATGAGATAACAAAGAGTGCGGACTTTGAAAACTGAACAACCAAGGATTCCTGCGCACTAGCTTTACCAGAAATTCCAGGGATCTTTCTATGATTCTGTAACCGCATGATTTGGGTACTTGTGGAGCGTTATGTAACAAATTGAAAAGGCAATTTTCGCGTTCGGCACCAATAGACTTAACTTGCCTTTGGGCGCATATGTGTACGGTGGGGTATAGTTTAGAATTGCATTTAATACAGCCTTCACGAAACTCCTCATTAGTTAGTGCGATGAGATGTGTTTCCTGTGTTCCATTTAAAAGAAAACTCGCTTCTAAATCTATAATTGCGTTATGTTCCAGGATGCGTGTTGGTAGTAAATGCACTTTATTTAGAATATATTCTTCTTCTTCTAAAAGGGGAAGCTTAATACGTATGAGCATGTCTCTATTATGCTGAACGAAATATACTTCAATGATTTGATTCAGCAAGTGAAAATCAATGACGCTCAGATGGGAACCCTTAGTAATTTCTGCATACGCCTCAAGTAATTTCCTAGGAGAAATAATTAGAGGGTGCAGGCGATGTTGCTGTAATGAGTTAATGATGGTAAAGTATTCCGTAATATGGTTATTGACAGATTGTAGAGCAGTTAAAATATATATGAATAACTGATTAAGATCTGCCTGTAACTGTACTGCGCGTAAATCGAAATTAGTTTTGTTTAATTCACTAATAAGTTTCTCTGAAAAGTCACTCATCTTTATTTCTATTTGTCCTTGGTAATTAGACAAATTGTGTAGCTGCTTACTATAGGTGTCGAAGCTAGTTTTCATTATTGTTACCTGTTTCTGCATTAAATGAAGTGAATCTTTGTCGTGGTCCTCCAATCTTTGCAACCTTGAGTATACGTCTTTTGCGTCTTCACTATCCATGGTCCCAAATAAGTATTTTGAAATTTTTCCAACTGCATCAAATAGTTCCCTCTTTTCACGCACGCTTTGGAGATAAAAACCTATGCTTTCTAGTTGGGCTCTTATTTTGGATGTAATATGTTTTATTTCGTCGTACCAATGAAGGCAATATTTGGTGTCCTTTTCTTGAATTTTACACAATTTCTCCACGGCTTCCTCGCAATTTATTACGAACGCCAGGGTATCGTCTTCGTTCACGAATGGTATTTTTGTAAAAATATTCCAATTGGACTGGTAAACGAAACTGGGACTTATTGGCTCAAAGAGGATCCCAGATGGATTGAGCCGGTTGATTGTGACCTGGCCACCAGTTGTCATGCTTGTACGGCTATGATGAGCACCACTAACGCAAACATAATTCCTATATAGGGGAGAATTTATTCAAAATACGAAGACTTAAATTTTTATATATATAGATTTTTAAGTTATTATATAGAATAAGTTATAAAAAAAATTTAATAAGAAAAAGGGATAGTTACAACTTTTTAAGTCTGTTGTTGTGTACTCTTTTAAGTGTTCTACCTATGTGAATAGTGCAGTTTACATCGCTGTCTACTCGTTTCACCTCAAATGGTCTTGTCCATATTGGGGAAAGTTTGTGCTTCTTCGCGGCATTCCGCAATAACACTTTATCTCCTATGTGAAATCTTTCTACTCTTAAGCTCTGATCGTAATACTTCTTCGCTGCCTTTTTACTGGAAATTAGATTTTCTTTTGCTTTTCGATGGATTCTTTGCATTTTACATTTAATGTATTCGCAATAGTCATCGAAATTATAAACAGGCTCTGGATCTTTATTTAAATTGGTTGGTAAAGGATTTTGAAATCCGTATAGAGCATAGATAGGGGTATATTTACTGCTCGTATGTAACGAATGGTTATGAGCATAGGTAGCTTCTGGTAGCCAATCATCCCAACTAGATATTCCACTAGAGGCCTATGAGCCCTCTCTAGAGATCCATTGAACTGAGGATGGTAAGCCGTCGTTTGTAGTTTCTTTATTCTCAGTAATTTGCACACTCGTCTAAAAATATTACTTGTGAAGTTTGTCCCCTGGTCAGTAATCAGCTTCTTGGGAATTATACAATATTTGAGTATAATGTTTTTATAAAAGCAGTTAGCAACCGTTGTGGCTTCGCTGTCAGCCAGAGGGAAACAATCTAGCATTTTTGTTAAATCATCGGGGAAAGTTAAAATATACTCATTCCCTTGGTGAGTGGTGGGAAGCGGGCCAAAAATCCAGATACTTATCAAAGGGTTTTTCGGCCGTGTCACTTATCACCATTGGCATCCTGGTGGACTTGCCCGTTTTATTCTACTGACACTTAATGCACTTTTTAATATGTGTATTTATATCCTTTAGCATATTTTTCCACTTGTAGAAAGCCCGCAACCTTTTATAGGTTTTGTATACTCCCATGTGCCCTCCTAATGGTGAATCATGGTATTGCTTCAGCAACATTTCAATTTCCTCTGGTTTTGATAGAGTTTTGGCCTTCTGATTGTTGGCTGACTCATCGAACGCAATTGATTCTATATCGGAGTCAGGTAAGCAAACATTACTGGGCATTGAAACGTCTATACCGTTGTCCAATTGACTTTTGGCAGGAAGAGTTTCTGTTCCCTGTGATTTCAAACATTCCTCTGCTTCTAATAGTTTGGGATTGGCAGACTTTTCCCGTAATTCTTCTCTTGAACTATTTTGACTAATAGTTGACTGGAGAATTTCATCAGACTTTTGGGTAAGATTTTCTTTTCGGCGAGCCGCAGCTCGAGTTATTGGGAGACAGAAATTTTCAGTTATTTTCTTCTCTTGGGAATTTGGAGGAGAGTGAACTTGGACTTGTGTAGTGATAATGTGTGGTTGATCCTCACTACGTACCTTGTTTACAGCTTTTGGAATTCGACTTAGCGTGTCGACATTTACATTGTACTTACCAGGCTTATACTCAATTTGGTAGTCAAAGTCTGATAATTTATGATGAAATCTTACAAGACGCGAAGTAGGATCTTTCAAATTGAATATTCCCTTCAGAGGTTTATGATCCGTGTATACGGTAAATTTTCTTCCGTAGAGATAACATCGAAAATTGCGTGACGCCCATACAATTGCCACCAGTTCCTTTTCAGTAGTTGAATAATTTCTTTCTGCTTTGTTAAGGGAACGGCTAGCATACGCCACTGGCTGCTCATTTACAACCTCTCCTTGGGATAAAACTGCTCCCAGTGCTTCTCCACTTGCATCCGTTGTTAAAATAAATGGTTCCGAAAAGTCAGGATATTTTAGTAAGGGGGGAGTAGTTAGTGCCAATTTAAGTTGCTTGAAAGCTTCCTCCCATTGCATTGTCCATTTAAACTTAAAAGTTTTTCTTAAAAGCTTGTGAAGAGGCTCCGATATTTGTGAAATATGTGGAATAAACTTTCTATAATAATTCGCAAGCCCTAAAAATGATTGCAGCTGCCGAATTGTTCGTGGAATAGGAAAGTTTTGTACACATTCTATTTTTGTTGGATCGGGATGTACTCCTTCCGAAGTACAAATATGGCCGAGGTATACAACTTCTTTCCTCAAGAATTGGCATTTTTCGGGTTGGAGTTTTAGATTATTGTTTCGTAACCTAATGACAACATTCAGGAGTTTGTCGTTGTGATCTTCTAGATTTTTGCCATATATTACTATGTCATCTAGATAGACAAAACATTGGAGGCCTTGTAATCCCGTCAAAACATAATTCATAAGCCTTTGGAATGTTGCGGGTGCTCCAGTTAATCCAAAAGGCATTCTTTTAAGTTCATAATGACCTAAATTTGTGCTAAATGCTGTTTTTGCCCGATCTTCTGGAGATACCGGTATTTGGTGATATCCACTAGCTAAGTCTAATGTAGTGAAGTAGCGCGCATGTCCCAGCTGGTCTAGAATATCCTCAATGCGTGGTAATGGGAATGCATCACCTATTGTTATTGCATTGAGTTTTCTAAAATCTACCACTATGCGCCTTCGCTTTTCATCTTCGGGGCTAGGCTTTTTAGGGACAACCAATAGTGGAGAGTTCCATGGACTCTTGCTTTCTATTATTAGGTCAATTCGCAACATTTCCCGTACTTGCTCATGAATTATTGCTTTGTGAGCGTCGGGCAATGGATACATTCTCTGATTTATTGGACTATGTTCTTGCTTAATGGGGATTGAGTGAGTTATAGCCGTTGTATGAGATAGTTTATCTCCTGGCAAGTGGAAAACATCGTGAAAATTCTTGCAAATGTTTCTAATGGTATAACGCTCCTTCTCATTTAGGTAATCTGCTAGTCGAACTTGTGATTCCACAGCTTTTAATCTATCGTTTAATTTTACATACGTTTGGCTTGATATACTGTTTACGCATCTTTCTTTCAACAGGGTTCTTGGAATCCCTTTATTTTCTACCGCTTTAGGGATAGATTTGCAATGAATATCTGTTAGTTTAGTAACAATATAATCGCGAGTGAATCTGAGATTTATTTTAAAATGTTTCAAGATTTGTTCTTTTTCATTAACGTTTAAAATTGCTATGGTTAGTTCATTATTGACGGATTTTACTAGAGAGTTAGCTAAAAAGACTCCTGCACATATTTCTTGCGACATACACAGCATTTCTTCGTTTACATTACATTTTACCTTAATAAGTTTTTCAGTGCGACCTGGAATGATAATGTCTTCTGAAGTATAAATTGCATGTAATGCTGAAACGGAAGATGAGTTATTTGATGTCTCTTTAGCGCGGATATTTTTTTGGTTGGACTTTGGAGTTTCACTATAGGGCTTAAGGTTAATACTAGAGTATTTAGTCGCGTCTAGGCTACCTTTTTGTACTCTAACGTCGGGCTTGACAGAATTGAAAGAATTTTTCTGTACCCTGTTACACTTTTGTTGTACTTGCTTCGTGAACACTCAGAGACTTTAGTTGTTAGGGCTGGTCAGCTGAGAGAAATAACATATTATTTTTCAATTGGTTTCGTTGGTGGTAATCTTACTAGTTGATTTGGGCCTTCGATATTGCAGTGACGAGAGAGAAAATCATACCCTAATATTCCATCATTATCAATAGTCAGTAAATCTTTTACTATGTGGAATTCGCATTCTTTTTCGGAGTTTAAATTAATAATTCCAGAAGAGGTGCCACGGGTTTTTCCATTACCGAAAACTGTACTTATAGTCGTAATTTTAGTTGACTTAAAGGGTATATTTGATTTTAATGATTTTTCTTTAAGAAGACTAATCTCGGCGCCAGTATCCAACAGTAAATTTGCTTTTCCATTCGTAGCTATATTTAAAGGTAGGTTAGCAGAACACTTATTTAATAAACTACTATGTGATTGTGGTGCTGCTTGTTGGGGGAGAACGGTTTTATTGGGCTGACACTTAGACTGTTTTGTTGGGTCGAGGTGACAGCCCCGTCTTAGTTTTCCTGTAAACTAATATTTTCAGATGATTGAGTGGAACGTGCATCCCATCGTTGTTTGGCTCTACATTCTTCTATATAGTGGCCATTACGTTGGCAAAACTCACATTTTTTCCTTGATGGGCTAACACCTATCATGTTTGCTTGGCGCCGTGAATTCATTGTTTGGCAATTTTGATTATTGTGTCCATAAACTTTACAATTAGTACAAAAGGGAGTGGATTTTTGTAATCTGCAATCAACGTAAGAGTGATTAGGCCGATTTCAGAAACCACATTTATTTTGTGTGTTTAGGTACATTGTTATTAATATTAGATTGCCCGTAACCTATATGTGGAACCTGTTTAGGTATTGGTTGGGAGTTTTGGGTAAATAAGACAGATTGCGGTGTAAACATTTTATTCAAATAAGGAAATTGAGAAGGATTTTGGTTACCAGAGTTCTGATTTAAATGAGATGTATGCGAGTCTGGCTGCATGTTTTGGTGTGCCAATTGCCTACTATTTCTTAATTCATTTAACGTTTTGTATTCGACACCGTGTAAGACTAATGCAGCTCTTCCTCTGAACTCAGTTGGTATTAATTGTAAAAAGAGCTTCCGCTCTTCCTCTTTAGTGAGGCACAAGTTTACATGTTCACAGCACTTAATAAAAATCTCCACCTCATTTGCTAAATTTGGACCTAACTCTGCTTCTAGTAATGGTAAATTATTAATTACTATTTGGCTAATAAACGCCATGTCATTATTTTGCATGCTTACTTTCTCAATTATATTATTTCTAGCAGATTTAGAATTCAGTTGGTTCTGCTCACCGTTTGTTCCTTTGTCTCCTACTGAGTATGACCTTCTTCTTAAATAGCAATTCCCTGATCTTAATTGTCGAATGTACAGTAAATCTTCCTCTTCTATTGGAAGATGTACTTCTTCCTCTCTTAATCACGCTGTCACTCGTTGAATCGCTGTCTGTGCTATTGGGGCTACTCCAGATTGGGCTGGTATTGTCCAGACTGAAAGATTTTATGCTTTCCTCAAAGCGGCTGCTACTTGCTAGTATACTCCTCTCAATTGGGGTAAAGCAATTCTCAACATTCGACGAAAATTTGCAGATTTCAGATAACAGTATTCCACTTAATGCCAAATATGCTAAAACTTCAATTGTTTCGCACTTGTTAATTATTTGGGGTTACGAATTTCACTGTTTGTTGCACTTTTCACTACAACTTTTTTTTTTGTATGTACTCAGTAATAAAACAAAATCACCACACAGATTCGCTTAATTCAACGAAAACAAAACTTCACCGGCTGTGCCAAAATGTTAAGAAGTCAAAAATAGGTTTGTAAAAGAGAAACGGTTTTAATTTTCTATTAGACTTTTTTATTCTACATCTAGAACTCAACTACTTAATTTTTATATTTTTACCTTCCTCAATCGTCAAATCGACCTCAAAAATTATATGTTTTGTCATTTCAACAACTTTCAAACACTTCCGATCAGCAAATTAACTGACCCAGTTACTTAATTAATCGTTCGCCTAAACTCAATTTACTGTAGTACGGAAAGTGTAAAAGTTATTGAGTAAGCAAAACAATGACGATAATTTATGTCGCTTGCTTGGGTTGTTGGATTGTTGTGAAGTCTGAAACCTACATTGATCTCATATTGGACTTCGCAACACAAGTCTACATGACCATGAGCAGACGTCATGGCACCGTTAGCTACTTGTACCTGTGTCCGATACTTCTTCCATTCAACCTTCTGCTTCTGCAAGCTTCTCTAGGGGTCCTTGGCCCAGGATACTGACAGTGGCACCACTATCAAGTAACCCAGTCTCGGATCGCCCGAGCAGTCGTCTGGCATCGAGACGGAAATATGTGCCAATTTTTTTCTTTCCTGTTTCATTCGTCGACAGTATTCCCGCCAACGAATGGTTGATCGTTTCTTTCTTTGTCCAATGTTTAAGTCAGGATACATAATTTCAGCTAGCTCAGCTACTGAAGAGAAAATACGGACTCGTACTGCATTGTAGTTTTACAGACGCATATGATAAGGCGTCATCGGGTATAAGACAGGCTCACGCCCATTCGTCATAACAGAACTTGGTGGCTGTTTTAATACAGAAACGACAGGAGGCCGAATCTCCTGCTCAGTAACATTGCCAACAAAATGTGCTGTCGGTTTTATCGGAACGTCGAAAATTAAAGACTCTTCCAAAGAAGTGTCTAGCAGTGTCGTGGGCTCCCTATAGGTGGAAACGGGAGCTTGAAAATCTGCAGAGAAGTCAATCAGGTTTCCTGAAAGATTGTTAAAAGTCGTATGATTGTCAGATGGATGGTGGATATCACCAGAGTCACTGAGTGATATTAACGGACAGTCTAGTGATTCGTCGTTTATGTCTGCTGGATTTATTGGAGCTGTCGTTCGAGATGTCGAAACTGGTCGAGAAAAGGTGTTGGGATTCCCGACCCGTCTCTCGTTTTTCGCCAAGCAGTACCCACAGTTTGGTTTACAGACATTTTTGCTGGATCAGAAATGATAATCTGACACGCCTTGTTGGACTCTTGAGCTGCGAAGCATGGGGGGCATTTGCAACAGTTATGCTAAGATGAATTACTAGAAAAGTCCACAGTATACTAGAAACAACGTTTGCAGACGTATAAAAGATATAAATGGTTCAGGAGGCTTAAAGTACGTCAAAATCAGATATTGTCTTTAAGATACCAGTATATCATCAATACGATCACTCAGTGATATTAAACGTAGAGTCATTTGCTCTAGAATTTTAATAGAATAGAATAGTTAAGAACGGACTAGCTATTTAGCCTTAGCTTATCAAATTATTGAAATTTTTTTAAGGCAGCCTTTGTTGCCAATGTAACTAATAACTACATTTATACTCCCGTAATGCTGCTGACATACATAGGTGTCGTGTAAAAAACAAAGAAAAAAAATTGGATTAATGTACATTTCTGTACAGGAAATCCCGGCCGGACTTCTTCGGGTTATATTCTTTTTGGATTTTCTTTTTTCATAATTTCAGGACCGCCAGAACACTCCAGGAGACCCTGCAGTGTCAACGTTGTCCACCGAGTGATCTGTCAGCTCATGCTGGATGTCTGGACTTCACGTCCAAAGTCAATCACTCTTCATACTTCCATAACAAAATGGCGCCCAACGCGTGGCCACCTCAGTTAGACTTCGGTGGTCAAAGTATGACTTTTGCTGAGGACTGGGATTGCTTCGTGGATATGGACATTTGGCTGTCAGCTAAATTGTCTGACTCGCTAATCTCACAATCAGTGGAAGTTATATGCGGACTTGAATCTAACTGGTTTTGTGACTTAAAGTTTTCTTGTCTTGAGTAAAGTTTGTTGAGATTAAAGTAAATTTTTCGTCAAATAAAGTTTTTTCGATTTTGATATTTTGATTTAAAGTTTTCGGATTGTGATTTTAGTAATGTATAATTTTTGATATTGTCTTTTTATCTGCAGTTCGACTTTAGGTTTGACTTTGGTCATGCCTCAAGTTAGAACAGTTGTCGAATTTTTTTGAATTTTTTTGAAATTTTGTTTGAATTGATCTTTCCCGCAGGCTTTCTGCTGCGGAAATAGTAGGTGGCCTCATAACATTCTTTGTTTGTGCTCTCACGGAGGCATGTCTTTGTTGGCCAACTGGCTGGACAGAGTCATGAGCCTGTGAGACAACTTTTTGGCTTTTAGCTAACTAGTTGACCAGCTAGGTATTGTAATCAGACGAAGAGGAAGGAAGGAGTTGTGGGAGGATGGAAGTGATGCTGGAGACCTTCAGTAATTAGGAGTTGGCATACTGCTAACTGCTTGGCTGAAGAATTTCTAGTAGCATTTTCAGTCTTTAACATCTCCAACTCGACTTTTCCCAGATTTCTGTGAGGACTCAAGCTTTTTTCATGCACATATTCATATTACTTACCTTTACCGTTTGCGAAAAAATTGAATTTCTTATTTTTCTCTATTTTTCTATTTACTATTCCTGCTTTAGGTTTGTTAGTTACATGTAGTCCATTCTCTTTAGTTGTTGGAAGTTCTTCCCTTTTCAAAAAATCTAACAAAGTTCGCGGTTTATATGAGAACATTAATTCAGCCGGAGTTTTTCCTGTGGATACTGTGGGCGTATTGATACTTGAATAAAAAATTGTCAATTTTAAAAGCGAAATTCTTTGTGCATCCCTTGGATTCCAGTATGAATTTCTTTAAGCTTTTCTTTACTGTTTTGACAGCGCGCTCGGCTATCCCGTTAGATTGTGGACGATACGGTGGGGACTCTAATTTTATTTGATCTACAGAATTCTAAAAATTGTTTTGAATTAAAAGGCGGTCCGTTATCTGATACTACAATTTTAGGGATTCCAAATGTTGGAAATATATTTCTCAACTTATCTATCACTTTTACAGCTGTAGTGGTTTTCATTTCACTAATATCAATCCATCTGGAATAGCTATCTACTACTAACAAAAAGGTTTTACCACTGATATAGAAAAAATCCACATGTATTCGCTCATAAGGATAATTTGTTCTCTCCCAGCTAATATACTTATTTTCTTTGGTATAATTCTGAGTTTGGGCGCAATATGTGCAATTTTGTATGAAAATATTAATATCTTCATTTAAGCCCTTCCACCAGACATATGATCTAGATAGAGTTTTAATCCTTACTATTGCTATATGAGTATCGTGCAATAATAGCAAAATTTTATGTCTTAATCTGTCAGGAACTACTACACGGTTGCCATAAAAAATACATCCTGATTCGCACGAAAACATATCAGTTCTGTCAGCGTAAAATTTTACTGTTTGTTGTATATTTTGACCGAATCCCTGCATTAGTCCCTCATAAACTTTACTTAATAGTTTATCTCTTTTTCGTTTCCATTTTTATTTCTTCTAAGTCACCGATACCCTTATCCAAACTAAGCCAGTTTATAGCACATTCCTCAATTTCGATTGCCGAATTTAGGGGCAATCTAGAAAGTGCATCAGCGTGTCCTACCTGCGAAGCTCTTTTATATTTTATTTCGTAATCATACATAGCTAAATGAATAGCGCAGCGCTGAAGCCGCGCTGCAGCCACAGAAAAGTGACCCTTTTTTCATTAAATATATCTTTTAGGGGTAAATGATCGGTATAAATTATAAACTTATGTTCATAGCTATATTTATGGAACTTTTTTATAGCGAACATGATTGCTGTTGCCTCTCGATGCGTTTGCCAATAATTGCGCTCCACAGGACTTAAGGTACTGGAAGCCAAAAGTACTGGTTTTTCCCTTCCATTTACAACATGTGCCATAACAGCACTCACACCATATGGACTCGCATCACATGTTATTATTATTTCTTTTGCTGGATCAAAATGCTCCAAAATACTATTAGTATTTACCAATTGTTTTGCTTCTACAAACACCTTTTCGAGTTCGTTTGTCCACACGAATCGATTATTTTTCTTAGTAGGTTATATAAAGGTTTTAATTTGGAGGCTAAATTCGGGATAAAACGGTTATAAAAGTTTAGCAATCCCAAAAAAGTTTTTAGTTGCGTAATATTTCTTGGGCTTGGTGCCTCTAATATGGCTCTTATTTTATTCGGATTTGGCTTAATCCCTTCCCAACTAATTTCATGCCCTAGATATTCTACTGTCTCGCAAAAAAATCTGCACTTACTCAAATTTAGTTTTACATTATGATCTTCCAATTTTTGCAATACTACCATTAGTTTATCTCTACATTCTGTTAAGGATCTACCTCCAATTAATACATCATCTAAGTAACAGGTGACCTGCGAAATGCCATTTACAATTTCGTCCATCACCCTTTGAAACTCCGCTGGGGCTACTGACACACCAAGCGGGAGTCTCGTATAGCGAAATAGACCCTTATGTGTATTAAT
The DNA here is from genome assembly GCA_963930735.1 of Dioctria linearis. Lineage (NCBI taxonomy): Eukaryota > Metazoa > Arthropoda > Insecta > Diptera > Asilidae > Dioctria > Dioctria linearis. The sequence continues at coordinate 52,888,056 of OZ005743.1, read as the reverse complement.
CGTTAGTAGGGATTGGCAGTCCTCTTCGACAGCTAATTGTTGGTAAGCCCCTGCTAGATCAAAACGCAAAATACCTTGCAGTTAGCGAATTGCGCGAATACATCGTCCATTCTAGGCAATGGGTAAACACTTTCCAGAATATTTTTACTAACCGAAACTTTGCAATTCATGCATAATCTTAATTCGGCATTCTTTTTAGGAACTACTACTACGGGTGTTGCCCATTCACTATACTTCACAGGAATTAAAATATTTGCTTCTATTAGTCTTTCGATTTCTGCTTCTACTTTGTCACGTATTCCGAAAGTTACCGTATACGCTTTACAAAATACCGGCTTTGCATTTGCTTTTAATTCTAAAGCAACACTAGTTTTAATGGAAATTTTGCAGTTAAGTCATCTTTCAAAATTTTATATTCGTCAAGTCCGTTAATTGAAAAAAAATTTTTCCATCCCGGGTACAATACGTTAAGCGCGCCCCATTAATGGTACGAATTCTTGCGATGTATTAATAATAATTAATTCTAAGGAATGACATACCTCAGTACATTTTGGGTTTTGCACAATAACATCAATCTTTCCCACGATATCCACATTTTGTCCAGTCACAACCTTCAGTTCTTTATTTACGGTTTTTAATTCCATTTCTTTAAATTTTTCTACGAAGAGATTGTATCCAACAACTGAAGAACACGCACCACTATCTACCTCCATATCTACAAACTGATCATTAATAATTATTGTTACAAACAACAGCTTTTCTCTAAAAGAAATTAAATTATTTAAATATCCAAGCGATAAATTATTTACATTATCTTTCCGATAATTTGTTTGTTTTCCATTATATCTATACCTGTTTTTATTTAATGAGTTCCTACTTGCAGACTTATTTCTACAATATCGCGCTATATGCCTTAGATTACCACAATTAAAACATCTCAAATCTGCTGATGATATTTTTGTTCGATGTTGCTGTCGAATCCGGCACTGTTATTATCGAGCTGCTTCTTCCTCGTGATAGTCCTTCCTTTCGATTATTTTCCCGTTTTTGTTGCTCCCAATATATTTTATTGTATATCTCCGGTCTGATAACTTTCAGCTGCGTCTGAGTCAATTCCATTCCCTTTGCAATTTCACATGCCTTTACAAATGTGAGTTCCGCTTCATTTAATAATTTTTGCTGCACGCCTTCATTGTTCATTCCGCAAACTAATCTGTCTCTCAATGCTTCTTCTAAAAATGTGTTAAATTGACAACTTCGTGCTAGCATTTTTAATTCAACGATGTAGTCACTGATAGTCTCGTGTAGTTGTTGATTCCTCCTATAGAACTTAAACCGGTCAGCAATTATATTCTGCTTCGGCTTGAAGTATTGATCGAGTACTTTAACTAACTGTTCATATGATTTCGAGTCTGGTTTCGCTGGTGCAGTAAGGGATTTTAGAATTTTATAGATGTCGGGCCGATTAACGTTATAAAATATGAGACTTTAATTTTCTCTTCAGTTACCTTATTTATAAGGAAAAGATGTTCAAGTCGTCCTTGATATTCAGCGAAATCTTCTCCAGGAATGAAATACTCGATAGTGCCGATGAAAATCATTATCACTTACAGTTTTTTGTATTTTTTTCGAATTTTTTCTCTTTAGGTGAAAGCGACATATGATACTTTTTGTCTTTAATATTTACATATTTTTCTTTTACCTCGTCGCCAATTGATATATATTATAACTTAAACACGCGGTTCCATCAAATTCATTTATTCTTACACACTATCACTTAAACCTAGATTATACAAGATGCGCTTGGTCTGATAGCTGATGCGGAACTGGGCTCTGAGCCGACACAGCTGGGGGCACTCCACTATTGTCTGATATACTCAGTGCATACGTAACATAAACGAGAAAAAAATATAAAGCATTAAATTCTCAAAAGAGACTTTAAATAACAGATACCAAAAATTTTGAAAAATGCCTAAAAGATGAAACACAAAAAATTTGTGACTTGTCCCTATTTTGACAATAGGGTAGGTGGCAGTTCCAACTTTCCAAAATAATCTAATAAAAATGTCCCTAAACGAACGAATTTTAAACAAAAAATTTTGCAATTTAGCACCGAGACCGAAACCGAATTAAAAATTAATAACCGAACGAACGAAAGAAAAAATTTAACCGATACCGTTATAGAGTCCCGCGAGAGCAGCCTGTAGTGTCATAGGCCACTACAAACTGCCCTCATCATCCCTCCAGCTTAGCATCTCTAACAGAGTGCTTGTCTTTCCCACAGACCGTGTGTTATAAATTGAAAGAATAACACGCTATGATGATTGATTACTTACTTTATTAAATATAAGTATAAATGTAGTGTCTTGTATGGCGTACAAACCGGGCGGCTGTTTAGACAGGAAGGAGGCCAGCTGGCCCTTTTTGACGTATGTTAATTTCACTGGGTGCGTTCATCAATAGCACATAGCGCACTCTATTTGTAGGCTTTAACATTCTTCCCTCCTAAGGAATTTATCTTTTACACATTGCAGCTCATCCGGGTTGCATCACCATTTACAGAACAAGCATTTATTAATATAATATATTTCATTAATAATATTATTTTTCTAAAGAGCAGACGTGTCAAGCAGCGCTCCTAAGCAAACAAGAAAAGTATCCGAAAACAAGCGAGGAAAAACCGTGAAAAAGTGAAGTGAAGTGTTGTCGCCGATACCACTTCTAAGAAAGTATCGTCTGACTTGAATTTTATTAATAAAAAACAATAAAAAGTTTAAAAGAAATAGTGGAAAACGTAAATTTTGGTGACATTTGTGCTTTCTAATTTAATTTCGGTCGTTGCCATGGCAACAACTCATGTGTAAAAAATTTTCATTTTCGGAATTTGTGTATAAAAAGTAAGACAGTTGAAAATTAACAAATCTAAAAATAAAATATAATAAATTAATACAAATTAAAATTACTACCAAAAATTTGGAACAAGACTAAAGGTAACAAACCTGCTCTGCCTCACTCAAAATGAGTGAGAGCAGCAGCGATTCTGGAGGGACTGATGATCCCCTCAAGCAAAATGGAAGGAAGAAGAAGAGTAACAAGTCTTCTTCTTCTTCTAAAAAAAACCAAGGGCCCAAAGAAAAGGCCATTAAGGGCCCTAATCAAGAGGCCACAAAACAGGAGGTTCAACCAACCTCCGTGGAGAGGACTGCAGCCAAGGCAGCTGTTGCTGTCCCAGAAGTACCTGGAACGTCAGCTACTACAATGGCTGCTATCCTAGTAGCACCTGTAATAATAGGACAACATCCGAAATTATCGGAGGTAGTCGCAAAGGCTTCGGCCTCTGCGCCAGAGCCCAGTGGAGTCATAATGAGGCCACCACTGTCTTCAGCGAAGCCAACTGGGCAGAACAAGAAGCTAGCAGCACCAGCAGGACCAGCAGCAGCACCACGATCGCCGGCGTTAGTGTCAGGGATCTCATATGCTCAGGTAAGTGGCAGTTCCCAGAACAGTTCCACCATCGAAATTGTAGGAAAAGGCATCACTCCTCGTCCAGCCCCATTGGACGCAGGTAAGCCTCGGCCTAAGACCGGTGCGGGTCTGCAGGCTTTTTTCGACGGGAGGTGGCAGGATGAGAGCTACGGTATGCAGCTCGAGCACATCAATAGATGTCCTCAGAGCGCATACCTGAAAGCGATCTTCCAGGTCATCTCTCGTGAGCAGCTATTTTCCATGGGGATAATAGCTGGGGGAATGGTTGAGGTGTACACCACGACCCTCGAGAGTGCTACCAAGCTTATGCTTGAAGGCATCGAGGTGGATGGTAGACACCTTGTGCCGTTCCCACTCAGGGAAAAGCCCACGAGGGTCATGTTTTCACGGGTCCCTATGCGAGCTTGCCATGAAGACCTCCTAAATTTCTTGGGAAGATTTGGGAAGGTTCATGGCAACGTTCGTGCCATTCCCTTAAAAATTGGGGACGAGGGTCTCGGGCGGGGTATCTTCGGTACTAGCCGGGAGGCCTCCATCACCTTAAATAAGGGGTGTACGCTTCCAAAGGGCTTTTACCTGAGCTTATCCGGCTCGAGGCACTGGATAGACGTGGGCACCGAAGCGAAATGCCATTCTTGCCATTTGGTAGGGCATTTTATTGCTGACTGCCCCAGGAGAACCGGGAAGAAGGCTGAACCGAGGGTTCCCTCGAAGGAAGCCACTACTACAGTAGTGGATCTGGAGAAGGAGCCTTCGGCCGGCACTCAACCTGCTATTTTGGAGCAGCCAGTAGTTAGGGTGCCTGAAGTTGTTCTAGAGGCAAAAATAGTTATGGCTGTAAACGGCGCCACGTCGGCACGTGAAAACACGGCTACTTCTGACGAGGAGTCGAGTAGCCATTTAGGCAAGAAAAAGAGGACGAGGAGGAGGAAGACAAAGGTGGACCGTGTGATGCTGCCTCCTCCAGAGCCAGCAAAGCCAGTCGCATCAAAGCGGCCCCACTCGGAGGAGGACGATAGTGGAGCTGGCATTCCGAAGGTTGTTGTAAGGGAGGTGGAAGCATCTCTTGAGCAGCTTTCGGACTGCGACATGACCGGTTTTGATGAGACTGGTCTTTCGAGCCTCGGTGGCTACGAGTCGTGTGATAGTATCATTTCGACTGGTAGCCAATTTGAGGTCTCGAAGGGGATGGAAACCCTTTCTAGGAAGAAGATCACCGGAATTCTTACCCAGCTCCTGTACAAGAAGAATTCAGATAAAATCTGGAGTATTCTTGTAAGGGAGCTGGAGAGGCCAGAGTTGTTACTTCCTCAGCTTCTACTCCTACAACAGGAGTCCAAGAAGAGGAGGAAGTACAACGATGTAGCGCGGTTAGAACGACTTCATAGAAAGGTGGAGGAGTTGCTTCAGGAGCATCGCTTGGCCGATTCTCCTCGTCAATAGACGTCGCACATTCATCGTTTGAGCTTTTCATCTCTTTGAATGTGCAAGATAGCTTCGATCAACACCGGGGGTTTAAGTGCACATACAAGGTTACACAGCACTATCGAACATGTCAAAATGTTCGATATAGACATCGCGCTTCTACAGGAGACGAATTTTACACAAGACACATATACACAACTTGAGCGCTATGCTTATTTACACACTGGCTATGCAATGTTTGCCACACCTGCGCCTCGCCGAGGCTCAGGGGTGGCAATCATTGTATCCAACAAATTTACACTATCGTCTCCTGTCTATACAGATATCTTCCCAGGCTTCGCTTCTTCCTTGGATTTTGTCGTTCAAGACAAACATATCAAGGTAGTAAACGTGTACCTTCCTCATGACCAGGACATTACAAGACAAGTTCTTGATAGTGTTCAGTCCTGTCTGGTGAATTTTAGCGGCGAAACTGTCCTCGGAGGTGATTTCAACTGCACTCTGAATCCCTCAATGGATCGGCACTCTGGAGTTGAGTTCAACTCTGTTAATGCTACTCGGTTGAGGAATTTTGTTGGTGTTTTCAGACTCGTGGATATCTATCGTTGGATGCATCCTACGACTAGATCATACACGAGGGTCTCGCGAAATATCCATGGAAGTCTCGCAGGCTCCAGAATTGATAGACTTTACGTCTCACCTGGAATACTAGAACATTTCGTTGGTGTCACTCATGAAGTGTGTTCCGTTAGCGATCATCTTTTTGTAGTGGCGACCAGTACTCTAGTTGAAAGAAGAACTGCATACTGGATATTCAACAACTATTTGTTGAATTCCGAGCAGTTCATCAATGAGTTCACTGAATTCTGGCACGATTGGCAAGAGAGGAAAGTTGACTTTCCTTTTCTTAGTCAATGGTGGGATGTTGGAAAGCTCCAGATTCGGTCTTTTATCGAGACGAGTTTCAATCGAAGTGGCTATCAAGCTTCTAGCTTGTCGGCCGAGGTCTCTCGGGTGGCAGCTCTTCTCCCAACTCAGCCGGGGTTGATTCTTTATTTCAATGGAATAAAGGAACGCTTGGCGACACAGACTTACAAGCACAGCTTGGAGTTTGTGCTGCGCGGCCAATCGCGCTGGCTGAGAGAAGGCGATTCTCCAACTGAGTACTTCTTTCAGGCGACTAGACGTCGTACTGCTTCTTGTGAGGTCGAATCGATAATTGATGAATCTGGACAAGTCCTCAACGGACAACAGCTATCAGAATATATTCGAGACTACTACAGTAGTCTCTACTCTGAATCGACGTCGACAACATCCTCGACCACTCATGAATTTCTTGAGAATATTCCCACTTTCTCTGAAGACAGTAAGGAGCTCCTGGATACAGTAGTCACATTGGAGGATATGATTGCTGCGACAAAGGATCTAAGGCGACACACTTCACCTGGTTATGACGGCTTGACTCCAGAATTCTTCATACGTTTCAGGGATTTATTAATTCCTGACCTTTTGGAAGTCTTCAATTCGGCGGTTGAGATGCATTCAGACTTTCCTTCTAGTTGGAGGAGATCTGTTATGCGCTTGATTCCAAAGAAGGGAGATTTGCAGAGGATGGGGAACTGGAGGCCAGTAACCCTATGCAATGTAGACTACAAAATCGTCTGCAAAGCATTAGGGGCGATACTCCGCTCAGTGATTGCTTCGGTAATACACCCGGAACAGTCCTATTGTGTACCTGGTCGTAGTATCTACGACAACATCGCGGTAGCCAGGCATTTGTTTGCCTACCATGAACAGACAGGTACACAAATGGCCATGATCTCACTTGACCAGCAAAAGGCTTTTGATAGTGTCTCGCACGAGTATCTCTTGACTGCTCTCGAGGCATTTGGGTTTCCGCCCAGGTGGCTCGATATCGTCGGGAAACTGTATAGAGATTCAGCGATTTTGATTAAGCATCAAGGACAAGTTCTGGCTCCTATCTCGTTTCATCGAGGTATCAGACAGGGCTGTCCATTGTCAGGTATGCTTTATGATCTTTCGTTGGAGCCGCTACTGGTGAATCTTCGTCGAATGCTGGGACGGTATGCGGTTCATCTGCCATATACCAATGTGAGGCCTCTTATGTTGGCGTATGCGGATGATCTGTCTATTTTCGTGACAAGAGATGAAGCTTTTCCGGTCGCTCGTGCTGTTTTCGAACAGTTCGAACGTATAGCGGGCGCTAAAATCAACCTTAGTAAGAGTCAAGGCTTGTGGTGTGGAAGGTGGAGAGATCGTACAGATACTCCACTGAACATCCAATGGACTAATACTTGCCTGAAGTATTTAGGTGTGTATATCGGACGCGAGAGTAAATCAAATAATAGCCGCATCGCTCTTGAGAAACTCTCTAGAGCTGTAAACTCATGGCGTAGTCGACTGTTTCCATTATCCTTAATGGGTAGGTCAGTCGTGATAAACTATTTGATTACCTCGTCCATCGTTCATCTGCTAAAGTCTGAGACGTTTGATGAAGGCTTCGTAAGTCTTCTTCAAGCAAAAGCGATAGACGCCTTTTGGTGCGGAAGACGATGGGTTGCTGAAAGCACGCTCTGTCTGCCAGTCAAGATAGGTGGATTAGGTCTCACTAACTTGGTTGTGAAATCAAGGTGTCTCCAAGTGCGTGCATTCCAACGAGTGTTCTGCCAGAGAGACAGCTTGATTTCTCAACTGTGGGTGAATGTACTGGGAGGGATCGGCATAGGGGAGTATTACTACCTACTCTCTGTTCGACCACCTTATCCTCGTGACTGGCCACAGGATCTAATCTCAACGATTCAGACCTGGGGCAGAATCAGGCCAGCATTTCACCTTCAGTGGAATGCTCTAAGGTACACGCAATTCGCGTCGATTCCATTTAATCCTGAATTAATAGATTCAGTGTTCGGTAATGCTCGGGGTTTTGAAGCTGACACGCATACACTGACGGTTCTCGGAGATATTATTGATATCTCTGGAAACTGTCGAATAAACACTAACACTGCACAACTACACGACCTGGGTGCTTCTGCGCGGGAGAGATTTCGCCAACTTGGGACCAGTGACCCTGGCACTAAGTTGGAAGATGCTTTCGTTCTGAACAGACCACCACACACACCTTTCAGCACACTTACAACACGTGTGCTCCGTGACGTGCTTATGTCCATAAGACCTCCGGAGTATACAGGATACAACAGATGGCGAACACACCTCGGGGTGAATATGGGCGTGATGGGAGGGATAACTTGCAGAGTAGTCTACAGTTATCCTTCTAGTTACAAAGATGCTGATGTAGCATTCAAATTGCTGCATCACAGTCTTATACATCCTAATCAATTGTCACATATCGACCGCCGAGTTCAAAGGATTTGCACAGTTTGTGGTGGTGAAGGCACCCTGTTTCACAGGTTCTTCACTTGTCCGGCTTTGCAGGGTCTAATGGATCTCGTGCGCGGTATGTGTCAGTTGATCCACCCGAATTTCGGCATTACTAGGACATCGTTTCTATGGGGACCAAGGGTCTGTAGTCGAGTGAATTGTTTGATTAGCTTTGTGTTGACACTGGCCAAATCTACAATTCACCTGTACTACATGAGAGTCGAAGATGGGAATCAGAACACTGACCCACAACACCACGCACACGCACTTAAGCGCCACTTCGTTGACAGGTTGAAGAGACGTTTACGTCTCGAATATCTGGCAACGAACGCAGACACATTCAACTGCACATGGCAGCCACTATCGTCGGTGCAGGATGGAGTTCTTGTCTTTCGCTGGTGAGAACAGGCCACAGCATTTGCAACACTAGTCCACGGGGCTTCTCCCCGCTTAGGAATCGTTGCAAGTACTGTGGGAAGGACAAGCACTCTGTTAGAGATGCTAAGCTGGAGGGATGATGAGGGCAGTTTGTAGAGGTCTATGATACTACAGACTGCCCTCGCGGGACTCTATAACGGTATCGCGTAAATTTTTCGTTCGTTCGATTTTTCTTTTTTCTAACTCGGTTTCGGTCTCGGTTCTAAATTACAAAATTTTATGTTGAAATTCGCTCGTTTAGGGAATTTTTATTAGTTTATTTTGGAAATTTCGAACTCCTTGGAACTGCCACTTACCCTATTGTCAAAATAGGGACAAGTGAAAAATTTTTTGTTTTCCATCTTTTAGGCATTTTCCAAAATTTTTGTAACCGTATATATTGTCTCTTTTGAGAACATTGTTTTAGTTTGTGCTTTTTTTGTGCCTTTAAATGTTAGTTTATCTTGTTGTCCCTATTGACTTGTATATTGTTATTTTTATATTAGTCAGTTAGAGCCTTTTCTCCTTTTTACAGAGCCACTTTTTGTTTGTTTTTTAATTTTAAGAGTCAATTTATAACGTTTAATAAAGATCTTATATACATAAAAAAAAAAAAGTATTATGTGTTTTGCTAGTTTACACAATAATATGTATTATAATTGCAATCTTAAAATTGGTTTTCTTACTCTTTGACTTCTTCTTACTACAGGTATATTTTGAGTATTTCTATTCTCTTCAACTTGTTTACAGTTTTTATTCCCTGAGCTAACTTCTGTATTACAATCTGAAGTTGCGGTATTTGAAGTGTATGTGTTAGTGACATTGGTATCTGTATTGGATTGCAAAGTTGGCGTATGTGAAGGAAGCGATCGATGTGAATGTTCAGTATATGTAGCCACATCAAGGGAAGGACTCTCCTTCTCTTCTTTAACTTCTGGCCTAATTTTACGAATTTGATCAGAATGTCTGCGCCATGTCCTACCATCGTCTAAATTAACATTAAAGTGCAATTTGCCTGTTGGTTCTTTAATTCGACCGAATTTCCATTTATTTGTTCCATAATAATTCCTCACTGCTACACGATCATTTTCCCGAAATTTCAGAGGGCCTACAAATTGACGATCTACTATACTATCGTTATCTTCCTTTGGTAACAAGAGATGGAATCTTGTCCGAACTGGATATTTCAGAACAACTTCTGAAGGAACTAAGTTTGTGCTTGAGTGTGGTGTAATTCGGTAGAAGGTAACTATTTCTGATATTTTTGAGTCCAAACTCCCATAGCTACCCTTTAGTGCCCGTAGTTTATTTTTAAGTATTTGCACAAATCTCTCAGCTTGCCCATTTGTTGCTGGATGGAATGGAGCAGAGCGCTTATGTACTATCCCTTGTGACTTAAGGAAATTTTGAAACTTGGGATTCACGAATTGTGATCCATTATCTGAAACAATAACGCGTAGAATACCGAATGTAGAAAATATTTTTTCTAAGATCACTATTGCATCTTCAGTGGTTATTCTTTTCATTGTGTGGATCTCCGGCCATTTCGAATACGCATCTACTACTATCAAGAAGTAAGAATTTAAAAACGGGCCTGCAAAGTCTATATGAATACGAGAGAAAGGCGCTTCGGGTCGTATCCACTGATGATACATTTTGGGAGGATTATTTGCTACTTTGCGGCAACTAGTACAATTCTTTGAGATACTTTCTATATCTTTATCTATACCTGGCCACCAGCAGTAGCTTCTAGCTAAAGCCTTCCTCCGATTCACCCCGAAGTGAACAGAATGTAGAATGTAGTACTGGGTCTCTTAGCGTTGTTGGTATTACCACCCGCATACCTCTCATAATACATCCACTTTGTATAGAAAATTCGGACTGGTTTACATGAAACCTCATCTCCTTCTGTATTTCACTTCCAGTACCGAGAGCTTGTAAAAGAGGCTTTAATTGTGAATCTTTTTCTGTAGCTAATGCAATTTTTTCAGCCGACACAGGCATTGCATTAATTTGGTTTATCTCAACTATGTCCGTTTCTTCTATTGCCACCTTATCCCTTGATTCGACCGGCAATCGCGACAAGGCGTCTGCGTTCGCATTAGTCTTTGAATTCTGTACTTGATCTTATAGTTAAATGCCTGCAAATAAATTGCATAATGTTGCATTCGGCTTGTAGACATGTGAGGGAGAGCCTTTTCTGGTGCGAAAATTTGTTGCAAGGGCTTATGGTCCGTATACAGAGTGAACTCACGACCGAAAAGATACTGATAAAATTTTTTAACCTCAAAGATTATGGCATATGCTTCTTTGTCTATTTGCGACCACTTACGCTGCGTGTCAGTCAACGTTTGAGAAGCAAATTTAATTGGTGTCTCCGCACCATCTTGAGACACGTGTGATAAAACAGCCCCTACTCCATAAGGAGAAGCATCGGTAGCAAGTACGACCGGTAGTTTAGAAGAATAGTGTACCAAAAAATTATCCGATTGCATAGAGTCTTTCAACTTCTCAATATTGAAATATTCTTTGGCCTGGGAAATGCCTTGATAGCTTCTTTTTTGTTTTGGGTTTTATGAATACCTCTTTTATCTATCCTAAAACCACAATATTCAATGCTTTCTTGAAACAATTTTGTCTTAGCAAGATTAACTTTTAATCCGTATTGAAAAAGTTTATCGAAAACCTGCTCTAATCGTTCCAAATGGATTTTATCATTTGGCGCGGTTATACAAACATCATCTATGAAAACTACTACACCTGGAATACCTTTAAGAAGGTCTTCAATCTTCCGCTGCCATATGGCAGGAGCACAGCTAAGACCATAAAGGAGTCGTGTACATTTGAAAAGGCCTTTATGTGCAGTTAAAGTGAGTTTACTTTGGTCTTTATTTCGAACCCTACACTGAAGATACGCCCGCCTTAAATCAATTTTCGAATATTTTTGTCCCCCACTTAACACTGAAAACATTTCATCAATTGTAGGTAAAGGATGTTCATCCACTAACAGATTGGGGTTTAGTGTTATTTTAAAATCACCACACAAGCGCACCTCACCGTTTGACTTGACTACAGGCACGATCGGCGTAGCCCATTCACTCTGTTCTGCCGGTACTAAAATACCCTTTTTAATCATCTCCGTCAATTCCTTTTCTACACCGTCCTTCAAAGCGAATGGTATTGGCAGTTTGAAATGTTTCGGAACGGCATTTTGTTTTACCCTAATTGCCACTGGTTCACCTTTGACCTCACCGCAATTTTCATTAAACAACTCCTTATATTTATGTAACAGACTCTTAATGTCACTACTTTCACTATAATTACTATGAATTAATAAAGGATTTCCTACCTAACTTCCAAATTCCCTATTTGCTGTCTGGCTATGCTCGTTAATGGCGCAAACATTCATCTCTTCGCAAATCTTCAAAATACTGGACAATCCACCAAAAGCTCGTATCCATTCTCTTCCGAATAACGCATGACGGTTCTCTGGAATTTTTATGACATACAATCGTAGTCCAGTCCTTTTCTGTTCACCCAAATCAACCGCCACCTTCACATAACCTAAAACATTAAGAATATCATTAGCATATGTGCTTAATCTTATATCACTTGCATGCAACATTAGGTCATGAAAATATTCTTTAAATTGAAAATATGTAATTATGGATACAGCTGATCCGCTATCTAATTCCATACTTATCTTAGTATTGTTTACTGCCACTTTACACCAAAACTTCCCCATGTCATTCTGCCTGTTGTCGAGCGTGTTTACGTATACCACACTGTTCATGTCTTCTTGTGATTCCGCTTCAAATGACTTGACAGCATTTACCTGCTTCTTTGCTCTTCGACAGACTAGCCTCAAGTGACCTCTTTTTTTACAATAACTGCAAATCGTCTCCGTATGTTGACATTTCGAAGCAAAATGTGTGCCTCCGCATCGATAACATTCCACTGAATCTCCTTGTGTTGTGTATTGCTTACCAGATGCAATTTTTCCATGCTGCTTACCGCTTGTAGTGGGTTTTATGGTATGTTTGTGATTTTTAGACGCTGGTTTCCTCATGTACGCACGGACTGCATGCATTGTGCTAATTCCTGTTGGTTCGTTTATCTCCAGAGAGTTCTTCTGTGATGCTTCCAAACTGAGTGCTAACTCTACTGCCTTATCGTAAGTTAACTCCTTGGTTTCTAACAAACGATCTCGCTAACGTTTGTCCCTTAAGCCACACACAAATTGATTTCGCAGCGCTGTGAGTAAATATCCCCCAAAATTGCAATGTACTGCCATTTTCCGCAAGGTAACTGTGTACTGGCGTACGTCTTCACCTTCTGCCTGGGCTCGGTGATGGAATTTGTATACTTCGGCGATTTCGATGGGCTGCGGATTGAAATGAGCCTGTAATAATTTAACCAAATCCTCAAATGATTTTTTCTCCGGCTCCTCTGGTGCTAGCCCATCGCACAGTAAATCGTAAGTGGTAGAACCAACGTAGTGCAAAAGTAAATTCTTTTTTGTTTCTTCCTTCTCGACTTTAAAAATATTAAACGCGTCCTGTAGTCGCTGTACCCATCGGTCAAATCTGCTTTTACAGTTATCGAAATATTCGATGGTAAAGTTTTGTGGAACCGTGCTGCTCATGTTCTGACTTTCCTATTCAGCACTTACCATAATCACTTGATATCTCAAGCATCCGCCTTTCTAATACGTTTTTTTTCTAGTTTTGTAAATACCGACTGCGCCACTGTTATAAATTGAAAGAATAACACGCTATGATGATTGATTACTTACTTTATTAAATATAAGTATAAATGTAGTGTCTTGTATGGCGTACAATCCGGGCGGCTGTTTAGACAGGAAGCAGGCCAGCTGGCCCTTTTTGACGCATGTTAATTTCACTGGGTGCGTTCATCAATAGCAAATAGCGCACTCTATTTGTGGGCTTTTAACACCGTGCGCAACGATTCCTAAGCGGGGAGAAGCATCGTGGACTAGTGTTGCAAATACTGTGGCCTGCTATCACCAGCGAAAGACAAGAGCTCCATCCTGCACCGACGATAGTGGTTCCCATGTGCAGTTGAATGTGTCTGCGCTCGTTGCCAGATATTCAAGACGTAAACGTCTCTTCAATCTCTCAACGAAGTGGCGCTTAAGTGCTTGTGCGTGGTATTGTGGGTCAGTGTTCTGATTCCCATTTTCGACTCTCATGTAGTACAAATGAATTGTAGATTTGGCCAGTGTCAACACAAAGCTAATCAAACAATTCACTCGACTACAGACCTTTGGTCCCCATAGAAACGATGTCCTAGTAATGCCAAAATTCGGGTGGATCCACCGACACATACCGCGCACGAGATACATTAGACCTTGTAAAGCTGGGCAAGTGAAGAACATGTGAAACAGGGTGACTTCACCAGCACAAACTGTGCAAATCCTCTGAACCCGCCGGTCAATATGTGACAACTGATTAGGATCCACAAGCTGTGATGCAGCAATTTGAATGTTACATCAGCATCTTTGTAATTAGAAGGATAACTGCAGACTACTCCGCAAGTTATCCCTGCCATCACGCCCATATTCACCTCCGGATGTCTTATTGACATAAGCTCGTCACGGAGCACACGTGTTGTAAGTGTGCTGAAAGGTGTGTAAGGTGGTCTGTTCAGAACGAAAGCATCTTCCAACTTAGTGCCAGGGTCAATGGTCCCAAGTTGGCGAAATCTCTCCCGCGCAGAAGCAGCCAGGTCGTGTAGTTGTGAAGTGTTAGTGTTTATTCGATAGAGCCGTCAGTGTATGTATGTATTACTGAACAATGAATCTATTAATTCAGGATTCAACCTGATTGGAATCGACGCGAATTGCGTGTACCGTATAGCATTCCACTTAAGGTGAAATGCTGACCCAGGGCTGAATCGTTGAGATTAGATCCTGTGGCCAGTCACGAGGATAGGGTGGTCGAACAGAGAGCAGGTAGTAATACTCCCCTATGCCGATCCCTTCCAGTACATTCACCCACAGTTGAGAAATCAAGCTGCCTCTCTGGCAAAACACTCTTTGGAATGCACGCACTTGGAGACACCTTGACTTCACAACCAAGTTAGTGAGACCTAATCCACCTATCTTGACCATTGAATAAATAACTAATAAGGAAACGGCATATCGTGCGAATACAGTGTACGTGTTTAAGCATTTCAATGACAGTGTGACCTATGGTCGGGGGGGGGGGGGGGGGGGGGGGAGAATTGACAAGAGGGCGTCGTTGATATTTTGTGTCAGTTCAATATTCTGACATTTCATAATTTTGGAAATAAGTTCTCTTATTTGAATTCGCGATATTGTGGAAAATAAAGAATTAAACGTGTTTTTTACGTACGTGCAATAGAGACTCCGGAGTCCTAAATTAGCATAATGAAGTGCGCTGTGCTGTGCTGCAGGAAAGAACAGAGTTATTGCCGTGGGAAAACATTCTTCAAGTAAGCTTAATAGCTTTACTTATTAATTATATTGTTTTAAACAAAATAAAAGTGAAATATCTGTAAAAATAAAGAGCCATGGCAAAAGATTTAACATTTTACCAATGCCGGTTTATTTGTTTACAATTGAATTGTCATTGGTAGATAAATTATTCCAGTCAAACAAAGGCAACGCCAAGAAATATTGCCTGAAAATAAGGGGGAGCTAAAAATTTGTTTATTTTACATAGGAATTTGGATTATAAAAAATGTTCCCCTTCAAAATTGTACGATTCCACTATTGCCATGACGAAACGAATACAAACAGAACACACTAATACATTTCGCTGAGATGCTTACGTTTTCACCCGATATGCCGTTTCCTTATTAGTTATTTATTCAATGATCTTGACTGGCAGACAGAGCGTGCTTTAAGCAACCCATCGGCTTCAGCACCAAAAGGCGTCTATCGCTTTTGCTTGAAGAAGACCTACGAAGCCTTCATCAAACGTCTCAGACTTTAGCAGATGAACGATGGACGAGGTAATCAAATAGTTTATCACGACTGACCTTCCCATTAAGGATAATGGAAACAGTCGACTACGCCATGAGTTTTTATAGCTCTAGAGAGTTTCTCAAGAGCGATGCGGCTATTATTTGATTTACTCTCGCGTCCGATATACATACCTAAATACTTCGACAAGTATTAGTCCATTGAATGCTCAGTGGAGTATCTGTACGATCTCTCCACCTTCCAAACCACAACCCTTGACTCTTGACTCTTAAAAAGGTTGATTTTAGCGCCCGCTATACGTTCGAACTGTTCGAAAACAGCACGAGCGACCGGAAAAGCTTCATCTCTTGTTACGAAAATAGACAGATCATCCGCACATGCCAACATAAGAGGCCTCCCATTGGCATATGGTAAATGAACTGAATATTGTCCGAGAATTCCACGAAGATTCACCAGTAGCGGCTCCAACGAAAGATCATAAAGCATACCTGACAATGGACAGCCGTTTCTGATACCTCGATTAAACGAGATAGGAGCCAGAACTTGTCCTTGATACTTAATCAAAATCGCTGAATCTCTATACAGTTTCCCGACGATATGGAGCCACCTGGGCGGAAACCCAAATGCCTCGAGGGCAGTCAAGAGATACTCGTGCGAGACGCTATCAAAAGCCCTCTGTTGGTCCAATGAAATCATGGCCATTTGTGTACCTGTCTGTTCATGGTAGGCAAACAAATGCTTGGCTACCGCAATGTTGTCGTAGATACTACGACCAAGTACACAATTGGAGTGTTCCGGGTGTTTTACCGAAGCAATCACTGAGGGGAGTATCGCCCTTAATGCTTTGCAGACGATTTTGTAGTCTACATTGTACAGGGTTACTGGCCTCCAGTTCCCCATCCTCTGCAAATCTCCCTTCTTTGGAATCAAGCGCATAACAGACCTCCTCCAACTAGAAGGAAAGCCTGAATGCGCCTCAACCGCCGAATTGAAGACTTCCAAAAGTCAGCAATTAATAGATTCCTGAAACGTATGAAGAATTCTGGAGTCAAGCGGTTATAACCAGGTGAAGTGTGTCGCCTTAGATCCTTTGTCGCAGCAATCATATCCTCCAATGTGATTATGATGTCTCTTCAATCTATCAACGAAGTGGCGCTTAAGTGCTTGTGCGTGGTGTTGTCGGTCAGTGTTCTGATTCCCATCTTCGACTCTCATGTAGTACAAGTGAATTGTAGATTTGGTCAGTGTCAACACAAAGGTAATCAAACAATTCACTCGACTACAGACCTTTGGTCCCCATAGAAACGATGTCCTAGTTATGCCAAAATTCCTTTACTTTACCACTACTGCTACTAGGTACTACTATTATTTATATTGCAATTAAAAATAATTTACAAAGTTACAAAATTTATACAATTTACGAAACTTTCTTTACTTTACTTTACACGGGGTAATTACAAATGTGATTCTTTACTTTTCTTATAAAGATGTGTAGGCTGGAGTGAATTTTTGATGACAGTACATGTCATTGGTAGTTGCTAATAGTCCTGCGCGTAATCTTTCTGTTTTTACAGTTTTTTTTTTTAATATCTTATATATACCTTATGTATAAGAAATTGCTGTCTAGTTTCAGTAGAGAGGTAGCCAATAACACAAGCATGCAAAGCATGTATGCAGGCGGATGTTAACCCAAATGAATTTGTCAACTTCCCATATCCCTCTTTCCCTCAGCTCTAAAACAACGCTCAGGTGGATATGGAACAACCCGCAAACCGTACCCTACGTCAATTCCATAATTTATTAATCGAAAGGTAAAACCTGGGCTCTGATGGCGCCCAACTGCAGTGTAATTGAAGTTAGTGATGTTGCTATATAGACAAGGGTCATTCAAAAACTTGGCGATAGTTTGATATTTACAAAAAAGTTGGTGTTTCAGTAGGTCGTTTCTGTAACTAATTTCAAGAGCTTCGTACACCTTCCTTTCAAATTCTTTTAGGAACAACCCTTTTTATTTCAGCCTTAAGAATTTCATAATTTTGGTTGTCTTCCACTTTGTGTACATTATTTTCACATAGTCTCTTAAACTAACAGATGTTTTCCATACTACTGGGTGGCTCGGTTAAAATAACAAACAAAAATGGTCAATAAATCGAGTTACTTAAATTGTACGTAATGTCCAAATCTATTAACGTAATTTAAAGCAAGAGAAAAAGTTATAATTGGTCTAAGGTTAATAATATTATGAAATATAATGAAAATAAAAATGAAATAAAGTAGGAAATCAAGAAAGGATTGCCCGATTAGTTTATTTTTCAAATGAAAATGCCGTGAACAAAATTTCAACTCTCTGCGTCGACGTGCTTTTAGGCAGTGTCCAAATATAGAAGGCAGAGGTACTGAATAGATGTATTCATTCGTGTTGTTATCGAAAAGAGATAGAAATTTGTGCGGCTAAATTTGGAGAGGCTAGTTCGAGCAAGTGTGCGCAGGTCGAAAATGCGTCATATATAGAAGAAGTAAATTATTTTCAGTTAAATACGAGATACAAATAAGTGAAGACGCGTTTATTTTTCATACCTTTCTAAGAAAGCAGGAAGAGTTCTTCACTTTACCTCTCAGTAAAAACAGAAATAGTGCCTCCCTCCAACTTCCTGAGATTATAAATTGAATAGTTTTTTTCCAAACTTCCGGAAAATTCATGCTTAATGGTTCCGTACACTTCCTGAGATGGCAGAATAAGAGATTCCACAGAATTGAAAAAGAATGTTTCTTCTCACCTTCCAAAGAATTAATAACGAATGCTTCTTCTCATCTTCCAAAGAATTAATGAGGAGGTAAGGTGTCCAAGAGGCCTTCCTAAACCAGATCAACGAAAGGTATGCTCATATACTCATTACTAATGTCATCCAAGTAATGTATTCAATCGAGAAGTATTTGGAACATGATCGAATTATGTAAAACCCTCATTATGATGATGAAATTTCGAAGCCGAGTGGACCTGGCTCTGAGTCAAAGGCAAATTTCTGTGTTGTACGGCTAGATGAAGTAACTTTTTTTTCTGCCGCTCATATTGCAGATATGCAAGGGATTTTGCTTTCTCCTGAGCTTCACTGACTTTTTCCTCGAAAACAACATGGTGGTATCTCTTCGATAGTTCACTGTAAAATACTTTTAGATGAGCACTGATGTTATCTCTTTCGGCAAATTGTTGCTGGATTTCTGACTGTAGCCACACTTTTTTAGCAACAAATAAAGCCTTTCTACTAGATTTAGATATATATAATTATAAGTTACATAACTCTGTTAAAACTTAATGAAATATATCTGTGGAATATTTGCATACAAGTGTTTTGCTTTCGTTTTGCCCTAATTTTTATAATGAGGGTTTTACATAATTCCAGGTAATGTTACCAATAAACTTTATCTAAGTCAGGCATTCCCATTTTTCCCGCTGGATATATAGCCATCCTATATATACCTTTCCTTCGTATCAAATTAATGCATTAAAAAAAATGAGCTGGGTATATGATCGTATTGCTTCCATACTTTTCATAAATGCTTTCGGAGTGCGTCCGAGATGATGCCGTTTCCCGCTGGGTTACTTCTTTTTTGACTTTATACTTATGATTTGTAATGCTGCCTGACTTGCTGATATATCTGGCTTTACAGACGTGGATGTGTGGGTGATACAATCAGACCTTAATTACTACTATAAATTGTTTGTTATTTGCACATCGTACAAAGGAAAATTATAGGATACTCCTAGTGTACTATCACACAAAGACTATATTGTCACTTAACCTAACTTACAACTAAATAATGACAACAAGAGTCCAAAGATCCGAAATAATGTATCAAAATATTCATTTCTTTTAATTCCTTTCTTTTAATATTTATTTTAATTATTCATTTCGTTATTTATATTTTATGATTTATATATTTATTTGTATAAATGCCAACTAATAAGAGAATAACTACTATGGCCAATTGGTTTACCAGCGAGCTGCGGCTCGAACATCAAAGAGTCTTCTAATTCAGTTCGAGGTTATCCTCTGTAGTTTGCGTCAGATGTTTACACATAAGATATAAATGGATTTATAGTTAACGCATTGACATATATAACATGGACTGCCTGATTTTCTATTTCATATGGGTCATCTTTTTTTGGCAGGGTGTGACAATTATCTTAATTTCAAGTTTTACTTTCGCTTTAATATTCATATTAAAAGTTCAGCGAATTACAGAAGCATTCGAAATTATTTCTATTCTTGGAAGCTTATCTCCTACAACATCAAATATTTTTTAAACTTGATTTTTAAAGAAATAAAATTAAACAATTTTTATCTACCTGCCTCCACTGACATATAATAAGAATGGACTGAGCCATCCTATCTAATTCCTATAGTCAAAAATGGCACAAATTTTGGCTAAAATCTCTTTGTCTCTTTCAAGTTCAAATTGTACACTGAACTGTAATCAATTTTGGAAGCAGTACGGCTGTATTAATTGGAATGCATTGAAATTGCCATGAAAATTGAGACAAACATATTGCTTATATACGTCTAGCTCTTACAAGCTCAATAAAGTTTGACATCAAATCTGCAGATGAGCACATTTTTCAGTAACGTTAAAAATTAATTTTTGTATTAATTAAAACAATCTTATCTTCCTAAATAATTTTTATGTAATGTAATACTATTTCTGAACATTTTTAGTGTTTCTAATCGGCAAATAATAATAAATTTTAAATCGGTGTATAATTGTACGTAATTTAGGGTTTTCACAGCCTGTTCAATATTTGTGTTATTTTTGAAGCAAGAACGCTCAGTCCATTATTATGTCAGTGACCTGCCCCTAAAAGTAGGTATAGGGGACAGAGAAAGGATTACAAATATTGTATTGCCGACTATTTCTATTCTATATATTCATTTGGAAAACCACTGAAGTGAAACTGGACTATGGTGTATTTTGTATAGAGCTTATTATTTGTAGTTCCTCGGAATAAAGTAGTTAAACCATAAAGAGACAACTATAGAAAAGTGATCCAATAATAATGTAAGCAATTTCACTAGTATCAGCAGTCCATTTTATATATGTCAGTGATTTAACGAGAATATTTTTAAATATAACAGCGCAGTCATTTTAGGTTGAAACTGTGAAATTTAGATGAGGTTAGGCCCTTAGACTTGGGTCAAAATTCTCTAATTCTCCTTATGAGATCAACAAAAGACATAATCACTTAGAACATTATTGTCTGTTAATCTGTCTTGTTCGTTATTTAACAGAATATTTTGTTTTAAGTCATTTGCAAAAGATATATTCGGTGTTATTATAAAATTTGTTTCCCTGTTCACCTGGGGCCGGATTCTGTAACACGGAGAATTTGGGAAATGAGAATTTCGTTTTCTTAGAATTCCTAATTCCCTAATTCTCCATTCCCAATTCACTAATGCCCTAGACGCACAGCACTCTTAATGAAGAAATAACTAACGACTCATTAGTCTATAATAATTCATTATAAACTGCGGACACACAGCCATTTCTTTAATTAAGTTGTGCTGTCAAACTGGTTTTGATGAAGTTATCACATTAAAGAAGCAATATGGATCGAATTAACGCGATAAACTTTGTTTTCATTTATTTTATTTTCAATTTAACAATTTCCAAATGAGAAACACATTTTATTTAAAAAAATATTAATAATATAAATTGTGATTTGCATTTCTTTGCATTTCTTCTTCTTATTTTTCAAATCGGCAGATGCACAGCGGAGCTCCAGATGTACATTATATGCCAAATCTAGCACATTTTCCTCATTATAGCTATAATGAAGGAGGAAAACACTTCATTAGAGTACTTCAGTATAATCTGATTTACGAGCTATAATGACGTATACTATGTAACACACGGCATTTTAATGAATGGTTAGTACAAATGATTCATTAGTTCGTGCTGTGTGTCTAGGGTTTAAGATGGTTGGAGAATTACGGAAAACGCAAGAAATGTGAAAAAGTGCGAATCCCCTAGGACGATTAAGAGTATCACTTTTTGTTGTAGAGGGTTGGACTTTTTTTAATATTTGAGGTACATCTGTCTATTACCTTCCACTGTCGAAACAAATTGAAATATCTGTTTTGTATGGGTAGTTTTTGAGGCATGTAGGAGAGTACGTTTTCTCGCGTTTTTCCGGGATAACGAGAGAATGGAGAGAAGAAGAAGAATGTATGTGGTATAAAAAAAATGGGAGCTCAGGGCGAAAAAGATAGGTGGAGGAAATGGGGCGGGGAGAGTGCGGGGTATAAATAGGAGCTGATTAACAGAATTTAAAAAAAAAATAAAGACAATATCAGGAGCTGCAATAATTCGCAGGGGTAAGCTTAGGATCTGTAAGCCCAATAAAAAAAAATAAGAATTTGTTATGGAACTATGTTGAGTGATTGGCTTGGACGTGAAGTCCAGACTGCCAGCATGAGCTGACAGATCACTCGACGGACAGCGTTGACTACAGGGCGGCACGCTAGCTCGCCTCAGCTATTGGCGGAGAGTGTGGGGAGGTTCCACGAAAAACCTGCCGCTGCCGTCTGCCATAATCAAAAAAAGTTCGTGCCTATTCACTAAAAGAAAACGCCGGCACACATCCAGTCCTGAAGGAACACTTACGTCACTTACCTATATCCACATCGAAGGCGCAGATGTTATGCCTTCCTTGCATGCCCCAGCCACCCATCTGACTCTGAGGGCAAGATTTTTTTTTCAGAGTCCCTAGTTGACCTGTAAAGAGAAAGAAGTAGTGGATCTATACAACCTTCATGTTAGAGGGCTCCAGGAGAGTGGGAGGAGAAATAAAGTGCCTTCAATGTACCATTACGTTATAATAATCCAGTTTAATGCTAGATTGACCCAATTGTATAAGTAGCCTTATCAATTAGATTCCTATCCTTCCTAATCAGTGGGTGCGTTCACCGACAGAAAAATAGTGACATTATGTCACTACCCAGTCACTACACAATGCTATCGTGCGTTCACTGTACACAGCAAATGCCAGGCAGTCACCACCTTTTACTTTCTCAGGCGTTCACTGAGACGGCCAAGAGTAAAAGGTAGCGCGCATTCACTACCCGTATTTAGGATAGTAAAGTTGTGCGATAATAAATTTGTGTTGTCAAAGTGACATTGATATGGAAATGGAAACAGAAAATTCAATTTTGGTTGATGAGAACAATATGACCTGTGTGATGGGCCAAAAAGCTTTTTTATTATAAATCAATTTCAATGCATTACTTTAACGGGTGGAAACTAAAATTTGAGACTACGTTCAATTCATAATTTCTCAGTAGGCAATGAGTTTTAAATTTCTTTGGACTATCAGGACACCTACGTAGATCGGCCTATTGTTCCGAAAATTTTTGAGACTTGTATACATTATACAAATAAATGTAATCAAAAGCAATTGCCGATGGATGCTGAGAAATTACAAAAAAATTAATTTCGTTTTAGACGACGAAAGTTATTTCCCGTTAAGTGCTCCGCAAAAGCCGGGGAATGACATTTTTTACATGGATAATTGTAGTACAGCACCACCAAGTGTAAAATATAAATTTAATAAGAACTTCTAAGCAAAAGTGATGTTGTAAATCGCAGTTTCTGCTAAAGGTATTTCCGAGCCATACTTCAAACCAGCTGGACTTGCCATAAACCAGGAAGTGGATGAGCGGGAATATTTGGGAAAACTTTTAGTTCCTTTTCTTAAAAAATATCACCAGGAGGGAAATTACATATTTTGGCCAGACAAAGCACCCGCGCATTATGCGAAGAAGACCCAAAATTTTCTCCAACTCAAAGACATACCATTTGTACCTAAAGAGAATAATCCTACAGATCTCCCACAGTGCCGCCCCATCGAAGATTTCTTTGGTGAACTCGGCGCCCATGTGTACAAGAGAGCTAAAAACATCAAACAATTGAAGTCGCGTATAAGAAAATGTGTAAAAGAAATGGACCCGACAGGTGTACAAAGAGCTTACGACCATATTCCAAGAAAGTTGCGATACGTTGCTGAAAATGGCCCCTTTTGTGCAATTCATTAATTTTATACTAAAATATTAAGTGTGCTTATAAATATAATCAATAGCAAGTAGAAAATATAGCTCTAATATAAATTCAGTATGTTTTCAAAATTGTTCCCAATTTTTAGTTGCCACCCGTTATTTCCTTGTAATGTTGAAAAAAGTTCATCTCCCAACTATAACGTTATTTACAATTTGACGTTCATGTTTACTTTTAATTTACTTATTTTTTGCAAACGTCAAAAATATTTGATTTGCTACATTATTCTCTTTTGCGTTACTGCAATTCGGTTACACAAGAGTCACCATTGTAGTGACTAACTGTCAAAGTAATTCTTTTGACATTTGTTCACAACACAACGGTATCACAACGCTACAGGACGCTATCGTGTCAGTGTACACACCCAGTTAATACATGCTGGTATATTTTATTATTCAAATTATCATTAAATTAACAGTGTTTCCAGCTTCAATTACTTTCAAATTCTATATTTTTTAAGTAGTTCAAAAAAAAATGGCTTACGCTAACAGAGAATTAGAAACATGGAAAGATCTAGAAATATTTTACAAGAACCGCTTAATTTTGATATACCCAATACCTTCCGGAAATTCAGTCTGTATATATGAAGGTATTATTTCAAAAAAAAAACGTAGAACACTTTTTGACAACTACTCTAGAATGCAGATTTTTACTAAAATTTCTTTACACGATGTACACAGGTTGACCTGAGCTGCTAGGGTTCCCTATATATATATATACATATATACTTTCCTTTCTCTTTTTCTTTTTTGTTTTTGTTTGCACTCCCTACGAGTACTGTCCAAATTGCTTAATTTATTCTTTTGCTATTGGATTGAATAACTGTCCAACATTAGTATTAAACCTTTCTCTCTCTGATTTTAGAAAAAAATTTCTCTTCGCGGAAATGTTAAATAAAAGTAAAAATGAAAAACACTTACATGTATGTTAGGGTCCACCGCAGAGGCGCCTCCGTGAATGTTCCACTGTATCACTGCTTAAAAAAGTTAATTTATATATGCAGGAAGCAAACGATGGGTCAGTCATTCAACGTATGGTTGCGAAGAGAAAACGAAGCAAAATAACGCACTAATGATTTCAACGAAGTATGATAACTCTATTCTAGTAAAACTATCTTGGTAATTGATTTGCACCCTAGACCCTAGCTGCTTAGTTGAGTAGTGTTGTTATAATTAAACTTGCATTTTGATTCTCTTCAGCTTTCTTTGGACCACGCATTATCTACGTACATAACGCTAATCAATTCGTTCAGCACTTTCTAACTTAGTAAATTGTATTTTATCGAGTGGCCCGGAGCACTCGGTTCAGGGATTTCAGCAAATCCATAAACTCGAAAAATTCCTATTGCCAAGATGTCACGAACTTCGATTCTAATCGGATTCCTAGCTCAACCTATTTTTATAGTATTTCGTAAAAAAAAAAATCTTTTTAACCAAATAATTCTAAAAATATTCAGTGAACAAGTGTTATCTTATTAAATTATCGTAAACTTCGATTATAACTGAATTTTAGGCCAAGATCATACTAGTTGTATCTCATCAATATTAATTACTCGACTTGCAGAAAATCTACATTAGTAAATTAAGTTTTCTTAGATCTAGTTCAAATCTAGCAAACCCATTCTAACAAATTAAGTTGGACAAATTCTGCTAGCAATAATTTCCACAATACTTCATTGCCTGGGAAAACCATCTGGAAACGCTTCCATTCCGTGATTTTGCAATCCCTCCCAATATGAGGCTATCAAGTTCGTCGTTCCAACCGTCTGACACCTTGCCCTTTTTTTGCTAAAAACCTTGCAAATTTCTTACTTGAGCTGTTGGCTCGAATTATGACAAATCTTCATCATACTTATCTCCCACGCCGGAAACAGTTCAAGTTCAGGATTTAACGATCACTTTCAGATTTTCCTTTTGCACGATGTTACTTTTCAACATATCCCGTAGTGACTGCGGAATTATTATTCTTGATTGCCGGTAATGTTGATATATATCTTGGCTATGAACGCCAAAGTGTCGATGCTGTCGGACGCTTTTCTTTTTTTTGTTTGAGATTTTCGCCTGATGAGAGGAAAATAATTTCACCAAATGACAATGAACTATTATTAATTATGAAAAATCTTTTAAACTTACGTACAGAGTTAGTTTCCTGGCCGATGTTTTTTGAACCAATTCTCACTTTCACGGTTTTCCTGTTCACTCGGTGGGAGATTTGACAAGACAGAGACGATTGTCTTCTTCTTCTCCGCTGACAATTACAAGCTTTTTCGAGCTAGGGTGCGTGCGGACTGTCGGTATGGCATAAGTGCTGCAGTAATTCTCCGTGTAGCATATTGCTATATGCAGTACGCTACGACCATAACAAATTGACTTTGGTAACTAGGTATGCATTGGTATTATAGGCTATATTTTATTTCGATTAACGGTAATTTGCAGATTTGAGCGGCCTCGGCGGTAAATTTTGTTGTTGTAATATTCACGGGCGCCTAACCCTGTGTGGGAGGGCTGTAGAGTATTGGGTTTTTTTCTGATGGATTAAGGGCTTAGAGTACAAAAATATAGGTGTACAATTTTGGGGGGAGGGTGTTTTGGGCTTTGGGGATCGTACCACCACTCATAAGGGGTTGTCCAAACTACGTCATGTTTGGTACAAATTAAAGAGGGAGGAGAGGGTAATCGAGTGGTGTACACTCAGAAAAATATTTAAAGTTATTTCAATGAAACAACGGCATCAAATTTATTGGGAGAAAATTTTGTCAAACTGATTGAATTTTTCATTATATTAATGAAAGTTTAGTCAAATCGATTAAAATTTCATTCAAAAAAATAGATCACAGTTCATCGAAACGGAAAACATTTCATTGGATGGATGACAGAATATTCATTGAAATCAATGATGAAAATATATTCAAACCAACGAAAATTATCATTCATTTTATCATATTGCCAAAAGTGCATAATGGATTTGACAACATTTTATCTTAGTTACAACAAATAAATTTTTGTTTGATCCAATTAACTTGTACGGTTAAGTTAACCACCACTAATCTTTGAAACAACTACGTGTTGTCAAATGAATAGCATCAATACATTTGTTCTAACCCAATGGCAGTCGAACTGACCGCACTGCATCCTTGAAACAATCATATGCCCATCAAAGCAATGACTTTTTGATTACACAAAACTCAGTCCTTACACACTTGTTGTCCAAGTCGGATGGTAATGTTTAAATAAAATAAATCAGGATGGTGGAGAAAAATTCAGTCGAAGATTATGACATCAGTGTTTTGCTTGGAAATATCCATGCATACCTAATTACCAAAGTGAATTCTTATTTTTTTTATTGGGTTTACAGATCCTAAGGTAACCATTGCGAATTATTGCAGCTCCTGATATTGTCTTTTTGTTTTTAATTTCCGTTAATCAGCTCCCATTTCTACCCCGCACTTTTTCACATTTCTTACGTTTTCCCTAATTCTCCAACCATGTTAGTGAATTGAGAATGGAGAATTAGGGAATTAGGAATTTAAGAAAACGAAATTCTCATCTCCCAAATTCCCAAATTCTCCGTGTTACAGAATCCGGCCCCTGGTCTGTTCGAAAAGTTGCATTTTCATTTAGCTTATTTCAAACTGAAACGTTTATTCGGGTAAACTCGAGGAAGCCGATTTTTTTTTCAATAAATACTCACCATTATTATAGTTGTCGACTCACCGAAGTGACAAACTCCGTAGTCACTCTTACTTCACCTTTCGTATTGTCGTTGTCGAACGGTGTGACGTGACATTTTTCTTCGAAGCCTTATTATCGTTGTCACTTAAAGTGACAGATCGCATCAGGGCATGCGTCAGAGTATGAATTACATTTCTAGACAAAATTGAGGTTTGTCTTATTTCGTGGTATTGTTGTTATTTTTGAAAATGTTTAAAAGAAAAAAAATCATAAACAATCATAAACGTGATGTATTTCAGCCCTTTAGCTATAAGTGGATGCTTCACCATGAAATCAATCATTACTTCAAATTGTTTTTATTTGTTTTAAATTTTACGTTAAAAATGCAAAAAAAAAAAATTTGATTTATAAAAACGTATTGAATTTGATGTTTTAATGAACAACTTAAAATGCCATCATAAGATTTATCTTTTTCAGCTTACATTTTCCTTTTCCTTACACACATCTAACATCTGTCACTTACAAAACCAAGTAAGTGAAATTTTCACTTAATTATCACTTATATCGACATTTGTCTACTTAATACGACAACAGTAATACGTCCAAAATAATATGTTTTCGACAAATGACACTTTAAACGACAAACATAATACCATTTTTGTGTCATAACGCCATTTCTCACTTAAAGAAAGTGAGAACGATAATAAGGGTGATTAAGTTCTCAAAAACAAGTTTCGATTTTCGAATGACAGTGAGGTGAGGGAGTATTTCTCCTATCATTCAGATTTATCCGCATCACTCCCAAGTTATTCTATTTTTAGTTCATCTAATCCCGGAATTTGATTCCTTCGTATTATTTTTTCTTTGTATGTAATTCCAAATGCTTCCTTTAAATTTAAGATAAGTTTTGAATTTCATGAATTAAGAGTGTTATAAGTGTCTGTCATCTGATCTGTCATACTAAAAACAAACATAATGGGAATATGGGAATATGTATACATAATTTGATGCAGACATCACTCTCGTACACTTATTTGAGCCCATTAATAAATCAAAAATTTTATAATTTTGTCAAATTACTTATTCAAATTTCAAACATAACCTCAAACTTGAATCTGAATCTTCGATAATGATTTCTGTAAGCTGTTTCTTGAAAACCGTGCGTATATACGTAAGAGTACTCTCAGAGTGCGATTGAGAAGATTAATTACACAGATGACAAAATGCCGAAATGCGCGCTAGCGTCGCATCGAAAGCCAGGGCCCACACGCGGCAGGTTTTTTACGGGTGAAAACACTGACTTATAACAATAGACTGAGCGATTGGCTATTTCATGTGGCCCAGATTTTGTGTTTCTGTATATCAGAGTAAACATTTCCTACATAAAAAAACATGTAAAACTCAATCAATCAGATGAAATGTTACACCCGAAAATCGAATTA
The DNA here is from genome assembly GCA_963930735.1 of Dioctria linearis. Taxonomy (NCBI): domain Eukaryota; kingdom Metazoa; phylum Arthropoda; class Insecta; order Diptera; family Asilidae; genus Dioctria; species Dioctria linearis. The sequence goes on along the minus strand of OZ005743.1, from coordinate 52,859,140 downwards.
AATTAAAAAAATATATTATCTTGTGTCCAAGTGATATTTTAATCGCTTATAAGGAATTAAACTGTTATGGTATATATGTATGTGTTGAGTGATTTATTTTGGACGTGAAGTCCCAGCTGTCAGCATGCGCTGACAGATCACTCGGCGGACAGCGTTGACTGCAGGGCGGCACGCTAGCACCTCGGCTATTGCGGGAGAGTTATTAGGGGGGTTAACCAAAATCCTGACTCTGCCACCTGCCATAATAAAAAAAAAATCATCGTGCCTGACAATACAAAATAGCCATAGCACACACTTTAGCCCTGAATGGGCCTTTACACCACTTATCCTTACCTTAGTGAAGGCGCAGATGTACTGCCTTCTGCTGCGTGCCCCATCCACCCAACGACACTGAGGGCAGATTTTTTTACTGTGTTGACCTGAAAAGAGAGAGAGTAGCGGACCTAGACTACTTTCACGTTAGAGGGCTCCAGGAAAGTGAGAGGAGAAGGAAATGAAAACTCTAGTGGCTCATTTCGTTATAATATATTGGTACTTCCAGCCTCGTGTACACATAAAGCCTTATCTAAACTCACACGAGCACAAACATCTCTGTCCCGAAAAATTAATACATAATAGGGATTTATCCTCTTTCTCCATATCGCATAGGACTTAATTAACGTAAGTTATATCAAGAAATTCAAAACATTAGTAGACTAATAACTCAACTACAGATGAACTTTTCCTTGGATCGAAGGATGAAATGTGTGTATTTGATAATAAACATAAATCTGGGTTTGTAAAATATTCGATAGGTGGTGAACGTTGATGAAACAGAAGTTTCCGAAAAGAGAAAAGTTTTACTATCACAACTAAAATATGTTTTCTAACATCTAAACATTATTTTAGAATCAACAAGTATTAACTTATTTAAATTTAGTTCTGGTCAATTGCGTCAATGTTAGATTATGTTCTGGTAATCAAATAATATCGTCACTTTCTAACTCTGAAAATTTGGTAAAGTCGAACGATGCTTTGTCTTTACCTTCCGTTCACGGAGATACTTCTTATCAGAAAATGTTTCTCTATAGGTTATATAGTCTAAATAGCTTAATTAACACTCGCCCAGGGCATGACGGATGCTCACTAAAGCAACGTTTTTCCCCCTCTTTTTTTTTCTATTTTAGTCTTAGATATAAATTTTATTTGAAAGAAATTCTATACTTTATGTAGGCAAATTGGCCCTCACTGTTCAACTAGGCATCAGATTTTTTTCTTTTATGTAATATTCAATATAAAAATTAAATATGATACGCCTGGCTTAATCCAGCTCGATTTTAGTTTTGTTTTTTTTTTTTTTTTTTTTTTTTTAATAGGGTGCCGAAATGAACGACTATACTTAGAGCGCTAAAATATTAAAAATGTATAGGCACTGGTCCTGCTGTAGCGTTTATCTAGCGTTCATTTAGACATCCGAAATACTCAAGGAAAGATTCATAATAAAAGGAAAAACTTGACTTACAGATCAATGCTGGGGCTCCCCCGTAGAGGTGCCTCCTTGGAAGTTCAGCTCCTTCACTGCTAAAAGAATTAATATACCTGGACATATAAACGCTATTGCCTAGTGTTGTCTAACATTTCCACAATTACTCAGAAGCAATTATAACTAGACGTATGTATATCTAATGCTGACTTGGAAGTACTGAAATATTTCTCTTATGAGAATGCCCTAAAATTAAAATTTGTCACGTAGACACTGAATGGGATCGTGCGTAGCACCCCTTGTTGTCATAAAAATGCTGATGCTGTCCTGAATGTTTATTAACATCTCTCTGGTACTGCCATGATGTACAGGAATGTATATTTTGTATATATGATGCACCAGAATTATACAAAGTCCTGCCGTCTATGCACGGAATGATCTTGTGCGTAGCACCCCTTGTAGTAAAATCAGCTGTGTAATCGTTTCAAGGAAATAGCAGGTACTCAAAAGTACCACAGTTTTATACCTGTAAATGACAGTAGTGTTAGTGTCAGAGAATACTCGTTTTGTAGTAAAGTTTAATTATAAAATTTATGAAAAAATAACAGAGAACTATTCTTATAATATTTTTAAACACATGTTTCTCATTGAATATTAAAAAAAAATCATTTTTGTGGAGTAAATTCTAAAATTTTCATTGGGAATTTTGCAGAGACGCTCATCCAAAAAATTGTATCTCCTAAACTAAGAGCTGAACATCCGCAAATTTTTGATATGATCTGTATTAATATTGGGGCATTTAAAAAAAAATATTTTTAGGGGGGGGGGGGGCTTTCTCTTCCGGAGGGGGTCAAAAATAAAAAAATAATAAAAATTATGTTTTTTTTTTCAATATTTTTTATTTTTTTTATCTTTTTTGAATATCTTTTCAAAGCTCAATTTAATACCTTTAATTTGACATATCGCACAAAAGAATCGAATAAGCCGATCCCAAGTTATCAGCAAATTAAAAAACACGTCCACAGTGCAAACATTAAAATTTGAGTCACCCTGTATCCAAAACCTGAGGTCGGCAGACTAAACAACAAAATAGGGGTCCAATATTTTTTAATACTTAACTAATTCTGAAAGTTTCATCGAAATCGGAGGGGGTCGGGTCCAATGGGTGATCGTTTTGGTATGGAATTGCTGTATATTGAGATATGTAAGGTGGGCTGTATGCACTTCCAATAAAAAAAATTCTGCCGCTTGGACAGTGAATGTATCTAGATACTTCTGGATAGCATAAATATTACTCCTCAAGCTTCGATGACTCCGGTAAAATCAGATTCATTTCGTCGTTAACTTCGCAACGCCTTCAAGAAAAATTCAGCAAAATTCACAGTCCTCCTCTCACAAATATTATGTTATGAAAGTATGTTGAGAGTGAATGGTCAGGACGTGAAGTCCAAACTGCCAGCCTAAGCCGACAGATCACTCGATGACAGCGATAGCACAGGGCGGCATGCTAGCACCTCGGCTAAGGGTGGCGGAGAGTGTGGGGAGGTTCCCGAAAATACCTGCCGCTGTCACCACCCATAATCAAAAAAATCTTCATGCCTACTTGAACGAGCCAGCACACACTCGGTCCTTACCTATGCTCCATTGAAGGCGCAGATGACATGCCTTCCTGCCAAGCCCCATCCTCCCATCGACTTTGGGTGGCACAATCGTCCAAAGTCCCTTTGTTGACCTATAGAAAGAGAGAGAGAGACTAGGCAAGCCTAGACGACCCCGGTCTTATGCGATAGAGGGCTCCGGGATGTGAAGGAAAAGTAAAAACTCAGCCAATCATGTTCACGTTATAATAGCAAGTGTTTCCTTCTTACAAAAAATTGCTATTGATTCCTATAATTAGTTTAATTTTAAATCGCCGCAACGTTCATGGCAAGACTCATTGCATATGTTTAATTTTGCTTTTCACATTAAAACAAATAAAGCTAAGATTAATGAACTTCCTAGGATAATAATAGATTAAAGATAAATATCATTTAAAGAAAATGATTCCATATAAAAATATCTCGATCTTGCCCTGCAGCCATAATTCATAAATTTCGGCTTTTAATTTCAGACTAACTTATCGTAAGAAATGTTTCAAAATGTATGTACATAAATGTTTGGATGATAATGCATTTTTTTTTCTTATCTACCCTTAACTAAACGAGAGAAATTAAATATTAAAATTCTTTTATATAAATGTGTATGCCAGTTTCATAGTCTCAAAAATATGCCGCGATGTGAGGTGATAATCTAACATATACGGACGATGCGAGACGGAAAATGAATGAGAATATATTGTTAGCTGTTAAGAGATTCAAAGTAAGTAAAGAAGAAGTAATTTGTGCGCACAAATCCCCAACCTTAGCTTGCCTTGTGTATGTGGGTGTAGAATCACTCTTAAATATTAAAATTTAGTTAAGTTTAATTGATTGTAAGATGACATAACTTGGAGGTAAGTATCTAATTTAACAGGAACGTATGTACGTATTTCATGTGAGCATTACTGTATTCAATGATTCAAGATAATACCTAATATGCAGATATAAATGAAGAAGAATCTTTAAAGCTTTTCATTATTTTCTCGATTTTGGGGCAATGAATGCATGTATGTATATTTTCCTTTATAATAACAGGTGCAGCCTGTGTACGTAGAGTGATAATTTGAACTCCCGAAAATGCTATTTGTATATTTGCTGTGATTTACCAAAAAAATCTTAAGCTATATTTATTTAAAATGATCTTTGCTGCACATTTAATAATTGGTTCCGTGCTTTTTTTTTTTTTTTTTTTTTTTGTTATTCTATTATTAAATTACTTGCTAATGGTACTTAGCTGTATTGCCGCTGCAATTTACCCTTCTGTAAAGAGATGTTCTGAAGTTTCAATACTATTTCGGCGTTTACTTCCTAACATTTTTTTGTTGCTTGTTCTAGAGATTCTTGGTAGAAGAGATTATTTGATTCTCCAGGTAGAGATTCTTTTGTTTCATCTATATGCTATGTTAGTCCGAGTACTATTTTAAACGCTGATTTTGCTCCCAGTTTTATTTGTTGCTGGTGAATATACTGTACTAAATGGTGTAGAATCATGGAAGAATTTTGAACAGGTAATCCAGTTCGCACTACGCTGCCAACTCTTCGAGCGGTAGAAACTTGTGCATGAATCGCCATAAAACAGGCATCCATGAGTTCAACAGGGTTTTGCCTGAAATTGTGCTGGTGGTGTAACAATTCGCCCAGATGGCCGATGTACTTACAGTGTACTTACTGTCGAGATATTTCGGAATATGTCGGCTGGAAGTGTACGAAAAATTTTCTCATGAGGGATGGATTTCCACCGATGCCGTTGAAATTTTATGATTTGGTTGTCTTCAACTTTTCACGTCCTTTCACTTTCACGTTTTTGACAAGACAAAACGATTGTCTTCCTCTTACTTGTCTTCACCGACATGTCACTTCAGCTTGAGTAAAGCACTTCTCCCAGTCAAGGTGCGTTCGCTTTCCGCTATGGACAGCAGCCGACATACACGCTACAGTACGTGTAGCATATTGCTATATACAATACGCTACGACCATAACAATTATCACAGACTTTCCTCAAAAGAATGTGGCCGGCAAGCCAGACAAATTTCATAAAAACTTATTAAAATTGGCAAAATTCCTTTTCCACCAGCAGAACGCGCGGACAAAAAACCGGCACGTTCATATACCACAGCTCATTTCTTCACAGACCTTCTTCTCTACAGCGCGCTAAAAAAAACTCTTCTTCTTTTTTCTTTTCCTTTTTCCACAGTCCCCTTTCGACTCTTAATTTGGGTGCGTTCGGCACGTTTGGATCTCCATCCATACAGAAGACTGTTCGCGCCCACTTCATGCTGCTACGGGTCGCTTAGACGTGTATTTAGCTCCTTGTAGCATATTGCTATATACACTACGCTACGACCATAACAAAACTCATTCCGGCTATAATTTTCAAAAGGTTATTTTTGCCTGAATCCTGCGTATGGACAAAAGAGACGGAGCATGGTAAACACTATCTTTACTTTACTCTTCCTGCGGTGATTGCATCTTGAGCCAACATAAAAACATTAAATGGCATAAGAAACGTTCAGCAAAGATAACCTAATAAGAAGATAGGACACATCCGAACAAAATTGGAAACTTCGTGTTTTTTTAGTAAGAAACAAGTAATGTCATATACTTTCGTCTTGTGCATTAATTGGTGACAGGAACTTGGCTATGCATTATTGTAGTGCGATTGAGACAACGAGTTAAAAACAAAAATCGAGAGAACGTAGGATTACCCGAACGACAAAATCTTATTGAATCCCTCAAAATCAAACTATTCATAATAATGTACTTCGGGTCACACTGCCTCACTTTTTTAAGAAAAAGATAAATTTTGCTTGGCCAAGGTGCTGAAAGGAGATGTCAAATTTGTCAAATTCTCATATTTCCCGAAAATATCAGAGAATCCAGCATGAGTTTCTCCCACTTAATATCTTCAGAGCAAAACGAATGTAAACAGAAGCACATGCTGTTAAAATCTCATAGGAATGCGCCAGCAAACATCAGGAAAACCTGTTATCACAAAAACGCAGGAGCATTTTATGAGAGTCCGCCCCTTCTCATTTATTTACGAAAATGAATCATTTGCCATTTCGTTGCATTTTTTGTATTTAGCTCAGTGTAGCATATTGCCATATACACTACGCTACGAACATAACAGGGCAGAGTGGTCTAGACCACCCGTGGTTCAGACATCGCTGAAAAATGGTCGACTGAGCTAGCCGGTCTTAAACATAGGCCTCATCGATGCGGGCGCCCAATGTGTGGCTCGACCCACAACCCACAACCCACGACCCGTGAAAGCATTTCTCATTACTGCAGCTAGGCGGTTGCTACTGAGTGTCCACGACAGTCAGATGTACTTGACAGATGACGAATCGAAGGCACATCCCTGAAGTCCCGCTAGTCTTTGACCAGACCTCGACGTCATTCTCCGTGTCGGAAACCAGAGGTGCACTGACGGGTTAGTAACCCAAAAAATCCAGCCAGTCAGTTCCCCTCTGCCTTCCTTCACCGAGATGCCGAGGGACTCCGCGGTCAGTAACCTAACCAACTGATCGTAAAGCTCCCTCAGCACTGACGTCTCAATCTGCCCTCCGACCGAAGCTTGTTCAAGGGTGAGCCCCCAAGGCATCGTCCAGGTAGTGCAATGGCAGATTTTCTTTCGTGCATTTAAAGGGACCGCAGACAAGGTTGGATTTCAACAGGCATATCACCCACCATTGACGGGGCAATAGGAGGGCTTCGCGATATCCTATAGTTTACAAGTTAAGCTGGCTGGATGCCTTCTTAGGGCTACCAGGATCTAGATTTGGTTCTACCATGGCCGACGGTTGCCTATTAACGAAACGTTGTAGGCGGACAGACAAAGAAAAATCCTCCTAATGAGGCCGATCCAGAAGGGACTATAAAAAGTTTATCTACTCATAAGAAGTAGAGGTATGTTGACGAGGTTGAATTCCAACAGGTATATCACCCACCATTGACGGGGCAATAGGAGGGCTTCGCGATATCCTATAGTTTACCAGTTAAGCTGGCTGGATGCCTTCTTAGGGCTACCAGGAAAATGCATCAAGTAAGTATAGCAGGTCTTTTAGTCCGTCACACCAATCAGGGTTTAATATCCTTGGCATTGTAAATGCCTATTGACCTCCCCTGCAGGTCCTCAAGCTCATAAAGGCAGTTTCCTTTCTTTGCTTTAATGCGACACTTCAAAAATTTACGTTCTAATTTAGCGCTAATCTGTTGCTGGAAATTACTCTGTGGGAAATTTCGTCTGAATATCTCTTGACCAATTCTAAAATTTCGAACGCATTGGTCAAATTTTAATGCGCTCTCGCACGGATCAATCATTGCTTGTCTTCAGCATCTACTCTTAAGGGTGCACTCAGTGTTCCTAAGCTCCTAAGGATGGAATAAGAGCTCGCGTGGTCAATCATTTGTTAACCGAATAGTACTTTGTAAGGTGAGAAGCCAGTTGCTTGGTGTATAGAGCCCCTGAAGGGAGCTAGCGACATGGCTCAGCTTCTCATCCCATTTAGTGTGCTCCTTCTGCATGTAGGCTCTAATCCCCGACAATAAGGACCGGTTCACTCGTTCTGATCCGTTGGCTTGCGGTGAATAGACTGCTGTTCGTAAGTGCTTAACCTCATACTTGTCCAAGAGTTTGGTAAACTGAATAGAGCAGAACTGAACTCCATTGTCGGAGACTATCGTCTCTGGCACTCCGAACGTATGAAACACCTCTGTTTCAATGAATTTGTGCACATTAAGAGTAGATGCCTTCCTCATTGGCTTTAGAATCGGGAACTTGGAGAAGTGGTCAAGGATTATCAATATACAGACATTTCCATTCGTTGATCTCGGATATGGACCTAAGAAATCAATATATATCCTAAGCTTCCAAGCTTCTTCTTCCTGAATCGGATCGCCTGTTCTCGGAACAGTTCGGATATAGACGAAGTCATCCGTGACGCAAAGATCTGGTAGTTTGCCAGAAGCTGTTTTAACCTTATGCCTCAGTTCCTCATATTCCAACGAGTTGAAATATGTCGAAGATCAACTTCCGGGCCAGGATCTTCAGGTGTTGACAAACTGTCACAATGAATACGTGACAACGCATCAGGAACGACATTCAGCCTTCCTTTTCGGTGCTCGATGATGAAGTCGAAACCTTGAAGCTTCAAACTCCACCGAGCAAATCTACCGCTGATGTCCTTTTGAGACATCAGCCATTTCAAGCTCGCATGATCAGTCACTATCTTAAACGGCATAAGTTCTATGAAGGGCCGGAATTTCTGTACACTTAAAATTGCAGCTAGACATTCCTGCTCTGTGACTGTATAATTTCGTTGTGCTGAGTTCAACTTTTTCGAGACGTAGGCTATTGGCTTCTCGTGGCCATCGTCATCTAGTTGAAGAAGCACTCCACCAATACCATGTTGGCTCGCATCACACTGTATAATGAACGGCTTGGTGAAATCTGAACTCAATAACAACCGAGCAGAGGTAAGTCTTAGTTTTAGCATTTCCAGAGACGTCTGGGCTTCAGGTGTCCATTGGAACTGACTAGGATTCTTCAAAGTGTCAGTTATGAAGGCAGTTAGATCTGCATAGTTCGGGATGAACCGTATATACCATCCCGCATACCTAGTAGGCGTCGGGCTTGCCGAACAGTTTTAGGTGACGGATAGTCAACTATGGCTGAGATCTTATCTGGGTCAGTCCTGATTCCTCCTTTATTTAGTCTCCTTAATGCAAAACTTACTCTTCTCAACGTTGATAGTGAGACCAGTTTTCCTCAAACACTCCGCTAGTCCGTGTAGCGACTAGCAATGTGAGATGAGAGTCAAAGTCTGAAGACAGAATCATTAAATGTGGAGCATTGCAGTACTGATAGAGAGGATGACCAGGCACTGTAAACGCGGTCTTCTCTCTGGACTCAGTGTCTAGTGGGATCTGCCAGAAAGCGTCTTTAAGGTCCAGGCTTGTGATGAAGTTTGCCGGAGGAAGTTGACTCAGGAGTGCATCTATCTGCGGCAGCGGACGTCCTTCTTCGTAACGGAGTTGACCTTCCTGGCGTCAAAATAAAGCCGAACCTTCCCAGGCTTCCGCACTAGTACAACTGGAGAGCTCCAAGGACTCTGGCTCTCTTCTATCACACCCAATGATAGCATTCGTCGCAATTCAGCATCCATCAAACTCTGTACTGCCGGTGAAATTGGATAAAACCTCTGTTTTATCGGAGTCGCGTCATTCGTTTCAATCTGACTGACAAGAGATGTCTTTCCTAACCCTAAAGAGGCGAAGGAAGGGAAAAGCTGTTTCGTAGCTTCTAGACGTTGGTGTTCTAGAACAGAAAGAACATGGCAGTCGGTGTCAGGAGTAGCTATTAGACTTGGTGTCACTTCTGCAACTATATCCAGGACATTTGGAGACAACCCAAATAGACGCCCGAAGTCTATTCTAGATATAGTGCCTGTGTGAGCCCAGGAACCACGTAAAAACGCACGTTTTGGGTCTTATCACAGAAAGTGATATCCAAGCTCACATGACCATGCACCGTCGTCATGGCACCATTAGCTACTTGCACCTGCGTCCGATACCTCTTCCATTCTACTTCTGCTTCTGCAAGCTTCTCTAGAGCTCCCTGGCCTAGAATACTGACAGTGGCATCACTATCAAGTAATCCAGTCTCAGCTCGCCCGAGCAATCTCACTTCGGCATACGGCCGAATGTCGTCTGGCATCGACACGGAAACGTGTGCCACTTTCTTTCTTTCCTGTCTCATTCGTCGACAGTATTCCCGCCAACGAACGGTCGATCGTTTCTTTCTTGGTTCAAGGTCCAGGACAGGATATATAATTTCAACTGGCTCAGCTACTGAGGAGAAGATACGGTCTCGTACTGCATTGTAGTTTCTCAGACGCGCATGATAAGGCGTCAGCGGGTGTAAAACACGCCCGCTCGTCATAACAGAGCTTGGTGGCCGTTTTAATACAGAAACGACAGGAGGCCGAGTCTCCTGCTCAGTAACATTGCCAGCAAAGAGTGCTGTCGGTTTTATAGGAACGTCGCAAATTAAGGACTCTTCCAAAGACGTGTCTAGTAGTGTCGTGGGCTCCCTACAGGTGGAAACTGGAGCTTGAAGATCTGCAGAGAAGTCAATCAAGCTCCCTCCTTTTACTAAAGGAATGTTAAAAGCCGTGTGACTGTCAGATGGATGGTCGATATCACCAGAGTCACAGTGAAATTAACGGACAGTCTAATGATTGGTTATTTATGTCTGCTGATTGAGCGGACCGTCCTCCCTGTTCAATGATTGAACTGGATTCGTTGGAGCTGTTGTCGTTCGAGACGTCGAAACTGGTCGAGAAAAGGTGTTGGGATTCCCGACCCGTCTCTCGTTTTTCGCCAAGCAGTGCCTACAATTTGGCTTAAAGACATTTTTGCGTCCGCATCCATAGCAGAACACTTGTTGTCTCGCCTGTAAACAGTCTTGATAATAGTGGCCTTGCTGATCGCAATTCCAGCAAATCGCCGCGGGTCTGTTTGTAATAGCTGATAAGTCTTGCAAGCTATTGTCACATCTAGGTAGCATGGGCACGTCAAGGCAGAAATCTGCTGCTTCCTCAATTTCACTCACTCGCTGATGTCGATACGGGTTCAAGCCACTAGCAGTCGCAATGCGCAATGGCGTAGCTTGGATTTGAGTGACGAGTGATCTTAATTGACTGATGTTATTAGTAGGTTGCAGACAGATCTTCTCCTGAATCTCAGGCAGTAGATTGGACTTGACGATTTCCAAGAATTCTTGGTCTGGCATGGAGTTCTGCAATTGGTCTCGCAGCAGTACTAGATGATGGTGGTACATAGAGAATGATTCTCCGGACTTTTGCTTTCTTGACATCAGCTGCACTCGGATTTTCAAGTCATCCTTGGGCACTCCCTATTCAACAGGCAATCCAGTCTTGACAAACTCCCAAGTTGGAAAAGTGTTATGCCTTAATAGAGACCAGTACCAATCCTTCGCTGGTCCTGTCAATAACGTGAGCATGTTCCTTACGAGGAGTTCAAAATCTCCTTCCAGAGCGGAGTAAGTGAGTGCTTCGACTCGAAAAATAAACTCATCCACTGATACCTCGGAGTTATTGCCATTATACGACAGGTTCCATCGTCGGATAGGACTGCCTGATCGTCTGTGCCAAGAATTGTTTTGAGTTTGTTGCCTTGGAGGTGGAGGTGCCTGAGGAACGAAAGGTGCAGCCGGTGAAAATGAAGGTCTGTGTTGCCCAGCTGAGAACGAGTGTCGCCTGCGCGGGTCTCTCCGATTTCCCAAAAAAAATCTGGGCGTTTGAGCACGCTCCCCAAAGGGTGGTGGTGGTGGACGAGAAACATCCGCCTGCTGAATTACAGCAGAGACTCGCTATCTGACGTCGGTGATCTCGTTACGCAGAGCATTCATGCTTTGGGTAATCTCTGCATGTACCAAAGTCTGTAACTGAGTTCCAAGACTAGATATAATTAGGTCGGTGTCTATGAGGTACATACAAAAAAAATTTTATGAGCTAAACACAAACTTTCGAAAACAAAGTACAAATTCAAAAAAAAAATTTTGAGCTAAACTCAAACTTTCCGGGAAAACGAAAGAAAATTTTTTTTCATAAAAGTCTCCTCCCTTTCTCCAAGAGCTAATCTCAACACAAAAGCCTCCCAGGTCCACTTTCTCTCCAATCAGATCAGAACTATGTGGTAAGGACAAGTAGTGTGAGTGTGTGCATGAAAAAAATCTGAGTCCTCACAGAAATTTGGGAAGAGTCGGGTTGGAGAAGCTAGAGACTGAAAATGATACTAGAGATTCTTCAGCCAGGCAGTTAGCAGTATTCCAACTCCTGATTACTGAAGGTCTCCAGCATCACTTCCATCCTCCAACAACTCTTTCCTTCCTCTTCACCTGATGGTCATATCTAGCTAACCTTCCAACTGGCCAGAGTCATGAATCTGGTCAACTAGTTAGCTACAAGCCAAAAAGTCGTCTCACAGATTCACAACTCTGTCCAGCCAGTTGGCCAACAGAGACATGTCTCCGTGAGAACACAATCAAAAGTTTGTGAGGCCACCTACTATTTCCATAGCAGAAGGCCAGCGGGAAAGATCGATTCAAAAACTTCAAAAAAACTTACAACGGTTCAGACTTGAGGCTTGACCAAAGTCAAATCTAAAGTCGAACTTATAAACTTTCAAAAAGACGTTACTTTACTTTAATCAACAAATCCAAAATGAAAGTTTCAAAAAGTTTCAGAAACTCTAAAGTTACTCTACAAAAAAATTAACTAACAAAAACGAATTAGACCCAGGTCCGCATATAACTTCCACTGGATATGAGACTTGAGGTCAAACAACTAGCAAATACCAGATGATCATATCGCTCAAAGTCCCAGTCCCCATTAAAGTTTATACTTAGACCACCGAAGTCTAACTTAGGTGGCCCCACGTTGGGCGCCATTTTTGATATGGTACATATGTATGTGTTGAGTGATTTATTTTGGACGTGAAGTCCCAGCTGTCAGCATGAGCTGACAGATTACTCGGTGGACAGCGTTGATTGCAGGGCGGCACGCTAGCACCTCGGCTATTGCAGGAGAGTTATAGGGGGGAGTTAATAAAAAAAAATCATCGTGCCTGACAATACAAAATAGCCATAGCACACACTCTAGCCCTGAAGGGGCCTTTACACCACTTACCCTTACCTTAGTGAAGGCGCAGATGTACTGCCTTCTGCTGCGTGCCCCATCCACCCAACGACACTGAGGGCAGATTTTTTTACAGTGTCCCTATGTTGACCTGAAAAGAGAGAGGGTAGCGGACCTAGGCAACCTTCACGTTAGAGGGCTCCAGGAAATTGAGAGGAGAAGGAAATGAAAACTCTAGTGGTTCATTTCGTTATAATATATTGGTACTTCCCCAAGAAACAAATTTTTTTATATAGTAGTAACCGTAAAGTTTCCATTACCAAATTATATAACTTGAGTTATATAGACTGGTACTCGAAACGTCTTTATAACCACTATAAACCCCTTATAGAGCTTAAATGGAGGATTATATAAAGGTTACCGTGACTTGAGTAACGTTGTATAACTAAAAGTTTTATAAAATGAATAACCAAAATATTCTGGTTACCTTAATATAACTTCTTATATAACCATTATATAACCCAAGGTGCTCTCGATTAATTTATTTTGGTCACAGCAGTGGTTGCGGTAATGTTTCGGTTACCTTTATAAACTTTGTTTATAACGGTGATGGTAACGTTTCCACAACGCTTGGAATTCTCAGACAGATTACTTTCAGTGATTGAAATGTTAGGGAAATTATTTTTCGTTACCTTTATAAAACAATAATATGCAAATATTTACGAAACCTATCTTGACATAGAATTTCGATTGTTTTTTATTGTATTTTTATAATGTAAGGGTTTAATATTTTTACATTTTAGAAGTACAGTTTTTAGGCGTATATGTGGTGAAATTCAGCTGCAATTAAAATTTTACTGTGAATATCATCATAGATACTTCTAAAAAATACAGACCCCTCCAAAAATAAGCAATTTTTAATAATTTTAATTAAATATGACAAAATTTATAAAGTTCTCTTAGGTGATATTAATTCATAAAAATTACATAACATAATTTAGAAATGTTATGTACATAAAAAAGATGTATTTTCTTCATATAAAAATAAAACGGAAGCCATATATCTGCAATTTAAAAAATTGGCTTAACCGACATTTTCTTTTTTATCTGTAATGGACAGATGAAAAAATGGCGGCTTGTACTTAAATGAACAAATTACCATTATAGAACTTCAAGTAGTTTTATATAAACTGAATGACCCTTATAAAACTTCTAGAATTATTATATAAACTAAAGGCACTACCATGCTTCGAAAATGGTCCTTATATACCCTTTAGTCATAATATGTAACCTTTGGTATTGTTATATATCTTAATTTTAATTATAATTAATTATAATGTCACAAAAAAACAGACAGTGTTCTTATATACCCTTTGGTTATATTATGTTATATAAATAAAAACGGTTTTATAATGGCTCCGTTCGACACTAAAAGTAATTTGTTTTTATAACGATCACCGTAGTTACTAAAGGGCCACCAAAAAATTTTACGATATTTTATAGTGGGTATATGTATTACCGAAAGTTCCCAATTTTTATTAAAGTCACCTAAATTACTAAAAGTTGTCGAGTTATATGAGGGTAACCACGGATACCGCAATAAACACTTATTACCAACGTGGTGATCAAAACAATTATAAAACTTTCTTATATACCTTCTAGTAATGGTTACTCTAAGTTATATAGACCGGTGATTGAAACATTTCCATCACCAACTTATAAAACCTTTAGTAACTTAGTTCCACGATAACCATTAGTAACCTAAAAAACTCTAATATAACTACATCTCCAATTGGTAATATTATAAAACAATTATATAACCACTGAAATTCTTATATAACCGAGTAACCATTATATACCCCTAATAAAACTACCCATCACCTTCAGTCACCAAAAATTGGAAAAATTGTTACTTGGGTCCAGCCTCGTGTACAAATAAAGCCTTATCTAAACTTACACGGGCACAAACATCTCTGTCCCGAAAAATTAATACATAATAGGGATTTTATCCTCTTTCTCCATATCGCATAGGACTTAATTAACGTAAGTTATATCAAGAAATTCAAAACATGAGTAGTCTAATAACTCAACTACAGATGAACTTTTCCTTGGATCGAAGGATGAAATGTGTGTATTTGATAATAAACATAAATCTGGGTTTGTAAAATATTCGATAGGTGAACGTTGATGAAACAGAAGTTTCCGAAAAGTATCACAACTAAAATATGTTTTCTAACATCTAAACATTATTGCAGAATCAACAAGTATTAACTAATTTAAATTTAGTTCTGGTAAATTGCGTCAATTTTAGATTATGTTCTGGTAATCAAATAATATCGTCACTTTCTAACTGTGAAAATTTGGTAAAGTCGAAAGATGCTTTGTCTTTACCTTCGGTTCACGGAGATACTTCTTATCCGAAAATGTTTCTCTATAGGTTATATAGTCTAAATAGCTTAATTAACTCTGGTCTAGGGCATGACGGATGCTCACTAAAGGAACGTTTTTTCTCCCTTTTTTTCTATTTTAGTCTTAGATATAAATTTTATTTGAAAGAAATTCTATACTTTATGTAGGCAAATTGGTCCTCACTGTTCAACTAGGCATCAGAATTTTTTCTTTTATGTAATATTCAATATAAAAATTCAATATGATACGTCTGGCTTAATCCAGCTCGATTTTAGTTTTGTTTTATATTTTTTTTCTTCTTTTTAATAAGGTGCCGAAATGAACGACTATACTTAGAGCGCTAAAATGATATAAATGTATAGGCACTGGTCCTGCTGTAGCGTTTATCTAGCGTTCATTTAGACATCCGAAATACTCAAGGAAAGATTCATAATAAAAGGAAAAACTTGACTTACAGATCAATGCTGGGGCTCCCCCGTAGAGGCGCCTCCTTGGAAGTTCAGCTCCTTCCCTGCTAAAAGAATTAATATACCTGGACATATAAACGCTATTGCCTAGTGTTGTCTAACATTTCCACAATTACTCAGAAGCAATTATAACTAGACGTATGTATATCTAATGCTGACTTGGAAGTACTGAAATATTTCTCTTATGAGAATGCCCTAAAATTAAAATTTGTCATGTAGACACTGAATGGGATCATGCGCAGCACCCCTTGTTGTCAAAAAAATGCTGATGCTGTCCTGAATGTTCATTAACATCTCTCTGGTACTGCCATGATGTACAGAAATGTATATTTTGTATATATGATGCAACAGAATTATGCAAAGTCCTGCCGTCTATGCACGGAATGATCTTGTTCGTAGTACCCCTTGTAGTAAAATTTCAGCTGTGTTATAGGCTCAAAACTCATCTCTCGTATGGCGATGATGCACAAGAATGTATATATTGAGATATGTAAGGTGGGCTGTATGCACTTCAATTAAAAATACTTCTGGATAGGACAAATATTACTCCTCAAGCTTCGATGACTCCGGTAAAATCAGATTCATTTCGTCGTTAATTTCGCAACGCCTTCAAGAAAAATTCAGCAAAATTCACAGTCCTCCTTTCACAAATATTATCACAGACTTTCCTCAAAAGAATGTGGCCGGCAAGCCAGACAAATTTCATAAAAATTTATTAAAATTGGCAAAATTCCTTTTCCACCAGCAGAACGCGCGGATAAAAAAAACTGGCACGTTCATATCCCACAGCTCAATTCTTGACAGACCTTCTTCTTCTTTTTTCTTTTCCTTTTTCCACAGTCCCCTTTCGACTCTTAATTTGGGTGCGTTCGGCACGTTTCGATCTCCATCCATACAGAAGACTGTTCGCGTCCACTTCATGCTGCTACGGGTCGCTTAGACGTGTATTTAGCTCCTTGTAGCATATTGCTATATACACTACGCTACGACCATAACAAAACTCATTCCGGCTATAATTTTCAAAAGGTTATTTTTACCTGAATCCTGCGTATGGGCAAAAGAGACGGAGCATGGTAAACACTATCTTTACTTTACTCTTCCTGCGGTGATTGCATCTGCAGCCAACATAAAAACATTAAATGGCATAAGAAACGTTCAGCAAAGATAACCTAATAAGAAGATAGGACACATCCGAACAAAATTGGAAACTTCGTGTTTTTTAGTAAGAAAAAATAATGTCATATACTTTCGTCCTTTGCATTAATGGGTGAAAGGAACTTGGTTATGCATTATTGTAGTGCGATTGAGACAACGAGTTAAAAACAAAAATCGAGAGAACGTAGGATTACCCGAAGGGCAAAATCTTATTGAATCCCTCAAAATCAAACTATTCATATTAATGTACTTCGGGTCACACTGCCTCACTTTTTTAAGAAAAAGATAAATTTTGCTTGGCCAAGGTGCTGGAAAGGAGATGTCAAATTTGTCAAATTCTCATTTTTCCCGAAAATATTAGAGAATCCAGCATGAGTTTCTCCCACTTAATATCTTCAGAGCAAAACGAATGTAAACAGAAGCACGTGCTATTAAAATCTCATAGGAATTACCCCAGCAAACATCAGGAAAACCTGTTATCACAAAAACGCGGGAGCATTTTATGAGAGTCCGCCCCGCCCCTTCTCATTTATTTACGAAAATGAATCATTTGCCATTTCGTTGCATGCAATCTGCGCTTTCACATTTTTTATCTTTATTCATAAAAGTTTTTTAAATTTTTTTTTCATCTTTCTTCCTTTTTTTGCCTTGTAGATTTTAAATGCAAAACAATTCTCTTCTCTTCTGTGTCCTAATTTGCCAACTTTGATGTTTAGTAAGCCATAACGCGAAAGAGAAAACTATAAAACTTGTGCCATCTTTACTATAGGAAAATGGCAATACGCTCAGTCCATTGTTATAAGTGAGTGGGTGAGAATTATTCGGGAGTACGTAAAACTCCGAAATGCCAAGTTTAGATCGGAAGTACGGGCAAATACCAATGTTACTAAAAAGGAAATTGATTCGACCGCTTTAAAATTGCGAAATTTCTAATCGGTCGGCTGAACAGTTGTGATTTGAGGTGGTAATATAATAACTTTATTATCATTATGCCAACATTATTGTGCTTATCTAAGCACAAGGGGACAAAAATTCTTCTTTCCCTAAAAACTTCTCGAGTGGGTTGGCCCAAAGCGATTATTGAAGCTAAGATTTCAAAATTATTTCCGATAGCAGTGCGTTTGGCCAGGCAGTCTGCGCTTTCATTGCCTGGATGCCTACATGGCCAGGACCCCAGGCGATCAAAATTTTGTCGTTTTGCAGGGCCGCTCTGATATTTTGCACCAGAATGCTCTTGTTACTAACGTTTTCAATAGCTCTGATGGACGACAGGCTGTCGGAGAAGATCACCATGATGCCCTTTTCGTTGGCTGTCCACTTAGCTGCGTCCCATATTGCTGTAAGTTCTGCCGTGTAGACATTGCACCAGCTCGGTAGTTTTCGGCAGATTTGTATCTGTTCATTGTCCAGCTGAGTCTATTTTAGATCCGTCTGTGTAGAGGGAGATGTTGGCCTGGAGTCTGGTTTTGGTTTCTGTGTGTAGTCGTTTTTTGCAGTCATTATCCAGGTCTACGTATTGTCGTTCGTTTGTGATTATCTTACTCGTCTTGATCCTCCATGGAATTGGATGTGGGATTGAATTGGTGTTGTATGGATCAAAAGGGATGACTCTGAGGGACGTGAGGAGTTTGCCACTGACCTGAATAGGCCGGATCTGGTGCCTGTGTAGCGCTGACAATTGGTGAACAAAATGTCCACCGTCAGGTTGGGAAGAGGGGCTTGAGGGTGGTGTAGCTTTTTGAAGAGAGACTGGCAGCTAACTGGTCTCTTCTGACTAGGAAGGGGGAAACCTGCTTCTGTAAGCAGGCTCTCAATAATCGTATTGCGTAGAGCACCTATAGGCGTTCTGGCTAAAGTGTTGATTACTTTCTGGATTTTTTTTTTGGTTTTTCTTGGTAGAGAATCCATAGATGGTGACGACGTAATCAATCCTGCCCATTATCAGCTGTCTGAATATCTGGGTAGCTGTGGATAGCGGAGGGTCTGCATTTTTCCTACAAATGACTCTGAGAAGCTTATTGCGTTTATTTATGTCCTCCTCTACCATATTGTAGTGTCTACCCCAGTCGAGTGTTTTAGAAATGCACAGACCCAAGATCTTGGGTTCGTTTTTTAGGGGGATAGAAGCTGTATCGTAGGTCACTCGATTTCTCGGCATCTCCGTCTTCTGCAGACATGAAGAGCTTCTAATTTATTGATGGCAACCTTAGCACCATTAATCTCAGACCCGGCCGAGATCTTTCTCAGGGTCTGTGTGAGGATTGAATTCACGAATGGCGTAGCAGATTAGATTTATTATGAAACTATGGGGTGATTTTTTTCCAGACTGCCAGCATGAGGTGACAGATCACTCGGTGGACAGCGTTGGAGTGCAGGGCGGCTTCTAGCTCACCTCGGCTATTGGCGGAGAGTGTGGGGGGTTCCACGAAAGCCTGCCGCTTCCACCTGCCATATACAAAAAAAGTCTTCATGCCTGTACAAAAATAAGCCCCACACCCGGTTCAGAAGGGACCCTTACACCACTTGTCATTACCTACGTGAAGGCGCAGATGGTATGCCTTGCCCCATCCACCCAATGATGCTGCGGGCAATATGTATACAGTATCCCTATGATGACCTGAAATTCAAGAAGCAGTAGACCTATTCAACCATGCCAAGCGAAGAGGGCTCCGGGAGAGTGAGGAGGAAGAACTGAAATTCTAACACTTCTTGGCGTTATCTGTAAACACAACATTTATTTCGATTGGACTGTTGTCGCACATAAACAAGACTTAGTCTATGATACGTACTATAATCCTGTTTGTTTCTCTTAATGCACCGCAATCCACTTACATCCCTACGCGAAACAGTATGCCTATAGTCTTTCCCTCTTTTGGTTTCCTTTGCTTTCAAAAATATCAAAAATTTAATATGGTAGAATATACTAGAGACATCGTTTATTATCCACGTAAGAATGTAATAGTCTCAATATCTGATTGTCTAATAGCTTACTGGGAAAATATTGCCTAAGAAAAATAATTTCAAATTAATACACATTAGATTGCTTTATCAAAATAGACTTCAATTATGATCAATTTAAATTTTTTTTTATCTTTCTTTTCTTTTTGTTAATGTTTCATTCCAATTTACTAAATAAGTATCTCTCTCATACTGTCTGCGACCGATGACATAGTTATCATTATTCAAACGATTAAATTCTTGAAAGAAGATACTTATTGAAAATGAATAAGTAAATTTTGCTCAGAATAGGAAGTGCAAGAACGAGCTTTTAACTGAGAGAACTAGTAAAAATCCGTAACTAGGTACCCGTAGACCTCTGGACAATCTAAGCTTACTCTACTTTCTTGGAGTAAGCATTCTTAACTGCGTAGCTCGTTACTATGATTATATTAAAACTGCAACTTGGGACTGTCTGTTCATATTACTTCAACGCTTACTATGGGTCAGCTGTATATACAAGCAGCGACCAGCAGTATGAGATAAATACTACATATAGCGAAAATTGCCCTTTATCGTAGTCCCTTTTTATTCATGTGCATCGAGAGCTATGCATTCTATTTTCTTAAAGCGAATCGTCCTAATGCTAATGTAAAGCTTATTGTAATGAAATTGATACGTTTAAAATATACACACAATATTTAAATATATATATAATGATGTAGAAAAAAAACGGGAAAATATCAAATATATCACCAAATGAAAGGACTGTTTGAAGGAAGTGCGGGAGACCATTCCCATACAATTGTTATTATTTATTTAATTTGGTTTCTCCATGAAGGCCTTCTGGAGCCACTGTGAACCTGTAATTAAAGTTAAAACTGAAATGTGATAAGCTGCAAAGGTCCTCCCGGGGTTCCTTTTACATTTGTATACAACATTCCTTTTCGTGAGTCAGTATTCTAATCAAATTGACATCTCTTCGGCCTAGTGCCTTACGCGGGAACAGCCTTAGTAAGTAATGTAGTTACATTTCAATAATCTTAGAACTATTACACAAAATTCATGCAATGTATTCTGGACTAATAATGAAAAATTATATAATGAAACGAACTTATTTAGTAGGTAGTACCTATGGCACTCTCTAATATGCATGTGCCTGAGTGGCACCGCATGCGATCTCGGACTTAGGTCCGGTAACGTGATTTCATTGGGGAAGCCCAAATCGTTGCTTTTGTAAGCCTACATCAAGGTATAATTGTAGTGCTTACGGCCCATTAGTCTTTTTTTTTTTTATATTATTAAGCCAAGCTCAGGGGATACCCTATGATGCAAAGCACAGCATGGCAGGAAGGAGATAGGGAAAGGATTAGGGGATATGAGGAAAGTGGCGGAGGTGCCGATGTATGTCGCCCTTAAACTTCCACAGATTGTATGCCGGAGGAAAAACAGAAGATGGTAAGCTGTTCCACATTCGCACTGTTCGGGATAAAAAAGCATCTCTGAATTTTACTGTACGGCCGAAAGTAATTTGAAGGGTTAAAGGATGTGCGCGGTTTGCAGCGCGAGTATTGCGTGCAGGAATCATTCTACAAGGGATTAGACTAGATATTTCATCAGAACATTGACCATGCATATAGCGATAAAGGAGCGAAAGGCATCCAACATTGCGGCGGTGCTCGAGTGAGTCGATATGACAAGTTA
Source organism: Dioctria linearis (assembly GCA_963930735.1). Lineage (NCBI taxonomy): Eukaryota > Metazoa > Arthropoda > Insecta > Diptera > Asilidae > Dioctria > Dioctria linearis. The sequence continues at coordinate 52,837,707 of OZ005743.1, read as the reverse complement.
TTGCCAAATCGCCAATGAGCTTGAAGGCTCTCTTTTGGACAATATCCAATGAAGCTAAGGCTGTGCGACCAGCCCCGGCCCATACATGGGAGTTGTATTCCATTCTAGGTCTAATGTAGGACTTGTAGAGGAGCGCTAGATTTGACGGGCTGAAATATTTCTTACACCTTTTCAGAAATCCAAGACATTTCGATGCTTCTTTGGCAACAGAGAAGATGTGATCTGTCCAGTTTAACTTACTGGAAATATTAATGCCAAGAATGCTTAGTGACGGTGAATCAGAAATGAATGCTCCATCAAAAGAAACGGGTGTGGTTAAGTTATGATCTTGTTTTAATGAGATAAGACAGCTTTGGGACTTTGATGCATTGAATTCGACGCGATTCGCTTTGCCCCAAGCGAGGATATTGGCAAGATCGTTATTCAATGATCTAGTCATGCAATCTTGTTTAACACATGCAGCATTCCCCCTGGATTCTGCAAGAGTGTCAAAAGAGTAAGCGAAATCAAGAGTACTGTCATCTGCGAAACTATGGATGGGATTGAAAGTAAGGGAAAGCAGATCATTAATGAAAATTAAAAAGAGAGTTGGAGAGATAACAGAGCCTTGAGGTACACCGGCATTTATGGGATGCGGTTCAGACGTAACGCCATCTAATACAACACGTATTTGGCGACTAGATAGGAAACTTTCAATCCATAATACAAGAGGAGGGGAGAGACCAAGTGCTTTGAGTTTGGCTAAAAGGGCTGGATGCCAGACTCTATCAAAGGCTTTTGAAATATCTAGGGCAACGATTTTAGACTCACCAAAATTGTGAAGACTACGGTTCCAACGTTCCGTAAGAAAGGTCAGCAAGTCTCCAGATGAGCGTCCAGCTCGGAAGCCATATTGGCGATCGTTGATGAGATGATTAGTTTCTAGATACTTCATTAATTTTGAGTTAATGATAGATTCAAAAACCTTTGAAAGAATCGAAGTGATGGCAATTGGTCGATAATTTGAGGGATCGCTACCCTCTCCTTTCTTAGGAATAGGCTGAACGTGAGCTAGCTTCCAAGCAGTTGGAAATTTTCCTGTCGAATAAGACAAGTAGAAGAGTTTGCGCAGAGGTTTAGCCAAGGATGAGGCGCAGCTTTTAATTAACAGGGGCGAAAAACCATCAGGACCTGCGGCTTTGGAGACGTTGATCCCCTTAAGGACCCTGACCACATCCCTCGTACGAACGTGTATTGGCTCTTGTACACATTCACACGGGCGATGCAAAACAGGTGTTTGTGAAGTTGGTGGAAGACGAGAATTTGAAGCGAATCTAGCAGCTAAAATATTAGCTTTATCCAGGGAGTCAACAATCACTTCACCATTATTAAGTAGTGAAGGTATAGAGGAACTGGTGAAATTGTTCCTGATGGTTTTGACCAGGGACCAGAAACCTTTGCTACCTTTGCGGCTTGTCAAGATTCTTTGTCTAATATTCTGGTCAAAAAGAAATTTTTCTCTCTGGATAATGGACTTGCAGGTGTTCCGTGCAGTCTTGTAGACTTGTTTCATTTCCGGACATGGATGCAATTGATAGGCGCGAAAAGCAGACTCTTTCGCTTTTATAGCTTGGTTGCACTTATCGTTAAACCAGGAGCGATCATGCTGTTGTTGAGACCTGCTGTAAGAATACGGAATGTATTCACGCATGCCAAGATTTAGTATGTTACTAAATTGTAATGTGCATTCATCAACATCCCTCGAAGCAAAACAGACCGACCAATCAATTTCTTTAAGATACTTATTGAGACTTTCCCAATCAGCATTCTTATAGTGCCAAAGAAGCCTACTTGTAGGTGGAGCAGTTGGTCGGCACAGGTTTGAGGTGGTAAATTGAGCCGTGATTAAACAATGGTCTGAATTTCCAAGAGGGGAACCGACTGAAATGGAATATTTGTCAGGATGAGATGTTAGAAACAAGTCGAGTAAATTAGCTTTATCTCCAGCTGCATCAGGAATTCGCGTTGGTGCATCCACTAGCTGTTGCAAATTAAATGATTCACAGAAGAGTTCAACGAAACGGCCCGCAGGACTTGTGGTAGAAGAATGTCTGAGCCACGGTATATTATGAACATTAAAATCGCCTGCCAGGACGATTTCGGAAGAGGGGGAAACAGAAAGCAAATGATCAATATTGTTGGAGATATTGTCAAATACGGATACCGTGTCGTCATCAGACATATTTGGGCTGCGATAAAGGAAACAGAAGTATATGATGTGCTTGTGAAGTTTGAACCTAATCCAGATATAATTAAACTCTGGATTAGCAGAAGGAAAATCTTGAAGAATAGTAAAGACCACATCATTCCGAATATATACTGCGATCCCTCTATGCTGAGAAAAAAGAGGCACGAAGCTGTAACCAGGGACGTGATACTGATTAATATCAGCATCAGAAACGACCTTGGTTTCACTTAGCGCAAGAATTGCCGGATTTTTTGAGTTAAGGTGGCAGTACACCGAAAACCGATTTGCTCTTAATCCGCGAATGTTGCAGAAATCTAAAATAAAATTCTGCATGCTGAAGGCAAAAACAAAAAAGAAAAAAAGCGACACACAACAACACATAAATTTGGGCGCCACCAGCAGCAGTCAACGACACAGCGAGGTAAAAAAAAAACAACAATAGTGTTATGCCTATTGCTGCTTTCAATACCTCAGACCGTGCAGTTCAATGACCACAGCTGAGTGCACCCGGATTGCTGATCAGTGACAAGTGCTAATGCATTTCCACTGATCACAGATGAAGAGAAGGAATGGAAACGTTACCGTGCTGCTGGCTTATAGAATGTTGATAGGGCATAGAAGAGCCCTTCACTTGGCGGATAAAATTAAATTTTGATAATTTATTTATTGAACGATCGCGTCGAATTTTAAATAATTATAGTTAACGATTTATATAGAAATTGTTTAACACAACACTACAACTTGTTTTAAATTAATTCATTAGCTATGTTTAGATTAATCGATTAGATCTACAACACGAGGCAACATCCGATCGGATTGACTCCACGCACCAGTCTGCGTCCGTGCCGACTTTTTGAGGGTGATATATATTTTTGTCTCAATTTTTCCTTTTCCAACCTAGGGTACCTGGATTTTATGATTTTCCGATACTGCTGGACAAGCATTTGTTCTAATATTTCCCCTTTTGGTTCCTTGGCAGCATTCGTGTAATCCTTGGGTTTCTCCCTTGCTTTGCCCGGGCCCGGGTACTACCGCCTGGGGAGGTTCGTTTACCTTTGGTTTTCTGAATTGCAATTTTTTTTCAAGATTATAATCAAATTAACTTGGTAATTCCAAAAGTTCTTTACCTTTTTGTTTGGTTTCAAATAAAATATTTTTTGTCTTTTTGTAATCTAACCAGGACTTAATTCCAACACTTCTTTTCTTTCATCCGCTCAAAATCTGGGGGGTTTTTGCAAGCTTATGTTGACTTTTTCCGAAACTTCCTTCGCTCTTGACAATCTAGCAAGAGAAAGATTCTTCTTCTTTCTTGTGAGAACTACTTTTTCTACGCTGCCCCGCCAGGGTTAAGTCATGTGATCGTTTCACAAATGGCAGCACCTTCGCTGTGTGTCATCACCTTCTAGGTGAAGCCACAAGATGCAGCATGCTGCTTTATGTATCTTCGACTATAACAGATTGTCGGCATAAATGTGATAGGAGAGGTTTGGCACTGAGCTGAGTTTCGTTGACATGGTGTGCATGGAGAAGAGATGCACGGATAAAGGAGAGCCTTACGGAAGCCCATTTTTAAGAGCATAGGTCAAGGAGAAATTTCCTCCTACTATGACCTTTAACCTCCTGTATGTGAGGAAGGAATCTACTAGCTTGATGAAATGAGTGCTGACCTTCCATTCTATAAGGTGCTTTTGAACGGAGTTCTTCGGCCTTTTCTAAATCGATAGACAGCAAAACAGTGTGCTGACCTTTAGATAAAGCGCATGCCAGGTTGTGCTCCAGCTCCTGCAGAAGATTTTGAGTTCCTCTGCCTGTTGCATAATTGGTGAAATGTTTGGCAAGGAGTTAAGCCATTTGCTCCGGGTCCGTGACTATATCATGGGGTGTCCGCAAATAGCCCTGACTCTGCACCAGTTATCCTTCATAGGGGTGGAGGAATCTATGCTGGAAGCAAGGTCCTGCCAAGCTTGCTTTTTTGAAAACTTAATTTCCCTTCTCATGAGTGCATTTGCCTTCCCATAGGAGACAGCGTTCTCAGTGGTAGGATGTCTTTTGAAATATCTCCATGCCTTGTCCTTGCACTCCACGAGATTTTTAACCTTGTTATTGAACCAAGGGGGCTGAGCTTTATTCTTGGGAAGAGATAGTGGGATACTGCTGTTTGCTGCTAGGTGAATTGCTCTGGTGAGCACTGCTGCTTCTCTGTCTGGATCCAACCTGTTTGGTTTATCTTGAAGGCATCTCTCAATTATCTTCTCAAAACTCGGAAAATTCACCCTATGCTCGACATATCGCGGAATGTGACGGACAGTCGGGAGGGACTTCTCCATAGATTAAGAATGGGGAATTGGTCACTACCTCTAGGACTCTCTACCGTTTGCCATCTGATGACAGGTGCGATGGTTGGGCAGGAGATGGAAAGATCAATTTGGGTGAGAGAGTTACGGGAGTTGAAGATTGTTGGACTGCCATCATTGAGGATGACGTAGGCAGAGTCACCCAGCCACTCTGCAATCACCCTGCCTCTTGCGTCGCTTGATGGCGAAACCCACAATGCATGGTGCGCATTGAAATCTCCCAGGAGAAGCAGTGGACGCGGCGCCTGGTCCGTAAGAGATCGCAGAGTGCTCTCCGTGATTATATCTCCGGTGCCCAAATAGATTGATATGACGTAGATAGGAGAATGTGTGAGAAGTTGAACTGCTACGGCTGTTAGCGATGAATTGAGAGGTATGGGAGTAGCAGGGATATCATTTCTGGCAAAAATTACCAGGCCACCAATACGGGTGGGGCGAGGGTTTTCCAGGAATGGAGTGAAGTTAGAGAGACGTGAGAAGGGGACTCCGTTTGGGAGACCCGTTTCTTGGACAGCCAGGATAGCAGGAGAAAAATTGCTGACTAGGAGCTGAAGGCTGCCTAGGTTATAGTATCCGCAGACGTTCCATTGGAGTACTGTAAGGTCTCCAAGGTGGTTCGGCGATGCTGCTGAAGGATTAAGCATGGAAGAAGGTTAGGGCGGGGCGCGGATCAAGAGTGAGAGTCATACTTCAGCCTGAAATTATTTCCACCATGTCTGAGTCTGTTCTTGAAATTGTGGAGACATTTGGGGAGTCAAGTGGGGTGAAAAACTTTGTTTGAGGAAGATATGGGAGTTAGAGAACAATTTTGCGAAGCCAAGGCTTCTTTTAGAGTGGGCGGTGAAAGGAAGAATAATGCGTTAACATTGTCCTTGGAAACAGGCCAGTAGCTCGCTTGAGTGTCTCGGAAGGAGATAGAAGATTGAAAAATTCCAGAGCTGGGAGTGGAGATGGTTGAAATAGATGGCTGATGCTTGTCTGTTTTGGTTCTGTTTATTGTCAGAGTAGCTGTTGCGTTTTCAGAATATTGATGAATCTGTAGTAGTGCTGATATTGTTTTGTTTTGCTGTGTTTTGAGTGCTGTTTGCGTTTGTTTGTAATTAGCGTGATCTATGTTTAGATTTATGTTGAGGGTAGTCGCTGTTGGCTGTGTGGCCAGTTTTGTGTCTTTGGCTGTGATATATTTTTCGATGTTGGTTGTGTTACTTGCGGGATGTTTTCTTTTCCTGCTGGGTTTATTTTAACTCTTTGTGATGGCTTGTGCACATGTAACACCCATCTGCACCTTACTCTCACTATTTTCTAGTGGCGCTTGGTTTCCATAGGTGGCGTACCACTCGCCTTGCTTCAAAACTAATATGGTTAGCACCTACATTTGCACGATACTTTTCTCTCTGGCGAAAGCTGGGCATTTCCTGCCCAGGGTGAGATGATCTCCCACTTTGTCACATCTCCTACACACCACAGTCAGGGCAGGCAGGTGTACTCTTGCGATTGCTCTCGTGATGCCTGAAATTATAGCACTTCCTGCATCTGAGCGGGGCAGGGTACCATCTGCGGACTGGGAATTTTTCCAGGCAGCAGAATATTGGGGGGGGGGGAGCAGTCGAAGGTCATTTGAAGTGCTCCTGTCGGTATTCGTTGGTCGGGAGTAGTTCCTGGTCTTCTCATCTTCTTCACTTCAGTTATAGCTTTATTCTTGTCCTGCAGTCCTTTCACTATCTCCACCTCTGTTAGTTTTTTCAGGTTGGGAGCGTAGGTAGTGCTATCCCTGTATCCCCTTGAAATTACGCACGAGCTTTTCTGCCTCCGCTTGGGATGGCAGAAGAACGAGGTATGAGTTGTCTCTCAAGGCTTTACAGGAACGGACTCTGAGAGAAATATGCTCGATCATCTTGCAGACGACGAACCGATTGGTATCCGTGATGCTTTTTGTTTCATCTGAAAGCCTAACTGAGACGTATTTTGGGTCGGGTCCCGAAAGTGTCTGCCCTGTAAGTAGCTGGGTGCTATCGCAGTGGCAAGAAGGAGTATGTTCTTAGTACGTAGTCTGTCTCTGTCTGTTATATTGTGTCAAACTCTATGTAAACTGCGCCTTGCATGCAAAAGTAAAAGTAAACTAAGGCTGATGCCTACTTCTACACTATAGCTGTTATGGAAAGCCAAGGAGAGAAAAAGTACTAACAACTACCAAAAACTAAAACTAAATATAGACTAATACTATATATATAAATTCATAAACAACGTAAATAACTTCAAAAAAGAAAAGGAAAAAACTAACTACTACAAAAACTATATCTATGACTTCGTAACAAATAAATATGAGGCACCCTGTGCTGTAAAGCTGATCGGTGGTTGCAGTCGATAACAAGGCAGATAGATACAAAAAAGTGGGGGTAGTGTCTCCACTATTATCTTTGCGCAAGTTCAGCCAAGTCCTGAGTGGATAAGCTAACCTACGGTTCCTGTACTTGGTGCTATATCTCGTGTCTACCACGCTGAGGTAACATGATCATCTGTCTTCTGTTGTTACCTGCTGTGATGAAGCAATGGGTGGCGTGATCTTCTTGTATTTGGGTGATCTCGCTATGATGGCGTGTTTTACTATATTGTGTGATGATCCCGGGGACTTTATCCAAATTTTCCTTCGCAAATCGTTCCTGCCCTGTGTCAGCTTCGTTTTGATACCACGAACAAGTTGTTATATATTTTTTCTTCCTCCAAAATTAAGTGATTTGTATGGGATGGAGGACTTGACTTGAATTAATTGAAATTTTAAGTACTACAACACTTCTGTACTGAACGCAGGTTGCAGTCAGAATGAAATCAAAACTGGATTCATTAATCTATCATAGAATTCCTTCATTTTTATTCACAAACTTGTAGCGCCTAAGCTAATTACACTCCAAACATAAATTCCCTTCGTCTTTCAAATTATTGACCGAAGGAACACAATTGCATCAGATAATTGAACCAACAAAAAAATGTTTTTCCCTTTTCTTAAAAAGATACATATATGTCAAACCAATAATGTTCCAAAATCTTATGCCTAAGTCAAATCCTATAAATTCACTTCTTATGCCTAAGTCAAATCCTATAAATTCACTTCTTCGTCGGGATTATGACCGAAGGAACAAAGTTATGTTCGGTAATTTAACTGATTAAAAAAATATGTTTCTCCTTATTTTAAAAATATACATATGTAGGTAACAACGTGCTATTCTACTGTACGATCATCGGGCACCAGCAGATGTAGCAACAAAACTCATCGAGCAATATAGCTTCATAATATGCATGAGCAGAGAAAAAGAAAAAAGAAGCCTGACAAAGATAATAGAACATGGGAATTAACGGTGAGCTGTTTATATTAGGTTAATTTGGGTTTGATCCCTTTTTCCTTCTGTACCTCCTCCTTTTTCTGTTTCTCTGTGCTTGGGTAAAGTACTGTATTAATAATTAAAATTTCATATTCATATCCGAATCTGCAACACTACCCTCTTATCTCATGAAATAGACGCAAAGAAATCCGTCATAAAATAGGCTACGAGAATCATAGAAATCAGAATAAATTTAAAAGATATGAGCTAAAGTATTGCGTGGGTAGATGTGTGCGAAATCTTATTTTAAAACTTATAAAAACAATATAATTATATAACAAAATATAGGCAACAACTTAACATTTTCACGTTCTGAGAATCCACCGCAGAGGCGCCTCCGAGGATATCCTGCTAAGCTTCTATTAAAGCACTCAATTTGTCATTATTTATATAATTTTTACAGATGCCGACAATACAAAATCTGTTGATAGTTTCTGCTAGAACTATTCGTTCAGAGCGGAAACACATTTCTGGTAAATTATTTGAAATAGAAGTAATGCACTGACTAGTATTAATTCATTATGGCTCCTGTTGGTTTATACGTTAATTCTTGGGAGCACCTTTCTTTTTAGGGACTATGCAGTCGATTTCTCCTCTTCTTATGTTCACTACTCAAAAGTCGCAATAGGTTTATGCTTAGAATCGTTATGCCTACAAATCTACATTCTTATATCAAACACCAATCCAGCTCCGCAGCCACTTGGATGTTAATCTAGCAAGCTTCAGAATACATAATTGTGTCTGCACAAAATTTAAACCAGCCACTTGGAAGCACTTATCTGAGAGTACATTATACTGTGGGGGCTATGCGTTCAGCGTTCCCATTTATTTTTAGAGATCACGCCAACAGTTACTTTCACTGTGGAGGTCCTGTAGTGATTAATCTCTTGCCTTCTACTACTGTTTTGTGAAGAAATTTTTTCTCTTTCCCTTTTTTCTTTTTTTTTCCAAATTGATCCGTGGGCGTATTCAGGAGCTGCACATCTTACTCCGGGGATGCGCGTTCAACCTCCCCCTTTAATTATATCTATTTATGGAGAGTAGAGAAAGGTTAAATTGCAGCGGTAATTATTATGTCTACGAAAAGAAAATAAATCATGTATCCTACTGTTAGCATCAGGATTTCCACTTCCCTCTTAACTATTCCCATGAGGTTTGCGTGAGCCTATTTTCCTGATCTTACTGATTCAGGACTTTCACCACACCTTTCGAAGGTCGCACAGCTAGAATCATTTCCTGAAAGGAATTTGCGATTAATACTTTCTCTCTATAATGCTTACGCACCAACTTCTCACTTTAAATTTTAATCACAAAAACCTCCCGATTGCCTGGTTATTTTAAGATTGTTCTCTTCTAGAACAAAAATCGAACGTGTCACCTTCCCGGTATTTATTCAGCTCTTCTTCTTATTTTCGTAAACCTTTTTTCGACTCTGTCCCGTCAGGGTCACGTAGTGTGTTCGTGTCACAAGCGGCAGCACATGCGCATATGCGCCTGCTGTCTCTATCAGCGGCGTACAAATAGCATGTTGCTGTATGCAGCATGCTACGACCATAACATAATGCAATGGATTAACAAAAAATAGTACAGAATTTATTGCTATTTTATAATCAAATGTCTCCTTTTAGTGTATACTTACGAGTAATCTGGCTGTAAAGGTACAAAAATACCTAGTACACAAAAATAAAACCAACAATGAATGCTTAACATAAAGTTTCTCCCTTTTAAAATGTCGAGCAAATCTTTAAAGTGAAATAAATAATGTAAATTTTTTGTGAGTTATGGTTCAACAAACTTAATTTTTTTTTAACTACTATATTTATCAAAAACACGTCATCAATAACAATTCACAATTCATATTGGATTTAAGAAGCGCAAAAGCTTCTCTTTAAATTGATCTATCACACTCTGTACCCAAAATGTAACCCTTTCTGTGTTTTTTACACTGCATAACGGAGAGGAGGAGCCAAAATTGATTGACCGCTTAAAGCATCATCAACGTTCAAAAGTTACAGGGTGATCTATAAAAACATACCTAAATATATTTATCCCCCCCCCCCCCCCTCGTACAAATTTTTACTTGTCGAAGAATGAGTTATTCATAGCCTGCGGGTGTAACACCGTGTATTTAAAAAATAAAATCTTTTTCTTTGGTTTTTATACAAAGCTGTTTAATTAATTCAGTCGTGGTTACATTAATCTCTCTGTGTATAAATGTTTAATTTTCAGTGTTACCATTTAAAACCTAAACATAGAGAAATATGGCCTATGAGAGATATTCATAGTTTCCAAATTCCATCTATAGCATTATGTATAGAATATAACACGAGCTCATTCGTCAATTTTGGTGGTTAATTGAAATAATGTGAAAAAATGAATCCAGGAAATCGACTGTTTGACACGCTGTATGACATGATATTGCACCATGTTGTTGAAAATAGCCATCAATTAAGTCAATACCACTGTACTATAAAAAATCTGTTATCAGCCCTCGATACCTTTCACAATTCAGAGTAAAAACAGCTCCTTAGTCAACTGGATTATATGGATTTTGGCTCAAGTCTCCTCGCAAAATTCGCCAAATTGACGTTACAGTTTTATGGAACTATGTCAGAGCGATTGGCTTAGAGGTGAAGTCCAGACTGCCAGCATGCGCTGTGCAGGGCGGCAAGCTAGCTCACCTCGGCTATTGTCGGAGAGTGTGGGGAGGTTCCACGAAACCCTGCCGCTGTGCCACCAGCCATATACAAAAAAATCGTGCCTGGCAAACCAAAGGCCGTAGCACACATTCAGTCCTGAAGGGACCTTTACACTACCTACCACTTACCTAATTGGAAGCGCAGGTGTTGGCTTCCACCGCCATTGCTCCAACCACCCTGCGATACTGTGGGCGATATGATACAGTATCCCTGTTGACGACCTGAAAAGAGAAGACGAGAGCGGACCTAGTCAACCTTCATGGAAGGAGGGCTCCAGGAGAGTGAGAGGAGAAAGCAAACGCTTAGTACTCCATATTGTACATTACTATTATAATGTTTATTCTGTTAGTCTATTGCCCTCAACTAGGCAAATCAAGATAACAATTTGTTCGCTTATAAATAGTACAAAAATTTTTCTTTTATTTTGTTTTTTTTTTTGCTACACCACCCTTTGACAAGCAATTTACAAGTTTCGAGCTACTATAGTATGCTATTTCAACAATCCTAACTCAAACATAATAGGCTGTCTGATTCCTCCTTTCCCGACAATAAAACCCAAGTATTTAGTCTCCTTAATGCAAAACGTGCTCTTCTCAACGTTGATAGTGAGGCCAGCTTTCCTCAAACGATCCGCTACACGGGCTAGGAGTGTGAGATGAGAGTCAAAGTCTGATGACAGAATCAACAAATCGTCCAAACAGGCGAGGACATTCTCACGAAGATCGAAAGGAATGACCTTATCCATGAGGCGGCACATAGTTTGTGGAGCATTGCAAAGTCCGAATGGCATCACGGTGTACTGATAGAGAGGATGACCAGGTACTGTAAACGCGGTCTTCTCTCTGGACTCAGTGTCTAGAGGGATCTGCCAGAAAGCGGCTTGGAGGTCCAGGCTTGTGATGTAGTTTGCCGGTGGACGTCGACTCAGAAGCGCATCTATCTGCGGCAGCCGATAGGCGTCCTTCTTAGTAATAGAGTTGACTTTCCTGGCGTCAAAACAAAGCCGGACCTTTCCAGGCTTCCTCACCAGTACAACTGGAGAGCTCCAAGCACTCTGGCCCTCCTCTATCACACCCAGCGATAGCATGCGTCTTAATTCGGCATCCATCAAACTCTGCACTGCCGGTGAAATCTGATAAAAACGCTGTTTTATCGGAATTGCGTCATTTGTCTCGATCTTGTGAGTGACCAATGATGTTTTTCCCAAGCCTAAAGAGGCGAAAGAAGGAAAAAGCTGTTTTTTGGCTTCTAGACATTGGTGATCTAGAACAGAAAGAACATGACAGTCGGTATCAGAGGTAGCTATTAGGTTTGGCGTCACTTCTGCGGCTAGGACATCTGGAGCCAACCCAAATAGACGCCAGAAGTTTATTCCTAGATATAGTGCATGTGTGAACCCAGAAACTACGTAAAGACGTACGTTTTGGGTCTTACCACGGAAAGTGATGTCCAAGTCCACATGACCATGAACAGTCGTCATGGCACCATTAGCTACTTGTACCTGTGTATGACACCTTCTCCATTCAACATCTGCTTCCGCTAGCTTCTCTAGGACTCCCTGGCGTAGGATACTAACAGTGGCACCACTATCAAGTAACCCAGTCTCAGTTCGCCCGAGCAGCCTTACTTCGGCATACGGTCGAATGTCATCTGGGATCGACAGGGAAATGTGTGCCAGTTTCTTTCTTTCATGTTTTATTCGTCGACAGTAGTCCCGCCAACGAACGGTGCTTCTTTCTTTTTCCAAGGTCCAGTTCAGGATACATAATTTCTGCTAGCTCCGCCACTGAGGAGAAGATGGGGTCTCGTACTGCATTGCAGTTCTGCAGACGCGTATGATACGGCTTCAGCGGATGGATGTAAAACAGGCTCACACCCACTCGTCATAGCAGAGCTTGGTCCTGTTAGCAGGGCGAACATGTGCTTGATCAGTTAGCCAAAGTCTCCCTCCAACGAGGAAAAGGTCAGTGCTTCCACGCTAAAGATGAACTCATCTACAGATAGTTCAGAGTTATTTCCGCTATAAGACAGTTCCACCTCCTGATAGGACTGCCTGTGCGTCTATGCCAGGAATTGTTTTCAGCTTGTTGGCCTGAAGGTGGAGGTGCCGGAGGAGCGAAGGCGATGTTAGGTGGAAAGGAGTTTCTGGATTGTCCAGCTGGGAGTGAATGTCTCTGTCGCGGATCTCTAGGGGTCTCTGCGGAGTATCTGGGTAGTTGACCTCGCTCTCCAAAAGGAGGTGGTGTTGGACGAGAGGTGTCCGCTTGCCGAATGACAGCAGCGATTCGTTGTCGGACGTCGGTGATCTCGGTCCGTAGTGTACTCATGCTTTGGGATATCTCGTTACGCACCAGGTCTTGAAGCTGAGCCCGGAGACTGGATATAATCAACTCGGTGTCTATCAGGCCTTGCCCCGAAGGTGCAGGTGATAGACTGTTTCTTCTCGAGCTGGTATTTGATAGGGGTGCTGAGCGTACTCCAGGAGACAAAGATCTATGATTTGGCTGTGAAGGTGTTGGTGTAGGCACGTTGATCTGTAATGGCTGTTGGGGAAGATCTGCATTTCCATGCCGAGTGGGATACCTCTTCGGGATTGCACCAGTATAAGCCACGAAGTCCTGCTGAGTGAGAGGACTTCTGCAGTTTGGACAGTTTGCCTGTTCAGCTATCCATGTTTGCAGACATGCCTTATGAAATACGTGCCCACAAATGGTGGCTACAGGCTTCTTGGCAGAACAGTCTCCATCTTGACAGATGGTGTACTGGTCTGGCCTTTGGACCGGGACTTCAGTCGCAGAAGTTGGTGTCCGCATGTTAGCCATGATAAGCAGTTAGCGGTTTGAACAGAAGCAATAAACGTGTGACTATAACTCCCAAAATCTTTCAAAAATGACTAATTTTGCCTATGTGTAAAAGTTGGACGAGAAACAGCCTAAGTGTGAGGGTAATCGACTAGAATCGGGACAAAATTCTTTATACAATACGAAAATCCAAAAAATTTAATCAACAGAAGGTTGATTTGCGGTCAAGGGGTGCTGGACAACTTCAGTGTTGCAAATTAATCCTACAAGGACGATTACAACTTCTCAGTTCACTCAATACAACTGACGTAAATTTTCAGCAAGAGTTTAAAATTCAAAACTACTCTAGTCAGTAATAACAAATAGTCTTCCTTTTGGGACTATACGCGAGGTATATAAAAAAATATTCAAGCTGGATGTACCTTTTATGAAGCCAAAATTGTTGTTCCGAAAAACGATGCTTAAATTCAAACTCAATAAGGTAATATTCACTAGCAAAGCAATCCAAAGACAAAAATAACCTGACTCACTATGAGCTAAACTCAAACTTTAAAAAAAAAACAAAATCAGAAAAAGATTTATCATACAAATCTCCTCCCTCTCTCCAAGAGCTAACTCTCAACACAAAAGCTTTCCAGGTCAACTTCTCTCAATCAGATCAAAGATTATGCGGTAAAGGTAAGTAGTGTGAATGCGTGCATGAAAAGAATGAAATTCTCACAGAGATCTTGGAAAAGCCGGGTTGGAGATGTCAGAGACTGAAAATGTTACTAGACATTCTTCAGCCAGGCAGTTAGCAGTATGCCAACTCCTGATTACTAAAGGTCTCCAGCATCACTTCCATCTCCAACAACTCTTTCCTTCCCATGTCTAACTAATCTTCCAGTTGGGCAGAGCCATGAATCTGATCAACTAGTTAGCAAAATGCCAAAAGTCATCTCACAGACTCAGCCAGTTGGCCAACAAAGACACGACTCCGTGAGAACACAAACAAAAATTTGTGATGCCACCTCCTATTTCCACAGCAGACGGCCAGCGAGAAAGATCAATTCAAAAAAATTTCAAAAAAATTCAAACAAAATTCGACAACTGTTCCAATTTGAGGCTTGACCAAAGTCAAACCTAAAGTCGAACTGCAGATAAAAAGACAATATCAAAAACTTTACGTTACTAAAATCACAATAAAAAAAAATCTAAATCACAATTGAAAACTTTACTTTAATCAAAGTTCAAAAACTGGCGAATACTTTGTTACGTAACACCCGCACAGTCGGGCTGGAGTAACAATAAACGAAGCTCAGTCTTCGAGAGTAAAATCCCGGCAGCCAGCGAAGACTGGCGGGTTCATCATACTAAGTTCCTTTTCTTCTAAGATTTGGCGCCACTTGGTTTTAAGGTATACCAAGAAACTATAGGACCGGGACGGAGCAACGCCGTAATTAGGGTAAGCCAGCTAGTTGACGAATAACGAAGTAGAAACTCTGACAGCAAACCTACCTATGCTAAAGTATCCATGTGCATATATAAAAAAAAATATGTTTCCCACGAAGAAAGGCTAAAGGTTCGGAGTTGTCAGTAATAAACAAATAGATACCTACGTATTGCACATTAAAAAATATTTATGTCCCACGCAGTGTGATTCTTCGGAAAAGTGGGAAATTCAGTATGTTAACAACGAGGTACCATTCATACACCCCGTACGATAATCCTTAAACAGGAAGGGTTCCACAGTATATTGAAAGATATAGCTGTACGTATACTACGTAATGCAATTACAACCAGGCTGAGTTCCAATATATATATATATATATATATTTTAACAAAAAGGTTACAAATGTATGTATGCTAAGTGGTATAAGTTTCGTTGAACCAAATTCAGATTATAATCTATATACTAAACTAGAAATTAATGCCCCAACGCAGCGAAATGCAATTCTCTAAACTAAGTCGGATTCCTTCCAACATATATATGTACTGAATCAAGTATAAATGAGCAAATGCTATATAACGTAATTACCTTAAAGCTTAAACCAAGTTGGATTTCATATATATATAGATATTAAATAGCGACAAATATGCATATGCTTGATACTCTTATTTCCTTATTTCATTAAACAAAATCCTTCACTAAACGAGATATCCATATTCGAACAAACTACGAAAACCGCGTACTTCCAGCGTGACTTATACGACGCCCATGTGCTGTCTGGTCAGAACGAACAAAACCCATGTTAATCATGTCCACTGGACTATTTAGTAAAGAGGTACCAAACATATGCACAATGTGCTTTTCTTTCCATAAATTCAAAAAAAGGTAGATAAAAAAAAATAGCTCTACTTATCTTGCGTTAAACACCTCATGAATCTGTCGCTCCTCAATCTAATTCCATCCCGACCATCCGTATAATTTGTGGGCAAAACAATCGGCGTCCGCCAAAATCAATATCAGGTCTACGTCTTTTTCGAGGTAGAAGTTTCTTATTCCTGTATTACTAGAACTTCCAATCTAGGTAACAACACGGTGTTGACCATTTGGCGAATCGGAAACAAAAAAAACTCCGCAGTTCCTCTATAGGTCTTGACTGCTAGCCGGTGTGGCTACATTCACAAAGGGCTATGATGGCCAGTCTTCAATTAGCAACCACAGCCAGACACCTATATGGAGTCACAAGCACAAGCAACTTCACGTGAAACATTTGTAAGGACCTAAAAAAATGAGCAAAAATAACTTTGAAGGTTGGAAAAGGTTAGGAATAAGTAGGCGTTGATTTTCTAAAAAGAAAATAGAAAATAAAAACAATTTAGTCTGTCAGCTTGTGAGCAACCAAAAAGTACAAAAAAAAATATCTCCTAGCGGTTAGCGTAAATTTAAAAAATAATAATAATAAAGTTTTATTGTCCGTCCGAGCTATAGTATTAAGTTTTTGTGTCCGTCCGTTTTAGATACTTAATATCGCTGTTATTCACGTTGAGCTCGATGAGCATTATTGTCGTTAAATTCCAAAACTATTTGTGTGAATTCCTGTTTTGTTCAAAGATCCAAAATATATTAAAAAATTTTGGGAAAGTCGTCTTTATTTCACTCCGAAATCAAGTTCGAATATTTTGGACAAACCGGATAATGTACAGGATCGTACCAGCCCCATTCCAGAAGGATAGGACTCCTTTAACTCACATCAAGCTGTACTGAGAGTACTCCTCGCCTCTAGTGAGACTCTGGCATCCCACTTCTAGACGTAGAAGAACTACAAGTTATACCTACCCGAGCAACAAATTGGTGAGATCTGTATCCTCAAGGCAAGGCTGATACACCCGAAGAACTACAAGCTATACTTACCCGAGCAACAAATTGGTGAGGTGTGTATCCTCAAGGCAAGGCAGATACACTCTCACATCAAAACTGGTGACCCCGACGTGATCAAACAGAAGCAGCCTCCTAAGTGACAAGAAGAATTATAAGGCTACAAATTTCGTGCAGGTTATTCTGTCACCCGGTTAGTTACCCCCCTCCAGTGGTAAGGTACTAAAGGGGTGCAGCAGAATATACAGTTGTAGCAGAGGCGTTCAAGATCGCAGCACAACATAGGTTACATTACAGCAGGACAACAAGCAAGTTTCTTTTACCATCGCAAGACTATGGTAGAATAAGGTTTGAGTACAATATTTTCAGCATTAGGGTTAAAACAATATCTTTTTTTATATATATTAAGAAATATTGGTGTCATACACTATTCCGACATAGTTGTTTTTTTCTATCACACTCCTTATTTTCTTTATTTTAAAATATTTGTGAAGCCTTGTCCAATCTTTAAAGTGCCCTTTTTATTGGTCAATCCACCTGGTGTGGTTTCGCTTCTTTCACAACGTGGAAGTTATTAAGATATTTTGTTTTTGATTGCTTTACTTCGCCGTGGTTGCTCATTGAAGATGCATGGCGTTTACTCTTCTACTGAGGATCTCTCAGGTATCAGCTCAGACCATGACAACCCTTCTCCAGCAAATTCGCGTATCACATCAACGACTCCTGCACCGGAGATCTCTCTTAATGCAGTCGCAGTTAAGTGCTCACCTTTTTGGAAGAGTAACCCGGGGTTGTGGTTCCGCCAGTTGGAGGCACAGTTTGCGTTGGCACGAATTACGCAGCAACAAACTATGTATTACCACACTCTAGCTTCTCTCGATGAAAATAGTACTAAATTAGTAAGCGACATCGTTGACAATCCACCGGAAGGCAACGAGTACGACAGGTTGAAGAGTACATTGATCTCTAGACTCACAGGTAGCGCTAACAGACGTCTAAAGCAATTATTGACAGAACTGCCATTAGGTGATTCGAACCCGTCGAACTTACTTAGGGAAATGCGGAATTTAAATAATGGAAAGTTGCCCGAGGATGTTTTAAAATCACTCTGGCTTCAACGTCTACCCGCACACATACAAGCTATCTTAGCCTGCAATACAGGAAGCTTGGAGACACTAGCTACGTGTGCTGACACAATCGTGGAAGTAAATGCTAATCCCCAGATGTATTCTGTCGCCACAGGAGCTGATTATCAAGGTTCTGTTCTCGCACAGATAGCCGACGAAGTTCGAAACTTAGCGAAGCTTGTCGCAAGCTCTTTAACGCTCAATCCCAATCCACGTCGTAATGACCATTTCCAGTCCAGAAGTCAATCAAGAAACAGATCCCCATCACCCCGTGTCCAGTCAAGCCAAAGAAATTCTCTTTGTTGGTACCACCAAAGGTACGCACACAAGGCAAGGAAATGCATTCCGCCTTGTTCATTCGACAAACAAAAATCACGCGCCAACTCGGCTATTACTTCACAATCTCCGTCAAACTAAACAGCCCTCCGCCATTGACGACGGGTGGAAGAGGCTTCTTAAATAGTCGTCTCTACTTGTATGACAGATCGTCAAAGAAACATTTTTTAATCGACACTGGGGCTGATGTATCAGTCATTCCGGCAACTCCAGCCGACCAACGAAACAAATCTGATTTATGTCTTGACGCTGCAAATTCCTCAACCATTTACACTTTCGGCAGAAAATTCCTAACTTTGGATTTAGGCCTCCGTCGA
The DNA here is from genome assembly GCA_963930735.1 of Dioctria linearis. NCBI lineage: Eukaryota > Metazoa > Arthropoda > Insecta > Diptera > Asilidae > Dioctria > Dioctria linearis. Next base: position 52,819,168 of record OZ005743.1, on the reverse strand, counting down.
GCATTCCCTTGGCAGTTTACTTTGGCAAACTTACCTAGACCCATATTAGGAGCTGACTTCCTAGGTCACTACGGGCTGCTCGTCAACGTCAAGGAGAGAACACTTATTGATCCACTTACTACTCTGAAATCTTTTGGACAACAGGTAATAGGACAGAATTCAGCGCTATCAGTGCTCATCGACCCTGAAGTAGACAATGAGATACAAAAGCTGTTACGTGAGTACCAGGCCATTACCGTGGAGACGGGTTTCATTAAACAGGTAACTCACAAGGTAACGCACCGCATCATTACTAACGGACCTTCCATTGTTTCAAAAGTGCGACGACTATCTCCCGAGAAACTGTCTGCGGCTAGGAAAGAGTTCGATTTTTTGCTTAAACAGGGAATTTGTAGACCCTCAAGTAGTAGCTGGTCTTCTCCTTTACATCTCGTCATGAAGAAAAATGGCGACTGGAGACCTTGCGGAGATTACAGGCGGTTGAATGCCAGTACCGTTCCTGACCGCTACCCTATCCCGCTCATTCACGATTTCGTTTACCACTTGCAGGATTGTAAATATTTTTCGACTTTAGATTTGGCTAAGGCATACCACCAAATTCCTATTGAACCGGAAGACATTCCCAAAACTGCTATATGCACTCCATTTGGGCTCTTCGAATTCACTCGCATGACCTTTGGTCTCTGCAATGCAGCACAAACATTCCAAAGATTCATACACAACACACTGTGCTTCAGGAATTTGCATTTTGCTTCGTCTATTTAGACGACATTCTTATTGCCTCTCGATCTAAATTAGAACACATTACCCATTTGAAACAAATTTTCGCACGATTGAAAGAATATGGTCTCATCATAAACTTGGACAAATGCAAGTTCTTACAAGCTCAGGTCAAATTCCTAGAGCATTTAGTCACACCCCAAGGAATTAAACCATCTCCCGAACGTGTGTCAGCAATTTCGAACTTCGTAACGCCGAAAACTGTTAAAGAACTTCGACGTTTCCTAGGTATGGTAAACTTTTACCGCAGATTCCTTCCTCATGCGGCCAGCCACCACGTCCTTCTCAACCAATATTTAACAGGTCCGAAGAAGAAGGGTGCACAACTCATCAATTGGTCCGTTGAGGCCATAAAAGCGTTCGAAGAGGTCAAAACCCAGCTGGCTCAAACAACCCTGCTAGCTTTCCCTGTCCTGTCGGCAGAACTCGCGTTGCATGTGGACGCTTCGGACACTGCTATTGGCGCCGCACTCCACCAAAAGGTGGACAACCTTTCGGTCAAGCTAAACAGCGCTCAACGCAATTATGGCGCTTACGACCGAGAGCTGCTTGCCGCCTACCTAGGCATTAAATATTTTCGATATCATCTGGAGGAACGTACTTTCACTCTGTATACCGATCACAAGCCGTTAACGTTCGCTTTTAAACAGCAGCCGGAGAAAGCCTCCCCCAGGCAATTAAGACACTTGGATTTTGTGGGACAATTTACTACAGATATAAGGCACATAGTCGGAAAGGACAACGTTGTCGCCGAGATACACATCCCGAGTATTATTGATTTCGGATCTATTGCGGATAGTCAGACCGAAGACTCCGAGTTTCAGGACCTTTTGCAAAATTCACAGTACAAATTCGAAAAGCTTCCAGTTTTTGGTACCAATAAACAACTGTATTGTGAAGTCTCTCCTGTTGGTATCAGACCCTTTATTCCACCAAAATTAAAAAAACAAGTATTCGACTCTATTCATAATCTTGCACATCCCGGTATTCGCACCTCGAACAAGATAATTACTTCCCGTTATTTTTGGCCTTCCATCAATAAGGACGTTAACTCTTGGGCACGGTCCTGTTTAGCTTACCAGGTACGTTTCCAGCATCCATCACATCGCTTTCAGGATATTCACGTCGATATAATTGGACCGCTTCCTCCTTCACAAGGTTTCAGGTACTGTCTTACTATCATTGACAGGTTTACCCGATGGCCCGAAGCTATTCCACTGTCTACCATCGACGCAGAAACGGTTGCAGAAGCATTTTTCCGAAATTGGATATCGCGCTTTGGAGTTCCCAGAACAGTCGTCACCGATCAGGGACCCCAATTCGAGTCAGCCCTCTTCGCTGAACTCTCTAAATTATTAGGCTTCGAACGTAATAGAACCACAGCTTACCATCCACAGGCCAATGGTTTACTAGAACGATGGCACAGAACGCTAAAAGCAACAATTATGGCATATAAAGAGAAGTCATGGTCTAAAGTCCTTCCTTTAGCATTACTAGGGCTTCGTACAACTTTCAGAGAAGAGTTTCAAGCAACTCCGGCAGAATTAGTTTACGGCGAAAGCTTACGTCTTCCCGGCGATTTTTTGCATGGTTCAAAAAGCCACTCCCAAAACGAATTTATTATTTCACTCCGGAATACCTTTTCAGAAATCAGACCAGTTCAGGCGTCAAATCACTCTCGACAGTCAGTCTTCAAATTTAAAGAACTCGCCAATTGCTCCCATGTTTTTGTTCGTACGGACTCAGTCCGGGCCTCACTACAACCACCTTATCAAGGTCCCTATGAAATCGTTAGCCGCAAAGACAAATTTTATACTCTGAAAATACGAAACAGAGAGGCAAACATTTCAATCGATAGGTTGAAACCCTGTTTCAAAGAAGACGACACCAATGTCTACCAAGACCAGCACACCGAAGCTACTGTCATACATAACACTCCGACATCATCATCACACACGCCGTCAGACAACCAAGTGCCAAGTCAGTCAGTCACTGAACGTTTTATTCAACCAGGTCTCGAAGACGTATTAAGCAACCATGACACTTCCCAAACAGATGAATCTTCCGATTTTTACGGATTTGAAAATTCACCACGCCAAACAAATCCGAACCCACCACCTAGTCCTCCGCCTACACGATCAGTCAGTTTTCTGCCAGACGGCAACACGTTATTCCAACAACAAACCACGAGAGCAGGTCGAGCCACTCAACCCCCTGGTAGATTCGATTATCACTAAACTAATGGTTACGCTGGCGGGGGAGTGTTGTGGCTACATTCACCAAGGGCTATGATGGCCAGTCTTCAATTAGCAACCACAGCCAGACACCTATATGGAGTCACAAGCTCAAGCAACTTCACGTGAAACATTTGTAAGGACCTAAAAAAATGAGCAAAAATAACTTTGAAGGTTGGAAAAGGTTAGGAGTAAGTAGGCGTTGATTTTCTAAAAAGAAAATAGAAAATAAAAACAATTTAGTCTGTCAGCTTGTGAGCAACCAAAAAGTACAAAAAAAAATATCTCCTAGCGGTTAGCGTAAATTTAAAAAATAATAATAATAAAGTTTTATTGTCCGTCCGAGCTATAGTATTAAGTTTTTGTGTCCGTCCGTTTTAGATACTTAATATCGCTGTTATTCACGTTGAGCTGGATGAGCATTATGGTCGTTAAATTCCAAAACTATTTGTGTGAATTCCTGTTCTGTTCAAAGATCCAAAATATATTAAAAGATTTTGGGAAAGTCGTCTTTATTTCACTCCGAAATCAAGTTCGAATATTTTGGACAAACCGGATAATGTACAGGATCGTACCAGCCCCATTCCAGAAGGATAGGACTCCTTTAACTCACATCAAGCTGTACTGAGAGTTCTCCTCACCTCTAGTGAGACTCTGGCATCCAACTTCTAGACGTAGAAGAACTACAAGTTATTCCTACCCGAGCAACAAATTGGTGAGGTGTGTATCCTCAAGGCAAGGCTGATACACCCGAAGAACTACAAGCTATACTTACCCGAGCAACAAATTGGTGAGGTGTGTATCCTCAAGGCAACACACCACACCAAACCGGTATGTACGAGAAGAAGGAAAAAGTAATAAAAGGGAACGAGAATGAAAAAAAGCTCTCGCACCGACGCGACGATTTTTGAGAGCAACGAGAACGAGCGTGTCAGGTGGGAGACTTACCACCTCGAAAAATTATCTGACGCTCGTAACCTGACAAAGAGATGGCAGTAGAACCGATACTACGTAGCTTTAAACTAATTACGATTGAGACTACTAATAGGCGGATGTATTATAGTATTTAACGAAACGGCATTACGAAGTACAATTTCGAGTTTCGATTAATAACTTGCTACAATCGGAACGACAGATCGTAACTTAGAGAGCGAGTTGAAGAGTTTACACGCGGCATTTCTTTTTTGCCATTGAGTATTATGCGCCCAGATTCGATGAGTGTTATTCGACTACTGAATACAATATTAATGAATACAATATTGGGAATTCTTAAACATTAATTGATGATGCACGGCCTCTAGTTCTGCTACGAATCGATGAATAAAATATTGTGGATTCCAAGCGTTGAGTAAGTCGGTGCTATCCTAGGGCGTCATTGCCTGGTCTCGACGACTGTCTATCACTATTCCGTCGCGCTTTTATCGCCGTGTCCGTAATAGGATCAGTATATGTCGGCTCATATTTGACTTCTCGTTGGTTGTTGCACTTTTCTTTTGCTTCGGGGACCTCGGTTTGCTGTAAAAGACCAAAAGGGAAGAGCAGTAATACCTTAAAAAAAATATATTGGCGCTTAATTAATCTTAGATACTACATCTACAACCACGTAATCATCCCTACCTTCCCACAGCGTAACAACTTTATCAAAATATCGAGACTTTACTCTACTCAAATCAATTCAGATAACAAAAACCAGTCAGACTGAGGTCCGCAAGTAACCTCCACTGGATATGAGGCTTGAGGTCAATCAATTAGCAAAGTGCCAAATGACCATCTCACAACAAGTCTCAGTCCCCAGCAAAAGTCACAATTAGACCACCGAAGTCCAACTGAGGTGGCCCCACGCTTGGCGCCATTTTGTTATGGAAGTATGCCAGAGTGATTGACTTGGACGTGAAGTCCAGTCTGCCAGCATGAGCTGACAGATCACTCGGTGGACAGCGTTGACAAAAAAATCGTGCCTGCCAAACCAAAGGCCGTAGCACACATTCAGTTCTGAAGGGACCTTTGCACTACCTACCACTTACCTAATTGGAAGCGCAGGTGTTCTGCTTCCACCGCCATTGCCCCAACCACCCTGCGGATACTGTGGGCGATATGATACAGTATACCTGTTGACGACCTGAAAAGAGAAGACGAGAGCGGACCTAGTCAACCTTCATGGTAGGAGGGCTCCAGGAGAGTTAGAGGAGAAAGCAAACGCTTAGTAGCCCATATTGTACATTACTATTATAATGTTTATTCTGTTAGTCTATTGCCCTCAACTAGGCAAATCAAGATAACAATTTGTTCGCTTATAAATAGTACAAATTTTTTTCCTTTATTTTGTTTTTTTTTGCTACACCACCCAGTGATAAGCAATTTGCAAGTTTCGATCTACTCTAGTTTGCTATTTCAACAATCCTAACTCAAAGACTTCATCGAATAGAATGAAATGAAACGGTAGAATCGTGTTGGGACTTAAAAATGATTTATAGTGAGGACGAACGGATATGTAAAAACCTATTAGAGATTTTATTAAGGGTATTATGAGGGTATTATTTAATGTTGAAATTAATATTATTCGTGCATTCGGACATTATGAAAAATATCTTATTTGCTACTTTCGTTTTCGAATAAATTACAGAAATTTAATTTTTATTATTTTTTCTTCTAGATAATTCAATGCGTCTGAAATCTAGACCCAATTGCGCATTTTATGAATGGAAACAACGAATGCACAAACCTGATCCTGTGAGTAATTTTTACGCCTATTAAATAAATTGAAAATATCATTTAAGTATTTTCCAGATAATTTTCAGACATTCTCTTAAGATTAAGTAAAGTATGGACCCTGCAGGGTCATGGGCGTACACATACAATAGAATTGGTGTATCCGGTGTTTCCACAACATTGCCAACAACAAGTTCCAGTGACTTTAATCAGCACAACTTAACTACAGTGGCTGGGCAAGGTGTTGCGGGGACATCACCTACGCCTTCTACAATTCTATTACATACTTCGAACACAAGTGGAAATTCAGGAAGTTCTTTCACATCCGGAGGATTTATATCATCATCACCAGCTTCATATGAGCCAGTTTTTAATTCAATATTTCAACAGACGGTACCAAAATCCACACAGTACAATTCCTCTGTGAATCCAAATCGACAAAATTTGAATGCTGTTCAAGTTACTGTAAGCGCGCCTGAAAAAACAGAAAGTCCAAGACAAAATTTTTCTAATCATGGCCAACAGCAACCAAATTTTTACACAGAACAATCAACAAGTGGAACCTCTTCCCCTACAACAAACTTAGCTTCTGGCGCAACACTAACATGGCAAGGTGGAAATGCTAGTCATATTACAATCGGTGATCCATTTTCACTTTTGTCTCAAGAAAATATTGTTCAAACAGAAAGTCCAGATTCTTCTAGACATCAAAATACTTACACATCACAATATCAAACACCACAGACACATTTGAGCCAGGTCAAAATAAGTAGACGTTCGATTTCTCCACAAATAGGCGGAACGAAAAAGTCTATACAACCAGTTCCATCACCGATTACTACAGTGTCCATTGCTTCTTCAGGAGTACAAACACCTACACAATATTATCGCCATCCAACGAGTATTTCGTCGACTTATAGTGACTCTTCCGCGCAAACTGGCATTATAGCGAACACCAGTAAGTCATATTCTGGAATAAATCAAACATGCTTATTAGTGTCTTCTGCAGTCCCATCAGCTTCAAATCAAAATGTAACAAATCAAAAATACATCAAAAAGCAAAATATGTATAACAATGCTGGGAGAAATAATATTGCGAAAAATTCATCTATAGCAGCAACAATTACACCATCGAATATTGTAGCAAATGTTGCCAACAACAACGGGAACAATCATAGTTTTGGTATCCCTACATCGGCTGTGAAAACTAACAATCAGACGCTGCATTTAGTTCAAACTAAGGCTCAAACAAAAATCTATCCAGAGTTATTATTTGTTGAAGAACAGGGAAAAACGAAATTGGCGGAAATTCAACAAACTGATTCTCAGGACAGTTCTATAAGTTATTATACGATAATTGATGGAAGATTGGCTTATGCATCTGGGAATACAAATTTGATTATTAATGAAAATCCAAAAGGAAGATCTGTAAGTAATACTCAATCTCCTAGGCAATTCATCCTCTCTAACAGTGCAGATATTATTGCTCCTGATGGGAGTAGAATTAAGACAGAGCCGAATTATGCAATTTCTCCATTTCAAAGTGAGTGCACAAATGCCATAATTATTCCCCGTAAGCAAAGTCCATCTCATTCAACACCTTCACAGGCTGCAAGCCCAGCTTATCCCATCTATAATAGTCCCATGAATTCAATAGAATCTCCTTCACAGCATAGTGCGAGTAGCTGCGCAACACACTCATCATCTGAGAATTCTGGTCATTTAGTTATTTATAAACCGAACAACACTAATCAGGCACAAATAGCGACATCAACTATTGATGCTCCTTCAGTAGCTCCGAGAAATGTTTCAAATAATACTCTAACAAATACTAACGGTCCAGTTGTTTATTCATCTGTAATAACACGCGCACTAGTAAATGATCAGGGTAAGATGTACAGCTCTCAACAAACTTGTTGGGATACAGACATAAAACCGAAAAAGTTCTATACTATAAACAATGGCAGTCAAAATGAGATCGTTGTGCCTGCGGAAATTCAACTGAAGACTGCGTATTACGAAAACGCTTCAAATATTACGCATATTGGTGCCTTACACGGTTTAAAAACCGAAGAATCGCAAATAACTGAGAATATCCTTGTAACAACAGATAACCCACTTGCGGCCCAAATTCAGATTACACCAAAAATTGAAGAACCTCCGAAACCACCTCCACTACAGCCAGCACCCCCGCCAAAATCGAGACGGCGAAGAGCTCAAAATTCAACAAAAACGCGTGAGCAGCTTCTAAGTGAAAATGAATTTTTAATAAATAGGGTACCACCTCGTACAAAAAATACTAAAAAAAATGCCGTAGCAAATGAAAACTCTGGAACTCATAGTGTTGTGCAAACTCAACCAACACAATCGATATCGCAGCACCAACAAAATGGTGGAACATATTATGATGGTAACTGGAATGTACATCAAGGTGTAACGCAACAAGTAGTATTTACTGGATCATCAAACACTCCAAACCAAATTGCGAGCTATGGTGAGCAGCAGCAACTACAACAACAGTACCAGCACATCCCGCAACTTCAGCAGCAACAATCACAGCCGCTACAGAGTCAGCAACAGCTTCAACAGCATCAGCATCAATCCCAACAACATCAGCAACAGCAACAACAACAACAACAACAGCCCCAACAACAACAACAACATCAGCAGCAACCTCAACATCAACAATTCCAGCAGCCGCAGCAACAAGTGGTATTAACACGTCAATCTTCCCACCATGTCCAATATCCTGCACAAAATCCATATTACAACTCTTATGAAATTTCTTCAAACGTATCTGGGCCGTTGATTCAAAATCAGAATTCTGGTACAACTGAAGTTCCAATAAATCTCCCAGAACCATACAAAACACCAACAATAGTACCGAAACAAGAAATAATCACAGAAAATACACCGAATCCCAGTAATTCCGAGGCAGGAAATAATGACACAAATCCTGGTAAACAAGAATCAATTCGCCAAGAAGAGCCTGGTCTCAAAGTTGTTGTTCCTAATATTGAAGAAGAACTTGATTTTCTGTGTTCTGGAGCTGTTGAATCGGGCAAAATTATCAAAGAAAAGAAGGCATTAGGAGTTACACCTATACTAAAAAGCTCTTCTCAAGCATGTGAACCATTTAAAGGGAAAACCTTTAAGGTACCAAATTCTGCCGCAACAGGCTTTATGGCGAGTTATTTGAAATTTCTCCAAGGAGAACGCGATATTTCACCGCCACCTATCGGAAAACCACAAAGAAATCCAATTTTCCAAAAAACCGTTCAGCCAATACCCACAAATGCAATGCTGCAGTCTCAAACTCTAAAACCCTCAAGCCAAACAATTAGTTCAGGTAAAGCTATAAATGAGATAATTAAGAAATCATCGACAACAGTGGTATCAGTAACGGATTCAGTTATGTCAACAGGTAATTTAAGCCAGCAGCTTTCTGCTCTCAAGAAAGTGTTACCTGTTCCGAGTCAACATCATGTGCATACAGTTGTGTCGCCACAACAACAAACCTCTGTTGTTTGCCAAGAACCGAGTTCGAAATCAGTTGTTATGGTTACGACAAATTTCGCTTCCACACAAACGATAAATAAAAAGCGGAAAGCTATTGGTGCCGAATATGACAAAGAGCAGAGTAAACAGCGAAAGGGTAACAAAGTGAAGAGTGTTTCTGAAATAGCTGTTCAAACTGCGTCTCATCCAGTTATGCTACCAAAAAAAGCTCGTCCTCAGATGGCTATGCAGATGGCTTCCATGCAATTGCAGAACAAGCCTACAAATGTGGTGCCATTAGTAAATCAGCAGTTGCCTCCGACATCGATGCTAGAAAATCAGGATCAATTGATTATTGTTAACAAGTTATTGGATCATTCTGCCAAGAAAGTTGCTCCAACACACCGCTATCAACAGCCAGGTGAAGAAGGTGCGTTTACTAATTATCAATTACAGCCTCAGAGGCAAATATGGTGAACTGTGATTTTTAGTTTTGATATTTTTTCTAATAGTTAAAGGAGCTTATTTGACAAACTTTTGCTATGTTGAGTTTTTGTGGTAGTCTTTAGTTATAGGCATAATAATTTTCTTTCGGTTTGCGAGCTTTCAGCTTAGCTTCTTCCATTAATTTTTAAGTGTTCCCAAGCCAATTTTACGTTTTTTTTTTTCAAATGGTTTATTATTTTCCTGAACGAGTGCATTATTCAACCCCATTTAATTAAACAAAATAGCAATCCATCAATCTCTTCTTGTCTATAAAGGGCGTTGTGATTTGTCCTTCAATTCTGAATAAGCTTTATATGTCCTGAGATATATATATAGATTAATTGAACTTTATTTAATCATCTTAACTCATCAAGAGCCGTACGACACTCCCACATCAGCATTGATTTGCAAATTTTGGAGGTGATCAATATAATCTTTGTATGTCGATCTCAGCCTGCTAAATGATTGTATGAAAGTCTCCTCAAGCTTATTAAGTAGAATGTTGTAAATTTATTTCTCACTCCATATTGCAGATGAATCTAATTTCAGTAATACGTTTTAGAAATCCTATTAGGTAAAAATTTCGCTAAGACAATAGTTTGGAGTTCGAATTTGTATAATCTGATCTCTTCTAAGTTAATTAAATATAGAAAAGGCTGTTAGTCCTTTAATTGTCCTGAAATGATTATACTTACTGATTTGAAAGTTGCGTTTCATTGAAATGTGGGTCGAATGGGAATAAAATTAAGAAACAAATTATAAAAATCTCTAATGCATGTGTTTTTATAACATTTTTCTTGATTGAGGATTTTGAGTTGATTCAAGAATCAGTTTTGCACTTCCCTCTTATTGTAAGTTCTTTTGTTGTGTTCACAATTGAGTTGATCAAAAACTCAATCAGAAAATATTATATTTAATCTTTTCACTTTTGTTGAGGCGCATGAATTCTTATGTTTTTTTTACTATCAGGTTTTAATTGTAATGACATTATCCTACTCCTATTATGTATAGTAAATTTTCCTGCCACTATTTTCTAATTAAAAAATAATCTTAAATATTCGGCTATACAATAGCAAGGACATATACATATTATCAGTTCTCAAACTATTCTATGAAAGCATTACAGAAGTAATTTATTAAACTAGACCCACAATCTCAGCCTCGCTATCCACTTTTTATATACTATTTACCCTTTAGACAATTATATTGGCACATCTTTTTTTGCCAATAATTGGCAAGAGTTGATTAATTTTGTTTTATTCTAGTAGACTAACATTGAAAAACTAACCAAAAAATATTTTCGCTTACTTTGCTTCTATCGTTACTAAATATGGTCACGGATGTGATTCTGGCGCAAATTTATCATAATGTGTTATTTTTGATTTTGTATACATTTGAATATTTTTTCGTACGAGTTTGGAAATGTTTTTTTTTTTTGATACATATTCTAAGCATTTTCTTTTCGACTATACCAATTTTGTAGGCGATATTGAGAACCAGTTGGTAAACCTATAATTAATTATTGGTCATATCAACTATTTGTAGAATAATAATTTTGTCTTTTCCATTAGCTTTGTATGTTTTAATAGTGATGTGATGATTCCAAAGGCTTTGGTTGCCTTACTTAGAGTTTTCCTCCACTTGTTCATTAGGTTTAAATAATGAGTTGAATTCTATTCCAAGATATTTAATTTTATCCGTAAGAGATATACTATTATTTTAGATTTTTATTAAAATATTTCTTCCTTTTTTTACAATCCCTATAATCATTCTTCCCAAAGAGTTTCTAAAGCATTCCCCAGGTTTCAAAAAAATGCCATTACTTCGTTTGTCTGCTTCTTAACTAGGTTAGTAGATCTTCCTGGCCGCATATTTGATTTGAGTTTCCTGCTGAGTTGATTAATATACAATGTGAGAAGTCTAGCATAAGAAAGTTATACAGTTTTAGGCCCTGAAATAGTTCCTTGTGGGACTTCTGAGGACACTTCTATGGGGTTAAATTGTTTTTCATCCAAATATATTCTCAGTTTTCTATTGTGTAGGAAACTATAAAATATTTTAATCAGGTAGTGAGGAACGCCATAAACAATCATTTTGAGTATTAAATCAATAGTCAAATATATTTTCTTCATCTAATGCACACGTAACAATGTATTCCTGTTATATTAAATTTTTTGTGGCGTTATTATGTAGTTTTGATAGTACGTGGTTAGTTTCTTTCCTACTTAAATTGGTACGTTGGTATGTATGGTCTTATTTTCCTCACGAAATTCATCAAATAGGTCAGCCGCTACTTTTTCTAATAGTTTCCCAAAGTTCGAAAATATCTGTATAGGTCTATAATTTCCTATATGATGTGATTTATTAAAGCAAAAGTTTTGTTAATTTATGTGACACGGCAGATTCATAAAGGTTAACAGATCCTTCGCTATGGTAAGATCTCTTATAAGATCGTACCATAATTCACAAAATTCAAATGAGAGCATAAACTGAGCATTTATGTGACCTGTTGTCGCATATAGCTCAGATCCCCGGGTTAATAATGTTCAGTTATAAGAAATCCTATCTGTTTTAGTGAACGTATGAAGTTTAATATGTGGTGACTGGATGATATGAAGAAGTAGAAGACATAGATTGGAAGGAAATAAAACATGGCGATGATGATGTATACTTTGATTTATATGAAATTATATACAGTCCCAACGATTTAGGTGGTGCGAATAGTAAAAAGTGCTATCCTCATTGCTTTTATTAATTATCGTATAGATTTTGAATGATAGACAAGTAATCATGTCAGTTTTTCAAAAAAGCGTGATTTCTCTTCTATCATCCGAATAGCTATCATTTCGAAATAGATGATGGAACAAACTATGGAGGATTGTCAAGTTTTTCATCAATGAGATTATTAACACAAATGATAAAAACACATTTAACTTTTAACAATATTGCCTTCTATATTTTATTTACTTTGTTTAAAAAATTCATGTATACATTTTCAGTTTTCTACAAGCGAAGTATTTTGTATAGAGGGTGTTTCCATCTAGGTGGTCCATAGAGCAGGAGGTGATAGTACTCACCTAAACGAACAAAATATTGTATGGCAGGGGGGGGGGGGTCCACATCAACCGTTTGCGAGATAAAGGGTGATTAAGAAATTATGCTAGTCTTTCACAAAACACCCTGTATCACCCTGTATCTTAAAAAATACAGGTTGTACGGTCCTAACTGTAGCTGTTAAACAGTTATTAACTCATAACCTATTCAGGTCATACCGAAATTAGCCGATATTTTTTGAAATTACATGTTTTCAATCACCAAGGGAACAAATTATCTGTGCAAATAGGTTTCAGAATAGGTTATGAGCTAATTACTGTTTAACGGTTAGAGTTTGGAAATAGGGTCAAAGAAAAGAGGAGAGTCTACAGTTTACAGTTTTTTTTAAAAAAAGTTATGTTAATGACCTTTTTGCAAAAAAATAGAGAACGAACAAAGTAAAAAAAGGTAAGAAAATCCGAAATTTTTAATTTAGCCCACAATAACTCCTGAGAGGAGTATGGGGTTGGTTTAGACGGTGACCGTACACCCTGTACTTTTTAAGATACAGGGTGTTTTGTGAAACACTAGCATACTTTCTTAATCATCCTTTATCTCCCAAATGGTTGATGAGGACCCCCCTGCCATACAATTTTTTGTTCGTCTAGGTGAGTACTATCATCTCCTGCTCTATGGACCACCTAGACGGGAACACCTGTATAACAACAAATAGACGTCATATAAGGACCTTTAATTTTTTGTTGTTGCAAAAATCAAATTTAAAAATTTATTCCTTCTTTATGTACGTATAAAAGCCAAAAAGTTGCTATTGGGAAGATAACGCAAAACATGTGTAGAAATCTCTCCTTTCTTGAATTGAAAAATACATAACACAATCAAATCTCATTTGTAGCTCATCATCTCATCATTCCTTTTACTATTGCTAAAATAACAAAAATTAACTTGTTTTTTACAATACTACACATTTAAAAAAAAAACGCACGAAGTCCTTGCCTTTCTTTTAGTTTCTATAGTTTATTATTAATTCTGTACTATCGAAACAAATGTAAATAACTCAAATTAAACAGCTTACTGTGACTAATCGTTGATAAGTGTAACACTTTTTACAAATTTATTCGAAAAATCAAAATAAAGGAATGTAGAATTTTTGTTTTCCTTGTACAATGTATAATGTATACAAAATGTTCCAAAAATCTTTTTTATTTATCTCTGCCTAGAATTTAAGACTATCCTTTAATACGTACTATACATTTTTAAATTTTTAATTATTACTTGTGTTGTTTGTGAAACTCATTTAATTTAAAAGTGAGAAATAAACTCATGATAATGTTATATCGAAAATGAAAATAAAATTGCTTTTTTTGTTATTCTGGAAAATTATTGAACATTTTTTATTCCTAGTAGCATCTGTTTGTGTTGTTCATAATATAGTTTTGTTTGTTTGGCGGTGTTTATGAAGATTTTTTTTTTATCATAGTAAAGTTTAACTATACAACACAATATTGGTGTTTGTTATTGAATTTTCTTTGAGTAGCTAGCCTTTTGTAAAGTTTTAAATGGATTTTTTTTCAATTATGTAAAATATGGTTTATGGGTGTTTATTTGCCTTTAAAAGCCACGTCTTAAATTAAGAACTATTTTCATATGTTAATTTTTTTTTTACTCACAACGAGGATAGGCGAGGCTATATCAAGAGTTAGAAATGAAATAATTGCACACTATACTATGAGTACTCTATATATCTATATATCTTCACCTCGCCTTGCTCATACTACCCAATTTCAGAAAACTACAATATTGGATTTATATGTATGTGCTACTTTGCAATGCTGTGAAAAAGATATTACACTGGGCTTAGGATGGAAAACAATACTTTTTATAAAATATAAATTATTTAATCTTGATGATTTAAGTCAAAAAATTATAACTGTCAGCAGTGCTCCGGACTCAAGAATGGAAACTTCTTTCGATCAAACTTTGGTAGTCTAAAAAAGTAACTCCCCCAGGCTTGGGCTTACTGCCCACAACTACCCAGAAGTGCAGCAGTTAAATTTGCTGACGTTTTTTACTACCGTGATTGGGATATACGTAATATTGTTGCAATGAAAAATATTCCAAATTTTATACCTATCCACTTTTTTGTTTTTAAGTGCAGAGATATATATGGGCAGATTGGGCGGCATGCAATAGTTCCGTTATATATCTTGATCCGGTGCAGTCTATTGCACTGTACTAGGGATTATAAATTGAATTGTATTAAGGGGGACCAACATGTTTGTTTTTTATACTCACATACATATGGACGTTAAACTATTTTTTTTTTTTTTTTCAAAAATAAAATTTTTAATTTAATGGTGCAAAAGGTTCTCTAGACTTGTGACGAAAAAAACATTAATAATATGATTTTATAATTTTTCAATAAATGTAGTTTTAATTAAGCGTAGCGGTTTTTTTTTTAATTTTTTTACAAAAATAGTCAATTGAAAAAACCAAAAGGCTATGCTTATCATTATCTGGAAAATTATTAATAAAAGGTCATAAAACTACTTGCGCCTACCTACTTTTTTCCAGCTATGATCATAAATATTTCTAAGAAAGGATTAAATTCACATTCCTAAAGATCCCCAAACATATCCAATTCTCACTCCCTCCCACTCCCTCCCAAATTTAATAACAAATTCTTGCGAGAAATTCATCAACTACAGCTGATGTGGCGCAGCAGCTGTAAGAAAAGAACAAACAACAACACGAGAGGTGATAAAAACAAAACCAAGGATCAAAAAGAAGAAAAGAGAAAACAACTAATCGAACTGAGGGCCAAAGATAAGCCCCAACGCCCTAAACAAGACAACAAAAAGGATGTGAAAAATCATCTGATAAAATTCACCGAAGGAAGACAATGAAGAAATTGGAAAGCGCAAAAGCACTTGACTTGACTTGACTTGATTTGTCAAATTCACAGACTGCTGCAGACGCATGCGCAAGTTCACTTAATTTCCTTTAACTTTTGTAATACTTTCAATTTAAACTTAATATTTTATAAGCTCAATCTAGAAAAATTGCAAAAAAAATATATTATTTTTCTGGTCCCTCTTAAAATGTTCTTACAGTTAGAAAAGGTTTTGAACATTAAAAATAAATCTAACAAAAAACCGCCTTGAAGTTTCGAAACTACTTAAATGTTTTATGTATTCCGTACCATGTTCAATTCGATTTTGCAGACAATGGAGTGAATGGGAAACAACGAATATATAATACCTAAGCGTATATTTTATATAAACAATAATTAGAGCGATAGCAGGAATATAGGAAAGATATTGCTCCTGATTAGCAAAAATTAGGAAGAAGGGAATTTAATTAAAGTGTATGATAAAAAGTAGGTATATAATATAATTTTTTTTATATTGATAATGTGTATTTTCACAATTCTTTATTAAGTTAGGTTGGAGAAGCATTGCTAAAATAACTTCTGCCATTTATTACTCTCCTTAGTAATCTACTGCTTTCGGTCGCCAAAGCAGGGCATTCACAAAGCAAGTGTTGAACGGGATCTTCGGGTTCCGTACAGCTCGGAAAGAAATCGTCTTTTTTTCGCCTTGTCCTCGTATTGTTTGCTAGTAGCGTGTACTTTCCTTGTCATATCAATCATTTACCTCCAGAGATTTTCGATATATTCATGTTGGTTAATTTTGTACCTAATCCAGCAATTGTGTATGGCGGGTTTAATGCTAAAGTGAACCAAGTCCATAAATTAAAAATGAGCTAAATGCAAAACGCGAACGAACAACGTGAATTCTCTTAAAGGAAAAATAATTCCAGTTTGATAATAAAAGAGCAAGAGCCGGGAAGAAGCGGAAAACCATATGCTTGACAAAGATTTGTGCATTTTTCACATCAACTATGGACCAACTCTAATTAATATTATTAGTTATAAAACTTGGTTCACTTTAACAATGAACCATTACTACCTAAATTTTAATAATTTCCGTTTTTAACAACGGTTTTAATTTGCCGTCTTCTGTTTTGTGCGCAACACTACAATGTTAATAAGACCATAGTACGAATGGCTACTACACATACCAATTTTCAAAGTCTATTGTGGATGGAGGAGTTACTTCTTCAATTAAAAAGCTGTAAGCCATAAGGTTAATTAAGAGTAACCCTACTTTCATCAAAATAAATAACATTGATTTGATGGTTTCTTCCATAGACGAGGTCGTTGTTTTAAGCGTGCTGAACCAATCTGACACTATATGAAATATATTTGTGCAGCTTAGCCGAATTTAATGTCTTAATTGAAATAATAAACCACTGAGACCCAGGAGTCACAGGTTTCATTCTTGTAATTCTCTATATCTTGTTCAAAATGATTCTCACAACGCTGGGACTCCAGTGATGTTCTGAGCTACCGTGTTGTAAACGCTTTTGATCTAAAAAAATTTAGTTCACTTTCTCCCACTTGCTATTTCAAAATTAACGTGTTTGTTAAAGTTTTATCATCGTCTCACTGAAAATTAACTTTCAGAATGTTTTTGCTTTGAGCATGCAGAATTTTGTTTTAGATTTCTGCAACATTGGTGGATTGGGAGCAAATCGTTTTCGGTGTACTGCCACCTTAATTTAAAAAATCCGGCAATTTTTGCGCTAAGTGAAACCAAGGTCGTTTCTGATGCTGCTATTAATCAGTATTACGTCCCTGGTTACAGCTTGGTCCCTCTTTTTCCCCCAATAGAGGGGTCGCATTATATATACGGAATGATGTTGCCTTTACCGTCCTTAGGGGCATTCCTTCCGCCAATTCAGAGTTCAATTACATCTGGATTCGGTTTAAACTGCACAGGCACATAATTTATTTCTGTTTCCTGTTACGCAGCCCAAACATGTCTGATGACGACACGGTATCCGTTTTTGACAATACTTCTAACAATATTGATCATCTGTTTTCTGTCTCTCCCTATTCTGAAATCATATTCGCTGGTGATTTCAACGCCCACAACATACCGTGGCTCAGACCACAAGCCCTGCGGGGCGTTTCGTTGAACTCCTTTGTGAATTTTTAATTTGCAACAACTAGTACCCGAGTACCTGATGCATATGGCGATAGAGCAATTTATTCGACTCATCTCTTTCTTCTCACCCGGACAAATATGCAACCTCAGTCGGCCCCCCCCCCCCCTTGGTAATTCAGACCACTGTTTAATCCGGGCTCAATTTACCACCTGTAACCGGTGCCGCCCTACCCCTTCACCACAAGTAAGGCTCTCTGGCACTATAAAAATGCTGATAGGGAAAGTCTCAACCAGTACCTCAGGGAGATTGATTGGTCAGTCTGTTTTGCTTCTGGGGTGTCGATAAATGCACTCTGGAGCTTAGTAATATTCTAAGTCTTGGCATGTGAGAATACATTCCGTATTCCTACATCATGTCTAAGCAACAGCTCTTGGTTTAATGATGATAAGTGAAACCAAGCTGTAAGTGCTAAGAACTCTGCTTTTCGCTACCAATTATATCCATGTCCAGAGCTGAAACAAATCTACAAGATTGCACAGAACACCTGCAAGTCCATTATCCATAGATAGCAATCTTTTTTTACCAGAGTATTGGACAAATAATCTTGGCAAGCCGCCAAGCAAAGGTTTCTGGTCTCGTCCAAACCCTAAGGAACAACTTCACCACTTCCTCAATACCTTCACTACTTAACAGTGGTGAAGTCGTAGACTCCCTGGATAAGGCTAATATTCTGGCTGCAAGATTCGCTGCAAGTTTTCGGCTTCCATCCACTTCACAGATACCTGTTTTGCATCCACCTTGCGGATGTGTACAAGAGCCGATACACATTCGTACAAGGTCCTTAAGAGGATTGACGTGTATAAAGCTGCGGGACCTGATGGGTTCTCGCCCCTGTTAATTAAAAGCTGCACCTCATCCTTGGCTAAACCTCTGCGCAAACAGGAATCTTTCCAACAGCTTCTAAACTGGCTTACGTTCATCTATTCCCAAAAAAGGAGAGGGTAGCGATCCCTCACATTATCGACTAATTGCAATCACTTCGATTCTTTCTAAGGTTTTTAATCTGTCATTAACTTCAAATTAATGAAGTATCTAGAAACTCAGCACCTCATCAACGATCGTAATATGGCTTCCTGACTGACGCTCATATGGAGACTTTGCTTACGGAACGTTGGAACCGTAGTCCACAATTTTAGTGAATCGAAAATCGTTGCTTTGGATATTTCAAAGGCCTTTGATAAAGTTTGGCATCCAGCCCTTTTAGCCAAACTTAAAACACTTGGTCTCTCCCCTCCTTCTATTATGGATTGAAAGTTTTCTATCTGGTCGCCAAATACGTATTGTATTAGATGGCGTTACATCTGAACCTCATCCTATAAATGTCGGTGTGCCCCAGGATTCAGTTATCTCTCCGTCTCTTTTCCTAATTTTCATTCATGATCTGTTTTCCCTTACTTTCAATCCCATCCATAGCTTTGCTAGTACCCTTAATTTCACTTACTCCTTTGATACTCTTGCGGACTTCAGAGCGAATGCCGCATGTGTCAAATGGCATGACTAGAGCATTGAATAGCGATCTTGATACTATTCTAGCTTGGGAAAAGTGAATCGCATCGAATTCAATGCATCTAAGATCCAAAGCTGTTTCATCTCTTTAAAACAAAATCACCATTTAACCACTCCTTCAAAATACTTTCGGCCGTACAATAAAATTCCGTGATGCTTTCTTATCCCGAATTGTGCGAATGTGGAACAGTCTACCATCTTCTGTTTTTCCTCGGGCTTACAATCTGGGAAGGTTCAAGGTGACACACATCGACACCTCCGCCACTTTCCTCATGTCCCCCTAATCCTTTCCCTATCTCCTTCTAGACATGCTGTGCTTTGCATCATAAGGTATCCCATGAGCTTGGCTTAGTAATATGAAAAAAAATGACTGAACTGCAGCAAAAACGTAAATAGTACAAAAGTACGTACATATTAAAAAAAAGAAGAATTAACATCTATAACAGATGGGCAAAATTAATAAACATGGAGAAAGTAAGAAATATAAAGACTACTTAAATACTATCTTATTAAACAAAAAAATTCGTGTCAATGAGGAAAACGCAAAAACTAATACATCTTGTCCTGAAGGGACATTACATATCACTTACCGCTGCTTGATGAGGATCGGATAGAACTGATCCTGCAGTGCCTTCCAGATCCTCCCAATGACATCGTCGGCACGGCATCTCGATGTCCCAATTGACAGTAGTGGAAGAGCCGACTTTAACCGATCCTCATGCTCGAGGGGAATTCCGGGAGAGCGAGAGGAAACAGGCGACTTACGTCATCATCACGTTATCGCGACCTCGTTGAAAAGGCTGTAGTGACTCTAGCTCTAACCTTAAGAAAACACTAAATACATAGTAACGCCATAAGCCGCTGAAACAAGTTCGAGCTCGCAAGAAAACCCACTGTATCCAAAAGCTAGTTGGTTCGAGAAAAATCTCTAAGTCGTCGTGTGCCATCCATCTTGTTATCCACTCGCTCGCAGCAACAAGTCATATGTAAAAACGCGTTCAGTAATCGACTAAGTCATTAAGTAATTGTTTTAAGTTTTAAGTAAGAATAGGAAGCAGTAAAAGTTGTGACGGTAGTTTAGTGTTTTTAAATAAAAGTATTCAAACTGTTAAAGTCGGCCAATTAACCCACGCACAACAAGACAAACAACGAACATAAAATATTTAATTATATGAATATTTATTAACAAGTGCGCAACGTGTTTTCTCCGGCTTGGTACACACTGACTTAATCTATCTAATTAGTCTGGAGACCCTATATTCAACAATTGAATACAATTAAAAAAAACTTGAAGCTGGCCCTAATTTGGAATATGTATACTTAGATCCTTGAAAAGGAAAGTTTACATCGGTGTCCGAATCTCTATCCTGGTTATAATTCTTTGTTTGAGAGGTCTTATAAATTCAATTTTCCTCTAAATATCCTCTAACATGTAGGCTCTTGAACCTGTCAAAAAAATTTGATTTATATAGGTACTAAATTAGAAATCCTTTCCCAAAATAACAGTTTTTATGGAGGATTTGACCTAACTGTCCATAAACACCTAACCTTATAAAGTAACGCAGTCGTAATAATACTTTATTCCAAGAACAGTCATTGACTGGATATATTATCAAACACTTCCTTAAAATATGCAGGGACCTCCCAGTTAAGGCTGCATATTTCTTTAACATTTTTTTGAAATCCTTAAACAAATATTCATAATATATTCTTAAGTTATAGCTTTAATTTAAATAAGAAATATTTTCCCGCGCGAAAAAAAATCAATAATTTAAGAATCGTACAATCTGATTAACCTATCTTCCTCTCATACTGCCTCTTCCGTTTTGCAGCTATAACATAACACTTCACTTACATACAAACTTAACTAATTTAGGTGATTTCCCTGCCTTAAATAATCTACATTTTATCGTTTTACCCTTTTTATTTCTTCTAACCTAAGTGTTTATTAATAAG
The DNA here is from genome assembly GCA_963930735.1 of Dioctria linearis. Classification (NCBI taxonomy): domain Eukaryota; kingdom Metazoa; phylum Arthropoda; class Insecta; order Diptera; family Asilidae; genus Dioctria; species Dioctria linearis. The sequence goes on along the minus strand of OZ005743.1, from coordinate 52,797,875 downwards.
TACGATCGATCATAAAGGAGCTATATTTTGGACGAAAAGGAAATGTGTTCAGTACTCATCCCGTTCATTGTTACTGCAGTCTCGAAGAGGCCTCCTGGAGTTGCTCTGGCTGAAAATTAATTTCGTTAACATAAGGAAAGGAAGGACACAGGTCCCTATTCGTCCACGGCCCTGCCTATTCTCTCTCCTATCGCTATTCTCTCCAGTACTTAGCTATTTGTGGTCTATATCTTGTCTTTGTAGTTCTCCGTTTTCTGTTTTCCCCCTTTTTTTGATTATCTCCTTCCTTCCTTTCTCTGGATTTCACCGCTAAATCGTTGCCCGCCGTTTGGGCGGATGTCTGTCGTAATTGCTGTGACGGAAATATTTCTTAATGATGCCGTCAGCCGAAACACTATACAAAAATGTGGATTAGGCACGAGGTAGGTGTATATATCTATATGTAATAAAACTAATTACAGAAATCTTATCAACAATATTCCCTTTTTCCTGTTTAAATTCTCCCTTTTTTTTGTGTGTCCTGCACGCACGCTATGGATAAGTTTAGCTCTGTATCACATGGCTGCAGTTCCCCGAAGTTTATTACGTTTCTTGTCGTAGCAGTCCCTGGAGGAACTTTGCCTCCGATGCCAAATTTAACTATACATGAGTTTGCAGAAATGCAGAAATGCTACCGCTAGGCCTTTTTGTTATGGGCAATCTCACTGTAAGTAGACCACGTGATAGTTTTCATTTCTTTTCATTTTTGTTTAAATTGTAGAACAGCATTCCAGTATTTTTTTTTCTTTATATTTGCAGTCGATTCTGGGAGAACCATTTGCCTTAGTAAGGAATATAATATGTAATATCCGTTGTATCTTGCTAAGTCTCGCGAGCTGTAGGCAGTTTAACTCGATATACACGTGCTATATTTTCTTTTACCAGCGGACACTGCGAGTCTTTTGTCAATAGCACGTTGAAGAAAATTGTACTCGTCACTGACGCCAAATATACGCCGAATTCCCGCTGCTATGCTTTTCGTGTTTCCTGAGGGAACGATTTACTTTCCCTTAGCTTACTTTTTGGTTCGTGCGATGCTATATCTGCTTTTCAAGTCGTGGCAGGAAGTTTCAAGTTCTCCCACAACTTTTGCAACTAAATCCCAGCTCTTCCTAATTTTTCTGGCGTCTTCTTCTTCTTCAGCCGCTGTTCGGACATGTTATCTCTGTACTTTGAGTGATACCTTTCGTTCCACTGACAGCTACGCCTTGGCTATCGAGGTATAGATAACACTGGGATAACTAAATTGGTCATAGTTGCCATCCTACGACCATAACAAATTCCCTCTCTCGGAATAACAGGGTACTTGCTCAGTGGGTGCCAGGGCATAGCAACATCAGCTGGAACGGAAGGGCGGACAAGCTTGCTCGCCTTGGTGTAGCCTCGGAGGAAACTTCCTCCATAATCAAGTTTTTCACCAAAACACCTTGTCTCAATTATTACGATTTGGTCTGACCGCCAACACAGTCTCGCCTTTGGTTAGATGACCCTTCGGGTAGAACTATAAAGGAACTGTGGGGTAAACCTAACCCAAACCAAACGAATAAGTTCTAGGGACTTAACAAGCCAACCCTGAGAACTCTAGTGCCTATTCTCACTGGTCACTCTTTTCTCAGGAGTCACCTTTACAGGATGAGACTTGTTGATGACCCTATGTGCAGGGGTTGCGGAGAGGAACCCGAAACGGTGACTCATTTTCTTTATCACTATCTGGAATTCTCAGGAAAGCGATACAGATTCTTTGGCTCACACCTTCTGGACGAGCTGCAACGAAACCCGCAAGGAGGGCTGGGGGCCAATACTTAGCTTTGTAAGTGTCCGAGTGGGAGCTTTGAGCTATTGTTCATGGTTCCGGAAGGTGAACAATGGGCCTTGTTTTGGCCTGCGTTCGGGAGACTCCTTGGGGTCCCAACCTCTTTTCAAACTAACTAACTAATAGGAAACTCAAAATGACCAAAATAATCATCACAACAAGAAACTCTATATTCCTACCCAATAAAAATGCGCGGCTTTTATCACTAATTTCAAAGTCACTTTCATAGATAATTCTAGTCAGATGATTTTCGAACGGAGATAAATGTGGATGCATCTTTGCCTTTTAATTTTAGAAATTCCATGGATAGTTAAATACTTTCCTGAAACTAAAACCTCCAAAAATAATTTCAATTCCAAAGAATAAAATAAAAAAAAATTAAAGGAGGTTCTCTAATATGGAAGCTTCTTTTGAAAAAGCCACCTCCGCGCCCCCGCCACAAGTGTTTATCATTTATGTGGAGAAAATATTTATATATGACATCGTATTCAACCCTACACCCGTCATTGAAATTCCACCACACAGACAAGTCAGGAAAAAACACAGTCGGCTCCCTGATAGCACAAAAGTACTGAAAATGTACTTCGGGAGGCCTGAACCGAAGCCTTTCAGCAAAGTCAACCTAACGACAAGTTAAGAAGCTGTAAAATTTCTGGTGTTTTTTAGAATGAAACAAGTAATTTCATATACTTTCGTCTTTTGCACTATTGTAGTGCAACTGAGACAACAAGTTAAAAACAAAAATCGAGAGAACTTAGGATTACCCGAAGACAAAATTTTATTAAATCCCTCAAAATCCTTTCAACCTATTCATAATAATGTACATCAGGTCACACTACCTCCCATTTTTAAGAAAAAGATAAATTTCGCTTTGGCGATGTAAAATTCCTCTCAATTGAAATTCTCATTTTTCCCGAAAATGTCAGAGAATCCAGCATGAGTTCTCCCACTTAATCGCTTCATAGCAAAACGAATGTAAACAGAAACACGTGCTGTTCAAATATCATAGGATTACAGCAACAACATGTTTCTTTTTACAGCAACAACATGTGTCCAAACATTATCAATATTTCATCAAAATTGGTTTTCACAAAAGCGCGGGAGCATTTTATGAGAGTAAAACGTGAAAACTCCGCCCCTTCTCATTTATTTCCGGAAATGAAACATTTGCCATTCTGTTTCGTTGCATGCAACTTGCGCTTTCACATTTTTTATCTTTATTCATAAAAGTTTTAAATAGAGTTTGATTTTTTTCGTTCTTTCTTCCTTTTCTTGCCGTGTGCATTTTAAATGTAAAACACTCGGAAATCTCGCCAGCTTCCTAACTTGTCATTAGGCGACTTTGCTTTCAGCTCCAGTGAAAAAGGATAGGCAGTCGGGAAAAAATTCAGGGGTAAATACTAAACATATAACCACTGTCCCGTTTTTAAATGACTTATTTACGTATGTAAGAGCAGGACGGGTAGCGCAACCAAAACTGAAAGACCCGTACTTTCAGGAGGGACTGATGCTTCCCTCCTGAAAGTTACTTTGATGCTCTAGTCTTTGGTGGATGTATTCGGTACTTCTAAACCAATGAAGAGAAGCACAATATTCAGGCATATTTCAGTAGTTTTGAAGTAGTGAAAAGAACTCCAATATTCAGGCATATTTCAGTAGTTTTGAAGTAGTGAAGAGAACCACAATATTCGGGCATATTTCAGTAGTTTTGAACTAATGAAGAGAATCACACCATTCATAATTCAGGAGATAGCTTTTTCCAAAATAAAAAAATCTATTTTCTTTTAATATATTTAATATATATAATACTTTACTAATTAAATTTAGTAAGTTAAGAGCCCTTTTCACAGCACTACCTCTACACCACTCACTGAGTCAATGGCTATAAAATATATATATAAGCTTGTCAATTGACTCTGGTGAACCTTTAAAACGATAGATTGTCTGTAATTGCAAAACTTTTTTTTATTAATTAAAAATCTGTTTCTCAAGTTGTACCAATTTATTACTGATATGTGAAATGTGTCTCACTCAGACGCACTTCCAATGGATTTAACTGGAAACGACTTCTGAATTTCTTATGTAATGTACTTCAAAACTACTTTACTAGCCCTGAAGAGATGTAAACCAATTATAATGGGACAAATTTATCAATATACTTTATCTCTCTATGAATACTGAACTAAACAGCTGCTGTGAGACGTGAGTACTGAATCAACCCTTTTGGCTATGATAAGAATATATAAATATATTTTTTATATGTATGATTTGAAACGCAACGCAGTTCCAAAGTTTTAACTCTAATTTCACACTTTTCTCGTCTTGTTTACAACTAAAATTACACACACATCTTAGATTAAATTACACTTTTACAACTTTATATAACTTAAAATCAATCAAAGCAATCATCACTTATGGTCAGATTCGACTACAAAACGATAATTGGCGACTTTAGGGATTGCAGATTACGAATTTGTTTGATTTTAACTTCACTTCATATTTACGAACCATTGACCAAAGGGGGTTATTCCCAAGCTGGAAGAAGCCCTATACCCGGATTACAAATTTCGAATCAAACACATAATACCCAACAGATTTCGTCAGGGTATAATAAGAATGTAAATGATACTTTTCGAATTGAATTTTAAATTTGAAATACACATTATTAAATTTTAAAGTCCAATTTAATTAATTCTCAAAAAAAATTGGAAACATTTCTTACAGTTTCTTTAATATTTATTAATTCTGTTGAACGTGCCCCTGTGTTTCTCCAAAAGGAGATATATCGAAAAAAAATGTCTGCGCTATCCAACATTGTGGCAAACTTCATATATATTTGAATTCTCTCGAATTGTTTATCATACATCGGTATTTTATTATACCCTAGATGAAATCTAAGTTTGTCATTCCGTTTGTAACACCTCGAAATAATGATGGTAGAGCAAAATGAATTGGACACCCACGCATAATATTAAAAGTCATTTCGATTTTTGCATGTCCGTCCGTCTGTCCGACTGTCCGTCTGTGCGCACGATAACTCGAGAGTGCGTGTACTTAGAGAGCTGAAATTTTGTACATGGACTTTAAAAAGAAAAGTAAAATTAAGTTCGAAAATGAGACAAATCGGGCAACTCCTCCGTGGGGTTGCCATACAAAACTTTCGTTTTCCACTATATATTTGGACAAGGCCTGAGAACGCATCGATATAGAAAGCTGAAATTTGGTATATGGTGTTTTCATTGTACTAGCAAACAAAATTTCAAAAATGGGCAGCTCCTTCTTGGTGTTGCCATATAAAAATTTAGGTTTTTTACGTATACTGTGAAAACGATCAGTCCAAGACATTTTTATTGCACTAAAAACTTCTTCAGAATACGAAATCCTATAAAATTGGTTATAATCATTTTTTCTGTCCCACCAACCGTTCTAGAAATATATGCGAAAAACCAATTTAAAAATCAAACTTACACAGAAGGGTGACAATACGAAATTTCATACGGGCATTCATCTAGGGTATCATAAGAATTGGTCTTAGACCAATTCTAGCTTTTTTACTTGTTTCTAAAACGTGCAACTTCCAAGTCCTAGAAGATTTCATATTCTCTGAGGTTGAATGTTTTAGCAAAACTAATTTTTCCTTTAGTACAACCTCCATAAATCCAATATATCGATTATAAGTTGTATCGAGCAAAAGAATGGAAAATTTTTCAGACATAGTCGCGCCGCCATCTAATTCTCAGTTTTGACCAACTATTCATAATCCGCGATCCCGAACAATCAAGATATAAAGTGTTAAAGTATATTGTCATGCAGGATCAATAAGTGTGCCAAATATTAGCTCAATGGCTCCCCGTTGAGTGGGTCAAATTATAAATTTTGTATCACGGTCACATGGTAGCTTCGATCCTTCGTTCCTCGAATATTCTTTCGAAGCTTCGGAGCTTCGAAAATCAACAGCTTGCCATGCTTCGTAAAATAATTGGGGACAGTGGGGAAAATAATACGCGACAAGAGAAATTGTACAGCCACCATAGAGTGCTTACCGAAATAAACAATTCTCTAAAAATGGTAGAAAGCTGGAAATCCAGTTTAAGTGATTGGAGTTTAACAAATAGTGAAATAAGTGGAATTGGTGCTTAAAGCAGTCGAAATTACTCTATACAGATACAAAATTACTGATTTTGTAAATTTATCTTGTAGTAGGGCGTTTCAGGTCATAATTTTGAAACAGATGATTGTACTTATCCAGGCAAACAAAAACTTGAAACGTGATAGTCGTGGCCTCATCGTTAATGTGTCGCTCAATAGAAAGTCCTTTGTTTTTCTCCATAGAACATGAAACCAGCTAATTATCATGAGTTTTGCCACCTCTAAATAGATATTTTTTTGATTTGTTACCCTTACTTCTCTTCCTTTCCAGAAAAAAACATGCAAATAAATTAAAGGGCACTCCCGCACGGCGCGGCGGGCACAATATAAAAAAAAACCATCCCCGTAAAAGTTCCCACATAATGACATCTACGATATATAGAGTACAAGGTATGCCTGATAAGCTTTTGACATTTAAGCCGTGACTTGGACTAATTTTACATGCAGCCAAGTGTGAGGAAAAAATTAATAGAAAAATCTGGAATCACAGAAATCGCACGGATAGCTATTAGCCGGAGTTACTTTGTATGTACACTATTCCTTCAGTTAGGCATACCGTAATCTTTACTTCTGAAACTGTGCTTTTTTCACAGATGAAAACCAAAATAAATCTTATAAAAAAGAAACTATTGTAAGTAGCTGCTTCAGCAAAAATCCTTATTTGCAGCGTTTGCACTTCATTCATCGCAGTTGCTATCATATTTCAGATATTGTGGAATTGTTGCCACTTCATGACCTGTTTGAAAATTTTAACGTAGGATAGATAGCTTAATGTATTTTGTTTATGATGTGTTTAATGTCGAAATCTTTTCAAATAGTTCTATACCAGTGCAGTAGAGCTATGGGCTTTTGTTGTGGTATTACAAAAACAAAAAACGAGTAAATCTTCTTTGCATCGGTATATCGGTATATTTGAGATCTAAATGTATAAATATAAAGCTTAATACTATTCAATAATATTTTATTAAAACTTTTAAAATTTGTAATAAGAGTTTTCTCTCTTTAACTATTTTTTTTTTAATTAGATCCACTAAATTTGCCGCCTCGACGAGAAACATCTCTGCGAAAAGCTAAAACACGTGGAATCGAAGAGATAATGCAGAAAAAAGGTGATAACGAAGACTATGAAGAGCCCCAAGAATTTGCTGATTCTGATACAGATCCTGTTTGGACGCCAGAAGATGAAGAGGTACGAATTTATTTACACATTATTTATTTTGTAAAATTCAAAATTTTCGTTATATAGAATGAACTAAATAGGACTGGAAAATTGACAAAGCGAAAATGTAAAAGACCGAAAATCTCATATTCTCGGTCAAGAAAGCCATGCTCAAATATTCTTACAGGTGAGAAGTTATTTAAAAATTTATATATAATAAAAAATTTTACACACATTCCTAATTAAAATGTTTTTTCTCTAACATTTCACTGTGTTCATTTGTTTACTCATGCACATTTATCCTGTCCATTGAATCCAAAAAATAAAATTAAAATAAAATTAAATAAAAAAATGCTTGGCCCGCTTCCCCCACTCACGGACAATCATGAATTTCGGTAATTGCATAAAATGTTCATTTATATCTAATGAGTGCTATAATTTTCAGTTATTAATGAAAATTGATTTTTATATAACAATAGCGGCTGTAATGGATGCTGGAATAGATGATAGCGATGCTGATAATGCTTTGCATGATGTAAATAAGCAAATTGATGAAACACAAGGCAATACAAAAAAACAAATTAATTCACCGAAATGTATGAAGCAGGAGGCTATTAAAGCACAGGAGTGTACTCCGGCACTTTTAAATACGACTAATACGACTAGTATAGTTGAGACGTACAGGGTGAGTTGTATTTTACATTTTTATTCTTATGTTGCGCTATCTTTTTGCTTGTGATTTATATTTATTATAAATATTCCAACAAAGTCATCATCATGGTTCATGTTGTGGCCTTATGTCAGGACAAGGTGATGTAGAGCTTGCTTTTTTTCATTTAAGAGATCAATGGTTAAATGGTTCAATGCATTTTCCTATGGAATAAATTGATATAATCCCATTTTATCCTGAGATAATCTTAAAGTTAAAAATTTAGCTGGAAAATGCGGTCCTCCCAATAGCAAAAAAGCACTCTCCTGATTGAATTGGGCCTTAAAGCTGCATAATTTTTTTTAAATGATCTACGGTTGCATGTTTCTAAAGCTTGTAAATGTGTTAACCATTAGATTTTTCTAAGTAACTTTGAATTTCAGCGAATATATTTGTTTGTATAGCGAAAGAACTCTTTTGCTCTCCGCTAGAGTACAAGTTCTTGTACTTGGACTCTTGTCGTAGGGAAGATATTACGCTGGTTCATGGACCAGTACCTTGATGAATTTTGCAAGGGTTCCTGGACCGTTACACTGTTGAACTACAGGATGTTCTGGATTACACTGCCTATAATTAGCGCAGTGTATGAAGTACAGACGACGTCAAATAAAAACACAAACTTCTCTTCAAATTGAAAACTTAATGACCAATTTATTATTCATTATCCTCGTTTATATAATCAATTTGCTGATTGTTGCAAATAAGCAATTGATCATACATTCTCATTTGCGCTGGAAATAATTTCCAGACGTAAGTTTGTATTGTAGGGAAATCATATCAAAACCTTTGTTAGAGCGGACAATATAATTAAAAACTCGAGAACAGATAGTCAAGCGACTTTATTAGACTGTACTCATTGCATTCGACATTCTTTTCATAATACGGCAAATCTCCTAGCTGTACGTACCATACAAATACATCGACGTACATTGGTATGAACTGCGGTTTGAGTATATACATAATTATATCAGTGTTGCCTACAAATCGGCCATCCTGACTTGTAATCAACCCGATTACATTTTTTTTTAAAAGTAAATTAAACAGGTTGCAAATTATTGTTAAAAAATCGAAGTAAAGAATTTTCCTTTGAATGACTCACTTTTACAAAAATTCTTAGCAATACAAACAAATGTACCAAGATGAGGTAACTTAGACAACCTTAAGGGTATTTACTCTTATCTGATTCATTTAACTAGGGTATACCATTTTATACAAACTACAACAGCTACATAAATTACTTGAATAACATCTAAATATGAGCGATTTACATCAACTTTTATTTGGAACTAGAAGGTGCTTTGCACATCGAATCTGTTTAAACGGAATTAATTCTTCTTTATATACATCTGAGAGATCTGAGTACATATTTGAGATTTATAATAGACAAAAGATCAAAAGCTAGCACAAGCATTTACACAAAAATTGTATGTTACCTGCATATACATAAATATTTAAAATCGTTATAGACAGAAATTTTCATTTTAATTAAAGCTATCTTGAACATTTAAGCGAAAAATTTGTGTTTTACTTACATATATATATTTAAAATCGTTCAAACAATAAAAACTAACCAAATATATGAAAATCAGCAAAATTTCACCTGAACTGAACAATCCAAATCGTTACCATATGCTTTAGTTTCAGGCAATTCAACTTCTCACATTTGTTCACCCAGGTCTGTACTGAAAAGTCTCATGTTAGCTGGGGAGCATATCCCTTTATAGGGTACACGAGTACGTTGCACCCCTTCAATATCTTTTAAAAGATATCGATCAAATACTTCCGATACTTCATATGGTCCCCGATATTTTGAGAACAATTTCTTATTTACACCAGGAATATTAACGATATTTTTAATCATAACATATTCCCCTTTCTTATAAACACGCGGTCGCTTGTGTGTCCTATCGCATTGCATTTTATTATACACTTGATTCTGTTCTATGCTTCGGCAAGCCTGGTTTCTATTTTCATCGCGATCCTGCAACCGCTGGACACATACACTTTGTTGCAGATATTCCATTATCCTATCGCATAAATTACCCTTCTGATTCGCACCAAATAACAACATACTTGGTGTAAACCCAGTGCTACGAATCACGGTGTTATTAATAGCTCGATTTTAACGAGGTGGCTGTCCCTGTAACTGTCGTATCAGATTCACATTCCTTGGCAAGCATAGGGGTAAGGTACGACTTATCCGTTCGACCTAGTTATGGAAGTACGTAGAGTGATTGACTTTGCACGTGAAGTCCAAACAGTCAGCATGAGCTGACAGATCACTTGGTGAACAGCGTTGACTGCAGGGCGGCACGCTAGTTCGCCACGACTATTGTCGGAGAGTGTGGGGGGTTCCACGAAAACCTGCCGCTGTGCCACCAGCCATACACAAAACTAGATTCGTGCCTACCAGACAAGAAGCCGTAACTCACATTCGACCCTGAAGGGACCCTTACACCACTTACCAATATCCACCGTGAAGGCGCAGATGTTTTGCCTTTTCTACTCGCCCCAACCACCCAATCCCAATTATGACCTGTAAAGAGAAGTACCGGACCTAGTCGACCATCGGGCTAAGAGGGCTCCAGGAGAGTGAAAGGAAAATCAAAAATTTAACTCGCCATTACGTTATAAAATTCCCAAAGTTTATCTTTAATCGCTCAGGTCTTGCAATAATACAGTATAATTCCGTTTGTTAAATTATATAAGAAAGTTATATAAGGACTAAACTTGTTATGGAACTATAGTGAGTGATTGGCTTTCAGACGTTAAGTCCAGACTGCCAGCATGAGCTGACAGATCACTGGACGGACAGCGTTGACTGCAGGGCGGCACGCTAGCTCGCCTCGGCTCATTGGCGGAGAGTGTGGGGAGGTTCCACGAAAAACCTGCCGCTGCCGTCCGCCATAATAAAAAAAAATTCGTCGTGCCTACAAACAAAATGCCGGCACACATCCGGTCCTGAAGGGACCCTTACGTCACTTACCCATATACATATGGTTGAAGGCGCAGATGTTCTGCCTTCCTGCATCAACCATCCACCCATCTGACTCTGTGGGCAAGATTTTTCAGAGTCCCTAATTGACCTGTAAAGAGAGAGAGACTAGGCGAGCCTAGACGACCTTCATATGAGAGGGCTCCAGGAAAGTGTAGGAAGAAATAAAGACCCTCAGCGCATCATTGTGACGTTATAATTGTTCCTTTATTCCTTTAATTGCTACGTTCTTTGACAGATGATATATTTCATAATTTCTTCGCTACATACTCTTCGAGTAATAAAATAAAGTCTAGTTTTCTAAAGTTAAAACTACTAGTACCTTAATCCCTACCAGTATTAGCTGTAAATGCTTTGTTTCCAAAATAACAAATAAATTTCTTAAGACTTCCTTGTAGTAATGACAATTTTTCTTAAATTATATGAAGCGTGGAATATCTGCATTGAATACCACTGTAAAACGGCTTATGTGACGCTGAAATGTTATGTTTTCCTTTTCATGTAAATCTTATAAATAAATTAAAATTGTTCGTTTTTTCTTTTTTTTCCTTTTTTCTGCTAGCAACCCAATAGGTTATGTATTTGAAATTTTTTGTAATACTTCGAGTCTCGGTGGGAAATAATGCGATAAAAAATAGAAAAACATTATCCAAAAAGGTTGAATTACTGTGTTGCCTACGGTTGCTTAGTATTCAAGTTTGTACCTGTTCTCTTTTTCACGCAGCCCTATTTTTCCTACACAGATCTATGTCTCTCACTAAGTAGTCCTTATCAATTACGTTCGAAAACTCTCTGGGTCAAAAGCACTGGTGTACCTTTGTGCTTTTTGGTAGCATTAAAAAAAACGAATAATAAATTTAGGCAGGTTAATATATCCTACCTCCATGTCCGTTACAGTAGGAAAAATTAACTTTTCAGCTGAATACAAAGCAATATTTGTAACTTGATGAATGCTGAGTTTTCAACTAATTATCTTAACAACTAACTAATAAAATTTTAGAGCATCTATAACCTACACACCTTGTCTCACTGGTTTACGTTATCCCTTGCGTTCTGCATTTATTTACTTATTTCATTGACGGTGAAACCAATTTTAACTCCTATCTTTTTTCTTTTATAATTGGATATTACGATCTATTTTACCTGTGTACGTACCAAAAACGATCTGCGAAACAGTTGACTGGAAGGGTTTAATGGTGAACTGCATAATGTGGCGTACATTTATGCTTTTTTCTCATATGCAAGAGTCAACGTATTGACATGTTTATGTTGTGGCCGTTTCTCTGTGAATTCTTTGTAATTGCAACAAAATTATGTTTGTAGCTCCGACGACCGTGGGATTTGCTCCACGCAATGCCCAGTAACCGCAGTTAAGTCCATCGGCAAATTACTTGCAGCTATATGGCAGCCTTATGATACTGCAATTTACCTTGCAGATCTGTATTCCCGCAATCAAGCCTGCAATGTCGGAATACCTTTTTGGCTGGATGGAAAGGAGGTGGCGGCTTAATTCGTGGTTGCTAAAAATATTTTGTTCCTCGAAATTTTGTTATCAGGAATAATAAGAAGAATATCTAAACTTACGTGTGGCGTTAAATTTTTAGCCGATGTTAAGGAGTATTTTCTCGTAGATTCCAGGTTGGACGTCTTTTGCCTTTCACGTTTGGACAAAGCAGAAAAGGTTGTCTTCTTCTTCTCCTTTGCCCACTTTCAGAATGTCACTCCGAGCGCGAGGAAACGCACTTCTCTCGGTCGGGGTGCGTTCAAGTTTTCCGCTTGACAGCAGCCGGCTTACACGCTTCAGTACTTCGTGCAGCATATTGCTATATGCAATACGCTACGACCATAACAGGGCAGAGTGGTCTGCGCCACCCATGGCTCAGACAACGCTGAAAAATGGTCGACTGAGCTAGCCGGTCTTAAACATAGGCCTCATCGCTGCGGGCGCCCAATGTGTGTCTCGACCCACGACCCAATGCGTATTCCTCATCCCTCGAATTTGCCAACGACTATCGGCTATACTTGACTGATGACGCATCGAGGACACATCCTTGAAATTTCGTCAGTCTTCGATCAGACCTCGACATCCTTCTCCGTGTGGGAAGCCAAAGTTGCATCCACAAGCTGGTAACCCAAAAAATCCAGCCGGTCGGTGTCTCTTTGCCCTCCTTCACCGAGATGCTGAGAAAGCCCCGCGATCAGTAACCTAAAGAACTGATCGCTAAGCTTTCTCGGCACAACATCTCGCTCCGATCTCCGACCATGTTCATGTTCATGGGTGTGTCTCCAAGGCGTCGTTGACGTGGTGACGTTGTCGATTTAGTTTCCTAACATGCTAACAGCCGTACACAGGAATAGATTCCAACAGGTATATCACCCACCATTGACGGGGCGATAGAAGGGCTTCGCGATATCCTATAGTTTACCAGTGAAGCTGGCTGGATGCCTTCTTAGGGCTACCAGGACTAAACGTGACAGTCGATAGATGACGCTTCTAGACTGGATATCACTGCCTGAAGTGTTTGGCGTGATAGACTCCTAGCAGTTTCCCCTGCAGATCTTCAAGCTCGTATAGGGAGTTTCCTTTCTTGGCTCGAACCCGACGCATGACAAATTTTCGTCCTAGTTTAGCACTAGTCTGCTGTTGGAAGTTGCTTTGGGCAAAATTCCGTCTAAATACCTCTTGACCCACTTTGAAATCAACAGGCTTCGCCCTGAGATTATAGGCTCGTGAACCCTGTTCGAACGCATGGTGTAAGTTCTCCTGCACTCTTGCACAGATCAATCTCATTTTGTCTTCAGCATCTACTCTCAACGGATCATTAAGAGTTCCAAGCATCCTCAAGATGGAATAGGAGCTGCCATGTTCAATCATTTTCTGATCGAAAAGTGTTCGATAAGGAGAGAAACCAGTTGCTTGGTGGAAAGAGCTCCTGAGGGAACTAGCTATCTGGCTCAGCTTCTCATCCCATTTTGTGTGTTCCTTCCGAATATACGCTCTAATCCCTGACAATAGAGACCCGTTTACTCACTCTGAGGCGTTTGCTTGCGGCGAGTAAACTGCCGTTCGCGAGTGTTTCACCCCATACTTATCCAGTAATCTGGTGAACTGAGTAGAGCAAAACTGGACTCCATTATCAGAGACTGTCGTTTCCGGGACTCCGAACACGTGGAACAATTCCGTCTCGATGAATTGGCACACATTGAGTGTAGATGCTTTTCCCAAAGGTTTGAAAAGTGGTCAAGAACTATTAAGATGCAGACATTTCCTTTCACTGACCGAGGATATGGACCTAGAAAATCGATATAAAGCCTCCAAGCTTCTTCTTCCTGAATCGGATCGCCTGTTCTCGGAACAGTCCGAATGTAAACGAAGCCATCCCTGACGCAAAGATCTGCTAGTTTGCCAGAAGTCGTTTTAACTTTAAGCCTCAGCTCTTCATATTCCAACGAGTTGAAATATGGCGAACTAAGGTCAACTTCCGGGCCAGGATCTTCGTTGGTGGACAGGCTGTCACAATTGATGCGTGACAGTGCATCAGGGACGACGTTCAGGCTTCCTTTTCGGTGCTCAATAGTTGAGTCGAAACGCTGAAGCTTCAAACTCCACCGAGCAAGTCTACCGCTGAGGTCCTATTGAGACATCAGCCATTTCAAGCTCGCATGATCCGTCACTATCTTAAATGGCATAAGTTCTATGAAGGGCCGGAACTTCTGTACACTTAAGATTGCAGCTAGGCATTCCTGCTCTGTGACTGTATAATTTCGTTGTGCTGAGTTCAACTTTTTCGAGACGTAGGCTATTGGCTTCTCGTGGCCATCGTCATCTAGTTGAATCAGCACCCCACCAATACCTTGTTGGCTCGCATCGCACTGGATAACGAACGGCTTGGTGAAGTCTGGGCTCACTAGCAACGGAGCGGAAGTAAGTTTTTGCTTTAGTAGATCAAGAGACGTCTGGGCTTCAGGTGTCCATTTGAACTGACTGGGGTTTTTCAAGGTGTCTGTAATGGAGGCAGTTAAGTCAGTATAATTCGGGATGAACCGTCTATACCATCCCGCCATATCTAGTAGGCGTCGGGCTTGCCGAACAGTTTTATGTGACGGATAGTCAACTATAGCTGAGATCTTGGCTGGGTCAGTCCTAATTCCTCCTTTCCCGACTATAAAACCCAAGTATTTGGTCTCCTTGATACAAAACTTACTCTTCTCGACGTTGATAGTGAGGCCAGCCTTCCTCAAACAATCCGCCACACGGGATAGCAATGTGAGATGAGTGTCGAAGTCTGAAGACAGAATTAATAAATCGTCTAGATAGACGAGCACGTTCTCACGAAGATCGAAAGGAATGACTTTATCCATGAGGCGGCACATCGTTTGTGGAGCGTTGCATATGCCGAATGGCATCACTGTGTACTGATAGCGAGGATGACCAGGTACAGTAAAAGCGGTCTTCTCTCTGGAATCAGCGTCTAGTGGGATCTGCCAGAAGGCGTCTTTCAGGTCCAGGCTCGTAATGTAGTTTGCCGGAGGAAGTCGACTCAGAAGTGCGTCTATCTGCGGTAGCGGATAAGCATCCTTCTTCGTAACAGAGTTGACCTTCCTGGCGTCAAAACAAAGCCGAACCTTTCCAGGCTTCCTCACCAGAACAACTGGAGAGCTCCAAGGACTCTGGCTCTCCTCTATCACACCCAGCGATAGCATTCGCTCTAATTCGGCATCCATCAAACTTTGTACTGCCGGCGATATCGGATAAAAGCGTTGTTTTATCGGAGCCGCGTCATTCGTTTCAATCTTGTGAGCGACCAAAGATGTTTTTCCCAGGCCCAAAGAGGGGAAAAGCTGTTTCGTGGCTTCCAAGCGCTGTTGTTCCAGACTGGAAAGAATATGGCAATCGGTGTCAGAGGTAGCTGCTAGACTCGGATTCACTTCTGCAACTATACCCAGGACATCTGGAGCCAACCCAAATAGACGCCAGAAGTCTATTCCTAGATATAGTGCTTGTGTGAGCCCAGGAACCACGTAAAAACGCACGTTTTGGGTCTTACCACGGAAAGTGATGTCCAAGTCCACATGACCATGCACAGTCGTCATGGCACCATTTGCTACTTGGACCTGTGTACGATACCTCTTCCATTCAACCTCTGCTTCTGCAAGCTTCTCTAGAGCTCCCTGGCCTAGAATACTGACAGTGGCACCACTATCGAGTAATCCAGTCTCAGTTCGCCCGAGCAGCTTTACTTCGGCGTACGATCGATTGTCGTCTG
Source organism: Dioctria linearis (assembly GCA_963930735.1). Taxonomy (NCBI): domain Eukaryota; kingdom Metazoa; phylum Arthropoda; class Insecta; order Diptera; family Asilidae; genus Dioctria; species Dioctria linearis. The sequence goes on along the minus strand of OZ005743.1, from coordinate 52,781,744 downwards.
GCATCGACATGGAAATCTGTGACAGTTTTTTTCTTTCCAGTCGCATCCGTCGACAGTATTCCCGCCAACGAACGGTTGATCTTTTCTTTTTCGGTCTAATATCCAAGTCAGGAAACACGATTTCAGCTAACTCCGCTACTGAGGAGAAGATTCGGTCTCTTACTGCGTTGCATTTCTGCAGACGCGTATGATACGGCGTCAGCGGATGTAAAGCAGGCTCACGCCCACTTCTCATAACAGAGCTTGGTGGCCGTTTTATTATAGATATGCCATGAGGCCAAATCTCCTCCTCAGCATCATTGTCAGCTGAAAGTGCATTCGGTCTTATAGGGAGATCGAAAATTAAAGACTCTTCCAAAGAAGTGTCTAATAATGTCATGGGCTCCCCAGAAGTGGAAATGGGAGCTTGAAAATCTGCGGAGAAGTCTATTAGGTTCTCCGTCTCTATCAATGAAATGTTCGTACTATCAGGAGTTTTGCTGACATAATCAGAATCACTGAATGATATCAGTGGACAATGCAGGGATTCGTCAAGGTCTGCTAATGGAGCGGACCTTCCTCCTTCTTCAAAGCTTGAACTGGAGTGTTCGTTGCAGTTGTCGCTCGCGGCGTTGACGCTGGTCGGAAAGAGGTGGTGGTATTCCCGACCCGTCTCCGGTTTTTCTGTCGACAATAGCTGCAATCGGGCTTGAAAATGCTCTTGCGTCCGCATCCATAGCAGAACACAACTTGTCTCTCCTGCCGGCAATCTTGATAGAAGTGACCGGACCGGTCACAGTTTCAGCGGGTTACATTCTAAGGTGCTGTCAGAGCAGACAGTACGACTTCCTCACTATGTTCATGTGTCATGTACTGTTCACCATCAGTCGGATGGCACTCATCATCCACTTCGCTGACTCTCGGGCTGCGATAGGTATTCCAGCTGCACGCCGTCGCGATTCGCTGCTGCGTCTTCTGTATTTGAGTCACGAGGCTCCGTAGTTGGTGGATGGTGTTTGTGGGATGGAGGCAGACTTCTGCTGAATGTCTGGAAGCAGATTCGACTTTACGATCTCTAAGCATTCTCCGTCCGCCCAGGGACTTTGCAGTTGATCGCGCAACTGTACCAGGTGTTGATGGTATGTAGTAAATGACTCCCCTGCTTTCTGTTTTCGCAGCATCAGCTGAACTTTGACCTTAAGGTCATCTTGCGGTACTCCCCATTCAGCTAATAGAGCTGTTTTTACATACTCCCATGAAAGCGTGGAATTTTGCCTCAGGAGAGACCAGTACCAGTCCATAGCTGGTCCAGAAAGCAAGGTTGTCATGTGCCTTACCAGAAGATCGAAATCTCCTTCTAAGGCCGAATAGGTCAATGCTTCCACTCGAAACAAATTCATCGACAGTGAGCCGTGAGCTGTCACCGCTATAACATATATTCCATCTGCGGATGGGACTGCCAGAACGTCGCTGTCCTACGCCTGCAGGGTTACGAATAGGTGGTGGTTGTGGAGGTGGGACAAAATCTGGTCTAGGCTGACCAAGAGCTGAATGCGGTCTATTTGACGACTGCCTACGCGAGGCGTGGAATTCTTGTGATGGTCTTGGGTCACCTATGGACGGAGGTGGTCGTGAGAAATCCACGGGCAGCATTGCTGCTGAGATCTGTTGTCGGACGCTATTCCTTAACTCAGTTCGCAAAACATTGAGGCTCTGTTCGAGGCCTTCGCGTACTAGGTCTTGCATTTGCATGCGTAAGCCTGCCATCAATGCATCCGCAGCTGCTGAGGTGTGTCCACTGCCAGAAGGCAGTGGGCTATTTCGTCGCGAGTTGGTATTTGTGAAGGTCATGGAATGTAGATCTGGCATTCCAGGTGATAGAGATCGTCGACTAGGTGGTGGAACTGTCAAAGGTGGTAACTCTAGTGACGGCATGGGAGGCAATGGATCGTGACTGACAGACTTTACGGGCTTTGTCATCTTCGGGACAGCTCCAGTATACTCAGTGAAATCATACTGAGTGAGATGGGATCTGCAGAACGGGCAGTTTGAATGCTGTCCAATCCACGTTTTCAGACATGCTTTGTGAAACACATGTCCACAGACCGTCTTCACTGGCTTCCTCTGTCCTGACCAGTCACTCTCTAGACAGACGGAGCACGGGTCTGGCAACAGCATCGGTACCCCAGTTGCTCGCGGTGGTGTTCGCGCTGTAGCCATTGTATAATCAGTCGTAATTCAAGCAAAAAAAAAATCTTCAAACCAAGGGTTTGGAATAGATATCAGAAAAATTCCAAAGAATTCGAAAATTCGGAAGAGATAACAGGCTCTTCACAACGTGAGGATGACGAAATACTAATTTAAAGTCGAAGGTTTGGACGAGATACTAAATTTCAAACAAAAATTTTCCCAAACGTTCGGAGAAGTTGAAAAAGAATTCAAAAGAAAATCAGGGATTCGGAAGTTAGCTACGTCTTCCCAAATCAAGACAATATAAATACTGGTTGAAAAAAAATTCAAAAGTTCAGAAGCGATAGCAATGATAGAATGATAGAATGATAAAATTTCTTCTAATAGTTCAAAAATGCGAAAAACCAAAAGATCACAAACGTCCAATCGAGCGTTTCAAAAATTCTTAATAACAATCATACGATTTCTCCTTCACTTCCAGGAGCTAACTCTCAACATAAAACTCTTCAGGTCGCTCTCCCTCTTTTCAGGTCAGAAAATTTATACAAGCAAGCGACGTGAATGTGTGCATCGAAAAAAATGTTTGAGTCCTCACAGAAATCTGGGAAGAGTCGGGTTGGAGAAGCTAGAGACTGCAAATGATACTAGAGATTCTTCAGCCAGGCAGTTAGCAGTATGCCAACTCCTGATTACTGAAGGTCTCCAGCATCACTTCCATCCTCCAACAACTCTTTCCTTCCTCTTCACCTGATTGTCGTGTCCAGCTGACCTTCTGGGCAGAGTCATGAATCTGGTCAACTAATTAGCTGAAAGCCAAAAAAGCAGTCTCACAGATTCACAACTCTGTCCAGCCAGTTGGCCAACAGAGACATGTCTCCGTGAGAGCACAAACAAAAAAAAATTTGTGAGGCCACCTACCATTTCCATGACAGAAGGCCAGCGGGAAAGATCATTCCGAAAAAAAAATTCAAAAAAAATTCAAAAACTTTAAGACGTTACGGTGCTTTACTTTACTCAATTCAACTTTCAAATCAAAATTATCAAAACTTCACAAATCTTTACTTTACTTTACAAACTTTCAAAAATTTTCTATTACCAAAACAATCAAACCTCAGATCCACATGTCTTCTCCACTAGATAAGAGACTACCGAGTCAGACGATTTAGCTACAAACTAAATGTCCATATCTCAAGTAGCCTCTGTCCCCAGTGTCAAACACATTTGAACACCGAAGTTGACTGAGGTGGCCCCACGTTGGGCGCCATTTTTTGTTATGGAACTATAGTGAGTGATTGGCTTTCAGACGTTAAGTCCAGACTGCCAGCATGAGCTGACAGATCACTGGACGGACGCGCGTTGACTGCAGGGCGGCACGCTAGCTGGCCTCGGCTTGGAGAGTGTGGGGAGGTACCACGAAAAACCTGCCGCTGCCGTCAGCCATAATCAAAAAAAAATCGTCGTGCCTACAAACAAAATGCCGGCACACATTCGGTCCTGAAGGGACCCTTACGTCACTTACCCATATACATATGGTTGAAGGCGCAGATGTTCTGCCTTCCTGCATGCCCCATCCACCCATCTGACTCTGAGGGCAAGATTTTTCAGAGTCCCTAATTGACCTGTAAAGAGAGAGAGACTAGGCGAGCCTAGACGACCTTCATATGAGAGGGCTCCAGGAAAGCGGAGGAAGACATAAAGACCCTCAGCGCATCATTGTGACGTTATAATTGTTCCTTTATTCCTTTAATTGCTACGTTCTTTGACAGATGATATATTTCATAATTTCTTCGCTACATACTCTTCGAGTAATAAAATAAAGTCTAGTTTTCTAAAGTTAAAACTACTAGTACCTTAATCCCTACCAGTATTAGCTGTAAATGTAAAATAACAAATATATTTCATAAGACTTCCTTGTAGTAATAACAATTTTTCTTAAATTATATGAAGCGTGGAATATCTGCATTGAATACCACTGTAAAACGGCTTATGTGACGCTGAAATGTTATGTTTTCCTTTTCATGTAAATCTTATAAATAAATTAAAATTGTTCGTTTTTTCTTTTGTTTTCCTTTTCTTTTTCTGCTAGCAACCCAATAGGTTATGTATTTGAAATTTTTGGTAAAAGTTCGAGTACTCGGGAAATAATGCGATAAAAAATAGAAAAACATTAACCATAAAGGTTGAATTACTGTGTTTGTTGCCTACGGTTGCTTAGTATTCAAGCTTGTACCTGTTCTCTTTTTCACGCAGCCCTATTTTTCCTACACAGATCTATTTCTCCTCACTAAGTAGTCCTTATCAATCACGTTCGAAACACTGACATATATAATATGGACTGCCTGATTTGCTATTTCATATGGGTCAACTTTTTTTGGCAGGGTGTGACAATTATCTTAATTTCAAGTTTTACTTTTGCTTTAATATTCATATTAAAAGTTCAACAAATTATAGAAGCACTCGAAATTATTTCTCTTCTTGGAAGCTTATCTCCTACAACATCAAATATTTTTTAAACTTGATTTTTAAAGAAATAAAATTAAGCAATTTTTGTCTACCTGCCCCTAAAAGTAGCTATGGGGGACAGAGAAAGGATTACAAATATTGTATTGCCACCTATTTCTATCCTATAGATTCATTTGGAAAACCACTGAACTGAAACTGGACTATGGTGTATTTTGTATAGTACTTATTATTTGTAGTTCAGCGGAATAAAGTAGTTAAACCAAAAAGGGACAACTATAGAAAAGTGATCCCATAATAATATCAAATAATGTAAGGAATTTCAGTAGTATCAGCAGTCCATTTTATATATGTCAGTGGTTCGAAAACTCTCTGGGTCAAAAGCAGTGGTGTACCTTTGTGCTTTTTGGTAGCATTAAAAAAAAACGAATAATAAATTTAGGCAGATTAATATACCCTACCTCCATGTCCGTTATAGTAGGAAAAATTAACTTTTCAGCTGAATACAAAGCAATATTTGTAACTTGATGAATGCTGAGTTTCCAACTAATTATCTTAACAAATAACTAATAAAATTTTAGAGCATCTATAACCTACACAGCTTGTCTCACTGGTTTACGTTATCCCTTGCGTTCTGCATTTATTTACTTATTTCATTGACGGTGAAACCAATTTTAACTCCTATCTTTTTATACCCTAGATGAAATCTAAAGGGGTATACTAAGTTTGTCATTCCGTTTGTAACACCTCGAAATAATGATGGTAGAGCAAAATGGATTGGACACCCACGCATAATATTAAAAGTTATTTTGATTTTTGCATGTCCGTCCGTCCGTCCGTCCGTGCGCACGATAACTCGAGAACGCGTACACTTAGAGAGCTGAAATTTTGTACACAGACTTTAAAAAAAAAAAGTAAAATTAAGTTCGAAAATGAGACAAATGGGGCAACTCCTTCGTGGGGTTGCCATACAAAAAATTCGTTTTCCGTTATATATTTGAACACTGCCTGAGAACGAGTCGCCCTAGAGAGCTGAAATTTGGTACGTGGTGTTTTCATTGTACTAGCAAACAAAATTTCAAAAATGGACTAAATCGGGCAACCCATTCTTGGTGTTGCCATATAAAAAATTAGGTTTTTTATGTATACTGTCAAAACGATCAGTCCAAGACATTTTTATTGTACTAAAAACTTCTTCAGAATATGAAATCCTATAAAATTGGTTATAATTATTTTTTCTGTCCGACGAACCGTTCTAGAAATATATGCGAAAAACCACTGCAAAAATCAAAATTGCTCAAATGGGTACCCATACGAAATTTCATACGGACATTCATCTAGGGTATCATAAGAATTGGTCTTAGACCAATTCTAGCTTTTTCACTTGTTTCTTTTATAATTGGATATTATGATCTATTTTACTTGTGTACGTACCAAAAACGATCTGCGAAACAGTTGACTGGAAGGGTTTAATGGTGAACTGCATAATGTGGCGTACCTTTTTGCTTTTTTTTCTCATATGCAAGAGTCAACGTATTGACATGTTTATGTTGTGGCCGTTTCTCTGTGAATTCTTTGTAATTGCAACAAAATTATGTTTGTAGCTCCGACGACCATGAGATTTGCTCCACGCTATGCCCAGTAAACGCAGTTAAGTCCATCGGCAAATTACTTGCAGCTATATGGCAGCCTTATGATACTGCAATTTACCTTGCCAGATCTGTATTCCCGCAATTAAGCCTGCAATGTCGGAATACCTTTTTGGCTGGATGGAAAGGAGGTGGCGGCATAATTCGTGGTTGCTAAAAATATTTTGTTCCTTGAAATTTTGTTATCAGGAATAATAAGAAGAATATCTAAACTTACGTGTGGCGTTAAATTTTTAGCCGGTTTTAAGGAGTATTTTCTCGTGGATTCCAAGTTGGACGTCTTTTGCCTTTCACGTTTTGACAAAGCAGAAAAGGTTGTCTTCTTCTCCTTTGCCCACTTTCAGAATGTCACTCCGAGCTCAAGGAAACGCACTTCTCTCGGTCAGGGTGCGTTCAAGTTTTCCGCTTGACAGCAACCGGCTTACACGCTTCAGTACTTCATGTAGCATATTGCTATATGCAATACGCTACGACCATAACAAACTTCCTACTATCATTCTAACATCGTGTTGGTAGACTCTAATTATGTTAATTCTCATCATATGCTAGTAAAATTCCATTTTAATCTTGCCAATAACGTAATTATGTTAATTCAAATCATATATTAGTAAAATTCCAATTTTAATTTTGCCAATAACGTAATGGTAGACTCTACTTATGTTAATTCAGATCATATACCAGTGCAATTTCAACGTTGCTGTTTCAGATAACATGATAAGACTAACGGATTATGCTAATTAGATCCTATACTAGTAAACTTTCAAATTTAATCTTTCAGGCAAAAATAATAATAAAATCTATATAATTAATAGTATATGCTGACGGCACTTTGTGAAACTTTTTTCTTAACATTTTAAATTTATAAAAAACACTTGTTTTATTTCACAAAAGATCTTGTTTATTCAATTACTTTCTTAGAATATCCTAACGCGTTTCGACCCCTTAGATCATCTTCAACTGCCAAATTACAAACAAAAACTACCAAACAGTCACCACTATTACATATATATCATGAACTGGGAGATTATATTATAAGAGACGGATTTAATAGAGGGCTTTTGTTTGTTAAACTCAACTGATCATTGATCAAGAAAATTCCTTTACTTTTTGCTGCTCGTATTACTTTAATTTGATATTTATTAAGAAGTCTCTCTCCCGTCAAGTTATTCAACAGTTTTATATTGTTTTCATCTATTGTGTGATTCTTATCGCGAATATGTTGTCCTACATTTGATTGTTTTGATTTTAGATGTTCTTTAAATCTCGTTTTTAATTTTACGTTTAGTTTTTCTTATAAAAGTAGCATTACAATCCTGACAACAGATCTGGTAAACCCCACTTTTTTCTAAATGGTTAATTTTGGGAATAAGTTTGCTATTTACTAATAAATTTTTTAAATTTCTTTTATTCGAAAACGCGGTCATAATATTGTTCTTCTTAAACTATATTTTTATAAATATATCGGATAGTCCCTTGACATAAGGAATCTTTCACCACCCGTTATTATTGTTAGTGTCTTTGAGGCCAATTGGGAAGATTAGTGACAAAACCCGCTTCCTTAATTTCTTTTTTAAAATTTTATTAATCAAGTCTCTTGAGTAACCCTTGTTTTCGGCATGTACTGTTCTCAATTGATTTAGTTTTGTTTAATTCTCCATTACAATTATTTGGTGACATTGACACAGAAATTAATCTATTTATCATTGAGTGAAACGCTGACATTTTTGTGGACCAAGAATGTACAGAATCTAATGGTATAACAGTGTCACAGAACGTTTCTTTTCTATATATCTTAAATTCTAATGTATTCTCTTTAATATTGATCGTCAAGTCAAGGAAATTGATTACTATGTTTCCTAGCTCAACACTAAACTTAATGTTGTCATCTAGTTTGTTTAAAAACGTGTCTAAAAAGATACTGAGCTGTCGTTCAGTACCAGTCCAAATGCATAAAATATCATCAACATACCTATAGTAGGTATGTACATATGATAGTAAATTCGTATCTGTGGAAAATAAGACATTCTCTAAATGGCCCATAAAAATTCAGCATAAAAGGGTGAGGCAGCTGACCCCATTCTCACGAAGATCGAAAGGAATGACCTTATCCATGAGGCGGCACATCGTTTGTGGAGCATTGCATAGGCCGAATGGCATCACTGTGTACTGATAGAGAGGGTGACCAGGTACAGTAAAAGCGGTCTTCTCTCTGGAATCAGCGTCTAGTGGGATCTGCCAGAATGCGTCTTTCAGGTCCAGGCTTGTAATGTAGTTTGCCGGACGAAGTCGACTCAGAAGCGCATCTATCTGCGGCAGCGGATTATTATTATTATTAATTTTTTAATTTTTTCGACATCCTCTGGCAGTGGAAATGCCTTTCCTAGATGTCTTAGCCTTATGCGGCACAGAGCTTCACAGTCACACAGGACAGGTTCAGCGGATTCATCGTCTTCCATACAGAATCGACAGGTCTCATCATTGACCTTACCCATCTTCTTAAGGTGGTATCTAAGTGGGCAATGCCCAGTAAGTAGGCCCGTTAGGAGCCTTAGTTCCTTCCTGCTGAGTGTGAGGAATTCTTTGGTCCTCGGTTGCGAGTACTTTATAAACTTCTTCGCTTGTCTCAGCCCCGGGATATTTTCCCAGTATTTCTTCTTAGTTCTGTCCTCCCAAAGCCTTATCTGAGCTGAGAGATGACTTTTTGGGTGTCCAAAGACGGCAGCGGATAGGCGTCCTTCTTCGTAACGGAGTTGACCTTCCTGGCGTCAAAACAAAGCCGAACCTTCCCAGGCTTCCGCACTAGTACAACTGGAGAGCTCCAAGGACTCTGGCTCCCCTCTATCACACCCAGTGATAGCATTCACCCCAATTCAGCATCAATAAAACTATGTACCGTCGGTGAAATCGGATAAAACCTCTGTTTTATCGGAGTCGGGTCATTCGTTTCAATCTTGTGAGTGACCAACGATCTCTTTCCCAGGCCTAAAGCGGCGAAAGAAGGGAAAAGCTGTTTGGTAGCTTCTAGACGCCAGAAGTCTATTCCTAAATATAGTGCCTGTGTGAGCCCAGGAACTACATAAAAACGCACGTTTTGGGTCTTATCACGGAAAGTGATATCCAAGTTCACATGACCATGCACAGTCGTCATGGCACCATTCGCTAGTTGTACCTGTGTCCGATACCTCTTCCACTCAACCTCTGCTTCTGCAAGCTTCTCTAGAGCTCCCTGGCCCAGAATACTGACAGTGGCATCACTATCAAGTAATCCAGTCTCAGTTCGCCCGAGTAGTCTTACTTCGGCATACGGTCGAATGTCGTCTGGCATCGACACGGAAATGTGTGCCAGTTTTTTCTTTTCCAGTCTCATCCGTCGACAGTATTCCCGCCAACGAACGGTAGATCTTTTCTTTCTTGGTCTAATATCCAGGTCAGGATACATAATGTCAGCTAACTCCGCCACTGAGGAGAAGATTCGGTCTATTACTGCATTATAATTTTGCAGACGCGTGTGGTACGGCGTCAGCGGATGTAAAACAGGCTCACGCCCACTCGTCATAATAGAGCTTGGTGGCCGTTTTAATACAGAAATGCCATGAGGCCAACTCTCCTGCTCAGTAACCTTGTCATCTAAAGGTGTTGTCGGTGTTATCGGGACATCGAAAATTAAAGGCTCTTCCAAAGAAGTGTCTAATGGTGTCATGGGCTCCCCAGAAGTGAAAATGGGAGCCTGAAGATCTGCGGCGGAATCTTTCAGGTTCTCCGTCTCTTATCAGTGAAGTATTCGTACAATCAAGAAGAGTACTGGTATCATCAGAGTCACTGAATGATATCAATGGGCAAGTCAATGTTTCATCGTCGGGGCCTGCTGATGGAGCGGACCCTCCTCCGGATTCAAAACTTGGACTGGAGTGGTCATAGTAGTTGCCGTCCGAGACGCTGAGACTGGTCGAGAAAAGGTGTTGGGATTCCAGACCCGTCTCTCGTTTTTCTGTGCACAGGGTCTGCAATTTGGTTTAAAGACATTCTTGCGTCCGCATCCATAACAGAACACCTGTTGTCTCTCTTGCAGACAGTCCTGGTAAAAGTGATCTTGTTGGTCACAATTCCAGCACACTACTGCATGTCTGGTTGAAATGCTTGACACGTCGCCTAAGCTGGTGTCACGGCCTGCTTCTAGTGACAAGTCTGAGTATGGAGACTGGCAGTCGTTAATCTCGTTGACTCGCTGGCTCCGGTAAGGGCTCCAGCTACAAGCCGTAGCAATTCGCAGCTGTGTGGCTTGTCTTTGCGTGCCAAGTGATCTCAACTGGCCGATAGTATAAGTGGGGTGCAAGCATATTTTGTTCTGGATGTCTGGCAATAGATTGGATTTGACTATCTCCAAGAACTCATTATCCAACATTGGAGTCTGCAGTTGGTCACGCAACTGCACTAGCTAGATTTTGGTGGTATGCTGCGAAGGATTCTCCAGGTTTTTGCCTGCGGGACATTAGCTGGACTCGCACCTTCAGATCGTCTTTGGGAACTCCCCATTCAGCTAGGAGAGCTGTTTTAATATATTCCCAGGTTGGTGTGGAATTCAGTCTAAGTAAGGACCAATACCAATCCATGGCCGGACCTGCGAGCAACGTGCTCATATTCCTCACTAGGAGGTCAAAATCTTCTTCGAGAGCTGAGTAAGTGAGCGCTTCAACTCGGAAGACAAACTCATCCACTGAGAGTTTGGAACTATCTCCACTTTACGAGATGTTCCATCTTCGTATAGGGCTTCCAGAATGCCTTGACCATGCATTTCGTTGAGGTCTGTCATTCTGAAACGCCTGTGCTTGGGGAATATGATTAGACCCTGGCCTCTGAGGACTATCTGGTCTATCCTGATTGCCTGATACGTGATGCTGTTCATCAACTGGTCTGGGCCGTTCTGTCGAAGGTCTAGGTTGTCCTATCCGTGGTGGTGGTCGAGAAGTGTCTACGGGAGGCGCGACAGGAGCTGGTCAAGGAAAGTTGTTAAAGAGTTCGTCCCGCAGAGTGTTCATACTCTGTGTGATTCCCTCTCGGATAAGATCTTGCATCTGTATTCTTAAGCCAGCCATTAACGCTTCTAACGCTCCAAGCCTTGACCATTGGTAGCAGGCATTGGACTATTCATGCGTGAACTAACGTGAGACGCCGTTACTGACTGTAAGCCAGGAGATAAGGATCTACGAATCGAAGGAGGATTTGTCGGTGGTGGTAGATTTAGCTGTGGGAGCTGATAGGACGTATTAATCTGACTATCCTGTCGAGTCTGATTTCCTTTCGGAACGATGCCAGTGTGCATGGTGAAATCTTTTTGTGTAAGGGGACACCTACAATTCGGGCAGTTCCCTTGCTCGCCTATCCATGTACGCAAGCACGCTTTGTGGAATAGGTGTCCGCAAAGGGTCAGAACTGGTCTCCTTTGCGCAGACCAATCTCCATCTTGGCAGATGGTACACTGATCTGGTCTAGATACGGGAACCTCACCGAGGGGTGGTGTTCGCAATGTAGCCATTATGAAAATGTGTGTGTACCAGTCTCGATACACTAATTCGCAGTTACTATTTCTCAGTCTGTATTTGGGAATAGTATAATCCTGCCAGCGCGCAGAAATTTGACAAAAACTCGAAAGAATATCGGAAGTAAAGGAAATGTACAGGCTGTCGTCGGCTAGCACCAGGGCCAAAAGAAATTCTTTTGCTTTTAAAATAATGTAAAAATTCAAGCTTTCATCAACTGAAGGTTGATGTATAATCTAGGGATTAGTGTGCAACTTCAGTGTTGCTCTATAACGTATTTTTATATTTATAATTATATATAAGCACTCAATTCAGGAATATGTGCTTAATATATACGCGAAATTATCCGAAATGAATGAAAACTCCAACAATTAATTCTTGTTACTGATCTCAATCAACAGAGTTCTTCAAAATCAATTAAGGGCTGAACTCTAACTTATAGAAAGAATCAAAAATTTATACGCTTGCCCATTGGCTGGACTCAAAATCTCCTACCGACAAGAAAGTTCGTTAAAAATCAATTATGAGCTATACTCAATCTTTGTTGGAAAACTACCGTTCCTATACTTTATATCGTCATCTAGTTGCATCAGTACTCCGCCAATACGTTGTTGCTTCGCATCGCACTGTATAATGAACGGTTTGGTGAAATCTGGCATCACTAGCAACGGAGCAGAGGTAAGTTTTTGCTTCAACAATTCCAGAGACGTCTGGGCTTCGGGTGTCCATTGGAACTGACTAGGATTCTTCAGAGTGTCTGTGACGGAGGCAGTTAAATCAGCATAGTTCGGAATGAACCGTCGATACCATCCCGTCATACCTAGTAGGCGTCTGGCTTGCCGAACAGTTTTAGGTGACGGGTAGTCAACTATGGCTGAAAGCTTGTCGGGGTCAGTTCGTATATCTCCTTTCCCGACATTGAAACCCAAGTATTTAGTTTCTTTAATGCAAAACTTACTCTTCTCAACGTTGATAGTGAGGCCATCTTTTCTAAAACAATCCGCTACAAGGGCTAGCAGCGTGTGATGAGAGTCAAAGTCTGATGACAGAATCAAAAAATCGTCCAAACAGACGAGGACATTCTCACGTAGATCGAAAGGAATGACTTTATCCATGAGACGGCACATAGTTTGAGGAGCATTGCAGAGGCCGAAAGGCATCACGGTGTACTGATGACGGATGACCAGGTACTGTAAACGCGGCCTTCTCTCTGGACTCAGTGTCTAGTGGGATCTGCCAAAAAGCGTCCTTCCAGTCCAGGCTGGTGATGTAATTTGCCGGAGGAAGCCGACCCAGAAGTGCGTCTATCTGCGACATCGGATAGGCGTCTTTCTTAGTAACGGAGGTGACCTTCCTGGCGTCAAAACACAGCCGAACTTTTCCACGCTTCCTCACTAGAACTACTGGAGAGCTCCATGGAACCTGGCTCTCCTCTATCACACCCAGCGATGGCATGCGTCTCAACTCGGCATCCATCAAACTCTGCACTGCCGGTGATATCGGATAAAAACGTTGTTTTATCGGAGTTGCGTCATTCGTCTCGATCCTGTGAGTGACCAATGATGTTTTTCCCAGACCTAAAGAGGTGAAGGAAGGAAAGAGCTGTTTAGTCGCTTCTAGACGTTGGTGATCTAGAACAGAAAGAAGATGACAGTCGGCGTCAGGGGTAGCTATGAGACTTGGTGTCACTTCTGCAACTATACCCAGGAACCACGTAAAGACGCACGTTTTGGGTCTTACCACGGAAAGTGATGTCCAAGTGCACATGACCATGAACAGTCGTCATGGCACCATTAGCTACTTGTACCTGTGTCCGATACCTCTTCCATTCAACCTCTGCTTCTGCAAGCTTCTCTAGTAGGCCTTGGCCTAGGATACTGACAGTGGCACCACTATGAAGTAACCCAGTCTCAGTTCGCCCGAGTAGTCTTACTTCGGCAAACGGCCGAATGTCGTCTGGCATCGACACGGAAATGTGTGCCAGTTTCTTTCTTTCCTGTCCCATTCGTCGACAGTATTCCCGCCAACGAACGGTCGATCGTTTCTTTCTTTGTCCAATGTTTAAGTCAGGATACATAATTTCAGCTAGCTCTGCTACTGGGGTGAAGATGCGGTCTCGTACTGCATTGTACTTTTGCAGACGCGTATGATACGGCGTCAGCGGGTATAAAACAGGCTCACGCCCACTCGTCATAACAGAGCGTGGTGGCTATTTTAATACAGAAATGCCAGGAGGCCGAATCTCCTGCTCAGTAACAGTGGAAGCATAAAGTGCTGTCGGTGTTATCGGAACGTCGAAGATTAAAGACTCTTCCAAAGAAGTGTCTAGTAGTGTCATGGGCTCTCTACAGGTGGAAACTGGAGCTTGAAGATCTGCGGAGAAGAGTATTAGATTCTTCGTCTCTATCAGTGAATCATTTGGACGATCAGAGGGGTGGTTGATATCATCAGAGTCATGACAGTTCAGTGGTTCATCGTTGAGGTCTGCTGATGGAGCAGACCTTCCTCCCTGTTCAAGGCTTGAGCTGGAGTAGTCATAGCCGTTGCCGTTCGAGACATTGAAACTGGTCGAGAAAAGGTGGTGTGATTCCCGACCCGTCTCTCGTTTTTCGTCGAGCAGTGCCTACAATTTGGCTCGAAGACATTTTTGCGTCTGCATCCGTAGCGTGTGATGCTGCAATAGCAGATACTATTGCTGCTCCCTCACTGTCTTCGGATGACATGTGCGGTTCAGTGTCCGTCGGACGACAATCATCTGTCTCGCTAACCCTTGGGCTGCGGTAGGTGTTCCAGCTGCACGCGGTCGCGATTCGCTGCTGTGTAGCCTGTAATTTACGTTACGAGACACCGCAATTGCGATATCGTGGTTGTGGGATGTAAACAGATTTTCTGTTGAATATCCGGCAGTAGATTTGACTTAACGATTTCCAGAAACTCGACGCCTGGCAAAAGGTTTTGTAGTTGGTCGCGCAGTTGTACCAGGTGTTGGTGATACATAGCAAATGATTCCCTTGCTTTCTGTTTTCTCAACATCAGCTGGACCTTGACCTTGAGCTCATCCTTTGGTACTCCCCATTCAGCTAACAGAGCTACTTTTACGTACTCCCACGAAGGCGTGGAGTTCTGTCTCAGGAGAGACCAGTACCAGTCCATGGCTGGACCCGAAAGCAAGGTTGTCATATGTCGGACCAAGAGATCAAAGTCTCCTTCTAAGACCGAGTAAGTGAGTGCTTCCACTCTGAAGACATTCGTCGACGGTAAGTCGAGAGCTATCCCCGCTGTAGGACACATTGCACCTTCTGATCGGACTACCCGAACGTCGTTGTCCTGAACTGGACGGGACTCGACTGGATGGAGCTGATGGAAACTGGGCATTATTTGGTCCATGCTGACCAAATGTAGACGAGGGCCTATGAAACGATTGTCTATTTGTGTCGGAAAAATATCTTGGTTACTTATTCTATGTCCAAATAATTGATATTTTACAGCTGCCTTTGAACGAGTAATGTTGCAGATTTTACAACCGCTTTGAATTGTTTTTCTAGCTCCGTAGAGATTTATTTCGTCGTGTTCAACTATATGATAAGTTTATTTTTTGATAACTTTCTGCTAATTGTCCTTTTTGAAACGTCTAATTACAGTTTTTAAGTTATGTTTACTAACGGTTATTGCATCGCTTTGATTCTTTTATTTTAGTTGAATACTTTTTCATTCACGGCCGGATAAATTCTTCGGAGTTTTTAAATTGTTTTCAAAGTATTATAATATATTGTTACTTTGCTTTTAGTTTTGCACGATATATTATACATTTTCTCTAGATTTAATAATAATTTAAATCACTCATGTATGTGTACACAGATAAACAATAAACTTTTTTATATACATGGTATTTTATATACATAAATATATAACATACATTATTTTTTTCCTTTTTAGACAGGCGATTTTGTAATACTTCGCTCAGACCTTGTAAAGGATTGGCCAGTACTATGGCAAGTTGATGGGAAATCAATTTTGCAAATGTTTGAACCATTTCCAAAGGATGGAAAAGTTTTATATAAAAATATGTCGAAGGTAGTTATTGAAAAAAATTTATATTATTAATTTAGGGAGAGCACCTAGTCGATTTTTTTGTTTTTGCATTTTTCGATACCTTCAAGAATAACATACTAAAATTTCAAGTACGTATCTCAAATAGTTTTTGAACTACAACCCCCTAAAGAGCAGCTTCTCGTCGTTCAGAAATATGCATAAACTGAAAGGCGTACCTGAGTTATTGTTTGGGCTTTGTCGGCATCCTAAATAGTATAATAGTATTAGGGACGCTACCCTCGAGCTCTAGGGATACAGATATGTATATACAGGGTGTTTCATAATTGGTGCACCAAACTCAAGGGTTTGATAGCTGAGGTGGAGACAAGCAAAAATTATAAGGTGAAGGGGGGGGGCGTCGTTTCGTCGGTAGGGGGGTTTTTAAGATTTTTAGTACTTCTTCCACTTTACACCCTGTAACTTTCTTGATATACACCCTATCAAGGTGGGATTCATCTCAGATGATAGCAAACCGTCTAAGCTTTCCAGTGAATGCCTTCCTGTCACCTTCCGTCGGAAGTAGTTGGACGTCTAAGTAAAAAAATTAGAAAAAAAATTCCTAATTTTTTCAAATTTTAACGATTTTCCCGCCAAAATGCATGATAACTATACAGTTTTATTACAAGATTTAGAAACCCCGGAATGTTACCTTTAATTTGACAAAGCACATGTACCTGCCTAAATGCAACCGTTTTTGAGATATTCCCGTTTTTATGATGCATAATTTCATTAATTTTACTAATAACAATAGAAATTGCGCCTAATTTTATGCACTTCCACACAAATTAGATAAATTAACCATAATCACCTTACAATTTTTTGCTTGTCTCCACCTCAGCTTTCAAACCCTTGAGTTTGGTGCACAAATTATGAAACACCCTGTATATGCCCGTCAAACCTTTCGTACATTGCCTGTAATAGAAGATTAGCTCTAAGTATGATATTTATCAATTTATAACAATGAAATCAGTATTTTTATGTTTCAACGGGTTTTTCTCAAAACGATGTTTTTCGAATTTACTGCAGTTGTAACTCGAATACAAATCATCCGATCGATTTGAATCTTGTTTTAGCGTATTTCGTATTTGTTCCTTCGTACAATGACCAGAGTTGTATTCATACTAAAAAAATATTTAGTCCAAGGTAAAGTTTTTCTACTTTTACTCGAAAATTTACCAGTCCTAGTATAGATATTGGTAATGTTCAGTACCAGTACTTTTCTAGTACTTCCCAGTACTTTTCTATTACTTACCAGTACTTTTCTAGTACTTACCAGTACTTTTCTAGTACTTACCAGTACTTTTCTAGTACTTACCAGTACTTTTCTAGTACTTACCAGTACTTTTCTAGTACTTACCAGTACTTTTCTAGTACTTACCAGTACTTTTCTAGTACTTCCCAGTACTTCACTAGTACTTTACTGGTACTTACTTGTAATTACTGGTTTTTATAAATTTTCACCCTTTAAGTATTTTCTAGTTCACTATAATTATTAAGACGCATAAATGATGGTGTACACAAAAAAATTGTATTAAGTCAAATTTGTATTAAGTTAAGAAACGAAAATCATAAATTTAAGTTGCCGGCGCGGCGTTATTACAGGCTTATTAATTAAACTTGTCGGAAAAATTACGGTTTTCAAACGATTTGTTACACAAAAATTCTTACAGTTTTTTGTAGTCCATGAAAATAAACATGGCGGTAGCGCAATGCCATTTTTTTTTTGGCGGGGCCGTAGCCCCGCCATACTAATTAAAACGCATTAATAATTTTTTTTTTTAAACATTTGTTACAGGATAATTTTCAAGTAAACATTCACGAGAATCACAATGCCATACCATTACGACGGTTCCAAATAGCCGCCATACCGCTGCAAAAACGTAGATTTTTACTTGAAAATTATTCTGTAACAAATGTTTAAAAAAAAAATTATTAATGCGTTTTAATTAGTATGGCGGGCCATCAGCCCCGCCAAAAAAATATGGCATTGCGCTACCGCCATGTATATTTTCATGGACTACAAAAAAATGTAATAATTTTTGTGTCACAAATCGTTTGAATACCGTAATTTTTCCGACAAGTTTAATTAATTAGCCTGTAATTGCGCCGCGCAGGCCAGACCTAAAATTATGATTTTCGTTTCTTAAATCACCTAATTCGACCCTTTGAGGGTCGCCATACTTGTAACAAATGACTTGGATTTTTCTGTCATCATCTCCCGGTCTATAATCATATGTAACCTACATAGCAGACTTTCAAATCCGTCTCATATATCATATTCTTCTATATTTTCTTCCATATACTCTCATAATAAATACTCCAACTTTGCTTTATGTTGACAAAAATCCTCATAATACGCATCAAGTCTTTATCTCCCACAATTAATTTTCACTACACGCTTGGAGTGTTGGCTGGCGATTACTGGTAAGTACTGGCGAGGACTGGAAGGTACTGGGAAATACTGGTACACACCAGTATCAGTTTTCGTACTGGTACTCAATATATTTTAAGTACCAGTAAAAAATACTCAATTTTATTGGTAAATTTATTTCGAGTGTATAGGTACTGGGACATGTAATGAGTAACAATTTACTTGAATATAATACAACTATGACACTGACACTCCAATTTTTCGATTGCATAAAAATGTCAATTCACCATGTAAAAAACAATCAGATTTTTAAGTGTAATTTGGAACTTTTTCTTGAAAACTCAGCAATTTTGATGGAGTTTAGTTTACACTCATTGTACAGGCAATATCTTTTAGTTTATCGGACTTTCTCTATTTTTTGATTTCTGGCACTCTGCAGATCGCAATCATTGCAGCAGTGGGAGAACTTTTTATTTTGAGAGTCTGGAGACGGTGCATAACTCGCTGAAAATTGAATATCTTCATTCAAAAATTTACTGTGTATACATAACTTATACACAAATATATCGTTGAAATTACAAAACATTAGATGTAATACTTTTCTTTCAATAAATTCCCGAAATAACATTATTTTGTGCAGTCACATCAGTGGTGATCCTTAAGCTTTTCATTTTGTAATAAATTTTTATCATATTTATAGTATGCCGCTTGGAGTAATGAGAGCAAGCGACTTTATGTTCGAGCCCCTATAACTATACAAAGTCAGAGCCAAAATGAAATTGTTGTGGAGCTGAAGAAATCCGAGCTGTATGGAAGTGAAGCTGAACAGTATGTTCAAAAACTTATGATCGATTACCTTGTATATAGAGAAAATTTCGATGTTTATGTACAAACTCTTATTTCTCAATCTCTAGATCAAAATTTTTTTACTGAAATAACAAAAGAAAAAGGTAATCAAAACACCAATAAATATGTTTATAATTAATTCGGTATTGAAAGTAGAAATTTCCTTGTTGCAGATGAATATTTTCTCTCTAATATTAAAATTATTGAGGATATAATGGAAAATTGCGCACGAAAGTTATTGCAAATCACTCACATAGCCAAGAATGTTATTGTATCAATAAAAACTTGGCCACATTATAATTCTATAGCCGATGTAAGGAATAGTAGTCTGAATCAAACAATTTGCGTTGGCTGTAATCATCCCGGAGCAACGATGAGATTTTTACTTTATGGTCAGCCTTACAAATCTACTACCATGCAACCAATGGAAATGGATAAAACTATAAAATCCGAAAGTGTAAGTTATCACGCGATGGTTATGAAGAGTTACTTACACATACAAAATTTTTCACTTTAGGACATAATGGTCTGTCAGTCCTGTGAATCACGAGCAAAGCTCTTGCACAAAATTGTACACGAAAAGTACAATTTATACCAAATCTGTTCGAGAAAAGTTCAAGATCAACAAATAATTGATCCTGAAAAGGGAACAACAGCAATATTGAATGATTTGTTGGCTGATAATGATTGGATAGATCAGGTAAAATTACTTAGTTAATGTAAATTTTCATTCTAAATCTAATTTATATATATTTTTTTAGCTTTTTAGCAAAGTTCGAAGCTCGTGGGTTGAAGTCGAAAGCATACAACGTCTAGTGCGTTTTTATCAAGTATCTCAATAGCTTTAAGTTCTACGAAATTAAAAAGATGAGATGAAAATAAAAAAAAAACACGAAATGAAATATATTTTACATATATAATATGTATTAAGAACTGTAAATTCCCCACTAATTACGTTATCTTTAAGTATAGACATTTTATTTAGACACTATTAATTTAGGTTCCATGTAAAGCTTGTTAATATTTTACAACACATTTAAATTATCGTTTTTGTTTCAATTACCTTCCTCTCTATTTCCTTGCAATTGAATCATGAGTATGTAGTTATGCATGAGCCTAATTTGTAGCGTTCAAAGTGGTAATCTTATTTGGACACAGGAGTATATCTCGTAAGTGTATGTATTTAAATAGACTCAACAATAAAATTTAAGATTCGAAATGCAGATCTGAATTGGATTGGATTGAAAATAGGTTGAGTCCTCCGGAGGGGAAGACTCTGGAACTTAGGCCAAAGCAAGGTCCATTGTTCACCCTCTAGAACTATGAGCAATACCTCATAGGTCCCAGCTGGACGCCCTAACAAAATTCAGAATTGGCTCCTAACCCTCCCTGCCTGCCTCATGCAGTTCCTCCAGGAGGTGTGAGCCAAGGAATCTGTAGCGCTTACCGGAGAGTGTCGGACAGTGCCATAAGAAGTGAGTCACCGTTTCGGGGTCTTCTCCGCATCCTATACATATAGGATCATCAACAAGTCTCATCTTGTGCAGGTGACTCCTGAGAAAACAGTGCCCAGTGAGAATTGATACCAGTGTTCTCAAAGTTGGCTTGCTCAGTCCCAATATCTTTTTCATCAGCTTTGGGTTAGGTTTATCCCCACTCCCCAGTTCCTTAGTAGTTCTGCCCGTGGGATCATCCAGCCAGAGGTGACTGTGTTGGTAATCAGCCCAGGCCGAAATTTTAGATACAAGAATGTTTAGTGCAATTTGGTAAATATGTTTTCCAATTCTTCAAGATAAAATTAAAATATCTAAAAGAATAGTCAAGGAATTATTGTCACCTAACACACTACATACTCCAAGACTAACTTTTATTGATTCAACACCTTTTAAAACTGCTCGTCACTTTCCATGCAGCACGTATTAGTTTAAGTAGTGAGAAAATAAGTGTGCGCATTCTTACTTTGAATTACTCTGTGGGAAATTTCGTGTGCGCTTTCTTCCTTTAAATTACTCGCTCATTATTAATAAGCAGTGAGAAATTTCGTCTGCGCTTTCTTGCTTTGAATTACGCATTCATTAGTAATAAGCAGTGAGAAATTTCATGTGCACTTTATTACTTTGAATTACTTATTCATATGCGTACACGTACTCTACAAATCGTGAAGAGAATGCGCAAGAAAGTCGCGCACGACTAATGAGTATGTGAGTTTTGGTCGCGCGTGCGCGTGCGTGTACGCACATGGATGTGCGTTTTGTTATGGATGTATGCTGAGCGATTGGCTTGGACGTGAAGTCCAGACTGCCAGCATGAGTTGACAGATCACTCGGTAGACAGTGTTGACATGCAAGGCGGCACGCTAGTTCGCCTCGGCTATTGGAGGAGAGTGTGGGGAGTTTCCACGAAAACCTGTCGCTGCTACCTGCCATATAAAATTCGTGCGCAACCAAAAGCCGTCGAACACATCCGGTCCAATAGGGTCTTTTACACCACTTACCCATACTTACTTGAAGACGCAGATGACGTACCTTCGGCTGCTTTGCCCCATCCACCCATACGACATTGAGGGCAGCAATTTAATTTCAGTGTCCCTGTTGATAATGATCAGAAACAAAAAGTAGAGTAGTGAACCTCAGTCAACCATGCCAGAAGAAGAAGACTCCGGGATAGTGAAGCGAGAGAAATAAAGCCTTACCACGCTATTACGTTCTAAGCGAATAAGTTTTTGTTCAAAATAAACCGTACTCCTCAGACTTGCACAACAACTTAATCTCTGCAATTACAATGTTTGAGCGCTTATATTCACCCCCGTAGATTTCTGAGTTCTTCACATATCGAAACTTATCTAGGTTACCGTTCCAAAACAGGTTATGGAAACAAAACGTTTCTCCTTACAACAAAAATATATTTTTTTTTGTGAAAGAATGGAAAAATCCCACCAAGGTTTCTTTAAATTACCTTCAAATCGATAGCAATTAACACTGCTGCAAATTTCTCCATGAAGGCCTCCTGGAGTGTTGCAACCTTCCTGCAATGAAAAAAAAATTTCTCTCTGGGATTTTCCTTACAGTCGAGTAATCTAATTCATTTCCGTATTTCTAATGTTATTATTCATTTTCAAAAAGAAATATAAAATTTTAATGAAGTTATTAAAGTCCTAATAATGATATTATTGATGTTCAAAAAGAAATCTGAAATTTTTACTGAAGTTATTAAAGTCGTAATAATGTTCTTATTCATGTATCTCCCACAAAAATTAAAATCTAATAAAGTATTAAAATTCGAGTAAAGCTGTTATTAGTTCATTTTTACAAAAATCTAAACTTCTAATTAAGGTTATTAATAATATGATGTAAAAAGAGAAAATTGTTTTTTTTTATTTTAACGTTTATTTTATTTTGATAATGTTCAAGCAGTAGTTTACGGTTGAATGATCCCGCTTTAGGTTGGGCGCTGACTCAGCCACTTCCTGCAACAGAAAAGATAGATGGGTGTGAGTAAACACTCAGTGGGCTGTGTACTCTAGCTACCACTACTACTCTAATGCTAACCTAGCTACAAAGAACTCCTTGGGTCGTAACATACCTGACGCAGCAGAAGGACAAATAGTCCTTTCTCTACAACATATGCAGAGAAGGAGAAATAAAAAGACACAGAAGCCTAATTAAGGCCTGTGTATAGCGCGTAACACACCAGCGCATGCTGAACATACCAGCCTATCACACTCAGGATCTCATCTCACTCACACAGCTCTATTGATTTAATTAAAGTATACTATTACACTAAACTACACTACTATATCGATTATATCGAATAATTCTACAATTACATAAACTACTACTAAAAACTATCACCCACTTTTTTGTATTATTGATCCTCGCCGTATCTTATCGCGCACTCTAGTTCGATGGTCGTACTCAAACTAATCATTAATCAGACACAAATCGAGATTTGAGCCTTAGCAGGTATAACCACTTTCTGCCTTATAATTTAATATTGGCACCGGTGGTGCTCTCAAGGTTAACAACATCCTTGTTAATTACTTTTTCCCAGAAAGGCAATAAGGAAACAAATCTGCTTATTGCAGCTTCCTCATGGGTTTTCTTTAGATTTTCTTACCTTCTTGTGTTGTCTGTTGTTGGCACATGACATTAAATTTCTAGGCATGTTGTTAGCAGTTCATAAAAACTTAAATTCTAATGAGGTTATTAAATTCCTAATAATATGGTTACTAATGCATCTTGTAAGTTGAATAACGTTCCACAGGCGCGCGAGGAATCCTCTCTCTGGGTGTGTGAGAGAAAGTAACCTAAAAGGTTGGATGTAGTTAACTTTCGGATGGCTATGGTCAGAGCTGGGCAATAATTAAGTAAAAAAGACTTAAGTACTACTTAAAGTACATTTTCGTTACTTAAGACTTATTACTCAATACTTTTGAAATGTGCCTACTTAGTACTTGAACATAAGTACTAGCGTCTATTTACTTGTACTTAAGACTCAGTTTTGTACTTAAGTACCAAGATTTTTACTCAAGTATTTCTGAGTCTATTAAGTACCTACAAATATCTAACTCTTCGTAGAAAAGAAAACAATCTCTAGCGCAACTGCTTTTTTTGTTGAGTTTTAAAGCACGCAAAGAACTGTCAAAGCATGTGCCGCACTCACTCATCAAGGCAGAACTTTAGACAAACTAATAACATACAAATAAAACTGGGCAAGAAGACAAAAATCAGTAACGTCTCGCTCATATATAAAATCGACGATGCCTCGACTTGATGACATAACCACTGACATGTATAATATGGACTGACTGCGTTCATAGAAATACATTGCAGAAAGTGGGCTCACTTCTATATTGCTGACTTTCGGTCTAAGCACCAAGTACCAACTAAGAGAGAACTGAAAACAACAAATAAATTAGTGGATTCGTCGAAATACATGATTTTAAATTAATCATTTAGTGATATTACTGCGATAAAAACTGTTTTACCATCGTAAAATTAGACACACAGGAGAAATGCTAAATGTTTTATGAAAATCACTTTTCGAGGTGCGTGCTCCCTTTTCAACTTCCCGCCAATGATTTTTTCAATGTTGGCACCGACGTAAGAACTTGTGGGTCTCTTAAAGGATGGGGCAACCAATAAATATTATTGTTCAGAGTTAAATGTTTATCTCCATAGATCTCGTCCGCAATGCATGTAAATAAGAACAAAATGTTTAAATTTTTTGGATAATTGTTATTAAAATATTTTTAGTAATTGTGGTTAAAAGAAAAACAAATTCACGTAAAAGTCCATAACGTATTACTATTCCTTTTTTAAACTTTAATTCCAGTACAATTATTATTTTATTATTTATTTTGTTTTTTTAAATTCCAACATTCGCCTACTCAAAATATCTTCGGATATTCTGCAACGTACTTTCGCAATCTCATTTTCGAAAAAAAACTACAATTGCAAAATAACCGGAGACAAATACCTCTCAGATAACAGCGGCAATTCGAATATAACTTTGTCGTGCGTCGCGATATGTCGCCACAAACTCTTTTTGACACAAGCAATTGTGCCCATGTGAAATAGAAAAGTAAGCAGTCCATATTACATATATTCGTCAGTGGACATAACCAAGGATAAGCAAGCAATGCCTCGCTTCAGTATAAAATCAACGATGACTCGACCTCAATTTTTCTTAGAAATCTACTGGAAATTTCTTCCTTAGAATATTTATGCATTATTGGAGACGACAATGGGTGCTTGGGCGGACCACTAATAGTTTTTTTGAGTGCAGCAATGAGAGGTGAAAGTTTTACTCTACCTGCAGCACCTAACACTATAAAAAACTATAAATGGTAGCCACTGGTTACTATACATATTATAGTTTTCAAAAGGTATATATTTATTAATATATATTAACTGAACTCGATAAACTTCATTATATTGTCGCCAACGTACAAAGATTCTAAAAAAGTACTTGAAAAAGTACTCAGTACCTTTTATAGACTTAGTACTTAGTTACAAGCACTTTTCATACATGCGGTACTTGTATTTACGCTGAAGTACTCAGGCTTCGGTACTTGTACTTAAGTACTTTTTCTTTGGTACTTGCCCAGCTCTGGCTATGGTACGATCTTAGGATTCACATATTCTACGCATTCTATCAGGATAAAAGTAAATGGGATGCAGCTTGGTGACTTTCGCAGACTGAGCCTGGGACATACCACTATGTTAATGCTCGATGCTATCAGCGGACCATTTTGCAATTGGCGCTGCCCTGACATATCGTTTTCTTTCTCTGCATGTATGCAATATGAGAATGTTGTGATTCCTTGGTTTCCCACTTTTCTTCTGGCTTAGCGTGCACGACCGAAACGAGAATGCTATTACAAATACTCGTCGTGCCTACTTAGGTTTCTGGTATGTACGTAGAATCTGATGAAACTGAACACTCGAGAACATTCTTCACTATGGATGTAAATAACATTTTTCTGGGCTTTACGTTAGCCACGAGGAATTGTATTTTCTGTACGACATTTATTTCTCCTTTCTTATGATACCCAGCAAGGACTTATTTGAGATCTCTATTTATTGATGACTTAATACTATTGGGCGCCTTCCGCCATAACTAAGGGAAACCGATTCTACTGCTTTTACTTGGCCCACTATAAGTGAAAATTTTCATAGGTTCATTTTAGCACATCCCCGAGCTGTGCATTTTCGGGACAATTTTCCAAAATTCCTCTTTCATAATTGTACATTACCTTTTTCCTTATGGTTTTACATGGATGTTGACCTAAAATACCATCCGCATGGGTTCTCCTTGTGGCTTCTTTCTAATCCGGTTTTTCCCAGTCAATCCTTAGTTTCTCTTTAAATATGTACACTCGCTAAGCACGTCCTATTTACTAATTACTAATTCGTATTTTAATTTTCTTTAAATTTATATTTTACTTCGGATGACGATTACACCACTCAACATTTTTCCGCCTTCCTCCTCCAATTTTTTCACTTGACAACCTTCTTTCCAATCTTCTTCTTCCTTTTCTTGACAGCACTCCATGCTGTTCCGTCCGCCGTGTGGCATACTGCGTGTACTGCAGCTACTACCATAACAGGGCAGGGTCGTCTAGTCCACTTGTGGGCCAGACGACACTGAAAAAATGGTAGACTGAGCTAGCCGGTCTTAAAAATAGGCCTCATCGCTGCGGGCACCCAATGTGTGACTCGACCCACGACCCAGGAATGCATTTCTTATCAGTAAGCTCAGGCGAATGAGGAAAATCGTTCACCCTAGTTTGATCTGCTCGAGGTGTGCGAGTCGGAGGCACCTCGCTGAACTCCCGTCAGTCCTTGACCATACTTCGATATTATTCTCTATGTTGGAAACCAGAGGTGCACCAACAAGCTGGTAACTTAAAAAATCCGGTCGGCCAGTGTCCCTCTGTCTTCCTTCACTGAGACGAGCCCAGGAAACCATGCGGTTAATAACCTAACCAAAAGCCTCCCCGGCCCTAACATCTCCCTCTGACCACAGATCAGCACTCGTTCAAGGGTGTGTCTCCAAGTCACCACACACAGATCGAGTCTTCAGGAGTGTAGAGTACATGACAAGGATGTTAACAATACAGGCATTTAAATTTTCAAAGTGGGATTACTACGGCGGTATAACCTCCATAGAGTTACCATGTGGGAGGGGTTCTGACGCATTGGACGCTAGGAATGGGACAAAACGTGTCTACTTTCAAGAGGTATGCCGGCCGCTGGCTGGGAAGGTCCTAAGTGGCACATTGGCATCCTGTGGTTTACCAGTTAAGCTTGGTGTATGCCTTCTTATGGCTACCACAATTGACATTTTCAAAAGATCTACAGATGCTTAGCTATCAGGGCTTGATGTCATTGGCATTATATACTCCTATTAACTTCCCCTGCAGATCTTCAAGCTCATAAAGGGAATTTCCTTTCTTTGACTTAATCCGACACTTTAAAAACTTTCGTCCTAATTTCGCACTAATCTGTTGTTGGAAATTACTCTGTATAAAATTTCTCCTATATACCTCTTGACCAATTCTGAAACTGATAGGCTTCGCTCTAAGATCATGAGCTTTTGAACCCTGTTCGAACGCGTAGTTCAGGTTCTCGTGCACTCTCTCACGGATCAATCTTAGCATGTCTTCATCATCCACTCTTAGGGGTCACATTTAACGTTCCAATGCTCCTAAGGATGTGATAGAAGCTCGCGTGATCAATCATCTGCTGACCGAATTGTACTCGGTAGGGTGGGAAGCCAGTTGCTTGGTGGATAGAACTCCTAAGGGAGCTAGCTATATGGCTCAGCTTCACCTCCCAGTTGGTGTGTTCTTTGTGGATGTAGGCCCTAATCCCTGCCAATAGAGACCTGTTAACTCGCTCGGATGCATTAGCTTGCGGCGAATAGCCTGCCGTTCGCAAGTATTTGAAACCATATTTATCCAGCAGTCTGGCGAACTGAGCAGATTAAAACTGGACTCCATTGTCAGAGACTATCGTCTCCGGAACTCCGAACACATGGAATATTTCGGTCTCGATGAATTGATATACATTAAGAGTAGATGCCTTTCTCATCGGTTTGAGAATCGGGAATTTGGAGAAATGGTCAAGGATTATTAAAATACAGACATTTCCTTTAGTTGATCTGGGATATGGAGCTAGAAAGTCGACGTACAGCTTTTGCCAAGGTCTTTCTGTCACAGACTGTGCTCTCATTCGTGGTATAAGAGTAGTATTGAGGGCTTTGGTTTCTTTACAAATGTCACAGGTGCCTACGTAGTTTCTGATATCGACTGTCATTCGTGGCCAATATAGGTGTCTTCTTAATCGTTCCAGTGGTTTCCCTATACCTCCGTGAGAAGCTAGTGGCCATTCATGCGCTCTTGAAACAACGTCGGAGACAAGCCCACGTGGAATCCATAGCTTCCAAGCTTCTTCTTCCTGAATCGTATCGCCTGTTCTCGGAACAGTCCGAATATAGACGAAGCCATCCCTGACACAAAGATCGGGTAATTTATCAGAAGCTGATTTAACCTTCTGCGTCAGGTCCTCATATTCCAACGAGTTGAAATATGGAGAACTAAGGTCAACTTCCGGACCAGGATCTTCAGACGGTGAGAAGCTGTCACAGTGGATTCGTGACAGAGCGTCAGGGACAACGTTCAGACCTCCTTTCCGGTGCTCAATGGTGATGCTTCAAACTCCACCGGGCAAGTTTACCGCTGAGGTCCTTTTGGGACATCAGTCATTTCAAGCTCGCCTCGCATGATCAGTCACTATCTTAAACGGCATAAGTTCTATGAAGGGCCGGAACTTCTGTACACTTAAGATTGCTGCTAAGCATTCCTGCTCTGTGACGGTGTAATTTCTGAAACTGACTAGGATTCCGCAAAGTGTCTGTAATGGAGGCAGTTAAATCAGCATAGTTCGGAATGAATCGACGAAACCATCCCGCCATACCTAGTAGGCGTCGGGCTTGCCGAACAGTTTTAGGTGACGGATAGTCAACTATGGCTGAAATCTTATCGGGATCATTTCTTATACCTCCTTTCCCGACAATAAAACCCAAGTAATTTGTCTCAGTAATACAGTCTTCTCAACGTTGGTAGTGAGGCCACCTTTCCTCAAACAATCAGCTACATGGGATAGTAACATAAGGTGAGAGTCAAAGCCTGATGACAGTATTAATAGATTGTCTAAGTAGACGAGAACATTCTCACGAAGATCGAACGGGATGACTTTGTCCATAAAGCGGCACATCGGTTGTGGATTGTTGCACAGACCGTAAACGCGGTCTTCTCTCTGGAATCAGTGTCTAGTGGGATGTGCCAGAAAGCGTTTTTCAAGTCTAGGCTTGAAATGTAATTTGCCGGAGGAAGTCGACTCAGAAGTGCGTCTATCTGCGGCAGCGGATAGGCGTCCTTTTTTGTAACGGAGTTGACCTCCATAGCGTCAAAACAAAGCCGAACCTTTCCAGACTTCCGCACTATAACAACTGGAGTGCTCCAAGTACTTTGCTCTCCTCTATCACCTCCAGCGAAAGCATTCGCTCTAATTCGGCATCCATTAAACTTTGAACTGCCGGTGAAATTGGATAAAACCTTTGTTTTATCGGAGTAGCATCGTTCATCTCAATCTTGGGAGTGACAAGAGATATTTTCCTAAGCCCAAAGAGGCGAAGGAAGGAAAAAGCAGTTTCATGGGATTAAGATGTCGGCTTTCTTGAATCGAAAGAACATGGCAGTCAGTGTCTAGGCCGCTAATAGGCTTGGCATCACTTCCGCAGATATACCCATGACATCTGCAGCCAACCTAAATAGACGCCAGAAGTCTATTCCCAGGTATAGTGCTTGTGTGAGCCCAGGAACCACGTAAAAACGCACGTTGTGGGTCTTATCACGGAAAGTGATGTCCAAGTCCACACTACTATGAACGTTCGTCATGGCACCGTTAGCTACCTGCACTTTAGTGTGATGCCTCTTCCATTTGACGTCTGCGTTCGCTAGTCTCTCTAGAGCTCCCTGACCAAGGATGCTGACAGTGGCACCACTATCGAGCAACCCAGTCGCAGTTTGCCCTAGCAACTTAACTTCGGCATGCGGCCGAATGTCATCTGGCATCGACACTGAAATATGGGCCGGTTTCTTTCGTTCCGACCTAATTCGTTGACAATACTCAAGCCAGCGAACAGTGGATCGTTTCTTTCTTTTACATACGTCCAGATCAGGCTACATAATTCCTACAAGTTCCGCTACGGAGGAGAAGATGCGGTCTCTTACTGCGTTGTAGTTTTGCAAACGAGTATGGTAGGGCGTAATTGGATATAAAACAGGCTCACGCCCACTCGTCATAACAGAGCTTTGTGGCCTTGTCAATATGGATAACGCAGGAGACTGAACCTCCTGTTCCGCAACGTCACCAGAAGAAAGTACTGTTGGCTTCAAAGGAACATCAAAAATTAAAGACTCTTCTAAGGAAGTGTCTAGTAAAAGTGTCGAGGGATCCCTACAGGTGGAAACGGGAGCCTGAAAATCTGCGAAGAAGTCAATCAAGTTCTCTGCCTTTACTAAAGAATCTTTACAAGACGTATGACTGCCAGGTGGATGGTTAATATCCCCAGAATCACTGAGTTAGATTAGCCGACAGTCTATTGAGTGTTCGACGGGGTCGGTGGATTGTGCAGTCCATTGTTCTGGATCAGCGACTGAACGAGAGCAGTTGAAGTCGATGACATCCGGGATGTCACTCTCCGTCGAGAAAGGGTGTTGTGATTCCCAACCCGCTTTTCGTTTTTCGGCAGACAATGTCTACAATTTGGCTCGAAGATGTTCTTGCGTCCGCATCCATAGCAGATCACTGGTTGTCTCTCCTGTAAACAGTCTTGATAATAGTGGCCCTGCTGATCCGAATTCCAGCAAATATCCACTGGTCTGTTTCTACTATCTGTTAGGTCTTGTGAGCTATTGTCACATCTGAGTAGCATTGACAAATCAGAGCTAAAGTCGAATGCTTCCTCCACTTCACTCATTCGATGATGTCGATAAGAGTTCAAGCTACTGGCAGTCGCAATGCGTAATTGGGTAGCTTGAATCCGTGTTACGGGTGATCTCAGCTGTCTAATGGTATTAGTAGGTTTAACAGGATTATAGGCATTAACGTCTGCAGCTGATCATGCAACAGTAGTTGTTATATGACAGTTCTGGAGCACAGTTTTAGCTTCCAGGATTTCGTCACAGATGGCGCCACCGTCGCTAAGTGGTTTGAGTACATAATAAATGTGGGTTTGTGTCTTGACTGTACTGGTTTATGGCTTGGACGCACCATTACGTCTTGACTGGCTTATGCCATTGATACACCATTGAGTCTTGACTGGCTTATGTCTTGGATGTGTCATTTGGTCTTCACTGCACCCTAACGGCATTAGACGGTACTATAAGCATGCTCCGGTACTACAGTTTGCTTGGATAGATATGTGGTGTGCCTAAAAGTGGCTTTTCTGTTGTTTTCAAATGTTGCGCCTAAATGTAGGCTTTTGGTTTTGAACTAAGATTTAATAATTAAAGTTAACACTAGGAAATTTTTGTTCTTGCCAATGGATTCTAGATGGTTGGTAGATGAGGGTTATTATAATGTAGGACAGGGTGGGGGGAATGAAATTTTCATCAGAAATCCTCTCGGGCTCTGGTTTTCGAGATATTAGCGTATTAGTAGTTCAAGTTATTTTTGTTCATGCCAATGGATTCTAGGTGGTATGTGGTGGGAGGGGGGACGAAATTCTCATTAGAAATCCTCTACGGGCTCGCCATTTCTTGAGTAAGGTTACCTACCGGGTTCTAACTTCTTAAGCGATCTTTTCAAAGGAATCTGTAAACTCCTGAAAATAAAAAAATTGCAAACTTCCGCTTATCACCCGCAATCCAGCGGCACTTGAACGAACCCACAACCCCCTAGTGGAGTATTTGAGACCTATTGTATCTGAAAATCCAAAGGCTTGGGATCGATTCCTGAGAACCGCGGAATTTGTATACAATAACAGCCCACATGATGGCACTAAGCTCACGCCAATGGACTGTCGGTTTGGATTCACAGCGGATGTTCCTTCTAATCTAAAAAGAGAGCCAGAGCCCATTTACAACCACCGAGAGTTACTACCACCTTCTTAGGTACAAAGTACAAAAAGCGTACGCTATCGCCCGAAAAAATCTGCTGAACGCCAAGGAAAAGTCAAAAGATTACTACGATAGACACTTACGTCAAATCATTAATTCATGTTGAACAGAATCCAATTATGTACACGTGCCCGTCATCTACAGGTAGTTTAACTAAGTATTTTGAATGTACAAATAATAGAAATATGTAAGCAAGATTGACGATGTAAATTGTAAAAAGACAAAAAAAAACATATTTATAAACACATATATGTATTAGAAATAAAAATAACATACCTACGAGTATTTAAAATCTAAGATTTAGGGCCGTATTCACCAAGCCATTTAATTGAAATTTAATTTAATTTCTGTTTTAGTACTCCCGTTAGAGAGGGTTAGGGCTCACTTAAATTAAAATTAAAGTTATATAGTTATTATATTATATATTTATGTATATTATATATTTTAATTTAATTTTAAGTGTGCCCTAACCCTATCTTACAGGAGTACTAAAACAGAAATTAAATTAAATTTCATTTAAATGGCTTGGTGAATACGGCCCTTAATATTGTTACGAGCGTGGCCTTAATTCGCTATTTAAAACACAATATTTCAGATATAATTCAAAAGTTCTTTCTTTATTTAACTTTACTGTTTACTCTCACAAATTCACAAATAATTATCAAATCAACTCTTTATTTATCGCTAGTACTGTACTTCTAATTATCGCAATCCAAATAGTTTACTTCGTTCACTTCTCACTTCGCTGTCTGAAATAATACTCCGCCTCCTAGCTGTCAGAGTGCCGTATTTATACTCTACGAATTATCCTAGAACCTTCCTGAATATTCCGTTCTCCGAACCCAAAGTTTACTAAGATGACACTAACCTAAAGTTGCTTCCATTCCTAACAGATGTCGCTTGATTCACTTTGTGGCACGTAACACTGCCCCCTTCTTAAAATTTGTTCGTCCCGAACAACAGATGGTCCACGGTCTTGGTGCTCTCCGTATTGACCCAAGCGATCTAGATGAACGATTTTTCTTTTGCATCTTGTACCGCGCTGATTCTTGTATGGCATTTTATTAATTTTAGTTTTAACTGCATACGGTCTCTCCCAGTGTTGTGGTAACTTTGGAGAACGTCTCGTGGCCTCATGCACATCAGCTAATCGTTGTCTGAGCTTTGTTACGTAGTCTTCTGGTAACTTTTGTTCGCCTTTGGGTATACCAAACTTGAGGTCGCTAGGTAAGCGCATTTCCTTTCCGAAAATGGCCTTAAATGGGCTTTGTCTGGTCATATTGTAAACAGCTGATATATGAGCCATTAGAAATATAGGAATATGTCGAAACCAATCGCGTTGATTATAGTTGAAGACCTTCCTGAGATGTTTGATTAATGATCTGTTGAAACACTCTTCCATGCTTTGATTTTTCTTTCGTCTTTTATCTTTGATTCCTTTATCATCAAATTTCTTGCCCTTTCGATTGCCGTTGTCATCCTTTTCATTGCCGCCTTTGCGTTTCTTATTATCATCATCGTCAGAAACTTTATCTTTACCTTTTCCGACCTTCATTATACCCTTATCATCGTCATTATCAGCAGCTTTAGACCCTTTACTTTTCGTCTTTTTCTTTCTTTCATTGTCCTCGCTCTTGGATTTCTTTCCTTTCTTCTTTTTACTTTTATCACCGTAATCATCATCATCTTTTGATTTCTTTCCTTTCTTCTTTCGACTTTCGTTATCATCATTGTAGTCATCGTCATCTTTGGATTTCTTTCCTTTCTTCTTTTTACTTTTATCACCGTAATCATCATCATCTTTTGATTTCTTTCCTTTCTTCTTTCGACTTTCGTTATCATCATTGTAGTCATCGTCATCTTTGGATTTTTTCCTTTCTTCTTTTTACTTTTATCACCGTAATCATCATCATCTTTTGATTTCTTTCCTTTCTTCTTTCGACTTTCGTTATCATCATTGTAGTCATCGTAATCTTTTTCTTCTATCCGTCCGCAATGATTCGATTCAGGATTGCATGGACGTTGTGAAAAAGCTTCTGCATATCCGTGGATACGTCCTTTGCGGTATGGGATTTCAAAGTCATGAGGTTGCAGTCTAGTCTCTCCACGGAAAGCTTGCTCTTTAGCTCGCCATCTTCTCCCTTCTTCTTCTGTTATTTGCATTCGTCCTCGTTTCCTACAGTCGTTTTGCAGGTATCCCAGTCTACTACATTTCCAGCATCGAATGACACCACGCGAAGGAGTGGTCTCTGTGAGTCTGCTGCCCAACTCGATATCTTTGCCCAGCTCGATATCTCTGCCCTTCTTCTAGCGCTTCCATTCGTCGGCGTTTTCTGCAGTCCCTTTGGAGGTGTCCCAGTCTATTACAATTCCAGCAACGAAAACTACCGCGTGAAGGATTGCTCTGTGATGACTGCATTCTGTTACAAGTACATTCCTCCACCGAAATTTCTCTCACTCGTACTGCACTTCGAGAAGCTTGCCTGGCAGATTCATACGCTAGTGCATAGGCTAGTGCTTCTGCTGTTGATTTCTTTCCTGCTAGCCTTAACGCTTGTTGTAAATTTTGATCTGCAATAGCGTTCACAAATGCTTCTGTTGCCACTTCATTAAGGAAATCCGCATTTACGCTAGAGTACGAAAGATAAGCTAATCTTTCCACATCAGCCTGCAGTTGTTGTAGTGACTCGCCATGCTTTTGAGTCCTGTTGCGTAACTGCGGGCGATATACTTGCTGCATGTGTTCATCTCCATAACGTAATTCTATCGCCTGTACTACTGAAATGTAATCACGTTGCTATTCAATCTGAATAGTTTGTAATAACTCTGACGCAGGACCTCGAAGTGCTAATACCAGAGCAGTAGCTTTGCTGCGTCATTCCATCCATTTACTTCGGAAGCTGCCTCAAACTGTCTCTTGAAAATATGCCACGAATTTTGTCCATCAAATATTGGAGGTTTCATTCTGCCTGCACCGGATATTTCAGTTCCTTCGTGCCGAGTTTGTCGATACTTCATTCTGTGCAAATCTGCTTTAAAGTTGTCAAGCTTCTCCGTAACATTTTGTTGCACTTCCGACACTTGCTGTTGAACTTCCAGCACTTCATGCTGGATTCCTTCAATTTTTACATTTTGCTCGTCTAATGAATTTTTAAGAAAAGTCTTCTGTTCCTCCAAACAGGTTTCTAGACAATTCTGCAAAGAACACTTTTGTTCATCCCAACGGGATTCCAGAGAATTCTTTTGTTCATCCAAACGCGCTTCTAGAGAATTCTTTTGTTCCTCAAAAGCATTCTTTTGTTCCTTAAAAGCATTCTTTTGTTCCTCAAGGGCATTCTTTTGATCGTCCAAACGCGCTTCTAGAGAATTCTTTTGTTCATCTAGACGAGATTCCAGAGAATTCTTTTGTTCATCCAAACGCGCTTCTAGAGAATTCTTTTGTTCCTCAAAAGCATTCTTTTGTTCCTCAAAAGCATTCTTTTGTTCCTCAAGGGCATTCTTTTGATCGTCCAAACGGGCTTCTAGAGAATTCTTTTGTGCATCTAGACGGGATTCCAGAGAATTCTTTTGTTCCTCAAGAGCATTTTTCACTTGCAGGGTTGAAAGCTCCATTTTGGTCATTAAAGTACCCAAAAGCTGTTCTATGTTCATCGCATGTTCTTCCTCGAAAACGTATGTATCAGGATTCTTTTCTTCCTCTATCAACGCTTGTCTACGTCGCTCGACTAGAACATTCTTTAGACCTGTCGTTTGCAATGACCGCTTCCCCAACTCCACTTTCAATTCCTGTATGCGAAGCTCCTCTAGTTTGCGTCCCATTCTTGCGCGATTTCACAAAATTAATCACTCTTTGAATTTCAAAGTCAAATGCTACCACTTTATTTCGCGATTTTATTTTACTTCTGACACCAGTTGTTACGAGCGTGGCCTTAATTCGCTATTTAAAACACAATATTTCAGATATAATTCAAAAGTTCTTTCTTTATTTAACTTTACTGTTTACTCTCACAAATTCACAAATAATTATCAAATCAACTCTTTATTTATCGCTAGTACTGTACTTCTAATTATCGCAATCCAAATAGTTTACTTCGTTCACTTCTCACTTCGCTGTCTGAAATAATACTCCGCCTCCTAGTTGTCAGAGCGCCGAATTTATACTCTACGAATTATCCTAGAACCTTCCTGAATATTCCGTTCTCCGAACCCAAAGTTTACTAAGATGACACTAACCTAAAGTTGCTTCCATTCCTAACAGATGTCGCTTGATTCACTTTGTGGCACGTAATAATATGTAAAAAAGAAAACATATGTACATATGTATAAACACATCTAAAAAATTCTTAAGTAAAAGTAAAAGGATGTATAAACGCATATAAATTTTTTTTAAGTAAATCAAAACATATGTATAAACACATATAAACAATTTTTTAAGTAAACGAAAAAATATGTATAAACACATATACAAATTTTTTAAGCAAATGAAAACATATGTATAAACACGTATAAAAAATTTTTAAAGCAAAAGAGAAAATATGTCTGCACACATGTATAAAAGGGCAAGAGACATAAATGTATAAATATATAAAAAAATTTACACATATACAGGGTGTTTCACAAGTGGTGGATAATAATGAAGGAGGCGATAGGTCATGTCGAGAAATGAAAAAAATTGTATGGCAGAGGGGGTTCATTCTCAACCCTTTCCGAGATAATCGGGGTTAAAGGACTAAACTAAACAGTTATATCTCCTAAACGACAAACAGTAGAAAGATGGTCGGGGTGCTAATTTATAGAGAACCTCCTGCCCTTTGATTCAATGTGTCAGTGCTTCTTCTACAGTATGTAGTTTAGAAGAAACGGTCTGCCAAACTTCAAGTTTCAGCTTTTGTACCTCATTTTTTTGTGTGTGAAGCAAAAAAACTAAAATAAAAACCTTGTAATTTTTTTTTTCTGTCTTACTCCTGTTAGAAGCTAAGATTGTTTTCTTTAAAACGCACTTTGTTTTCATTTTGTACCTTTCACCGTTTATGAGTTATCACACAAAACTTCTTCCACTACATGTAGAAGAAAATCGGGATAAGTATTATAAAATCATAAAATACACGCCTCTCATTTTGAATACAAAGTAGAAAGTATGACGAATCGTCATTTTCTACCTGCTGGCATCTCTTTTGCTTGGAAATCTGCGTAAATTTGTAATCAAGGATGGCTTACCTGACATGCTTTTAAAGGAACAAGCAATTTATCACCTGCAACTCATCTCATAACGGGGTTATATTACTTGGACTTTTTGGATAATGATCTTCGAGATCTTATGGATGATCTACCTCTATCAATAAGAAGAGATATCATTTACCAGCACGATGGAGCACCTGGACACACCGGACGAAGTATCCTGCAGTGGATGAACACCAATTACCGAAATAAGTGGATTGAACGGCACGGTCCTTTTCCTTGGCCACCACGGTCTCCTGATTTAACACCCTTAGACTTTTACTTCTGGGGAACTATGAAGGAGATTCTGCACGTGTGCGTCGGAAATATCATCAAGAGACGAACTTATACACAGAGTCCAAGAAACTTCCAACAAAATTAAAGAGGATTTGGCAGCAACTGATCTTAAAAGATGTATTAAGCGTAGAGCTTTACTTTGTATTCAAAATGACGCGGGGCATTTTGAAAATATTTTAAATATTAATGTTATTAATTGTTCCTATCTCGATCATAATAAATAAATATAAAAATGTTGTTTATGGTTTTAATACTATTTCATATTTTCTTGCAAGGTAGACTTTTCATGCATTGGAATAATTTTTGTGTCATAACTCACAAACGGTGAAAGGTACAAAATGAAAGCAAAGTGCGTTTTAAAGAAAATAATCTTTGCTTCTAACAGGAGTAAGACAGAAAAAAAAATTATAAGGATTTTATTTTAGTTTTTTTGCTTCAAACACAAAAAAATGAGTTACAAAAGCTGAAACTTGAAGTTTGGCAGACCGTTTCTTCTAAACTGCATACTGTAGAAGAAGCACTGATACATTGAATCAAAGGGCAGGAGGTTCTCAATAAATTATCACCCAGACCATCTTTCTACTGTTTGGCGATTAGGAGATATAACTGTTTTAGTACAAACCTACGCTTCACGTACCCTTAGTCCTTTAACCCCGATTATCTCGGAATGGGTTGAGAATGAACCGCCCTCTGCCATACAATTTTTTTCATTTCTCGACATGACCTATCGCCTCCTTCATTATTATCCACCACTTGTGAAACACCCTGTATAACAAAGCATACATATTTATAAATCTATATATGCATCTAAGATTTGAATTGTAAAACAAAAAACAAAAAGTAATATAGGTATATGTATATTAGGAATAAAAATAACATACCAGTAATACTAATAATAAATAAAAATAACAGACATATTTATAAATTGTAAATTATAAATTGTAATCATGAGATAGGTCAATTATTGTAGTATTGTTGTGGTTTGAGTGTCGTGCTCCCGGAATCCTCTTCTTCTGACATGGTTAACTGAGGTTCACTACACTACTTTTTGTTTCTGATCAGACACGAATTTTTTTTGTATTTGGCAGGTAGCAGCGGCAGATTTTGTGGAACCTCCCCACACTTTCCGCCAATAGCCGTTGCGAGCTAGCGTGCTGCCCTGCATGTCAACGCTGTCTACCGAGACGCCGAATTCAACCTGAGGTGGCCCCACGTTGGGCGCCACCTAAATTACTGCGAGGGAGAGTTTTGCGTGAATTATATTCAACACATTTTGGCGCAATTAGGATGAAGTCGTTAGCTCGTAGTAATTGCTGGTGGGAAACCTTAGAGAGGGACATACAGGAAACCATTCAGAATTGTTCTCAGTGCCAAGCTACGAAACCAAATCCTTCTAAAGCACCTATTCACTGTTGGGAAAATCCAACTCAACCATTTCACAGAGTGCATATAGATTTTGCTGGACCATGGAGAGGTCTCAATTTTCTTATTTTAATCTATGCATTCTCGCAGTGGACTGAGGTTTACGTCTTAAAGGAAGTAACGACACGAGCTACAATGGATGTCTGAAGAGATATTTTTTCCAGGTTTGGTATGCCTGTAGTGCTCGTTAGCGACAATGGTACGCAATTTACTTCACATGAATTTCAAAGATTTTTGCGTGAAAACGGAATTACTCATAAAAGAAGTGCACCGTTTCACCTAGCTACTAATGCTCAGATTAAGAGACATGTACAAACTTTAAAAGAAAAATTAAAGGCCATGAATCGCACAAAAGACAACGTGAAGGAGTTATTAAGTAATTTTCTAATTTTCTACCGGAAAACAATCCACCCTGCAATTGAATAATCACCGGCAATTATGTTAATGAATCGGTACATAAGATGTCGATTGGACACTATGTTACCTCAAGATAGGCAAGTAGGGGAATACAACGGAAGGGAAAAAGGAGTAAATATCTTAAGGGAGAGAGTCTCAGTAAGGAATTATACCCGAGACAACAAATGGGAGTTTGGGAAAGTATCAAGAAAGTTGGGAACCTTACACTATTTAGTTAATCTGGATGATGGACGTGTATGGAAGCGACATATAAGCCAAATTCGAAAAATGGGTAGGAACACGCGTCACCCTAACCCTGATTTACTTACGTCTCCAATATGCGACAACGGTTACCAAACGACAAGCGATAATATAAACAATAATCAAATATCGAATCAAAAGGTTAACAACGAGTCAGTGCACGAAGCTGTTGCCCTACGAGAATCGACCATATAGACAGGAACGGGGCCGACTTCCGACAGCGAAAGTATACGATTAAGGCGAGCTTCTAGAGTAATTAAGACTCCTGATAGATTAACTTATGAGAGGAAGTGATATGTAATACATCTAAGGTACAGAAAGATCATTTCAAAATTGCTGAACTATGAAGTCTTACATGGATACACTTATATTCTTATATTTTTATATGTTTATGTTCTACTATTGCTATACTCTTATGGTTTTATGAATTACTACTTTTGATTATGAATTACGTAATTGAGTTATAAATTGCATTAGGTAGATTAAGCTGATGGTTAAGCCGCTTGCGTTATTGTTCCAACAAAAGAATATATACTGATGTAAGGTTCTTAGGATCTGAGGACAAAGTATTAAGTACAAGTAGCGACACTAGATGGTTACTTTAATCCATATTTAGTTACCTGAGCAACTTCAGGTAGAAAGTTGGAAGTGCCTTTAACTTCACTTTGGATACAGTGACATTGGTCACAAGTCATTCTTGTACTTCCAGCTCTATCCTAGTTTATCTTCGGTGGTCTAAGTGTAAATTTTATCGGGGACTGGGACTTTGAGAGATACGATCATCTGTTATTCGCTAGTTGATTGACCTCAAGTCTCATATCCGTTAGAAGTTACATGCAGACCTGAGTCTAACTGTTGTGGTTACCTAAAGTTTTATATTTTGAGTAAGGTTAAAGTTTTGAGATTTTGAATTGAATGATAAAGTGTTAAAGTTTGCGAGTAAAGTAATGTTTTTGGAAGTTTTGGTAAAGTTTTTGAGAAAGTTTAATGTCTTTTAATTTTTGTTTTAAAGTAAAGTTTTATCATTTTCATCTGAAGTTCAACTTTAGGTTTGACCTTGGTCAAGCCTCAAGTCGGAGCAGTTGTCGAATTTTGTTTGAATTTTGATGAGAGCTTTCCCGCTGGCCTTCTGCTATGGAAATGGTAGGTGGCCTCACAACAAATTTTGTTGTGTTCTCACGGAGGCATGTCTTGCTGGTCATCCGATTGGACAGAGTCATGAATCTGTTAGATGAGTTTTTGGCTTTGCGCTAACTAGTTGATCAGATTTGACATGGCGATCAAATGATGAGAAAGAAAGGATTTGCTGGAGGAGGGAAGTGATGCTGGAGGAGGGAAGTGATGCTGGAGACTTTCAGTAATCAGGAGCTGGCACACTACTATCTGCCTGGATGAGGAAGCTCTAGCAGCATTTTCAGTCTTTGACATATCCAACCCGACTTATCAGAGACTTCGTTGAAAATGCAAATTTTTCATGCACACACCCACATCACTTGCCTTTGTTGTAAATATAGGGGTGTACTGTGATATTATCTATCACTCCTCTGTTCGGGGCTTTTTGTTTTCATGAAGGAGTCACAACACTTTATTTTCTTTTTTACTTTCTTTATTGACACTAAGACTTTCCTTATTTGCTATGAACACGTTTTGTTTTTTGTTCACTTATTCTATTAAGCCTATTTGACACCATATAATTTTCTTCGGTTATTTTAAAAACTCAATCAACCGCCGGCCGAACTTATTCTATAAGCCTATACGACACTTTATAATTTTCTCCGATTATTTGACAATTCAATCAACCGTCGGCCGAACTTATTCTATAAGCCTATACGACACTTTATAATTTTCTCCGATTATTTGACAATTCAATCAACTGCCGGCCGAACTTATTCTATAAGCCTATACGACACTTTATAATTTTCTCCGATTATTTGACAATTCAATCAACCGCCGACCGAACTTATTCTATAAGCCTATACGACACTTTATAATTTTCTCCGATTATTTGACAATTCAATCAACCGCCGACCGAACTTATTCTCTATTCCTTGAATTAATCACCTCGAATCGACTCCGACCAATTTTTAAAATCAACTCCACTCTTGATCACATTCAACGTGATCAGGGGCCGTTGTTCAGGATCGAAAATGCTAAATTGCATTTTCTTATCCTGAGAAAATTTTACTTTTTCAATTCTGGACTTGTTCAAACATGTCCAGAATTATTCGCGTTGAACGATGGCTTCAAAAATGTAATCTTACACTTTTTAAAACATCAGCCACCGTTTGAAATCGCGACGCGCATATACATACAATGTATTTATGCGGCGCGAGTTTCTTATCGTGAAAGCTTTTACACAATATGTATGTACATACATATTGAATTTTTTCCCGGCAAATTGTACTGAAGGTACGATTTGCTTTTTGATTTATTTTTTAATTAAATTGTTGAAGTGACAAATTTTTAAGTAAAACGACTTGGGTTGTAAACTGAAACTTTTGTTTTTCCCAAGTTGTTTTATGATAAAAATTTTATAAACTATGTGGAATGTGAAGAAAATTGCTGATGCAATTTTTCTTCACCCTTTTGGGAAGATAAACTAATCATGTTTTATGTATGGTTAGTTTATCGAATTTTATAATTTATGATTTTATATGCCCAATTTTAGGTTTTTCAGGTTTATAGGTTTATGAGATTATCCTATTTTCTATTAATTTCTTTTAATTCAAGTTTATAGTTATACACATATTTACATATACATATATCCATATCCTAATCTAGGTTTTATATATATAACATTCCTTCCCCCCGCGAAAAAGAGAATTATTCTTTGAAGAGGAATAATTCTCGAAAAATAATTGTGTGGGTGTAGATTCTGTATGGGGTGTTTTATCAAATTGAAATGAATTTGATATCGTACTCCTTAAAAGTAATTAAAAAAAATAAGAAAAGATAAAAAGAATGCCATGGGTCCATAGCGTCGGGGTCTGATACATTAAAATGCATCTTGGACCGGCTTTGAAAATAGGGAGAAAGAAAAAACAAATTTTTTAGATCCGTGTGCTTGTAGCTACATACAAAATGCATAAATTGCAATTTGTGTCGTATGGAGCTCATATTGTGTGATTTGAAAGAATGAAAAAAGGAATAAATGCAACTGCTTTTGCTACTGGGATTGCGTGGGCTTCACCGAGATAAGGGCTTCACACATTTTAATCGTATCTCCATCGGTTTTTGCTAACGTTAAGGGTTTTGCCCTTTATATGGAGCGATTTCTGTGATTATCTTCACAGTCTTTCTAAAAATGGAAT
Organism: Dioctria linearis; assembly: GCA_963930735.1. NCBI lineage: Eukaryota > Metazoa > Arthropoda > Insecta > Diptera > Asilidae > Dioctria > Dioctria linearis. Next base: position 52,739,025 of record OZ005743.1, on the reverse strand, counting down.
TCGGCGAAGTAATTGGACCACGTGCTCCCTACGTCTGCTCCAGGCCCCAGTGTGTTAGGGTCCTGGCAATTTCGGTACAGAGCGTGGCTCCTCGGTGGAGGGGATTAATCCGGCTGCTGCTGCGCAGGGATGGGCGCCCAGATATTTGCATCTGGTCCGCTCCTGCTGAGGTTGATAGCTTTCACCGGGTGGAGCTTTGTTTATCTCTTCATAACGGGAGTTCCTGGGTGCCTTTAGGTAAGTTTATTTTGTGGTGAACAATAACTTTTCATTTGTTCTAATTACTGTTTTCCTTTTTATTTCTTTTTAGGAGCTACCCTAGTGTTGTCTGGAGAGGTCGGCTTTTGTACCTGCCTGGTATGTAGGACCCACCCGAGTTACGTGCTGCATGGCGATGACGTGGTAGCTTGGGCCAACAATCCGGCTGAGTTTCACTGGGATGTCCCAGGTGCAGTGTCCAGCCCGGTTTCGGCTGTAGAGGACTGGGACGTGTCGCCTGCTAAGGGGGATTGTGGTCCTCCAGGTGAGGAGCTTAACACTGGCCGAGATGGCGCAGATCTTCCCGCTGGTTCTGAGGAAGACTGGGACGCTCTCCCGCCCTATGAGGGCTGAACTGGGTAATTTCTCTTTTAATTTGAATTGCTCTTTTTTTTATAATTTTTTTTCTTTTTTCTTGCAGCAACCACGGACGGCCCGGATCGTTTGTCCTGACGGCTCCCCGCGGCAAAAGAGGACAACAACTTTTTTAATTAAGTTTCATTAATAAAATTTTTTTTGTGTTCGCTTTTCTAAATTTTGTTTTGCCCTAGTTTTGTTTTATAATAAAAAAAATGTAAAGTCTAGGTCTATTGTTTTTCTTTGTTGGTACCCCTATATACAGGGTGTTTCCCCTTAGGAGGTCCATAGAGCGGGAGGTGATAGTACTCACCTAGACGAACCAAAAATTGTATGGCAGGGGGGGGGGCAATATCAACCGTTTAGGAGTTACAGGGTGATTCATAAAAAAGCTAGGCTTTCACAAAACACCCTGTATCTTAAAAACTACATGGTGTACCGTCACACTTGAGAGCTCATTGTATGCAAAACTTCATGGCCTTTCCAACGACAGCTCAACTAGCCCCGTACCCATCTCCCCACAGAAGTTATGAAGGTCTAAACTAAAAATTTCGGATTTTCTTTCCTTTTTTTTTACTTTGACCTCTATTATTTTTGCAAAATGGTCATTAACATAACTTTTTTTTATAAAACCTGTAAACTGTAGACTCTCCTCTTTAATATGATCTATTACACCCAATGTGCTATCTGAAGCTCTTTAAGAGTTATTAGCTCTAAACCTATTCTCAAACCTATTTTCAAACCTATTCTCAACGATAATTTGTTCCCTTAGCACGTCATTTTAAAAAATATCGTCTTTTTTCGGTGTGACCTGAATAGGTTATGAGTTAATAACTGTTTAACGGGTACAGTTAACACAAAGGATGTAATAGGTCAACTTAAAGAGGAGAGTCTGCAGTTTAGAGTTTTTATAAAAAAAGTTATGTTAATGACCTTTTTGCAAAAATAATAGAGGTCAAATTAAAAAAAAGGAAAGAAAATCCGAAATTTTTAGTTTAGACCTTCATAACTTCTGAGGGGAGCGGTGTACGGGTCTGGTTTAGCTGTCGTTGGAAAGGCCATGAAGTTCTATATACAATGAGCTCTCAATTGTGACAGTACACCCTGTAGTTTTTAAGATACAGGGTGTTTTGTGAAAACCTAGCTTTTCTTATGAATCACCCTGTAACTCCTAAACGGTTGATATTGCCCCCCCCCCTGCCATACAATTTTTGGTTCGTCTAGGTGAGTACTATCACCTCCCGCTCTATGGACCTCCTAAGGGGAAACACCCTGTATATTGTTTTCAGGTTGCTACTTATATGGCTTGTGGTTCTTCGCAGGGAATTTGAGAGTTTTTTTTTTCTTGTGATGTATAGCGGTTTCGGTATTGAGACTGTGGTTGGTTTTATTATATTTTTATATATGTATATTGTTTTGAGAGAGCTGAATACTTGGTCGGTTTTTGGTTGGGTCTTTGCTCTTGCTGTGCACAAATATACATGTATAAATATTTTTTTTTTGGTGTTTTTACAAAAAAATTTGTTTTGTGTAATTTAATGTACGGTTTCCTTAATCCTATTATCTAACTCTACTTACTTATTTATTTATTTATTTATAGCTACTTTTAAAGCCTATTTTCGTTTTACTTTTTATTTTATGTGTATATCTAATGTCTTTTAATTTTTTCTTGGTTGTCTTGTTATTATTTTTTTTCTATTATTTTTATTTTCTATTTTTCTATTTATAATTCTAGCACCTTAACTTTTCAGTTTATATCTATTTAGTATAACTTAGTTATGTATATTATTTTATTTTAATATCTTTTTGGCTAGTTAATTATTCTTTTGTGCTGCTTAATGTTGCTTATTATTATATATTTATTATTTTTATTATTATTTTGTTTTGTTGTAATTAAATTTTGATTATGTTTTAACTGGTTATATGTTTGTTTTAGTTCTCTTATATTTTGTTTTTCTTTCTTTGATTTTCTTAATTCCTAGAGTTTTGTTTGTATATTTTGAAATATATTTTCTATCTCCTAATATCTAGTTTTTATTTCACTTATTTGCTATCAGCCAGTGTAGTAAAAGGAGAGGGACTGTGCTTGTAACAGGAGAATGAGACGGGGCCAACCAACGAGTACATATCTTTTTGATTATACTACTTGTATAGATCTCGCTCTGTGGAAACTTTGAGTACGTTTTAATTTTTCTTGGGGTGTTGCGTAAACCGGTTCCATAGGAACGTTTTCAGTTGTGGGCTGTTGTCTGCGTTTAGCAATCCATGCCATGAATGCCGGTACGATATATTTTGCTAGTGCCACCACAGATACAATTAACAACAAGAGTCCGGTCATTGATAGGGATGTTATTGATAGTATATGAGGAATCTTGGCCCTTGGTCCAAAGTGAATGTTGTTCACTTTGGTACGGATTTCATCTAGAGATTTTGTATCTAGGTGGATACGTTGGTTTGTATCATCTCCGAGGAGCAACGTTGGTTGTTTATCAAGGTTTTTAGGAGCGGATATCTTGGACATATATCCTGCCAATTCCTCTTGCGTTTCGTTTGTGCCTGGGAAGTAGGTTGGTTGGAAAACTTTTAGCGGGTGTAGATTTTCTGCTTCGTAATACAGAGTGTGAGACCCTATTTGCAAGGAACATGGTTCGTCGATTGTCATGATTCCTTGTCCTGCGAGACGATGAGTGAGTAGCTGTTGAGTACAAGTTATATGTACTATAGTGGTTTCGGTTAAGGAGTACAGCCACGAATTTGGTCTATTGAGCTTAATTATTGTATCTCTTGGGGGAATTTGAGCTCTGATGCTACACTGTGGGTGTTCGCCCAGTGGATTGAATAAAAGTTTAATAGCACATTCATCTGTTTTTGTAGCCTTGGTGAGTGGTGTATTTAGCTTACCAACCCACGTATCCTCATCGATTCCCTTTGAAATTTTTTTGAAAGATCTCAGGTTTTCTGGCTTCAGCAGCAGAAATTCCTGGGTCTGTATTTGACTTGCCACATGGGAAAATTCGATATCAGGTATTAATGAGTGGTTTGAATCCACCCGTATGGGAAAACATTTAATCTGTTGGATTTTCATCTTGGGAATATTAAATATGGGAAGTTTGACTCGGATAACTAATTTGTCCTGCAGCAAATGTGTCTTAACATCTGCTGTTTTATACAGAACTGACAAACAGTCCTGTAGATTGGGACAAATGGAGTGAGATTTGTGATAAATCTCTAGCAAATGATTTGGGGAAATTAAAAGTGGATGAATTTGATTATTTCTACTGGACACTATTATGTCCAATAGAGCTTGTTGTCTAAATTCCAACTCTATCATTTGTAGTGTCAGACTAGAGACAATTTCTTGTCTTATTTGGTGGGCTGTCAACTCGTCTGTTGTGTTCCGCAGATTGTTAATCTGGTTGGTTATCTGACGCTGTCGTTCAGACAGGGAAGATAGGGGTTTCTGAATTTGTTCAAACGTGGTTTTTATTACGCTGATCTGTTGTTTTTCCAGATCAGCTAAGGTTTGAGTATTTACCTCTAATTCGCTTAGTCGGGTGTACACCTCTTGTTCGTTTTTACTATCCACGGTACCGAAAAGATAATGCATCGCATTTCCAATTCCATCGAAGATGGATCGGGGCTTGCGCGATTTGGTCACAGCTTCCCTAATAACACTGGTACGCCTATTGATATTTTCCATCAGGGCGTGTATATGTTTTGTCTGTAGCGTACAAAGGTCCTGTATAGAAGACCCATTTCCACACAATTGGTGTATGTAGTGTTCCGCTCGTTCTTCTAGTCGCGTCTGATTTTCCAACTCGGCCAGATCTAACTCAGTGATGATGCTCCAAGTGTCGTGGTAAACTGATAGGCTTCCAAGATCCTCAAATAGTACTCCCGTATTATTTAGGGGAGTGATTGAATAAGGTTCCTCAGCGCGGACTCCTATCGTGGTCAGGAACAGTCCGTAGAAAATTATTGACTGCATTGTTATCTAGGAGAGGATAGGATAGGGTATTAAAATGGGTTTTTTTTGTTGACTTTGTAGCTTACATGCTATTAAATATGTATCTTTGAATTACTTAAATTATATTGACACCATGTTATTCGTAGAAAGGTTTTAGACGGTTGTTATGTACCGTGACCTCTCGTTTACGAATTTTAATTGTTGTGTTAAGTGAGCTGGGGATGCTGGTTACCGTATAGGGTCCTACCCAAATCTGGGAGAGCTTATGTTTACGACTCTCGCTCTTGAGTATAACCTTGTCTCCTCTGTGAAATGTCAGGGGACGTACAGCTTTGTCATAGTAATTTTTTGAGCGTTGTTTACTCATTAGCAGATTTTTCCTTGCCATAGCATAAGACTTCTGAAGCTTGTACCTGAGAATATGGTAGTAGATCTCGTGATTATACACGGGTTCGGGGTCTCGCCTTAAGTTGGACGGAACGTCCGCTTTAAAGCCGTAAAGGCAGTCCATGGGAGTTAATTTTGTCCCTTCGTGTACACTGTTGTTGTACACGAAAGCAGCGGTTCGCAGATAACTATCCCATGACCTGGGATTTTCGTCCACTATAGTTCGTAGATATTCAATCAATGGTCTATGTGCACGTTCGAGTGCTCCATTTGATTGGGGATGATAAGCTGAAGTTTGCAGCTTATTTATCCTAAGGAGTTTGCATACGTTTTTGAATAGGTCACTCAGGAAATTACTACCTTGATCGGTGACTATTCTTTTGGGAATGCGGTAGCGCGTGACGATTTCGTCGAAGAAAATTTGCGCTACCGTTATAGCTTCCCCATTGGGTATGGCATACCAATCTACGAACTTCGTGAGGTTATCCTGAAACGTTAGTATGTATTTGTTTCCAGATTCAGTTTCCTCTAGTGGGCCGACTATATCTAGATAGATTTTATCGAATGGTTGTTCCGCTATGTCTGTAATCACCATCGGCATTTTATACTGAGGTGAGGCCTTCATGGTTTGACATTTGCCACGCACACGCACACGCACATTAAGCGTGCTTTTTGATGTCAGTAGGCTTGTGCCTCCACCAGTACTTTCTTCGAATCCGTTTATAGGTTTTTATCACTCCCTGATGGCCGCCAAAGAGAGAATCATGATAATCTTTTAAGATTAATTGAATCTCCTCTGGGCTTGTGATTACTTCAGGGGGACGAGTTTCGTCTCTAATTGGTGGATTGGTACTAGGTGGACTGTCACGCTCTGCGGTCTCTTCTGGATGATGAGTTTGTTCTTTTTGCTTGGACTGGCTGTCTTGATTTGTTCCACTTTCCTGAATGTTTCGTGTCTGGGCTCTGGTTACTGCATTGCATTGGAGACACTCCTTTTGGTTCGATGAGTGTTTTTCCTCCTCTATATCCGAGTCCATTTGGTGGTGGACTATAGCTTCTACCGTGAAGGTTGCAGTTTCCTTGTCATTGTTATTATCCCGTGGGATGCGGCTTAAAGCGTCGGCATTCGTGTTGTACTTTCCGGGCTTATACTCAATTTTATAATTGAACTCGGAAAGTTTATGGTGAAATCTCACCAGACGGGATGTGGGGTCCTTAACATTGAAGACTCCCTTGAGTGGTTTGTGATCTGTATAGACCGTGAACTCTCGGCCATGCAGATAACACCTGAAATTTTTAGTCGCCCAAACTATAGCCAGTAACTCTTTTTCAATGGTGGAATAGTTACGTTCGGCTTAGTTCAGGGTACGCCTGGCGTAGGCAATTGGCTGGTCACTTCCTACCTGTCCTTGAGAGAGAACTGCTCCAAGAGCCTCGCTGCTGGCGTCGGTGGTAAGGTTAAAGGGCTTTGAAAATTCGGGATATATTAAGAGTGGAGGGGAAATTAAAGCGTTCTTAATGCTTTGAAATGCCTCTTGGCATTTCTCAGTCCACTTAAACTTTACATCCTTTCGGAGTAAGTTTGTTAGAGGACGTACTGTTGTCGTAGTAATTGGCAAGGCCCAAAAATGATTGCACTTGCCTTACTGTCTTAGGGATGGGGAAAGTTTGGACGCACGCCGCTTTGCTAGGGTCAGGTAGTGCTCCTTGGTTAGAACATTTGTGTCCTAAATACACTACCACGCGTCTGAGAAATTGACATTTCTCAGGTTGAAGTTTCAGGTTATTTTCTCTTAACCTGTTAAAGACTTTGCGAAGCTTTTCATTGTGGTCTGCCAGACTTTTTCCATAGATGACGATGTCATCTAAGTAGACGAAACATTCTAGGCCTTGTAGGCCAGTTAATATGAAATTCATTACACGCTGAAATGTGGCCGGGGCTCCTTTGAGCCCGAACGGCATGCGTTTGAATTCATAATGCCCGTAGTTGGTACTAAATGCCGTTTTTGCTCGATCCTTCGGATCGACGAGTACCTGATGATAGCCATTGGTTAGGTCTAGGGTGGTGAAGTATCTTGAATGGCCCAGTTGATCGAGGATATCCTCAATCCGAGGTAGTGGGAAGGCGTCGCCAATCGTTTTTTCGTTCAACTTACGGAAATCAACGACGACGCGCCACCTTTTCTCACCATCTGGTCCCGCTTTTTTGGGGACGACTAGCAGTGGCGAGTTCCATGGGCTTTTGCTGGGCTGGACAATGTCGTTGTCCAGCATTTCTCTGAGTTGCTCATTTATGACATTTCGCTGTGTCTCTGGTAACCGGTACAACTTTTGGTTAATCGGTGCTTGGTCTTGCACCAGAGGGATGTCGTGGGTGATGGCGTTGGTATGTGTAAGCCTGTCACCTTTTAAAAAGAATATGTCATCATATTCGTAACAGAGATTTGTTATTGAAGCTTTTTCCTCAGAATTTAAAGTTTCATCCAGACTGAGTTCTTGCTCTAGTCTGGTGAGGCGGGGCTGATTACTGGTGTCTTCTTGTTCGACATCGTTTGGGAACAGATATCGTATATGTTGTAGGGTGGCCTTCTGATCGGCGCTTATTGCCCTGTTTGTATTGTTCTTAAATCTAAACCTATTGTTATTATCTTTATTCAGTTTACCTCTTAGCCTATTTCTTTTATTTATGAGTGGCGTTGGGCCAGGTGGATCTGCGGGAGTTGCTAACGGCAGACCTTTTGTATGCCGGCCAGCGCTTGACGTTGGGGTTTTCATGAGGGACCCGCAAGCGTCTTGGAGCGTTTCTTATGACTGCTTAATTGACTGGGGCTCTTATGCCCTATTTTCTTAACCTTAGATCTAATTATATTTTGATGCTCACCATCGCCGTCATTTCGACTCATGGGATTCAAAGGATGGGCTGTTGTAATATTTTTGTCTGGCTCTCGTTTGATGGCGACGACAGTGTGGTCTTTAATGGGAACCAGATTTAGGTTCACGCTGTTTAGAACTACTTGTGAACTGCGTGTGTTGAGGATTCCTATAGGGACTGCCTTTAACCCAGCTGAGAGTAAGCTGTTTGCTAAGAAGACTCCGTCGTCTATTGCTTTTGACAGACTGAGCATTTCTTCCTGCAACTGCAACGGAACTTTGACTACGATCTGAGACCTTGCTGGTACGCACACAGGTTCATTTAAATGCACCTGATGCTGTCCAGTCTTACGGGTCGGATCTTCGGTAATCAAGTCACCCTTATCGCGTTCTTGTAAGTCACAGCCCACTTCTTCTGACTGAGAAGCTTTGAGAACACTTCGGGTAGAAGGTGTATCCCCGTCGGGTTTAATATCTTCTACCGGTGTCTCTTTGTTGACTGTGTTTTTTGAACACGGGTTGTTCGATGCGGTTTCTAATGGAACAGCAAACTCTTCTGGATTGGTTTCCGTGCGAGGAAATCGCAGAACCTTGTTGGGTCCCTCAACATTACAATTTTTGGCTAGGAAATCATGTCCTAGTAAGCCGTCGTCAGAAATACCTGGGATGTTTTTTACCACCTGAAAGTCGCAAGGTAAGTTACTTTTTAGCATGAAGTTTCCTTGGCAACTTCCTAAGGTTTTTCCGGTGCCAAAGGGGCTTTGAAGCGTTAGTTTTGTGTTGGGGTTTATTAGCTCGCGAGATTTGAGAGCTTTTTTCTTAATTATACTGATCTCAGCGCCGGTGTCCACTATTAGCTGGGCCTGACCATTTAGACTTATGCCTAGAGGGCACACTGAAGTCGGGCGGCTGAGAAGACCCTTATTTATTGCTGGTAGGGTTTATAGTCGAGCCGGGGAGTTTTGGGTCGACTCTTTGTCGTTTCCCTGTTTTTTATCCTCCCATTTTTGCTTTTGTCGACATTCGTCGATCTTGTGTCCGCGGCGCCCACAAAAATCACATTTTTGTCTTATGTTAAAGACTCTGGGGCCTTTTATATTGCTCGGGTCTGACTGTGGTGGATTGTTAGGTGATCCTCGTGTGAAACGAGTTGCAGACTGTGTTTGGTTGTTTCGACAGTCGCGAATGTCATGCCCGTAACTTCTACAGTTAGTGCAGAAGGGGGTGTTTTTGCGTTTTAGACACTCCGTGTAGGTGTGTCCCCGCTTCTGGCAGAAATTGCAAGTGATGTTTTGTACCAGATTCTGTGTATCCGGTTGTCTGGAATCCCTTCGTGGAAATGGCGGGCGTAATGGTTGAGCATGTACGTATGGGGGATTAAACTGTCTGGGCTCTTGTGCTCGTGGTGATGCATACATGGGTGGCTGTGGTGCTTGATTGTAAGGAGTTCGGCTGAGAGCTCGAACTCGAAGACTAGGGTCTATTGGTGCCATTGGATATGGCTGCTGCGTTAGCGGCGTTTGGACGAAAACTGTGCCTGCCTGTAACTTTTCCATATCTAAAGCCTTTTGTATCAGCTGCTCTAGATCATTTTCTACCAGAGTGAGGAGGTACTGGCATAGGTGGAGATTGTTCACTCCACTTTTGAGGGCATTCTTGGCGAAGTCCGCCAACTGTGTCTTCACAGCTGGGGCTGCCGTTGCTCCGTACTTCAGTACCGCTGCCTCGTTGCAAAGCATCAGCAACTGCTTCACTCTTGTTGTGAAGGCAGTGAGAGTTTCCAACGGGTTTTGCCTCATTGTGATCAATTTGTTGACCAATTCTTGATATGATTCTCGTGGTAAATAGGTTCTGTTCAGACGTTCCTCCACCTCACTAAAAGTAGTTGGAACGTCCGAAGCAAACAGCTGATAAGCATCGCCACGAAGTCTTGTGGGCAAGATATGTAGGAAGGCTGGTTTTTCTTCCTCACTTAAACAGTGTAAGGCCTGTTTGCAACAGCCAATAAATGTTTGTAGCTCACGACCTAGCTGTGGAGTATTTTCACCCGAAAACAGAGGTACTAGTTGTGCCGTGAGCTTGGCCACCTTTGCATAATCTACCATTGTGATTATCTTGTTATTTAAACTTTTGTAGGGTAGTCTACTGGTGCTTTGACGAGTTTCAGGGCTGGTTTCTGGACTAGAATCCGTGAAGGATACTTCTAGCCAGCCACTAAGGAGATTTTCGGCGGTTGTTTGGTCACAGGCGTCACCACCAATATCACTGACACTAGTATCACTATCAGCACTTACAACTACACTGGCTGTGGTCTTATCTATACCTAATGAACGTGAAAGCCCGGCGAATTCGATAAGCTCCTGTTTGAATCGCTTTGTTTCTTTTTTAAATTTTTCGATCTGTGTCAGCCTCTGCTCTCTGCCTTGACTTAATCTGTGGTCAAGAGCGTCGCAGTGCGTGACAGTGAGCTTATCGGATTCACGTGCCTTCTCTAATAACTTATCTAAAAATTTATCTAGACTTACTTTAGATACAACTGTGGGCCCTGTTAAAACGGTGCCGCTTCGAAGGCGAACTCCTGTTGCTTCTTGCTGTGCTGGGTCGTCTTCTTGGGCGTTTTCTGTACCTTCCCGGAGGTGTTGGAGATTTTCACCTGGGGATTTCTCCGCTTCGGATGAAGGTATGCAGTCTAATCTCGTGCCTGTCTCAGGTGCCGGTGTCGAGTTTTCTTCTGACATATGCGTCCCGCGTTGTCCAAAAGGGGGGCTTCCATCCTTCTTAGAGTATTCCCTTCTGGGATGCTTTTTGCTACTAGGGGGGCTCCTGCCGTCTTAATTCCCTTGGCTGAGATTGAAAGGGGGGCTTTTGCCGACTTCGAGATCCCTTTCAATCCTGGAACGAAGTTACAATTACCGGTGCTTCTTTTTGCTGCTGGGGGGCCCTGGGCCTACTTACTTCCACTGGATATGGTTGAAAGGGGGGCTTAAAGCCTTCTTCGAAATCCCCTTCAACCCAGGAACGATGATATCTTCCTTCTGGAGTTGTTTGTAAATGGGTGTCCGTTGTCCTGCTCTGTCCTTGTTCTTTTCGGCTGGGAAAGAGCTTCTATTAGTGAGTCCAGGTCCCCTGACGATTTCGTTTCTTTTTCCACTCACTGGGGTGAACGCTTGCTCGCCTGGAGCAGAGGCGCCTATAGATGATATCTACCTCGAGTGTTGGGGGTGACGTGGCCTTATAGCTTGGCTAGTGTCACAGGTTCCCCGTAGATTCTTGCAGAAGAAAGGCTTTTCAAGCGTTTACGATCTTTTAACTTGACCAAGCTTCCTTGATCCTACCGGCTGCGCCAATTTGTTGTAAATGTAGGGGTGTACTCACTGTGATATTCTCTATCACTCCTCTGTTCGGGGCTTTTTGTTTTCATGAAGGAGTCACAACACTTTATTTTCTTTTTTACTTTCTTTATTGACACTAAAACTTTCCTTATTTGCTATGAACACGTTTTGTTTTTTGTTCACTTATTCTATTAAGCCTATTTGACACCATATAACTTTCTTCGGTTATTTTAAAAACTCAATCAACCGCCGGCCGAACTTATTCTATAAGCCTATACGACACTTTATAATTTTCTCCGATTATTTGACAATTCAATCAACCGCCGGCCGAACTTATTCTATAAGCCTATACGACACTTTATAATTTTCTCCGATTATTTGACAATTCAATCAACCGCCGGCCGAACTTATTCTATAAGCCTATACGACACTTTATAATTTTGTTCGATTATTTGACAATTCAATCAACCGCCGACCGAACTTATTCTATAAGCCTATACGACACTTTATAATTTTCTCCGATTATTTGACAATTCAATCAACCGCCGACCGAACTTATTCTCTATTCCTTGAATTAATCACCTCGAATCGACTCCGACCAATTTTTAAAATCAACTCCACTCTTGATCACATTCAACGTGATTAGGGGCCGTTGTTCAGGATCGAAAATGCTAAATTGCATTTTCTTATCCTGAGAAAATTTTACTTTTTCAATTCTGGACTTGTTCAAACATGTCCAGAATTATTCGCGTTGAACGATGGCTTCAAAAATGTAATCTTACACTTTTTAAAACATCAACCACCGTTTGAAATCGCGACGCGCATATACATACAATGTATTTATGTGGCGCGAGTTTCTTATCGTGAAAGCTTTTACACAATATGTATGTACGTATGTACATACATATTGAATTTTTTCCCGGCAAATTGTACTGAAGGTACGATTTGCTTTTTGATTTATTTTTTAATTAAATTGTTGAAGTGACAAATTTTTAAGTAAAACGACTTGGGTTGTAAACTGAAACTTTTGTTTTTCCCAAGTTGTTTTATGATAAAAATTTTATAAATTATGTGGAATGTGAAGAAAATTGCTGATGCAATTTTTCTTCACCCTTTTGGGAAGATAAACTAATCATGTTTTATGTATGGTTGGTTTATCGAATTTTATAATTTATGATTTTATATGCCCAATTTTAGGTTTTTCAGGTTTATAGGTTTATGAGATTATCCTATTTTCTATTAATTTCTTTTAATTCAAGTTTATAGTTATACACATATTTACATATACATATATCCATATCCTAATCTAGGTTTTATATATATAACACCTTTACGTTCATATTTTCGATCTGAGATTTTGAGAGAGTGGTCCTGGAAGACCTTCGTTTTGAGGAGTAAGATCTTGGAGAGGGAGGGAGAAATTCTTTTTATTTTTTTTATTTGCCTTTTGAGGAACTGTGAGTTTAGCTCATCGCTGTTCTTTTGTTAGTTGGAGTTTGGCTCCGTATATTTTCAGTAATATTGAGATATGGCACTCTGGAACAGAGGTTTGAAATTTTGATCTGTCTAGAGTGTGCTTCTCCTTTAATCAACTTAGATATAACTTTTGAAATAAAATCTTTCACACTTATCCTTGCCGGACTTGTATGATTATCTTGATTAAGCATCAGCCTTCGACTGAGAAAGACTATTTTTGAGTCTTTGAAGCAGTCTCTTGTGTGGGTCTGATTCTAGTTTTAATAATATCTGCTCGCCTTGCCGAAATTTCGGCATCTTCCTATATTCACGTCAACCCTTTCTGATTTGTTTGTTTGAGATAAAATCACTCTTTTGAAATTTATCATGGCTACTCTGCGAACACCACCCCCCGTTGAAGTTCCCGTATCTAAACCAGACCAGTGCACCATCTTTTTCTTTTTTTTTCTTTTTTTTATATTATTAAGACAAGCTCAGGGGATACCCTATGATGCAAAGCACAGCATGGTAGGAGGAGATAGGGAAAGGATTAGGGGATATGAGGAGAGTGGCGGAAGTGCCGACGTATGTCGCCCTTAAGCTTTCGCAGATTGTATGCCGGAGGAAAAACAGAAGATGGTAAGCTGTTCCACATTCGCACTATTTGGGATAAAAAAGTATCATGAAATTTTACTGTACCGCCGAAAGTAATTTGAACGATTAAAGGAGTATTGCGTGCAGGAATCATTCTACAAGGGATTAGACTATATATTTCATCAGAGCATTGACCATGCAACATTGCGGTGGTGCTCGAGTGAGTCGATGTAACAACTTGTTTCCAAATCGCCAATGAACTTGAGTGCTCTCTTTTGGACAATATCCAATGAAGCTAAGGCTGTGCGGCCAGCCCCGGTCTATATATGGGAGTTGTATTCCATTCTAGGTCTACTGTAGGACTTGTAGAGGAGCGCTAGATTTGACGGGCTGAAATATTTCTTACACCTTTTTCAGAAATCCAAGATATTTCGATGCTTCTTTGGCAACAGAGAAGATGTGATCTGTCCAGTTTAACTTACTGGAAACATTAATGCCAAGACGGTGAATCGGAAATTAATGCTCCATTAAAAGAAATGGGTGTGGTTCAGTTAGGATCTTGTTTTAATGAGATGAGACAGCTTTGGTTCTTAGATCCATTGAATTCGATGCGACTCGCTTTGCCCCAAGCGAGGATAATGTTAAGATCGTTATTCAATGATGTAATCATGCAATCTCGTTTAACACATGCGGCATTCCCCCTGGAGTCCGAAAGAGTGTCAAGACGGAGACTGGTCTACTCACAGGAAACCAGGCCTGACCATCTGTTTCCGGACATGGATAGGCGAGCATGAGAACTGCCCAAAACTGCAGGTGTCCCCTCACACAGAAATATTTCACCACGCACACAGGTACAGTTCCGAAAAGAAACCATACCCGACAGGATAGCCAGATTAATACTTCTCATCAGCTTCCGGAGCTCAATCTGCCACCACCGACAGCTCCATCTTCAATTCGTAGATCTTTATCTCCTGGCTTGCAGTCAGTAAACATGTCTCATATTAGTTCACGCATGAATAGTTCAATACCTACTACGCATGGTCCAGGCCTGGTAGCGTCCGAAGCGTTGATGGCTGGCTTAAAAATACAGATGCAAGACCTGATACGAGAATGAATCTCACAGGGTAATTTTATTCGGCAAGCTCCTGCTGCGCCCATTCCACCAGTAGATACTACTAGACCACCACCATCTCTGGGTGCGCCTAGAGTATTACAAAGACCAGATAGCTCACATGAATCGATGCCTAATAATGACATTCCTCAGGCACAAACATACCAGAATGCTAGACCTCAAAGAAATTCGTGGTCTCGACAATCAGGAAGTCCTACACGCAGATGGAATATCTTATATAGCGGCGACAGTTCCAAACTTTCGGTAGATGAATTTGTCTACCGAGTAGAAGCACTCACCTAGTCGGGGCTCGAAGGAGATTATGATCTCCTGGTCAGAAATGTGAGCACGCTGCTCGGAGGTCCAGCCATGGAATGGTACTGGTCACTGCTTTGACAGTGGGAATATAAAAAGACAGCTCTTCTGTCTGAATGGGGAGTCCCCAAGGATGATTGGAAGGTGCGAGTACAGTTGATGTCTCGTAAACAGAGAACTGGCGAGTCCTTTGCAACTTACCACCAGCATATTGTGTAGTTGCGAGTAGTTGTTATATGACAGTTCTGGCCCTCCGTTTAGCTTCCAGGATTTCGCCACAGATGGCGCCACCGTCGCTAGGTGGTTTGAGAACATACTAAATGTGGGTTTGTGTCTTTACTGTACTGGTTTATGTCTTGGATGCACCAATGGGTCTTGACTGTACTGGTTTATGTCTTGGACGCACCATTGCGTCTTGACTGGCTTATGTCATGGATACACCATTCAGTCTTGACTGGCTTATGTCTTGGATGTGTCACTTGGTCTTGACTGCAACCTAGCGGCATTAGACGGTACTATCAGCATACTCCAGTACTACCGTTTTCTTGGATAGATTTGTGGTTCGCCTAAATGTAGGCTTTTTTGTTGTTTTCAAATGTTGCGCCTAAATGTAGGCTTTTGGTTTTGAACTAATATTAGTAATAATTAAAGTTAACACTAGGAAATTTTTGTTCTTGCCAATGGATTCTAGATGGTTGGTAGATGAGGGTTATTATAATATAGGACAAGGAGGGGGAATGAAATTTTCATCAGAAATCTTCAACGGGCTCTGGTTTTCGAGATATTAGCGTATTAATAGTTCAAGTTATTTTTGTTCATGCCAATCGATTCTAGGTGGTATGTGGTGGGATTGGGGAGGACGTTCTCATCAGAAATCCTCTCCGGGCTCGCCATTTCTTGAGTAAGGTTACCTAGCGGCATTAGCCGGAGCTACCAGCATGCCTTGCTTGTGGTGTTTTCTTTTATTAGTGGGGAAGTGTTAGATATCAGCATGACGTCATCTTGGTTTTGCTGTTTTCAAGTGCTGCACCTAAATAAGTTTTCTTAGCAGGCAAGTTGTAGATATCAGCATGAATCGAATTTCACAACATGACATCACCATGAACAGATTCTAAAAGATGTCAATGGGGGTTCTGGGTGTCAAACATTAAATGTTGTGCCTGGGCTTTTACAGGATTCGAGTGCAAACGCCATTTCTTGAGTAAGGTTACCTAGCGGCATTAGCCGGTACTACCAGCTTGCCTTGCTTTTGCTGTTTTCTTTTATTAGCGGGGAAGTTGTAGATATAAGCATGCGCCTAGGCTTTTACAGGATTCGAGTACAGATGCCATTTCTGGCGTAAGGTTCCCTAGTGGCATTAGTCGATACTACATCCATTTAATGGTAAGTAATATGTTTCCCATCCAATGCCCTGATACAATTTGGCATATTCCATAATTTGGACTCGAGTGCAAACCCCATTTCTTGAGTAAAGTTCCCTAGCGAAATTAGCCGGTACTACCAGCATGCCTTGCTTTTGCTGTTTTCTTTTATTAGCGGAAAAGTTGTAGATATCAGCATGCGCCTAGGCTTTTACAGGATTCGAGTGCAGACACCATTTCTTGAGTAAGGTTTTAGTGGGAGCAGTTTCTGTGGTGGAAAACAGCCGCCATACTCAGGGCTTGTTATAATCTCACTTGTAGGTATTGTTGAAGTAGTTTCGATGTCCTGTCTTTGTGTGGCGGTTGCGATTGTGAAAACAGCTACAGCAGGTGAATAACTCCAGTGCAGGTAGGTTCTTATTGAAGGTTTGTGCTACCCTACCAACGATGAGTTGTTGACGCGAGGTCTGTGAACGATGTCTGGATAGGGTCCAGCACCGAGAGTTGATACAGTTGTGTTGAGAGGCCGTTTAGTAACCTGGTTTTTGCGTGCTGATCAACAGTGGAAGCAGTCGGGAGTGCACCAGATAGATGAGAATCCGGGCTGGCCACCGATATTCTATTAGGAACTTAACCGAGTCGACCCAGTTACGGTTACTTCGGCGACGGTAGTCGTAACGACGTTCTTGTTAACGTGTCTGCGGGCTTCGCTACGGAACGTCCTCAGGTATAGAATGAACTAAATTCCAGGTTCCTCTGAAACAAAGATTATCTTTCCTAAAGGGATCACTAATTTAAAAGTGCTTCTCGTGTTAATCCTCTGATTTCTTTATTGCGCACAGAAAAGGCTAAGTAAAAAAAACTGAGAAACTTGTTCTCTGACTGACATCTGAACAATAATTGATTTTTTACATTGGTTATTTTTTTACATTTTATTTCCGGCCTACCTAGCTACGGCTCTCTACGTTCAGCAAGGTATCGCTAGCGGTGAATTTTGTAATGAACCTGACTCGGTTTACACGGTGATTTGTCCAGAGTTTGGAAATGACAGTACTTACTCAGACGTGTCGCCACATATACTCTCCTGCCAGCAAAACCTTGGGTTTTTAGCGCTATCTAAATTGCTGTGGTGGTCTTGCGGCTCGTCCAGCTCAAGTGGTTCGTGGCGGCATAATTGACGAAGACGCCGACTCGGTGTATAATGATGTTGGCACATTGAAGTCTTCCAACACTGGGCGGAAACGTTCCTCAATGTGCGCCTAGTGTACCGGAGAACTTTCAGTCGCTGTCTGAACAGATTCGGTCTGCAGAGTGTTTTGTGTTGAATTGGAGCTTAATGAGCGAACAAGGCTTTCGTCAGCCATTTCAATAGAGACGTTAACTTCCCTGTTTTTGATTTTGACGGAGAAGAAATCTTTGAACGTTTGATAATTTTGAACGGACCTTCGTAAGGTGGTTGAAGTGCTGACCGTACAGCGTCTATTCTTAGGAAAACGTGTGAGCATTTAGCTAGGTATTTAAATACAAAAGTAGATTGCCGAGAGTGATTTGTTGCCGGAATGGGTCTGATGTCAGAGAAAAGGTTACGTAGTGACACAACAAATTTATTTTGAGGCTGATACCTGGAATTTAGTAGGAAATCGCCCGGAATGCGTAAGCTTTCTCCATACACGAGTTCCGCAGGGGTAGCGAGAAATTCCTCCCTAAAAGCAGTTCGCAAACCTAATAACACGAAGGGTAAGGTTTCTGTCCAGGACTTCTCTTGGTATGCCTTCAGGCAAGCTTTAAAAGTCCTGCGCCATCTCTCCAGGAATCCGTTAGCCTAAGGGTGATAGGCCGTGGTGCGATTGCGACGAAAACCTAATAATTTGGAAAGTTCCGAAAATAAGGAGGATTCAAATTGCGCACCTTGATCTGTAATTATTGTCCTGGGGACACCAAAGCGAGCTATCCAGACTTGACAGAGTGCGGTTGCGACTGTCTCGGCGCTAATGTCAACCAGGGGAATGGCTTCTGGCCATCGAGTAAACCTGTCGATAATTGTAAGGCAATATCTGAAATTTTGTGACGGAGGCATTGGACCTACAATGTCTATATGTATGGTTTCGAAACGCCCCAAGCATTCGCTAAATGTGCCCAGGGTATTTTTGCAGTGTGTAGATACTTTACTCCGCTGACAAGCTAAGCACGACCGTGTCCAGGAATTGGTGTCCTTGTTAATGGACGGCCAGAAGTACCTAGACGTGACCATTTTGTTGGTTGTACGAATGCTAGGGTGAGACAAATTGTGCACGGTTCTGAACACTTGGGTTCTTAAAGACGTGGGAATGAACGGTCGTAGTTTTGTTTCCGAAACCTCGCAATATAATTCTGCGTTCGAGCCAAAAATCGGGAATTTTTCGAATTTATATCGATAATTTTGAAGAAGGTGTTGAAATTCAGTATCCTGTAATTGTGCCTCGGCTATAGCTTCAAAATTGATTGTACTTTCAACTTAAATTTCGTCGACTCTTGACAAAGCATGAGCCACTATGTTTTCTTTACCCGGCACATGCCTGATATCGGTAGTGAATTGACCCACATAATCCAAATGCCGTAATTGACGTGGAGAAGCCTTCTCCGGATTTTGCAGAAATGCATATTGTAAAGGCTTATGGTCCGTGTAAAGTGTGAAGATGCGGTCTTCCAGTAAATAGCTGAAGTATTTGATACCTTTATATGCTGCTAGCAATACCCTGTCATAGGTGCTGTATTTTTGTTGAGCGTTGTTCAGTTTGACAGAGTAAAATCCGAGAGGTAGCCAGCTATCGTCAACTTTTTGCTGTATTGCAGCACCAATGGCAGTATCTGAAGCATCTACCCATAGTAATAGTTCGACCGTAGCGACGGGAAAGGCGAGAAGGGCCGTTTGGGCTAATTGAGCTTTGGCTAGTTCGAAGGATTTAATTGCTTTGCTGGACCAGTCAATGCGCTTAGCACCATCATTTTTAGAACCGGACAGATATATATTTAAATTAGCATGGTGTGCTGCAGCGTGTGGCAAGAAGCGTCGGTAGAAGTTTATCATACCCACAAAGCGTCGTAATTGCTTACGATTTCTGAAATTTTAAATTTTGAAATTGCTTCTACGCGATCTGGGGCTGGTTTGATGCCTTTCGAGGTAATTAAATGACCTAAAAATTTGACCTGCGATTGCAAGAAGACACATTTTTCGACGTTCAAAATCAGTCCGTACTCCTGGAGGCGTTTGAAAACCTGCTTGATGTGCACATAGTGTTCGGCTTTAAATTTAGAAGCGATCAGGATATCATCCATATATACGAAACAGAATGTGAACTCTTGTAAGACCAAGTGGATAGATCTTTGAAAAGTTTGCGCGGCGTTACACAGACCATATGACATGCGCGTGAACTCGAAAAGTCCAAAAGGTGTGCATATTGCCGTTTTTGGGATATCTTCAGGCTCGATAGGAACTTGGTGGTATGCTTTTGCTAAGTCAAGAGTTTTAAAGTATGTGCAATTTTCGCAATTTTCTAACTGGTAGACGAAGTCATGAATTAATGGTACTGGGTAACGATCTGGTACCGTGCTGGAATTTAGCCTTCTGTAGTCCCCGCATGGTCTCCATTCACCATTTTTCTTTTGTACCAGATGTAGCGGTGAGGACCAAGGACTGTTTGAGGGTCACAAAATTCCCTGATTCAACAGAAACTGGAATCCTTTTTGGCCACTGACAATTTTTCAGCTGAAAGGCAACGAACTTTGGAAGAGATGGGGGCGCCTTTGGTGGTTATATGGTGGGTAACCATGTGGGCTACCTGTTTAATAAATCCAGCTTCGACGGTGATGGCACGGAATTTTTTTAAAAGATCCTGGACTGTTGGATTGATTGCAGGACTAATGAGTACTGATAGACTAGAAGTAAGCTGATCAATAAGAGACTTCTTTTTAATGTCCACTAAGAGACCATAGTGGCATAGAAAATCTGCGCCTAGTATGGGTCTAGGAATATCTGCTATAACGAACTGCCAAGGAAAAGATCGTCTTAAGCCCAAGTCCAACGTTAGTAATTTTCTGCCGAACGTGCTGATAGGAGAGAAATTTACCGCTACCAACTGCAAATTAGAATTTGGACAACTCTGAAAAGGTGCTTTTGGAATCACAGAAACGTCTGCTCCTGTATCAATCAGGAAACTTCTCTTCGAAGACCTGTCGAAAATGTACAAACGACTTTTTTGAATGCCGGCTCCACCCGTCGTGATTGGCGGAGGGCATGTTAGTTTGGGCCGTCATTACAGGCAATGACACCTTGCGGTGTTAAATTTAGAGTGCTTCCTTTAAATTTGCAAGGAGCAATGCATTTTCGAGCTCTGGTACCAAACTTGTGGTGGTACCAGCAAAAATTTAGGTTTGCATTATCTGAAGAATGACGAGAAGAAGATCGCTGTTTAGACCCACTTCTTGAAGTGCTTTGCCTATTGGGAACATGCTGGTGAGAGAATTTAATTTCCTTTCCATTTCGGCTAAAGTTATATGAGCACTGTCTGCTGAAGAAGCTATGGAGAATACCTCTGATTTAGGGCTCACCTCAGCTATTTTGTCCGCACATCCTGCTAACACTTCCAGTGTTCCTGGATTGCAAGCTAGAATCGCTTGCATAATTGATGACAATCGTTGAAGCCAAAGTGACTTCAGGATCTCCTCGCTGAGCTGGCCGTTGCTAAGGGACCGCATCTCACGAAGTAGCTGTGAGGGCTGTGTGTCACCTTCCTTAAGAAGCTGTTTTAGCTTCTGATTAGTACTTCCAGAGAGCCTGGAAATCAACGTCTCTTTGATCGTATTGTATCTTTCCCTTGTGGTGGTGCACGAAGAATGTCACTCACCCTGCGAGCGACGTCCTCGTCGAGCGCCCCAATGACGTGGTAGAACTTAGTCTTGTCCTGAATGATACCAGCCAAGTCAAACTGAGCCTCCTGGAGGAACCACAGATCAGGATCATATAGTTGTCTTTACGGACACTGCGCCCAACACAGCTGGTCGCGTTGTATGTGCTGGCAAGGAAGTATTAGGCTCGGTCAGACCACTGCTGTTAGCAGAGTCCATGCTGACGTTTAAGTCTTCAGTCGGCTCGGTCATTTCCACACGCAGGTCGAGAAAAGTGAAATGTTATCAAACAACGAAGTGTGAAGAAAATTTAAGAATTGATGTACAAATGCAGTAAGACGTCAATTAATCAAAATAAGTCAACGGAGTACAAGAAAAATTAGTTGAATCGCCAACGTGAAAGAAAATTTTGGCAATCGTAGATGTATCAATGGTGTGTAAGAAAATTTAGATACGCTAGATACGCTATAAGAGTTCTGGCCCACCGTTTTAGCTTCCAGGATTTCGCCACAGATGACGCGACCGTCGCTATGTGGCTTGAGTCCATACTAAATGTAGGTTTGTGTCTTGGATGCATTGGTTTGTGTCTTGGATGATGGGGATACGAGATCATTTTGGGGATACGAGATCATTTTGGGGATACGAGATCACTTTCAGCACTCTCCAGCATAGGGAAATAGCATAGGATTTCGCTTTTGTTTCTGGAGTTCGCTTATTTTTCATGTCGAGTTTTGGGGATACGAGATCACGTTCAGCACCCTTCAGCATAGGGAAATAGCATAGGTTTTCAATTTTTCTGGAGTTCGCTTATTTTTCATCTCGGACTCGTAGCCTCTAAGTTGACATTAAGTTTTTCATCTCGAGTTTTGGGGATACGAGATCAATTTGGGGATACGATACGAGATCACTCTTAGCAATCTCCAGCATAGGAAAATAGCATAGGTCTTTGATTTTGTTTCTGGAGCTCGCTTATTTTTCATCTCGGAGATCGTAGCTCTAAATATTTGTGAAGTGGTGGGAATCTTTATTGGTGGAGGTTACTGGTTAAGTTTGATCTGGTCTTGCAGGCTACAATTTGACTTTGAGGTGCCCCCTCCTGTGTCTGGGTACTGGGGGTTGGCTGAGAGCTTTAGTGGCAATATCTAATACTATGACTAGGACTGCCTGAGGTGTCTTGGACTGGGTTATGTTACCTGTACCAAGGCTTGGGTAGAATGTGTATTAAGTAATGATGTGAAATACCCTAACCGAATTTATATCGGGGCGGTATACTTGTCAGCTTGAGTTTGGTTTTAGTTGTTTACTTTAGTATGAGTGGCTGTGGTATGTTGGGCTGGGCTACTTGGTGGCTGAGGAAACGTTATCTAAGGCGTAGGTGGATGTGTGCAGCTGTGTATTTATGTAGATAATAAATGTGAAATTCCCTAAGAAAATTAGTGTAATAAGTATTAATACTAATTCATATTTTTGTTCATGTCAATAGTATTAGTACAAGGGGCAAAATTTTCTTCAGAAATCCTCTACGGGCTATGGTTCGAGATATGAGCGATCTTACCTTCTCAGGTGTAATTATTATTAGTAGCTGAAAAACAAAAAACAACAACAACGTTAATCGAAGTTGTGGATTTGATGATCTTAATCTGTAGGTGTCTTTTATAAACATTGTGCAATGTGATGATATATCTAAAAATAGGTCAGGCAAAGCTGATTGGAGCGAATGTTGGTAGATATGTTCACTTAGATAAGTAATGGAAATTAGTAAATGCCTAATTTTGCTCTTCAGGTGGAATGCTGCTAATTTGATTCCTTTCATAAACAAATTCGCACAGTCCAGTAAAGTAAACAAATTCGCACTCGAATAATGTAAACAAATTCGCACAGCAGTCGAGTAAAGTAAACAAATTGAGCGATTTATATTTTTTAATGTAAGATTCCCAATTACTTTAGCTGAAAACAATAACTGATATTAATCTGTAGGATATGATGTGTTGGATGAGTAGTGGAAGTTATAATTGAAAATTTCTTTTGCTGAAAAAAACAACAACAACAACTATAACGTCAGTTGTGGTCTGTAGGTGTCTTTTATATGATCGTGTTATGATATTCGATGTGTAAAAATACATGACGGCTGCTTGGGATGGTACGACACATGAAATCATTAGAAGTAATGGAAATTAAAGCATTAGAAAAGGTGGCCAGGCGGCAGGTAATTTGATATCTTGCGTAAACAAATACGTCCGAGTAAAGCAGACAAATTGAGCGATTAATGTGTTTTTGTATCTAGGAGTTTGCATTGAAAAGTCTTACATTTTATGACGAATTGTTTTTTATTTTCAATAAAATTTCTCAATCAGTCACACTGTTATAGATTTAATTAATCCCCGATATCATAGTTCACATGAAGCTGATAAGAATATGATAATTTTATCTTCATACTATTGGGGTGATCACATTATTTTCTTACCATTAGGTTGAGAGTAGCTTTATTAAATGTTTTGATGAATGCAGGTGTTGTTATGATATTAATGTAGTATGATATCTTGTCTTAGATGAGTAATGGAAGTCGTTTGGGAGCTGTGAGTAAGGAATAAAAAACCTTATCAGCAAGGTCGCTTCATATTTATCTGTCTAAAGTATCATCCAAATGGTGTTGTATGAAGGAGGAAAAACTGCTAATTCTTCAAGCATATAGTGAAGACAGTGGTGGAACAGGGAGTGGATTAGGTATAATAGTCATTCGCTCGTAGCTCTTTTTTACCTTTTCTTTTAAACGTGTACAATTTTTTTAAGATTTTCTTGCGTTTTTATATAGTGTCGAAAAGTCATCTATCATACCTATCACAGGATAGTAACTAATTTTGGAATGAATATTTATTTTAGTATTTGGTTGTTTAGAAAATGGCACGTAATACTTAGCAGCGCAGTTATGAAGATGCTTATTTATTTTTGTTGCGCCCATTACTCAAATATATATGAAAAAGAACACAATTTCGAGTTTAAAAAGTGTTATTGTTTCTAAGAAATTGGTAAGCGATCATAAATTTTTTTACCTATCTGATTTTCCGACGGTGGATGGCAGCGGGAAATTCACTGTCAAAACAGGTAATCGAAAACCTGCCATTGTGAAAGAAGAAGATACTGAGATTTCTTTTTTTATTATGTTTTGAGCGTTTTGAAACAGATTTTTATCGAGATTATTTTATATTATTTTGAAAGAATTGCAAAGGACCAAAGTGTGGAAAAGAAAAATTTAAAATAAAGAAATTAACTAAATTAAAATCAAACTAAATGCCAAAAATATCACGATTTTACCATTTGTATTTAAACGCCTCGAAATATTCATCCAAACCATGTATTTTGTGTCAAATACTGGGTGTCTTGTATATCATAAATTATTTTATGATTTGACACTTCATAAATTTTCTCATCAAAATTCAATGTTTTGAAATTGACGCGCGTCTTACAACCTTGACAAAAATAAATGTCACAACAGTTTCATTCGTTTGATTTTGTGGCGCCGACGGCAAAATTAGAAATTGATCAATCCCGACGGCAACTTCGTCCACCGCTGACCGTCATCTGTCGAAATTTGGACATTCGCATAAGACGCTGTGCTTTTAGAAGTTTGACAGCGGCATTTTTTCGTCGTTTGCCGTTGCCCGTCGCAATTGTATTTAAGCCTAGACTTAACAAATTTTGTTTTACGGTTCTTCCATCTTCCAGATTCTTGCCAACGAAAATCCCTCATTTTGGACATAAAAATCCCTTAAACTCCCTTAATATCATATTTTAAAGAAATCTTTTAAAATACCTTAAGAATGGGTTTGTAAAGTGACATAATCAATTTCGTACTAAATCATTTATTTCAGAACGAAATTATCACATTGAATAAATCTATGGTAAATAAAAAGGTAACAAGAATAAGTAAATAAATATTTTTCGCATTTGAGTAAAAGCCTTCACTTTTTGGGCCACTCATAATTTTAAAATTTTGTTTATGCATTTTTCTGGTAGAATGTCTTTCTAGTTCAGATGTTCCACAAATAAGAATTTTATTGCAAGCCTATAAATTATTTGAAGATTTGAATAACAAACAAATTTCAAAACCACAAACCTTTTGTTTAGCTTTTTTTTGGTCATTGTGCTTTTGAATCCAGGCTTTATATTTACTTTCGTTTTCCAACCAGCAATCGGAAAATTTCTTGACATATTTTTTGATTTCAACTTTTTTAAACTGTCTTATTTAAACATTTTTTTTTTGAGGAGTTGAATTTTAGTATTCGCCATATCGTTTAATGAAGAAATATGTATGTCATATTAATATCTAATGTTTCTTCCACTATTTACTATCTTTCTACTTTACTAATTTATTTCCAATATTTTCCAATGATTTTTCATAGCTACACTGATTCAAGAGTTGTTCAAAATTTTAACGTTCATAGCATTAAATTTTTCTTAGAAATACACTTGCAAATTGTTTTTAAGAATTTGAGCCGACAACGGTCTAAACGAATTGATGCATTGATTCTGGTGGCTCACTCTTCGGACAGGGGCACAAGCATTCAGTTTTCTTAGAAAGATCTGAAAATTTTTCTTTAGATTTTTCATGCACTATTGGGGGCGGAAAATTATTCCAAAGAGTTATGTTGATTCAGGTGCCTTGGCTGATCTGGGTCGCTAAAGATATTTATAAGCCTTGGCAAGCATACATTTTGTTCTTAGAAATTTACTTAAACATTTTTCTTTCGAATTTTTATACACTATTGGTTGGTGAAAACGATCAGTTGGATTTATTAAAATTGATTCTACAATTTTTACGGCAAGATTATAAAAATAAAAACCATTCGCTTTCCTCTGCGGTAGTTGCCGTTGCTTTGGTTGTACTTTCGTATTTAATTCAAGTAGTGCTGTTTAATTTAACTTCACGTTTACTTTTAATTTATAGGAGAAGAATAAACTTGCTACAGCAGTTAGCGATGGAGGTAGAAATAGTAGCGAAAGTGGAAAGCAAAAGACTGATAAGACCATTGATAACTAATTTCAGAAGAAAGCAAGATCAGCTAAGTTCCCATCAAAAAATATAGTCAGTGACATATCATGCATTTCTACTCCTATTCCTTTGAATGTGATTCAAGGTGCAAGCTCTAACTCTCAGTCATTTACATCACCCGTGACACAATCGGTTGCGTCACAACTATTTCTACAATCTTTGCACGAGAAAGAAAATCTGGATTGAGACCTTAATGTCTGTCCACTCTGAGATCGACATTGATGTGGATATTATCGACAGGTTTTCCAAATCAAACCGAAAATTGGGTTTTGTGATATCTAACTTAAATATGATAAAAAAAAAATTAAAAGCGACTACTTCCAACTTTTTTCTCCCCTCGAACATTTTAGGTGTGACCACCCCCAGGCTGAAGGTCTGGATACGCGCCTGGGTAGAGATTGAGAGTGGGTGCTGTAAGTTGTGGATTAAATTGAAAGTTTTGATGGATGGTTTTTGACATAATATTAATCTAGTAGGATATGAAAGCTTCAGTGAAGAGCGTGGAAGAGGAGAGTGTTATTTGTTTACCTTTAAATCTTAAGGTTTATAGCAAGAATGTTTTCTTTCAGTTGACTCGGTGACTAGATAATAACGTGTTGATTTCATGTTCATAATTTCATCTTGTGGTGAGCATATGAAGGTAGCAGAGTTTTTTATAAATCAAGCAGGTATGCTGTTATGAGATTTGATAGACTCCTATATCTAAAAAATAGTTCACATGAAGCTGATATAGTATTGAGGCAGGTACATTGTTTACTTACCATTAAGTTGACAGTGGGTTAAATTAAAAGCTTTGGTAGAAGAACGCTGTGTTATGATATTAATGTAGTATGATATGTTGTCTGAGGTGAGTTGTGGAAGTTGTATTGGAGCTATGAATAAGCAGTAAAATCCTAATCTCGCTTGATATTAATCACCTCTAAAGTATCGCCTGAATGGTGGAGTATGAAGGAAGAAATAATTGATAATTATCCAAGTCCATAGTAAAGATCGTAGTAGGGGGTTTAGAGTAGGTACTGTAAGTTATGTATTAAGTTAAAAGTTTTGATGGATGGTATTTGGTATTTATCTCCTCGAAATGATGTTGTACGAGTATCAGGAAGGTCGGAAAAAAAAAGTTGATAATGCTTCAAGTTCAATAGTGAAGACCTCGATGTTGAGAGTGGGTATTTGGAATGATATAATTCTAGTAGGATATGGAAGTATTATTTATTCATCTTTAAATCTTACCATGAAAGTAGGTTGGCAGTTGATTAAATTAAAAGTTTTAATGAAAGAAGGTTGAGTTATTATATTAATATAGTATAATATGTTGCCTTAGATGAGTACTTGAGAGCTGTGAGTAATATGTGGAATATGTTGTAGATGAGTACTGAAAGTTGAAAAGTGCAAACTCCATTTCTTGAGTAGGGTTCCCTCGCGGCATTAGCCGGTACTACATATGTTGTTCATCTCGGACTTGGGGATACGAGATCTCTTTTAGCACTCTCTAACAAAGGGAAATAGCATAGGATTTCGATTTTGTTTCTGGAGCTCGCTTATTTTTCATCTAGAGTCTTGGGGATATGAGATCACTTTTAGCACTCTCCAGCACAGGCAAATAGCATAAGTTTCCGATTTTGCTTCTGGAGCCCGTTTATTTATTCATCTCGAGTCTTGGGGATACGCATGATATAGATCAAAAGTGATACCTATGGATTTCATAAGGAAAGTAGGTTCACTTAATCTGCAAACAACAAAATTTGCTTGAAAGCGACACCTGCTGTGAGCAATAATCATTATTGCTTCAATTATCACTCTTAAGCGACGTGTGCCGGAGAAAATATATTAAGTATAGTCTAAAATATGCATTGTAAATAAAAATTGTAATATGGTTATAATGCCATTTATTGAAATAATTTGTTTTAATTACATTATAGCTTAAATCGAGAGTCTTTTTTTCTTTAGTTCAGGAAAACCAAGATTTCAAAGATATAGACTGATCCTTATGCCTTTAGACCAAGATGGCTTTAGAAAATTCCTTGTGCACCATTTTCATATTTATTTTTTGCGATCTTTGTTGGAATATCCTGATTTTTCGAGCTGTTGGTAGGGGACAGTCGACTCGTTTTTGGATGAAAAACTTTCTTCTTTATTTCTAGAAAGCATCGATTTCATAGATGTAGACTGAGCCTTATATGAATATTCTTTACGACTTGCGTCCGTAGGCTTTAGAAGGTTTGTAGTATCCTTAGAACTCATGTTGAAATTATTACGTAATTATCTTGCCAACAGCGGTCTGTTTGGGTAAAGAGCAAAACATCAAATGAAAAACATGTTATGAAACTATTATTTATATGTATTTGACACGTGTCGTCTTGGAGGCACCAATTTGTCCTTGACCTCTGATGTCACCTTAACCTTTGAAACCGAAAGTGTCTGCTCTTGGGTAACCGTTTGAAACCAACAGTGTCGAATCTTGGAGGCTACAATTTGACCATGATTCAGCTTCGACAAGAATATGGTAATTTTATCTTCGTAATATTGGTGTGGTGGGCCTAATTTTTCTTACTATTAATGAAAGTGTATCATACAGTGAATAAACAAGTCTTGCCAATAAATCACTTGGATGATGAGTATTGCAAGTTGTATGGAGGATTATAATTAACTGTGAGGAAACAGTAAAGAGGAAGATTTCTGGTAACTGTATGTTCCATACATAATCTTGCAGGTGGAAGAACCTGTTTAAAAGCTGTTAAGCTGTTATCAGACCCGTTTGAAAAGCTGTTAAGCTGTTATCAGAGCTGTTTCAAAACCTGTTAAGCTGTTATCAGAGCTGTTTAAAAGCTGTTATCAGAGCAGTTTAAAACCTATTAAGCTGTTATTAGAGCTGTTTAAAAGCTGTTAAGCTGTTAACAGAGCTGTTTGGAAAGGTGTTTATATGTTATCAGATCTGTTTTGAAAAGTTGTACAGAATCCCCTGCGGCGTAGTTGATTATAGGAAAGTAAGGTTGTAGCCTCCAAGACACATACTTCCGGGTCAAGGTCAAGGACAAAATGCCCTTCCGGGGTCAAAGGTGATGACAGAGGCCAAGATCAAGCTCACATATCAACGTATTTTCTCACGCTCACGCTCAACCTAGCATTCTGGGTAAAACGCTCAATCGCCCGATTAAGAGCCCTCTGTAGTAGGCAAATATTATTAAAGAATACCTTCAGGAGTTCTGGACTTAGCAGGGAAATTGAATAAAAAAGAATAACATATATAAAATATCATTATTGATTTATTGTAAATTAAAAAAATATTAACATTTGATTCTTAGTGTATCATTCTATTGTTGGGCTTCCTGATTTCAATATATCTAGAACTATAACATATTCTTTATTTTCCAATAATGTATATCTAGACTTAAGACTTGGACTATAATACAATTAAAACAAATTACTTCAATAAATGGAATTATAACTATATGTAATACATTTTTTTATTTACAATACACTAGATTTAGATCATATGTTTTCTGCGGCTGCTCCTTGTTGCTCTGATGGAATTAAGTAATGTTTCCCAATGGCAGAGTATCCGTTGTGGTATTAACATTTAATTCTATGGTTGGGCTTCCTTAATTCAATATTAATGTTTTCTTTCTCACATTCAGAAATATGTGATGCTAATTCTTTAGCAGAATAAAAATAGAACAAACATCTATCGCATGTATACAATCTAGCCTTATGTTTTGAAGTCTGTTTCCATGCAAGCCGTGAAAGATTTTTAATCCAGCAGAAATGAAACCTGTTATTACTTTCATCATCATCATCATCATCATCATCATCATCATCATCATCATCATCATCATCATCATCATCATCATCATCATCATCATCATCATCATCATCATCATCATCATCATCATCATCCTGCTCATAGTTATTTTGTATCATTAATAGATTCACATGTCACTTTGTCTTGTGTTTCGTTGGTCTAACTAGAACAGTGGTGAAGGAGCGCTCTTTCTTCAGGATGAACACGTTTATTGATATATCGTTCTGGTCTTCAAATTGTTTAATCTGTTTAAGCGTCATAGGAAATGTTATTCCAGTTAAATTTAGCACAGTCGAATAATGGGATATGATAATGTCCTAGAGGAGTTAATATTTCCAGGGTATAGTGCTGATGTCACGGCCCAAGCGAAGCATGCTTCATCAATATTTTTTACATTGATGCAAGCTTGCTTTAAAGCAATATCCTTCGGTAGAGGTATATACGAAGATCCTCGGTGCTGTTCAAATTTCTTGATATGTACTGCTAAATGTATAATGGAGTCCAATGTCCAGCCGCTATCTTTTTCTCGAAACTCATCCAGCTGAGTGAGTATTGAATCCAAAATGTTTACTTTATACCACTCATTTAAATTATCGTCCACATTGATTGGAGCAGTTCTTGCTTGTAAATATTTAATATGTTTTATAACCTCATTGTCACCGATATCCTTAACAAAATCAGCACACAACTTTGTATTAATATTGAGATGGCGTTTTAAAATATTCTTAATACGGCGTATAAATAAATCACCAGCATCCTGTATAAATAGCTTAGGATCTGTATGGTGGATATTTACAATAATTCCTGCTCTAATTCTGTTTGTGAATACTGATTTTCTTTCCTCCCACTTTACAAAATCACTTTTTCTTACACGCTGAGTACTTTCTCCACCTCGACTGGTGGCTTTCAATAACATTCTCGGAGATTTAGTCTGTCCAATTCAGCTCCCCGTATGCCGTTTTGTACCACTCTTTTTACTAAAAAAAACCTTCATTTATTAGCGCGGTTGAAATTTTTTTTGACCTATCGCTGAGGCTCGCCAAAATTGACTGATGCCACCTATCATTTTACATTAATATCTACTACCGCCTTCTTTCACCAAAGCCTTAAATTGAACCCACTCTCAGCCTAATGCTTTCATGTTTTTTTTTACCACCCCAATAACCTTCATGTGGAACCAAGGCAGTTCGTAGTACCAACTAATGCCACTAGGGAACCTTACTCAAAAAATGGTGTTTGCACCGGCGCGGCGAGCGTATACTAATAGAGCAATCTCTTGAGCAGCTGTTCAATACACCCTTATTCGCCAGTGTGTAAAAAACAACAGTGAACCACTACATCCTTATTCACCAGTGTGTAAAAAACAACGTGCCTGGTTATTGAAAAATGTAAATATTTCTACTTCACATAAAACAAGTATATTTCTCTTTGTCACACACATGCTCAATTTCCTTAGATGCTACATGCAATTCTTTCTTTCAAAAAAATTTTTTTTTTTTTCAAATGACGCCTAATTTTATGGGTAATCTCTTTATATTGAACAGCTGATACTTTCTCTATGGTTTGCACACTAATCCTATAAAAGCCTAGGCGCATGCTGATATCTACAACTTCTCCGATAATAAAAGAAAAACAGCAAAAGCAAGGCATGCTGGTAGTACCGGCTAATGTCGCTAGGGAACTTTACCGAAGAAATGGCGTTTGCACTCGAATCCTGTAAAAGCTTTGTAACCAAGAACCCCCACTGACATCTTCTAGAATCTGTTCATGGTGATGTAATGTTGTGAAATTCGATTGATGCTGATATCTACAACTTCCCTGCTAAGAAAACTTATTTAGGTGCAGCACTTGAAAACAGCAAAACCAAGATGACGTCATGCTGATATCTAGCACTTCCCCACTCCAATAACCTTCATGTGGTCTATTTTTAGATATTGAATTTCATAACCTGCTTCAATGATCACGATTTCCACTGCTCGTGCTCAAAACAAGTATTAACATGTTCTTGACATCGATTCAACATTTTTATGAATTTCAACTATATTTAAATCTTGGTAAGGTAGTCGTGAAACTATTTTGCTTCAATCAAATAAGGACATATACCACCAATCTAGTGCATAACATACATCGTTTCAATCCCCATATCACCCATGAAAGTTTTTATTTTACACTACACAACATACATTAATTCATCTCAGTGTTACATACATACATATCCACAGCTAGCAAGTATATGACCAAGTCCCGAGTGAGATGTTCACTAAAGCTTCCTAATGTGTTAGAGCAAGACAGATGATAAGAAATATCATGGGATTTTGCTGCCGAACTCTCATAGCCTAACACAGCCATTTGCTCTGGATCGCTTTTTGGTTGTGAAATACAGAGCAAAAAGTTTATAACTTAAGATATAGAAATAGATAATGAATTTGATGTGGATAAATATTGTGTGAAAAATTGATTTGATATATATTATTTACAGTTGTTGTTGTTTTTCAGTAAGGAAATTGGGAATCTTACATTTTCAACTTTCACTACTCATCTACAACATATTCCACATATTACTCACAGCTCTCAAGTACTCATCTAAGGCAACATATTATACTATATTAATATAATAACTCAACCTTCTTTCATTAAAACTTTTAATTTAATCAACTCTCAACCTACTTTCATGGTAAGATTTAAAGATGAATAAATACTACTTCCATATCCTACTAGAATTATATCATTCCAAATACCCACTCTCAACATCGAGCTCTTCACTATTGAACTTGAAGCATTATCAACATTTTTCCGACATTCCTGATACTCGTACAACATCATTTCGAGGAGATAAATACCAAATACCATCCATCAAAACTTTTAACTTAATACATAACTTACAGTACCTACTCTAAACCCTCTACTACGATCTTTACTATGGACTTGGATAATTATCAATTATTTCTTCCTTCATACTCCACCATTCAGGCGATACTTTAGAGGTGATTAATATCAAGCGAGATTAGGATTTTACTGCTTATTCATAGCTCCCATACAACTTCCACAACTCACCTCAGACAACATATCATACTACATTAATATCAGAACACAGCGTTCTTCTACCAAAGCTTTTAATTTAACCCACTGTCAACTTAATGGTAAGTAAACAATGTACCTCCTCAACAGTATATCAGCTTCATGTGAACTATTTTTTTAGATATAGGAGTCAATCAAATCTCATAACAGCATACCTGCTTGATTTATAAAAAACTCTGTTACCTTCATATGCTCACCACAAGATGAAATTATGAACATGAAATTAACACGTTATTATCTAGTCACCGAGTCAACTGAAAGAAAACATTCTTGCTAGAGGCTAAAAGTATAAACCTTAAGATTTAAAGGTAAACAAATAACACCCTCCTCTTCCACGCTCTTCACTGAAGCTTTCATATCCTACTAGGTTAATAAAATGTCAAAAACCATCCATCAAAACTTTCAATTTAATCCACAACTTACAGCACCCACTCTCAATCTCCACCACGGTCTTCACTATGGGCTTGAAGAATTATCAGTTTTTCCTCCTTCATACAACACCATTTGGATGATACTTTAGACAGATAATTATGATGCGACCTTGCTGTTAAGGTTGTTATTCCTTACACACAGCTCCCAAACAACTTTCATTACTCATCTAAGACAAGATATCATACTACATTAATATCATAACACCACCTCCATTCATCAAAACATTTAATTAAACCCACTCTCAACCTAATGGTAAGAAAATAATGTGATCACCCCAATATTATGAAGATAAAATTATCATATTCTTATCAGCTTCATGTGAACTATGATATTGGGGTCACTCAAATCTCATAACAGCGTGCTTGAAGAAGAGCAAAATTAGGCATTTACTAATTTCCATTACTTATCTTACTTATCTACCAACATATCTACCAACATTCGCTCCAATCAGCTTTGCCTGACCTATTTTTAGATATATCATCACATTGCACAATGTTTATAAACGACACCTACAGATTATGATCATCAAATTCACAACTTCGATTACAGTTGTTGTTGTTTTTTGTTTTTCAGCTACTAATATTAATTACACCTGAGAAGGTAAGATCGCTCATATCTCGAACCATTGCCCGTAGAGGATTTCTGAAGAAAATTTTACCCCTTGTACTAATACTATTGACATGAACAAAAATATGACTTAGTATTAATACTTATTACACTAATTTTCTTAGGGAATTTCACATTTATTATCTTCATAAATACACAGCTGCACACCATGTGAAAGCCACAAACTTTACTTTACAAAAAAAAATAATTTGGATAACAACAACAGTTAGATTCAGGTCCGCCTGTAACTTCTACTAGATATGAGACTACAGAGTCAGACAATTAGCTAACAGCCAAATGTCCATATCTCGAAGCAATATCAGTCCCCAGCATCCGCCGAAGTCTAACTGAGGTGGCCCCACGTTGGGAGCCATTTTGTTATAGATGTATGCTGAGCGATTGGCTTGTACGTGAAGTCCAGACTGCCAGCATGAGTTGACAGAGACTTCACGTCCAAGCCAATCGCTCAGCATACATCCATAACAAAATGGCGCCCAACGTGGGGCCACCTCAGTTAGAATTCGGCGTCTCGGTAGACAGTGTTGACATGCAGGGCGGCACGCTAGCTCGCCACGGCTATTGGCGGAAAGTGTGGGGAGGTTCCACGAAAATCTGCCGCTGCTACCTACCAAATACAAAAAAAATCGTGTCTAACTAAAAGCCGTCGCACACATCCGGTCCAGAAGGGACCTTCACACCACTTACCCATACTTACTTGAAGGTGCAGATGACGTACCTTCGGCTGCTTTGCCCCATCCACCCATACGATATTGAGGGCAGCAATTTAATTTCAGTATCCCTATTGATAATGATCAGAAACAAAAAGTAGTGTAGTGAACCTCAGTTAACCATGTCAGAAGAAGAGGATTCCGGGAGCACGACACTCAAACCACAACAATACTACAATAATTGACCTATCTCTTGATTACAATTTATAATTTACAATTTATAAATATGTCTGTTATTTTTATTTACTATTAGTATTACTGGTATGTTATTTTTATTCCTAATATACATATACCTATATTACTTTTTTTTTTTTTTACAATTCAAATCTTAGATGCATATATAGATTTATAAATATGTGTGCTTTGTTATATGTGTGTAAATTTTTTTACATATTTATACATTTATGTTTCTTGCCTTTTTATACATGTTTGCAGACATATTTTCTCTTTTGCTTTAAAAATTTTTTATATGTGTTTATAAATATGTTTTCATTTACATAACAAATTTTTATATGCGTTTATACGTCCTTCTACTTAAGAATTTTTTAGATGTGTTTATACATATGTTTTCTTTTTTACATATTAAATCTTAGATTTATCTATAAATAGGTATATTATTTTTATTTCTAATACATATAAGTATGTGTTTATAAATATGTTTTTTTTTGTCTTTATACAATTTACATCGTCAATCTTGCTCACATATTTCTATTATTTGTACATTCAAAATACTTAGTTAAACTACCTGTAGATGACGGGCACGTGTACCTACATGATTGGATTCTGTTCAACATGAATTAATGATTTGTCGTTAGTGTCTATCGTAGTAAACTTTTGACTTTTCCTTGGCGTTCAGCAGATTCTATCGGGCGATAGCGTACGCTTTTTGTACTTTGTACCTAAGAAGGTGGTAGTAACTCTCGTGGTTGTAAATGGGCTCTAGCTCTCTTTTTAGATTAGAGGGAACATCCGCTGGGAATTGTAACAGACGAATGTATGCCTGCGGACAGATCTGCCCACACTCACTTGGACCTGAGTGTAGACAGATACTGCAGCCGGCACCTCCTGCCACAAAATCATCGCGGGGACCACGTGGGCGGCGGCACAGCATTTTCCCGCTAGTGTACAACCGGATTGGGGGGGAGGGTCTTGCCACCCACATCCCTTTGATGCCAGTAAGGTGTACCTAACTGCATAGTGCGGACAACAGACAAACGGACGGACTAATGAAATTGAATGAGGACGGACGGACGGACTCTTAGATCTGAAAGCTGAAAAAAAAGGAAAAAAAAAAAAAACAAAATCACATTACCAACCGGGGTGCTGAAATGGAATGCTGTCCCTTGTAAACCTAAAGCTGAAGGGAAACCAGACGAAGGAAGAACACAAAAAAAAAAGATAGATTTATAGAACGAGTGAAGCAAGCTACAACGCCGGACACTTGTACTTGACACCCGGAGAACTTCGACGCAGTGAGGAGAGGAGGAGAGAAGGATGGACTACCGGTGTAGGTGCAGTCCAGGCTTGACGTTGCTCGGGCCCAGCGCCCCCATCCTCCCTGGCTAAGACGTCATAACCAAATAAAAAAAAATCTTAGCCCTAATCGAGTATGTGTGTGTGTGCGTGTAA
The DNA here is from genome assembly GCA_963930735.1 of Dioctria linearis. Taxonomy (NCBI): domain Eukaryota; kingdom Metazoa; phylum Arthropoda; class Insecta; order Diptera; family Asilidae; genus Dioctria; species Dioctria linearis. The sequence goes on along the minus strand of OZ005743.1, from coordinate 52,702,811 downwards.
GTGGGTGTACTACTCTGCCGTCGTCACGCCTCCCATGCGCGCAGCTTAGGCTGACATATTACGGGAAAACCACAATTGTTATGAATAGACCAGCCAGGTATCTCACCATCCGATTCACCCTGCCTTTGGCGTCACACCTGTATTCACAAAATAAAATATGGGTGTCTGAAAATTAAGCATCAATTAAAATAAAAAAAACAAAAGAAATTCGGAACTTTGAATTGAACGTTATAATATATATATTGATTCTCTTCTTGACCTTAAGCCTAACTTAAGCTAGCAACTCACCCTACTAACCTGTGCTCGTAAGGAGGAAAGTACCTAGCGCCCCTGGCAATACAAATTCATTATGGCGCTACGTCTATGCATAGCAACAACCTAATACTATTTCAATACTGCACGAAATCTATCCTAAACATGTGTATGGATATATATATGTATGAACAAACAAACATGTTATAATATAAAGCCTACGGATAGTAATAATATAGATATAAATGTATGTAATATATATATATACAAGATAAGAACCCTCTTGGAGGACAAATTCAACAAAACTTACGATTTTTGTTTTCCTTCTTGGTTTACTGATTTACCTTCGCCAAACGCCAGCGGTGAACGGTGAGGTGAGGTTGATTAGCCATTTGTCTGCGACTGGTTTCACTAGCTTCTCAGGTACTTCTCGAACAATTATGCGGACTTTCCCACCTGACAGCCTGGTTTGTAGGTGGTTACGGAATACCGGATGAGGCTTTTCCCACTGAGTAGTGCGTAAAGCTTCTCCAATGAATACAATTGACTTTGCAGATGATAATAAGTGTATGGAGCACTTTTATGAAAAATGTAGTTTAACTTCTATAGTACTGCTCCACTGAATATAATTGGCTTTGTAGATAATAAGTGTATGGAGCACTTTTATGAAAAATGTAGTTTAATTTATATAGTAATGTTCCACTGACTAAAATTGGCCTTGTAGATAATAAGTGTATGGAGCACTTTTATGAAAAATGTAGTTTAATTTCTATAGTAATGTTCCACTGACTAAAATTGGCTTTGTAAATACCAAGTGTCTGGAGCACCTTTAGAAAAAAGAATGTAGTTTAATTTATATAGTAATGTTCCACTGACTAAAATTGGCTTTGTAAATACCAAGTGTCTGAAGCACCTTTAGAAAAAAGAATGTAGTTTAATTTATATAGTAATGTTCCACTGACTAAAATTGGCTTTGTAAATAATAAGTGTATGGAGCACTTTTATGAAAAATTTAGTTTAATTTATATAGTAATGTTCCACTGACTAAAATTGGCTTTGTAAATACCGAGTGTCTGGAGCACCTTTAGAAAAAAGCATATCGTTTAATTCATATAGAAGTGTTCTACTGAATAAAATCGGCTTTGTAGATAGTAAATTATGACCGAGCAGAATCGCCGGTATCTTCAATAATTGACGAAGGTTCAGTTGAATTTACCTAACATTTGCTTTACTAAGAATAGTTATCCTTGCGGGCAAAAAATGTGAATGCCGGGTCGCCAGTAAGTATGTTCAGTAACTGGTGAAAATTCCATGGACTTACTCAAAATCGTTTCACTACAAAATAACTATCTTGGCAGGCGAAAATATGAATGCTCGACGGTAAGTCCATTGAGTAATTTGTAGAAGAAATCTTCGCACTAAATGACGCTCCTCATAAAACGATACTGAATGCGCAGGATCGAACTTCTCCACTGAAAATTTTTCATTTCAGATAACCGATATGAATGTGCCGAAACTGTTACATACATTCAATAATTGATGAAAATTCACTTGGATTTATCCGAAGAAAATCCTTTCAAAAAGAAATAAAATGATGCGCAGAATCGCTGGTAGGTATGTTGAATAGCTTGTCAGCATTTCCACATTTAGTGACGCTCTTTATGCAGGATATTGTACGCGCAGAATCGGTCTTTTCCTCTGGAAATTTCTTTTCCTTTGCAGATAACCAGTATGGATGCGCAATTGGTGATAATTCACTCGGATTTATGAAGAAAAATCTTTTCACCAAAATAAGTGATGCGCAGATATACACACTTTATGACAATTTTGTCTGAGTCTTAAAAATAAACTTTATTTCACTGAATTTTACCTTACTTCCTTCACGCAGTCTCATCTCGGCCACTGCTACTTACTAAGTGAAGTCTATTCGAACTCATTCCCCCGTACTTCCTCAATTCATCGACCGGCGAACAGCCTACCCATACAACCTTTATATTCCACGAAAATGTGTCTCCCGCTTTACACTCTAGGCTCTCTGTGTGTGTCGTACCTTCCATACAGGTTGCCACTCGATCGCAGCTAGCGATTGCCTGCTTGCTGACCAATGTGTGTATGGGTTCAATGTGGGGATTGCCGTTCGTTAGCCGTACGCGACAGAACATCTCTCGAATGTTCTTTCTGCTATGAGCTGTTAAGTGACGATTGGGCACAAATTTTCAGTCACGCGATATTTCACAGTTTTTTGTGAAGTCCGTACACACACACACATCTTCGTGTAATGCGTTTCGGTGCAGGGCTTTGCCACCTTTTAATATTTGCGGGGCTTAACAACCTTTTTAATATTTTTTTTCTTTTCAACTTTTGAAAGAAATTCCCTCAGATTGTTAATATGATGATGATATCATCGGGTGGTGCGCAGGTAGGTATTGTTATGGTGGGTATTTCCTTTTAGTGGTTAGGAGTATGAGGAAAGTAGCGAAGGGCTACCTTCTCGAATTCATGATTGGAAGAAAAACCCAAAAACCCAAATATTATGCCCCTTTTCAGCTGATAAGAAATCACAATAAGTGAAAGGAAAATGAATAACAATAATGAAAAGGAGAAGACAAAACGGAAGAAAGAGGGACAAAAAGAAAAAAAAGACTATATTTAAAGTGGGAGGAGAAAAAAAATTTATGAAGTAGCGTGAGGGCAGGACGCTACAGCGTGGGGACGACCCACCGAGAGAGAGTCTCAAGCCGGGCTCAAAAAAAAAAAAAATTTTTTTGAACTAGCTGGAGGAATAGGTGGAAATATTCGTAACAACGCCCAACGTGGGAACGATCTGCAAGAGTCTCAGGTCGGGCACAAACTAAGATCTGGAGCCATAGATCGAACCTCGATATGGCGCCGCATCATACACGGGAACAAAGGAAAATCGAAGAAGGGACAGGAAATTGAAAGCCTTCAGATAAAGGCTAACCCAGAAGGGGTCAGTAACAAAGACTGAGACCATCTAAACATGATGGTTTAGGGATAATACACTATATAAAAGAAATTTCGCTGAGACTCCATCCGCACTTGCTGACGCTGGGATGCCTTTTAATTGGAAGAAAATTGAAGAAAGGACCGGAAAGTAAAATCCTTCAAAAGGAAGGCTAACCCAGAAAGGGTTAATGACAAAATGAAAGAGGTTAATCACCCACCACTGAGGAAGTAGTAGGAGGGTTTATGATAACCTGTAGTTCACAAGTGAAGCTTGCCGGATGCCTTCTTAGGGCTACCGAGATCTAATCTAACTCTGGTCAGGCCTTTATGTCTTGTGCGTGAAATATCCCAAGAGGGCGTCCTTCCGGGGTCTTGAGGCGATAGGATACTTGACCGATACGCTCAGTTATGATTTCTTTCACAAACTTAAGCGCCAGTTTGGCCGCAAAACGGTCAGCCGCGTTGCTTTGTACAAAATTTCGCACGAATACGACCTGTCCCGGGTGGAACGTTCTGGGCCGCGCTCGCAAATTGTAGCCCTTTGAGTAGCGGTTGTATGCTTCGCTGAGGTGCGTCTTTACCTCCTCACGTGCTAGCTGGAGTCTTTGGTTGAGGGGAACGTGTTCTACTGCACCGTCCGATGTTGGTGTCAACACTTTGAGCAGCTGGTATGACCCTCCGTGCACTACTGGGTATCTACCAAACATCAGGAAGTACGGCGAGCACTTTGTCGAATCGTGGACGACATTCCGAATAGCGAAGCCGATTTCGCTTAAGTGCTCGTCCCACCTGCGGTGTTCGTTCCCGACGTAGACGCGAATTGCTGCGAGGACAGACTGGTTAACCCGCTCTCAAGCATTCGATTGGGGAGAATAGGCCGGGGAGAAAACGTGTCGGACCCCGTATGTATCTAGTAACTGCGCAAACCGTCGAGATGTGAACTGACAACCGTTGTCGGAGTGCAGATATTCCGGGACCCCGAATACATGAAAGACTTCTCTAAAAACTTGACTATTTTCACGGCCGTGGCCTCAGACATTGCCTGGAGCAATACCAATTTGGTAAGGTAGTCCAAGACTATAAATATGTATTTGTTGCTACTCTGGCTACGCGGGTAAGGACCTAAGAAATCACAATAGATGCGTTGCCAGGGCAGATCGGCCAGGCGAATCTCTCCTAAAGGTGGTCTCGGAGATGAGTTCATGGGTTTGACTTGTTTACACATCACACACGAAGCAATGAAGTTACGAACCTCGGTTGTCATGTTAGGCCAGTAGTACTGCCGTCGCAATTTTTCTATGGTTTTCGCGAAGCCGAAATGAGCAGCCGGGGGTGGGCAATATTCTTGCTCAATCAGACTAGTAGTAAGACCATCGGGAACCCACAACTTCCAGGTCACTTGGTTGTTGAGAACGCAGTTTTTTGGGGATGTAAACGAAATGTACACCCTGTCGTCTGATACACGCAGGTTGGGAAAAGTATCTGGATGGTTGTTTATCTGGCGGATTCTTTCAAGATATGAGCTAGCCTGGAAGGCTTCGTCTTTCATATTAATGGACTCGACGGTTTGAACGGCAGGCATTTCAAGGTGGTTATCTACGGACTCGTCTACGAATGCTCGAGAAAGAGCATCTGCGACTACATTCTCCTTACCCCTTCGGTATACGATGTGGAATTTGAACGCCTGGAGCTTAAGACTCCACCGTGCCAGTCTGCCACACAGATCTCTCTGATCCATGAACCATTTAAGACTGGCATGATCGGTGATGATCGTGAACTCCAGGCCTTCACCGTAGGGTCTGAACCGCTTCACACTCAGTACTGCCGCCATACACTCCAGGTCTGTGATACTATAGTTGCGCTGAGTCGGATTTAGTTTCTGCGACATATACGCTATGGGGTGTTCTTCACCAGCCTCAGAGCGTTGGAAAAGCACACTCTCGACTCTTATAGTGCTAGCGTCGCACTGAATGTAAAATGGTCCCGAGAAATCGGGGTTTGCTAGTACTGGGGCAGTCACTAGGCGCTCTTTCAGTTGATTAAAGGCCTGTTCGGCCGGTTCATTCCATTCGAATTTCATATTTTTCTTGAGCAATTCTGTCAAAGGACATGCAATGGAGGCGAAATGAGGAATAAAACGCCTGTACCAGCCACAGACTCCCAGGAAACTCCGTACCTTCTTTACAGTATTTGGTCTCGGGAAGCTCTGGATGGCGACTACTTTCTCCGGATCTGCTCTCATGCAACCAGCACCCACTACAAAACCCAAGTATTTGACTGCCCGCATACAAAACTTACTCTTCTCTACGTTGATTGTCAGGCCTGCGTCACGCAATAGAGCGGAAACCTTTGACAGTAGCTCAAGATGTTCGTCGAACGTGGAGGAGGTAATAAGCAGGTCGTCCAGGTAGACAAATACCCGGTCATGCAGTTGGTGTGGGATAACTTTGCACATCAATTTACACATAGTCTGGGGAGCATTACATAAACCGAATGGGAGTACTGTGAACTGGTACAAAGGTCTGCCCGGCACTGCGAAAGCAGTTTTATCCCTTGAGGATTTGGCTAAGGGGATTTGCCAGAAGGCGTCCTTCAGATCGATCGCGGAGATATACTCCGTTTCCTGAAGCCGGCCAAGCAACCCGTCTATTAGCGGCAGGGGGAAAGCGTCCGGAACTGTAACGGAATTGAGCTTCCGCGCGTCTAGACATAAGCGAACCTTTCCATTTGGCTTTCTTACCAGTGTTACTGGGGAGGACCAGGCACTCTGGCTTTCCTCTATGACTCCTAAGCTCAACATCCGCAGGCGATACAGCGTAGTAACGCTGCTTGATAGGTTTAGCAGAACCGACTTCTATTTCGTGCTCAACGAGCCCTGTTCGACCTAATCCTTGATTACTGAATGAAGGGAATGAGTTGATCACTATCTGTAATTGGGTATCATCAGCTTGGGACAATTGATGCTGTTGAGTACACACTGGAGGAGGTGTTGGGGGCGAGTAAAGCTTGCTGATCATCACGGGGGCTAAGCCGAATGCCTTCCAGAAGTCAATGCCCAGGTATAAAGGCTGCTGTAAGGTCGGGACGATATGAAGACGCATCCGGCGCGTTTTATCACCGTACCTCACTAGGACCCGGATATGACCTAGCACTCGCTGCTCTTGCCCGTCTGCAGTGGCAATGGTTGAGGGCATCGAATGGAACCGAATTCCAAGCTTTCCCAAGAAACTCTCCGCTCCAGAACCGAGCACACTAACGCTTGCTCCACTATCCAACAGACCTCGTATTCTTCGTCCGCAGATGAAGACATCAGCGAATGGCCGTGGGTCGGCGTTACCTGAGATTATAGTTTCGGCAACTGCTGCTTTTATGTGTCTCCGCAGGCTATGATAGTGGTACGTGCGTCGCGTGGTTTTCGAACGGGAAGCGTCCTGGGGCCGCGAGCTTATTTCGTGCAGGTATGGATCTAACTCGGAGGAAAAGGTGTCTGTTTAGACTTCAATTACATAGATATAGTAACTAGAATATCAATAATAATAAATATACCTACCTACATACATATAAAAAATATAAATTCATATTTTATCTTTTCCATTCTCACCGAATGGGAATCTCACGCAAATTATGCTGAGTATGCACATGTGCCCGTCGCCACCAGACGAAATACGATATGCACATTTGTGTCGTATTATGAAGGCATGCATGGGAATCCGAATTTGTGTGAAATTCTCATTCTTATTATTTGTAAAAGAAAGAAACTAGCTTAGTAAACATTTTTTGAGTATTATAAATTAAGTTTATGAAAATATAATTTTAGTCTGGTTTCAATCATCAAATAAGAAGTTTTATTTACAATTCTACGTAGTGTCTATTTGGAGTTGGCGTTGCGGTTCAAGCACCGTTAGCATAGCATATTGTTAAAATCAAGGTACAAGCACCTTGATTAAGCAGCACGAGATTCGACGTTGAATTCATTACATTCTTTGGCGTTGCGGTACAAGCACCGTTAACGCAGCCATTAGATCAAGGTACAAGCACCTTGATCCAGTAGAATAAAAGAATTCTATACATATTTTGGTGACCCCGACGTGATACAGGTTTACGGCTTGTGACGCATATCAGAAGTAGCAATCACGGAGAAACTCGCAAAACAGCAGAAGGCGACGGGATCAGAAATTGAAAGAGCAATAGACAACTACATTAAGGACGGCCCAAGCAGGAGGCACCTGCAGTACTGCAAAGAAAGAATTCGTCAACTAGATGAATTGTGGAATACATTTGAAGATACTGACAACGAAATCCGCACTAATCATAGTAAGGATTTAGGTCATCCATATTATGCAAACGGCTATTGCGAGGCGATGCAAAACATCTATCAAGCCCATCGCAGCAAAATACAAATGCATATTACAAGCCTAACCACCTCAAACCAAGAAGGTGAAAAATCAGAGAAGAAATTACCTGAAGAAAATACAAACGCAGAACAAATCTCCATGGAACCACGTCAGCCTATAACAAAGCAAGCTGATCCAGTGAATGACATGGGGGAAGGCGATGTTAAAGCACGAGAAGTACACAGAAATCCGACGGATGAAATAAGCAAACTGATTGGAATACAAGAATCAGTAATAGAGTCCCTACGCCGCCTCCTAAAAGGAGTTGAGATTGGTTTGCATGACTCTTCTAAATATTTTTGTGAAATAAAGATGAAGACCATCAACCATTATTGGTCAAGAATCGAGACACTTCATCATAACATATGGGAGATCACAGGAGAGCCACTCAAGGCGGGCTACAATATTGAGGAGTATTTCCAATTGGAGGAGCAGGTTCAAGACATGCTAATCACTCTATCTGGAGAATTGGATAAATACCATCCTCAACCATCAAGGGTTATGTCAAGCATCAGCCCGACAGTAAAATTACCAAAGATCACGCTCCCTAAGTTTGATGGCGATTACCTGAAATGGCGGCAGTTCTATGATTTATTCTCCCAGATGGTATACGAACAACCTATGGGAGACTGTCAAAAGATGTGGTACCTTAAAATGAATCTCTGTGGAGAGGCAGAAAAGTTAGTTCGGCACTTGAGCTTATCAGAAGAAAACTACACCGCAGCTTGGAAAATGCTCCAGGATCGCTACAACAATACTAGGCTTCTTGTAACGTCACTTCTGAACAAAATGTTATCTCAGCCTACTTTAACTACAGAGAGTGTATCAGGTATCAAGTCACTACATGATACAACTCTAGAATGCCTATTTGGACTTGATAATCTTAGCGTTGATACAGGAAGCTGGGACCCGCTATTATTACATCTGCTGATCAAGAAACTTGACAGAACAACACATGGGTTATACGAGCATACACTATCCCAACCTAAAAAGTTGCAATCAACAAACGAATTCCTCAGATTTTTACAGAATCGGTTCCAATCACTTGAGGCTCTGGGCAACAAGGCGAAAGGATTAGACGAGCAGCATAGAAGGTCAGTTGTAGCAAAATCATTGAGCTCAATAGCCATTCCTATGTCGACGTGCGCCTGCTGCAAGGGAGATCACAAGCTCTTCGCGTGTCAAAAATTTCTTCAGCTGACACCAACCAATCGCTTAAACCTTGTCAAAAAGGCCAGTATGTGCATCAACTGCCTTAAAACTGGGCACCTAGTATCAAGGTGTATCTCACGAGGCTGCTTAAAGTGTGCTAGAAAACACAATACCTTGCTCCATATAGAAAATATCTCATCAAATCGAGCAAATTCAATTCAACAAGTAAGCAGCAGCATTCAACAAACCTCGTCGATGAATCAAAACCACCGAGAAGATCACCCCAAACACTTATCAGCATATGCAGATCATTCCTCTGCATTACCAGCACGCAGCACTCAACTACAAAGAGGCTATGTCCTTTTGGGCACTGTGGTAATAAAACTAGTAAACAATGAAGGCTCAAGCGTAGAATGTAGAGCTCTTTTGGACCCAGGCTCTCAGCTAAATTTCATAACTGAGAGACTCGCCAAGAAATTGGGATTAGCACAAGTTCCTGAACTAATGGATATAATGGGAATTGGTCAAGGAAAACAGCAAGCCCAAAAAAGAATCAACATTTCAATAGAATCTAGAGTGAATGGCTTCAATACCAGATTGGAAGCCTTCGTTTTGCCAGAAATCACATCATACCAGCCAACTCGTACTTTAAATACAGCAACATGGCCAATACCGAGCAACATCCAATTAGCTGATCCACACTTTAATCGTCCTGGGCGTATAGACCTCCTAATTGGAGGAGAAGTCTACTTTCAACTATTGTCCGTTGGACAAATAAAGCTTGGAGGCCATCTACCTACACTACAAAACTCAGTACTTGGATGGATAGTAGGTGGAAAGATAAACGACATATCTCAACCAAATGCGACGTGTGGCATATGTAGTGAAGATGAAGGATTTGACCAGCAAGTGGAGAGATTCTGGAAACTGGAAGAACTTCATTCATCAGAAACCAGATTTACCACAGCAGAAAAATACTGTGAGAATCACTTCGATCAAACCACTACAAGAAATACTGATGGGCGTTTTATTGTCAAGCTTCCATTCAAGGGTGATCCGAGCAAATTAGGTGAGTCAAAAGATCTTGCTCTACAGCGCTTCTCAGCACTAGAGAGAAAGTTCGCTAAACACCAAGATATCAAACTACAATACATCGATTTCCTGAGCGAATACATTCGACTCGGCCATATGCAAGAAATTGATATTAAGACAATTGAAAAGCCCTACTATTTTCTGCCACATCATTGCGTCGTTAAACCGGAGAGTAGTACCACGAAATTGAGAGTCGTTTTCGACGCATCCGCCAAAACATCTTCAAATTTATCATTGAATGATATTTTGTGCACTGGACCAAAAATCCAAGATGATTTGTTCTCTGTGCTTCTTCACTTTCGATTTCCCAGATACGTATTTACTGCTGATATCGAAAAAATGTATCGGCAGATATTGGTGCACAATAACGACCAGAAGTATCAGTTGGTTTTATGGAGGACTGACCCTGCTCAGAAGCGCAAATGTTACAAGCTCAACACAGTAACATATGGAACTACCTCTGCTCCGTATTTGGCAATCAAATGCTTGCAGAGGCTCGCAAAAGAGGAATCAGAGAAATACCCACTTGCCACCGAAATGTTAAAATCTAACTTTTACGTGGATGATGTCATGGCTGGATCAAATAGTTTAACTACAGCGGTTGAAGCACAGTCGCAGCTAAACTCAGTACTTCAAATGGCGGGATTCAAACTAAGGAAATGGTGTGCAAACCATCCCCGTCTAATTCAGGGTCTTCCCAAAGAGGACATAGAGCTAGAGCTTGATTTTAATGATGGAACTGAGGATCACATAAAAACCTTAGGGCTCACTTGGCTGCCTAAAACAGATTCATTTTCAATAAAAACATCGTGGAACAATACATCCAAGGTTACAAAGAGGAGGGCATATTCAGACATAGCACACTTCTTTGACCCCCTTGGCTTCATGGCACCAGTAGTAGTTGTTGCCAAAATGTACCTTCAAAGGCTGTGGGCTCTTAAAATCGATTGGGATGCGGCCTTGCCACAAGAGCTCCACACAGAGTGGATTAGATTCTGTGAAGATTTGAAATCGTTAGAGAATATAAAATTTCCAAGACATGTATTCTCCCATACATCATCCAGTTCAATGCAAATACATGCTTTCGCAGACGCATCTGAGAAGGCATATGGAGCCACGGTATATATCAGATCTGTGAGTAAGGACAATATCATAAGTGTAAGATTTCTTTGTGCCAAGTCAAGAGTCGCACCGCTCAAACAGACAACACTACCACGTTTGGAATTATGTGCAGCCAAGCTTGCGGCAGAGTTGACAGATCGCATCAAGACAGACTTGGCCTTAAGAGACAAACCTACGTTCTTATGGACAGATTCAGAAATCGTGCTTAATTGGCTCAGTTCTCCCTAAGCATCATTTCATACATTTGTGGCTAATAGAGTATCAGCCATCCAAGAGCTAACTACAATACAACAGTGGGGACATGTCAGTTCACGGGAAAATCCGGCTGACGTGTTATCGCGGGGCATATCACCAGGAAGATTGGAAACTTGCAATATTTGGTTCTATGGACCCCTCTTTCTACATAGTGCTGAGTCCACCTGGCCAATGTCACACACAATTGACACAAACAACATTGATCAGAGACTGGAAAGAAGGGGGATAAAATTATCGTTAGTTGCTACGGAGGAAGCAGTTAATTTCATCGATACGATCGATCATAAGAACTCATTTAAGAAATTGCAACGGATAGTCTCATATATGCTGCGCTTCATAACCAAGATGAAAATCCGTTATGACGGATCTGCACATGGACAATTTGCATTGCGGCCCACAGACATTCCTTGCAGCAACCAGACAAAGATTCTGGCCCATGAAGGGTAAAACCATTGCCCGGTCTGTAGTTCAACGATGTGTACGCTGTGCACGATCTAAACCAAGGTTGATGACACAACTAATGGGGAACCTACCAGCAACTAGAGTGCAGCCAGCACGACTGTTTATGAATGCCGGAGTTGATTTTTGTGGCCCCATTTGGATTCACCTTAAAATAAGAGGTAAGCGGCCGCTAAAATCATACATAGCGGTTTTCTGTTGCTTTGCGACCAAGGCCACTCATCTTGAATTAGTGACAGACTTATCGGCCTACGCCTTCATCGGAGCAATTACGCGTTTTATAGCAAGACGAGGACACTGCAAGAATCTTTATTGCGATAATGCAACCAATTTCATCGGGGCTAAGAACCAGCTATCAGAACTAAACACAGTCATCCACTCCCACAATTCGAAGGAACTAATCATGAACACTTGTAGTGCAAAGGGTATTGATTTCCACTTTATACCGCCACGGGCCCCTCACTTTGGCGGCCTCTGGGAAGCTGCAGTAAAGTCAGATAAACATTTATTGCACCGAGCAATGGGTTCTGCATCATTAACGTATGAAGAATTGGAAACCGTAATAATTGAGATAGAAGCCATTCTAAATTCAAGGCCTTTAAGACAGATGTCCTCGAATCCAAATGATCTGACCGCTCTAACACCTGGTCACTTCCTTGTCGGCGAGCCCCTTACTAATCCAGTTAATCCAGAGGCTCAGTCCATGAAGATAGACATGCTTACAAGATTGAAATTACTGGCACACATCAAAAATGAGTTCTAGCAACGCTGGTCAAGGGAATACCTGAATGAGCTACAACAACGGCAGAAATGGAAAAGGAAATCTGAGAATGTCAAGCCCGGAACAATGGTTATCATTAAAGAAGATAATGTCCCAGTTATGAAGTGGCCACTGGGACGAATCATTAAAACTCATAAGGGAGAAGATGGACTAGTGAGAGTTGCAGACGTTCGAACGGAAACAAATGTGTTCCGCAGACCTATTCACAAACTATCACCACTATCCATAGAAGAGGAAAAGCAGGAGAAGGGCAACTCTGCCAATCCTGAAGTTGAGCGCACAAATCTAAGATACAACGAAGTCGGCCAATCAACTTCGACTAATGCCGAAGAGGTTAGACAAGAAAAAGATGCATCCCCAAAAAATAAACGAAAATGCTCTCCAATCTCCACCATCACGACACTACTATTGACCTTCATGATCCTACCTACGATCAGGAGCTCACCGGTCGAAATCGCGCCATTCAATTCCCAGCCGGGAATTTATTTTGAAAACCTGGGAGCAGCAAATATAATTGCAAACGAATGGCATTTGGTGGTCTATTATGACTTACGACCATATTGGGCTGAATACGAAACTCTCCAAAACGGAACTGCAATTTTGAAAAGCATGTGTAAACTGCTGATCGACAAGGGTCCATGCTCGAGAATCATTAGCCAATTTCAACACGTCTTTGAAGAATTAACAGACAGCAATGAGCTACTTCAATCTGGAGCAAGTAGAAATAAGCGAGGTGCTCTCAATATCGTAGGAAATGTGGCAAATGCACTATTCGGAGTATTAGATTCAGAATATGCTGAGAAGATGTCTCAGACTATTGAAAAAATTAACCAGAATGATGGTCATTTACTACAGCTTCTAAGAAACCAAACGTCTATCATAGATTCGACAGTGAATATCATAAGAAAAAATCAAGAGATGAATAATAAGGACTTTCAAGAGCTAGAAGCCCACGTCTCTCAAACAGCGAATCGACTAAATAACATCACTGAAGAATTGTATCAAGAAAAAATAGCACAACTCTTCGCATCATTATCCATACAGCTAATGCTGATCAACACCAATTTTCAAAGAGCTCAATCCTCAATACTAGACGTCATTACCAACACTCATCAGGGAAGGGTAAGCGCAGAACTACTGTCGCCACAACAACTAAGGCATGAGGTAATTACTATCAAGACACATCTAGCTTCATCGCTAAGACTACCTATTTCACAAGACAACATAGCCAACCTTTATAACCTCTTGACTATAGAAGGTCGTACGGTCGCACATCATGTCATCTTTAGGCTGAAGCTACCTTTATTGGCTGCAGGAGATTTTGAATTATTCAGAATCATTCCAATACCAGTATTAATCAACGAGACATTTGTGGCAATCAAACCATCTTCACATTTCTTGGTCATCAACTTACATCGGGATCAATATTATCCACTGACCGAACAAGAATTATACTCTTGTGTTATCACAGAAGAAGCAAACCACATGTGCAAACAGAGGCATCCAATTTATCGAAAGGGAGCCAACATTAGTACTTGTGAAATAGAATTTATCAACCATAAGCCTCAGTCACCAAGGTGTCAAATTATGACCATTGAAGGCAAACAATAATGGATACAGCTTTACAATCCTAATCAATGGATATATGCTGTTAAGGAGAAAACAATAATAAACATCGTCTGTGGAACAAATGTCACGCAAGCAACGCTAGTGGGCTCCGGAATTCTTACACTTCAAGGGCATTGCACAATTAAACAAGAGTTCATAACAATCCAAGGACACAATACATATCCGACCAATTCAAGAACATCCTTTACTCCAAGTGGAAACTTGACAGACTTCATTGATCCTGAAAAGATAACACCTCTATCCCAGAAGATGCACATCCTTCAATCCAACCTTGAGGAACTTGAAGCATTGCAAAGGAAAATCACCTTACAACAACTTCATGAGCTGCCGTACCGAATTCAGCCCCATGACATACATCAGTACACCATTGGGTACATTGGCCTACTGTTCATACTCGTGATCGTGTCGTACTTAATCTGGAGACATCGAGCGAATCTTTGGGAGAACAATAAGACCAAGCCGACGCCACTTCCCCGCAAAAATAGACGCGAAAGCTTCACCGTAGAGGTCCACTTGGATGAGTAGTTGCACAAACCGTTCAACGCGGGGGAGGATGTTTAGACTTCAATTACATAGATATAGTAACTAGAATATCAATAATAATAAATATACCTACCTACATACATATAAAAAATATAAATTCATATTTTATCTTTTCCATTCTCACCGAATGGGAATCTCACGCAAATTATGCTGAGTATGCACATGTGCCCGTCGCCACCAGACGAAACACGATATGCACATTTGTGTCGTATTATGAAGGCATGCATGGGAATCCGAATTTGTATAAATTAAGTTTATGAAAATATAATTTTAGTCTGGTTTCAATCATCAAATAAGAAGTTTTATTTACAATTCTACGTAATGTCTATTTGGAGTTGGCGTTGCGGTACAAGCACCGTTAGCATAGCATATTGTTAAAATCAAGGTACAAGCACCTTGATTAAGCAGCACGAGATTCGACGTAGAATTCATTACATTCTTTGGCGTTGCGGTACAAGCACCGTTAACGCAGCCATTAGATCAAGGTACAAGCACCTTGATCCAGTAGAATAAAAGAATTCTATACAGTGTCCATGGACACTGTATCATCGGGGGTGGAACAACTGCAGCTTTCGGCTTCTGAAAATTCCAGGTCAGTAGCATTGTTTAGTACTACTTGTACTGCGATGTCTCGAGATGTTGTTTGGCACATTCGTGGGTTATTATGGGACGTATCTGGGGTTTCCTGCTCGACTAAAGCTGGTGGAATGTCTGGTTTATATTGGACAGGTTGACAACTTTCATCGACATACCGAGAGCCTACCGATGCCTCTCGGGCTCGGTATTCGTCGCCACGTCTTGGGTAGTTCGTCTGGAGACCCGACTCGGAGTCAAGATACGCGGGGTCCCCGTAAAGTTCTGGCTCCGCCTGTGGTTTTCGTCGCACAGGCTCTACACTGGGTTTTAATGACACCGGCCGTTCCACAGCCATAGCAAAAAATGTGTTGCGGGCCAACGGGACAATCGTGGTAGGTGTGACCCTCCACGGCACTATTCCAACATTTTAGTCGGGATCTAGGTTGTGGTGGATGGTTCCTATTAGCTTGAGGAAATGTGGGGTTTGTCTGCATTGCGTTCACGCATGCTTGGTAGTTGGTTGTGGCCCTATCTATGAGGTAAGGGCTATCTGAATATAGTTCGTGCACGACACGTCGTTGAGGTGCTCCACGGGGAGCTCCTATGTTGGACCAGAGTTTTTCGAACCTGTTACACAAGTCTCTCAGATCAAGTACATTACTGGTAGGATATAATAGCAGGGCTTCCTGTAACGCTGGCCTCATATTCCTACGTAGAATTACTACTAACTCTCTTTCGGGAATGGGGTTGGACATTTTGGACACGAGCGTATGAACGGCAAGTCTGAAATCGCTGAAAGACTCACGCGTTTCTTGCTTCTTTTCTTCAATCAGCTTACGAATCTCGTAGTCAGTGTCCTGACTACTGAATTCTCTTAAGAATGCGGCTCGCAAACCTTGCCAGGTATGTGTGTGGTTGCTACGCAAGAAGAGCCAGTACCAGTTTGCAGCTTTCCCGCTGACAAGTGAGTGGAAGCCTGCACAGAGATCAGCTGTTGAAACCTGCTCTAATCGTGCTAATGATTCCAAGCGAAAAAGGAACTCGGTTGCATCGAAACCTGTCGTGCCGTCAAAAGACATCCTCCATCTGAAGACTGGATTGCGGGATGGGCTGCGACGGCCACCCTGAGGGGGCTGCCATGCATTGGACGGTACACCGTCTACCGCGTGAGCGGAGGCTGTTGCTGCTGGAGGACGCTGATCAGGCTGTAGCTGACCTAGGTAATCAAGCCTGTGAGAGAGGTTTCCTAGTGACAACCCGGGGCTTATACGCTCCAACCTTTCGTTAACGGACTGGATTCGTCGCGTTCCTTGAAGCTGGGCTGTCAATGGCCGGGAGGTGGTATGAGTGTCGACTACTGTGACTACATGATTTGTCCTATCTAGACCTTGGCCGTAAATGTCAGATAAGTCTGGGTTAAATTGTGCGCTTCTTGTGATCGCTTTTGGAGTACTTAGTAAGCGGCTAGTGTCCGCGATGGTATGCATAGGGTTTTTTGGATCAGTGCCTGTCCGCGTGGGAACTTGTTGACTGTTTTCTGTAATGGTAGTAAGAGGTGAGACTCGAACACCATCCTCTGTGGCAATCTCTGTGGAGATTCTAACAAGCGTCTCCATAGCGTCTCTAGAGACCGCGTCGACTTTCGTCAACATGTCTTCCAAAGTTCTGACGTGTACCTGGACCTGTGTTCGGACTGTCGGCGACGTAATACCCAGCCTTCGGGCCCTGTCGAGCGCTTGGAGGACATGGGTCCGGTACCTCAGGCGGTCTTCATCATATTGCAGTGGGGCGGACAATAGGCGATATTGAAGGACCTCGACGCGGCCGGCAAGGTAGGCTAGTTCGCCCCTCGGATTTTTGTGTGCATGAGACTTTTCTGGAACCATCCTAGGGTCGGCACGCTCTACGCGGTATAGCTGGTCCAGCTGCTGTCGTGCATCTGGGGCGGTGGGCGGAATTCCACGAACGGAAAATTCTACTTCTAGTTCCTCTGGCGCTAGATAAGTGAAATCCATTATTATATCTATGTATACAAACGCACAGCGATAACTAAGGCGAAAGAGAAGAGAAAAAAAAAGTTTTTTTTTTCTTCTTTTTTTTTGTCCTCGTCTATGACTACCTTAAACGGAAAAAAATCCTGCGGAAAGATTCAGTGATGTTGCTAAAACCAAAAAAAAAAAGAAAATGTATATATTTCCGAGAGAAGTAATAATATTTGCTGATATATCGGATCAAATGTCAATAATATAATTCAGCGCGACCGATAAACGGATGTAGTCACTAAATGGATTCCTGGCGGGAAATGCCACGATATTGGTTCAAAAAGAAAAATGTGCTAACAAAGGCTATTCTCAGCAATACAAAAAAAAATAATATTTAAATATGGTAATTCGGAAACAAAAGGAATGACGCTGAGCGCAATCGAATCCGCTACTTAAAAATTGTATTAATATTTCAATAGTAAAACTATTATAACTACTTAGTTCAGGAACAAGATTCAGCGAGAAAAAAAAATACAGCGTGTATACCCATATGTGTACTGCATGCGAATAGAACCACAACAAAACTTCCGATCTTTATATAAAAAGGTAAGACTTTATTTCTGTAACCGGGTATATTGAGCGCAACACAAAAAAAACGTATTATTCAAGCAATCCACCGAATATAAAATATGTAGTTAAGTATTTATTCAAACTTGGGCGGCGTGACGCAGCCGAGTAGATCACCACACACACACGCAACAAAATAAAGCCTGAACAGGCCGGAGGCTGGTGAATAGACTCCTCTCTTAATCACCGGTTCTCCTCTATATTCCCCTCTCCTCTGTGAAGCAAAGCGTTTCTCTTCGTGATATGAGACGTAAAAATGGTAGAATGTTTGGTCACCTTAAAGGATGAACGGCCGACCCAAACTATCCGACAAGGAAACAATCTAAAGGATGGCTATTATCGCTCATCAACTTGCAGAAGAGATGGCGCCGGTTGAGTGGTTTCTTCATCAGGATAAAAGTCAAGTGGTCAGCTGTTCAGTGGCTGTAAACCGAAGCTTTGTCTCAAAGTGGTGCATATCATGCACAAAGTTCACTTCCACCGAGCAGGCGAGCACTACGATATAAGGAAAACAATTTTATTGGCGAAGTTACGAAAACAGAATTTACTTTCTTAAAGGAGGAACGGCCGGCCCAATCTCTCCGACAAGGACACAATCTAAAGGATGGCTATTATCGCTCATCAACTTGCAGAAGAGATGGCGCCGATTGAGTGGTTTCTCCATCGAGATCAAAGTCAAGTGGTCAGCTGTTCAGTGGCCTTAAACCGAAGCTTTGTCTCAAAGTGGTGCATGTCGTACACAAAGTTCACTTCCACCGAGCAGGCGAGCAGTACGACAAAAAGGGGGAAAAAAACATTTATTGGCAAAATTACGAAAACAAAATGTACTTTTTTTTCTAAAATTTGGATGGAGGGACGAAGCGACTCATGTGCGAAAATGATACACGGACGCATTTCGTGTATACGCGTAGAAGAGTGGAATCGTTGCCCTCCAAGCCACCTCACAAAGCTGTCAAACGCAAACCTAACGAGGAGAAAAACGGAGACTTCACGACAGCGTGATGCTTTACGGAAGAAAAAAGGAGCCCTACGTAGGCTGCGTGATTGACAGAAAACGCGGCGACTTTGAGAACAAACGAATTATACGATGCGAGACGCTCGACTAAAGCCAAAAAAAACACAAATGGGCGACCAGAAAAATCAAAAATTAAACGTGAAATGGTACTTGCACTTTAGTCAAGTGGAGCCTGACTAGAGACCGAAAAAAAAACCTACTTTGGGCGCCATTTGTAACAGAGGTATGTATGCCTTCACTTCGACCTGAGTGTAGACAGATGCTGCAGCCGGCACCTCCTGCCACAAAATCATCGCGGGGACCACGTGGGCGGCGGCACAGCATTTGCCCGCTAGTGTACAGCCGGATTGGGGGGTTCTTGCCACCAACATCCCTTTGATGCTAGTAAGCTGTGCCTAACTGCATAGTGCGGACAACGGACAAACGGACGGACTAATGAAATTGAATGAGGACGGACGGACGGACTCTTAGATCTGAAAGCTGAAAAAAAGGAAAAAGAAAAAAAAATCACATTACCAACCGGGGTGCTGAAATGGAATGCTGTCCCTTGTAAACCTGAAGGGAAACCAAATGAAGGAAGAACACAAAAAAAAAAAGATAGATTTATAGAACGAGTGAAGCAAGCTACAACGCCGGACACTTGTACTTGACACCCGGAGAACTTCGACGCAGTGAGGAGAGGAGGAGAGAAGGATGGACTACCGGTGTAGGTGCAGTCCAGGCTTGACGTTGCTCGGGCCCAGCGCCCCCATCCTCCCTGGCTAAGACGTCATAACCAAATAAAAAAAAAATCTTAGCCCTAATCGAGTATGTGTGTGTGTGCGTGTAAGTGGGTGTACTACTCTGCCGTCGTCACGCCTCCCATGCGCGCAGCTTAGGCTGACATATTACGGGAAAACCACAATTGTTATGAATAGACCAGCCAGGTATCTCACCATCCGATTCACCCTGCCTTTGGCGTCACACCTGTACTCACAAAATAAAATATGGGTCTCTGAAAATTAAGCATCAATTTAAAATAAAAAAAACAAAAGAAATTCGGAACTTTGAATTGAACGTTATAATATATATATTGATTCTCTTTTTGACCTTAAGCCTAACTTAAGCTAGCAGCTCACCCTACTAACTTGTGCTCGTAAGGAGGAAAGTACCTAGCGCCCCTGGCAATACAAATTCATTATGGCGCTACGTCTATGCATAGCAACAATCTAATACTATTTCAATACTGCACGAAATCTATCCTAAACATGTGTATGGATATATATATTTATGAACAAACAAACATGTTATAATATAAAGCCTACCGATAGTAATAATATAGATATAAATGTATGTAATATATATATATATACAAGATAAGAACCCTCTTGGAGGACAAATTCAACAAAACTTACGATTTTTGTTTTCCTTCTTGGTTTACTGATTTACCATCGCCAAACGCCAGCGGTGAACGGTGAGGTGAGGTTGATTAGCCATTTGTCTGCGACTGGTTTCACTAGCTTCTCAGGTACTTCTCGAACAATTATGCGGACTTTCCCACCTGACAGCCTGGTTTGTAGGTGGTTACGGAATACCGGATGAGGCTTTTCCCACTGAGTAGTGCGTAAAGCTTCTCCAATGAATACAATTGACTTTGCAGATGATAATAAGTGTATGGAGCACTTTTATGAAAAATGTAGTTTAACTTCTATAGTACTGCTCCACTGAATATAATTGGCTTTGTAGATAATAAGTGTATGGAGCACTTTTATGAAAATGTAGTTTAATTTATATAGTAATGTTCCACTGACTAAAATTGGCCTTGTAGATAATAAGTGTATGGAGCACTTTTATGAAAAATGTAGTTTAATTTCTATAGTAATATTCCACTGACTAAAATTGGCTTTGTAAATACCAAGTGTCTGGAGCACCTTTAGAAAAAAGAATGTAGTTTAATTTATATAGTAATGTTCCACTGACTAAAATTGGCTTTGTAAATACCAAGTGTCTGGAGCACCTTTAGAAAAAGAATGTAGTTTAATTTATATAGTAATGTTCCACTGACTAAAATTGGCTTTGTAAATACCAAGTGTCTGGAGCACCTTTAGAAAAAAGAATGTAGTTTAATTTATATAGTAATGTTCCACTGACTAAAATTGGCTTTGTAAATACCGAGTGTCTGGAGCACCTTTAGAAAAAAGAATATCGCTTAATTCATATAGAACTGTTCCACTGAATAAAATCGGCTTTGTAGATAGTAAATTATGACCGAGCAGAATCGCCGGTAAGCATCTTCAATAATTGACGAAGGTTCAGTTGAATTTACCTAACATTTTCTTTACTAAGAATAGTTATCCTTGCGGGCAAAATATGTGAATGCCGAGTCGCCGGTAAGTATGTTCAGTAACTGGTGAAAATTCCATGGATTTACTCAAAATCGTTTCACTACAAAATAACTATCTTGGCAGGCGAAAATATGAATGCTCGACGGTAAGTCCATTGAGTAATTTATAGAAGAAATCTTCGCACTAAATGACGCTCCTCATAAAGCGATATTGAATGCGCAGGATCGTACTTCTCCACTGAAAATTTTTCATTTCAGATAACCGATATGAATTTGCCGAAACTGTTACATACATTCAATAATTGATGAAAATTCACTTGGATTTATCCGAAGAAAATCCTTTCAAAAAGAAATAAAATGATGCGCAGAATCGCTGGTAGGTATGTTGAATAGCTTGTCAGCATTTCCACATTTAGTGACGCTCTTTATGCAAGATATTGTACGCGCAGAATCGGTCTTTTCCTCTGGAAATTTCTTTTCCTTTGCAAATAACCAGTACGGATGCGCAATTGGTGGAAACTCACTCGGATTTATGAAGAAAAATCTTTTCACCAAAATAAGTGATGCGCAGATATACACACTTTATGACAATTTTGTCTGAGTCTTAAAAATAAACTTTTTTTCACTGAATTTTACCTTACTTCCTTCACGCAGTCTCATCTCGGCCACTGCTACTTACTAAGTGAAGTCTAGTCGACCTCATTCCCCCGTACTTCCTCAATTTTTTTCATCGACCGGCGAACAGCCTACCCATACAACCTTTATATTCCACGAAAATGTGTCTCCCGCTTTACACTCTAGGCTCTCTGTGTGTGTCGTACCTTCCATACAGGTTGCCACTCGATCGCAGCTAGCGATTGCCTGCTTGCTGACCAATGTGTGTATGGGTTCAAAGTGGGGATTGCCGTTCGTTAGCCGTAGGCGACAGAACATCTCTCGAATGTTCTTTCTGCTATGAGCTGTTAAGTGACGATTGGGCACAAATTTTCAGTCACGCGATATTTCACAGTTTTTTGTGAAGTCCGTACACACACACACATCTTCGTGTAATGCGTTTCGGTGCAGGGCTTTGCCACCTTTTAATATTTGCGGGGCTTAACAACCTATTTAATATTTTTTTTTCTTTTCAACTTTTGAAAGAAATTCCCTCAGATTGTTAATATGATGATGATATCACCGGGTGGTGCGCAGGTAGGTATTGTTATGGTGGGTATTTCCTTTTAGTGCGTAGGAGTATGAGGAAAGTAGCGAAGGGCTACCTTCTCGAATTCATGATTGGAAGAAAAACCCAAAAACCCCCAAATATTATGCCCCTTTTCAGCTGATAAGAAATCACAATAAGTGAAAGGAAAATGAATAACAATAATGAAAAGGAGAAGACAGAAGGGAAGAAAGAGGGACAAAAAGAAAAAAAAAACTATATTTAAAGTGGGAGGAGAAAAAAAAATTTATGAAGTAGCGGGAGGGCAGAACGCTACAGAATCCAAACCGACAGTCCATTGGCGTGAGCTTAGTGCCATCATGTGGGCTGTTATTGTATACAAAATCCGCGGTTTTCAGGGATCGATCCCAAGCCTTTGGATTTTCAGATACAATAGTTCTCAAATACTCCACTAGGGGGTCTGTGGGTTCGTTCAAGTGCTCGGCTGGATTGTGGGTGATAAGCGGAAGTTTGCAATTTTTTTATTTTCAGGAGTTTACAGACTCCTTTGAAAAGATCGCTTAAGAAGTTAGAACCCTGGTCAGTTACTACCTTTTTAGGAATGCGATAACAAGTATTTATCTCTTTGAAAAATATTCCTGCTACCTTTTCTGCTTCGCCATTCGGCATGGCATAACAATCTACGAATTTCGTTACTAAAAACACTCGAATACTTTTCGCGAATTTGTTTTAGACTATTATCTACATTTCTACCATCTACACACATTTACCTGGCTATCCATAATTTGATTTTTGTCCCTTATTGTCATTATCGTATTCCAGTTAATTGGAATGCTTTTCATCCACTCGGGACCAAGGAGTGCATGTCTGTTACTATCCACGACGTAAAGCCTCAGATCCTTAACGCTATTTTGCACTGACATTTTAACGATGATAAAACCAATTGTCTTCAATTTAGTGCGACAGTAGGACACCAACTCGACCTTTGTCTTGAGAATTTTCTCTTTCGGAAAGAATTTCTGCTTGTCCTTGAGGCTTATGACCGAAACTGCTGACCTTGTATCCACCTCAAACTTGGTAAGGACCGAACTCACCGACACTGAAAGCCAAAGTTATGCATTAGAATTTATAGAATTACTTACAACATGAATATTACTTGAATAAAATCCTTCAATTTACTCCAAACCGCCATCAGATGTCCTCTTTTCTTACAGTGATGACAGGTGCTTTTGATGTGGTTACATTTATTCGCTCAGTGTGAGGTTGAATCACAACAAAAACATGGCTTGGCTGTAATGACCACACATACTATGGTCATACATAATATGATCATGCGTAACGGTCATACTTAGCATGATCATGCATAATATGATTGTGCGTAATAATCACACATGGCATGATCATACATAATATGATCATGCGCAATGATCATACATTACATGATCATACATAGTCACGTATAATATGAGCATACATTTCCGTTGTGACCATTCTACCCATATCAAATCACACCTAATTGTGATGACCATTTCATTTCAAATTCTTAAAATCTTCAATTTTCAATTTCAAGTGCCCTCATTTCATTGCATAAACGTTTTCTTAAATTTCTTAAGAACCTTTCTCGAATACTTGAAATCCATATATTTTTCATCAACTTGACTACGTTAACAGAAAATCGTTTAAGAATAAGCAATCTCACTAATTTCACTCGTGTCTCCTTATCAACGTGTCAAGTTACATCCGTTGCGTCGTATTGACGACCCAAAATTGTGCTGAGTCGCAAGTAAAAGAGTGGAGCCCGGCAATGTGTGAGATTAAAAGGTCGAGTTGGATATCGGCCTTTGCTTTGTACAGACGGTGAACAAATTAGCACCTATCATTTTTCTAAATAATCAAATAAATAAAGTACTAAGTATCACTTTTTTGTTCAAACAAAATAATTAAATAAATAAGTCTCGTTTTTATTGCTCAAACAAATAATTAAATAAATAAATCTCGTTTTATTGTTCAAACAAATAATTAAATAAATAAATCTCGTTTTATTGTTCAAACAAAATAATTAAATAAATAAAGTACTAAGTCTCGTTTTTTTGTGCCAACAAAATAATTAAATAAATAAAGTACTAAGTGTAAATAATTAAATAAATAAAGTTAAAACTAAGTGATGTGAGTTTTAAATTTTCTAAAAGATACAACCCCAACTCCCCCTGACTTGCTCTTCTCTGACGGAAAGCACGGTCAGCAGGGTAACAACACTGGTGGCAGCGGTGGGATCACGTGAAAATACAGTGAAAAAAATAATTTTCCTACAAAGTTTAAATAAATAAATTTTCTTAAAAGTGTGAAAATAAATAAAATAAAGTTATTGTGAAAAGTTTAAAAAATAAAACAAAAAAAAGTTTCAAATGAATAAATTTTACTAACCGTTTGAAATAAAATCTTGTGAATGTTCTAATTAAAAAAATTCTGGTTAAATAAATTCTTCTAAAGGCTTTAAATAAATAAATTTGAATAAATTTTACAAAAAGTTTGAAATAAAAATTTTGTGAATGTTCTAAATAAAAAGTTCTGGTTAAATAAATTTTTCTAAAGACTTTAAATAAATAAATTTTTCTAAAATTTTAAACAAAAAAAATTATTCTAAAAGGATTTCAAATAAATAGATTTTTTTTTATGAATAAATAAATAAAACCCACAAGTTTTTAATAAACAGAACCTTTCTAACAAAAAGTTTCAATAAAATAAATGCAGTTAAAAAAAATTTTTTTTAAATAATTTTTTAACAAAATAAATAAATAAAGAAATTAATAATAGTACAAACAAATAATAAAGTGAACAAAAAGTCAAAGGTCGGCGGACGGACGGTTCCGATCCATTACTGGTGGGATCCTGAAATGGACGGACAGTCCCTATAGGATTTAGCTGAAACAAAGCCAACAAAAGGCTGCAAGAATACTGTGCTGGAACCAACTGATCGGGGCTCAACCTGGTCAGACCAGGTGAAGTGTAATTAAATCATATAACTCGAGACGAAACTCCCCGGATTTTTCTTTTGCAAGGTGAAGTCTTCTGGTGATAGATAGCAGATTGACATCATTATTGCTGAACGTAGACAGCGAGGAGCAGCGGACAAAAAATTTTTTTTTTATAATTTCACGAATAGCGAATATACTTACCTCAGCTGCTAAATAGGAAAAATCAACGTGAGTAATTGGTATTATCTTTATTGTATGAAAAGCGAATATTCTCCTTTCCTATAGGAAGTGTTTTTTTTTTTTAGAACAGAAATTTTTTTTTCTTTTTGTTGTACAAGTCTTAGGTTGTAAAAGAGTGCGTGCTATCGGGTGAATTGCTTCATCTTGTTATAATAAACAAGTTTTAAGAGGTTCATTGAAGTAAATACAGTTGAATAATATATATATAAATAAATCAATGAAAATAAAATATAATATAAAATATATACATATATAATGCTTTACTTTTATGTGGTTCGTAAAATTATTTGAAATTTCGTGTTATTATCCCTCGTGTGAGATATCTTTCTGTCGGGGCTGCTAAGTATTGAGATTTGACAGAATTAAAATCGTTGATGTTGAACAAAATTATATTTAAAAGGAAAACGCAACTGCCAAGGTTACCAAAAGTCATTTAAAAAGCAATCCTGCAAACACCCAACTTCGAAATTTTGTTTTTCATTTTTTATTAATAGCTTTAGGTATATTTGGGTAGACTTCGTAGAATATTTTAAGTTTTACCATTGGTCATTTTTCTGTGTATACCTGTGTGTGTGACATCTGTATATACATTCGAAAATAACATCCTAAACGGATAACGTGTTGTACAAGTGCGTGGAATAAATATCGAACAATCCTTCCTTAAAATTCTCAAACTTTACTAAGAACATAGAGTCCAACACACCTCCCCAGATTGTGACACGAGAAAAAAGTGTAGTTCTCGCATTTTTTCGGGAGTTACCATTTAATACCCCAGACAAAATGCCAAATAATGACGGTACTCCACAGAACCAAAGTGCTCCTGCACCTCAACGGGCAGAAATCAGTATCGCTGACGTGTATAGTTTAGTGCCGGAGTTTGGCGGGGCCCCTCACGAATTAGACAAATTTCTAGCCTGCGGCAACCTCTTGTTCTCTTCCACGGAGACTACGCCGCAGCACAGATATACAGACTCAGCCGTACGAGAATTCCTCATACAGGAAAACTCAAAGTTAGCTGTACAAACATTTGAAGATGGACTGAGAAACCATAGTTTGAAGATATTGGCTAAAGGACATGGAGAGATTAATTTGCGGAAGGCAATCCAACTATGCGTCAGACCATACAAATCGTTTAGAACGAAGTCTTCCTACGCCTGCTTATCCCTCTAAACCTCCCCAAAAGAGAAACATATTCTGCAGCAATTGCAACCGAGAGGGACACACGAACGACAACTGTTTTAGAAACCCGAATGGGCGCACGCGCTATAATCGTTTTAACAACCCAAATATTCCGAATTTTCCGCCTCGACCGATTAAGCGAGAGGTAAGTCACTTGTTATGCGCATACTGCAAGAAACCAAACCATCACATAAATGATTGTAGGTTGAGACAATACAACAACGAAAGACCCTTTCAAACTAATTCAGGTGTACGCTCGCATCGGGAAGAACGCACGTATGTATCTAGATCGAATACTAGTGGAGGTACTCCTCACAATCTGCACTACGTACCTACTAACAGCTCAAATACGAGGCGAACCACTAAAATTAATCAAAGTTTCAGAAATGATGATTCATATTCGGGAAACGAGAGCCTTCGGGAAGAGGAAATCGGCGCCCCGTCCCGAATTGTGCATCCAGCCGAAATTCACACTCCCACAAAGAACTAAATAATAAAACTTCGGGTCAGACTATGATATCACTTACTAAAACCGACCGAAATGCTTGTATTTGCATCCCATTTAAACCTGCTCTAAAAAAATATTCCACCTTTCTCGTGGATACAGAAGCAGACATCAGCCTTCTAAAATCAGATAGTTTTCACAAAGGTGTAGGGAATAATTTTGTTTTAAAAAATGGAATGTGAAGAAAATTGCATCAGCAATTTTCTTCACTGATCGAGTAGATAAGCTAATCATGTTTTTAAGCTTGATTAGCTTATTGAAAATTTATATGGATGAAATCTTTTAAATAATTTTTTTTGTTACCCTTTTCCAGGTATGGTTTTAGATATATAACAATTCTTCCCCCTGAGAGAAAGAGAATTATTCATTGAATAGGAATAATTCTCAGGGGAAGTTGTTGTTGGTACTAATTTGGCGGTTCGGGTCTCGGTCGGTTTTCGGTTGAACTTTACAACATTTTTGATTTAGCTTTTTGTTGAAATGTTCTTACAAAAATTATTTTGCGCTAACAACTATTTTGTTTTTGTTTGTTTTCCTTACATATTTATTATTATTATTTACTAGTTTAATTTTAATCCTATAACAATTTCTTGGTCGTTATCTAGTAGCCTGGTATTAATGTTTATTTGTTATTTTCATTTCCATATATATTTATTATTATTTTGTTATATAATTTTAATACATTTCTATTTTTTATTACTCTACGTACACATTTTTATTCATCTATTTCTAGTTAATATCTTATTTCTGTCTCTATATAATATCTTTTTATTTTAATTCTATTTTTTCATCTTTTATGTAGATCTAGTTTTAATGTGTTTTAGGGCTTTCCACCTGTTCCATATTTTGATATATTTTACCTTTAAAGTTAACATTTGTCTATGTATACATTTTGTACATATATTACCAGGTCTACTTTTGTTATAAAACTGTTTTAACTTGACCAAGTGGTCCATTTTGGCAGTATCAGTGGTTCACCTTTAAACTATTTGGACTGATTTTGTTTTAGTGAGGCTTTTAGTTCGCCTTAAACTGGATTGGGGAGCAGGAAATCGTTCTTCTAAAGAAATTCCCTCTGATGAAATTTCGGGGCTACCATGTGATTGACTTCTCTGCTGTCTCATCTTGATGACAACAGCGTTAAGATATTTTACTGCCAAAACGATCATTATGGCCAGAGCTAGTAGGCTCGTAAATAATAGAGAGGTTGTGGACAGAATATGGGAGTTTCTACTTGATACTTTCTCCTGGTATTTGTTGATTTTGCTTTGGATTTCTTCCAGTGAATGGGTGCCGTTATATATAGACTCGTGAATGTCGTCTCCCGTTAAAATCTCAGTTTTCCCCAGACTGTGGTTTTGAGATTCTTGTAAAATTTCGGCCAGTTTTACATTGAGTAACGAATGATTTAGCTCAGGAAACTGATTCGGCTGAATAATTTTTAGTGGGTATTTACTCTAACCTTCGTATTTAAGCACTTTGTCACCTATTTCAACTTGACATGATTGCGTTAGCTCAAGTATCCCTCGTCCTTCCAGTTTCGAGATCACAAGGTGATCTGGACATGTGATGTGTAGCACCGTAGAGGTGATAAATGAAAATAGCCACGCATTCGGCTTGTTTAATTTAATCAACATGTCCTTTTGGGAACACCTTCAGATCTGGGGCGGGCTACGATTTTTTTCAAACTTTGCTCATTTGTTCCTTTTTACACACAAATCACGAATCTAAAATTAACATTCCGCGGAAACTTATACTTTTCGAGACATTAAACCTTAAAAATCGCGAAATTTGTACTGCACTTCACAACACAATTTGACATTCTCGCAATTAATTAACTCTTCTTCTTCTTTTTAGTATTAAAAGAGGCAGTGGTAGGTATGTATATAATAACCTTCCGAACATTCGGGTTGCCAGCATTGCGTTTTTTTATTCAGTACGAATATTCAATTGATGTGTAGTAAGTAAACAGCATTTAGGTAGAATGGAATAGAAAAGCATTTATTAAACAAACACACACACACATGCAGGCGCGCACACACACACACACACAGGCAGGCTGGCAGCCAGCCTGCCTGCGTCTGTGTGTGTGTGCTTTAATAAATGCTTTTCTATTCCATTCTAAGTAAATGCTGTTTACTACACATCAATTGAATATTCGTAATGAATAAAAAAACGCAATGCTGGTAACCCGAGTGTTCGGAAGGTTAGTATATACATACCTACCACTGCCTCTTTTTAATACTAAAAAGAAGAAGAAGAGTTAATTAATTGCGAGAATGTCAAATTGTGTTGTGAAGTGCAGTACAAGTTTCGCTATTTTTAAAGTTTAATATCTCGAAAAGTATAAGTTTCCGCGGAAAATTAATTTTAGATTCGTGATTTGTGTCTAAAAAGGAACAAATGAGCAAAGTTTGAAAAAAATCGGTGCCCGCCCCGGATAGTGTTTAGCCCCTTTTGGCGAGCTTGTACCCTGGTTCTGCATTTGGGCCCTTCATTTAAAGGATTATATAATAATTTAATGGCACATTCGTTGGATGTTGCGGCTTTGATTATGGGCGTGGTCAGCCGGCCTACATACGTGTTTTCTTCCAAATTACTTGTGATTTTCTTGTAGGTTTGTATGTCCTCGCCTTTCAATAAGAGAAATTCCTGAGCTTTTGCGCTATTTGCTATGTATGAATAACCAGGGTCTGGAATTAATGAATAATTTGCTGACTTGGGTACAGGATAGCATCGAATCTATTGTAGCCTCATTTTTGGCATATTAAAAATTAGGAGAGTAATTCTCACCACCAATTTGCTCTGCATAAGGAGTGACTGAGCTCCTGCTGTCTGATATAGGACAGACAGGCAATTTTGATCATTCGGACAATTCTAGGTTGTTTTCCGATATATTTGTAGCAAGTTTTGTGGAGACAGGAGGAGTGGATGAATATGGTTGGTTCTACTAACCATTATTATATCCAGAAGGGCTTGTTGTCGATATTCGACTTCGATGATTTGGAGTAATAAGCTTGATATAATCTCTTGTCTTAGTTGCCTCCTAGTTAAATCATCGGGCACGTGGTGGAGATGTTTATCTGGTGTGCTATTTTTTTTTGTCTGTCTATTAACATATCCAGCGGTTTTTGAATCTTTTCCAAGGTAGTTTTAACAACACTAATTTGTTGTTTGTCTAGCTCGGTTAGGGCTTGTGTATTCGATTCAAGTTCTTCTAATCTGCTGTATATCTCGTTTTCATTATTACTATCCATAGTGCCAAACAAATAGTGCATGTCACCGCCTTTTCCGTCAAATACCGATCTGACCTTGCGTTTTCCTGGTACTAGTTCCTTTATTTTTTCCGTGCGATTTCGTACGCTATCTATTATATCGTGTATGTGTAGTTGCTGCATGCTACACAGGTCTTCTGGGTTTGTTATATTTATGCAGAGTTTATGCACCAAGTGCTCTGCGTATTCTGCTAACTTTATCTGGGCATCTAATTCATCCAAATTTATCTCGGTGAGGACATTCCAGGTGTCATGATATACCATGAGATTTGCCAGGTCCTCGAGAAGTATACCTGAGTCATTTAGCTGGATCATTACATAGGGTTTGTCAGTGATTTCTCCTGTTGTGTACTGGATGAAGAGGGCAAATATGATGAATTTTAGCGCCATTTCTGTGGACAATTCGGAGGAGGAAAACAATCCTTTAAGTATATTCGTACTTGCACTGTGCCGTTTTAAACTGGGCAGTGGAGTGACTCCACCGCAAATGTTTCTGGGGAGGTAGTGAACTGAGGTTTAATGGACTCTGAAGTAGGAATTTCAAGTCAACCTGGTTCATTTTTGTTCAACGTGCTCTTACTCGAAATATGGTTTTAAACGATTATTATGTACAGTTACTATTCGCTTACCAATTTTGATTGTGGTATTCACATCGTTTGGTATTGCGACTACCTGATAAGGTCCTACCCAGATTTGAGAAAGCTTATGTTTTCTGCTTTCATTCTTAATGAGGACCTTGTCTCCTACATGGAAAGTTAGGGGCCGTACTGTGTTATCGTAGTACCCCTTTGAGCGCTGTTTGCTTGCCAATAAGTTCTTAACGGGTTCGGGATCCCGTTTTAAATTTGATGGTACATCCGCTGTGAAGGTAAGTTTAGTACCCTCGTGTACACTGTTATTATACACGAATGCAGCGATTCGTAGTATTGGTCCCATGTTTTGGGATTTTCATCTACGATTGTTCGCAGGTATTCTATCAGGGGTCTATGTGCACGCTCTAGTGCTCCATTAGACTGTGGCTGGTATGCTGAAGTCTGTAACTTCTTTACCTTTAGAAGCTTACATATCCTTTTGAATAGCTCATTCAGAAAATTTGTTCCCTGATCTGTGAGTATTCTATTGGGTATGCGATAGCACATGACGATTTCATCAAAGAAAACCTGCACTACTGTGTCTGCTTCTGCGTTAGGTTTGGCATACCAGTCGACAAATTTTGTTAAATTATCTTGGAAGGTCAAGATATATTTGTTACCTGATGTGGTCTATTCTAATGGACCTACAATATCGAGGTAAACTTTGTCGAACGGTTGTTCTGCGATGTCCGTGATAACCATTGGCATTTTATATTGTGGAGATGCTTTCATCGTCTGACACTTTGGGCATTTTTTAATGTATTTCTTGATGTCGGTAAGCATCTGTCTCCACCAATACTTGCGTCTTATGCGTTTGTACGTTTTTATGACACCTTGATGGCCACCAAATGGAGAATCGTGATAATCTTTTAAGATTGTTCGGATTTCCGTAGGGCTCGTGATAACTTCGGGTGTCTTACCAGTACTTACTTTTTGCTCAAGCGATGCTGGGGGGTGAATATCTGCTTCCGTAAGTTGAATTTCGGTTTGGTCCGCTTTCGTCTGCTCTTATGTCTCCACGTTGGTGCTATTTATAGTCTCTTGAGCCTTTCCTTCTGAGCGCGAGTCACGATGAAACAATGAGCGGATTTCTTTTTCTTTTTATTATTTGTGGAATCGTCTTCTCCACATCTGAGTCCTGACTGAACTTGGGCTTTTACCGTTAAGGTATTGCCTAAACTGTCTTCGTTTAATGCTTGAGGGGTGCGACTTAGTGCATCGGCATTAGTGTTGTACTTCCCGGGTTTGTATTCGATGTTGTAATCGAATTCCGATAATATGTGGTGAAATCTCACCAAACGGGAAGTAGGGTCTTTAACATTGAAGACACCTTTGAGAGGTTTATGATCAGTATAGACCGTGATTTTCCGGCCTTGAAGATAGCACTTGAAATTCTTGGTAGCCCAGACAATAGCCAATAACTGTTTCTCTATAGTAGAGAAATTTCTTTCGGCTTTGTTTACGGTGCGGCTTGCACAGGCAATGGGCTGGTCCTTTCGGACTTCTCCTTGCGAAAGAACAGCTCCTAGAGCGTCCGAAGTAAGATTAAAAGATTTTGAAAAATCGGGGTAAATCAAAAGTAGTAATTGGCAAGTCCTAAAAATGACTGAACTTGCCTTACTGTTCTTGGAACAGGAAATGTTTGGAGGCAGGCCGTCTTACTTGGGTCTGGTAGGGCTCCTTCGCTAGAGCATTTATGTCCTAGCTAAACAACTTCTCTTCGTAGAAACTGGCACTTCTCTGGCTGCAGTTTCAAGTTGTTATCTCTCAACTTGTCGAACACTTTTCTCAACTTTTCGTTGTGGTCGTTTAAATTTTTACCTTAGATGACAATGTCATCTAGGTAAACGAAACATTCGAGCCTGTCAGGACGAAATTCATTAGGCGTTGAAAAGTAGCAGGTGCTCCTTTGAGCCCGAATGGCATACGCTTGAACTCGTAGTGCCCATAACTTGTGCTGAAAGCAGTTTTATGTCGATCTTTTTTGTCGACGAGCACTTGGTGATAGCCGTTGGCCAAATCGAGTGTGGTGAAATACCTTGCATTACCTAGTTGGTCGAGAATATCCTCGATGCGGGGTAGCGGGAATGCGTCTCCAATTGTCTTTTCGTTTAATTTACGAAAGTCGACAACGACGCGCCACCTTTTTTCACCGTTCGGTCCCGCTTTCTTGGGGACAACTAGTAGAGGTGAATTCGAAGGGCTTTTACTAGACTGGACTATCCCGCTGTCTAGCATTTCTTTTAGCTGCTCGTTAATTACTTTCCGCTGTGTTTCAGGTAAGCGGTACATTTTTTGATTTATTGGTGCTTGATTTTGCACTAATGGAATGTTATGCGTTATCGCATTTATGTAGGTGAGTTTGTCACCTCTGATATCGAAATGTTTTCTTCCGCGGTCAAATTAGGGTCTAGGCTGAGTTCTTGTCTAGAACTACGCGGGTATTGTTTTGGGTCGTCCGGAGTCTCATAATCCGGGTATAGATGTCGTACATGCTGTAATATTGCCGTTTTGTCGGCTGAAACTTGGTTTGACTTACTCTTCCTTTTAAGTTTTTGACCTGTAAGTAGATGAGGCTTTTGTGATTCCTTTTGAGGTTTTATTTCGTAGTTCTTAGCATGTTGCAGGGTAGTTACTTCCTGCTTTGCCGACGGCTGAGTTTTGTATACTTGTGTGGTCTTTGCCATAGGTTGTGTGATATACTCATGGGCGTCAATGCTATTGCCTTTTGACCATGTAGAATTTGTTGTGCTGTGTGACGGTGGAGTAATATGCACCTTTAGTATAGGCTTTAGAGACTCGCTGCCGTTCTTATATGGCCGTTGTTAGCTTAATAATGATTTATGCGCTTAATATGTCCGTTGTGATATTTAAGTAAAACAACTCTGGTAATGCCATCTGAGCCCGGATAGGTTTCTGCTACTCTAGCAAGCATCAATTTGCACGGTGATAAGTTATCATCTTTGACGAGTACTAGATCATTGACATTAATTGATGGTTGTTGTTGTTGCCATTTTCGTCTTTGTTGAAAATGGAGCAAATAATTCTTTTGCCACATCGACCAAAATTGCTGAAGAATAGTTTGAATGAGCTTCCTACGTGAGCTTTGGCTTAAGGATGTATCAAGAGAGGTCGGTTCTGGAGACGTAAGCGGCGCACTTCCAATTAAAAAGTGGCCTGGTGTAAGAGCTGCAGTGCCATTAGGATCATCTGTTAGATCGCATAGTGGCCTGGAGTTAAGGCACGCTGCCACTTGCGCGAGAAGCGAAAGCATTTCTTCAATGGATAAGATTGTGGATCCGATAGAAGATGGTATTTCATCGACTTAACTCCAGCTTCCCAAAGTCCTCCAACATGTGGGGAAGACGGAGGAATGAAATGCCATTCTATGTTATCCTTGACTAGAGCTTGCCGAAGCGGTTCGTCACACTGATTCAGAGCTTCCTGAAATTGCTTCCGAAGTATTGCATCAGCGCCAACAAAGTTCGTTGCATTGTCGCTGTATATGTGTGCACAGCGACCCCTTCGTGAAATAAAATGTCTGAAGGCAGCAATAAAGGCTTCAGAAGTTAGCTGAGATACAAGCTCGATGTGAATAGCGCGAGTAGAAAAGCAAATAAATAGAGCAATATACGCTTTATAGGACTTTGCACCCTTATATCTGATAGCTGTGATACTAAAAGGGCCTGCATAATCAACGCTAGTGTGCTCGAATGGTTTACTCGGATTAACTCGTGGATGCGGAAGATTACCCATCATTTGGTTCTTGTTATTACGTTGAAATCTAATGCATTTCATAAAGCGATGAATGTATGACCGAACTTGATTTCTACCATTTATAATCCAAAATCGCGTTCTTATATGCTGCAGTGTAAGCTGCGCTCCTCGATGCAAAGTTTTGTTATGAGCCTCCTGAATAATAAGGGTAGACAAATAGGAATCTGGAGGAAGAATGATCGGATGAGCTTCACAATACGATATGAATGCATTTTTCAGCCGTCCACCAACACGTAGCACCTGGGATTCATCGACGATGGGATTAAGCGATAAGAGCTTACTTTTGCGAGGTAATGATTGTCTTTTTGATAGTGCGCGAATTTTATCATGATATGGTATGTTTTGGACGTATATTATCCAGAATATGAGAGCATGTTCAATGTCAGAAGGAGCTAGATGTACCACTTCTATTCGACGTTTATTCCTGCATTTTTGAATAAATAGAAGCATCCAGGCAGTAACTCTTAATAATTTTTGCAACGAGGAATATCTTACGAGAAGATTCCATGGTTTTGATGTATGGGTGGTATGGAATGTTATAGTCTTTTCTTCTAGATTACGAATGTCAGCTTTCTCTGGTGTTTTAGTACGCCAAGCAGAGGAGTGATTCTTGAGACAGCTAGGTCCATTCCACCATAATAGATGATGTAGTAGTTCAGTTGGTGATATTCCCCGTGATGCACAGTCCGCAGGGTTATCATGAGTACAAACATAGTAGAAACGAGAATATGGAAGTGTTGTTTGTATTTCAGATACGCGATTAGAGATGAATGTTTTCCATTTTGATGGATATCCTTTAACCCAAGTAAGCATGACTGTAGAATCAGTCCATAAGTAAATTGGAACGGACTTTAAATTCATTGCATCTCGTATAGATCGCATCAGCTTTGTGAGCAATACAGCACCACAAAGTTCTAGGCGAGGTACCGAAACGACTTTTAATGGGGCTACTTTTGTTTTGCTTGCTACTAAGCTTACATGAGCAGAACCAGGATCGTGCAATATTCGTAAATATACAACTGCTGAGTACGCTACTGTTGACGCATCGGAGAACCCATGAAGCTCAAGAGCAGAATTTATTGAAGATGTTGCGAACCAGCGATGAATAGAAATATTTTCGAGATCCTGAAGATGTTTCCGGTAGTTTTGCCATTCATCCAATATGTCTGGAGGCAAGGTATCGTCCCAGTCGAGCCCTGTCAACCAAAGCTTTTGTATGAAGACTTTTCCGACGATGAAAACTGGCGCAAGCCAGCCTAATAGATCAAAAAGCTTACTTATATCTGAAAGCACTGTACGCTTGGTGTACTTATAAGAATTTATATTTAAGTGCATTACGAAGCGGAAAGAGTCAGTTGAGGGTTGCCAATGAATTCCTAAGGTTTTTATCTCAGTATCAGAGAACACACGAAGCGATGTTGAAATATCTCGATCCGCCTCAGAGATATCGCGTAAAAGATCCTCTTCATTTGCTGACCACTTTCGAAGAGTAAACCTAGCTGATTGTAACAGATGATTAAGTTTAACTTTTGCTTCATTTGCACATGCAACATCATATGCTCCAAATAAGACATCATCTACGTAACATTGAGTCGTTAATATATGAGATGCAACTGGATTATCCAATCGATGATCATGAGCTAATTGCTTTAATGTCCTGCAAGCAAGAAATGGAGCTGGCGGTGTTCCGTAAGTAACTGTTAGGAGCTTGAAATCTTTGATGGGCGCAGATGTATCGAACCGCCAAACAATGCGTTGCAACTCAGTATCCTTGTCATCCACAAGTATCTGACGATACATTTTCTATATATCAGCTGTGTAAACAACTGGATACATACGCCAGGGTAGAATTAATGAACAAATATCTTGTTGTAATTTTGGACCAATATGAAGACAATCATTCAAAGATATTCCTGTGGTTGATCTATAAGAGCCGTTAAAAACGACTCGTAATTTAGTAGCAGTGCTGCTTGGCTTAATTACTGCATGATGTGGCAGATAATAGTGTTTTTGACTCTCCAGGGTAACTTTGTCGTCAGTGATTAATTTCATGTGACCTAGATTTAAGTATTCTTCTAAAAACTGGTTGTATTTAGCTCGTAGGTATGTGTTTGTAGCAAAGCGTTTCTCCATTCGCAATAAGGATAAAACTGCGCCTGCTCGTGTAGCTCCGAGGAGGGGAGCGTCAGATTTCATTGGCACGCGTACAATGTATCTATCAGTTGAGTTTCGTTTGACTGTTAGTTGAAAAAAGTCTTCACACTCTGCTTCTTCTGGCTTCAAGAACAACTGAGTGGGAACTTCCTCAATCTCCCAAAATCGGCGTAGAGTTGTATTTATATCATCACCCACTTGAAGATGAAATATATTGGCACATGTACGTTGTGCTACTGGAGTATCTGGAGGTCCATGACGTATTCCATCTAAGATTATCTCTGCATAAAGGTCAGCGCCAATTATGACATCAATAGGTGAGGGAATAGCAAATTGAGGATCAGCCAGATGTAAATCGTGGATGTGTGGCCATTTTCCAGCTGTTAATGAAGTAGTCGGGAAAAGTGTATTTAAATTAGGAAGCACATGGTGGGCAAGATGTTAATAAATACTTTAAAATTTCCTAGTCCAGCTCTACAACCTCCAATGCCCAAGATGGGTACATTGACGCGTTGACGTGGAAGATTTAAAGAATGCGCCAATGTTTTAGAAATAAATGTGGATTCTGACCCTTGGTCCAAGAGTGCTTTAACAGTTTTAAACGATCCAGATTTGGTTTGAATTCGTATCTTAGCTGTCGCTAATAATACTGATACATTCGTAATAGAAGAATTAACCGAAGTATGAGCAGTATTGGAACAATTTTGTGAACTATTAGGATGTGGTGAGATACCCGCGTGCGAATTTCAATTTTCAAGTGACATGCGTCTTGATGAATCAGTACGAGGTTGATGTAACGTACTATGATGTGTCTGACCGCAATGTTTACAACGAGCAGAGATATGAAAATTGTGAATAGAATGCCCGAGACGTAGGCAGTTGAAACAGAGCTTCTTTTCTTTTACGAAGACTTGGCGTTGTTCAACAGACTGTGAACGAAATGAAGGGCAAAACATCAGCACATGTTTTCCACTACATGCAATACATCCTTTTCCATCCACTGCAACATGAGCACGAAATCCATCAAGTTTGCGTCGTGGCGTTACTTTTGTTTTATCGATTTGGTTAGATTGTATTGACTCTAAAGTACGGATTCTCCCTTCTAAGAATTGTTTTAGATTATCAAACTTAGGAACGATAGTGCTCTCGGATATAGAATTTTCCCAGTCTCTTCTAGTTTGTTTATCTAATTTTTCTGCGATGATATATATCAACCAATCATCCCAATGCTCAGTAGGGCGCCTTAGATTGGACAGAGCACCGATAGACTGAGTTGTAGTGTCCAGCAAATGTTTGAGCTCCTTAGCCGATTCAAAACTAACACATCGTAGATTGACAATTGAAGATATGTATGTGTAAGTCAAAATCTTTAAGTTATCATATCGAGAGTTTAGCATTTTCCAGGCAGACGCATAATTATTGTTAGTGACTGCAAGATGATTTATTATATTGAGGGCTTCTCCTGTTAATGAAGATTTTAGGTACTGAAACTTCTCCACGTCTGATGTATATAGAGATGAGTGAATTAGTGATTCGTATAGATCACGAAATGATGGCCATTCAATATAATTTCCATTAAATGAAGGTATGGATAATTTTGGAAGATTTGGTATTATCTCTTGCTTTGAACTTATTGTCTCATTGTGCATGGTAGAATTAACATTATGAGAAGCTGGATGCATTTGACGAATACGCCCACGAAGATTTGCCAATGCTTCGATATATGACTGTTCTACGTCAGAATATGTGTCGTTCACGAAATAGACGTCTGCAAGGAAAGCGTCATCAGCTTCATCATGCAATGTGTCGTTAGTATTTGTAAACTGATCCCAATATGACTGTAATAGCTGAATGCGAGCTTCAATATACCCTTCATTTTGATTTTCAATACCAGTCTTATCTGTGTTTGTAATAAATCGGTCTATTAAGCCTAGGAGGCGCTTTTGCCTGGCTTAATATTTTATCCATATTGAATGATATATCCTTAATTGCATAAAATGACTAGAGAGACTTACCGAATTGATAATCATGCTATTATTTATGTATGCTAGATGAAGAACAACTTCAGTTGTATTATTCAATGATCACCCAGTTTTTTGTGGTATGACTGCTGAATGAATATTGTATGACCTCCATGCCTTAGCCGATCATAGGATAATCTGATGAGAATGATGATGCATATTCGAATGTTGACTTATGATACCTCGTGACGATTCTAGCCTTCTGTGGCATTAAGTAATATAGGCACTACACCACTACTCTCACCAGCACACACCAACTAAGTTCACAGTTATTGTTTTTTAACACTTTAGTACAAAGAACAAAAAATCTTATATGAATCTTGCCACAAGAAAGATTTTTGTACAAGCACAGCACTTAATTGTTATTTTAAATCCTTTATCCGACTTCGAAGGACCATGGTTAGAATTATAAGGATGTAAGGATTTACTAAATTTAAGCGCTTTAAGAAAAACTAGTTGTTTTTGAACCACGTTATAAAACTTTTATTATTAACAAGAGTCAAGACTGATAAAAATGTACCGAACAACTCAAAACAAAAGAATACAATAACAATGACATTAAACAAAAACAATAGATAGACAAAACTATTTCAGCCTACTTAAATAAACTTATACACAGTGATTATCTGAATAGTAATTTTGTAGTTGTACCTCAGGTACGTAGGTATGTAATATTATATCATCAGCTGGAGGAGATATTTGTTGTTGGTAGTTATGTACTCTTGATGATAATTTGAACAAATTCCTTCGTATTTGGTATGGAAATGTGCGTATTTTGGTGGTCTTTTGTGCGTGTTAATAGGACTATTGTGTGTCGTTTATCGAATATAGCTGTAACTTTAAGCTATGTATGACTACTTGATGACTGTTAGCGTTGAGAATACTAACCAGCACTAATTCTTCTCCAGATGACAGTAAACTGTTTGCCAAGAAGACTCCATCGCTTATATCTTGGGATAAACAGAGCATTTCTTCTTGAGTTTGTAACGGGACTTGGGCAACAATTTGAGAGCGCGCAGGTATGCAGATTGGTTCCTTAAAGGTAACCAATTGCTGCCTGATTTCGTCGGTCTCTTGTTCGCTCAGACAGCTTTTTTCACATTCCTTGGGCTTTTTTAGATCTTGGTAGCAAGCTTTTCTCGTTTGAGAAGCCTTGAAGACACTGGAGGTAGATAGTTCAGCCTGTTTAGACTCTACCTGTTCTGCAAGTGTTCTTACTTCGACTGCTTTTTCAGAATGTAGCTTGTCCGTTTCAAACATCAATGGGAAAGCAAATTCATCAGGATTAGTCTCCGTGCGAGGAAACCTTAGTGCCCTATTAGGACCCTCAACGTTACAGTTTTTCGCTAGGAAATCATTTCCTAGAAGTCCGTCATCGGAATGGCTGGGCAAGTTCTTTACTACCTGAAACTTGCAGGGAATTTTGTTTTTGAAAACGAAGTTTCCTGGCAATTTCCCAGCGTCTTCCGGTACAAAATGGGGTCTGAAGGGTGCATGCCTCATTGTGGTTGATTATTTTGGGGTCTTTTATTGACCTTTGCTTTATTATACTAACCTTAGCGCCTGTGTCAACTACTAGTTTAGTTTGGCCGTGCAGGCCTATGTCTAAAGGAAGTTTTACTGTAGCGACACTGGCATCGGGCTGCTGAGGGGACCTTGTTTTATTTGATGGGTAATTTATAGTCGAGCCGGGGAGTTTTGGGTCGACTGTATGTCGTTTCCCTGACTCCGGGCTTCCCATTTGCGTTTTTGTTGGCAGCTATTTACTGCATGTCCAGAACGACCACAAAATTCACATTTCTTACGTACGTTGTATCCTGGAGAAACGTTGGGACCTTGTGGGTCTCTTGGTCGTTGATTTGGTGACACAGTATAGTTATGTGGTCTCTGGAAACTATTGTTGCTTCTCCTGCATTCATGCACGTCATGGTTATACATTTTGCAGTTCACACAATTAGGCGTATTTTTCCTTTTGAGGCAATCAGCATATGTGTGGCCTCTTAGATTACAAAAACTACAACTGATTTTATTTAAATAGGTATTTTTATTATTTACATTATAATTTTTATTTGGCGATCTTGGTTCCTGTTTAATATTTGCTGTGCCGGCCTGTGTGAACTGTGACATTGGTATGTTACTGCTTGGGTTAATGGGCATATTGTTTTGCCGCGGATCCTGTGAGTACAGGCGCGTATA
This sequence comes from Dioctria linearis, assembly GCA_963930735.1. Taxonomy (NCBI): domain Eukaryota; kingdom Metazoa; phylum Arthropoda; class Insecta; order Diptera; family Asilidae; genus Dioctria; species Dioctria linearis. The sequence goes on along the minus strand of OZ005743.1, from coordinate 52,661,526 downwards.
CAGGGGGGGGGGGGGGGGTCACAGGGGTCATGACACCCCCCCCCCCCCCCAGGAAGCGCGCCACCTAACCTTCGCGGTGATGTGAGTAGTATAATAGTGGATTGGATATAATAATCATTCGCTCTTAGCTCTTTTCTTTCTTTTCTTTTAAACGTGTACACATTTTTTAGAATTTTCTTGCGTTTTTATATTGTGTCGAAAACTCATCTTACATACTTATCACAGGATAGTAAGTAATTTTGGAATGAATATTTATTTTAGTATTTGATTGTTTAGAAAAAGGCACGTAATGCTTAGCAGCCCAGTTATGAAGATGCTTTTATATTTTTGTTGCGCCGATTACTCATACATATATATGAAAAAGCGCACAATTTCGAGTTTAAAAAGTGTTATTGTTTCTAAGAAATTGGTCAGCGATCATAATTTTTTTTAACCTATCTGATTTTCCAACGGTAGACTGCAGCGGGAAATTCGCTGTCAAAACACGTAGTCGAAAAGCGGCGATTGTGAAAGAAGAAGTTACTGAGATTTCATTTGCTATTAGTTTTGAGCGTTTTGAAACAGATTTTTATCGAGAATATTTTATATTATTTTGAAAGAATTGCAAAGGGCCAAAGTGTGGAAACGAAAGATTTAAAATATAGAAATTAACTAAATTAAAATCAAACTGAATGCCAAGAATATCACAATTTTACCATTTGTATTTAAGCGCCTCGAAATATTCATCCAAACCATGTCTTTTTTGTCAACTCGTCTATATTGGAGACAACCAATATATCATAAATTATTTTATGATTTGGCACTTCATCAATATTTCATCAAAATTCATTGTTTTGAAATTGACGCGCGTCTTACAACCTTGACAAAAATAAATGCCAAACAGTTTCATTCGTTTGATTTTGCTGGCGACGACGGCAAAATTAAAAATTAATCAATCCCGACGGCAACTTCGTCCACCGCTGACCGTCACCTGTTGAAATTTGGGCATTCGCATAAAACGGTGGGCCTTTAGAAGTTTGATAGCGGCATATTTTCGTCGTTTGCCGTTGCAAGTCGCAATTGTATTTAAGCCTTGACTTAAAAAAATTTGTTTTACGGTTCTTCCATCTTCCAGTAGAGTGTTCCTAGATTCTTGCCAACGAAAATCCCTAATTTTGGACATAAAATTCCCTTAAAATCCCTTAATACCATATTTCAAAGAAATCTTTTAAAATACCTTAAGAATCGGTTTATAAAGTGACATAATCAATTTCGAACAAAACGAAATTATCACATTGAATAAATCTTTGGTAAATAAAAAAGTAACAAGAATAAGTAAATAGATATTTTTTGGATTTGAGTAAAAGCCTTCACTTTTTGGGACACTCATAATTTTAAAATTTTGTTTATGCATTTTTCTGGTAGAATTTCTGTCTAGATCAGATGTTCCACAAATAAGAATTTTATTGCAAGCCTATAAATTATTTGAAGATTTCAATGATAAACAAATTTCAAAACCGCAAACCTTGCATTTAGCTTTTTTTCGGTCATTGAGCTTTTGAATCCAGTCTTTATATTTACTTTCGTTTTCCAACCAGCAATCGGAAAATTTCTTGACCTATTTTTTGTTTTCAAATTTTTTTAAACTGTCTTATTTAAAAAAAAATTTTTTTTTTTTTGAGGAGTTGAAATTTAGAATTCGCCATGTCCTTTAATGAAGAAATATATCATATTAATATCTAATGTTTCTTCCACTATTTACTATTTTTCTACTTTACCACTTTATTTCCAATACAAGATATTCCGCAAAATAGACCAACGGGAAACTAAGCACACGTCCACCGCAGCACATTGGGGTGGGCTTATTATTACGTAACAAATATAACAAAGTATAGCATAGTGGCAGTACACACAATCAAAGCTCAGAATCACACACACAATCACTAAGCTCAGAAAATATTTTGTACATGTGATATTAATAAAGAAAATACTCTAAATTTGCTTCCTCAGTCTAAAATCCCTTAATTTCAACAAATTTGAAAGTTTTGTCCCTCAACCGAACTTTCAAGGAAAAATCCCTTAAAAAAGGGTTTAATCCCTCAGATCTGGCAACAAACTCTAGTTCCATGCAATCAACGTCTAGGCAGCCGTTGATTTTTCATAGCGACACTGATTCAAGAGTTGCTCAAAATTTTTAGGTTCGTAGCATCAAATTTTTCTTAGAAATACACTTGCAAATTGTTCTTAAGACAACGGTCTAAACGAAATGTTGCATTGATTCCGTTGGCTCACTCTTTCGGACAGGGGCACAAGCATTCAGTTTTCTTAGAAAGATCTGAAAATTTTTCTTTAGATTTTTCATGCACTATTGGTGGCGGACAATGATTCCAAAGAGTTATGTTGATTCAGGTGCCTTGGCTGATCTGGGTTCGCTAAAGATATTTATGAGCGTTGGCAAGCATTAATTTTGTTCTTAGAAAATTACTTAAACATTTTTCTTTCGAATTTTTATACACTATTGGTTGCTGAAAACGATCAGTTGGATTAATGCCACTAAAATTGATTCTACAATTTTTACGGCAAGACTATAAAAATAAAAACCATTCGCTTTCCTCTGCGGTAGTTGCCGTTGCTTTGCTTGTACTTTCGTATTAATTCAAGTAGTGCTGCTTAATTTAACTTCACTTTTACTTTTAATTTATAAGAGAAGAATAAACTTGCTGCACCAGTTAGCCATGGAGGCAGAAATAGTAGCGAAAGCGGCAAGCAGAAGACTGATAAGGCCATTGATAAAACTTTTTTCAGAAGAATGCAAGATCAGTTAAGTTCCCATCAAAAGATGTAGTCAGTGACATATCATGCAGTTCTACTCCTATTCGTTTGAATGCGATTCAAGATGCAAGCTTTTACTCTCAGTCATTCACTTCACCCGTGACAGAATCGGTTGCGTTACATCTATTTCTACAATCTTTGCACGAGATAGAGAATCTGGATATGAGTCCTTAATGTCTGTCCACTCTGAGATCGACATTGATGTGGATAATATTATCGACAGGTTTTCCAAATCAATCCGAAAATTGGGTTTTGTGATATCTAACTTAAATAAGATAAATAAAAATTAAAAGCGACTACTTCCGACTTTTTTCTCCCCTCGAACATTTTAGTTGTGACCCCCCCCCCCCCCCCCAGGCTGAAGGTCTGGATACGCGCCTGTGTGAGTATGATATGTTGCCAGGATTATATACGCTTTGATTTACTAGAGTACTACTTTGATTTAATTGTGCGTTATTTGGTAGACTGGTACAAGCAGGATTTTGCATTGTATTCTGCATTGCACATGATTGAAACTGCCCTGGAGGTTGCAAGAATAGAGCACTTTGCTGGAGACGTTCCACATCGAGTGCTCTTTGTATTAATTCATATACAGTGCCGTCGGTCATTGTCAACTGACACATATAGGGATTATTGACTCCTGTTTTTAGTGGGTTTTTCGCGAAATCTTTCAGCTGCGTTTTAACAGCTGGTGCTGCTGTCGCTCCGTATTTGGATTCTGCTGCCTTATTGCAGAGTGCCAGCATCTGTTTCACTCGTGCCGTGAAGGCTGTGAGATTTTCCAGAGGATACTGCTTTGTAGTGATTAACTTGTTTACCAGTTCCTGGTAAGTTTCTCTATGCAGGTATGTGCGATTTAGCCGTTCTTCTACTTCTTTGAACGTAGTTGGCATATTTGAGGCAAAAAGCTGGTAAGCTTCGCCTCGAAGTCTGGTGGGAAAGATTTGTAAAAATGCTGATAGTTCAACCACCGAAATGTACTGAATTACCTGCCTGTAGCATCCTAGGAAAGTTTGGAGTTCAAGGCTCAATTTTGTGTGCTGTTCTCCCGAGAATAGGGGAACGAGCTGGGCAGCTAGCTTGGCGATTTTAGCGTAATCTGCCATGTTTAAATTGGGGATTTTGAAGCTAGAATTTGACACTATTGGGGAGCTAGTATCTTCGTTGCTGGTCTTCAGAAGGCAGCCGCCCAGGTAATTTAAAAGGACTTCACTCGCGGTGGAATCACTGACACTGTCTATGGCACTTTGGTTTAATTCTACCCTATTATTTTTAATTTCTGTTTCGAGAGAGTGCGAGAGTTCCCCAAACTGCTTTAAACTTTCTTTAAATTTTTCCGTACTTTCTTTGAATTGCGCGATTTGCTTAAGCCACTGTTCACGGGACTTTATGAGCTGTTTATCAATTGAATCGCACTGTATAACAGAAAGTTCGGAGGAGTCTCGCAATTTCCCCTCTAAATACTTTAAATAATTTTCTAAATTTAAATTGGAAGGTCTTACTTGTTGGGGACCTGTAAGGATTGTCCCGCTCCTTAAAGTGACTCCTCTTGTTGTTGAATTAATTGGGGGTGTTTGATTAGCACCCTCTGTTGCAGATGTTGCTCCCGCGTTGTCTCCTTCGCACTGGGGTGGAACTTCTTGTGCGTCGCCCGTCGAGGAAGATTGTTGAGGAGTTGATGGAAGTGGTGAGATTTCCGGCGGTGTTTCCTGGTGGGAGCTTCCTTCGCTCTTGGACCACCGTGTGTAAAATTTGCAGCTAGGGGGGCTATTGTCGTCTTATTTCCCTAGGTTCAAATTGATAGGGGGGCTTATTGCCTTCTTCGAGGTCCCTCTCAATTCAGGATCGCTGATTTATTGCTTGATGTTCTTTTGCTGCCGCGAGCCCTTGGCCTTCTTAGATTCCCCTGGATAAAAACTGAAGGGGAGGCGCTTTACCTACTTCGGAGTCCCTTTCAGCTCTGGATCGCAGATTGTCGGTTGAAGATACTTCCTTCCTTCAAGTGTAGAGTTAAAATTTTGGATATGGACGTCTTTTATCCTGGGCTGAGATGAAGCCCGCTATTTTCCCACGTAGGCACTGAAATGCTTTGATGAGGGGTGGCTGCGTGTTTTACAAACAGAGGCAGTTAAAGCTGTCCAACCCCGAGCGTTGGGAGCCGACAAGATCGAAATACTCCTGAAGCCAGACTCAACTTCAGGCGGAGGGTAGGGTGTCTTGCCCAGTATTCGATCCCGTCCTAAGCTCTTTTTTGATAAGTAGGTTAGAGGCTTTTCGAGCGCTTATACTTTGTTTGTATAAAGTAGGGTTCCTCTATCCTACCGGCTGCGCCAATTGTCAAATACTTTTTTTTTGGGGACACTTTAAAAACACTGTTTCTTTGTTTGCCACTTTTATTTTATTTTATTTTTTCTTCTCAAAACAAAAGGTTACTTTTAAAGTTTAACTTAATTCTTCTTTTTTTCACCTTTTTTCTCACGGTTCTTTTTTTACTTTTCAACTGTTGTATTTTTCTAATAAAATTATTCCGCAAACGAGGCCGCCCAGTTACTCAGTTCAAAATCCAACCCGACTTCGTTTAAAAATTCGACTGCCAAAAATCCGACCGCTGTTACGTACCAAATCCTGCATACCTAAAATATAAAAAAAAGGGATAAAAAAAAATTCAAAAATATTAAAAGAATTCATCCATAAAATTTTCACGTAAGCTAACCATGCCTAAAACATGGTTAACTTATCAATTCAATCAGTGAAGAAAATTGCGTCAGAAATTTCCTTCACATACCATTTTCGTTTTCAAAAAAGTTCCCATGACAGTAGAAATATTTAATTAAAAAAGAATTAAACCAAAAGCAAATCGTACCTTCAGTACGATTTGTCGTAAAAATTACCATATGTATATATGAACGTACATACATATAAAAAAAAAGCTTTCACGATCAGAAGTGCGCGCCGCGAAAATACATTATACATATGTATACGCGAGTTATATTCTTTTTCTTTACCACTTAAGGGAAAAACGAGCAAAAATCAAAAATAAGAATAAAAAGAATTAAAACACTAGAAATTTAATTTCTAACTATTTATTTTAATAAACTATAATTCCGAGCTTTACTGTTGCAACGATCTTAAGATTCCTCGAGCTGAACTTTAACTGTCTTAATCTAAAACAAACAGTTCTTACATTTTTATTTTCTCTTATCTTTTGTAGGTAGGTAGCTAGTGTGGGAAAGTGGAGGATTGCATTCTCTCAAACGTCGTATGTGATGTAATGCGATCCTTTGTTTTGTCTTGTTTCGGTTAAGTGTATGGTATTTGCAACTTCACCGTTTTCAGGGTTACTATCAGTTTTTGCTGACGTAACTCCTCCCTCCTTAGGTTTGAGACTCTCCAGAGTCACATTTTGAAATTATATATTTAATTTTTTGTATTTGCAATAAAAAATGGTTACGACTATTACTATTATTATAGCTATTATGATAGAAAGTGTACCATAAATAGAATGAGTTTTCCTTTCAATATTAATTTCCTGAATTTTGTTAATGTTTTCTATATGTTTCAATACAAGATCGTCAAATGAAAGTTTTTTATTTAAATTACTAATGTCCTCAAAATAATTTGGTATAACAAAACTTTGTTTAAATTCCTTTTGTTTGTTGTATAAGCTGTAATTATTTATAGTTATTGAACAGTTGCTAAAATTTATTAAATAGTTTCCGCTCATTTCTACAGCTCTTTTATCACAGGAACTTATGAGGCTAACATTGTTTTGGTTTTTTGCAATAACCAATCCTACCCTTATTTCTGCTATTTCGGATATATTGTTAAATGTTTTCATACTATTGTTTTGTGTTATACAATTATTCAGTATTTTGAGTTCTTTGAGATCTTTATTTCTAGAATAAGTATAACATTTTCCTTCATAATTAACAATTTCTTGTGGTTCAAATACCAATTCCTGTTTATAAATGTTACTTATAGGTGTTAACAAAGTTCTGTGTAAAGTAATTGTTTCTTTCGGTATTCTTATAATGAACATAATGTTATACAAATTATCTATTACTGTTGCTAATCTTATATTTAGAAGTTTCTCAAAATCAATGTCGAATGCGAAAATTTCTTCACTAGTTAACACGTTACTGTGAATGGTTCCTAATCTTGCCGAAGCTATATTATTTTGTATATGTTCTACATTATCTTCAAGTATTTTCAGCTTTAGTAAATAGTCTGTCGAGAGAATTTGCTTCTCAATTTGGCTTAGTTTTTCTACAATCGTTAATCGATCGTTTCCGATTATGTCTTTTAGCTTTGTAAAGGTAGAATTAAAGTGTTCGTTAATTTTGATTTGGGCATTAAGGTTTTTATGGTGTTGTGATTGTTCATGTCTATGATTTTAAGATGTTCTTCTATATCCTGTCTGTCATCCTCGTCCATTGTCCAGTATAACTAGTTAAATATTCTACCCACAAAGTTTAGTAACCCTCTTCTTTGCCTATGTGGAATTAGCGTTTGAATTCTACTTCGTATGTTTTTGATTTGATAATCGTAGGAAATAATTTGATCGCTTAAATTTGCTTGTTTTATATTGCTTTCTATGGTATCTAAAATTTTCTCGATTTCTCTTGTGTTTACAATGTGTATTATTGTATCGTAGCTTTTAACTATTTTAACACCGCTTAGTTTTATTTCGGTGTATCCTGAATTTGATTCGATTTTTTCCACTGTTAGATGGGCCTGGGTTGTTGTCCACGTCCATACTACTAGGAAGATTGATAAGATCCAATTGACCTGCGAATTGTTGTTTTCTTTTAATATTCGAACTATGAATATTGTTTAATTTTGTTTTAATAAATTTTGGTTGTTCCTTGTGTCTAACGCTTTTTTAATTTCTAATATAACCATCTAATCTGTCCTCATTATAGTCTTCCCTATTGCTATTTCTTTTATTTATGTATCTAGCTTTCTCTTTCGAAAGATTTTTGTAAATAGGATTTTTGTTGCAAAGTCCCTCCTGAATGTTGAACGGTTTTTCTTTTGTTACAGAATGGCAAGTATTATTATACCACTCAATGGACCTACACATTTTTTCCTTGATGTTAAGCTGTTTACCTTCGATCCCTAACGTTCTTATTTTTTCACTTAGGGTGTTGTGTAAACGCTCTACATCGGAATTTCCCGTGTGGTTATTAGGTTTAACTAAGTGGAGATCTATTTTCTCGTTTCTCAAATATTCCTTGATATTTATGCTTCTAAACTCATTGTCCGTGACTAACCTATTGAAGTGACCCCTTTGTGATTTATATTCCCTAATTTTTTCTATAATGGTTTGATTATTTCTATCTTCGAGATAGAATGCCGAAGCAAATTTGGAGAATTTATCTAAGAACGTTAAAAAATTGGCTTTTGAGTTTGTATAGACATGCATATGTATAATTTGTTTGATGTCTTTCGGGGTTTCAGTTAAATTACATTTTTCTCTAATTGGGTTTCGGTCATATTTAATTCGACTACAGGTATCGCAGTTGTTAATGTATCTTTGTATTAGTATCTTAAGATTTGGGAAATAAATGCGTCTTTTCAATCCCTCGTAATTTTCATTGATTCCTGTATGCCCTGTTTCATTTTTATGATATTTTTGTATTTGATCATAGGTTTCTTCTTCACTGTTCATATTCTTTGTATAGTAAGAGCATCTGGCAAATTTTATGTTGCTAATATTGTCAAAGAGTTCTATGATCTTCTGTTGTAATCTATTGTATTCATTATCACTTAATTCCGTGTAGATGCCTGTTTTGCCGGGTTTTATATATCGTCGTAAGATATCTAGCAAATTGTTTTCTAGGTCTTCTGTGTCTATGTATATTACCCTATTTTTATGAATTATTTGGAACTCCTTTGTTTTATTATTTGTTAAAATGATTTGGATTTTGAATCTATTGCCTACTGTATCTAGGATGGGAATATGATTATTTAAATTCTCCTCTTGAGAATGGATTGTTTCAATGGTTTCCGCATTATTCTGCATTGAGACTTGAGACAAGTTTTCGTCCTCTTCGTTTGTCTCAGCTGCGTTGATTTCGTTTGCATGTATGTACCCTCGCTCTGCTGGAGTGGACGTCCCGATCGTTTCCTTCACACTGTTTTGTTCCATCCAGTCGATCGTATTTATCTCGTTGGTTTCGGTTCTTATACGACTTAGAAAATCTGCCACTTTATTATCTCTTCCCTTAATATATTCGATGTTCATGTTATATTCACCTAATTTAAGCAACCATCTATATAATCTAGGATTGACATCATTGCCCCTTGTTTTGGTGTATAACCTCTTAAGCGGTTGGTGGTCGGTTAGTAAATTGAAATTGGTGCCATACAGATAAGGCCTAAAATAGCCTGTGGCCCACACCGTTGCAAGAAGTTCCTTTTCGGTTGTTGAGTAGTTCCGTTCATGTTGGTTTAGAGTTCTGCTAGCGTAGCATATTGGATGGTTGTCCTGTTGGAGAACTGCTCCTATGGCAAAAGTGCTAGCGTCTGTAACTAATTTGAAATTTTTATTGAAGTCTGGGTACTTTAGAACGGGGGCGGCTTCCGTGATAATTCTTTTAAATTTTTCGAACGAATTTATGTAGTTTGGATCATTACGGTTGATCTTAGTGTTCTTTTTTCAAATATTTGGTCATTGGCTGGGCTAATCTTGCATAGTCTTTAATAAATTTCCTATAGTAGCCTGTAATTCCGAGGAAGGATTTTATCTGTTTCTGTGTTTCTGGAAGCTTTAATTTTAAAATATCGTTGATTTTTTTTGGGTTGGGTTTGACTCCTTCAGGTGTCAAAATATGACCCAAATATTCTGTTTCCTTTGCCATGAATTTACATTTATCCACTTGGATTTTTAAGTTTGCTTCCCTTAGTTTATTAAGCAAGCACTTTCTTAACGCTATCGATGTGTTCCGTTAGGGAAGTAGAAAAGATTAATATGTCGTCAAGGTAGACAACGCATATTTTATTGATAAGATCTCTTAAGATTGAATTCATCAATCGCTGGAATGTCGCTGAGGCGTTTTTGAGACCAAACGGCATTCGAATAAATTCATAATGACCATGGGGGGTTGAAAAGGCCGTTTTAGGGCGGTCATTTTCGTTGACCAATATCTGGTGAAAGCCTTTTGCCAGGTCGATTGTACTAAAATATTGGGCTCTTCCCAATTTATCCAATATACTGTCAATGTTTGGGACTGGAAATTTATCGTCTATCGTGACTTCGTTTAATTTACGATAGTCCACGACAATTCTCCATTTTTTCTTCCCTGAGTTATCTAATTTTTTTGGAACGATCCACAATGAACTATTATATGGTGAATTGCTTTCTTGGATAATTCCATTATTCAACATTTCGCCTATCTGGGTGGTGATTTCCTGTTCATGGATTCTTGGATATCTGTAATTTTTTGCGTAAATTGGCCTATTTGTCGTAGTGACAATTTGATGGGTTATGTTATGAGTACATGTTAACGTTTCCCCCTCTTTGAAAAATAAGTCTTTGTGTGACTTCAGTAAGTCTTCAAGCAGTGCTTTCTCTTGAGAGTTTAAGCCCTTGAGAAGATTTTTTTGACCCTCTCATTGATTTCTGAATATTCTAATTGATGAATTTCTTCACCCCTATATTGGAAATTTGTTAGAAATTTTATTACATGTTATTTATGGTTAAGTTTCCCTCTTCCATATTAATAACGGCACCTAGAGGCTTTAATAGGTTCTGGCCTATTATGGCATCAAAACATTTGTTATGGAACTTAGTTAGTTTCCATAGCATGCAGGCATCTTCTTTGAACTCAACTGGAAGATCAGTTTTTATTTCTTTATTTATAATTGTCTTAGTATTTAAAGTATTAAATTTTATGGGTTGTCTTAAATATTGTCTCTTGTACTGGGGTAGTTTCTCTTCATCCAATAAAGAGGTGGAGGATCCGGTATCTATAAGACATTTGACTTTTGTGGCGTTAATAGAAAATTTGCTTCCTGTTCTACCTCTTGGATGTGATCGACATCCATGGGTTCTGGTCTGATTTGTATCCGATTTTGGGAATTATTAGGAAAATTGTTATGATAAGTTCTAGATTGGTTTGAATTATTGTAATTTCTAGATTGTCCTGAACTATAATAATTTCTATGTTGACCTGAATAAGTTCGTTCTTGTCTGTTTTGTGGTTGTTGGATCTGTCTAAATTGTCCTGAGTTTTGTCTGTACTCGTTGTTTGAGTTTTGTCTGTATTCGTTGTTTGAGTTTTGTCTGTATTCGTTGTTTGAATTTTGTCTCAACAGCAGACCATTGCTATTATTGTTAAAATTATTGCGACTATTAAGATTACTGTTATAATTAAAATGATCATGATTGTTTCTACGTGTACAATCGTTTTGACTTCTATTATAATTATCTTTCATTTTGTTTCTAATTAAACCAGAATTATCTAATAAATCGTATGCTCCTCTTAATGTAGTTGCATTTCTGTTTAAAATCCCTGAAGCTAAATTAGCATCTATGTTATTTAAAAAGGTTTTTAATATAATCGACTCATTTACCGTAGGGGAAAATTCGATAGGTTTTGCTGCGTCGCATTCGTATTTTTCATTTAGTTTTGAAAGAATTTATCTCAATTTAATAAAATACTCGCTTACTTAATAATTCCTGAGTGACAAAGCATTCTGGTATAATTGGTGGTATGTTTCCTTTACGCCAAAGTTGCTTATTATAGTTGATTTTATATTATTCCAAGTTGTGTTTGTGTCTGAGGTACGAACTACGTCCAGTGCCGGTCCTTGAATTTTGTTTATGATGACTCTAGTGTATACATATCGCTGTGCCAGGGGATGCTTCTCCAGATATTGCAGAATGGAATCAACTTCTTGTATAAAAGAAGTAAGGACCACTTGTCCATCTCCTCTAAATTCGTGGATCCTTTGTGCATCTTTTAAAATTTAATTTACGCTGAGTTGTTTGGGTTTGGTGCCCTAACTGTGGTGATTGCACTATGTTTCCTGCTGGATCTTGTTGTTCGTCATTGTATCTTATTTATTTACTGGGCTTTCGTTGTCACTTTCTGTATCAGAATTTATTTTATATCTTCTTTTATCTTTTTTCACTTTTGGCATCAGATCTTTGTTTGCCTATCACTGATTTCTTTTCTATTTTTATTTCACTACCTTATTTTCTTCAGTTTCACTTATTATGAACCACTGTAAGCTACTAGTACTATTCGAGTTTGGGCCGAACAACACTAATTGAATTAACTAAGATTCGTTGAATATCGCTTCTTTGGAAGGATAGTTTATACCGATTGCACCAGTTATATTCTTTTTCTTTACCACTTAAGGGAAAAACGAGCAAAAATCAAAAATTAGAGTAAAAAGAATTAAAACACTAGAAATTTAATTTCTAACTATTTATTTTAATAAATTTTAATTCCGAGCTTTACTGTTACAACGATCTTAAGATTCCTCGAGCTGAACTTTAACTGTCTTAATCTAAAACAAACAATTCTTACATTTTTATTTTCTCTTATCTTTTGTAGGTAGGTAGCTAGTGTGGGAAAGTGGAGGTTTGCATTCTCTCAAACGTCGTATGAGATGTAATGCGATCCTTTGTTTTGTCTTGTTTCGGTTAAGTGCATGGTATTTGCAACTTCGCCGTTTTCAGGGTTACTATCAGTTTTTGCTGACGTAACTCGCGCCGCAATTTCAATCCACGGGACGGTGGCTGATGTTTATAAAAGCATCAAATTTCAAGTCACCGTCCAACGAAAATTATTCTGGACTTGTTTAAACAAGTCCAGAATAAATGAAAATTTTTCTCAGGGTAGAAATGCAACTATGCAACTATGCAACGAAAATTATTCTGGACTTGTTTAAACAAGTCCGGAATAAATGAAAATTTTTCTCAGGGTAGAAATGCAACTATGCATTTTCTACCCTGCATGAGGGCTCTTGATCGCGACGAAAGTGATCAAGAGCCGAGTTGGATTTTGCACTTTAAAACGGCGGTTGTGGGTCGAGTTAAAAAAAAAACGAAAGTAAGTTGATTTGAAAGTTTTGGTTCGGCGCGGTCTCGGTTGCGGTGAGATAGAGTTAAAATAGAAAGAAGTTTCAAGTACAAAAAAAAATATACAAAGTAGAAAGGATTGAGAAAAAAAGGTGAATAAAGTGAAAATAGAAAAGGAACAAAGTTTTAGTATAGTATATGGAAAGAATTTTAAAATAGAAAAGGAAAAAAAATTTTGGTATAAAGATAATTGTTGTTATAAAAAAAAAATTAAGTTTGTTTGGAAAGAAGTTTAAAATAAAAAGTAAAAATAACGAAACAGTGTTTTGAAGTGAAACCCAGAGGAAATATAAAGAAATCCGCCCCGGTACGTATATATTATATTATATTATATTAGAATATTCTTCGTTGGACGGTGGCTTGAAGAAAACTGTAATATGATGCTTTTATAAACATCAGCCACCGTCCCGTCGCTTGAAATTGCGGCGCGCGTATATATATAATGTATTTTCGCCGCGCGCACCTCTTATCGCGAAAGCTTTTTTTTGTGATATGTATGTACGTTCGTACATACATATTGTAATTTTCACGACGAATTGTACTGAAGGTACGATTTGTCTTTTGCTTTATTTTTTTAAAGTAATTATTTCTACTGGAAAATTTTGCTGAAGGCAAAGAGTAGATAAGAGAGTAGATAAGCTAATCATGTTTATATGGATGAAATCTTTTAAATAATTTTTTTACCCTTTTTCAGGCATGGTTTTAGATATGTAACAGGGGCGACTATTAAATTTCATGTCAGCACACCCCCACAAAATGAAATATAATAAGGCGCTTTCTTTTGCAAAAATTGTAATTGCTCTGAGCAATGCCAAGTTCCATATTAACAATTATTACCGGATATATCGAGTTTTGTCCTCGAACAACTACCCTAACAGCATTATAAACAAAATCAAAACAGCGTATTTTATCGGTTGTTGTGTTATTGTTGGAATGAGCGTGCTTAATATGCTCATTCCAACAATAACACAACAACCGATAAAATACGCAGCCAAAGTACACAAATTACTATATACAAAAAACTCACATACATACCACACATTAGCAACTAAAACGAAAGTTGCTAAACCAATGAAGGGTGTTATATATGAAGCGAAATGCCAAACGAATAACTGCTGTCAGTGAAAGTGCTGTTTAAATCAAACGACCGATATGAGAGTTACATAGCAACTAACTTTATTCATACATTTATTCCAGTTGATGCATAAGTCGGTAGGTATATAATAAACTATCGGCATATGGAGTTAAGTAGAGATGCCAGAATACACATTATAAATGAATGGTAATTTCAAAACTTAATTGACTACAGCTCGGCCATCCTGACACCTCGACGACCTCGTCGATAAGACTTGAATGCCAAAGTTCAAATTATATTTTTATTTCATTTAATGAGATTTACGAAACTTAATCAAATACTTTATTCTTATAGGTATGCTGTAATAAATGTTTAATTCTATTCGTCAGTAATCGTATAGTTGAAGTCATAAATCTCGTTCGCAAAATCCGGTAACCACAACTTTATATTACTTGCATCAAAAGTGCCTTTAAATGGAACTCTGCTATGTTGAAACCCGTCGATATCACTTACTACATATCTTCTGTGAGGTAAAAAAACCTTTTTTATTTCATAAGGACCTTTAAATTTTGGAGCAACTTTCTTACTACCAGCAGTTACCACATTTCTTATAAGTACTAAATCACCTGCATTAAAAAAATTGCCCTTTTCTCTTACATTTTCTATCATAGTAACTTCTTCGTTCCGTTTGATTGCTCTTTTCCTTACTTCTTCCATGCAAATTTAGGAACTAACATTATTTTAAAGATAATTAAAAAGCTTGGACTCTTGAGGCTGACGTTGCCGTATACCAAAAACAAGCTCTGATGGGGTTGCAGCAACAGGGCGACAATAAGTATTGTTAAAAACAAATTCAACTTTACGAATATTTTGATCCCAGTTTTCATCCGAAAATTTCGCCAACAATGGAGTGAGAAAACGATTCATGCGCTCAACGGCACCATTTGCTCTTGGGTAAGCTGTTGCCACCAATACATGCTTGGGATTGTCTCAAGAAATTTGTAAATGCCTCGGAAGTAAATGCACTTCCCCTATCTGATATCAACCGTTTTGGGATATTGTAATTTTGGAAATAATTCTCCAAATGCTTAATTACCTCTTTTGTGTTTGTTTTCGTAGTAGGATATATCTTAATAAATCGAGAAAAGGCATCTAAAACCATTAAAACGAACTTGTTTTTTGACTTGGTTTCGTTCAGGTGACCGTAATGGTCTATGTGAATTGTATCAAAGCGGGTATGGCCTTTATTTATGCTTTGCAAAGGATCAAAATGTGTATCGACTATCGGATTATATGACATACACTGCAGACAATTGGCAATATACTTTTTCACATAATCCTTCATTTGGGGAAACTAATAGACCTGTTTTACGTGCTCAGTTGTTTTGTCAACGCCAATATGACCCATATCGTTGTGGCACGACCTGACGATATTGTATTTCATTGAATGAGGCACGTAAAATAATAGCTTTCCTTGATCCTTCCGGAATAGTAGACCATTTCTTCACTCCCAAAATGGGTTTTCTTTTTTTTCCAAATCATCTTTCATTTGAACCACCTTCTTATCCCTACTTTGCAATATTGCTAACATGTTATCAAAAGAGTGTTCATTAATCTGAAGCACTAATGTTCGAGACAAAGCATCAACATGTTGCATCTTTTTCCCCTCTCGATGGATTATTTCATATTCATAGTTTTCCAAAAATAAAACCCATCTACTAATGCGTGGGCAAATATCCTTTTTATTAAGTGTAAGCTTAAGAACATTACAATCAGTTACGATACGAAACCTGATTCCTTGAGGATAAATGTGGAAACGTTTTAATGAGTATACAATGGCTAAAGTCCCCAATTCAAAACTATGGTATTTAGCCCCTGTATCTGTCGTACGCTTACTAAAGAACATTACTGGATGGTAATGGCCATCTTCTTGCTTTTGTAACAAAATACCTGCAAGACCTGAACATGAAGCATCACAATGAAGTTCGGTGTCTGCTTTTGGGGAATATATCCTAAGAATTGGTGAGGTAATTAACTATTGTTTTAGTAATTTAAAAACTCCAAAATGTTCTTCATTCCAAATATATGTATTACCCTTATGCAGTAATTCGTATAAAGGCTTGGCAATAACTGCAAAATTCGATATAAATTTCCGAAAATAACTAACTAATCCTAGGTACCTTTGAACTTCCACTAAACTCTTGGGAACAGGATAATGTTGTACAGCTGAGATGTGTACAGGAGAAGGCTGAATGCCTTCTTGGCTAATATCATAACCTAGATACATCATTTTTTCCATAAGAAAGCGGCATTCACTTAGTTTTAGCTGAAGGAAATTTTCAGCTAGGGTATCAAATACATTAACTAATGTCTTAAAGGGACTTTCTGAACTAAAATTGATGAAATTCCAGCTAAATGAAGTGAGAAAATTGCTAAATCAACAGATGCACCACTATGAGCAATTCCGGATGAAAGAGGAGGATAAACTGTTCAACCTGTTCCAGCTCCGTTTTCGACTATTCTACTTGTTAATAATAGGACGTCACCACCTTTGATTAAATTTTCAAATACCTCATTGAGAAATCTTTGAAAGTCGGCCGGACCATTGGACAAACCGAAAAGGACTTTCAAACATTCATATTGTTCATTGGGAGCCACAAATGATGTATACTGTCGCGAATCGTTCGATAGATCTATAAGATGAAACCCGTTTTTTAAATCTAATGTTGAAAAGAATTTCTTTCCACGTAATTTATCCAATTGATCCTCTATCAGGGGTAGTGGATACCTTTCTTTAACCGTTAATTTATTTAATTCGCGGTAATCAACACATAAACGCATGGTTCCATCCTTCTTTGGAATAAGAACGATTCTCGAGGCAAAAGCCGAATTGCTTTTCCGTATAATGTTACTACGGAATAATTCTTCTATCATGTCATCTACTTTTATTTTTTCTTGTTGAGAAAATCGCCTAGGCGTAAAATAAAAGGGTTGCGGGGAATTCCCAATAATTTTCATTTCATGTTTAATTCTAGGTTCACGTGGTTTCTCAATATTTAAATAATGATTTTCAAAAATATTTGATAAGGTCTTTCTACTTACATAATCTGCGCTATCACCTACTATTAGACTGTCAATGGTTGTCTCAGTTTCCGATGGGAATTCAATGTTATGTAAGGCAGCAATCAAATCTTTAAGTTCTGTATCGCCCGATGTATCCTGTCTAGAAATGTTCAGTTCTTTGTCGAATGTAAAAACTGTTTTTTCATAATTTAAAAAATCTCGTCCTAAAATGCAATCATGGGGCATCGTGGTGTCAGGCACGACTCGAAAATTTAATTCAAATTCTAGCCCTTTTACATCTATCTTGCTTTCAAAATTCCCTAAAATCTGTAATAAAGAACCGTTTATACCATAAAATTTTTCAGAAGAATTAATAATGTTATTTAAAGAAATACAATTACTTTTTATTAATGAGATTGGGCTACCTGAATCTACCAAACTTCTGAGTGTAATAGATTGATTGTTGTTCACATATAAAGTTGCATCTACAAAGATGCCATCAGAATCCGTTACGAAGTGCACATTATTCGGGCCACGTGATGAAAAATCTCCAGAAGCCTTTCCGCGAGATACCTTCATATGAAGAGTAGGACAGTCCTTAACCATGTGACCGTAGTTGCCGCATTCGTAGCAAGAGCCTCGTTGACGCTTTGGTTTTGTACACTGGGATGCACTATGACCCTTTTGGTTGCACTTATAACAAGCTAAATTCTGTTGTTTAGCTTGCATCAGGTTTTGTTGTTTTCTTAAATGCTTCCAACATATCCGGAGGAGTTTTAAAACACATCAGTTGATGCATAAGTCGGGATGTATATAATAAACTATCGGCATATGGAGTTAACTAGGATTGCCAGAATACACATTATAAATGAATGGTAATTTCAAAACTTAATTGACTACAGAAGAGACATAAGAATACGCATGCGTGAACACATGAATGATTACAATAGAATATCTAAACTCACACAGAATCACAGTCCACAACGAAACGATGAACGTAATTATAGTACAGGATGTCTATCGCATGCAATAAAAAACGCACACACTTTCGATTTCGAAGCCCCCACAATCCTACATAAAGAGCTGAATTGGAGAAAGAGGAAAAACATATAGAATAGAATATCTAAACTAACACAGAATCACAGTCCACAACGAAACGATGAACGTAATTATAGTACAGGATGTCTATCGCATGCAATAAAAAACGCACACACTTTCGATTTCGAAGCCCCCACAATCCTACATAAAGAGCTGAATTGGAGAAAGAGGAAAAACATATAGGCTCTTAACATACAGTCAAAGAAGCCTAATACAACAAATTTGAAGGCTGATACGCAGTACATTCACGCACAATATAAAAACTTAATTAACGCATGCGCAAACTGAATTTTTGGCTTCATTAGCGGGATAAACATATTTCTCCACATGTTTCTTAGTCGCTTAAGCTCCATATTTCAAGTTTTATTTCGTTAATCATCTAATTACTTTATTTGGTCTCATTTGTTTATTTATTTAATCTTTTAATGTGATTATTGTTATTTATTGTGATAGTTTCTATTATTTCGGAATGTGTCTTATGTTGATTTTATCTCGAACTTTTCTAGTTAGTTTTTATCTACTTATAGCGCTTTGTTTTTTCAAATCTCTTAAATAACTTTAATATTGTAATTGTTTTTTGACGAGGATTTCAACAATCCATTGATGTTTTCCTTTTTTGACATACCAAATTCTCAGGTAAAAAATAACATTGGTAATATTGGTTTCTGTCGTGTGTAAGATTAATTTTGATTTATGGCTTTTCCCTTTGTTTTTAGCCTCGATAATGGTCTACACCCGAGACCGAAATATTGGATTTTTGAGGAAATAAAATAAAATATGCATTAAAAGCAGCTTGAGTTTTCTTTGAAACCAGGTGGAACACCCGGTCATTAACCCCACTTACACCGTTTTCTATATTAAATTTATTTGAACTGTCACTAAAATTGTCTATTTTTCACCATTGAAAAAATAACTAATAAGGAAACGGCATATCGGGTGAAAACGTAAGCATCTCGGCGAAATGTATTAGTGTGCTCTGTTTGTATGCATTTCGTCATGGAAGTAATGAAATTCTGACATTCTGAAGGGGAACATTTTTTATAATCCAAATTCCTACGTAAAATAAACAAATTTTTAGCTCCCCCTTATTTTCAGAAAATATTTGTTGGCGTTGCCTTTGTATGACTGACATAATTTAGGCAGCAATTACAAATCAATTGTAAACAAACAAACCGGCATTGGAAAATTGTTAAATTTTTTGCCATGGCTGTTTATTTTTATTAATATTTCACTTTTATTTTATTTTAAACACAATAATTAATTAGTAAAGCTATTAAGCTTACTTGAAGAATGCTTTTCCACGACAATAACGCCGTTTGTTCCTGCAGTACAGCACAGCGCACTTCATTACTGTGTTTTAAAACTCCGGAGTCTCTATGACACAAAATGTCGTTCACAAAAGAAATATTCTGCGCTTATTTCACACTACTATTCATAAAAATCACGTTTAATTAATTATTTTTCACAATATCGCGAATTTAAATCCGAATTTTCAAATAATATGAAATGTCAGAAATGTTGAATTGACGCAAAATAGGCAGCATGCCCTATTGTCATTTCTCCCCCGACCTTAGATCACACTGTCATTGAATTGCTTAAACACGTATACTGTATTCGCACGATACCCCGTTCCTTATTAGTTATTTATTCAATGTTTTTCACAGATTTATTTCGAAATTTAACTGTTTTTCTGCACAATATATTTCACTTGGAACTATAAGGACGAAAGCTAATATTGTTGACTACGTTTTTTTACACTCGTACACTCTTTTATACTTTTGGGTATTATTTATACAATATATCTATTTACTTTTTTGGAGCTCAATCTGACACGTCCGGTTACTTCACATATAATAATAATAATTTTTTTTTATTTATATAAGATTCTTTATTTGGTTGCTCATTGGCTCTTTTAAAAATTCCTTAAAAATAGGTGGCATAAGGCTCTACAAAGTGTAAATAAAAAGACGCTAGCTAATCTAAAATTTATAAAAGGTCAATAGGGACAATAACACAATTAAAACAATTAGATAAACTAATTATCAACAAAAATGACATAAACAATTTTGGCAGTTCCAAAAAGAATCAATTTCCAAAATAATGTAATAAAAATATTTACCTAAACGAACGAATTTTCAACAAAATTAGTTATTCTATGCCGGTTCTGGAACAATTTTTTAAGCCTCCAGAATTTCACCACAGATGGCGCCACCGTCGCTAGGTGGGTTGAGTCCATACTAAATGTGGGTTTGTGTCTTGGCTGTATGGGTTTATGCCTTGGATGTTGGGGATACGAGACCAATTTGGGGGATACGAGACCACTTTTAGCACTCTCCAGCATAGGGAAATAGCATAGGATTTCGAATTTGTTTCTGAAGTTCGCTTATTTTTCATCTCGAGTCTTGGGGATACGAGACCACTTTTAGCACTCTCCAGCATAGGGAATTAAAATAGGATTTCGATTTTGTTTCTGGAGTTCGCTTATTTTTCATCTCGGAATCGTAGCCTCTAAGTTGACATTAAGTTTTTCATCTCGAGTTTTGGGGATACGAGATCACTTTCAGTACTATGCAGCAACTACACCCTAGCGGCATTAGCCGATACTACCAGCATGCTCCGGTGTGTCTTGATTGTACTGGTTTATGTCTTGGATGCACCATTGAGTCTTGACTGCACCTTAGCGGGATTAACCGGTACTACCAGCATTCTCCGGGATGTGTCATTTGGTCTTGCCTGCGCCCTAGCGGCATAAGCCGGTACTACCAGCATGCTTCGGTACTATGGTTTTCTTGGATGTGTGTGGATGTGTCATTTGGTCTTGACTGCACCCTAGTGACATTAGCCGATACTATCAGCATGCTTCAGTACTACGGCTTTCTTGGATGTGTGGTACTGTTCTCTTGCATATGTGAACTGTTTTGCTTCACTTTTGCCCACACGTAGCAGCCTGCTACGGCTTTTGTGCCCACACGTAGCAGCAAGCTACGTTTTTTTTTATGTGTGGTGCGCCTAAATGTAAGGTTTTGTTGTTTTCAAGTGTTGCGCCTAAATGTAGGCTTTGGTTTTGGATTAATATTACTAATAATTAAAGTTAATAGTAGGAAATTTTTGTTCATGCCAATGGATTCTAGATTGGTGGTCTGGGGGGGGGGGGGTAATAAAGATTCTGAGGGGGTAATGAAATTTTCATCAGAAATCCACTACGGGCTCTGCTTTTCGTGATATTAGCGTATTTATAATTCAAGTTATTTTTGCTCATGGAAATGGATTCTTGGCGGTGTGGGGTGGGAGGCGGAACGAAATTTTCATCAGAAATCCTCTACGGGCTTTGGTTTTCGAGATATTAGCGACATTTGTTCGGGCGCAAACACCATTTCTTGAGTAAGGTTCCCTAGCGTCCTTAGCCGGAACTACCAGCATGCCTTGGTTTTGTTGTTTTCTTTTATTAGACGTCATCATGGTTTTGCTCTTTTCAAATTCTTCCCGTTTTCTTAGCAGGGAAGCTGTAGATATCAGCATCATTCGAATTTCACAACATGACATCACCTTTGTTTGATGTTTTCTCAGCAAATTAATATTATTCCTTCATACGACACCATTTGGATGATACTTTAGACAGATAAATATGAAGCGACCTTGCTGATAAGGTTTTATTCGTTACTCACAGCTCCCAAACAACTTCCATTACTCATCTAAGACAAGATATCATACTACATTAATATCATAACACCACCTTCTTTCATCAAAACATTTAATTAAAGCCACTCTCAAATTAATGGTAAGAAAATAATGTGATCATCCACATAAATAAGCAGCTGCACACATCCATCAACGCCTTAGGTAACGTTTCCTCAGCCACTAAGTAGCCCAGCCCAACATACCACAGGCACTCATACTAAAGTAAACAACTACCAACAAACTCAAGCTGACAAGTATACAGCCCCGATATAAATTCGCTTAGGGGATTTCACATCATTACTTAAGCCGCACACATTCTACCCAAGCCTTGGTACAGGTAACGTAGCCCAATCCAACACACCCCAGATACTCCTAGTCATAGCATCAGATATTGCCACTAAAGCTCTCAACCAACCTCCAGTACCTATCACTATATCACTTTGCGGATAGGTACTGGAGGTTGGCTGAGAGCTTTAGTGGCAATATCTGATGCTATGACTAGGAGTGCCTGGGTGGCGGCATTAGCCGGTACTTCATATGTTGTTTACCTCGAAGGAAAGTATGTAAGGTTCCCTAGCGGCATTAGCAGGTACTACCGCCATGCCTTGGATTTGCTGTTTTCTTTTATTAGCGGGGAGGTTGTAGATATCAGAATGACATCATCTTGGTTTTGCTGTTTCCAAGTGGTGTGCCTAAATAAGTTTTCTTAGCGGAGAAGTTGTAGATATCAACATCATTCGAATTTCACAACATGATATCACCTTGGCTTGATGTTTTCTTAGCAAATTATTATTATTATTGGGTCTTGGGGGTGCGTGCATTGAAAACTCACAGTTGCTCTTTCGAGTGCAAACACCATTTCTTGAGCAAGGTCCCCTGGTGGCATTAGCCGGTACTACATCATCTCGGGCTTGGGGATACGATATCACTTTGCGGATAGGTACTGGAGGTTGGTTGAGAGCTTTAGTGGCAATATCTGATGCTATGACTAGGAGTATCTGGGGTGTGTTGGATTGGGCTACGTTACCTGTACCAAGGCTTGGGTAGAATGTGTGCGGCTTAAGTAATGATGTGAAATCCCCTAAGCGAATTTATATCGGGGCTGTATACTTGTCAGCTTGAGTTTGTTGGTAGTTGTTTACTTTAGTATGAGTGCCTGTGGTATGTTGGGCTGGGCTACTTAGTGGCTGAGGAAACGTTACCTAAGGCGTTGATGGATGTGTGCAGCTGCTTATTTATGTGGATGATCACATTATTTTCTTACCATTAATTTGAGAGTGGCTTTAATTAAATGTTTTGATGAAAGAAGGTGGTGTTATGATATTAATGTAGTATGATATCTTGTCTTAGATGAGTAATGGAAGTTGTTTGGGAGCTGTGAGTAACGAATAAAACCTTATCAGCAAGGTCGCTTCATATTTATCTGTCTAAAGTATCATCCAAATGGTGTCGTATGAAGGAAGAAAAACTGATAATTCTTCAAGCCCATAGTGAAGACCGTGGTGGAGGTTGAGAATGGGTGCTGTAAGTTGTGGATTAAATTGAAAGTTTTGATGGATGGTTTTTGACATAATATTAATCTAGTAGGATATGAAAGCTTCAGTGAAGAGCGTGGAAGAGGAGAGTGTTATTTGTATGCCTTTAAATCTTAAGGTTTATACTTTTAGCCTCCAGCAAGAATGTTTTCTTTCAGTTGACTCGGTGACTAGATAATAACGTGTTGATTTCATGTTCATAATTTCATCTTGTGGTGAGCATATGAAGGTAGTAGAGTTTTTTATAAATCAAGCAGGTATGCTGTTATGAGATTTTATTGACTCCTATATCTAAAAAATAGTTCACTCATTGGTCATATGCCAGCTGTGGATATTGTTACCTGAGGAGCCTGATGACTGATCCATCCCATCTAAACACCTCCGATGGGGCATCCGAACTAAAGTCACAGAACACCCACACCAGTGGCATCTAAGCAGACCTGGACCACGAAACGCTTGGCTTCTTCGTGCAACCCGTGCTGACTTCTCGTGCTACTTCCTGGGAAATGAGGACCAACCTACAACAACGAGATGAGAAAGAGAAGGCAACATCGAAGTAAAAAGACTACTAACTACTAGACCATACTAACCCTTAGGTAAATGGTAGGAAATAGGCCTAGTTAGATGCACTAATCAAACTCTAACCATTAACCACAAATAGCATATAGTTATACCTGTATTATATCCACCTGGAATGCCACGCAGGAACGATGACATTGCTAAAATCCGGCACAGCCAGAAACAATAACAATTAATCCGGTTATTCTATCACTTTTCACAGTATTATTTCAGTATTCTTCAGTAATTCGTAATTAAGACCAAACGATAATCCGGGCTTTGGTGAGAACCTGTGTAGGCTGATTATGTGCAGGCATAAAAAAGTATTCTCTATTTCCTATAAACGCTCTTTCCTACCCTTGATTCATTTCACTGGACGGAGAAAAACTCCTGCAGCCGGGAGCCGAGAAATTTGTATGTGCTTAAGCTTTCCCAAGAAGTAAAAACTTGCTGGAAATCTGGTTGATTTTTCTAAGTAATTGTAACATGCTCCCACTTATATATAGATGTCAGCCGACAATGTCTTAGACATTGTTTCGACCTACTCCTAACCTAGGGGTATACGCGTATCGTATTAACCATTCACTTCCTTTAGCTGCAATACGTCTTAATTACATTTCTCTTTGCTTCTTTCTTGGAAGTAAGCACTGCAATCTGCAAGTACTGTTCGGTACGCCTTAAACTTTTGTCCCTCAACTACCAATGAAATGTCCAACAGTTTATCGGAACATCTTAGTTTCTTCAAACCGTTTAGAAAAACGCTGAAATGAGCCAAAGATTCAAAGTGAGTATTTGGATTTGACAATAGAATTGTCCACTCAAGACCTCCTCTAGCTATCTTCGCTTCTAGTTTCAGCTCAAAGCGGCTTTAAATAACGAAAGTCAATTGGTGTCAGAAACTAGCTAGATTATCCATAACTGCAGGTAAACAAATAAAAAAAATACTACATAAGGCTGATGTTCGGGGCCTTATAAAGAAATTTAGAAACCTCAAACTGAAAATAAACAAAACAATAAACAACTAACGTCAGGGCTGCTTCGATGTCTTAACGGGGATTTGTTCAATATTGCAGCAATAGCTGCCTCAATAGACAGTAGAGTAGGAGCGCGTTCATGAAGTCATGGCTATCTCGTAGCCGGGGTATGTCTTGGAATGTATAGCAGGCAGGAATGGTTGAATCGTGTAAAACTCGTGTACATTAGCGTATTTTGTCAAGAGCAGGAGACTATACATAGGAGTAAGTGAGATGCTGGATGGAGAAATTGTCCAAGCTGTAGATTAATTGTCAAATGTGCTTTTGTTTTGTGAGCAGATTTGGTCAACTTAAAATTCTTTTGTGAAATTTAACAAAAAATACCGACTCAATCCTTTTCAAAACTATTTATCTTTGACCTTTATTTAGTGCAAAGTTTTATAGTGCCACTAGTGCCTGTTAAAATCTTCATATCAATTAAAAACAAAGACAGAAATGAAGTGTTCGGTCATTGCTTGCAAATATAAATTGGATTATAAACTAGGGAATCCTGTTTGAGGCAACTGCACTACCTAAATTATCTTTTTTGTTAATAGAAGCAAAGCTTTATATATATTAATTATGTGAATTGTTTCAGAATAAAGTAGAAAAAGAACATTATTTACCACAGATGCACAAAACCTTTGTTTACTTTTTGCAAATTGACAAGTTGTTTAGAATAGGGATGGCGTGTAAATACATGTAAAATTGGACTACCAATACAACCAATTCATTACGGAAAATCTGGCTTTCACCATTCCTGTTTGCTGTATATTCTAGGGGGATATAGAATGCGGGGTGTTCTCATTAAAATTTTGACAAAAATGGTGGAACGAGGTTCGTAATGGGAATGCCTTGTATCTCTGTACCGTATCTCGTTGCCAGACATGGCTGCGTGTGGCTGCGGCTGACATTATGAACGATTTTAGCCATTGCCAACTTCGGATATGTCATCATTGAAGGGTGAGAGATACATTTCATGTAAATATACATAAAACAATTTATTACCCTCTTCGATTATTAAACCAACAAATTCTCCACACATTAACTAGGCAAGTTAACGCACGAAGCATTAAGTGGCTGGTGATATTTTGACGTGTCCTATTTTTATGGCAATTTGAATTAGTTTTGTTTGTTAGTTTGATTGATTGAGGAATTAAAGTGGTTTAAAAAGTGGGTACGTCAGAATTTTACCAGCGACTGTAGTGTAAAAATTTTGGAAGTCATGGCAGTGGTATGGAAGACAGGACAGTCCGTGTTTTTTATACGAGCTACCAGAGTTCGCCCTCTACATAAATAGGGGGAGAGTCGAAAAAAAGAGTCCGAATTCGA
Source organism: Dioctria linearis (assembly GCA_963930735.1). Classification (NCBI taxonomy): domain Eukaryota; kingdom Metazoa; phylum Arthropoda; class Insecta; order Diptera; family Asilidae; genus Dioctria; species Dioctria linearis. Next base: position 52,635,270 of record OZ005743.1, on the reverse strand, counting down.
AAAAAGAAAAGAAAACGTGGTCGGAATTTCCGGGAGAAGGGCAAAGAAGAGAAGTAAAAAAAAAGTGGATTTGACGACCAGGAGTGTGGCCGAAGAGTTTCCTAAAAAGATATAACAATAAAAAATAGAATAAAATCGTTTAGAATGTAGAGAGCTAAGTGTTCGACCTTAATCAGGACATTTTCTTACACAGAACACAAGTGAAGACTGGTTTTGTAATTTCGCATTTTAGTACGGGATATTTCGAGTCAACTACCAGCAATAGATTTGTGCGCAACATTTTGGGCCCTTTGGAAAATAAGCACTGGCTACGGCTCCTTGCAATCCCGAGGACGAAAGATAAGTACATCCTTTATTTAAGAATTCTTTACCATTTTAAAATTGTCACCAGCACAACCCTTAACACGAATTCGACGCACGTGGGCCGATAACGTTTATTTTAAGAACTCGTTTAGAATAAAAGTTAGATTTACCAAGTTTCGACGCTGATCCGCACATGATCATTTTACAAAGTACCAAGGGGAACAGGTTTTGGACTAATAGTGCCAATCGTACTTTTACTGCGGGATACTTCGCTGTCACCTACCAGCTATAGATTTGTGCGTGGATGAGCTCTTTCGTTCCTGAGTGGTGCCCCAGTTAAGTACGAGGCGCTTGCAAGTGTCCCGATCGAATTGAGAAAGTTTGTAAATTGTCATTCAGCTAATATTCGAAGCAATAAGCTAGCGATCAATTTCCTATTTATGTGCTGTGAACTCATTTAGCGAGATAGTTTGACTGAGTAGAAACTAAACTTAGATCATTAGTGTTGAATTTGATAAATTATAAGATGTGATTTGAATGACTAATTTTGCTCCATATATAAATTGCGATATAGTTTGACTGAGTAAGAACTAAACATGTATCCTTGTGTTGAATTTGATAAATTATAAGATGTGATTAGAATTGACTAATTTTGTTCCATATATAAATTTCGATATAGTTTGACTGAGTAGAAACTAAACTTAGATCATTGGTGTTGAATTTGATAAATTATAAGATGTGATTTGAATTGACTAATTTTGCTCCATATATAAATCTCGATATAGTTTGACTGAGTAAGAACTAAACATGTATCCTTGTGTTGAATTTGATAAATTATAAGATGTGACTTGAATTGAATTGATTCCTTTTTTTATATATAAATTTCGTTATAGTTGGACTAAAGAAAAGAAGACGGCGGGAAAGAACTAGTCGAACCATAAACGACTCTCACTGCAAGTGCATGCATTCTTTCTTTATTTTAGATTATACTAGACTGGACGTATCGAATTTCAAGTGCCCATTCAATTTGCGTGTGTCGGAGAAATAAAGGGCCAATTTTCCTGTGTACCCTTTTTATGACCATTTTTCTTAAAAGAAATAAAAAAAAAAGAAAAGAAAAAACGTTCGATCGCGGGTTACTAGACTGGTCAGTGTGTTTCTTCTCCTTACCCTTGAAGACTGTGTTTTCCTAATAAAAAGAAAAATTGTGTAAAAAGCCGCTCGGACACAACTTTTTAAGTGGATTCCTCGCAACAGCCAGCTGAGGCGACAGAAAATTGTAACAATATGTATGTATGTAACACTGAGATGAATTAATGTTAATACTTGTTTTGAACATGAGCAGCGGAAATCGTGATCATTGCAGCATGTTATGAAATTCAATATCTAAAAATATACCACATGAAGGTTATTGGGGTGGTAAAAAACATGGAAGCATTAGGTTGAGAGTGGGTTCAATTTAAGGCTTTGGGGAAAGAAGGCGGTATGATAGGAGGCATCAGTCACTTTTGGTGAGCCTCAGCGATAGGTCAAATAAAAAATGTCAACCGCGCTAATAAATGAAAATTTTTCTAGTAAAAAGAGTGGTACAAAACGGCATACGAGGAGCTGAATTGGACAGACTAAATCTCCGAGAATGTTATTGAAAGCCACCAGTCGAGGTGGAGAAAGTACTCAGCGTGTAAGAAAAAGTGATTTTGTAAAGTGGGAGGAAAGAAAATCAGTATTCACAAACAGAATTAGAGCAGGAATTATTGTAAATATCCACCATACAGATCCTAAGCTATTTATACAGGATGCTGGTGATTTATTTATACGCCGTATTAAGAATATTTTAAAACGCCATCTCAATATTAAAGTTAATACAAAGTTGTGTGCTGATTTTGTTAAGGATGTCGGTGACAATGAGGTTATAAAAGATAATAAATATTTACAAGCAAGAACTGCTCCAATCAATGTGGACGATAATTTAAATGAGTGGTATAAAGTTAACATTTTGGATTCAATACTCACTCAGCTGGATGAGTTTCGAGAAAAAGATAGCGGCTGGACATTGGACTCCATTATACATTTAGCAGTACATATCAACAAATTTGAACAGCACCGAGGATCTTCGTATATACCTCTACCGAAGGAGATTGCTTTAAAGCAAGCTTGCATCAATGTACAAAATAGTGATGAAGCATGCTTCGCTTGGGCCGTAACATCAGCGCTATATCCTGCAAATGTTCACTCCGATAGGACCTCATCATATCCACATTATTCTACTGTGCTAAATTTAACTGGAATAACATTTCCTATGACGCTTAAGAAAATTAAACAATTTGAAGACGAGAACGATATATCAATAAGCGTATTCATCCTAAAGAAAGAGCGTTCCTTCACCACTGTTCTAGTTAGACCAACGAAACACAATATGAAGCGACATCTGGATCTATTAATGATACGAAAGAACTATGAGTAGGATGATGATGATGATGGTGATGCTGCTGATTATTATGATGACGTTGATGATAATGATGATGAAAGTACCAGGTTTCATTTCTGCTGGATTAAATATCTTTCACGGCTTGCATGGAAACAAACTTCAAAGCATAAGGTATATATGCGATAGATGTTTGTTCTATTTTTATTCTGCTAATGCATTAGCATCACATATTCCTGAATGTGAGAAACAAAAAAGTTATATTGAATTAAGGAAGCCCAACCGTAGAATTAAATGTTAGTAGCACAACGGATGCTCTACTATTGGGAAACATTACTCAATTCCATCAGAGCAACAAGGAGCAGCCGCAGAAAACATATGACCTAAGTCTAGTCTATTGTAAATAAAAAAATGTATTACTTACAGTTATAGTTCCATTTATTGAAGTAATTTGTTTTAATTATATTATAGTCTAAGATATACATTATTGGAAAATAAAGAATATATTATAGTTATAGATATATTGACCTCTCCTACAGCAGCCATGGAAGCCTTACTAAACCTTCCACCCCTACATCTGCAGGTGAAAAAGGAAGCAATCTCCAGTGCTATTAGACTGCAAAAGGAGAAACAGTTAAAACCAGGGAATCTAGTTGGTCATTTAAGTATCTTAAAACAGATACGCTTTGAGCAAATGACGACAATATCTGATATAATCACACCCAAGGTGGATTTTGTAAGACCATTCGATGTGGTTTTAGGAAACCGACAGCAATGGCGTTCCACTAAACCGTCCTTTCAACAAGGATCGATGGTGTGGTATACAGACGGTTCAAAAACGAACAGTGGAGTCGGACTGGGCGTATACGGCCCCAGATGCCATATATCAAAGGCCCTGGGCTCTACCCCTACCGTATTCCAGGCCGAGGTATTGGCCATAGAAGAATGCGCCAATACCTGCATTATAAGAGCCATAAATGGCTCAACTATTAATATTCTCTCGGACAGTCAAGCTGCCCTCAAGGCCTTAAAGTCCTACACCATCAAGTCAGGGATAGTCTGGGAGTGTCTACAAACCCTAAAAGATTTATCAAGAGGAAACAAAGTTATCCTCATGTGGGTACCTGGACATGAGGGCCATAAAGGCAACGAAATTGCTGATGGCCTAGCCAAAAGAGGAGCGGAAACTCCCTTTGTCGGACCGGAGCCATTCTGTGGCACCTCAAAGTGCTACCTCAAAGCTGCCCTAAATAACTGGGAGAACAAACAAAAATCCCTATACTGTGAAAGGCTTCAAGGACTTCGTCAGGCAAAAAAGTTTATCGACACCTCTGGAGGAAAAACAAAAGAACTATTACTTCTCAAGAAAACAGAGCTCAAAATAATTACAGAACTCTTCTCAGGCCATTGCCCCTTGAGGTATCACCTTAACAAGATGGGCTTGGCTGAGACTTCATCCTGCCGCTTTTGCCAGGATGCTCATGAAACCTCGGAGCACCTGCTCTGCAACTGCGAAGCATTGACCAGGCGGAGACTACTCCATCTCCAACATGCTTTTCCTACACCTAACTACGTACGGAACCTCAATCCGAGAAGGATCCTAGACTTTATTAACAGTCTGAACATAGAAAGGGAATAAATTCAACGGGGACTCACAATAGATCTTTTAGGTCGCGGTGATTGCGAGGCTGACGCCTACACACCCCTCTACGTATCTAATCTAATCTATATTGAAAAAAGGATGCCCAACAATAGAATGATATACTAAGAATTAAATGTTAATATTTTTTCAATTTATAATAAATCGATAATGATATTTTATATATGTTGTTCTTGTTATTAAATTTCCCTACTAAGTCCAGAACTCCTGAACGTATTCTTTAATAATATTTGCCTACTACAGAGGGCTCTAAATCGGACGGTTGAATCTTTTACCCAGAATGCTAGGTTGAGCGTGAGCGTGAGAAAACACGTTGACACGTGGGCTTGACCTTTGCCTCTGGCATCACCTTTGAAACCGGAAGGGTATTTTGTCGTTGATCTTGATCCAGAAATGTGTGTCTTGGCGGCTACAACCTACGTCACAGGGGACTCTATAAAGGTCTGATAACAGCTTAGCAACTCTTCAAACAGCTCTGATAATAGCTTAACAGCTTTTAAACAGGTCTGATAACAGCTTAACAGCTTTTCAAACAGCTCTGATAACAGGCAAACAGCTTTTAAACAGGTCTGATAACAGCTTAACAGCTCTTATAACAGCTTCACAGCTCTGATAACAGCTTACCAGCTTTTTAACAGGTCTGATAACAGCTTAACATCTTTTTTAACAGGTCTGATAACAGCTTAACAGCTTTTAAAACAGCTCTGCTAACAGGTGAACAGCTTTTAAAGAGGTCTGATAACAGCTAAACAGCTCTGATAACAGCTTAACAGCTGCTCGACTGAGGAATTTTGTCAGTGTTTTCAGACTTGTATCTATCGTTTGATGCATCCTACTACTACCGCCTTCTTTCACCAAACCCTTAATTGAAACCATTCTCAACCTAATGCTATCATGTTTTTTTTACCACCCCCTTTAACCATCATGTGGTCTATTTTTAGATATCGAATTTCATAACATGCTGCAATGATCAGGATTTCCTCTGCTCATACTCAAAACAAGTATTAACATGTTCTTGACATCGATTCAACGTTTAAGGTTTATAAGGAAATGCAGGTACCAGATTCTTATAAAGTTTTCTTCCACCTGTAAGATTTCGTGTATCCCGAAACTGTTTGAAGGCATTGCGTGTGAGTTTTTGAATTTCCACTGTAAAATAATTATTATTCCTAATCATCATGGCTTTACGAAAGGAAGATCAACCGCAACAAATTTGCTACGGTTTAAAACTAAATTGCATTTGGTCAAGTTTTCATACATATGCTGTAACTGCAGAATTACGATGTGGAATGATTCTATTAATTATTTCATTTTCTGGAACTTTTTTTCAAATAAGATTATCTCCTAATATTGAATTAAGATTTATATGACCTCCAATATGTAAGTCCACTCAACTTGCTTTAATCCCTCGGGGGACTTGGGGCGGAAACGGTTGCTCTCCATCGGGGCCTGTTTCCTGCGACAGCTTTTAGTTCACCCTACGATATTCGATTGATGCTGCTGCTGTGAGAATAGTTCTTCCCAGCCAGGACACTGCCATGTATGTGGCCAATCCAATTCCTCTTTCTTCGTCGACGCAGACACTCTTGATAAAGGTTTTCAATCGGCTTGTTACGAATTGGGTACCCTTCCACGACTCGATGGCTTGAATATGCAATTTAATCTCCTCCTATTTATTGCAAGACATCAGGAAGCGGTTTGCATGCAGTTGCACATACATGTTGCGAAAAATCTACTGAAAAAATCTTTTTCGGTGAAGACTATAGTTTCAGTCTTCACCCTGTAAAATGTAATGTCCGGTATCTAGATATGCACACAATATACATACGTAATACATATTTTATTTTAATGACAAATCTTATTGGAGATAAGATTTGCCGTGTGGTTTGTTTTCTTTTACAACGACTTGGTATGTAACTTATGTAGATCTATTGTTTTTCCCAAGTTGTTCTGTGGGAAAAGTTTTATATTTACTGTCGAGAAGCAAGATTAGCTTATATGTATATGAAAATTTATTACAATTAGTAATAATAATTTGTTTTAAAGAAGTTTAGGTATATAATAGATGCCATCGGCATAATCTAAATCGGTGAGACGGTCAATCGATCCTCAATATATGCCATGCGGGTTGTTATCGAGTGGATTTGCAAGGATGTCGTTGATAACAATGACAAATAGGAGTAGCGTAATTATACATCCTTGACAAACTCGGGAATTTACATTGAAGACGTCGGATAGAGTTTGCCATTGTGAAGAATGCACTTCGAATTGTAGTAGGCACCCTATATCTTGTCTACTATTTTTAAGGGGAGTCCGTGTCTATGTAGCACCTTCCATATGTGTGCCTTGTCAGCAAGTCGAAGGCCTTTTCATAATGCACATAAGCCAGGTAGAGAAGAAAACAGTATTCTGTACTTCGCTCCACTATGATTTGCAAGGTTTTAATGTGATATACAGAGGAGTGTCCATTTATAACCCGGCTTATTGTCTTCTGATCGTTTGATTGGCTGCAGATTAAATTCTATCCAGGATTTTCTCCACTGTGGACAGTGTCATAGTTACATACTGTTCCTACTAGGCTCAATGGAAAAGGGACAGGACCTCTATACACATGAATCAGCAAATGCACAATACTCTTCCATTATAGCGCAGAAATCTTGGTACTACCGGTCTATGATATCTGGTACAATGTTTTTGTACACTTGTTACATGAAGTCAGCGCTGCGAATAACTGATAAAACTTGAGTGGAATGTCGTGTATACATAATCTATCAATTTTTATCTCGAAAGTGTATAATTTCTGCTGCAGTAAAATTTATTGTGAGTATATACATATGTACATATACTTGGTTAATGCAAACAGCTCCAAATAAAAATGTGTAAACTTCTAGAAGATATCAGGAAACGATAATATTCAATTACATCAATTGTAATGCGCACAATTGGTAATTATTACAATGATCAACGGTCATGACAGAGTTTTCTTGGTTTTGTATTCTTTTACTATTATGTAAATTCTTATTCTTTCCAATCAAAGTAAATTATTGAAAAAAAGAATTAATTCCAGCCCATTTTAGGAAAGTCAACCAAAAACATTTTTTTAAAGTAGAACATAAGAAATAACTCAATCGACATAACAATGTATGGTCGTATGGTTCCAGAGCAAGGTACACAAGAACGCAACTTGTATCTCACATCTTGTTTTGAATGACGATTATAAATATTATTGGGTAGGTAAGCTGCTCTCTCGGAATAAAGAGATTAATGAAATAGCTGTAAGTAAGGGCACTTGTAGAGGGTTAAGTGGACTTACATCTATTGGAGGTCATATAAATCTTAATTCAATATTAGGAGTTAATCTTATTTAAAAAAAAGTTCCGGAAAATGAAATAATTAATAGAATCATTCCTCATCGTAATTCTACAGTTACAGCATATGTATGAAAACTTGACCAAATGCAATTTAGTTTTAAACCGTAGCAAATTTGTTGCGGTTGATCTTCCTTTCGTAAAGCCATGATGATTAGGAATAATAATTATTTTACAGTGGAAATTCAAAAACTCACACGCAATGCCTTCAAACAGTTTCAGGATACACGACAACTTAGCAATTGGTGACAAACTCCCTTTTTCGGGACTTAAAAAGTGGAACTATAAATGATCAGGGATTTCCTCCAACGGAAATTTCATAGTAATATATTAATTATAATAAAATTATAGGATAGACAAAACAAAACACTTCTAGCTTGTATATAACGAACTAGGAGAAAGAGGCACAGTCATTCTGATTAATAACAAATTGAAAGGTCATTTAAGTCTGACCAGTACTCAGTATAATATAATATACACACTTTATATAGACCATCAAAGCACCCGGATGACATCTTCTGTAATATGATGATCCTCATCCTACACAGATACAGAAGGTCCATAATTATATACGATGTAAACATTGACTTGGTTAGTTCATCTATACTGTTGCGACTCAAGTGTCCAATGCCCCGAATCATAACCATAGGGTCAGTTCATCAATATATTCAAGTATCACAGATATAACCGTGAAAACAGAAAATTAAATCATTTCATTTAAACTTCATATTCCCTTATTAAAATAAAAGGCAATTAAGCATAAATTGCATTTTATTATCAGGTACACATTGCATTCTCAGATATGCATACATAGTGTCTTCTTCTTCTCTTTCGTATGCATACCGCACATACGTATAACACAATTCCTCAATTCTAATTGCAAGGAAAAAGCAAACCACCTCTATCGCCACCGGATCTCATTTACATGCTCATCAAATCATAATCCAGACTCCGGTCCAGGAAATACGGCTCCGGCTAATAGTACAGAGTAGTTAAACTATGACAGCACCAGACCACTTTTTAAGCCTCCCGCATTTCGCCACAGATGGCGCCATCGTCGCTATGTGGGTTGAGTCCATACTAAATGTGGGCTTGTGTCTTGATTGTATGGGTTTGTGTCTTGGATGTGGGGTATACGAGACCAATTTGGGCGATACGAGACCACTTTCAGCACTCTCCAGCATAGCGAAATAGCATGGGATTTCGATTTTGTTGCTGGAGTTCGCTTATATTTCATCTGGAGTCTTGGGGATACGAGACCACTTTGGGGATACGAGACCACTTTGGGGATACGAGACCACTCTTAGCACTCTCCAGCATAGGGAATTAACATAGGATTTCAATTTTGTTTCTGGAGTTCGCTTACTTTTCATCTCGGACTCGTAGCCTCTAAGTTGACATTAAGTTTTTCAACTCGAGTTTTGGGGATACGAGATCACTTTCAGTAGTAAGCAGCAACTGAGCCCTAGCGGCATTAGCCCATACTACCAGCATGCTCCGGTGTGTCTTGACTGTACTGGCTTATGTCTTGGATGCACCATTGAGTCTTGACTGCACCCTAGCAGCAGCATTAACCGGTACTACCAGCATGCTCCGGTACTACGGTTTTCGTGTGTGTGTGTGTGTGTGTGTGTGTGTGTGTGTGTGTGTGTGTGTGTGTGTGTGTGTGTGTGTGTGTGTGTGTGTGTGTGTGTGTGTGTGTGTGTGTGTGTGTGTGTGTGTGTGTGTGTGTGTGTGTGTGTGTGTGTGTGTGTGTGTGTGTGTGTGTGTGTGTGTGTGTGTGTGTGTGTGTGTGTGTGTGTGTGTGTGTGTGTGTGTGTGTGTGTGTGTGTGTGTGTGTGTGTGTGTGTGTGTGTGTGTGTGTGTGTGTGTGTGTGTGTGTGTGTGTGTGTGTGTGTGTGTGTGTGTGTGTGTGTGTGTGTGTGTGTGTGTGTGTGTGTGTGTGTGTGTGTGTGTGTGTGTGTGTGTGTGTGTGTGTGTGTGTGTGTGTGTGTGTGTGTGTGTGTGTGTGTGTGTGTGTGTGTGTGTGTGTGTGTGTGTGTGTGTGTGTGTGTGTGTGTGTGTGTGTGTGTGTGTGTGTGTGTGTGTGTGTGTGTGTGTGTGTGTGTGTGTGTGTGTGTGTGTGTGTGTGTGAGTGTGTTTGTTTGTGTGTGTGTTAACCTGTACTACCAGCATGCTCCGGTACTACGGTTTTCTTGGATAGATATGTGGTGCGCCTAAATGTAGGCTTTCGGTTTTGAACTAATATTAGTAATAATTAAAGTTAACGCTAGGAAATTTTTGTTCATGCCAATGGATTCTAGATGGTTGGGCTGGGGATATTAGGGGGGACGAGATTTTCATCAGAAATCCTCTACGGGCTCTGGTTTTCGAGATATTAGCGATTTTACCTTTTTAGATATAGTTAATATTAGTAATAATTCACGTTTTTTTTGCTCATGGGGGTGCTGCGTCTAAATGTAGGCTTTTTTATTATGATTGTTCTTGAGCGCCTAAATGTAGGCTTTTGGTTTTGAACTAATATTAGTAATAGTTAAAGTTAACGCTAGGAAATTTTTATTCATTCCAATGGATTCTAGGTGGTTTGTGGTTGGGTTTTAAGGGGGACGAAATTTTCATCCGAAATCCTCTACGGGCTCTGGTTTTCGAGATATTAGCGATATTACCTTTTCTGATATAGTTATAATTGTTAATAATTCAAGCTACCTAGGTTAGTTTTGTTCATGTCAATAGATTTTAGAAGGTGTTAGAGGGGCGGGGGCTAGAGGGGGAACGAAATTTTCATCAGAAATCCACTACGGGCTTTGGTTTTCGAGATATTAGCGACATCTGTTTGGGCGCAAACGCCATTTCTTGAGTAAGGTACCCTAGCGGCCTTAGCCGGAACTACCAGCATGCTTGGTTTTGCTATTTCTTTTATTAGCGGGAGAGTTCTAGATATCAACATGACGTCATCATGGTTTTGCTGTTTTCAAATTCTGCACGTTTTCTTAGCAGGGAAGTTGTAGATATCAGCATTATTCGAATTTCACAACATGACATCACCTTTGCTTGATGCTTTCTCAGCAAATTAATATTATTGGGTTTAGGGGGTGCGTGTATTGAAAAGTCACAGTTGCTCTTTCGAGTGCAAACACCATTTCTTGAGTAAGGTTCCCTAGCGGCATTAGCCGGTACTTCATATGTTGTTCACCTCGAGGGAAAATAAGGTTCCCTAGCGGCATTAGCAGGTACTACCACCATGCCTTGGATTTGCTGTTTTCTTTTATTAGCGGGGAGGTTGTAGATATCAGAATGACGTCATCTTGGTTTTGCTGTTTTCAAGTGGTGTGCATAAATAAGTTTTCTTAGCGGGGAAGTTGTAGATATCAACATCATTCGAATTTCACAACATGATATCACCTTGGCTTGATGTTTTCTTAGCAAATTATTATTATTGGATATTGCGGGTGCGTGCATTGAAAAGTCACAGTTGCTCTTTCGAGTGCAAACACCATTTCTTGAGCAAGGTCCCCTGGTGGCATTAGCCGGTACTACATCATCTCGGGCTTGGGGATACGATATCACTTTGCGGATAGGTACTGGAGGTTGGCTGAGAGCTTTAGTGGCAATATCTGATGCAATGACTAGGATTTTCTGGGGTGTGTTGGATTGGGTTACGTTACCTGTACCAAGGCTTGGGTAGAATGTGTGCGGCTTAAGTAATGATGTGAAATGCCCTAAGCGAATTTATATCGGGGCTGTATACTTGTCAGCTTGAGTTTGTTGGTAGTTGTTTACTTTAGTATGAGTGCCTGTGGTATGTTGGGCTGGGCTACTTGGTCGCTGAGGAAACGTTACCCAAGGCGTGGATGGATGTGTGCAGCTGTGTATTTATGTGGATAAGAAATGTTGTGAGATTCTCTAAGTGAATTAGTGTAATTAGTATAAGTAATAATTCAAGTTAACCCTAGAATATTTTTTGTCCATGCCAATACTAGGGAAGTAAAATTTTCATCAGAAATCCTCTATGGGCTATGGATCGAAATATTAGCGATCTTACCTTCTCAGGTGTAATTAATATTAGTAGCTCAAAAACAAAAAAACAATATCAACTATAACCTAAGTTGTGGATTAAAGATTTGGTGATATTAATCTGTCGGTGTCTTTTCTAAACAAGATTGCACCATGTGATGATATATCTAAAAATAGATCAGGCAAAGCTGATTGGAGCGAATGTTGGTAGATATGTTCACTTAGATAAGTAATGGAAATTAGTAAATGCCTAATTTTGCTCTTCAGGTGGAATGCTTCTAATTTGATTCCTTGCATAAACAAATTCGCACAGTCCAGTAAAGTAAACAAATTCGCAGTCGAATAATGTAAACAAATTCGCACAGCAGCCGAGTAAAGTAAACAAATTGAGCGATTTATGTGTTTTTAATGTAAGATTCCCAATTTCTTTAGCTGAAAACAACAACTGATATTAATCTGTAGGATATGATGTCTTGGATGAGTAGTGGAAGTTAATATTTAAAATTTCTTTTGCTGAAAAAAACAACAACAACAACTATAACGTCAGTTGTGGTCTGTAGGTGTCTTTTATATGATCATGTTATGATATTCGATGTGTAAAAATATATCGCGGCTGCTTGGGATGGTACGACACATGAAATCATTAGAAGTAATGGAAATTAAAGCATTAGAAAAGGTGGCCAGGCGGCTGGTAATTTGATATCTTGAGTAAACAAATACGTCCGAGTAAAGCAGACAAATTGAGCGATATATTTTTTTTTTGTATCTAGGAGTTTGTATTGAAAAGTCTTACATTTTATGACGAATTGTTTTTTATTTTCAATAAAATTTCTCAATCAATCACGCTGTTATGAGATTTGATTGACCCCGATATCAAAGCTCACATGAAGCTGATAAGAATATGATAATTTTATCTTCATAATATTGGGGTGATCACATTATTTTCTTACCATTAGGTTGAGAGTGGGTTTAATTAAATGTTTTGATGAATGAAGGTGGTGTTATGATATTAATGTAGTATGATATCTTATTTTAGATGAGTAATGGAAGTTGTTTGGGAGCTGTGAATAAGGAATAAAAACCTTATCAGCAAGGTCGCTTCATATTTATCTGTCTAAAGTATCATCCAAATGGTGTTGTATGAAGGAGGAAAAACTGATAATTCTTCAAGCCCATAGTGAAGACCGTGGTGGAGGTTGAGAGTGGGTGCTGTAAGTTGTGGATTAAATTGAAAGTTTTGATGGATGGTTTTTGACATAATATTTATCTAGTAGGATATGAAAGCTTCAGTGAAGAGCGTGGAAGAGGAGAGTGTTATTTGTTTACCTTTCAATCTTAAGGTTTATACTTTTAGCCTCCAGCAAGAATGTTTTCTTTCAGTTGACTCGGTGACTAGATAAGAACGTGTTGATTTCATGTTCATAATTTCATCTTGTGGTGAGCATATGAAGGTAGCAGAGTTTTTTTTATAAATCAAGCAGGTATACTGTTATGAGAGTTGATTGACTCCTATATCTAAAAAAATAGTTCACATGAAGCTGATATACTGTTGAGGAGGTACATTGTTTAGTTACCATTAAGTTGAGAGTGGGTTAAATTAAAAGCTTTGATAGAAGAACGCTGTGTTATGATATTAATGTAGTATGATATGTTGTCTGTAGTGAGTTGTGGAAGTTGTATGGGAGCTATGAATAAGCAGTAAAATCCTAATCTCGCTTGATATTTATCTCCTCTAAAGTATCACCTGAATGGTGGAGTATGAAGGAAGAAATAATTGATAATTCTCCAAGGCCATAGTGAAGATCGTATTAGGGGGTTTAGAGAAGGTACTGTATGTTATGTATTAAGTTAAAAGTTTTGATGGCTGGTATTTGGTATTTATCTCCTCGAAATGGTGTTGTACGAGTATCAGGAAGGTCGGAAAAAAAAAGTTGATAATGCTTCAAGTTCAATAGTGAAGACCTCGATGTTGAGAGTGGGTATTTGGAATGATATAAGTCTAGTAGGATATGGAAGTATTATTTATTCATCTTTAAATCTTACCATGAAAGTAGGTTGGGAGTTGATTAAATTCAAAGTTTTAATGAAAGAAGGTTGAGTTATTATATTAATATAGTATAATATGTTGCCTTAGATGAGTATTTGAGAGCTGTGAGTAATATGTGGAATATGTTGTAGATAAGAAGTGAAAGTTGAAAATGTAAGATTCCCAATTTCTTTACTGAAAAACAACAACAACTGTAAATAATATATACCAAATCAATTTTTCACACAATATTTATCCACATTATGGATGTATTTCACATCCAAAAAGCGATCGAGAGCAAATGTCTCCCAAGATCCTTTTCTGTGTTAGGTTATGAGAGTTCGGCAGCAAAATCCCATGTTATTTCTTATTATCTGTCTTGCTCTAACACATTAGGAAGCTTTAGTGAACATCTCACTCGGGACTTGGTCATATGCCGGCTGTGGATATGTATGTATGTAACACTGAGATGAATTAATTTATTATGTTGTGTAATGTAAAAGAAAAACTTTCATGGGTGATATGGGGATTGAATCGATGTATGTTATGCACTAGATTGGTGGTATATGTCCTTATTTGATTGAAGCAAATAGTTTCACGACTACCTTACCAAGACTTAAATATAGTTGAAATTGATAAAAATGTTGAATCGATGTCAAGAACATGTTAATACTTGTTTTGAGCATGAGCAGTGGAAATCGTGATCATTGCAGCATGTTATGAAATTCAATATATAAAAATAGACCACATGAAGGTTATGGGGGTGGTAACAAAAAAAAAAAACATGGAAGCATTAGGTTGAGAGTGGGTTCAATTTAAGGCTTTGGTGAAAGAAGGCGGTAGTAATAGGATGCAACAGTCAGTTTTGTTGAGCCTCAGCGATAGGTCAAATAAAAAATGTCAACCGCGCTAATAAATGAAAGTTTTTCTAGTAAAAGGAGTGGTACAAAACGGCATATGGGAAGCTGTATTGGACAGACTAAATGGCCGAGAATGTTATTGAAAGCCACCAGTCGAGGTGGAGAAAGTTCTCAGCGTGTAAGAAAAAGTGATTTTGTAAAGTGGGAGGAAATAAAATTAGTATTCACAGACAGAATTAGAGCAGGAATTATTGTAAATATAAACCATACAGATCCTAAGCTATTTATACAGGATGCTGGTGATTTATTTATACGCCGTATTAGGAATATTTTAAAACGCCATCTCAATATTAAAGTTAATACAAAGTTGTGTGCTGATTTTGTTAAGGATATCGGTGACAATGAGGTTATAAAAGATAATAAATATTTACAAGCAAGAACTGCTCCAATCAATGTGGACGATAATTTAAATGAGTGGTATAAAGTAAACATTTTGGATTCAATACTCACTCAGCTGGATGAGTTTCGAGAAAAAGATAGCGGCTGGACATTGGACTCCATTATACATTTAGCAGTACATATCAACAAATTTGAACAGCACCGAGGATCTTCGTATATACCTCTACCGAAGGAGATTGCTTTAAAGCAAGCTTGCATCAATGTACAAAATAGTGATGAAGCATGCTTCGCTTGGGCCGTAACATCAGCGCTATATCCTGCAAATGTTCACTCCGATAGGACCTCATCATATCCACATTATTCTACTGTGCTAAATTTAACTGGAATAACATTTCCTATGACGCTTAAGCAAATTAAACAATTTGAAGATCAGAACGATATATCAATAAGCGTATTCATCCTAAAGAAAGAGCGTTCCTTCACCACTGTTCTAGTTAGGCCAACGAAACACAATATGAAGCGACATCTGAATCTATTAATGATACAATATAACTATGAGCAGGATGATGATGATATTGATGATGATGATGCTGATTATGATGATGACGTTGATGATAATGATGATGAAAGTACCAGGTTTCATTTCTGCTGGATTAAATATCTTTCACGGCTTGCATGGAAACAAACTTCAAAACATAAGGCTGGATTGTATATATGCGATAGATGTTTGTTCTATTTTTATTCTGCTAATGCATTAGCATCACATATTCCTGAATGTGAGAAACAAAAAAGTTATATTGAATTAAGGTATCCCAACCGTAGAATTAAATGTTAGTAGCACAAGGGATACTCTACCATTGGGAAACATTACTGAATTCCATCAGAGCAACAAGGAGTAGCTGCAGAAAACATATGACCTAAGTCTAGTGTATTGTAAATAAAAAAATGTATTACTTACAGTTATAGTTCAATTTATTGAAGTAATTTGTTTTAATTATATTATAGTCTAAGATATACATTATTGGAAAATAAAGAATATATTATAGTTATGGATATATTGTAAAAAGAAAGCCCAACAAATGAATGATATACTAAGAATTAAATGTTAATATTTTTTTAATTTATAATAAATCGATAATGATATTTTATATATGTTGTTCTTGTTATTAAATTTCCCTACTAAGTCCAGAACTCCTGAACGTATTCTTTAATAATGTTTGCCTACTACACAGGGCTCTTAATCGGACGGTTGAACCTTTTACCCAGAATGCTAGGTTGAGCGAGAGCGTGAGAAAATACGTAGACACGTGGGATTGACCTTGGCCTCTGGCATCACCTTTGAAACCGGAAGGGCATTTTGTCCTTGACCTTGATCCAGAAGTGTGTGTCTTGGCGGCTACAACCTTAATCAACTACGTCACAGGGGACTCTATACAGCTTTTGAAAACAAATTTGATAACAGATAAACAGCTTTTAAACAGGTCTGATAACAGCTTTTCAAACAGCTCTGATAACAGCTTAACAGCTTTTAAACAGGTCTGATAAGAGCTTTTCAAACAGCTCTGATAGCAGGTAAACAGCTTTTAAACAGGTCTGATAACAGCTTAACAGCTCTAATAACAGCTCTGATAACAGCTTAACAGCTTTTCAAACAGCTCTGATAACAGCTGAATAGCTCAATGCTTCTCGACTGAGGAATTTTGTCAGTGTTTTCAGACTTGTGGATATGTATCGTTTGATGCATCTTATTACTACCGCCTTCTTTCACCAAAGTCTTAATTGAAACCATTCTCAACCTAATGCTTTCATGTTTTTTTACCGCCCCAATAACCTTCATGTAATCTATTTTTAGATATCGAATTTCATAACATGCTGCAATGATCAGGATTTCCTCTGCTCATACTCAAAACAAGTATTAACATGTTCTTGACATCGATTCAACGTTTAAGGTTTATAAGGAAATGCAGGTACCAGATTATTATAAAATTTCCTTCCACCTGTAAAATTATGTATGGAACATACTTATACCAGAAATCTTCTTCTTCTTCTTTACTGTTTAATTACAGCTAATTATAATCTCCCATACAACTTGCACTACTCATCATCGTCATCATCATCCAAGTAAACCCAAGAGCAGACACTTTCGGTTTCAAAGGTTAAGGTGACGTCAGAGGTCAAGGACAATTTGCTGTCTCCAAGACCATGCGTCAAATACATATAAATAGTAGTTTCATAACTTGTTTTTCAGTTGATATTTTGCTCTTTACCCAAACAGATCACTGTTTCTTGGCAAGCTAATTACGCAATAATTTCAACATGAGTTCTAAGGATACTACAAACCTTCTAAAGCCTACGGACGAAAGGAATACAGAATATTCATATAAGGCTCAGTCTACATCTATGAAATCGATGCTTTCCAGAAATAAAGAAGAACGTTTTTCATCCAAAAACGAGTCGACTGTCCCCTACCAACAGGTCGAAAAATCAGGATATTCCAACAAAGATTGCAAAAAGTAAAGATGGAGAGATGTTATTTGCGAAAATGGTGCTCAAGGAACCTTCTAAAGTCATGTTGGTTTAAAGGCCTAAGGAATATGCATTATAAGGATCAGTCTACACCTATGAAATCTTGGCTTTCCTGAGCTAAAGAAAAAAGACCTTAGATGTAATTAAAACAAATTATTTCATTAAATGGCATTATAACAATAATAAAAATTTTATTTTTTCAAATATGGTAAGATTTAAAGATGAATAAATAATACTTCCATATCCTAGTAGACTTATTTCATTCCAAATACCCACTCTCAACATCGAGGTCTTCACTATTGAACTTGAAGCATTATCAACTTTTTTTTTCCGACCTTCCTGATACTCGTGCAACACCATTTCGAGGAGATAAATACCAAATACCAGCCATCAAAACTTTTAACTTAATACATAACTTACAGTACCTTCTCCAAAAACCCCCACCAAGATCTTCACTATGGCCTTGGAGAATTATCAATTATTTCTTCCTTCATACTCCACCATTCGGGTGATACTTTAGAGGAGATAAATATCAAGCGAGATTAGGATTTTACTGCTTATTCATAGCTCCCATACAACTTCCACAACTCACCTCAGACAACATATCATACTACATTAATATCATAACACAGCGTTCTTCTATCAAAGCTTTTAATTTAACCCACTCTCAACTTAATGGTAACTAAACAATGTACCTCCTCAACAGTATATCAGCTTCATGTGAACTATTTTTTTAGATATAGGAGTCAATCAACTCTCATAACAGTATTCCTGCTTGATTTATAAAAAAAACTCTGCTACCTTCATATGCTCACCACAAGATGAAATTATGAACATGAAATCAACACGTTCTTATCTAGTCACCGAGTCAACTGAAAGAAAACATTCTTGCTGGAGGCTAAAAGTATAAACCTTAAGATTGAAAGGTAAACAAATAACACTCTCCTCTTCCACGCTCTTCACTGAAGCTTTCATATCCTACTAGATAAATATTATGTCAAAAACCATCCATCAAAACTTTCAATTTAATCTACAACTTACAGCACCCACTCTCAACCTCCACCACGGTCTTCATTATGGGTTTGAAGAATTATCAGTTTTTCCTCCTTCATACAACACCATTTGGATGATACTTTAGACAGATAAATATGAAGCGACCTTGCTGATAAGGTTTTTATTCCTTATTCACAGCTCCCAAACAACTTCCATTACTCATCTAAAACAAGATATCATACTACATTAATATCATAACACCACCTTCATTCATCAAAACATTTAATTAAACCCACTCTCAACCTAATGGTAAGAAAATAATGTGATCACCCCAATATTATGAAGATAAAATTATCATATTCTTATCAGCTTCATGTGTGCTATGATATCGGGGTCACTCAAATCTCATAACAGCGTGCTTGATTTAGAAATTTTATTGAAAATAAAAAACAATTCGTCATAAAATGTAAGACTTTTCAATACAAACTCCTAGATACAAAAAAAACATTAATCGCTCAATTTGTCTGCGTTACTCGGACGTATTTGTTTACTCAAGATATCAAATTACCAGCCGCCTGGCCACCTTTTCTAATGCCTTAATTTCCATTACTTCTAATGATTTCATGTGTCGTACCATCCCAAGCAGCCGCGATCTATTTTTACACATCGAATATCATAACATGATCATATAAAAGACACCTACAGACCACAACTGACGTTATAGTTGTTGTTGTTGTTTTTTTCAGCAAAAGAAATTTTAAATATTAACTTCCACTACTCATCCAAGACATCATATCCTACAGATTAATATCAGTTGTTGTTTTCAGCTAAAGAAATTGGGAATCTTACATTAAAAACACATAAATCGCTCAATTTGTTTACTTTACTCGGCTGCTGTGCGAATTTGTTTACATTATTCGACTGCGAATTTGTTTACTTTACTGGACTGTGCGAATTTGTTTATGCAAGGAATCAAATTAGAAGCATTCCACCTGAAGAGCAAAATTAGGCATTTACTAATTTCCATTACTTATCTAAGTGAACATATCTACCAACATTCGCTCCAATCAGCTTTGCCTGATCTATTTTTAGATATATCATCACATGGTGCAATCTTGTTTAGAAAAGACACCGACAGATTAATATCACCAAATCTTTAATCCACAACTTAGGTTATAGTTGATATTGTTTTTTTGTTTTTGAGCTACTAATATTAATTACACCTGAGAAGGTAAGATCGCTAATATTTCGATCCATAGCCCGTAGAGGATTTCTGATGAAAATTTTACTCCCCTAGTATTGGCATGGACAAAAAATATTCTAGGGTTAACTTGAATTATTACTTATACTAATTACACTAATTCACTTAGAGAATCTCACAACATTTCTTATCCACATAAATACACAGCTGCACACATCCATCCACGCCTTGGGTAACGTTTCCTCAGCAACCAAGTAACCCAGCCCAACATACCACAGGCACTCATACTAAAGTAAACAACTAACAACAAACTCAAGCTGACAAGTATACAGCCCCGATATAAATTCGCTTAGGGCATTTCACATCATTACTTAAGCCGCACACATTCTACCCAAGCCTTGGTACAGGTAACGTAACCCAATCCAACACACCCCAGAAAATCCTAGTCATTGCATCAGATATTGCCACTAAAGCTCTCAGCCAACCTCCAGTACCTATCCGCAAAGTGATATCGTATCCCCAAGCCCGAGATGATGTAGTACCGGCTAATGCCACCAGGGGACCTTGCTCAAGAAATGGTGTTTGCACTCGAAAGAGCAACTGTGACTTTTCAATGCACGCACCCGCAATATCCAATAATAATAATTTGCTAAGAAAACATCAAGCCAAGGTGATATCATGTTGTGAAATACGAATGATGTTGGTATCTACAACTTCCCCGCTAAGAAAACTTATTTAGGCACACCACTTGAAAACAGCAAAATCAAAATGACGTCATTCTGATATCTACAACCTCTCCGCTAATAAAAGAAAACAGCAAATCCAAGGCATGGTGGCAGTACCTGCTAATGCCGCTAGGGAAACTTATTTTCCCTCGAGGTGAACAACATATGAAGTACCGGCTAATGCCACTAGGGAACCTTACTTAAGAAATGGTGTTTGCACTCGAAAGAGCAACTGTGACTTTTCAATACACGCACCCCCTAAACCCAATAATATTAATTTTCTGAGAAAGCATCAAGCAAAGGTGATGTCATGTTGTGAAATTCGAATAACGCTGATATCTACAACTTCCCTGCTAAGAAAACGTGCAGAATTTGAAAACAGCAAAACCATGATGACGTCATGTTGATATCTAGAACTCTCCATCTAATAAAAGAAAACAGCCAAACTGCTGGTAGTTCCGGCTAAGGTCGCTAGGGTACCTTACTCAAGAAATGGCGTTTGGGCCCAAACAGATGTCGCTAATATCTCGAAAACCATAGCCCGTAGAGGATTTCTGATGAAAATTTCGTTCCCCCTCTAACCCCCGCCCCTCTAACACCTTCTAGAATCTATTGACATGAAGAAAACTATCCTAGGTAGCTTGAATTATTAATAATATTAACTATATCTGAAAAGGTAAAATCGCTAATATCTCGGAAACCAGAGCCCGTAGAGGATTTCTGATGAAAATTTCGTCCCCCCTAATAGCCCCAGCCCAACCATCTAGAATCCATTGGTATGAACAAAAATTTCCTAGCGTTAACTTTAATTATTACTAATATTAGTTCAAAACCAAAAGCCTACATTTAGGCGCACCACATATCTATCCAAGAAAACCGTAGTACCGGAGCATGCTGGTAGTACCGGCTAACACACACACGCACACACACACACACACACACACACACACACAAGAAAACCGTAGTACCGGAGCATGCTGGTAGTACCGGCTAATGTTGCTAGGGGCGCAGTCAAGACCAAGTGACACATCCCGGTAGTACCGGCTAATCCCGCTAGGGTGCAGTCAAGACTCAATGGTGCACCCAAGACATAAACCAGTACAGTCAAGACACACTGAAGCATGCTGGTAGTATCGGCTAATGCCGCTAGGGCTCAGTTGCTGCATAGTACTGAAAGTGATCTCGTATCCCCAAAACTCGAGTTGAAAAACTTAATGTTAACTTAGAGGCTACGAGTCCGAGATGAAAAATAAGCGAACTCCAGAAACAAAATCGAAAGCCTATGTTAATTCCCTATGCTGGAGAGTGCTAAAAGTGGTCTCGTATCCCCAAAGTGGTCTCGTATCCCCAAGACTCGAGATGAGAAATAAGCGAACTCCAGCAACAAAATCGAAATCCTATGCTATTTCCCTATGCTGGAGAGTGCTGTAAGTGGTCTCGTATCCCCCAAAGTGGTCTCGTATCCCCAACATCCAAGACACAAACCCATACAACCAAGACACAAACCCATACAACCAAGACACAACCCCACATTTAGTATGGACTCAACCCACCTAGCGACGGTGGCGCCATCTGTGGCGAAATCCTGGAGGCTTAAAAAAGTGGTCTGGTACTGTCATAGTTTAACTACTGTACAGAATCTTTCATTAAAAGCTATCTCCGGAAGGCCATACACGGAACTACCCATACTGCCCGCAGAAGAAATAAGCGCAGGAACAACAGCCCAGCAGATCTCCGGCTGTCTAAATCGCAAGCTACCGATAGGAACCCAAATAGATATGCCATACTAGCTGATGTCCAGGAAATAAAAACGGAAGCAAAAGGTGGTACTCAGACTAACATTAGTTATAGATCTAACAGGAATTATATAAGTAGGATCCAACCTAGTATTACTGGGAGGAGCGCAACCCTGTAAAATAAGCCTACTAACAAAATAAATAAATTTCCACCTATTTTTGTTTTTGGTGTAAACACAAAGTTACTTACCCAGATTATAAAAGCCAAGGCTCACCTAATTGACGCCACTGATTTTTAGATCAAATTCGTAAATCTATAGTTGAAGCCAAACATTTTCTTAAACAATATCGGACTGCACAGATATCTGGTCGAAACCTTCAGAGACCCTGCAACAGATGACTTCTCATTTACTCCCCAAGAATCGAGAAAGCCCTCAATATTAAACAAAGGTCTGGGCAGCGATACACCAGTCGAGGATGTCCTTCGGGATAAAGACCAAAAGACCAAATTCCTGTTATTAAAATCACAAACATAGTTCGCTTTTGGACTCCTAGCTCTAGGAAGTCGGAAATCTCCCTTAACATCTTCACCGTCCTAACGGAAATAGAGAACATGAAAAAACTAACTGTAGTTAGGTATATTCTTCTAACCAGAATCTGTTGGGAAAAAAGACGGCACAAAAGAAAATTAGAATTTTCATTAGGCGTCAGAGATTTGGCCACATCGGTGATTTCTGCGCCTATCATCCCAGATTTGTCCTTTGTGGAGATAAACATGACTCTACCTGCATCTTGAAAGTGAAACCTAATAGGCCATCTCCTAAATGCGCATATTGCCAGTCAACCGAGCATCCTGCTAGCTATGCAGTCTGCCCGGAATTTCAAAAGTACAAAGGAAAAAAAGCCGATTAGTCCAACACCCCCTTTAAAACTGTGTGCTTTAAATCCCCAAATATGCAGACAAATTGCGCTATGCGGTCAGACTCGGTAGTAAACATCAAGGTTGTCGTAACGTACAAGAGCCAACCTCTCGCACCTTAGTTGATAAGCTAAATCACCAACTGAGCCAAGCTTGAAAAACCTCTGGTAAGTAAATATAAAAAACTTTGTTTTACTTTACTTCATTTCAAATTTTTATTTGTATGTACTTACAAGTTCAAGAAAAATTATATACATACATTATGTATTGGGCCCAATTGGGTTCTTGTTACGTTTTTAATAATAATAAAAAAAAATGAATTGTTATCTAGTTCCTAAGTTTGTAGGTCAAAGCCATTACAGGCTAAGCTTAGTATACACCGGGTGCAAATGTATTCGAGAATTTTTTGTGATATTGTGATATCAAACTGCACAGCAAAAGTACAATAGTACACCTCTATTCAAATTGTATAACAGCAATTTACCCTTAGTCTAAATAGCCAGACATACTTTAAAGTCGGCCAAGTTAATTTGTTAACTATGCTTGTGTTTTCCGTATACTTAAGTACATTGGATTTTGTAGTCTCAATAAATGAAATGAAATATATTATTATAGAATTCATAAAAAAAAAATAATAATAAAAATATAAGCTTTTTCTTCATTTCAAGCTTGTCTTGTAATGTTTCAACAACAACCCCAGCGATTTCATTTGGATCCAAAGCAATAAGTTCGGCTGGAATATTCTCCAACAGGGCATGAACGTTGTTTCTTCATTTGTATAGGATTGGCCACAAGAACATCGTAATTAGGTTCATCTGAACCTGACAGCAAACCTTACGTCAAAATCTTATTGAGTGTATAAATTCGCCTGTTTTCTGTTGTAAGTATGGCGTCTCTTTTAAGTGCATTTCACCTACATTTCCCATTGAAATTGCCAATACACCTCTTTGAGAAATTTCAGTCTGATTGGTAGGCATTTTTCTACTTTATTCTACTGTTAGTCCGTTAAGTTTTCTATAGCTGTGTTCTTTATAAATAAATAAACAATAAACATCAATTTATTGGAGTACCCGTGCCAAAGGCACGCATAGGGCTGGGCACATCATAGAAAGTTACATGGTCGCAAAATAAACAATAAAAGTACAGATATAGGCAGTAGAGTAGCTATGTTGGTTCGAGCACAAAATCCCATGTTATTTCTTATGGAGGTCCCAATTCACATTTTGTGACTATCTCGCTCGCACATATCATCCGTCTCTGTATTGCCCCTACACATGATGGGGGGGGGGGGGGGGGGATCCCACTCGCTGGTTCTCTGCAAGACGGTTCCCACAGCCGATAAGAAGTTCTTGAGGAGGGAGTAGGATAGACACGCCCCTGTCGCAAGCATTGGGAGGTACAAATAGAAAAGCTGAGTTGCCACCGAGTTGTGTTGTTGCAGGATGTTGGTTTTGGAAAGGTCCAGTTGCTAGGATGGCTGAGCCTAGTGGGTGCAAGCAGGTGTACTATAGGCGGCTTACGTACAAGTATAGTAAAGTTTTATTAAATTGCACTACCAGGCAAGCAGATAACTAAAGCACAAAATCTTGCACCCATATGTAGCAAGCATGCATGGTTTAAACCTGTATCGCTGTCTTCATATCTTCAGCGGTTATCGCGCCTCTTTTTTTATATTCCGTTCATTTTTTCTTCCACTCCAAACAAGCTTTGATCAGTTAGTCACACTTCTTCAACGTCATTTTTCCATACGAGTTTTAAAACTTGAACTTGACCGCGATACGGTCACGAGTTGTTGTTTCTTTATGCATAGAATTTTAAGTCTACCTGAATTGAAACTGCGAGACATGTGGGTGACTTTATTTCCGGAATATTTTTTGATGTAAAGGAAAAAAGATTAAGGAAAGATCGCAAAGAGCAAGTTCTGATGCTGCTTATGCAAGGGTTCTTGATTCTTGCGGCGTTCAATACTGCCGGCGTATAATAAAGAGCTGCAAAACAAGAATAGATCGGCGGCAGTCAGTGAACTTGATGTGTGAACGACACGAATGTGGGTGAAGGTGAGCTAAAAGAAACGGGTTGCTTGAGTAAAATAAAAAACCAATTCGGTTGAGATGCCTTTATTAAAGGTCTCGCTTTAATTTGTAATTCTTGCTTTCTGAATAAAGAAGTTCATGCTTGCCCAGTTATCACAGTTGATTCCATATATTCGTCGTCACTAACATAAACAAAAAACAAAACCTGTTGTGAATGAATAACTGCAGCAGGGTTACTGACAATGTTATTAATAAAACTAAAAGAAGTTTAAGACTTTTTTAATAAAGATTTTTGCAAAGCGTTTGTTTGTTAAGCATTATTAGTGGCATGAAAACAAAACCGAATTTTGTTATGTAAAACAGGTTGTGTATAAAAACGGTATGTGCAAGGGATCTTTCAAGAAAATAAAAGAAAATCTTTGTTATTAATAGTATTTATTTCAATTGTACATAGTTTAGTATATAGTTTGTTTCAAAAGCTCTTCGTTAACGTAGCCAAGCATAGGTTAGTGTCCTCGGCCCCCTCAGCCGTTTCCCCTAGGCTTTGCTTATGACTCGTCTTTAAAGGTTGATAACACTGCACAATATGCAAAAGCTATCATTAAAAAGAAAACAAACGTTATTCACTCTCGCTGCTTCAGACTTCGCTGGCAACGTAAGCCTGATTTAGCACAAAACAAAAATAACAGAACAGCACGTCACATCTTTCTGCGAATATGTGTGCAATTACGCATTCACCTATTATGTGCTCCTGTTGCTTAGCTGCTACTGTTGCTTCGCATAATTTTTATATGAAATTCTGGATATTTGCATAATATCATTGATCTTGTCCAAATCACATTATCATATTTTCTTAACAAAATGACATCAATTTCCAAAGTAGGAAGGTAGCGTAAACAAAAAGCATGACCTGCCACAATAACGAAAAAAAAATGGGTCAGATTGCCAGTATGTAAACAAGGGCTCGTGCCGGTAAAAACAGGTTGACGATTTGGTGAACATGAACTGAAAAAACATGAAATGTATGCCATTTTAATTTGAAATATTTTATTTTTGGATCATCTCTTGCAGATTATAAATAAAAAGGTCAACATTAATTGAAAAAAATTTAAATAAATAATGCATACCTACTGCTCGCGTTTCAAAACGATTATCTTGAGATTAAAAGTCGGTTATCAAGATTTAATTTGCTTTCAGAAACGTTTTGTAGATTAAAAATAAAAAACTCAGCTGTGATGAGGCCGCTTCTCTGTAAAAGCAAGAAATAATCTGGAATAAGAGATGATTTGCTTTTGTTTAAAACAGTATTTGCAAATTCTGTATGCATATATACATATGTGGAGAACTAAAAAGAATCAACCTATTAACTTTATATAAATTTTATTTAAATCATTGCTTTGATTTACATTTAAAATGATATCACCTAATTGTGACAATTCTGGTTTTATATCTAAAAACTGCCTACGGCGAAGCTCCATACAAACACATGCCCAAGTTAATAAGCCTACGATTTAAAAAGATTATCTCGGGGTTAAAAGCCATCAATCTGGTTTTTAAATGAACTCTACTGCATTAATTATTTGTAATCGAAATTCATTGCATCAAAAATTAGATTTGCAATGCAATGCAATCTAGAATAATTTAAGTGTACATAAGAAGTTCGACTTGATATAAAAAATCTTCAGCTCATTTTGATTTCATTCCGTTTAGGTTTATGTCAACTGGGTTTGCTTCTGTCTCAAGGAACTTTTTTTGTGACAAACTTTTCCAGTTTTTTCAAATTTTGTACGATTACTTCATTTTACTTTCATTTCGATTAGTTTAATTTGTTGTTTTCCTCTAGAGATAAGACTTATCTAAATTAATTGATAATGAGAAACATATGGGTGGGTGATTTTATTTCCTCAATATTTTTATGATAAATATAATATGTCTACTGCGTTTGCTTCTGCTTCTGCTTCATATCATTGTTTATTTTTAATGAATATTTGTCGCAAGAGAACTTTTTTGTTGGAACCATTTCCAGGTTTTTCAAAAATTTTACGATTATTTCATTTTGATTCCATTTCGTTTAGGTTTATGTCAACTGGGTTTGCTTCTGTTTCATGTCATTGTATATTTTTTAATGAATATCTGTCTCAAGGAACTTTTTTGTGACAAACTTTTCCAGTTTTTCAAAATTTTTACGATTACTTCATTTTATTTTCATTTCGATTAGTTTAATCTGTTGTTTTCCTCTAGAGATAAGACTTATCTAAATTAATTGATAATGAGAAACATATGGGTGATTTTATTTCCTCAATATTTTTTATGATAAATATAATATGTCTACTGGGTTTGCTTCTGTTTCATATCATTGTTTATTTTTTAATGAATATTTGTCGCAAGAGAACTTTTTTGTTAGAACCATTTCCAGGTTTTTCAAAAATTTTACGATTATGTATTTCATTTTGATTTCATTTCGTTTAGATTAATTTGTTGTTTTCCTCTAGAGATAATACTTATCTACCTGAATTGTGAATGAGAAACAGGTGGATGCCTTTATGTTAAGAATATTTTTTTGATGCTTACTAACTACTTTTCTTAACGTAGAAGCATTATGCGGATTTCGAAATATTTTAAATTACCCATCAATTCTTAAACAAACTTGCAACAGCTTTTAAATATTTTGCAAAAACTCAGATTTGTAGAATTTTTATGTTAGCGTTGCAAAAATAATTTTTACTTATCTTTTTTCCAATGATTACAAAGTTGTTATAAGTAGGTATTATGCATAAAATATATTTTTTAAACAATTAAGACAAACATTGAATTATGTAATTGATCACATTTTGGCCCGGTTCCATAATACTGAAATGCCTCCAGGGTAGCGTTTCTACTGAGTTAGGCTTCACAAACCGCTTGTTATCAAAGGGGTTAGGTGTTATTTTTCTCTGATCAGTGCTGAAGAGTACATGATGATAAGATTTAATTCCATTCTGCTCGTGTGTCATTTCCATATTCTCAAACAAACATTTTAAACGTCAACTTTTGAAAATGAGAGTTTTTTTACAACGTTTGGAACAGGAATGTTGCTTTTGGCATCGGCTTTGACCTTAGACCAAATATTCTCAATGCGATTTAGCATTGGAGAATAGGGTTCTAGCCCCGCCACAATTTGATATTAACAACAAAATTTTTTTGTACTTTTCAGAGAGAGAAAAACATTTCTATGTTGTTAAATCTCCAGCTGGGTTTTTCAACAAGAAATATTTCTGTGTTTACTGTGATTGTTTATACGACAATAAATTTTATCATAAATGTGACATTGTGTGTATTTTAAACAAAAGCAAATCATATCTTATTCCAGATTATTTCTTGCTTTTACAGAGAAGCGGCCTCATCACAGCTGAGTTTTTTATTTTTAATCTACAAAACGTTTCTGAAAGCAAATTAAATCTTGATAACCGACTTTTAATCTCAAGATAATCGTTTTGAAACGCGAGCAGTAGGTATGCATTATTTATTTAAATTTTTTTCAATTAATGTTGACCTTTTTATTTATAATCTGCAAGAGATGATCCAAAAATAAAATATTTCAAATTAAAATGGCATACATTTCATGTTCACCAAATCGTCAACCTGTTTTTACCGGCACGAGCCCTTGTTTACATACTGGCAATCTGACCCATTCTTTTTTTCGTTATTGTGGCAGGTCATGCTTTTTGTTTACGCTACCTTCCTACTTTGGAAATTGATGTCATTTTGTTAAGAAAATATGATAATGTGATTTGGACAAGATCAATGATATTATGCAAATATCCAGAATTTCATATAAAAATTATGCGAAGCAACAGTAGAAGCTAAGCAACAGGAGCACATAATAGGTGAATGCGTATTTTTGTTTTGTGCTAAATCAGGTTTACGTTGCCAGCGAAGTCTGAAGCAGCGAGAGTGAATAACGTTTGTTTTCTTTTTAATGATAGCTTTTGCATATTGTGCAGTGTTATCAACCTTTAAAGACGAGTCATAAGCAAAGCCTAGGGGAAACGGCTGAGGGGGCCGAGGACACTAACCTATGCTAGTCTACGTTAACGAAGAGCTTTTGAAACAAACTATATACTAAACTATGTACAATTGAAATAAATACTATTAATAACAAAGATTTTCTTTTATTTTCTTGAAAGATCCCTTGCACATACCGTTTTTATACACAACCTGTTTTACATAACAAAATTCGGTTTTGTTTTCATGCCACTAATAATGCTTAACAAACAAATGCTTTGCAAAAATCTTTATTAAAAAAGTCTTAAACTTCTTTTAGTTTTATTAATAACATTGTCAGTAACCCTGCTGCAGTTATTCATTCACAACAGGTTTTGTTTTTCTGTTTATGTTAGTGACGACGAATATATGGAATCAACTGTGATAACTGGGCAAGCATGAACTTCTTTATTCAGAAAGCAAGAATTACAAATTAAAGCGAGACCTTTAATAAAGGCATCTCAACCGAATTGGTTTTTTATTTTACTCAAGCAACCCGTTTCTTTTAGCTCACCTTCACCCACATTCGTGTCGTTCACACATCAAGTTCACTGACTGCCGCCGATCTATTCTTGTTTTGCAGCTCTTTATTATACGCCGGCAGTATTGAACGCCGCAAGAATCAAGAACCCTTGCATAAGCAGCATCAGAACTTGCTCTTTGCGATCTTTCCTTAATCTTTTTTCCTTTACATCAAAAAATATTCCGGAAATAAAGTCACCCACATGTCTCGCAGTTTCAATTCAGGTAGACTTAAAATTCTATGCATAAAGAAACAACAACTCGTGACCGTATCGCGGTCAAGTTCAAGTTTTAAAACTCGTATGGAAAAATGACGTTGAAGAAGTGTGACTAACTGATCAAAGCTTGTTTGGAGTGGAAGAAAAAATGAACGGAATATAAAAAAAGAGGCGCGATAACCGCTGAAGATATGAAGACAGCGATACAGGTTTAAACCATGCATGCTTGCTACATATGGGTGCAAGATTTTGTGCTTTAGTTATCTGCTTGCCTGGTAGTGCAATTTTATAAAACTTTACTATACTTGTACGTAAGCCGCCTATAGTACACCTGCTTGCACCCACTAGGCTCAGCCATCCTAGCAACTGGACCTTTCCAAAACAGTACCCATCTCCCGTCCTTGCCACAGACAGCACCAGCTCTCTTCTTCCAACCAACATCCTGCAACAACACAACTCGGTGGCAACTCAGCTTTTTTATTTTTACCTCCCAATGCTTGCGACAGGGGCGTGTCTATCCTACTCCCTCCTCAAGTGGTTCTTATCGGCGGTGGGAACCGTCTTGCAGAAAACCAGCGAGTGGGATCCTCGTGGCAATTGTCTCTATCGGACGTAATGTAAAAGTATAGGGAGGTGGGACCCCCCAACGGCGTCATACCCCCCCCCCCCCCAATCATGTGTTTGGGGCGATACAGAGATGGATGATATGTGAGAGCGAGATAGTCGCAAAATGTGAATTAGGACCTCCATAAGAAATATCATGGGATTTTGTGCTCGAACCAACATAGCTACTCTACTATAGGCACTTCGAATATAGTACAGTCTAGTGAAATGTAGCAAAAAACATAGTAGTTCAACATCGTAGCAAAATAGCATAAATTTACAAGTATCGGCACTTAGGACAATGCACCGCCTAGTAATATATAGCAAAATAAAATTAAATAAATACATAGTATATATTTTGTTCTAGAACTCCCATATACTGAGGAGAACAAATTGTTCTGTTGATTGAAGTGAACTATTTGTGCTATTCGCTTCATGTAAATCTTCTATGCAAATGTATGAGACGTTCTTTCGTGTATCTTTTGTTCTGCGGACACAACTTACCCCAGTTCACCTTATTGACCACAATGCACGCTAGAGTATACTTCGTCCGCCCACTAGCCCTCATTTCCAAGGCACTCTGCGCTTTGGTGGTCTTGTTCGGAATCGTATGCGAGGTGGTTTCCAGTTCCTAGTTTGTGGTTTCTAATTTTTACTTTTTATTTTAAGTTAAGGTTTACTTTAGTATCTAGTATTTAGTGTTTCATATTTGTACTTTGAATTTCTTACTTCACATTTTTCTATGTGATGATTCACATTATTACATTGTACCGCTGTATATTCATTTACTCTCACTACTGATCTTGTATTTGATATTGTATGCTATTTCCTTTTTAGCTTTGAATAACGCTTTAATGATTTTATTACTGTCATTATTATTATTATTGTGTTTATTTTGTTTCATTATCTTTATCTATAGTGTCAATATGACGTATGAGCTCTCTATTGCTTGAAGGTATTAACTTAATGTATAATACTAATATTAATTTCTACTGGAATGAGTTTGTTCGTTGCTCCTTTGTTAGTTTTCTTATAAAATTTGATTCTATCGCTTATACCAACTATCTATTACTTACTCGATGTACCTAACGTTGTAACGTAGCGTAAGCTGAAGTTCTTCAATAAATGCTTTTCTATTCTATTCTATTCTATTAAGTTCTTGCATCTTGGATCTACTGCTAATGCAGTTATTGGTGCTCCATTGCAGAGCATTGTTACTGATGGTTTTCGAACTGTTGGAGCCCATAGCGATACAACACATCTCACACCATTTCTTGGATTTTGTCGCATTATCCAAATACCACAGAGTTTTGAATAATTATGACCAACTAATTCTCCAATAGAAACATCCAACCAAGATAAATAGCCTTCAGTGCTTCCAGCTGCTAGCAAAGTGATATGATATGGCTAAAATTTCAACTTATTTGCACGATATAATGGTTTAACACAATAAATTTCCATGCCCTGTTTGCCATAGAAGTAAACGCAACAGCCCAAGGAAACATTGTCTCAGCATTCAACCACGACATATCTTGAATTTTTTCAACAACATTCATTACAGTTCAGCTTTTTCATGATCCAATCAAATTACTTTTCCACCCAAAAGTAAATGCCTGCCAACCGCTTTATCATAATTGATATTCATGTGTGTATATATGTAGCAATGGCAAAGTGAAAAAAGCTTTGCGGAAATAAAAGATATGTAACAGCAAAGAGCTTTGCAGAAATAAAAATATGTATGTAACAATAGCAAAGCGAAAAGAACTTTGCGGAAAAAGATGTTTAAATGCGGAAATTGATGTACATATGTATATACATGAATCAGCAAGTGCCATAAGGAAATGGAAATTAAGAAATGTAACCAATGGCACTTAAAGAAAAGGAAGTGAACAATTTTGTATAAATATACTTGTATTTTTAGAATAAAGAGAGTCGAAATTCGTGTTTTTATTAATAAAGGGAGCCAAGATTACTCAAGCTACTCCATTATACAAACAAAGGGATCCAAGCTTATTCAAGCTACTCCACTAGACGTACAAAGGAAGCTAAGCTTATTCAAGCTACTCCAAGACAGACGACTGTGAAAATCTATACAAACCAATCAACGACTCAAGACGTCCCCAGGAACATTCTTATGAGACATTCTAGGAGTAACTCATTTGGTATATGAGAATACACCTAACAATTTTGGTCCAGCCGGTAGGATCAAGGAAGTTTATTCAATACAAATACTTGAAAAACCTTGATCCCCGAACCTACACGAGTGCATAAGAATTTACTGGAAGACATCAACGCGGAAACCAGAGGAAGTAAGAGTGAAAACGGGATTGTACCACAATTTCGACACCCTATAATTGAGGATACGACCAGAAGACAAAATTAATACCAGTCTACAATTGGAGCAAAAATAAAAAAATATTTCCATCGAAACTGTGCTACGTAAATGTAAGTTCAAGAAACTGTTAGACTGCTAAGTATAGAGCAAAAGATATAGTAGTTAATTAAAAACGAGTTTGTAAAAAAAAAAAAAAAATCTGTGATATATACGTATGTGACAAAAACAATAGAACACATTTCAAGGAACATTCTTGAAAAAAAAAGTTAAACTACCTAGTCTCCAATTCTTTTTCCTTACGGAAGAAACTCAATTAGCGTTCGGCTCATGCCCAAACCAGATCGAAGCCCTTCATGTTCCGATTTTGAAACGGCAATTAATTCCGTGTCATTTGAAGGCATAAAGCAAAGCAAATACTTTGAAGTACATAATTTTCTACTAGCGCGTATGCCTGGTTGTGAAAGGATGTGAAGTTTATTAAAGACAATTTGTATCATGTCTTTCGGGATATACGGACAATTTCTATTAGTGGACGTTTCATACCATATTTGTACGTTTGGGTTTAAAATGATTATTTTAGTTAGATTCCATTTAGATTTGTTCGAGCTGCAAAGAAGTAACTTTAATTCGTTATCGCCTTCTTGCAGTTGAACTAAACGCTCTACATCAAGGCCCGTGAACTCGATACTAGTATTTTCATTGTTGCTTGGACGTGATAAGAAATCAGCAACAATGTTATCCTTCCCAGATATATGGCGGATATCGCTTGTGAACTGCGCGATATATTCCAGATGCCGGGTTTGTCGTGGACTATGTTCGCTTTTTGAACTTATTGCTGAGGTTAACGGCTTGTGATCCGTGAATACGATCACTTCACGGCGTTCGATGTAGTGACGGAAATGCTTAATTGCGAGGCGAGGAAAACTGCGAGTAATTTTCGATCGAAGGTTGAATATCGAGTCTCGGCTGGTTGGAGTTTTCTGGAAAAGAAAGATAAAGGCGTCCAACAATCCTTACCTAAGTCGAATTGTTGAAGTACGCCCCCTACTGCTATACTCGAGCTATCTGCAGTAATATTGAATTTTGCCGTATCGACTGGATGAGCTAGGAGTGTAGCTGCGGCTAATGCTTGTTTAGACTTTTCAAACCCAACGTTACAATTTTCTGGCCAAGTAAATCCTTTTGATTTTGTTTTTTTGCTTGGCGAGGGTTGAAAGGTGAGAATAAATTGGTGCTAACATTTCCGCTAATCGTGGAATGAATTGATTATAGAAATTAATCATACCGAGAAATTGTTGGGTTTGCTTTACTGAACTGGGTGGTTTTAATGTAATGATAGCGTTAACTCGATCCTTTAGTGGGAGAATGCCGTCCTTAGTAGTAGTATGTGCTAAAAACGTGAGAGTGTCTGCACGGAATATGCTTTTGGAAGTATTTATTTTAACATCGTACTCAGTGAGACGATTGAACAGAAGTTTTAAGTGTTGGATATGCTCTTTTTCAGAGCGACTTGCAACTAATATGTCATCAATGTAAGCGTATGCAAAATCGAATCCTTTCAAAACTTCATTAATGAATCTTTGAAAGGTTGGGGCCGCATTTCTCAAACCGAATGGCATTCTTGAAAACTCATTTAAACCAAAAGTTGTAGTTATGGCTGTTTTGTGTATGTGCTCTTCCGCAACAGGTATGTGATGAAATGCGCGTACTAGGTCGAGCTTTGAAAAAATCTTACTGCCATTTAATTACATCGCGAAGTCCTGAATATGGGGTATCGGGTAGCGATCGGGTATGGTGCAACTATTTAGGCGACGATAATCGCCACAAAGTCTCCAATCATTGTCTTTTTTTTTTACTAGATGTAGTGGCGAAACAACTGGAGACGATGAAGGTTGGCATATACCTAGACTTATCATGTGTTGAAACTCATATTTAGCCAGGTTGAATTTTTCTTTATCTAACCGGCGTGGTTTTGAGTACGGGAGTGGGCCTTTAGTTCGAATATAATGCACGATGTTGTGCTTTATTGGTATGTTGTAATCAGGTGGTGATGTAACACTGGAAAATTCTTAGTTAATTCGTCGTAATTGTTACACATTTGAAATAGCTTTGGGGTTGGTGTATTGACCCTTGTAGCGATTGCGTTTACTTTTAGCGATGTGTTATTATCTACCAGTCGTTTCTCTTTAAGATTGACTAGGAGGTTAAATTTCGCTAAAAAATCTGCTCCTATGATTGGCCGATTTACAGTCGCTATTAAAAATGCGTGGGTAAAATCCCTTCGCAATCCAAAGTCTAACTTTAAAAGCTGTGAACCGTAGGTACGAATATCAGTTCCATTTGCAGCTGATAAACGGAAATGGTGGTCTTTAATGTCACGCGGAAAAAATTTAAGGGGAACTACAGAAACGTCTGCCCCTGTATCTATTAAGAATATCAACTTGGTGTTCTTGCATTTAATGAATAAGCGGCTAGATGTTTCATTACTGTCAGCTGCCGCATTGCTACCAGTCAAATTTAGTTTTTTTTTAATTGTAGTTGTGCCGAAACTACATGGCTTTCTACATTTAACTGCTTGATCGCCAAAACGATGATGTTAGTGACAGATTGGGTATTTAGCAACTTGTTTTTTACTGCGATAACTTTGACCCTTTCTTTGGTTTTCCAAGTTTTTTGATCTGGGTAGCAATTTCCTGTTAAGTGATTGAGTTCTACTCCGTGACCTGTTAGAAGAATCTAAGGTTAATTGGTGCAAGTAACTCTCAATATTTTTCAATCTATCAGAGATTGGGTTGGAAGACTGTGAGTTTATGGACGATATACCGGGTGGATTACCGACTTCGTAAATTTTGTCCGCGGTTTTCAATAAATTATCTATTTCAGTCTCGCTAGTTGCAGCAAGGATTGATTTCACATGTGCAGGTAATCCATTAGCCATATCTGCACATGTGAAATCAATCAATCTTTCGCTAGTGCTTGCGAACTACCTGCTAGAGTCTGCAGATGTCTAAAATACTGTGGCGGAGTGAAATCGCCAATAACTACACCATCTAATATCTTCGTCAGACGTTTATGTTCACTTTCGGTGTGTCTAGTTATTACGGTGTCTTTAACCCACCGCGGTGGGTGGTGTATTAATTATATCGGTAATCGACAATAAAATATCCTCCATCACTTTTTATTACATTTATCACGAAAGTAGATTCAACGAGAGCAAACCACATCGCCGGACTGCTATGACAGAAATTCGTCATTTTAATACGCGAAATAATGCTGGTATCTAGTTTCGATTTAGGTAAATCCGAATCCGTTTTATTTTGGGGATTTGTCATTTTAATTTGCTTATTAGAAAAACAAAATTATTTAAAAAAAAATGTATGGGATAATTCGAACACCTGGTATTCTCACTTATAGCATGCACGCACTCACTTTAAATTGTTAAATATAAATTCATATATATGTCAAAAGTTTATGAAGTAATATTGATTTTTTTGCAGGTTAAGTACGCTAATAGAAAATTTTACCTTTTTTCTTTTTTATGATATGTTACTATGTTGCTCGTTGGTCGCTCGATGAAGGTAATATTTAGTACCACAATGGTAATTTCGCATTAAATTGGACAATTATTTGCTATGTATAATAATTATTATTGCATTCTAAAAACAAATTAAAATAGTTTAGGAATTTAACTATTTAGGTAAAAAAAATGTGAGCAGTCATCGTTTGCTTTGAATCCCGGTATAATAAGTCTGTGTTTCCGTGTGATGCGTGAATTTGTACGTATATGTATGTACATCCAATAATTATTTTTTCTGTAAGAACTGCTGATAAGAGGTTAATTGCTGGTGTGGTTTATGCTGATAAAATCTTGTATGGCACCAATTGTTGTTGAACGGGGTACTGGTACATTTTCTGTTTGGTGCCTGATGAATTTCCTGATATAGCCCCAATCATAGGCTTTGCTTTTTTCTCGATTTCTGATGAGTTTGCTGGAATGATTGCTGCTGCTTATTGTTACAAATCTTCTCCAGGTGTACGCTGCTCATCCGACGTCGGGGTCACCAATTGTAGTGGTTATGTGTGTATAGAATGAGGAAAAGATTAATTTTCCTTTATACTAATCCATTTATTAAAAACTTAATTACTCTACATAAATTTAATTCAAAAATTTACTCTACGTATTTTACTTAAATGTACGTCTTAACTATTCACGCGTGCGACCAACCAAGCGACTTCATTCAAACAGGAAACCAAATCGAGCGAGCGAGCAGAAGGCTGTAAGTGAGAGGGATGAGGTGACGTGCTTTGATTTTAGTGGCGCTGAGCTTGCATTATATGATGCATGAAGTTTGCAATAATTGTATACATAATAGTGAGCTCGAAAATTTGAAATTTTAAAGTCACTATAGTTGCATCCGGAACAGTCACAGAGTTTATCTTGCGAGCGTCGGACCTTCCCGTTTGGTTTCCTCACTAAGGTGACGGGAGAAGACCATGAGCTCTGACTCTCCTCGATAACTCCGAGCGCTAGCATATGATCGAGCTCGTCGTACATTGCGTTGTGTATCACTGGAGACACAGCGTAGTAGCGATGTTTGATGGGCTTTACAGCACCGACGTCTATCTCATGCTGAACGTAAGACGTGCGACCGAGACCGTGTTTACTAAAGGATGGAAAGGATTCAACTACTGTCTGCTAGCGTTGGTTTTCCACATCGGACAGATCATATTTCTGAGAGCACATGGATGAGGCTTAGGTAAAGAATATACCATGACTGGACTAGACAGAAAGTTCTCCAAAAATCGATCCCCAAGTACAGAGACTGTTGTTGAGAGGGAACTAAGTGAAGCCGCATCATGGGCGTTTTCTCTCCATACTTCATAAGCACACAAATTTGACTCAGCTTATGACCGTCTGCAGTCGAAATGGTAGATGGTATGGAATGGAAATGAATTCCTGCTCTTTCTAAAAAAATTTCGCCTCCGAAACCTTACACACTCACACTGTAGCCACTGTCTAACAGGCCTTTTATTCGCTGGCCTTGCTTAAAGAAATCGGCATAGGGCCGAGGGTCTACATTACTTGGGAGTGTTGTTGCAGCGACGGCAGCCCTTATATTTCTGCGCAGGCTGTGATAGCTGCGGGAGCGTGACACCGTCTTGGGATGGTACAAATTTGTGCTGGTAAAGGAAAACTTATCTTCACTGGAGTCAGTGTCTGAGCCGGTGGCGGAATCTGATGAAGCATTTTCGGGCCCTGGTTCGGTGTTGGTCGCCACTTCGCTTGCGGGACATCTGGAAATCTGTGCCGGAGTCAGAATGCGCGGAGTTCCAACTGAATTCTGACTCCGTCTCAGGTTTCCTGGGGAGCAGGTTAGGTACTTGCTTTTCACAATACCTGCTGCACGCCTCCCGTCTGGAACTGCAAGATTAAGGTATGACACTTCCGGATTAAAAGGAGTGCTCTTTACGTGAAGTTTCGGGGTACTTAGGGTGGAATAGCCTGACTGGGTAACCGTCCTAGGGATGGTTCCCGTGGTGGTGGTAGTGGGAGCTGCCAAGCTTCCGGCACCTTCCTCAGAGAGAACTTGTAAGAGCCGTGGGAGCTGGATCAGTTCAATCGATCGCAGAAGATTTCTAACGGCTAAGAGACGGACGGACGGACAGAAATCCTGAATATCCTGAAAAGAGAGAAAAGCAAGCAATTTAAGCCATATTGAAAGCTTCAAAACAAAGGAGAAAACCAGTGCGACGCAGTGAAAGCTAAATTGCACCCGGTGAAAATTCAACGCTGACGTGAAAGACAACATCGGGTGTAGAGAGGATGAGAGAGAGCGTATACTCCTGATTATGGTGAAGTCCTGACTGGGGGTAGATTTTGGCCCATCGCCCCATCCACCCTGGCTAAGACATCGCAGTCCCAAAATGAAAATTCTTAGCCCCATTTCTCTTGAGATGAGTGTGTGCTCAGGAGTCTCACCGCATGACTACCACCATCCACTGATCTTTTAGCCCAACATGCTATTCGCCTCAACTAACGGAGGATGATGGAGGATGAAGCGTCTCGCGAGCGAGACACAGGGGTAAGAATAACAACAACAGCAACAAAAATAGAAAAAAATGGAATAGATGGCGTATACTGTGTAATTTATTCCGATACCTCATAGATCTGTATAAAAACCAAAAAATAATTGTTTCTCATTTCACGTGGTTTTACGAGCTTACTGGCTTTGGCCCGCTCCATGTTACACTTCTTTACTTGGGGGCTACCTAGTTAAGACAAAATACCTTAACAACTAAAACAAAACATTTATATACTCGACCTACCTCTTTGCTCGAACCCTAACTGAGAACTTACGCTATAAGGTGCATGTTCCTATATGTTCTTTTTTCTTTCTTTTTTTTCTTTCTCTTTACAGCGTATTTATCCATAATAGCGATGCTTCCAAAGAGAAATCCAAAAGTGTATAGGGGTAAGACCAGCGGAGTCTCGCCATGCAAACTTAATCTACATATCTTCAAAAAAGGATATCTTAGAGTTATACACACCAAACCGCCGTGGTATAGTTTTCGTTTTCTTCTTCCTTCATGGTCTTTCAGAATGCATCTCGTAAATCTATCACGGTATCCCGTTCCCCCCACCTCTCGGACGGAGCTTAACTTTTCCTTCAAGAACTAGAAGAAATTTGGATCTCTATTTGCAGATCGCACTACTTTATGCAGGAAAATTGTGAAATCCGAATGATGAATTTACTATGGCTTCGTCGCAGGATTAAATTTCACGTAAGCGTTTCGTCGAATAGAAAATTTCATAACAATTTCATAAAAATATTTCAGACTTTATTGCAATTTCATAAAGGTATTTTGTATTTATTTCCCATCCATAGTTTCGCAGATGACAGTACTCTTGATGTCGCTTACTCCTTTGACACTCTTGCAGACTCCATGGGGAATGCCGCATGCATTAAACGAGATTGCATGATTAGATCATTGAATAACAATCTTAAAAATATCCTCGCTTGGGGCAAAGCAAATTGCGTCGAATTCAATGCATCTAAGATCCAAAGCTGTCTCATTTCATTAAAACAATATCATAACTTAACCACTCCCGTTTCCATTGATAGAGCATTAATTTCTGATTCACCGTCACTAAGCATTCTTGGCATTAATATTTCCAGTAAGTTAAGCTGGACAGATCACATCTTCCCTTCAAATCTAGCGCTCCTCTACAAGTCCTACATTAGACCTAGAATCGAATACAACTCCCATAGATGGGCTGGGGCTGGTCGCACAGCCTTAGCTTCATTGGATATTGCCCAAAAGCTTACGCTCATTGGCGATTTGGCAATAACTTGTCATATCAACTCACTCGAGCACCTATGCAATGTTGGTTGCTTTTCGCTCTTTCTCGCTACATACATGGTCACTGTTCTGATAAAATATCTATTCTAATCCCTGGTAGAATGATTCCTGCACGCAATGCTCGCGATGCAAATCGCGCACATCCTTTAACTCTTCAAATTAATTTTGGCCGTACAGTAAAATTCCGTGATGCTTTTTTATCCCGAACAGTGCGAATGTGGAACAGCTTACCATCTCCTGTTTGTCCTCCGATACAATCTGCGGAAGTTTAAGGGCGACATACCTCCGCCACTCTCCTGATATCCCATAATCATTTCCCTATCTCCTTCCTGCCATGCTGTGCTTTGCATCATAGGGTATCCCGTGAGATTGGCTAAATAATTCAATTCTTCGCAAGATAATTCAAGAAGAAATGGAATGACGAATCACTACTTCCTTGTCGTAGAATGCAATATTTCGTGTAAGCCTTTTCGTGGAATAGAAAATTTTATTGCAATTTCACAAAACTCTTTTGTATTTATTTCACAGATAGATCGCACGATTTTTCGCAAGAAAATTCAAGTAGAAATTCGAGTGATGAATTACTACTTGCTTGTCGCAGAATTCAATTAATTTCGTATAAGCTTTTTCGTCGAATAGAAAATTTTGTTGCAATTTCACAAAACTCTTTTGTATTTATTTCACAGATAGATCGCACGATTTTTCGCAAGAAAACGCAAGAAGAAATTCGAATGATGAATTTCTTCTTCCTTGTTGCAGAATGAAATTAATTTCGTGTAAGCTTTTTCGTCGAATAGAAAATTTTGTTGCAATTTCACAAAACACAAAATTTCTATAATAGTGGCAGAATGCTACGAATCTTCGCACTTCATTCGAGTTCTTGGGCGCAGGATAATTTTAATGCTTTCGTATGTCTTTGGGTGAGTTCGTATACCCTCAGATATGATTTGGTGCCCAATGTATGTAACTTTGGTTTTAAACTGTTACATTTACTCGCATTTAGCTTTAAGTTGTATTTCTGCAATCTTTCTAATACTTTTTTTAAATTGTCATTGTGATCATCTAAGTTAGAACCAAATATTATTATATTATCTACATATAGAAATGCTGTGGCTTCTAGGCCACTTCGTGCTCTTGATAGCATTCGTGGAAACTATTAGTTGAGATTTTTAACCCAAGTGGTAATCTCGTAAATTGATAGTGTCCTGTTTTTATTGAAAATGCTGTCAACGGTCTTGATTTTGGATGTAATGGAATTTGATGAAATGAGCGAGTCATATCAAGAGTTAAAAAGTATTTTGCTCGACCTAATTTATCCAATACATCATCAAGTCTTGTTAAGGGAAATTTATCGTTGACAACCTTTTTATTGACAGATCTAAAATCTACAACCAGCCGCCATTTATTTTGTCCTCCAAAGTTTTTCTTAGGTACAATTAGTAATGGTGAGTTGTAATGACTTATTGATGGTTCAATAATACCTTCCTCTTGAAGTTTCTGTACTTGCGTATTAATTTCATCAAGCTGTGAGTTTGGCATTCTATAGTTTTTTGTGTAGACGGGTGTTCAGGATCGAACCCAGTATATGCTGGCCTCAGTGTCTCTATCCTGAAAGAAAGAAAAAGAGACCACAAAGAATAAACTCCACACAAAAATCAAAAGAAATGAACTTATCTAATGGCTGTATGCACATGTATTCAACATGTTCGTTGCCATAATTGAAAACTGCAAATCCATTAAGCAAAGCTACAAATGCAGCAACCGAATTTCCCTTTTTGTTTTTATCCTGCATCAGAGCAGACAGGTACTCCATAAAGTATCACCTTTCACACTGCACAAATTACCGTCCGATTTGCAATTCAACTGCAATTTACCCTTTTTTTCTACTCTTAGCTTCGTTGCTAAGTGTTCTGGGATTGATTACCTGTGATGGTATTGGAATCTCAACACAACAAATTATCTTAATCGCGAAATGTCTCATCTCGCTTAGATAACAAACATCAACAATTTAAAACTCCCAATTCTAACCTGCAACACGAGCAGCAGACGAACTGAGATAATTACACAAGGAATCACTGCGTAGCAGAATATTTTGACGGAACATCTGTGCACAAGGGCAGCAACTCGCGCGTGCTGCTTCCAGCTACGCCTAATTCAGCTCAAGGTATTGATTTTTCAAGAATGTACAAATTATTCTTGGTAAGTAAATTTTCTAATTCAACAAAAGGCGAAAGTTTTATTTTTTATTGACATTTAGACCATATTGATTTTGAAATGAATTGAATTTACTCAAAATAGTTTTACATAATAAGTCGAGAGCAGCTTGTTAACAACAAACAACTAAACTGGTAAGACTTCATGAACAAATGATGAGGTGCAGTTGCTATGTCAGGTTGTTGTTGCTATGCAAGTTGTTACTATGCCAATATTGTTGACACATGCCGTTGACTATCCTTCTTTGTTGCCGTGCGCAAACTCTGACTATATAAATAGCAGTTTGACTTGATTCGATTTCTTTTGTGATTTAGCATTGCAGTGATTAACTTGGAGATTTATTCCTTCATGTTATTTCTTAGTGATTTTTCCTAGTGTTGTATTTTATTACTAAATTAAATACTTTGTTTAATTGACGGCTAAAATAAAATATTCTTATTCTGGGTACCGACTGCATTAAGGAGTTTATTTTAGATAGCGATTAAACTAAAGGTTTTTCATTGTGGGTAGCGGCTGCAATAAAAAATTATACTAACAATACACTTTATTTCTGGTCTCGACGGAAATAAAAAATCTTGCTTCGGG
Source organism: Dioctria linearis (assembly GCA_963930735.1). NCBI lineage: Eukaryota > Metazoa > Arthropoda > Insecta > Diptera > Asilidae > Dioctria > Dioctria linearis. The sequence goes on along the minus strand of OZ005743.1, from coordinate 52,592,220 downwards.
TCTCGACTGAAGTTAAGATACATACTAACACTCACTTGAAGCCGGGTCTCGACTGACTTAAAGGATATTATCTCGGGTTTCGACTGAGATAATATATTACTACCAAGTCACTTTATTGCGGGTTTCGACCGTAATAAAGTTTCTTATTGCGGGTCTCGACTGTAATAAGAAATTTACTAACTCAAACCACCTTATTGCGGGTCTCGACTATAATAAAGAGTCTTATTGCGGGTCTCGACTGTAGTAAGACAATTAATAATAAACCACTTTATTGCGGGCATCGACTGTAGTAAGACAATTACTAACACGAAAACTTTATTGCGGGTCTCGACTGTAATAAAGAGTCTTATTGCAGGTCTCGACTGTAGTAAGACAATTACTAATAAACCACATTGTTGCGGGTATCGACTGTAATAAAGAGTCTTACTGCGGGTATCGACTGTAGTAAGGCAATTACTAACACAAAAACTTTATTGCGGGTATCGTCTGTAATAATGTCTTATTGCGGGTCTCGACTGTAATAAGAAAATTACTAACAATGCCACTTTATTGCGGCTATCGACTACAATAAAGAATATCCTACTCCCAAACCTCAGTCAATAAAAAGTCAAGTAAATCAGCTGCCATATATCGATCAGGTGAGTACAAGTCAATTGCAACAGTTGTATAAATCAAATTTATATCTTAATCATTTATAGAATATTGGTTTCAGTTTCTTATACTTGTTGTAACCCTGGAGTACCGCCGTGCTTTCCGGTGGAGAAGAGCGGCACAGGGGGAAGATTCAGAACCTTGAAAAATATAGGAACTCGAAATTATTTCTAATTAATGTGATAGAAAACTTATCCTTTTATTAACACTCTTAAATTGTGGTACACTGTATAATTATTTACTACAAGATTTTTCTTGATAAGTACAAGCACACTGTATAATTATATACTACAAGATTTTTCTTAATAAGCTTTAAAATATTTATAGCAGAACTATCTTAGCAATTTCTTTAAACCAAAACTTCTTCGCGACTTCAAATATTTTAGACTGCCGTCCACCAAGAGCGCCGATCCTGAACTTTCAAGATTATTCTTCAGTGATTATTATTCACCTCTTTTCAGACGCGCTAGCGTCAGCCGAAATATCCCACTTGTTGTATTCATTCTGACCAATAAGAAAGTTCTCGCTAACAATGATATAGCAAGAACTGATAAAAGTATGCACGCTGTCTTGACCAATCAGAAAGTTAACTAATCAGAAAATTCTTGCTGATAATGCCATAGCAAGATAAAAAGGTCGTGATAATGTTTAGATTTTTTAAGTAATCTTACACTTGTTCTTCAGATTATGAGCATTTTACAATTAAAGGCACATAAATTTTGTGCTATGTATACACGTGTGGCAGAATTGATGTTACTCGATATAGTAACTATTCATATTTTTAGCATGACTTTTGTTTCAGGTTTTTAAAAATGTAATTTGTGAAGGCTTGCAATATGAGCCTTTATCAAATGGAATATTTGGGGTAAATATATTTGTGCATTGTTGTGATTTATGAATATGTACGAAATGTGTGGTATTTCGGGATCACAACATACTATAAAGTGTATATAATCTGAGCTTGAAACATTTAGTGTAAATGTGAAGTATAGATTCAGTGAATAAACGAATAAAACCACGAGCTTTAGACCAGTGGCGTAAGAATGTACAAACAATTTTTTTCCTTGCGGTTTAATATTTCAGTGCTCCTATTGGATTGAAATTCAACTAAAAACTGATTTTAATCTTAAGATTATCTACAGTATGTATGTATGTATATAAAGAAAATCTGCAACATTACCGCCCGCCTCGTCCCTCCGACGAAACAAGTCAAAAGCTGTACTTAAGGTAGTTACAGTACTTAAATTTGCTACGGAGAGGGCATGCGTGGGATACCATTATTACAAAATGTGATGACTTGTGAAGAATATGACGGAGTTACCTGCGAGTTCGATTGTGAATTCACAGATTTTATAGATAACACTTGGGTGGAATAGATTTATTTTAACTGCCATCTTATAAAAGATATGAAACCACTTCTTGTTTTGGCTTAAGTTCAAATTAGGGAAAACTCTCTGATTTTGTTTAAATTTTGTGTACTTGTTCCAATTTACTCACAAATCGTGAATATGAAAATTGTTTCCTTGTTTGTTCCACAACGTTAATATATATGTTAATTTTATATATAATGTAACCGTCAACGCGTTTTGGCTTATCATGTGGTCTCTCGTTGTACAGAGACAATTTAGCTGCTAACCGCATGGGTAGAGCTAACGCATGCTTAGCATTGTGGGCTGTTGTTTTTAAGATCTAGCTGATCGCTTACTATAAACTAGCCATCGTCTTTAATTTTTTTATACTCGAAAGTTTCAAATCTATCTAGTAAACTATTTTCTGATAAACTATATAAAGATAAAGTGATGTCTAATACTTCACGGACGCTATGTAATGAGGTTTTCTATACAGATCCTATCTCCGGGTTACCCTAGGAGCAACCATAAGGCTTTAACTCCAGCGGAGCCGCTTTTCAGCTGTAACTCCAAACTAATTTGACAGGGTTGACTGGAGCAGCTAATCAGCTTTAACTCCAGAAGAAATGAACGCTTTGAACTTCGTAAAGAATACTGTCTTTATTTGGTTCACTCATTATATTTATACCTAATTAACCTACAGTGGTTCTCATGCCTGCAATTTGCTTAGCATATAATATTTTGCATGAGATCCAATTTGTATCGATAATATTCCTATTGGGGAACAAAGCTTCACGTTTCGTTTTTCACTTCATTCATTACTCATTACGATGGTAACTTAATCCTGAGAACAAAAAGTCTCTCGTTTATCGTTGTAGCGTATTTTAACGTGAGGGAGGTGTAAATAACCCTTTTAGTAGGTCAGTTAATTTGTTTGTTCTATGGTTATGAATATGCGAGTCGCTGACCTCACTTGAAGTGGGTTTACCGAGATTGCTTGATATATGAAGCGTATGCATTTTGTTAACCTCGCTTGAAGTGGGTTTAGAGAAATTGCTTGTGCGATTTGTATGATTTATGTTAAGCGTATATAGCCATGATTTTGATGATGACGCGTACGGCTGATATGTGCGTATTACAATAATAATTTAATGTCGTCTAGATTCGGCTTATGTTCGGTTAAGCTAAGGTGTTTAGCGAAACCGGAATTTCGGTTTGCAGCCTTTGCGCTATTAATACGCTCCTTAAATCTCCCAGCGACCGTTTCAATCGTCGCGTTGAAGAGAGAAGTCTTGATTTTCTACTTCTATGTAAAAATTGAATATTGTTGAATATCTTGAAGATTATTAAATTTCTGATCGTTGAGTGAATTTAAAATTTATTTATTTTTATCTGTATATGTAAAAATACCAGTTTTGTATGAAAACATAATCATAAACATGATCCGTAGTTGTTTTTGTGGTGAATGCAACAAATCGGCAAAATCAACGGACTCTGTATTGTGCCAAGACGGTAGTTTATTTGATATAAAATGTTTTGGTCTCGTTGGCTATAATGTTAACGTTGTGGCGACAAAAAAAAATGTGCTTACAAAGTGATTTATAATCCAAATGTACGTGACAAAAATGAAGTGATTACTGAACTAAGAAAAGTGTCATCGGTAGTAATAAAACCTAAGTTTAGTCAAAATGCTGACAAAACTAAATCTGAATTAAAATCAAAAGTTAGTCCCGGAGTTGCAGGAATCCAGGTATCGGGGTTAAGAAAAACCAAAGATGTTACGGGGGTGGTTGCTAGTGATGAAACAGTTCGGTTGAAAAATTGAAAGCTGAGGCAGAGGTAAAACTTGGCACCAGTTATAGTGTTGATATTGTTAAGGGAAGAACGCCAAGAATAAATATAATTAATATTCATGAAAAAATAGATAAAATGCATTAATTAGCAGCATAAAAATTCAAAATGAGTGTTTGAAAGATAGTGATATGGAAGTAATAACAATTTGGAGAAATAAAAAGAAAAAAATTGAACAATATTGTGCAGTGGTAGAAATTGATGTTGATAGTTACAATGTTATAATGCAAATTAGTTTAGGATGGGAAAGTAATGGATGGAGCTTATGTGAGGAGATGTTACAAGTACATTGCCTTTTGCAATACAAGTGAAGATTATGATCTGGAAGAAAAGAATTTTTTTTTAAATGTAGTGGTGATCATAAAGGCATAGTTTGCACAGTCCTTACATATCGATGCGTGAATTGTGAGAAGATAAATAATTACCTAAAACTTAATTTAAATTTGAATTACCATACTTTGATAATAATAATAATTGTGAACTGTTTAGAAGAAATCTCGCAATAGCAAAGAAAAAGATTTCATAGCAACCAATCAGGGAGAAAGTAAGTACAGGCCTATTAGGTTCTTATTTGAATATTCAGGGTTTGTCAAAAAATATAGGCCCGTGCGATAAGGCAGAATTATTGTTGTTAACGGAGACTCATATAACGGATTTAATTGATAACAGTGAAATCGAGCTTACTGGATACGAGTATGTATACTGCAGATCTAGTTTAAACATACAGGGGAAGTTATAATCTACATTAAGAAAGGATTGCAATATAACACTATTTGTTTAGCAAAATCATAGTTTGGAGTATAACTATGCAGGTCTGGATAAGTAAAAAGAATCACTGTTTGAGGTTGCACAAATGCAATGTACTTAGAACGCAAAATTCGTTATTGTACAAGGGTTTAAAAATGTTTAATGGTTTGCCTGATAAAGTGAAAAAGAAAGAGTATTATTTTTTAATTCCATTTTTATATAAGAGAGTCCTCAAGAATATTTACGCGATTTCATAAATATTTTAATCAAAAGCAACTTATTTTTTATAAATGTTTAAATTTGAGTTCATTGCACGAACATTATTGTTCTGTTGAGCTTCGAATATTCGCAATACCTTCCAGAAATTGAGGAGATTTATTTTTGGTAAATGACCATTAAATCATATAATATAAAGAATTCCATATCTTTTAATATTATTATAAATTTTTTATTTACACTTTCCCGATTCTGCTGGAAACGTATGTTGTTTGAGCATACTTTACGACCTCCCTTGGGAATATTCGTACATGAACGGTATGTTGAAACTACGCTGTCATATAAAGCAGTAGTTTATACAAAAATTGTTACATGCTTTATTTATAAATGATTTTACAAAGTAGTACACATTAAAATATTTTCGTATTTTAGGGTGATCAGCTGGCTGGATGCTTTGGGAAGATCAGATATCTTGGCTGATCTTTCCAAAGTAAAAAATTTGAGAGTGTGTGCGAATCATTTTGCTCCATCAATGCTGCTAGGTGGACGGCAAGTGGTTTCTAAGAATGCCTCTTTTTTTAAAATTTTTTTTATAATTTGTGTGTGTAGTAACTTTAGGATAAGATAATGTAATACTAACCCATTTTTCTTTAATAAATTTTTTATATGCGATAGCATACTTGGTTGTATTTCTTTATTTTTCGTTTTTTTTTTCTTATTGCTGACTGTTTTGTTTACAGAGGAAGGTCCTACTGAATGTACTAAGGTTTCAAATTGATGTTATTCTGCCATCAATTAATTAATTATTTGGGTTGGTCTGTAGTTTTCTAATTATAATTTTGTGTAACTTCCTGCAGTTCTTTTATTGGGAGTGGGAGTTATATTGAAGTTAGGTCTCTTGGTGCCGCCGTGGGCACATTTTCAAGTATATGCTCCGGTTCCAGAGGTAGATTTTTACCTTTGTGTATTAATATACACCAAATAGATAATTAACCACATTGTAGGAATGAGGAAGCAACTGATGAGCTTCTTGGCCGGAGTGAAAACGTTCTTGCACAGCCAATTAGGGGCCTTCACGGCACACGACTTATCTGAAAGGAGTAAGATAATCACATTAAATAAATAATCTATTAGAACCTTTGTAATATATTAAAAATACTAAAGTTCGAGTACAATATGGAACTGCTATATTGAACTCCACTAGAGAAACTGTTACAGTTACCGAAAAGTAACACGAGATATAACTAAAAGAACCCACTATATAAGGAACAAGAAAGACGGTTCGCAATTAATATACAAATTAAATTACTAAATATCTGGTACATTAAGTACATATTCTTAATTTCTTCTAATAGTACTTCCAATATCCAAAATACTGAAAAGTTCAATTTACCATTTTTTCAAATCCATCTTTTCAAAAGAAAACTTTTGTCAATAAACACCTTATTGACTCTCGTAATGACGATAAAATGAGAGAAATTCAAGGTAAAAACATAAATTTAATACTAATATTATTTAATAGACGACTATTAAACTTTAGATAGAACTATTCAATTACTATTAAAAGGTGCTAGAAATTTATATAATGGGAAATTATCCGCGCTCCCTGTTAACCACAAAAATGTTAAGTTATTTGCAAATGGAACTGTTCAATATCCAGAAGCAGAAGGAGCACAGGTAAATATTTATTTCGTATGCAATTGACGATATATAAAAAACGTATTTATACTCAGTTCAAAGATCAACTCGCTGTACGATTACCTTCAAGATGCTGTAAGAAATTAGCTTTAATTAAGAGTGATTGTTCAAATTGTAGCTTAGCTGTATGTGAATTTTGCGGCTACACATGTATAGGATGTGGGACATTTCTTTGCACAGCATGCGTTTGCCTTTTGTAAGTTTTTCCTATTTTTTTCATAAAATGTATTATAATAATTAATTATCAATATGTATTTAGTGAATGCGGTGGAGATGAAAGGTCCTGCTGTTTTGAATGTCAATTTTTCAACATAGAATGAGTCTTCCAAAGCTTAGTAAATTATTTGTTGTGCAATTTTTGGGAAGAAGGCTATGTAAACGAAATATATTTAAAATTATGTATTATTTTAGTAAAATGTGAATATATAAGGTCATAATAGACGCTTTGTTGCTACATGTTTTAGTCAATTAGATGGTTTCCTGTATGCGGTTTGATTTAACATTTATTTATTTATTTGAGTAGCCGTGAAAAGACACGAATAGTGGAAGACATATTAGAATGTTACCTCTGGAACTCCCTTCCGGAATCCATAAGGAAAATTGCTTCTTACAAGCTGTTCAATGAGCTAGCTTTGCTTGACCTTATTGACCCTTACTCAAGGCATTGAAGTTAAGGGAAGTATGAGAAAAAAATTATTACGGACATATGTCAAATGGACGAAGCTCATCATACCCTGCACATTGTCTTATAATGCGGTGGCACTCTGCGCTATGGTGTTTTATCCATTTGTTTGTTTTACGTTCATATCTTTACCTAGATATATACTATGTTCCTTGGGCTTACCCACTTTCTTAGTAATTCTGCAAATTAGTTCCTTAGCGTTTTTGTTAATAATGTCAGAATGTATTGTAATATTTACTTTTGTATCTTACATTTTATGTTATTTAACATTTCCGTTCCTTCTCCTTTGTTAGTTTGATAAACAACTGTAATCTCCAACTATCTTTTACTACCTAACCCTAATACTTTTCTATTCTATGTTACATGGTTAATTTACATTTAGATTTGTTTTGTTCCAGACATGGTCTTTTGCCCATAACTTCCGTTTAAGGAAAAATTTGGTAAATTCAAACAAATCTTTGGAAAGATCTGCGAAAAGGACTATTTTAGCTGAACATTGCAGATAGATTGGGTGAAAAATGAAAAAAAAGTGAAATGGTGTCAAGGTTGGCCAGTAGACGAGAATTGTACTGAACTGATTGAAAATGAAGAGGAAAAATTAATTGAATAAAATAAAAAGCCGAGTTTGTTGCATTTTCGGTTTTTTTAACAAAATTTGTGTTGCTGTTGATGCACTTTTCTCTAGCATTGTCCGAAGAGGACTTTATATGCGTTTTTGGGTCGGGCGTCTTGATTGATTGATTGAAATACAGGTTTGCGATCCCGAGGGATCTCCCGAAACGTAGGCTAAATAAAGGCCCATTGTTCACCTACCAGACCCATGAGCTACGCTCCTAGGTCCCAGCCGGAGGCTCCTACAAATTTCAGTATTGGCCCCCAGCCTACCTTGCGACATCGTGTAACTCGTCCAGGATGTGAGAGCCAAGGAATCTGTAACGTATACCTGAGTGCCGGGCAGTGACAAAGAAAGTGGGTCACTGTTTCGGACTCCTCTCCGAACCCCCTGCATGTAAGATCGTCAATTAGTCTCATCCTGTAAAGGTGACTCCTGAGAGAGGAGTGCCCAGTGAGAATGGACACCGACCGGACATCTTCCTTTAGTTGGTGTTTTTTTGGCGGACTTTGTTAGGATTGGTGCTGGAGGTTTTTTGGGCGTCTTCCAAGCGCACAATTAAAGTGGACCAACCTTGGGGACAAGCGCCATTGCCGCATCACGTGATACTACAAGCAAACATGTTAAAAGATTGCATTTTCCACTTGATTACCTTAATGATTGCATATTTTTGCCTCACTTCCTGGCCGTATTTACTCGTGCTAAAAATTTTTTTTGGAATTTCAAATCACGGTGCACAACGTGCTTTGAGTTCCCGCTCCATATCTGTAATGTCACGTAAAGTTTGCAAGTTACTGAGAGAAGTTTTTCCGTGCTCGAACATGGATGTGTGGTCAAAACTAATAACATCGCAGATGGCCGACATCGACAACAATCTGTTATCCATCTTCCTTAGTCAATAGTGAAGTTAATAATTTACCGTAAGATTTTGTCTTGCTCCATGCCTAGTATTGATCTGGATTGGATCGCATATCTGTTGAGAAATTACAATCCCAGTTATTACATTTCGCTCTTAGACGTGGGTCTTAACAATTGCATTCGAAAGTCGGGTGAATGCGAGTGGAGCTCTTCACTTCATATCCATGATAGGGGTCCCGATTTTTGGCGAAAAATGAATAGTGAGCTTTATAAGATCTCCGAGTCTTCCAACATTATAAATAATTGAATTTTGTAGATGTAGATGGCTTAGAAAACGTTGCCACTATGTTCTATATCTAAAATAAATTTTAATGATGATTCAGGAGCTTTTTCAATTTTAAAAGTAACCAAAAATATTATTAAAAATTTTTATTTTTATTAAAACAATCGCTTTTTTTCTCAGTGCTTTTCTTAACAACATTTTGCTGGTGTAACATTACCAAATTTCGTGTGTTTATTGTTTAATGTGTTGCAAGCAGGTATGCGAAATTAAAATTAAAACTTATTTTAGTTTTCCAATAATCCGATTATTCGAATCATGTCTAGGTACTAATTAAGAAATTTTTTTGCAACTTTCTTGAGAATAACTAAGCAATATTCGGGACCTTGCCCAGTTTTTCTGTGCACTCGTACAAGATCGTGTACCAACCTCTTTATAAAACACAAGAGGATAACTAGCATTAGGCACATATTTATTTTTACTTATTAGTAGATCAACAATTAGAAACGAATTTTATTAATTTTCTTTCTTTTAAACCCTGACAAAAAATTTCAAACTTTTCAGAACGTTTTTAGTTGGTAGGGCATTTAAAAAAAAAAAAAAAAGTAAAATATGTGTTACGCACCAATTTATTGTTTTAGAGATAAAATTGTAAAGTTAAGATTTGAAACGGAAAGAGCAATCCTCCTTCAATGCTCCCATTATGCTCCATTCAACCAGTTACAAAACAGAGATAAAACACTTTTTGAAATAATTAACAAATAATTGTAATAACAAAAAGATAAAAAATATCCGAAACAAGGATTAGAAGCATCATGGAATGCAAAAGTTTTCACAAGGGGAATTAATTGTTGTACTTTCCTTGATACCGCAAGGACCTTTGATAATGTTTGTCTGAATAAAAAGTGCATTATAAAAGAGAGTCATTGACTCTACGACATTCGCGTAGAAACAGGGGCTATGCTTAAAAAGTCGGGACACTGCCACGCGAATAATTTACCATCAGAACTCAAATAGCTGCTCACATGAATGGGTTCATTGGAATTCTTTTGGCGGATGGTAATAAAAGAGCTGATAGAAAATCTTAAAAGTGGGCTTTAATACTCTAGACTTAAATGATATAGTTGCCACGGAAGTAAGTATGATTGCAAATAGTTCTCTTTTTGTCTGATTGGTTAGCAATGAAGAACTGATTATACATTACAGCATAAACAATAACATTCTCTTTATAAGGAGAATGGACCTTATATCAAAAAGGCTGTCAAGATCAGATCTAGCTATATACTTACAGAATGACTTCAATTATACACACAAGACAAAATGGTTAATGCCACAGATAATAACTGCCCCAATTTCTGTAATAAAGATGAATCTGTTGAGCGTGTTGATTTGAGAATGTGCAAGACTTGCTTACCAGGCTTCAAAGACGTAAGCTGACCCGCAAGAGGTCATGTATATATGTTAATTTGTCTCAATAAATCAATGCCATTGTAGATAGAACAAAAGATTTTGTAGAGGTTGGGAATATCAAGGATTTGCTCCCGATAGATCCACGAAGTCTGGGCTGTGGATTCTTTAAAAAACCATCAGGCATGACCATAAAGAGATCAAGATTTTCCTGAGAACGGCAAGCGGAATATAACAAAATATCTTGTATAGATCGCAACGGCCGCAGTTTACATTTTTAACAGTAAACATAATAATAATATACCAGCGAATTTGCTAAGCAATTACATTTAAGAAATCTTATTTTAAGTACTTAACAAATCTTCAAAACATGTGTATAAAATCATAACATACAATAAATAATAATAAACTTTTATTCATAGCTTTAATTTAGTGGTGTTAATTGATGTACATAGATAATTCCTAAAAAATAGAAGAATAAAAAGAGTGTTAGAAAATAATGTTAAGCTTAAAAAATAATAAGTTCATTTTAATGTGTATTAGACCGGACTCGTGCTAAATGCATGTGTAATGAGTATAAATGTTAGCCTAGCGGGAATTTTAATATCACAGAATTATCCCGGCTAGGGAATGCCTTTTTCTTTTAAATGTAATTGATGCACGTAAATTGAGTTAGGTAACTTTTTCTTTATCCTTGGTTCAAATGTAGTACAAACGAACCACTGATTTTGTTATTAGTATTTCACCATCGTAGAAACTAGTTTCGATTGTTACATTGCCGCTAAAAGAGAAAAGACTTAAATGAGTATTTTTTTTAAATTAAATTCTTGGATTTTAGATTTATAAACAATATGTTAGGCGAATACATATGCATTGCTAGCTTAAGACATAACTGCCTAAGTAGATCTACTATAGTATTATCGGACGTTCCGAATTTTAAGTTTCTAGAGGTCTAAACCTTTGTAAGGGAAGAAAAATAAAAAGTTATGATCCTAACAATTTTTGTAAAATTGATATGTAGTAATTTGCAGGGTCCTCAGCCATAGCCCCGAATACCAATAATCGAAAATTATCATTAATAAAATAAAAATGCTCAAGCTATATGTATTACCATCTGGAATTAAATTCTATTAAGACCTGATTTTCTTCATATTTGCACCAATTTAATGACTCGCACCCACCCACACACGTAACGATTGAAACTTAATTCCCAGCTCATGTCATGCTTGAGTAATATTTTTAAGCTAAGGTGACCCACTTACGAAAAATGAAAAAAAAATTCCACCACCTACTCACTTTAAAACTTTTGCAGGCATCATTTGAGATTCTGGAGCAGCTTCAATTGTTGACTGCCATGCCATTATTCGTCCTTTCAAGAGAACTTTTTGATCCAGGCGAAAATTTTCCATTGCTTCAATTGTACTGAAATTAATTTCTCGTGAAACTGCACGAAGATCAAGGATTTTTACCGGCACCCGCGCTTCATGTTCAATATCAGCCGATGCGAAATCTTTATTTTCTTGCCAAATTATATTTCCACTATCAGCCCACTATCAGCGTCACGAAGAATCATCCAATTTCTATTAAAATATGTGTGAAATTATTTCCAAAATATGAGATGATATTGAAAATTTTGTGAAAACCAACATTTGAAATCCTCGTTGAATTTTGTCGCCCTTGCTTAGATCTTCGGTACTCATTTTTTATAGGAACTATAATAGAACACTTATTTGCTTTTTACTGTAGCTTAATTACAAGCAATTAACATTTAATAGTTGGAGGTAATTATAAGAATATTACCCCTTCGTGCTTTCTTACAATATTTTAGAAATTGTATAAATAATTAATTTATATGACAGCATTCACAATTGTCAAAATCATTTGAAAATATATGACTATCTCTTTTTCCCGGTGATGGAATATAAATTAAATACCCTGCAAATAATCCGAGGGATATTAGTGGTGACATGCAGGGGTAATTCAAAAATTGAATTCGGAAATTTTTCAGTTGATTGCTCCAAGCTGGATATCTGTATATATCTAATCTGTGCTAGTACTGTTGCTTTCATTCCCAGCCCTGTATTGAATTTTAAAAGCATTGATGTACGGCGATGGAACATGCCTAATTAAGGAACAAATTTTATTTGGTATCTCAGTAGGTTTCTCCGACTTTACAAAAGGAACACTTTTTACGATACAATCCACGGTATACATACTAACAAGGTATGACTATCCGGCACCATAGATTCGCCATTTTCTCTGTTAATCGATTTGCATGACGCGCTTCTTAAAAAGTGAAAAATATTAAGGTTAATATTTATGTAAATTTATTCAACTGGATTCATTTAAAATTTTAAAATAGGTACCATTTTACCTTCTAAATAGAAAGATAAATTGAAGGAACATTATTAGAATTGTATTCCACATTTTAATTTGCCACACCCCACTTCTTACAGTTCGTTATGATGCATTGCAAATTTGCCTTCTATTTGAGAAAATTACGATTACCACTAACTAATTACACTATAGAAATAATAAAAAGGTCTTAAATAATCAATTAGAAGAGCAAATCACAAGTATTTCAGTCTTATTTTGCATTTTTTATCGATAAAACTTTCGTGGCACTTTGTTTTGATCTGAACTTATTTTCCTGAAATGAGGTTTAAACTAACAAATTCAATGTATATTTATGGTAAGTAACTCATATTATATTTATTAAAACATTTTCAATGAATCCAGTGGAATAAATTTACATAAATATTATCACTTTATTTTTCCCATTTTAAGAGTCGATTCGTGTGACGTCACACGCATTTGACAGCCCGGACAATCATACCTTGTTACTCTGTATATCGTGGATAACATCAGTTCTACACACTCGTTGAAAATCATCAATTTTGCATGATTGCACTTCGCACTAGGTCTTCAAATTTACCACCTCACCTGACAGAGAGTTAATCCGCTGCTCATAGCTGTCGACAATGTTTCGGAATTTTACCAATAGACTTTTTTCTAACGCTTGCAGTCTATCGCTTAGCAATGCTTCCATTTTTAACTAGAAGTGGGCCCTCTGAGGCGTGAGATGAAGCTGATGGTGTACGCTGCTTGATAGTTTTAGGCGGTATTATTAACGGCAGTAATATCACAGATTGAAGAATAAAATCAAATAACAGATCTGCACACGAAATGGAATGCGAGCAATATACAAAAACTTTTGGAATATATACTCGGATATAGCGAATAATTAACATATTTCTGGAGCAACAATTTCACACGTGTACTCGTGATGACACATTGCACTACACACACACACTACACACATTAGCTGATCCCATGTCGGAAACTATCGCAACCACGTAGAAAAATATTTCTCGAAGTGATTCAAGAATAGTTTTGAAAACCCTGTATAACATATAGGTGTGTCGAAATTATAATAAATTACTTGCTTCCAGTTTTTGAATAGTCCTCGTAGCATAGCCACTTGCATCATAGTCGCTCGGTTGTAAAACCTGGTCAATTGACTTGTCATTTTCAGAGCAAGATTTAACTTTCATCTCATTAAATGAAAACAAACATATTTTGTCTATTTGATTGTAATTAGCTTCCGCTAATAGCTTCATGACGTTCATGGGATGTGGAACAATTTTTTGATCAGCTCACCTCAAGGAATCGCATGGTGAATCACCCTGTATATATTTATTTAGTTCCGGTTCTCTGTTTTCCGGGGACAGCTAAGTTTTCCGATTCTCTGTCCCATTTATTATTGTAACCTTTATTGTATCTATTATGGTTATCGCTGCACCTGTTATAGCTGTTGTTATTGTTTCTGCTATTATTTCCATATCTATTCTTGTAATTGTTATGCTCATGTCTATAATGGCTGCTGTTGTAGCTCTTGTTATTATTCCCATTCTTGTTCATGTACATAATTGTTTTTTTGATATTTGTTGTTGTTGTATCTCTTAGCACCGTTGAAGTTTTGTTTGTAGTGATACATGTTTGTTTGTTTTGGACTATCAGTGATTTCTGTAGTGATGGTTATGGCTTCTGACAAAACCCTCGAGAATACTTCACAAGCCATGAAACAGACTGCCTCCCTACCACATGCGAGGCCCAACGTAGTCCTTACATTCTAAAATATTTGCCGTGTTCTTATGTAAAACTGACAAAAGTTTGATTTGAATAGCTCCCCGCTTTAAACTACTATTCATACAAAAAAATGGTGCTTGCTTTCTTATCTTCCGAACCGTAATAAAATGTTCATACCTTTCCTAGCAAAATTATTTAAAAAAATTTATCTTAACCAAATGACTACTATATCTCAGACAATTGTCAGCTGAGTAATCATTGTAATGGCGCTTTGCCGTCATGGGATGCCGTGGGCTGATGATATCGAATGTATCTGCCTCATTGACTTATATAACAATGGACTGAGCGATTTCCTATTTCATGTGGCACAAAAAATATTGTGTTTCTGTATATCACCGTTAGAGCATCCTTTAAAACGATTACATAAAAAACATGTAAACTCAACTATTTAGATGAAATTTTACACCCGAAAATCGAATTAAGTTATAAAAATATATTTTCTTATCCCCAAGTGATATTTTAATCGCTTATAAGGAATTAAACTCATTCTGACTTTAATGTTAAAAAGTAATTCTTAACTGAATCCTGCTTATGGGCAAAATAGACGGAGCATGTTAAACAATATCTTTACCTTATTTCTTCTGAGGTGATTGCATCTGTAGCCAACATAAAAACAATCAAATAGATAATTAACCACATTGTAGGAATGAGGAAGCAACTGATGAGCTTCTTGGCCGGAGTGAAAACGTTCTTGCACAGCCAATTAGGGGCCTTCACGGCACACGACTTATCTGAAAGGAGTAAGATAATCACATTAAATAAATAATCTATTAGAACCTTTGTAATATATTAAAAATACTAAAGTTCGAGTACAATATGGAACTGCTATATTGAACTCCACTAGAGAAACTGTTACAGTTACCGAAAAGTAACACGAGATATAACTAAAAGAACCCACTATATAAGGAACAAGAAAGACGGTTCGCAATTAATATACAAATTAAATTACTAAATATCTGGTACATTAAGTACATATTCTTAATTTCTTCTAATAGTACTTCCAATATCCAAAATACTGAAAAGTTCAATTTACCATTTTTTCAAATCCATCTTTTCAAAAGAAAACTTATGTCAATAAACACCTTATTGACTCTCGTAATGACGATAAAATGAGAGAAATTCAAGGTAAAAACATAAATTTAATACTAATATTATTTAATAGACGACTATTAAACTTTAGATAGAACTATTCAATTACTATTAAAAGGTGCTAGAAATTTATATAATGGGAAATTATCCGCGCTCCCTGTTAACCACAAAAATGTTAAGTTATTTGCAAATGGAACTGTTCAATATCCAGAAGCAGAAGGAGCACAGGTAAATATTTATTTCGTATGCAATTGACGATATATAAAAAACGTATTTATACTCAGTTCAAAGATCAACTCGCTGTACGATTACCTTCAAGATGCTGTAAGAAATTAGCTTTAATTAAGAGTGATTGTTCAAATTGTAGCTTAGCTGTATGTGAATTTTGCGGCTACACATGTATAGGATGTGGGACATTTCTTTGCACAGCATGCGTTTGCCTTTTGTAAGTTTTTCCTATTTTTTTCATAAAATGTATTATAATAATTAATTATCAATATGTATTTAGTGAATGCGGTGGAGATGAAAGGTCCTGCTGTTTTGAATGTCAATTTTTCAACATAGAATGAGTCTTCCAAAGCTTAGTAAATTATTTGTTGTGCAATTTTTGGGAAGAAGGCTATGTAAACGAAATATATTTAAAATTATGTATTATTTTAGTAAAATGTGAATATATAAGGTCATAATAGACGCTTTGTTGCTACATGTTTTAGTCAATTAGATGGTTTCCTGTATGCGGTTTGATTTAACATTTATTTATTTATTTGAGTAGCCGTGAAAAGACACGAATAGTGGGAGACATATTAGAATGTTACCTCTGGAACTCCCTTCCGGAATCCATAAGGAAAATTGCTTCTTACAAGCTGTTCAATGAGCTAGCTTTGCTTGACCTTATTGACCCTTACTCAAGGCATTGAAGTTAAGGGAAGTATGAGAAAAAAATTATTACGGACATATGTCAAATGGACGAAGCTCATCATACCCTGCACATTGTCTTATAATGCGGTGGCACTCTGCGCTATGGTGTTGTCTTATAATGCGGTGGCACTCTGCGCTATGGTGTTTTATCCATTTGTTTGTTTTACGTTCATATCTTTACCTAGATATATACTATGTTCCTTGGGCTTACCCACTTTCTTAGTAATTCTGCAAATTAGTTCCTTAGCATTTTTGTTAATAATGTCAGAATGTATTGTAATATTTACTTTTGTATCTTACATTTTATGTTATTTAACATTTCCGTTCCTTCTCCTTTGTTAGTTTGATAAACAACTGTAATCTCCAACTATCTTTTACTACCTAACCCTAATACTTTTCTATTCTATGTTACATGGTTAATTTACATTTAGATTTGTTTTGTTCCAGACATGGTCTTTTGCCCATAACTTCCGTTTAAGGAAAAATTTGGTAAATTCAAACAAATCTTTGGAAAGATCTGCGAAAAGGACTATTTTAGCTGAACATTGCAGATAGATTGGGTGAAAAATGAAAAAAAAGTGAAATGGTGTCAAGGTTGGCCAGTAGACGAGAATTGTACTGAACTGATTGAAAATGAAGAGGAAAAATTAATTGAATAAAATAAAAAGCCGAGTTTGTTGCATTTTCGGTTTTTTTAACAAATTTGTGTTGCTGTTGATGCACTTTTCTCTAGCATTGTCGAAGAGGACTTTATATGCGTTTTTGGGTCGGGCGTCTTGATTGATTGATAGAAATACAGGTTTGCGATCCGAGGATCTCCCGAAACGTAGGCTAAATAAAGGCCCATTGTTCACCTACCAGACCCATGAGCTACGCTCCTAGGTCCCAGCCGGAGGCTCCTACAAATTTCAGTATTGGCCCCCAGCCTACCTTGCGACATCGTGTAACTCGTCCAGGATGTGAGAGCCAAGGAATCTGTAACGTATACCTGAGTGCCGGGCAGTGACAAAGAAAGTGGGTCACTGTTTCGGACTCCTCTCCGAACCCCCTGCATGTAAGATCGTCAATTAGTCTCATCCTGTAAAGGTGACTCCTGAGAGAGGAGTGCCCAGTGAGAATGGACACCGACCGGACATCTTCCTTTAGTTGGTGTTTTTTTGGCGGACTTTGTTAGGATTGGTGCTGGAGGTTTTTTTGGGCGTCTTCCAAGCGCACAATTAAAGTGGACCAACCTTGGGGACAAGCGCCATTGCCGCATCACGTGATACTACAAGCAAACATGTTAAAAGATTGCATTTTCCACTTGATTACCTTAATGATTGCATATTTTTACTCACTTTCTGGCCGTATTTACTCGTGCTAAAAAATTTTTTTTGGAATTTCAAATCACGGTGCACAACGTGCTTTGAGTTCCCGCTCCATATCTGTAATGTCACGTAAAGTTTGCAAGTTACTGAGAGAAGTTTTTCCGTGCTCGAACATTGATGTGTGGTCAAAACTAATAACATCGCAGATGGCCGACCTCGACAACAATCTGTTATCCATCTTCCTTAGTCAATAGTGAAGTTAATAATTTACCGTAAGATTTTGTCTTGCTCCATGCCTAGTATTGATCTGGATTGGATCACATATCTGTTGAGAAATTACAATCCCAGTTATTACATTTCGCTCTTAGACGTGGGTCTTAACAATTGCATTCGAAAGTCGGGTGAATGCGAGTGGAGCTCTTCACTTCATATCCATGATAGGGGTCCCGATTTTTGGCGAAAAATGAATAGTGAGCTTTATAAGATCTCCGAGTCTTCCAACATTATAAATAATTGAATTTTGTAGATGTAGATGGCTTAGAAAACGTTGCCACTATGTTCTATATCTAAAATAAATTTTAATGATGATTCAGGGGCTTTTTCAATTTTAAAAGTAACCAAAAATATTATTAAAAATTTTTATTTTTATTAAAACAATCGCTTTTTTTCTCAGTGCTTTTCTTAACAACATTTTGCTGGTGTAACATTACCAAATTTCGTGTGTTTATTGTTTAATGTGTTGCAAGCAGGTATGCGAAATTAAAATTAAAACTTATTTTAGTTTTCCAATAATCCGATTATTCGAATCATGTCTAGGTACTAATTAAGAAATTTTTTTGCAACTTTCTTGAGAATAACTAAGCAATATTCGGGACCTTGCCCAGTTTTTCTGTGCACTCGTACAAGATCGTGTACCAACCTCTTTATAAAACACAAGAGGATAACTAGCATTAGGCACATATTTATTTTTACTTATTAGTAGATCAACAATTAGAAACGAATTTTATTAATTTTCTTTCTTTTAAACCCTGACAAAAAATTTCAAACTTTTCAGAACGTTTTTAGTTGGTAGGGCATTTAAAAAAAAAAAAAAAGTAAGATATGTGTTACGCACCAATTTATTGTTTTAGAGATAAAATTGTAAAGTTTAAGATTTGAAACGGAAAGAGCAATCCTCCTTCAATGCTCCCATTATGCTCCATTCAACCAGTTACAAAACAGAGATAAAACACTTTTTGAAATAATTAACAAATAATTGTAATAACAAAAAGATAAAAAATATCCGAAACAAGGATTAGAAGCATCATGGAATGCAAAAGTTTTCACAAGGGGAATTAATTGTTGTACTTTCCTTGATACCGCAAGGACCTCTGATAATGTTTGTCTGAATAAAAAGTGCATTATAAAAGAGAGTCATTGACTCTACGACATTCGCGTAGAAACAGGGGCTATGCTTAAAAAGTCGGGACACTGCCACGCGAATAATTTACCATCAGAACTCAAATAGCTGCTCACATGAATGGGTTCATTGGAATTCTTTTGGGCGGATGGTAATAAAAGAGCTGATAGAAAATCTTAAAGTGGGCTTTAATACTCTAGACTTAAATGATATAGTTGCCACGGAAGTAAGTATGATTGCAAATAGTTCTCTTTTTGTCTGATTGGTTAGCAATGAAGAACTGATTATACATTACAGCATAAACAATAACATTCTCTTTATAAGGAGAATGGACCTTATATCAAAAAGGCTGTCAAGATCAGATCTAGCTATATACTTACAGAATGACTTCAATTATACACACAAGACAAAATGGTTAATGCCACAGATAATAACTGCCCCAATTTCTGTAATAAAGATGAATCTGTTGAGCGTGTTGATTTGAGAATGTGCAAGACTTGCTTACCAGGCTTCAAAGACGTAAGCTGACCCGCAAGAGGTCATGTATATATGTTAATTTGTCTCAATAAATCAATGCCATTGTAGATAGAACAAAAGATTTTGTAGAGGTTGGGAATATCAAGGATTTGCTCCCGATAGATCCACGAAGTCTGGGCTGTGGATTCTTTAAAAAACCATCAGGCATGACCATAAAGAGATCAAGATTTTCCTGAGAACGGCAAGCGGAATATAACAAAATATCTTGTATAGATCGCAACGGCCGCAGTTTACATTTTTAACAGTAAACATAATAATAATATACCAGCGAATTTGCTAAGCAATAACATTTAAGAAATCTTATTTTAAGTACTTAACAAATCTTCAAAACATGTGTATAAAATCATAACATACAATAAATAATAATAAACTTTTATTCATAGCTTTAATTTAGTGGTGTTAATTGATGTACATAGATAATTCCTAAAAAATAGAAGAATAAAAAGAGTGTTAGAAAATAATGTTAAGCTTAAAAAATAATAAGTTCATTTTAATGTGTATTAGACCGGACTCGTGCTAAATGCATGTGTAATGAGTATAAATGTTAGCCTAGCGGGAATTTTAATATCACAGAATTATCCCGGCTAGGGAATGCCTTTTTCTTTTAAATGTAATTGATGCACGTAAATTGAGTTAGGTAACTTTTTCTTTATCCTTGGTTCAAATGTAGTACAAACGAACCACTGATTTTGTTATTAGTATTTCACCATCGTAGAAACTAGTTTCGATTGTTACATTGCCGCTAAAAGAGAAAAGACTTAAATGAGTATTTTTTTTAAATTAAATTCTTGGATTTTAGATTTATAAACAATATGTTAGGCGAATACATATGCATTGCTAGCTTAAGACATAACTGCCTAAGTAGATCTACTATAGTATTATCGGACGTTCCGAATTTTAAGTTTCTAGAGGTCTAAACCTTTGTAAGGGAAGAAAAATAAAAAGTTATGATCCTAACAATTTTTGTAAAATTGATATGTAGTAATTTGCAGGGTCCTCAGCCATAGCCCCGAATACCAATAAACGAAAATTATCATTAATAAAATAAAAATGCTCAAGCTATATGTATTACCATCTGGAATTAAATTCTATTAAGACCTGATTTTCTTCATATTTGCACCAATTTAATGACTCGCACCCACCCACACACGTAACGATTGAAACTTAATTCCCAGCTCATGTCATGCTTGAGTAATATTTTTAAGCTAAGGTGACCCACTTACGAAAAATGAAAAAAAAATTCCACCACCTACTCACTTTAAAACTTTTGCAGGCATCATTTGAGATTCTGGAGCAGCTTCAAGAGAACTTTTTGATCCAGGCGAAAATTTTCCATTGCTTCAATTGTACTGAAATTTATTTCTCGTGAAACTGCACGAAGATCAAGGATTTTTACCGGCACCCGCGCTTCATGTTCAATATCAGCCGATGCGAAATCTTTATTTTCTTGCCAAATTATATTTCCACTATCAGCCCACTATCAGCGTCACGAAGAATCATCCAATTTCTATTAAAATATGTGTGAAATTATTTCCAAAATATGAGATGATATTGAAAATTTTGTGAAAACCAACATTTGAAATCCTCGTTGAATTTTGTCGCCCTTGCTTAGATCTTCGGTACTCATTTTTTATAGGAACTATAATAGAACACTTATTTGCTTTTTACTGTAGCTTAATTACAAGCAATTAACATTTAATAGTTGGAGGTAATTATAAGAATATTACCCCTTCGTGCTTTCTTACAATATTTTAGAAATTGTATAAATAATTAATTTATATGACAGCATTCACAATTGTCAAAATCATTTGAAAATATATGACTATCTCTTTTTCCCGGTGATGGAATATAAATTAAATACCCTGCAAATAATCCGAGGGATATTAGTGGTGACATGCAGGGGTAATTCAAAAATTGAATTCGGAAATTTTTCAGTTGATTGCTCCAAGCTGGATATCTGTATATATCTAATCTGTGCTAGTACTGTTGCTTTCATTCCCAGCCCTGTATTGAATTTTAAAAGCATTGATGTACGGCGATGGAACATGCCTAATTAAGGAACAAATTTTATTTGGTATCTCAGTAGGTTTCTCCGACTTTACAAAAGGAACACTTTTTACGATACAATCCACGGTATACATACTAACAAGTATGACTATCCGGCACCATAGATTCGCCATTTTCTCTGTTAATCGATTTGCATGACGCGCTTCTTAAAAAGTGAAAAATATTAAGGTTAATATTTATGTAAATTTATTCAACTGGATTCATTTAAAATTTTAAAATAGGTACCATTTTACCTTCTAAATAGAAAGATAAATTGAAGGAACATTATTAGAATTGTATTCCACATTTTAATTTGCCACACCCCACTTTTTACAGTTCGTTATGATGCATTGCAAATTTGCCTTCTATTTGAGAAAATTACGATTACCACTAACTAATTACACTATAGAAATAATAAAAAGGTCTTAAATAATCAATTAGAAGAGCAAATCACAAGTATTTCAGTCTTATTTTGCATTTTTTATCGATAAAACTTTCGTGGCACTTTGTTTTGATCCGAACTTATTTTCCTGAAATGAGGTTTAAACTAACAAATTCAATGTATATTTATGGTAAGTAACTCATATTATATTTATTAAAACATTTTCAATGAATCCAGTGGAATAAATTTACATAAATATTATCACTTTATTTTTCCCATTTTAAGAGTCGATTCGTGTGACGTCACACGCATTTGACAGCCCGGACAATCATACCTTGTTACTCTGTATATCGTGGATAACATCAGTTCTACACACTCGTTGAAAATCATCAATTTTGCATGATTGCACTTCGCACTAGGTCTTCAAATTTACCACCTCACCTGACAGAGAGTTAATCCGCTGCTCATAGCTGTCGACAATGTTTCGGAATTTTACCAATAGACTTTTTTCTAACGCTTGCAGTCTATCGCTTAGCAATGCTTCCATTTTTAACTAGAAGTGGGCCCTCTGAGGCGTGAGATGAAGCTGATGGTGTACGCTGCTTGATAGTTTTAGGCGGTATTATTAACGGCAGTAATATCACAGATTGAACAATAAAATCAAATAACAGATCTGCACACGAAATGGAATGCGAGCAATATACAAAAACTTTTGGAATATATACTCGGATATAGCGAATAATTAACATATTTCTGGAGCAACAATTTCACACGTGTACTCGTGATGACACATTGCACTACACACACACACTACACACATTAGCTGATCCCATGTCGGAAACTATCGCAACCACGTAGAAAAATATTTCTCGAAGTGATTCAAGAATAGTTTTGAAAACCCTGTATAACATATAGGTGTGTCGAAATTATAATAAATTACTTGCTTCCAGTTTTTGAATAGTCCTCGTAGCATAGCCACTTGCATCATAGTCGCTCGGTTGTAAAACCTGGTCAATTGACTTGTCATTTTCAGAGCAAGATTTAACTTTCATCTCATTAAATGAAAACAAACATATTTTGTCTATTTGATTGTAATTAGCTTCCGCTAATAGCTTCATGACGTTCATGGGATGTGGAACAATTTTTTGATCAGCTCACCTCAAGGAATCGCATGGTGAATCACCCTGTATATATTTATTTAGTTCCGGTTCTCTGTTTTCCGGGGACAGCTAAGTTTTCCGATTCTCTGTCCCATTTATTATTGTAACCTTTATTGTATCTATTATGGTTATCGCTGCACCTGTTATAGCTGTTGTTATTGTTTCTGCTATTATTTCCATATCTATTCTTGTAATTGTTATGCTCATGTCTATAATGGCTGCTGTTGTAGCTCTTGTTATTATTCCCATTCTTGTTCATGTACATAATTGTATTTTTTGATATTTGTTGTTGTTGTATCTCTTAGCACCGTTGAAGTTTTGTTTGTAGTGATACATGTTTGTTTGTTTTGGACTATCAGTGATTTCTGTAGTGATGGTTATGGCTTCTGACAAAACCCTCGAGAATACTTCACAAGCCATGAAACAGACTGCCTCCCTACCACATGCGAGGCCCAACGTAGTCCTTACATTCTAAAATATTTGCGTGTTCTTATGTAAAACTGACAAAAGTTTGATTTGAATAGCTCCCCGCTTTAAACTACTATTCATACAAAAAAATGGTGCTTGCTTTCTTATCTTCCGAACCGTAATAAAATGTTCATACCTTTCCTAGCAAAATTATTTAAAAAAATTTATCTTAACCAAATGACTACTATTTCTCAGACAATTGTCAGCTGAGTAATCATTGTAATGGCGCTTTGCCGTCATGGGATGCCGTGGGCTGATGATATCGAATGTATCTGCCTCATTGACTTATATAACAATGGACTGAGCGATTTCCTATTTCATGTGGCACAAAAAATATTGTGTTTCTGTATATCACCGTTAGAGCATCCTTTAAAACGATTACATAAAAAACATGTAAACTCAACTATTTAGATGAAATTTTACACCCGAAAATCGAATTAAGTTATAAAAATATATTTTCTTATCCCCAAGTGATATTTTAATCGCTTATAAGGAATTAAACTCATTCTGACTTTAATGTTAAAAAGTAATTCTTAACTGAATCCTGCTTATGGGCAAAATAGACGGAGCATGTTAAACAATATCTTTACCTTATTTCTTCTGAGGTGATTGCATCTGTAGCCAACATAAAAACAATCAAATAGATAATTAACCACATTGTAGGAATGAGGAAGCAACTGATGAGCTTCTTGGCCGGAGTGAAAACGTTCTTGCACAGCCAATTAGGGGCCTTCACGGCACACGACTTATCTGAAAGGAGTAAGATAATCACATTAAATAAATAATCTATTAGAACCTTTGTAATATATTAAAAATACTAAAGTTCGAGTACAATATGGAACTGCTATATTGAACTCCACTAGAGAAACTGTTACAGTTACCGAAAAGTAACACGAGATATAACTAAAAGAACCCACTATATAAGGAACAAGAAAGACGGTTCGCAATTAATATACAAATTAAATTACTAAATATCTGGTACATTAAGTACATATTCTTAATTTCTTCTAATAGTACTTCCAATATCCAAAATACTGAAAAGTTCAATTTACCATTTTTTCAAATCCATCTTTTCAAAAGAAAACTTATGTCAATAAACACCTTATTGACTCTCGTAATGACGATAAAATGAGAGAAATTCAAGGTAAAAACATAAATTTAATACTAATATTATTTAATAGACGACTATTAAACTTTAGATAGAACTATTCAATTACTATTAAAAGGTGCTAGAAATTTATATAATGGGAAATTATCCGCGCTCCCTGTTAACCACAAAAATGTTAAGTTATTTGCAAATGGAACTGTTCAATATCCAGAAGCAGAAGGAGCACAGGTAAATATTTATTTCGTATGCAATTGACGATATATAAAAAACGTATTTATACTCAGTTCAAAGATCAACTCGCTGTACGATTACCTTCAAGATGCTGTAAGAAATTAGCTTTAATTAAGAGTGATTGTTCAAATTGTAGCTTAGCTGTATGTGAATTTCGCGGCTACACATGTATAGGATGTGGGACATTTCTTTGCACAGCATGCGTTTGCCTTTTGTAAGTTTTTCCTATTTTTTTCATAAAATGTATTATAATAATTAATTATCAATATGTATTTAGTGAATGCGGTGGAGATGAAAGGTCCTGCTGTTTTGAATGTCAATTTTTCAACATAGAATGAGTCTTCCAAAGCTTAGTAAATTATTTGTTGTGCAATTTTTGGGAAGAAGGCTATGTAAACGAAATATATTTAAAATTATGTATTATTTTAGTAAAATGTGAATATATAAGGTCATAATAGACGCTTTGTTGCTACATGTTTTAGTCAATTAGATGGTTTCCTGTATGCGGTTTGATTTAACATTTATTTATTTATTTGAGTAGCCGTGAAAAGACACGAATAGTGGGAGACATATTAGAATGTTACCTCTGGAACTCCCTTCCGGAATCCATAAGGAAAATTGCTTCTTACAAGCTGTTCAATGAGCTAGCTTTGCTTGACCTTATTGACCCTTACTCAAGGCATTGAAGTTAAGGGAAGTATGAGAAAAAAATTATTACGGACATATGTCAAATGGACGAAGCTCATCATACCCTGCACATTGTCTTATAATGCGGTGGCACTCTGCGCTATGGTGTTTTATCCATTTGTTTGTTTTACGTTCATATCTTTACCTAGATATATACTATGTTCCTTGGGCTTACCCACTTTCTTAGTAATTCTGCAAATTAGTTCCTTAGCATTTTTGTTAATAATGTCAGAATGTATTGTAATATTTACTTTTGTATCTTACATTTTATGTTATTTAACATTTCCGTTCCTTCTCCTTTGTTAGTTTGATAAACAACTGTAATCTCCAACTATCTTTTACTACCTAACCCTAATACTTTTCTATTCTATGTTACATGGTTAATTTACATTTAGATTTGTTTTGTTCCAGACATGGTCTTTTGCCCATAACTTCCGTTTAAGGAAAAATTTGGTAAATTCAAACAAATCTTTGGAAAGATCTGCGAAAAGGACTATTTTAGCTGAACATTGCAGATAGATTGGGTGAAAAATGAAAAAAAAGTGAAATGGTGTCAAGGTTGGCCAGTAGACGAGAATTGTACTGAACTGATTGAAAATGAAGAGGAAAAATTAATTGAATAAAATAAAAAGCCGAGTTTGTTGCATTTTCGGTTTTTTTAACAAAATTTGTGTTGCTGTTGATGCACTTTTCTCTAGCATTGTCCGAAGAGGACTTTATATGCGTTTTTGGGTCGGGCGTCTTGATTGATTGATAGAAATACAGGTTTGCGATCCCGAGGGATCTCCCGAAACGTAGGCTAAATAAAGGCCCATTGTTCACCTACCAGACCCATGAGCTACGCTCCTAGGTCCCAGCCGGAGGCTCCTACAAATTTCAGTATTGGCCCCCAGCCTACCTTGCGACATCGTGTAACTCGTCCAGGATGTGAGAGCCAAGGAATCTGTAACGTATACCTGAGTGCCGGGCAGTGACAAAGAAAGTGGGTCACTGTTTCGGACTCCTCTCCGAACCCCCTGCATGTAAGATCGTCAATTAGTCTCATCCTGTAAAGGTGACTCCTGAGAGAGGAGTGCCCAGTGAGAATGGACACCGACCGGACATCTTCCTTTAGTTGGTGTTTTTTTGGCGGACTTTGTTAGGATTGGTGCTGGAGGTTTTTTGGGCGTCTTCCAAGCGCACAATTAAAGTGGACCAACCTTGGGGACAAGCGCCATTGCCGCATCACGTGATACTACAAGCAAACATGTTAAAAGATTGCATTTTCCACTTGATTACCTTAATGATTGCATATTTTTACTCACTTTCTGGCCGTATTTACTCGTGCTAAAAAATTTTTTTTGGAATTTCAAATCACGGTGCACAACGTGCTTTGAGTTCCCGCTCCATATCTGTAATGTCACGTAAAGTTTGCAAGTTACTGAGAGAAGTTTTTCCGTGCTCGAACATTGATGTGTGGTCAAAACTAATAACATCGCAGATGGCCGACCTCGACAACAATCTGTTATCCATCTTCCTTAGTCAATAGTGAAGTTAATAATTTACCGTAAGATTTTGTCTTGCTCCATGCCTAGTATTGATCTGGATTGGATCACATATCTGTTGAGAAATTACAATCCCAGTTATTACATTTCGCTCTTAGACGTGGGTCTTAACAATTGCATTCGAAAGTCGGGTGAATGCGAGTGGAGCTCTTCACTTCATATCCATGATAGGGGTCCCGATTTTTGGCGAAAAATGAATAGTGAGCTTTATAAGATCTCCGAGTCTTCCAACATTATAAATAATTGAATTTTGTAGATGTAGATGGCTTAGAAAACGTTGCCACTATGTTCTATATCTAAAATAAATTTTAATGATGATTCAGGGGCTTTTTCAATTTTAAAAGTAACCAAAAATATTATTAAAAATTTTTATTTTTATTAAAACAATCGCTTTTTTTCTCAGTGCTTTTCTTAACAACATTTTGCTGGTGTAACATTACCAAATTTCGTGTGTTTATTGTTTAATGTGTTGCAAGCAGGTATGCGAAATTAAAATTAAAACTTATTTTAGTTTTCCAATAATCCGATTATTCGAATCATGTCTAGGTACTAATTAAGAAATTTTTTTGCAACTTTCTTGAGAATAACTAAGCAATATTCGGGACCTTGCCCAGTTTTTCTGTGCACTCGTACAAGATCGTGTACCAACCTCTTTATAAAACACAAGAGGATAACTAGCATTAGGCACATATTTATTTTTACTTATTAGTAGATCAACAATTAGAAACGAATTTTATTAATTTTCTTTCTTTTAAACCCTGACAAAAAATTTCAAACTTTTCAGAACGTTTTTAGTTGGTAGGGCATTTAAAAAAAAAAAAAAAGTAAGATATGTGTTACGCACCAATTTATTGTTTTAGAGATAAAATTGTAAAGTTAAGATTTGAAACGGAAAGAGCAATCCTCCTTCAATGCTCCCATTATGCTCCATTCAACCAGTTACAAAACAGAGATAAAACACTTTTTGAAATAATTAACAAATAATTGTAATAACAAAAAGATAAAAAATATCCGAAACAAGGATTAGAAGCATCATGGAATGCAAAAGTTTTCACAAGGGGAATTAATTGTTGTACTTTCCTTGATACCGCAAGGACCTTTGATAATGTTTGTCTGAATAAAAAGTGCATTATAAAAGAGAGTCATTGACTCTACGACATTCGCGTAGAAACAGGGGCTATGCTTAAAAAGTCGGGACACTGCCACGCGAATAATTTACCATCAGAACTCAAATAGCTGCTCACATGAATGGGTTCATTGGAATTCTTTTGGCGGATGGTAATAAAAGAGCTGATAGAAAATCTTAAAAGTGGGCTTTAATACTCTAGACTTAAATGATATAGTTGCCACGGAAGTAAGTATGATTGCAAATAGTTCTCTTTTTGTCTGATTGGTTAGCAATGAAGAACTGATTATACATTACAGCATAAACAATAACATTCTCTTTATAAGGAGAATGGACCTTATATCAAAAAGGCTGTCAAGATCAGATCTAGCTATATACTTACAGAATGACTTCAATTATACACACAAGACAAAATGGTTAATGCCACAGATAATAACTGCCCCAATTTCTGTAATAAAGATGAATCTGTTGAGCGTGTTGATTTGAGAATGTGCAAGACTTGCTTACCAGGCTTCAAAGACGTAAGCTGACCCGCAAGAGGTCATGTATATATGTTAATTTGTCTCAATAAATCAATGCCATTGTAGATAGAACAAAAGATTTTGTAGAGGTTGGGAATATCAAGGATTTGCTCCCGATAGATCCACGAAGTCTGGGGTGTGGATTCTTTAAAAAACCATCAGGCATGACCATAAAGAGATCAAGATTTTCCTGAGAACGGCAAGCGGAATATAACAAAATATCTTGTATAGATCGCAACGGCCGCAGTTTACATTTTTAACAGTAAACATAATAATAATATACCAGCGAATTTGCTAAGCAATAACATTTAAGAAATCTTATTTTAAGTACTTAACAAATCTTCAAAACATGTGTATAAAATCATAACATACAATAAATAATAATAAACTTTTATTCATAGCTTTAATTTAGTGGTGTTAATTGATGTACATAGATAATTCCTAAAAAATAGAAGAATAAAAAGAGTGTTAGAAAATAATGTTAAGCTTAAAAAATAATAAGTTCATTTTAATGTGTATTAGACCGGACTCGTGCTAAATGCATGTGTAATGAGTATAAATGTTAGCCTAGCGGGAATTTTAATATCACAGAATTATCCCGGCTAGGGAATGCCTTTTTCTTTTAAATGTAATTGATGCACGTAAATTGAGTTAGGTAACTTTTTCTTTATCCTTGGTTCAAATGTAGTACAAACGAACCACTGATTTTGTTATTAGTATTTCACCATCGTAGAAACTAGTTTCGATTGTTACATTGCCGCTAAAAGAGAAAAGACTTAAATGAGTATTTTTTTTAAATTAAATTCTTGGATTTTAGATTTATAAACAATATGTTAGGCGAATACATATGCATTGCTAGCTTAAGACATAACTGCCTAAGTAGATCTACTATAGTATTATCGGACGTTCCGAATTTTAAGTTTCTAGAGGTCTAAACCTTTGTAAGGGAAGAAAAATAAAAAGTTATGATCCTAACAATTTTTGTAAAATTGATATGTAGTAATTTGCAGGGTCCTCAGCCATAGCCCCGAATACCAATAATCGAAAATTATCATTAATAAAATAAAAATGCTCAAGCTATATGTATTACCATCTGGAATTAAATTCTATTAAGACCTGATTTTCTTCATATTTGCACCAATTTAATGACTCGCACCCACCCACACACGTAACGATTGAAACTTAATTCCCAGCTCATCTCATGCTTGAGTAATATTTTTAAGCTAAGGTGACCCACTTACGAAAAATGAAAAAAAAATTCCACCACCTACTCACTTTAAAACTTTTGCAGGCATCATTTGAGATTCTGGAGCAGCTTCAATTGTTGACTGCCATGCCATTATTCGTCCTTTCAAGAGAACTTTTTGATCCAGGCGAAAATTTTCCATTGCTTCAATTGTACTGAAATTTATTTCTCGTGAAACTGCACGAAGATCAAGGATTTTTACCGGCACCCGCGCTTCATGTTCAATATCAGCCGATGCGAAATCTTTATTTTCTTGCCAAATTATATTTCCACTATCAGCCCACTATCAGCGTCACGAAGAATCATCCAATTTCTATTAAAATATGTGTGAAATTATTTCCAAAATATGAGATGATATTGAAAATTTTGTGAAAACCAACATTTGAAATCCTCGTTGAATTTTGTCGCCCTTGCTTAGATCTTCGGTACTCATTTTTTATAGGAACTATAATAGAACACTTATTTGCTTTTTACTGTAGCTTAATTACAAGCAATTAACATTTAATAGTTGGAGGTAATTATAAGAATATTACCCCTTCGTGCTTTCTTACAATATTTTAGAAATTGTATAAATAATTAATTTATATGACAGCATTCACAATTGTCAAAATCATTTGAAAATATATGACTATCTCTTTTTCCCGGTGATGGAATATAAATTAAATACCCTGCAAATAATCCGAGGGATATTAGTGGTGACATGCAGGGGTAATTCAAAAATTGAATTCGGAAATTTTTCAGTTGATTGCTCCAAGCTGGATATCTGTATATATCTAATCTGTGCTAGTACTGTTGCTTTCATTCCCAGCCCTGGATTGAATTTTAAAAGCATTGATGTACGGCGATGGAACATGCCTAATTAAGGAACAAATTTTATTTGGTATCTCAGTAGGTTTCTCCGACTTTACAAAAGGAACACCTTTTACGATACAATCCACGGTATACATACTAACAAGGTATGACTATCCGGCACCATAGATTCGCCATTTTCTCTGTTAATCGATTTGCATGACGCGCTTCTTAAAAAGTGAAAAATATTAAGGTTAATATTTATGTAAATTTATTCAACTGGATTCATTTAAAATTTTAAAATAGGTACCATTTTACCTTCTAAATAGAAAGATAAATTGAAGGAACATTATTAGAATTGTATTCCACATTTTAATTTGCCACACCCCACTTTTTACAGTTCGTTATGATGCATTGCAAATTTGCCTTCTATTTGAGAAAATTACGATTACCACTAACTAATTACACTATAGAAATAATAAAAAGGTCTTAAATAATCAATTAGAAGAGCAAATCACAAGTATTTCAGTCTTATTTTGCATTTTTTATCGATAAAACTTTCGTGGCACTTTGTTTTGATCCGAACTTATTTTCCTGAAATGAGGTTTAAACTAACAAATTCAATGTATATTTATGGTAAGTAACTCATATTATATTTATTAAAACATTTTCAATGAATCCAGTGGAATAAATTTACATAAATATTATCACTTTATTTTTCCCATTTTAAGAGTCGATTCGTGTGACGTCACACGCATTTGACAGCCCGGACAATCATACCTTGTTACTCTGTATATCGTGGATAACATCAGCTCTACACACTCGTTGAAAATCATCAATTTTGCATGATTGCACTTCGCACTAGGTCTTCAAATTTACCACCTCACCTGACAGAGAGTTAATCCGCTGCTCATAGCTGTCGACAATGTTTCGGAATTTTACCAATAGACTTTTTTCTAACGCTTGCAGTCTATCGCTTAGCAATGCTTCCATTTTTAACTAGAAGTGGGCCCTCTGAGGCGTGAGATGAAGCTGATGGTGTACGCTGCTTGATAGTTTTAGGCGGTATTATTAACGGCAGTAATATCACAGATTGAACAATAAAATCAAATAACAGATCTGCACACGAAATGGAATGCGAGCAATATACAAAAACTTTTGGAATATATACTCGGATATAGCGAATAATTAACATATTTCTGGAGCAACAATTTCACACGTGTACTCGTGATGACACATTGCACTACACACACACACTACACACATTAGCTGATCCCATGTCGGAAACTATCGCAACCACGTAGAAAAATATTTCTCGAAGTGATTCAAGAATAGTTTTGAAAACCCTGTATGACATATAGGTGTGTCGAAATTATAATAAATTACTTGCTTCCAGTTTTTGAATAGTCCTCGTAGCATAGCCACTTGCATCATAGTCGCTCGGTTGTAAAACCTGGTCAATTGACTTGTCATTTTCAGAGCAAGATTTAACTTTCATCTCATTAAATGAAAACAAACATATCTTGTCTATTTGATTGTAATTAGCTTCCGCTAATAGCTTCATGACGTTCATGGGATGTGGAACAATTTTTTGATCAGCTCACCTCAAGGAATCGCATGGTGAATCACCCTGTATATATTTATTTAGTTCCGGTTCTCTGTTTTCCGGGGACAGCTAAGTTTTCCGATTCTCTGTCCCATTTATTATTGTAACCTTTATTGTATCTATTATGGTTATCGCTGCACCTGTTATAGCTGTTGTTATTGTTTCTGCTATTATTTCCATATCTATTCTTGTAATTGTTATGCTCATGTCTATAATGGCTGCTGTTGTAGCTCTTGTTATTATTCCCATTCTTGTTCATGTACATAATTGTTTTTTTGATATTTGTTGTTGCTGTATCTCTTAGCACCGTTGAAGTTTTGTTTGTAGTGATACATGTTTGTTTGTTTTGGACTATCAGTGATTTCTGTAGTGATGGTTATGGCTTCTGACAAAACCCTCGAGAATACTTCACAAGCCATGAAACAGACTGCCTCCCTACCACATGCGAGGCCCAA
Organism: Dioctria linearis; assembly: GCA_963930735.1. Lineage (NCBI taxonomy): Eukaryota > Metazoa > Arthropoda > Insecta > Diptera > Asilidae > Dioctria > Dioctria linearis. Next base: position 52,559,100 of record OZ005743.1, on the reverse strand, counting down.
CGTAGTCCTTACATTCTAAAATATTTGCCGTGTTCTTATGTAAAACTGACAAAAGTTTGATTTGAATAGCTCCCCGCTTTAAACTACTATTCATACAAAAAAATGGTGCTTGCTTTCTTATCTTCCGAACCGTAATAAAATGTTCATACCTTTCCTAGCAATTGTCAGCTGAGTAATCATTGTAATGGCGCTTTGCCGTCATGGGATGCCGTGGGCTGATGATATCGAATGTATCTGCCTCATTGACTTATATAACAATGGACTGAGCGATTTCCTATTTCATGTGGCACAAAAAATATTGTGTTTCTGTATATCACCGTTAGAGCATCCTTTAAAACGATTACATAAAAAACATGTAAACTCAACTATTTAGATGAAATTTTACACCCGAAAATCGAATTAAGTTATAAAAATATATTTTCTTATCCCCAAGTGATATTTTAATCGCTTATAAGGAATTAAACTCATTCTGACTTTAATTTTAAAAAGTAATTCTTAACTGAATCCTGCTTATGGGCAAAATAGACGGAGCATGTTAAACAATATCTTTACCTTATTTCTTCTGAGGTGATTGCATCTGTAGCCAACATAAAAACATCAAATGGCATAAGCAAACGTTCCAGAATGCGATATTTTGTATTGGTAGCTCCAACTCTGCCATAGGGTGAAAGGGAGAACTATAAAACTTGTGCCATGCTTTCCTATAGGAAAATGACAATATGCTCAGTCCATTGTTATAAGTCAGTGATCTGCCTACAGATTCGGATTCCGGCTGCACATACACACATGCAATATTACTCAGCTGAGAGGTATTGAGCTTAAAATGGTATTACCCTAGACACACAGCACGAACTAATGAATCATTTGCACTAACTATTCATTAAAATGCTGTGTGTCAAATAGTATATGTCATTATAGCTCGAAAATCAGATGATAATGAAATACACTAATGAAGTGTTTTCCTCCTTCATTATAGCTATAATGAGGAAAAATGTGCTAGATTTGGCATATAATGTAAATCTGGAGCTCCGCTGTGCATCTGCCGATTTGAAAAATAAGAAGAAGAAATGCAAAGAAATGCAAATCACAAATTATATTATTAATATTTTTTTAAATATAATGTTTTTCTCATTTGTTAATTGTTAAATTCGAAAAATAAACAAATGAAAACAAAGTTTATCGCGTTAATTCGATTCATATTGCTTCTTTAATGTGATAAGTTCATCAAAGCCAGTTTGACAGCTCAACTTAATTAAAGAAATGGCTGTGTGTCCGCAGTTTATAATGAATCATTATAGACTAATGAGTCATTAGTTATTTCTTCATTAAGAGTGCTGTGTGTCTAAGGCATAAGGTTACTTTGTAATCAAAACTATTTTATTATTTTGTTAAGGAAGGTATATAGGCAGTGTAGCCCTTGGGAAGGTAAGGAACCAAGCTTTACTAGAAGACTATTTACTAGAAGACTATTTTCCTGGATGGATAGTAGTTTAGGCTCTATGGCATATATAAAGCCATAAGTATCAATATAGAACATTTTAGAAAACGGATTAAGCAGGAACACATATAGATTTCTGTTTCATGGCTTGGAGAGTATTCTCGAGGGCTTTGCTTCTGATACTTTGTTTGGCCTTGCTGAGATGAGAATGGATCTTTATGGTTCATTAATGCCATTCTTAAATGAACTTAAGCCTAATTGATCATTCATGTGCAAGATCAGTGCTCGATTACTTTCTCCCTGTTCCGTTATTTGAATATCGTTTAATGATGCTATTAGTGATTCTATTCTTGAAGCGAAAGCATTTACACTCAGATTGCCTTGTTGTATCATTGCCAAATCACTGTGTATTTTCAGTGGATTTTTATTTATTTTGTATGTTTTTTGTAGATTTGCTTTTAATTCTGCTATTTTTGTTGTTGCGCTTTCCGACAAAAGTCTGTTCTTCACTCTATCAGATAGTTTTACTGTTGTTATAAATCTCAGCAGTATACTTTCTTGGTCGGTTTTTAGCGGTTCTTTATAAAATTTAATTAAACCAAGGAAATTTGATAACGTTTTGAAGTCACCATCAAGTTCTGGTATTATTTTGATTGTAGCTGCAATATCAAATGCTGCCATTGTCTGTTTTGTAGTTTCAAATCAAATAGACATTTATTTTATCTTTTAACTTCTCAAATGTCTGTTTAGCTTCTTTTAATATAACTTGATCAGTGATTTGCTTTTCTATTTTCACCCATAATTCATTTATTTCCTTATTTTTCGCTTCTATGAAATTCGCAGTGTATGTTCTACCTGGATTTTTTTTTTAAATTTGATAAGAGTTCTACTAGCGGATCAAATTCCATCAGTGAAACCCTTATTAGTATACATTAGCGCTGACCAACGATGATACCAAAACCAAGAAATGTTTTATATAGTGAAAGTCTGTTCTATACATTTATTGTCCTAACTAAAGTTTTTTTACATATTTCTTATACAATTGTAGTAATTTTTCACCGGGTGATCAATTTTTACGAGGTAGTTCAAGGATTCTTTTTGTTGTCGAACACACAAGTTTTAGTTATTTGTTAACGTACAATAGTGTTTAACGTGTGTCTATACACATTTCTTAATTTATGTGTGAGTGATAATTTTCTCTGAAAGATCTTCTCTCTTCATCGTTAATGTTCCTAATGGCCTGATGATGGGTCAAACCTGATCCAAAACGTTGCATAACAAAATAAAAAAATTTATAAAAACGAAATAATCGAACATTTCATACCGAAGAATCCCAAAAAGAATCCTTGAACTACCTCGTAAAAATATTTCTTATAATGACTGTTTAATTTAAAAATCAATATACTAATTACTATGCCTAAGATTACATAAACTACTATCTGATTTTCCATCACTTCTTGTTTAGTCCACCTAAATTCCAATTAAAGCGTCCAGCCTGGTTCTACCATTTTCATTAATTCGTGAAATAAACAAAAAGACACCACAAAGTATCCAACTTAAAAAGAATAGTAATCAACAGAATACTTATCTGACATCTGCTGCGTCCTGTATGTAGCATTTTTTCCGGATGTCCTCAATTAGTGCACCCAAGCATAAAATGCTCCAAATCTAACTCCTAATGGAACCTTTGCAGATGTTTTAACTAAAACAATAACTAATGATTAATCAATAATTAATCAATAAATCACAAACTTACCAAATCATATGTACCTCTGTATATTGACAGCTTTTTTCATGTCATTAAATGACATCTACACAGTCTGCTGTCTTCGCCTTCGCCTCAGTCAGAATACAAGCAATTGCTAGGGCAACACCGAGAGGCGAGAGCTAATAACTGGATGCGGCGGCTATAAAAGGCCGATGAGTTACAATAGATGGCACCATTCTTTGCTCAGAGTTCATCTGATTCAGAGTCTAATCTGAAAAATAAGAATCGTGTTCCTATCCTCCATACAGAAGTATAATTCTGGTCAGAGTTTAATCTGAAAAATATATTCCTATCCTTATTACAGAAGTATAATTCTGTTCAGAGTTTAATCTGAAATTCCCATATTTATTACAGAAGTATAATTCTGGTCAGAGTTTAATCTGTAAAATATATTCATATCCTTAAAAATATATTCCTATCTTTATATTATATTATTCTACATGTTGGCTACCACTATTTTTGTGTACTAGTTATAAGAAGTAAAAATACTCTTTTGTACACCCGATTAAAAATAAATTGAATTGAATTGAATTGAATTATTACAGAGGTATAATTCTGTTCAGAGTTTAATCTGAAATTCCCATATTTATTACAGAAGTATAATTCTGGTCAGAGTTTAATCTGAAATCATTTTTCATATTTATTACAGAAGTATAATTCTGGTCAGAGTTTAATCTGAAATCATTTTTCATATTTATTACAGAAGTATAATTCTGTTCAGAGTTTAATCTGAAAATTTGGTCTCATTACATCTGTTTTGCACCACACGTTGCAGCACGCTGCTGCACTCCCTTTTGCTGCTTATTCAGCTTTTCTGTCTGATAGGGCCGCTACCATCAAACAGATTCACGGAAAATTCTTATGTGCGTCATTTTACTGCCCTAGTGCCCACACGTATTAGCAGCATTATTATTCTAGTAGTTTATAAGGTGACAAAAACTAATTCCGATCTTCTTCTTCTTTTCAGAAATAAAGAGACGGACCACGTTTTTTTTCTGAACTATTTTTTTAATTATTATTGAATTGTTTTTATATACTCTGAATTGTCAATTTAAATTTCTAGTTTTAAGCTTTTTATTGAATTTAATGAATTTGTGATATTAGGCTAAGTATATGAAATATTGAAATAAAATTTTATATTTTAAGTTGAAAAACGACTGTGTTATCTTTTCAAAAACCGGCATCTCTCCCTTATTGTTTGAGACCAGCTCTCACATTGGTCCTTCGAGCCGGATAACTCAGTCGAATCAAATATAAAATTGAATACATTGCTTAATACTATCACGTGATTCAAGCTTCTCCATACAAAATGCCTACAGATGATGAAGGCAGTATATCTGACGCCGGAGACGAAACCATTAGCTCAATATTAGAGTTAGTTGAGTCTCAAAAAGAGGTCAAAGATTTAATGGAAGACCTCTTTAGAATGCATCAAAGAGATGGTAAAAAGAAAACTGTCAAATCAACAGAAAAACGCTTACAAACGTTCACCGAATATTGGAAAGAATTCCAAATGCGGCATAGGGTAATTCAAAAGAGAGCGAGAAAGGAATATCGCAAATTAGAGTATTTCACGAAAGAGACATTTAGTGATGTACAGGAGTATTATATTGAAAAAGCAGCAAGCATGGAAGAGGATATAGACAAAGTAACACCAACGCCTGTCAACAATCCTCCTCAGACTCAGACATCACATGCTAGCACAAATTCGTGTAATAATGAAAGACTCCCCAGAATTAAACTTCCCACCTTCAATAGAGCATACTCTACGTGGATTTCATTCCACGATTTATTTAATTCAGTTATTTATAACAACAATAATTTAAGAGACGTTGACAAACTATATTTTCTAAAAATTAATCTAATAGGAGAAGCTGACAAGCTGCTCAGGCATTATGAAATATGCGACGCAAATTATAAACCAGCTTGGCAACTCCTAAAGGAGCGCTACTCAAATAAGCGAATCCTAGTCAACGTACAACTAAAAAAATTATTGACTCTCCCAACCACTAATCGTGATACCGCCGAAGGTATTAAAAGACTACTAGACAACATAACAGAAGCTCTACTAGCATTACAGAATTTAGATGTAGAAACAAACAATTGGGATCCAATTATAATATTGACTGTACAGAAATTACACCCAGATACGCATCAATTATGGGAACAGAGCTTACATAGTAGCACTGAATTACCAGAATTAAACACATTAAAAAAATTCCTAGAGTCTCGCTTTCGAACTCTGGAAATGATAGGAAATAAAAATACATTGTCGAACACGATACAAAGGAAACCATCCTCACCTAAACCAATATATGGACTCTTGAACAATACTAAGAGTTCAACACGAATACACCCCCCTACAACAAAAACCTCTTGCAGTCACTGCAAAGGTAACCATAGCATATTTCATTGTCCAACCTTTAGAACTCTGACCACGCGACAACGACACGAAGTTGTCTCGAATAAGCATTTATGCAAAAACTGCTTATCACCCAACCATTCAACCGCAAATTGCACCAGCAGTAAGAAGTGTTATCATTGCAAGAAAAATCATAACTCATTACTTCATTACGAGCAAAATCATTCGGTTACAAAATCACCTATTCAGATCCCCCAAAATTCTAATACGGAAGCAAAGCAATGCTCACCCGCCAATAGAAATAATAAACTGCAAGTCCAAAATTTTTTAACTTCAAATTTAAAAAGGGCTCTTCTTTCTACAGCTCTGATTAATATTATAGCACCATCCGGAATCACAATGACATTCCGAGCATTAGTAGATTCTGGGTCACAAGTGTCCATTATGACCGAAAGAGCTCTTAAGCGATTACAGCTTAAAGGTTCTCCAACCACCCATCAACTAATTAGACTTGGCACAACACCCACTAACACCGCTGTAAAGCAAGCAACTGTCACAATTAACTCCTTATATACGAAATTCCAAATAGAGAGTAACATGCTCATTATCAAAAAAATTACCGAATTATTGCCAGCCCAGACAATTGCAGTGTCAAACTGGAAACACATCACCAATCTGACTTTAGCAGACCCTACCTTCTCAATCCCAGGAGAAATCGATGTTCTGCTTGGAGCAGACATCTACGCCGCCATTATGAAAAATGGAATAAAAAGAGGACCTGGCAATTCTCCAATAGCCCAAAACACAGAATCACGTTGGATTCTGATTGGAGCAGTACCAGAAACAACGAGCGCCATTACAACTGTGTTATCCACCCACACTACAATAAATACCGAGTGGGATAATCAGTTGAGAAAATTTTGGGAGCTCGAAGAATGCACCATCCGACCAACAGTGTCATACGAAGATCAACTTTGTGAAACGTTGTACAAAAACACAACAAAACGCCTACCCTCTAGAAAATACGAGGTTCATTTACCATTCAAGAACCGCATTGCACCACAGCTTGGACAATCTAGGAATATGGCTGTTAAACAATTCCTACAATTAGAGAAATAATTGTCCAACAACCCAGCAATTGGCAAATTATACAAAGATTGCATAGATGAATACACTCAGCTTGGCCACATGAAGCCTATTCCACCAACCCTAGTGGAAAACAAAATATACGAAAACATTTCTCTCTACTACCTACCACACCACGCTGTCTTCAAGGAGAGTTCTACCACAAAACTTCGAATAGTTTTCAATGCCTCAGCTCGTACGTCAAATGGCAAATCATTAAATGAGCAACTGCTAGTTGGACCTACAATCCAACCAACACTTTGGACTACCTTACTAATATGGCGTCTGTAGAAGTTCTCTTTTACAGCAGATATAGAGAAAATGTACAGAATGATCCAGATGGCACCTCAACACCAAAATTTCCAGAGAATAGTTTGGAGAAATACTCCAAATGAAGAGTTGAAAGATTATGCCTTGACTATGGTCACATTTGGAACCACACCAGCGCCATATCTTGCCATCAAAACGCTACAACAGTTAGCACGAGATGAAGCGACTAATTATCCCCTTGCAGCTAAGAGCATCATGAAAGAGTTCTATGTCGATGACTTGGTCTCAGGAGCCCATACTCTCAGTGAAGCAATACAACTGCAACGTGAACTTATCGAGGTCTTAGCAAAGGGAACATTCAACCTACGTAAATGGACTGCCAACCATAATGATCTTCTCAAACATATACCATTGGATCATCGAGAATTAAAAACCAACTTGGAATTCTCTGATAATGAATCCATAAAAACTCTCGGAATACGTTGGTATCCCACAACAGACTTTTTCTCTTTTAAAGTCAATGTCCCCGAACCAAAAACCACATACACCAAACGAATAATATTATCTGAAGTATCGTCTCTGTTCGATCCACTAGGCTGGTTAGCTCCATGCATAATTACAGCCAAAATCATAATTCAGAAACTCTGGCTCTCCAAATGTGACTGGGACGACCCGGTACCTAAAGAAATTTTAAAAGAGTGGAATCATTTCAAAGACCATCTACATACTATTCAGGACACTCAGATTCCACGTTGGCTAGGCTACCAGCCTAACAAAAGCGAGATGGAGCTACATGGGTTTTGCGATGCCTCAAATAACGCCTATTCAGCAGTTCTATATTTAAAATTACATCCTAATGAGAACTCCAGAGTACAAATGGTGAGAGCAAAAACTAAAGTAGCGCCCATCAAACCAGTCTCACTACCTCGACTAGAGCTATGTGGTGCTGTCCTACTTTCCCTATTTATTAAACAAGTTGTCAAAGATTTAGAACTAGAAAAGGTTAAGGTTAGAGCATGGACAGACTCTAACTTAGTTCTAGCTTGGCTGCGAAAGCATCCATCCACCTGGAAAACGTTCGTGGCCAATCGCATTTTGGAAATACATGAAAACATACCACAAGCTACTTGGAATCACGTCCCCTCCAAATCCAATCCTGCAGATGTAGCGTCAAAAGGCATTCTGCCAAACACACTAGTCACAATGTCAATGTGGTGGAACGGCCCAGACTGGCTGCATCAAGATGAGGAATATTGGCCTCAACAATCTTTGGAGGTAGATACTCAACTAGAGTATAAAAAACCAAAAGTTCTCCCTACTACTGTCGATGAACAAATAATTATACTGAATAAATAAATACAGTCCACTACTCAATATTTATCAGTGTCTGAGTTAAAAAAGGCAGAACTATGCCTAATCAAACTGCTCCAGAATATCTCTTTTCCTACCGAAATCAACCAACTGCAGAGAAAATTACCCCTTCCTAAAAAGAGTCGAATTCTGTCTCTCAATCCCACGCTCGACTCTGAAAATATCCTACGAGTTGGAGGTCGTCTCACGAAGTCTCAGCTAAATTACGACCAACAACATCCCATAATTCTTCCCAACAACCATCACTTAACTAACATTCTCATTGATCATATACATCATTATACATTACACGGAGGCACTCAAATCATATTGAATACTATAAGAAACCACTATTGGTTAATAAACGCCCGCAATACGATTAGACATCGCATCCATAAATGTGTTGACTGTTTTCGATTCAATGCGAAGCCCAGCTCTCAGTTAATGAGTTCTCTGCCCTCAGCGAGAGTTAATATATCTTTACCCTTCCAACACACTGGGGTAGATTACGCAGGGCCGCTTGTTATGAAAACATCAACACTTAGAGGAGCAAAATTAACGAAAGCTTATATCTGTCTATTCGTTTGCTTGGCCACCAAGGCCATACACATAGAGCTCGTCTCTGACTTGTCAACACCAGCCTTCCTAGCTGCCTTCAAGCGCTTTGTTGCACGGAGAGGTCTTTGCTCACACATCTACTCGGATCAAGGAACAAATTTTGTAGGAGCAAATCGAATTTTACAATCCAATTTAAATAAATCAATGAGAGCAATTGAAGTCAATTTGGCCAAAGAATTCTCCAACCAAGACATAACTTGGCACTTCAACCCTCCTGCAGCACCTCACTTTGGAGGCTTATGGGAATCTGGTGTAAAATCCACC